>CM057387.1:117144292-118539292 GCA_030015415.1 Cynopterus sphinx
GGAAAGAAGAACAGGGAGAGACAGGTCCAGGCCACCTGGGGCTGCTGAATTTCTGTAGACAGGTGGGGAAGGACGCCTAACTGGAGTCACTGGAGGAGGCCCATCGAGCTGGGGACGCAGATGTGGCTGCTCAGAAGCCCTTTCAGGAAGTTTTCATGTGAAGAGAGATGGCCCGGGGCTGGAAGGGAGCATGGGGTCAGGGGAGGGTTTTCCTTTTTAATTATGGAGCGCACTGAATGGTGTCTGAATGCCGCTGGCTCCTCTGCTTCGCCCTCCACCCTCAACCAGCCAGACACCCGTGTCAGTCGCCTCCGCCACAGGGGTTAAGTCAGGGCCCTGAGCACGGGACACAGAAGTCTGCTCCTCATTGTGTCACCAGCACTGAGTACAGAGCTTCGTTTTTAGTGGGTTTCCCATAAATGCTCGTTGAATGAGAGTCTCTTGAATGGAGGAAGTTCTGGCATCAGAGCAGGGGTGCCCTGGGCCCAGAGAAGGGAGGCCTGTTTCACTTGGGAGTGAGAGAGACCCGGGTTCGAATCCTAACTCTGTCACTTCCTATACAGAGATACTGGGAGGCACTCTGCGCCTCGGTTTCCTTCTCTGTGACATGGTGGGGATGGTGTCTGCTGGGCCTGTGTGGTGTGGGGAGGAGAGAGGGTGAGGAGCTGCAGGGGTCCAGGGTGAGTACCAGGGGGGCTGTTCACAGGGGAGCTGCCTCAGTGGGCTCTTAGGTCTGGCTTTCACCTGTCAGCCAGGACCCACCCAAATTTGGAAAGGAAGAGGTTCCAGGGGCTAAATTTAGCCCAACAACTGGCTAGAAACAGAAAAGATGGCTGGCTGTTGTCCAAACCAGTGAGACCAAATCCATCCTGGGCAGTAGTGGCAGCTGTTCTAGATGGTAATCAGAGTGATTTCATTTTTTTTAATGACATTTATTGAGCACATACCATGAGTCAGGTGCTGGGCTAAGCATTTTATTTCCTTCCCTTAAGCCTGTAACAGTACCTGAGGCAGGGACTATTAATTCCAGCACACCGGGGAGGAAACAGGCAGGGAGGGACCCAGGCCTGTGGTGGCCACCGTCGCCTGCCTTTCTGGATATTAGGACATGTTCTGTTTTTCTAAGGGAGGCTGTAGCTCCAGGCCCTGGTGAGGAGGGCAGGGCCAGAAGAGGCAGGCACTAGCCCGAAAGGCCACAGCAAGCCCCTGACAGTGCTCTGACACCTGGGAGGGCGAGGGGCAAGGAGGGTTGGGGGGGACAGAGCGTCTCCGCCTACCTGCCTGGTTCGTGGTGATGTTGACGACTGCAGCCCGGCGGGGCTCGGGGCTCAGGTCGGACACGCCGTTGACAGCCTCGATCCAGAAGGAGTAGTTCATGTGGGCCAGCAGGTTGGCCACCAGCAGGCTGGCCTGCACCAGGCTCGTCTGCTGGGGCACGAAGCGCGTGCCACTCCCGCATGTCTCGCAGTGGCCCAACGCCCAGGGGCAGCGGCGGCACATGGCGTTGTAGGTGATGTCGCTGCGGCCGCCCGGGTCCAGGGGAGGGGCCCACTCCAGGGTCACAGATGTCCCGTTCACACTGGAGATCAGATTTACCGGTGCTGAGGGTGGCCCTGGGGAGCAGGGAATAACAGGTGGGGTGGAGGGTATTTATTTGGGCTGGTCCAGTCCCCCCCAGCCAGACCAGGGAAGGCCTCTGGCACCCCCGTGATGTTTGGGGTTCCCTAAGGATAAGGTCACACCTACTCCATCCTTGGAAGCTCCTCAAGGGCAGAGGCAGTGTCTCAGCCCTCGGACTAGGACCACAGTGTCAGAGTCTGGGCACGGAAATCTAAGCCCCCTCCCCCACACAGGACCACAGAGATCCTGGGGTTTGTGCTTCCCAAAGTTTTCATCCAGAGCCAGAGCTGGGGAGTGCCCACAGCAGCCACCAGGGTATGAAATGCCTCAGTCATTTGTGTCCCATCTTTACTCCTTAACTCCCTGTGCTTGAGTCCCTCCCCCCATCCCCTACCCCCCAAAGCCCAGCAGGTGACCCCAAACCCTCCCCCCTACCCCTCCAGGCAGCACAAGGACTCTGGAGGGAGGGGTGGGGCTGAGGTAGTCCCATGAGGGTGGAAATGTGAGCCAGGAGGGCCTGGGGGCTGTGGAAACCCCTGGGCCTCTGAATTCCAACTCAGAATCCCAAGGAGGCAATCTTACATCTTAAGATAACAGAACTGTAGAATCTCAGAATCATAGAGAATCGGAAAATCTGAAGGGTATGGAATACTAAAAGCCCAGCCTTTTAAAGTCTTAAGATTTCTAGAACCTGAACTGTGAATTTGGAGAGAAACTAGAGTCCAGCCAGCTGTGTGCGGATGTTCATGACCTAGAGCCGGGCTCACCTGGTCCAGGAGCCCATAGTTGCCACCATATCGCTCAGCCATCCTTTGTGCCCTGGCAGTTCACACACGGGGAAATGCACAGGTCTCGGCAGAACAGTGGAGGGAGGGAGGGAGGGAAGGAGGGAGTGTGTGTGTGTGTGTGTGTGTGTGTGTGTGTGTGTGTGTGGTGTGTGAATATACATGTGCCTGTACTTGCTATGTGCATGTACAGAGAGCCTGGAGCTGGGTTGTGATGGAGGTGGGGGGGGGGTGGAAAGATGAGGATCAGGTTGGGGTAAATTCTGGGGCAGAATCAGTCAGAAATGCATGAAGTACCCCGCACTCCACCACCAGAGCCCCGAGCTGGCAAATGGGGAGAGCCGAGCTGACTGCAGGCCCTCCTCAGTTAGGATGGGAGGGTGAGGCCCCTTCACTCCACAAAACAGGGGACAACGGAGAAACTTGCAGCGGAAAGCCCAAACAGTCACACAGCCCTGCAGCTCAGCGTCAGACATCCTCGGCGTCCCCTCAGGTACCCAAGAGCATGCACACATGCAACCACACCGGCCCAGGCACACTCCCCCCTTGCAGGGCCAGGCGTGCACACGCGGAGCTCACAGGCATGCTCATCAAGCTCTACAGGGACTGAGGAGTCCCCTACAGGTACCGGAGGTGCACACACGTGTGTGAATCCCCCTTAAGAATCCTTCACATGTGTGTGCACAAATACTTGCACACTCACACTCAGGCATACAGATACCATGCAGGCATCTTCTGCAGGAGCAGGTGCTGACACCAACGCAGTCGCACAGTCACTGTGAGCATCCAGGGCACACACGGAATCAGACATGCACGTCGTCACCCGAGCAGGCAGCCATACTCACGCCACATAAATACACATGCACACACACTCAGCACACTAAGGCGGCTCCAGCCAGTTCATCAAGGATGAGGGTGCTGGGGGCCTCCTCTGACACGCCTCTTGCCTCAAGGGCAAACCCCCAGCTTAAGATGACCAGAGCCACCAGCTCTGAGAAGGGCAAGAGTCCAGCTCTCACCTGCCCTCTGAAGAGAGAGGGGAGACCAAGGGAGGGAAAGATGGCAGGCGACCTATGACAAGAAGCTGGGAGGTCAAGGCCACCACTGGGGTTAGTCACCTCCCACCCTTGACTGCCCCTGACCCAGGAGAGCCACCTCTCCCTGCCTTGTCTGCAGAGTACTGGCTCCCTACAGCTTGCGGGACTGAGCACAAGGTCCTGGCCCCAGTCTTAGTCTCGAGGGCTCTGGGGTCCAGGGCTGGTACTCACGTGTGCAGGCTGCAGATGGGGGGTCCAGGGCTGCGCGGTAGTAGCTGAGGTCACAGCGGCAGGTCTGGGCGGCGGGGGCTGCAGAGTGACTGTGGGGAGGGCAGCGGGCACAGAGCTGGTCCCCGGGGGCCGATTTGTAGAAGCCCAGCTCACAGGCTGTGGAAGAGAGGGCGGCTGTAGGTAAGCCGGCTGGGCCGCCGCGGCGGGCCTCGAGGACAGCTCCCACTTTGACCCAGGGCATCCTGGGGGGAGGGTCCCCTGAGGGACAGAGGTGTAGACCTTCAGAATCCCCTAGTCCCCTTCTCATTTGCACAGGGAGAGACGAAAGCAGAGAGGACCTGTGACTTACTCAGGGTTGTACAGCAAGTTGAGAGCACAGCGAAGGCTGTAACTCTGACACCTGAGTCCAAGCCCCAAAGTTAGCACAGGGAAGAGCCTCTCCTCCAACGACCCCCCTTGCCAAGACCCCACCTCCAGCCTGATTCTGTTCTTCATGGGACACTGGTCTGGAGCGAGACACCAGCCTCCGGGGTAGGGGCCAAGAGGCTAAGAATCAAAAGGGAGACAAACCCCAGGGATGTCATTTGGGTGGGACGTGAAAGCTGGACAGGGAATGGGAGTGGTGGAAATGCACCTGGAAAAGAGACACATGTGATAAGAGTGGGGGTCGGGGCTGGAGAGTGGGGTGGGAGTCTGTTCTAAGCTTCCTGTGCAATGCTAACCATTCGGAAGTTGCAGGCCCCCTGCCCCTCCCAGATCCAATGTCACTGTCACCGTGGCTGGGACTGACTTGATTCATATTTGGCCCTTTCTCTTGCCTCTGCCTCACGTCTCACCTGTATGACTGCAGCAGCCTCCACACCCAGCCTCAGCCTCGCCTCCCCAATCCCAGCGGCTGGTGTGTTCACTATTCATTCTGCCTGCGTCCATGAGCACCTGCTCTGTGCCAGGCACTGATTTGGGGGCTGGAGACATAGCCATGAGCAAAATCCACAGAGTCCCTGCCCTCAAGGAGTGGCATTTTAGAGGGGGGAATATGCAATAAACAGGCTGTGATCATTTCCAGAAAGGAAATAGAGAAGATGATTTAGCAAAGGCTAAATTTGGCAAAGGAAGCTATCTCCCCCTCACCCTTTCCTGAGAAGACAATACTTGGACTGTGGCCTAAAAAGGGGCAAGAATAAGTCAGCCATGTAGGGAGCAGTTTGAGGGACTCCCTAAAATGACACATCTGTCACTGCCAGTTCAAACCCCATGGGCTCCCCATGGGCTCCCCAAGGCCTAAACAATAAAGCCTGGCATTCAAAGCCTTCCCTGCAGTCTCCGTCAGCACCACCTCTCACTCCCCATCCTGAGCTAAAGGACTGGTCATCCCCTACAACCAGCAGGTTGTGTCCTTCCTCAGGGCCTTTGCACGTGCTGTGTGTGTGTGTGTGTGTGTGTGTGTGTGTGTGTGTGTGTGTGTGTGAGCTTTCTTCCTGGGATGTCTTTTCTTCTTTGTTGACCTGTAGAACTCGTTCAAGATTCATTTTAATGATCCTCATGATGAAACCTTTCTAGAACTCTCCACATGCACGTGCACACACACACACACAGAGAGAGAAATGACAACTCCCCTCTCTCCTTCTGCAGTCCCTGCTCAGTCTCATCACCTGCAACACTGCGGCTGTATTTGTCTGTGTATCTGACTCTCCGCTTAGACCAGAGGGCCCTTATGTATAGGTCCTTGTGAATAAGGCCCCACATCCGTTGCACTCATCTCAAAGTTCCTAGTGTCTGGCCCCGAAGTTGCCAGTGCTGGTGGGAGTGTTCGAAGTGGGCTAAACCCCGCATTATCTGCTCTGGGTAGAGAGAGACCCCCGGGGGTTCAGGAGGACCAAATGCCAGCCAGCCAGGCAGCTCCCAGCCCCACCCGTGGGACTGAACTTCTGTGGAACAGGGACCGCCAGGAAGCTCCCTGGAGTCTTTCTCCAGTAAGCCCTGTTCTGAAAATCTCAGTGCTTGAGAGAAGCTGCATTTGAAGAGGTATCATGTCATATATTTTAAAAATCACATTCTTTGTTATAATAACTCCGATCAGGTTAATTTGTAAAATTCTACTAACCTGAGAGAAAACCTGAAATCGGGTGAAACGATAATGTCTTTAAATTGCTTCAGAGACTCCGAGTCCGTGGAGCCAAAAGGGGCTCCTAGGTTGGGGAGTCAAGGAAAATGTGCCTGGGTTTTGAGATAGCTTTTCTCTCCCCCTTCCCCCAGGTGGTCCCAAGAGGGCTCAGGTCTGACTGGGGCTGGGAGCTGAGAGTTGTGGGGGCCCTTAACTGACACACTGGGATCTTGCCTCCTCTTCCCAGAAGTCCCCCAGGAGGTCCAGTCTGGGGCACAGCCTAAGAGCTTCCTTCTGAGCTCAGGAAGCAGGCTCTGCACTTGGTTGGCAAATAGGTGTTGAATCTGTTGTCGAACTGAATGACAGTCACCCTCACCCTAATAATCGGGCCCACGTCGATTAGTGTCTCAGGGACTGTCTGTTTCTTCTCTTATTTATTCCGGCACCCAAAGTGATTGAGCTTCTATAGACCCGAGCTAAACAGAAGCTGGTGCTGCTCTCAAGGAGCTTTCAGAGCAGTGAGGGTCCGACAAGCTCACATGTGGTGACTTCTTGGTGTGATGTGCGGCACGAAGCAGCACATGACAGCCCCTCACTCCCCCTGACCATCCGGAGTTCACCTAGTCCTTGTCAGTTTAGAGCAGAGCCATGGGAGCAGGCTGCCAGGATCCTTTTTCTATCTGACCCTTAAGCCTTGGCTGAGTGACACTAGGCAAGTTGCTGGGCCTCAGTTTCCTCATCTGTAAAATGGGGGCTCCTAGGGCTGCTGTAAGGATGACATGAGTGAATATACGTGCATTCATGCCACGACAGTGCCTGGCTCTTATTACAATTCTATAGTCAGAATTAATACATCTGTTTGGCAGAGAGGAAACAGAAGCCTGAGGAACTTGAGTGCCATGCCCTAGGGATGGCACTAGAATGCAAACCCAGATGGGGAAGCTTCTGGAGCCAGGGTCTTTCCCTCACCAGCCTCTCAACGCCCGTCCAGGGTGTCACGATGACTTCCCCGCGTGCTGCCGCTTACCGGTGGGCGGTTGTCACAAGCACCACTAATACCCATATGGCTCTAATGTGTCAAGGCCAGATTAATCCGCACAATGAAATAAAATAATCTTTAATAAGAATACTAATCACCAGGCCTCGGGGAGCCCCACGACCTGGAGGCAGAGCTGGAAATTAATGGCTGAGACAGATGGAGCAGCTCTGGGCTGAGGCCTGGCCCTGCCCGGCACCCCGGGCGCCTCCGGAATCTGTGTGCACCGAGTTGGGCGGTGGGCCAGGAGGGGCTCCTGCCCTTGCCCAGGCCGCCTGTCAGGCCGGCAGCTGCCAGAGGCCCTGGCCTCCTCTCTCCTCTCCCCCATGAAGAGCTCGAGATTTGACAAATAAGGTGTCTGCCAGGGTACGACCAAAGGAAATTAATTCTAACTCAGATTTTAAACACAGTCATGAGGCAAAAGAGCTCGCTGTTCATGCTCCCCCTTCAGAATGAGACTCTGATATTTATAGAAAGATGATTAGGGCCTCGGAGGGTGATTTATATTCAGTGTCCAGGTGACAGGAAGGACAGCAACTGGGACTTCAGACGCTAGGCTGCTGCTGCGCTGGGTGATGTTCTGAGAGGTCCTTCTCCTCTCTGAAGTGAGGGGGTGGGGAGTGCAGCTGGGTGTGGGGGACGGTCACTGGGTCAGGAACTGTGGGGCTTGGAGAACTTTCTGGTGGCAAAGTTAGGAGATTTATGATTCGACTGGCCACTCCTACCTGTGTGCCCTTGGGCAAGTAGCTTCACCTCTCTGGGCCTTCATTTCCCGAGTGGTTTGCTGAACCAGCTCCGCATGGCTCTAGTGTTCTTCTGTGGGTCCCTGAAGCCTGCAGTAAGGCTTCTAAAGAGCCCTGTGACCAGACAGCTCCCCACTCCTGGGCTTTATAATCAATTCTGTAAAATTGAGTGCTGACAGCTACTTCTGAGGGGCCCCGTGAGGGTGAAACCAGCGAGATGGGAACACGAGGCTGGCGGGGGTAGGGAGGTGGTGGTGACTGTCACTGTGAGCCTGGCTCTGCTGCAGGGTCGAGCACTGGATCCTTTCCATCAGTAGAAGGAGAGGGGGGTGATGCTCAGGGCTGAGCAAGTCAGGACCCCTGCCTCAGCCTTTGCTCTCAGCTGTGTGTTCAGAGAGAACAGTCTGACGGAAAAGGCCAGGGGCCCCACTCAGGTTGGGTGGGGGGGGGTGGCAGTTCTGAGAGGACCCCCCTCAAGTAGCCCAGAAAAGGTCCTAGCTCCTGGTTGGCCCCCATCCTCCCTTCTCTCAGGCTACCCAAAGAGGGTGTGGGGATGGGGGACACTGGTTCGGGCCTCCCATTTGTGGACCTCAGGGCTGGATCTGTGCCGCTTCCTCGAAGGAGGTTATGCAATCACAGAAGCCCACCGACAGGGCTGAGAAAAGTCTCTCCCCATGTCACTTAAAACTCGCATTCTGCCCTTAAACTTCACTTCCTGCAGTGCACTATGAATTTCTATTTTTTATTAAACCTGTAATTATCCTGCAATTGGCATATTGTGTTGTATTGTGATTCAAATGTAAAATTCAAAATATGCTGCAATTCCCTAATGCTTTGGCATTTTTATTATCATTTTTTTTTATTAACATGCCAAGAGTGCCAGGAAATGGGAGTGGCCTTGGCCTCTCCCAACCTCAGGAGATTCCACTGCTCAGGTCTTGAGGATTCTACCAAGACCCTCGCCCTTGATGTGCTGTGAAACTTTGGGCAAGGTGCATTCCCTCTCTGGGCTTCGCTTCCCACCTCCGTCAAACATGGAGCTGGAACAGTTCCCAAGACCTCTGAGCAAAGCCCCAACCCTAAAGTCTGGAGGACCAGTCTCCCACCTACGGACAAGTGTCTCAGTGCATTCTGGACAAACAAGTGACTTGCTTGGGCTCGCTGGCTGAATGCAGAGATGGGGGCAACCGCTGACCCTGAGCAGATATCCACCAGCCGGGAACCAGGTACTGACTGAATGCCACTCAGGGAGGAGAGAAGAGGGCTTTGCCGAGGGCTTTGTAGACAGAGGAAGCAGCTCAGGGCTCTGGAGTAAGACAACCCAGGGTCAGATTCCTACTGGAGGGGGCTCGGTTTCCTGCATGAGTATGATGGGGATACGATACCTAGTTTAGAGGACTATTGTAGGATGAGAAATGATGTGAGCTCCCTGAAGGCAGGGACACCCTTGTGCCTATATCCCTAGTCCCTGAGACACAGTAGAACAAGTAACTGACATGATGTGTAAGAGGTGCTTATTGAAGAGCCTGGGACATGGCAAACACTTGGAAAATTGTTGCTGTCATCCCCATCAGAATGAGAGGATATTGGGAGCTGGCTCTGGTGGGGAAAGTAGTCGAGGTGGGCCAGGGGTGGGTATAAAGCCTATGCCTGGCTCAGAACAAGACGAACCTGACCGGACATCCAGTTCCACCTCTCACCAGCTATGAGATCTATGCTACCTCCTAAGCCTCAGTTTCCCCATCTGTAAAATGGAATTATAATACCTGCTTTGCTATGATGAACCATGAATTGCTGTGTGAGGAATCCCTTGCAAGGTGTAAAGGCAGTAGTGCTGTCTGTTATTATTATTGCCCTGTTGGGAGTTGAAGTACAGGGACGTCTATGATAGGAACCGGGAGAGGCTGGAGGCCTGGGGAACCTGGCACACCAGGCCACAGAGGGTAGAACAAACCCAGAAACAGGCAAATGTCACAGAAGGTGCTTTGGGGTTTAAGGTCTAGGAGAGGTAAAGACTCATAGAAGTTGAGAGTGTGAAGAAAGATTTAAGGAAATCAGCTCCAGGGAGGGCCACAAAAGGGCCCTGTGGCTGCATGAACGATCCTGGCCCAGAGAATGACCTTATGTATCAGCTGAAATTGTCAGTCCTGTGAGCACCGAGGGGCCTTTCCTGCCTGCTAGGTGCAGAGGGTGGTACTGAGGGGGCCTGAAGTCTGCCCTAACTGTGGCCTTGGGGCCTGTGTGGTAGCAACGAGGACATTCCTGGTGGCTGACAGGGCTCCGTTCCCACTTTCACTGAGGCTGTCTGGGGACTGGTCCCAGTCTCTCCAATCCCTGCACAGACGCATCCTCCTCCCCCAGGGGAACCTATGAGCCTAACCGTAGGCTTTACTGTGTTCTGAGTGGCTGATCTGCCTTGTGTCCAGCCCCCAGAGGCCGAGGGAGGGCAGAGGGCACATGACCTGACGTCTGGGCCCGGCTCTTGGTCCCTGACATGGAAACCCTAGCATGAGCCATGCCATTTTGTGACCTCGGTGCTCTCAGCTGCCCTCCTTCACGAGGACCTCGGCTGTCCCCTCCTTCACGAGGACCTCGGCTGTCCCCTCCCACAGGTCCCTAGATAAGATCCGCCTGAACACAGGCAGGCTGCCTCAGGTGCCCTGCCCGCGTACCTTCCCGATGGCCCTGAACTACACTCACTCGCCCAGGGCCTGGTGCCACTTCCCCCCACGCACAGGTTAGACACTTCTGGGTTCAAAGCATAGCTCTGCCACTTCCTAGCTGTGTGACCTTAGGAAGTTGCTTCACCTCTCTGTGCCTGTCTCCTCATCTATAAAACCAGGATAACAGCAGTTTCTGTTTCATGGGGGAGTTGTGGGGATTAAATGAGTTAATATGGGAAGAGTGCTTAGAACAAGGCCGATCTAAGTCAGCTTGCAGTATCGTTCCCTAACACAGGTATGGACCCAGTAGTGCACCCAGTCACACAGGTGCCTGTCCCCGGAGGGTACCACCGGCCACAGCATGTTTCTTCCCCACACCCCAATCCACACACAGGTGGCTGACACAGGGACAGTGGAGGTTCACCCACCTTCCCAGGTGTTGTGCGCACCACCCAGATGCTTGCTGGCTACGGCATGCCCCCCCCCCGCAAGCTCTGCCCAGACCCAGCGCCCCGCCAGCCGGCCCACGCGTGGCGCGCTCACCCACGCAGGCATCCCGCCGCTCCTCGTAGCCGGCGCTGCACACGCACTTGCCGATGGGCACCAGCCACTCGCCCTCGGCGCTGCAGTACATCTTGGGCGTGTCCCGCTCCTCCGAGTGGCGCACGCACTGGCCCCGCACCTCCACCAGCGAGGAGGAATCGGCGCCCGTCACCGCCTCCGAGAAGGCCGCCAGGTTGCGCACCATGGTGGGGCACTTCTTGTAGTAGATGCGGAGGGAAAGGATGGCGAGGCAGGCCCCGATGTCCTGGAAGGCCAGATAGAAGCCTCGCTTGCTGAGGGGGCCCACGCCCCGCACCTCGGTGTTCAGCTTGAGGCGCCGCACACCCAGGTCCGCGCCTGTGAAGCTCTCGTCGGCCGCAATGGTGTCGATTTTGAGGAACTGGCTTTCCTGGGTGCTGGCGCCCAGGTCGCGGTCCGACTCCAGGTAGTAGAGGTTGAAGGTCTCCTTGCAGGTGCCCAGCACGCCCGGCATGCTGTTGCAGTCGCGCAGGGTAAACTTGATCTCGGCGTAGACGCGCCGGGCGCCGTCCCGGGGCACCCAGCTGGTGCGCAGCCAGTTGTTCTGGTTGGGACTCATGACGTTGCACACCTGGTACGTGTGGATGGGCTGGAAGGACTCGTCCACCTCGTTGATGGAGTCCCACTGTGGGCAGAGAGAGCACAGCCGGCTGAAATGAGAGTCAGCGCCTCGCCCTCTTTGCCGACTGGCACATGCCACGTGCCACACGCACGGAGCTGGAGGCATCCTGGGGAAGAAGATGAAACAGTCTCCAGCTTGGAGGAGCTGACCTTCTAGTGGATTGTCACAGCTGCCAGACGCCAGGCACACTACAGATGAGATCTCACAGAATGCCATGTCCTTCTGGGGAAGGATTATTTGTTGCCTGTTTACAGATGAGCAAATAGAGGCTCAGATATACGAGCCACATGCCCGAGGTCACGTAACTAGTGAGTGATGTAGCCAGGGCTGGAAATGGTGCCAGAGCTACAAAGCTCTGACCTTGTTTGAATGTGGCAACTCCTGTCACTTCCATATCAGCTGCCAGAGGAATCTTTCTAATGCACAAACCAGACCACGTCGCACCCCAACCTCAAGTCTTTCCGTACTGCCTCCTGAACTGGCACTAGTTCAGTGACTGATGGGTGAACTCTCTACCCTGCCATGTGTCATGATTCCCTCTGCCCCTCATCTGGAACTGGGGGCTCACAGGCTGACTTGGGTCTCACTCAAGAGAGTACCAGGATGTGGGGGAGTTGAGTGTGATTGTTTCTGTGTCAGGTGTTTGTCAGGCATCCCTGATGCACAGATAAACCAGATGCTATCTGCAGAGGAAATGGCAATGCATAGAATGAAAGAAAACATCTGTAAATCATAGATCTGATAGGGGATTAATATCCAGAATATATAAAGAACTTCCGCAACCCAACAACAAAAATACAAGCAACCCTATTTAAAAATGGGGAAAGGGCTGGAATAGACATTTCTTCTCCAAAGAAGATGTACAGATGGCTAAAAAGCACATGAAAAGACGCTCAACATCACTAAATATTAGGGAAATTCATATCAAAAGTACGATGAGCTACCACTTCACACACATTAGTTATTATCAAAACAACCGAATGGCTATTACCAAAACAACAGGGAAAAAAATGTTGGAGAGGATGTGGAGAAATTGGAACCCTCATGCATTGCCGGTGCGAGTGTCAAATGGTCCAGCCACTGTGGAAAACAGCACGGCAATTCCCCAAAATATGAAACACGGAATTACCATATGGTTCAGTAAGTCCACTTCTGGGTGTACACTCAAAATTAATGAAAGTGGGAACCCAAACAGATATTTGCACACCCATGTCCACAGCATACAGAAGACGGAAACGTGAGTGCCCATGGATGGATGAATGGATCAACAAAATGTAGCCTAGCCATACAACGGGGTAATATTCAGCCTTAAAAAGGAATGAAATTATGACACGTGCTGCAACAGAGGTGAACTTTGAGGACATTATGCAAAGTGAAAGAAACCAGACGCGAAAGGGCAAATGTGCATGACTCCACGAGTGGTCAGATTCAGAGACAGAAAGTAGGATGGTGGCTGCCAGGGGCTGAGGAAAAGGGGCGCGGGGGCGGGGGGCGGTGCGCAGTGAAAGAATTATAGTTTAATGCGTACAAAAGTTTCAGTCTGGAAGATGAAAAAAGTCCTGGAGCTGGATGGTGGTGATGGTCACACAACAGTGTGAATGTACTTAATGCCACGGACCTGTACACTTAGACATAATTAAGACAGTAAATTTTACGTTATCTGTATTTTACCACAACTTAAAAATAAAAGAAAGACAGAAATAAACCAGAAATACACCCTGCCCTCGAGCGCCTCACAGACAAGGTGGGGGACGGTGACATGCCAAAGAGAACGGGCACACAGGGGGCAGGCCAAACTTCCTCTGGGGCTGAAGCAGGAACCTCTTGCAGGGCTGGGAGGGAAGAGGCCCGAGACAGCGAGCACCAAACAGCCCAGTTTGGACACAGAAGAATCATGTTGAAGACGTGGTGTTGAGAAACGAGCTAGAGGAAATTAGTTGGCTCCAGTCTCTAGACTGCTGTGTGACCTTGGACAAGTTGCTGCTCCTCTCTGGGCCCCAGCTTCCTCGCTGCAGAATGCTCGCTGGCCAAGAGCAGTCCTTGGTGGGCTGAGTTTAGTGGATTCATGAGGGGCCTGAGGAGGTGCTTGGGACTGAGGCCAGATGGAGGGGACAGGCTCCGGGTCCCTCTTGGGCCTCTATGTGAAATTGTCCTTGAATGAGAGATCCTATTATTTAAGCGGGGGCTGGGGAAAGATAAAGACCATTCCTTGTGGGACTCTGACCTGTTCCACAAGTGCCAGAGAGGGGACCACGGGCATTTCAAGTCTTTCCTGAATGACAAAAGCCCCTCTTTCTCACCTCATCTTGGCCAGCTCTTTGGTTTAGACCCTCAGCAGCCACATCTGTAAGACGGGGCTCAGACAGGCCTACTTCAGCAAGGCATCCGAGGATGCAGGGAGAACAAGCCTGCAAAGTGCTTAGCTTGGGCCTGGCACAGGAAGGCACCTGAGAAGCGGGACCGATATGATGCTGAATTGGCAGTGTCTTCCCTGCCCTCCTGTGCCTGCCTCTGGGGACCACTGGGGAAAAGGTCCAGGACATTCCAGCCTCACTTGAAAGAGATCATGCCTCCTGTACCCCTCACCCCAAGAGAAGCCCTGCCCTGCACCCCACTCTGCAACTGAGGCCTCTGGGCAGTCACATCTGGGGTTAAAGTCATTGCCACAATTAATGGAGCACCAAAGAGCCAACCAGCTGCTCCCTGTCTGTTTCCTGCCAGGGACAGGGATAAATTAATCAGCTGAGTCCGCTCCAGCTGCCCCACCAGTGCCAATGGTCTGACCTGGCCCTGCCAACCCTAGGGCTGCTGGAGATGCCAGAATGGCACAAATTCCTGGAGTCTGGTGCAAAGGTAGAATCAGCCCTGTTCTCTACCTTGGCGCCCTCACCCCATGCTGGGTGCCACTCCCACCCAAGCTGCCTTTCTAACCGCTGGCATATTCCTCCCGCAACCCCCACCATCGCTCTGGAACTCTGTCCTCTTCCCTGAACAGAATGCAGTAAACCAGCTGTGCAGCCCTGGGTATATCACATCTCCTCTCTGAGTCTTGGGCTTCTCACACGTGAAATGGGGTAGCTAATGCCTGGCCCTTCCACCTACTCCAGGGGTGGTGAGGATCAAGGAGACAATGGAAAGGAATGTGTCCTCTCATCTAAGGCAGCTGTTAGGTCACCAGAGGTGGAGCATATACCAGTGGGTGGAGGGAGGCATGCAAAGGGAGGGGCACAGCCTGGTTAAAAGCATAGGTTCTGGGGCCGGACTTCCCCCGACCCTAGCAGAGATGCTTAACCTCTCAGAGCTTCTGGTTTCTCACTAGTAAACTGTCCTTTTCATGCGTCATCTCATAGGAGACAACTGCATGGAGCAGGTTGTAATCGTCCCCATGTTATCATCGAGGAGATGGGATGAGGTAAGGGACTTGCCTGAGTCACACTGATTAGAGGAAACAGAGCACCAGCATGTCCAGACTCAGCACCTTGGCCTTTAGGCATGTGTGGCCTGCCGGACAATCTTATAACTTTGCTGATGGTGGAGACAGCCTAGGATGACCCTTGGACCCAGAGTGTTTAACAGACTCCAGGACCAGAGGGATGGTTGGAACCTTAAGGACCATCTCCAAAGGCCCCCCACCCAGCTGGGGAGGAGGATCACCTGAAAATCTTATTAAACCAAAGACCCCCAGGCCCCTTCCCAGACCCTCAGAGGTGAGCATCTGCATGTTCTACCTGCTAGCCTGGCACAGGTTCAAGGTCTAGAGTCTGGGAACGAGGGGTCTCATCCAGCCTCTTCCCTCCTTGAGTAAGCCCAGTCTCCAGGCCCCATAGAGATGGAAGGTGGTCCTTGGCTTAGCAGGGTTGTCTCCCACCGCTTCACAATGAAGACAGAGACCAGAGAGGGCAGAAGGGACTCAGTGTGTGCTCCGTGGTCAGAGAGATCTGAATGCCAGGCCATCCCTTGGAACCTGTCTGATGGCAGGCAAGTTGTCTCCCACTGCTCTGAGCCTCAGCTTCCTCACCTGTGAAAGGGGGTGGCTATACCTACTTGCAGGATTGGTAGCAGGGATGAAACGAGAGAACGTCCGTGAATTGTTAAAAGCTGTGCGAATGTAAGTTATTATTTGTTCTAATTCCCAAATGAAATGAGATAACTCTAAGCCATACTTCACAGTGCCCTGCAAACAAAGAACCTTAGATTGCCAGTGTCATCATCCAAAACACGAGTCTGGTCGTGTTCCTCATCTGCCTAAAACCCTTATCGCTCCTTGTTACTCTAAAAACCAAGTCCTAAGATCTGAGTGGGACAGAGGGACAAAGACACCCAGAACCAAGCTGGGACCATGCCCACTCCATCCTAGCTGGAGTCTCAAGGGACATGCTCACCCAGCCAAGAAATAGCCAGCCAGTCACCTCCTCATGGGTCAGACCCCTACAACTGGCAGACTGGCTCGCTTTGCCAAAGCGCTTTCTTACCCATGCGTACCCCTGAGAGACAGCCATCTGGGGCACACACAGTGCAGTGTTTCACAGGGAGACGCTGAGGTCCAGGGAGGTAAAGGGATACCTCGAGGACCCAGCCTTAGACAGAACTGACCTGCTCAGGCAGAGAAGGGGTTCCCTTCTGGTTCTTGGGCCCCAGGGCCCGCCCCTCCAGCTCCCTGAAGCCTGGTGAGTGGGGACTGATGACAGCGAACTCAGCTTACTGCTACCCGGGGATGAGACTTCCAGAGAGAAAGGACCAGGGCTCCAATCTGATGTTAGCCACAGGCCAGAGGCCACAGCCAGCCTGGATGAAAACCCCACTCCAAAGTAAAGACTCCCTCCGTAAACAGTAGCTCGTGGCATTATTATCATTGTTATCGTTAACACTATTATCCCTTTTTCTCCAAAGTATTCATGAAAGAAGCGATGTGTGCACGATGTGCTCGTGTCTATAAGTGGGATGCGTATGTGTGTCTCTGAGCAGTTGTGGGAGGAAATTTCTGTGAGATATAACCATAACACACACTAATAACAATTACGACAATAATGCGGTTAGTGAGGGCTCACTTTGTGTCGGGCACAGTGCCAAAATCATGAGTCATCTCCCTTCACCTTTGCAGGAAACCCCACGAGGTTATCACATGCTCGTTGCTTTCTACAGACAGGGAAACTGAGACTCAGAGAGGTGACCCAGGGCCACTCAGCTTGTCAATGGCAGAGCCAGGAGCCCACCAGGCTCACGGGCTCCAGGTGAGGGCAGCACAGTCATGAGGGAGGGGACCAATCTGTAAGCAGCAAAAGACCTGATAGGGCCCTTCCTGGTCCTGTTCCTCATAATGGACATGTCTTACACTACCCGGGTCCCGGCCGTGGCATGTTATGAATCTGTGGGCCCAGGACATACATATGAGGATCCCATATCTAGAGCCTCAGATGTGAAGAACTGGAAGCCCAGCACTAGGGCTGGTTCTGTAACCCCCCAAGGCTCTGTGTACACTAAACAGTTAAAAAATCAACAGCTGTGTCTCTCACTGCTGTGTGTCCTTGGGAAAGTCTCTTCACCTCTCTGGGCCTCTGCTTCCTCTGTGAGTTGTAGCCTTTCTCTATTCACAGAGGGATGACTCTGGCCCCACTGCCCATCACTTACCCCGTGAGCTGGATATGTGAGCCAGCCCCAGTCCCCATGGATGGTTGACGTGTCCAGCAAGTTCACTACAAAACAGGAGACAAAGAGTACATCAGACCCCTGGGACCAAGAGTAGCCTGACCCTGCCACACTGGTCAGCTCTCAGCCCCCAATAGGTCTGCTCCATATCTTTGTGCCCTTTCTCACTTTCTCTGTCCGTCAAGGCTCAGTTCAAGTTCTCTCTTCCCTGAAGCCTTCCTCTACCACCTCAGCCAAAACGTGATCTTCTAAACTCCCAGAACGCAAGCTGCTCCGAGTGCCAGGCTGCTCCAACTGGCGGTTCAGTGGGATACCTGAGATGGGCTCAGAAGTCAGGAGGTCTGGATCACTTAGGAGCTATATGTCCCTTCCTGACCTCACTTTCCTCCTCTGCAAAATGGAAGTGACAGTAGCTCCTGTCCCACAGGGTTTGGAGGATGACCTGACCCTTGCCCCACGCATGGGACCTGATGGTATTCAAAAGCCCTACTAATGTTCACTCTGTGCGGTCATGCCTCCCCCAGAGGACTGGCCCCAGCTTTACAATCATCAGTGTCCTCAAGGAGGTGCCTGGCACCTAGTAGGTCCTCTGTGCACATTCAATGTGGAGGAATTTAGAAGAGTAAGAGCTGCCTCTTGTGCTGGGGAGCTGGAGATGCCTCTTCTGTGACCCGCACAACAACCCCAAGAGATGGTGTCTCATCTCCATTTTAAGGATGAAAAAAACTGAGCCCCAACGAAGTTTGGGAACATGCCCAGAATCCCCCAGGTGTAGCTGGCAGGGCTGGCATTCAGAGCACCTGCTGCGGCAACAACAGGCAACGCCACGAACGCCAGGAGCCCTGGCCAGAAAGCAAGTCTGGTATAAGCCAGAGACTCTCACAGTGTCTGCCATCGGACTCAGACACCTTTGGACTCACATCTCCACACAGCGCCTTAGTAGCAGGTGACCTTCACGTCTCTGAGCCTCCATTTCCTCATCTATAAAATGGGGGTTATAACATCTACAGGGAAACTGTACAGCCTGGCAAAAGCTAGTTCCCTTTCCTTAAGGCCTGCCCCTCCTGCCTCTTTCCTTGTACCTCAGATCCACCTACTCGCTTTACCACGATAGATGCATTAAACTGTTAAGAAATCAGGGCTTGAGGCCCTGCTCTGTCTCTAGCTGCCGTGTGTCCTTGGGCAAGACCCTTAACCTCTCTGGGCCCCTACTTCCTTTGCTCTATCTAGTTATAGTTGTATGAGAGGACTTTTGGCTCCACAGTCCCTTTGCTTTCCATTTCACTCTCTTCCATGTACCCCCTCTTCCAGGAAGCAATCTTGGGCTTCCAACTAACCCTACTGGCAGGCTCGGGGAGGTTACAGAGGGTTAAAGCCAGGGCCCTCCTGGAACTTTCTGCAGGAAGGCTAGATGTCCGTCCTTTTGCCTGAGATTTGCATAGCTCTGTGCCTGCCCCTCAAAGATGGAGACAAGTGTCCTTAGGAAACGTCGGAGTGAGCTCTTATTTGCTGATCTTCCTCTTCTCATCCTCCCCACCCTATTGTCGGAGGGGCGTGGAGGAGGCTGGCTGGAGAAAGGGTTTGCAGAACCAGGGAGGGGCCTCTGTGCTCTTCCCTGAGTCCCCAGGGTCCAGGTAGGATCAGGGGATGGAGCCAATGTCCACAGAGGATCTCCCCTCCCCAAGCTGGCCCCACACCAGGGGCTCAGGCAGAGAAGCCTTCCCACCTCCCTCCCTCCATCCCTCTCAGGCAATGGAGAGAAAACTGGGTCAGGCAGCTCTCTCCTGCTGCCTGGTGGGAGGGGGAGGGGGCCGCACTGCAGTTTCCCCCAGACCAGCAGGGCCTGGTTTGGGGATAGGGTGGAGAAGAGGACCCCTATGGGCTCCCAGACCCTGACCCACATCTCGAACTGGGCTCAGAGCTGGAGGGTCCCTTTTCCATGCAGCTCAGACCTGCCCCTACATAGGGGGCATCTGAATGAATGTCTCCTGCTGGGACTCACTCCGCCCGCCCCCCCCCAACACACTGCAGACCTCACTTTCCAGGCTCGTCCCTCCCCTGGGAAGCCCCACCACATTTGCAGTGGATTCTTGATCAGCCAGCCAGGGGGCTCAGGTAATCCAAAGATAAGTCAAAAATCGATTCTATCGGATTCAAGAAGAGCTACAGGATTCCAGGGCTGCTTGTTCCAATACCTTCCTGGCCCTTTTCTGCCCCTCCCCTCTCTCCCTCTGTCCCCCTTCTCCCTACCTCATGTCCCCTCCTGTGGGGAAAACACAGAGTGTCTGTCACGGGGACTCCAGGTCCACAGGAGGTTTCATCAGGGCTGGGGAGAATTCCAGCACGAGGTCCACCCGGCTGGGCCTGACTCCCCGTGCAGATTCGGACCCTTCTGGTCACCAGGGCTGGGCTCTCTCCTGCCTCTTACACTGCCAGACTTTGGGTCTGTATGACATCTGTGACATCAATTCCCCTCTTCGGGTCTGTACCCCATTTGCAAGTGTCAGGGTTGGATTAGATGGTTTCTCAGAGCCCGCAATGGAGCAAATCACTAAACCCCTCTGTGCCTCAGTTTCCTCATCTGCGAGATGTCCATAGGCATCCCTCCTGGGCCTACCTGCCCTGGCTGTTCTAGTCGATCAGACAGGTCCCTCTGCTGCTCTGAGAAGCACGGATAATTCCTAAGCCTTTCCTGTTCGACTGTAGAAGGCATTATGCGATTTCTTTTTTTCTCCAACACCATCACCTTCCCCCATTCCATTTCTCTGAGACTAATACTTAAATTGATTTACATTCCCTGAGGACACAGTGTATGCTGGTGAGGCTGGAGAATTCGGGGTGGCCAAGGGATGTCAGCCAGGACATGAATGCCTCCGAGATCACCTCTGAGCGATGGGTAATCCCCACCAGAGGGTATAAAAGGCTGTGAGCTTGATGGGGCTGTCCAGGGGGCATCAATGCAGGTGCAGGGCCCTCCCCCAGGCCTGGGAGGCACCTGGTGTAGGGATACTTGGCCAGCCTGGAGCACTGTCACCTTTGCAGGACCCTAGCTGGGAACAGAGCCCCCTTCTCAAGTTCTAACAGTCTCCCTGGCTCTAGGCCAGCGCAGGGACGCTGCCAGAATGGACTCCTGGCTGTCCTACGTGGACTCCTGGCTGTCCTATGCCTTAGGTCTCTATCCATGGCTGTTCCACCTGCATGGGTAACCCATACCCTGCTGTGGGTACACTGCTGTGCTGATCAGATAGGTACGGACTGGCCCTTGGACAATGCCCCCTCCACCCTGCACAGACTTCCTCGCCTGCCTTTCTTCATGGATCTTCCTTCCTTCTTCCCCAACTGTTGCCGCTCCCTGGATACGTCCTCTCCCCCAGGCCAATGGTCTGTCCTCCCTAAAGTCCCCTCCCCAGGGGACTCTGCTCTCCCAGGCCAATGGTCTGTCCTCCCTAAAGTCCCCTCCCCAGGAGACTCTGGCGTTTGTCAGCCTGTAATTCCGGAGGGTACTGGCTCCTCTCTAGGTAGACAGTAGCATCAAGAAATTGATGGCGTACTGCCCAATGCCCAGAGCCTTGATGTGAGTCCCCTCGTAATCCAGCTGGTGACGAGGCTACCCAACCCTGGGGAGACTGTCTTCTTGGGTCACAGCTCTGAGAGCCTACAGACCCCTTGTGTCCTTTCCCCTACTCATCCCATCTCCCTTCTCTCCTGATGTACAGGAACCTGCACCTCATCATTACCCACCTCAGCCAGCCATCTCACCTCTCAGCTCCCCTTACATGGTCCCTGCCCCCGGTGTGGTGGCCCCAGTTTCACTGATGACTATGACTTTATGTTTGTGTGCGTTTATTCTGTGCACATGCATTTCCATGGGCATGAATGCAAGTTTGAGGGTCTCCTTATATATGCGGTGTCTGCCCACGGATGTATATATTTTTCAAGAGCATGCATCTGTGCACGTATGTGTGTGCACACATGTGCCACCCGCATTTCTGTGCATCTGACGGTGGGCGGAGGGGCCGCTGTCCATGCATGTCTCTACAGGCCTGGGTCTACGTGTGTAAATCCCGATGTGTGCCCATGTGTGCTTGAGGGTACAGCTGTATCTCCGTGAGCTGTTCATGTGTGTGTGTGTGTGGTGGGGGGTGGATCTGCGGTATATCTAAGCATGGATGAGGAACACTGGCTCTGGAGCCCCCTCGAATCTGGAAGTACATTCTGCCAGGGTGGGACTAAGTCTGGACCCAGGACGTCAGTCCAAGTCAGGCTTCCTCTGGGCAGCAAAGGAGGTCCAGGGTGGAGGCAGGGCAGGGATCTGAACACAGGACAGCGTCCTATATGTATGAACATATAGGTGTGAGGCCCTGGGAGTTGGAGAAAACTGATGGGTGCTCCCTCCCAGCTTTCCTTGTTCCCTACCACCCCCCGAGATCACCTCCCAGTCCCTTTTAGTCCTGACTGTTCAGTTTCAACCCCTGATCCTGCCTCCCACCCCTGTGAGTGACTGGACTGCCCCAGCCTTACCCCTGGACAAGACCCTGCTCTCCAGAGCCTTGCTGGCCTCAGTTTCTTTGCCCACCCTTCAGCCCTTTCCTCACTGTCCCTTCCTCCCAAGGCTACCCCTTCCCGCCTACCACAACTGCCGCCCCACTGGCTATTACTCCTGGGCTGCTGCCCCTCCTTTGCTCCCAGCCCTCCTGCCTAGCCACTTCCAAGACTCTCACCCCCTGCCCCTCATTCTCATCTCCCCCAAACCCTGTCCTGTTCTCTCCAGTCCTTGTTTTGCAGTTCTTGGCCCCCATCTTTCCATTCTGTCCCCCGCCTCTTTCCTCTTCAGCCCTCTGAATCTCATTCTGCCTCCTTGTGTCCCTCTGTCACCTGTCCCCACCCCTGTCCCCTGCCCTTCCTGTCTCCTCTCTCCCCTAGACCCCTTCTCTTTTATTTTTTTTCTGTCCCCCATCCTGTCCCCTCATCCCCGATGTCCCATCTTCAGTTCTCCGTCCCCCAGCTCCAGGTCCCTCAGTCCCGTCCCCCAGTCTCCCGTGCCCCTATCCCCGCATCCTCAGGTCCTCGGGTCCCGGTCTCCCCCCCTCCTGTCCCCATCCCCATCGCTCCCACCCTTGACCCCGGGTCTCCCCGGCGGTGCCATCCCCTGTACCTCCAGGCCCGGGGGTGTGGGGTGGGATGGGGTGCGGTGGGGGGACCCCAGCCCCTCTGCCGCTCGGGGTCCAGGGGAAGGAAGTTGAGGCGCGGGCAGCGCGCGCCGCGCCCCGGGCCCTCCGGCCGCCCCCGCCCCCCGCCGCCGCTCACCTTCGCCGCGCGCCGCGGACACGCAGGTGGCCGCCGCCGCCGCGGCCGCCGCGACGACCCAGAGCGCGGGGGGCAGGCGGCGCCGCGCGGGGGCCATGGCCGGGCGGGCGCTCCCCGCGCCCCGCACCCCGGCGGCCGGCCGGGCGCTCGCACCGGCCACACGCGGCTCGCGGCGCACACGCGGGCACCCGCGCCCGCCGCCGCCGCCGCCGCCGCGCCCCGGGCGGGGGCCGGCCCGTCAGGGCGCAGCCAATCGGCGCCGAGGCGGGGGGCGGGGGCGCCGGGGGTGCGGGGGGGACGCGGGGTCCGCGCGGCGGACGCCAGCCCCGGGCCCCGCCGCCGCACGTGCGCACGAGCCCGCGCCCCCCGCGCCCTCCGCGCCCCCCGCGCGCCCCGCGCCCTGAGCCGCAGCCAGGGCGCCCCGCGACCCCGTGCGGGACGCGCAGACGCGCTGGGGGAGTCCCCGTGCGCGCACACACGCGTGCACACACAGACACACACAGACACACACAGACACACACAGACACACACAGACACACACACACGCGCGAGCCATCCACCCGCACACGCACTCTCGCGCGCGACCCGCGCACGGTGACACACGTCGGTGCACACGCACTCGTTCCCGGACCGAGGCCCGCTCGCTCCCGGAGACAAACTCGGGAGCACTTGTAGGTAAAGACACAAACAAAAAACCCCTCTCGCCTCTCCCCACCCCCATGACTGGGCGGGAAGGGGGACACCTGAGTCCCAGGCCCGGAGCCTTAGCGTGCGAAGGTCCAGAAGATGGATCAAGGTGATGGACCAGGCACGGAGAAGCACTTCCATCCCGGCTGTGTGGCTTTGGACACGTTTCTGAACCTCTCTGAGCCCCGATGCCCACGTCTGTGAAACAGGGATAACAGGACTTGTGTCCCAGGGCTGTCGTGAGAATCATACTCAAGGACCCAGGTAAAGCACCCAGCGGGCTGCTACCAGGCACACAGCCAGGTGGCAGGTCCCCGGCAGCCGTTCTGGGATGATGGTGATTGATGCTCTCGACTGTTCTCGCCCTTAGCGTTCCCCACCTCCAGTTTCATTCCCGGGGTAGAGATCTCATCCTGGGAAAGCTGTTGCGGGGAGGCCAGGGACATGGAGGGTCTTTTCAGGGATTTACCTACTGTTCAAGCCCCAGGAACATCTGGCCAGCAGACAAGAAGGAAGCAGATAAGCGGTCTGCAGCTCCCAGGGCTTGGCTCTCAAGTGTGGGCGCCCACTGGGGACAAGTCCTGACTCTGCCTCTGACTTCCAGCCGGGCACAGACCATTGCTCAGGGCCTTCTGATTGCACGCCCGGCTCCCGTGCTCACCAGGGAAGAGTTGGATCCATGCCTGGAGGTTCACAGAATGATAAAGGCTATTTGGGGAGTGCGTGCCATGTGCCAGACCCCGCTTCAGGCGCTTTATAAACTTGCTCTACTTTAAGCATCACACAGCCCTGCAGGAAGGTGCAGCTGAGGAAGCTAAAGCGCAGAAAGGCCATCATTTGCCTTAGATCACACAGCTGGTTAAATGCAGAGAAGTGCTCGGAGATCCAAAGCTCACTCTCCTGTGTGTCTTTGTTACGGAAGGGGGGAGGCAGCTCACATTAGGAGCTCTTTCCAAACAGCTGGGGTAAACGGCCTCAAGGACGTGGTAAGCCCCCTGTTACCAGAGGCATTCAAGGAGACACCAACTAGAGCTTGTTCAAGGATGCAGTGAAGGGGTTGTGCGGGGCGGGTAAGGGGAACAGATTGGACTAGACCCAGAGAGGCAAATGCAAGTGCCCACAGGAGACAGGCAGGCCCCCTGGTGAAACCTACTGGGGGAGTGTTCCCAGCTCCAGCCAACATTGCCGTGGGGATGAAAGCTCAAATTTCTGTGTTTTCAAGAGAAGCTGTATATCTAGAATTTTTCTGTGGTGTCTCCAAAGATCTAAAATTGGCAGCAAATGCAAACATTTTAATAACACCACAGTGTGGGCAAACCTGTGGGTGGAGTGGCCACAGCCCACAGGACTTCAGGGCTCCTCAGATGGAAGGTCCATGGCCGGCTCCTCGCTCCTGGGATGTTGCGGGCATGGGCAAGTCAGGGCCAAAGAATGCAGAGTACAGGAGGCAGGCAGAGCACTCATGGGCTGCCCCTGTCCCAGCCAAGGCTCCCAGAAATGTGTTGATGAGGGGGGCTTTGTGGGGAGCTGGGGTTCTGTATCCCCAAGTTGAGGTAGAGCCAACCAAACCTGGAGTTTACTCATTTTGTAGCTGAGGAAACTGAAGACAGCTAGTCTTCTGGAGCTGGTGAGCTTGAAGGGCGGTTCTCTTCAGGGGTCTGCTCCATATTTGAATCCTCTTTGGCAAAATAAGGATGTCATTTCACCAAACTTTCAGCGGGATGAGGGCAGCTTGCTTTGGGGTGGCTCCCTGTGCCCTCTGAAGCTCCCAGGCTGCCCCAGTCCAGGTGTCTCCTCTCCCTGGAGTCTGTCCTCCCACTCCTGCCCCTTTTGCCTGTCCTGTGTTTCAAAGTGGCAACTTGCCAAACCACCAACGGGAGGGAAGACGACCTTAGAGCCGGCTCCTGGAGCAGTGGGGGAGTCACGGGGACCTTGGGGGAGGTGGCGCCTCCCCTTGTCTCCTCAGTGGTCCAGCAGCAGAGGAGCTGGGCGGGGCCTTGGCGGGATGAAGTGAGGCTTCTCCAGCTTCACCTTCAGCACTGGACTCTCCACTGAATCCTTGTAACGTAGGGCTTTCACCCCATTTTAAAGACGCAGAGAGTGAGGTTCATAAGGATCAGCTGATGGAATGGGAAGCTCTGTAGGGTGCAGACTGGGGACCGTGATGGCTGTGGTTAGTTTGTCTCCTCTCACCTCCTCTCCTTTCCTCTCCCCTCTCCTGACCTCCCTAACTGCATTCTCAGCCTCCTAAACGTGAAGTCCATGGCAGGGTCCTGGCTGGGCCATGCTGGGTCTTCCTGGCATCCAGTTGGTGCCCTGGGAATGTTTGCCGAATGACTGAGCAAACGAATGAGCGGATATCCAAGAGGCCCATGCCCTGCTGGTCAAGTACTGGAGGCCATCATTGCTGGTCGGCCCTTTCTGGGTTATGGGACAGTTTCATGTCTGGATTGCCACACAGGTGTGCCAGCTAGACCTGCTAAGTGGCCTTGACCTTCCCTCTTCAAGGGACTGAATAGAGCTCGCTTTCTCCCATCAGCACATTGGCATGCTGGGGCCTTGCTGTATGGAACAGGCAAGGTGGGAGTGGGATGGGCAGACCTGGGCTGGCAGCCTCGAAGCCAGTCCTTCCCCCACCTCAGGGCCCCTCCCTTGAGTGAAGGGAAATAACAGGGAACATCAGGTGAGTCCCTGTTACCTGTGGACCCTCCCAGGAGTATCTCCTCTCATTTGACTTTGCTGAGCCTCGGTTTCCCCAACTATAAAAAGGAGGATATGCCACCAACTCAAAGAGTTACTGTGAGGCTCACGTGAGTTCAGAGACGTAAGCATGCTTGGGAACCTGGGACAGATCAAAGATTGGAAGGTGTTGCTAGATTTTGAAGGAGGGGTCTGGCCAGCTCTGCACTGAAAAGGATGAACTGTGCAGGGCACCACTTCGGGCACAGGTAGAAGAGACATTCTGGCAGGAGATAGGTGTGTGTGTGAGTGTGTGGGGTGGGGACAGTGGTTAATGGTGAAATCCACTCATCCTTGAGCTGCCCTGGACACCTCATGGCCCTAAGCTGTCCCACTCTGCAGAGCCGAGACTCCCGCAGAGAAGCCCCCACCCCCAGCTCCTCCTCACCCTCTGCTTGGTTCACTCTGTGAGGGGACTGGAGGGGGTGAGTATGCCTCACATTTGTATAGAAACCTCTCCACCCCAGCCGGAGATGTTTGGAGATCTTAGGAAGAGCCAGTCTCCTAACATGAGGCCTATGTGGCTTCCTTGCTTGGGGCTCAGTTTTCCCGTGCTGAAATGGGCCCGCTCCACCTGTTTTCCCATGTTGTAATGGGTAGGAAGGGAGCATGGTGCCGGCGCTCCACTGGGCTGGTGCTGGGGTTCCCAGGTAGTAAGATATGACCCCACCCGTGAAGTGCTCCCAGGCAGCACCCCCGAAACACGAAAAAAGTACCTTACATTATGCAGAAGAGATTCTCTTGGACCACGGGGTCTGTGCTAAAACTGTGTACTTCACTTCTAGAGCCAGAGCAGCCCTGCATGATAGGAATATAGTGAATGCCACCCATGAAATTCAATTTTTTTACATTAAAAAAGTAGAAAGAAATACGTGGAATTAAATGCAGTCATATATTTGTTGAGTGACTGTTGCCTGGCACGTACTATTAATTTATTAATCAATTCACTAATTCAACAACTCTGCACTGAGCCCGCCTGTGGCGTGGTGCCAAGTGCTGGGAATGAGAGGATGGGCCACACAGGTGCCGGCCTGGTCTCAGAGCTCCAGTCTGACAGGGAAGCAGATCATTAAACAGGCAATGACAAAACCCCCTTCCGCATAAGGGACTCTCTCAGAACCCGCAAGCACCGAAACTTGAAATAAAATTTACAATTTAAAATATATTTTTTACAGTCCTCCTGAAGCAGAACATACCGAATGTAATTTAGCTTAGTGGCTTGTAGTCATCACTGTGAACAAAGAATCATTGAATCTTGATGTGGAAAAGGACCCGGAGGTGAGTCCTTTCCGGCCACTGCTGGGGGACACTATGAGATAGGGGTGCCCTCAGGACTGTAGAAGGGGGTGGACCTATTCACCCTTGTTGACTGGAGGACTTCGGGCTTCTCTGCCTTAAGTGTTCCCGTCTCTCCCTTTGCTCTCAGGCCGCCAGCTACTTCCTCTCTACTGCACAGCTCCCACCGCCAACGGTTCCCAACTTCCTCCTAAGGTGCTGCTCCTGATCTATTGCGGCCTGGAAAAAGTGGATGCTTATCAGAGTTGTCTGCAGAGTAAGAGTCGGTGGGTCCTGAGTGAGAAACTTCCCCGGGAGTGAGGAATGTGAGGTTAGTGGCAGTGATCGTGGCTGTTCGGAGGTCTCGGGATAGTTGTTCTCAGGTTGGAGGGTGAGCGAGGTGTTGTTATAAATACATAAGAGGCTTATTAATGGCCGGGCATGCACAGACTAATTGCTTCCTCCTGTTTACATATAATCAATCACTTCCACAGTTCGGAACCACGGCAAGCAGCGGAATGGAGTGGGGACATGACTACGTGGGATGGGCCTCAGAGGTCCGGCTGCCCCCTCATCCTTCTTGCTCAAGTCTTTCCTGTCCTGAAAAACAAACAAACAAACACACCACCCCTTCACTCCTCACTCTCCTTGCCTGCTGCCCTCTCCCCTTCTCCTCCCCTTCCCAGCAAGCTTCTTAAAGGAATTGTCTATTCTCGTGGACTCCATCTCTCTCTCTCAACCTCTCCTCGTCCATTTTCACCTCCACCATCTCTCAAACACCACCTGCCCCAGACCCCACTCTATGAGTCTCGGCCCCATGCCTGGTCCTCGTTCAACACCACCATCCACTGAGCTGTCTAAGTCGGAAACCTGAACTTTGTCTCTGTTCCCCCTTCTTCATCAGCTGTGTATCTGAGACATCCCAAGTCATTTGATTTTACCACCAAAAAGTATCTTGAATCCATCCGCTCCTCACCACAGCCACCAGTCCAGTCTGAGTCCCCATCACCTCTCACCAGGGGAACGGCACCGGCCACATCATCGGCCTCTGCACACACTCTCTGGTCCCCTTCCGTCACACACCGCACGGTAGTCAGAAAGACCATTTAGTGCAAAAGATCATGGTCAGCCCCTGCCCTGTGCCCTCCCTCCCCTGATACTCAGAGCCTTCTTCTGCCCTCTCTGGATAAAGATCCAAATCCTTGTCATGCCACGAGGCCCTTTCTAGGTGGTCAGGTCCCAGGCATCACCTTCTCCATTTCTCCATCCTTGGCTCAGCTGGAAACGCCACCTGCACACGTGTGATTCCTAGACTCACACCTCAATCACACCTTCCTGTGAAAGCAGGGACCGTGTCTGCTCTTGCTGGGCACCGAATCCTCAGCCTCTGCACATGCGTGGCCCTCCAAAAGCACTTTTGCCTTGGCCCTGGCTCCCTTTGAGGTCTGGCCCGGATGGAAACCAAGGCTAGATTCTCTGTGCCACAACCTGCCTCTGCGACTCTAGGCAAGTCTCGTCACCTCTGTGAGACACTCACTGCTCAGTGCGCTCAGCGTGGGGAAAGGCCTCCAGGGCTTTCAACATCTAGGATAATATGGCTAAATATCCACTATTCTTATTAATCTTAATAACAGCCCTTTGAAGTAAGTTCTATCATTATCTACGCTTTGTAAATGAGGAGAATCAGGTGGGGGAGGGGCGACACGATTTGTCCAAGATGCCACAGCTACGGAAGTGACTGGCGCGGGATTCAAACTCAGACCCGTGGTTCCAGAGCCCACAGGCATGGTCACGGGGCAGCTGGGATCAGGGAGGGCGCTGAGTGCTCGGATGAGTGGAAGGTCTAAGGGTCTAGGTCTGTCAGCTGTAGGGGAGGAAGCAGGTGTCACAATGGGCTGTGATTTGTGGGTTAGTGGTGAGTGGACTGACCCCTTTTGTGAGCCCCTCAGAATTCTGGGGGAATTCTCAAGCTCAAGGTCAAGGAGAGGCTGCAGCTGGGCTATCACAGGGGATAGGGCCTCCATGGACTCGCCTGGCCCCTGGCTGGGTAATTGGGCCAGAGCTGGGCTGACTTCTCAGTTTGACCAGGGTGGGATTGGGAGGGGGGCCGGTTAGAGCAGGGCCCTCCCTCTGGAGTGTCAGGGTGACAGGACTTCCAGGCAGCAGTTGGGGAAAAGTTGCTGGATTTTGGGGGAGGCAGCAAAGAGCAAAGGCTCTGGAGTCGGATCTGGTTCAAATCCCAGGCCAACCCTTCCCGTGTGCTGGGTGACTCTGGGAGGTGACTTTATCTCTCTCTGAGCCTCAGATCCTGATCGACAAAGTGCAGACACCTCCACTTGCTCTTTAAAGTTGTGACCGTTAAAAGGGTGCCCGACACACAGTAGGTCCTCGTGTGTCACAGCCCTGTGCCCACCTCTCGCCACCCAGCCCCGAGACCTTCCTCAGGGAGCAGGAGGGATCAGGCTGTGGCTCGTTATCAGAAAGAGAAGCGTTAATATCCCTGATATTAAAAAATAACCTTGTCGTCATTCTGCCTTGTCGGGAGATGAGCCCACATCAGCATTCTGACAGATGGGGAGCAACTCTCTGTGTTTGCAGGAGACAGACAGACAGAGAGAGGAGGGAGGGACACACAGAGACAGAGAGAGAGACAGAGAGAGAGACGGACTGTGTGTGCGCACGTGTGTAAGAGAGGGTGTCAGGGCGACGGTACTTGCTGGGGGCTGGGGCTGCGTGGGTGTGAGGGCGTGGGTAGGTGTGTGGGTGGTAATGGCACCTTTCCAGAGCAGGGGAATACTTTTAGGAGTGTGACTTGGTAATACCCAATATTGGATGTATTGAAATGCTAAGCAGCTCCACAGATCTGTGTCTGATTTTCATTAAAACTGCGGAGGCCGAGGATGTGACGGGAGGGGCAGTGAGCGGCTCCTTCACTGCCTGGAAGGTCTGAGTACAGGAGCCAGGGTCATGATCGCACCCCCGCCCGAACCACTGCGGCCACCGTCCCAGCCACCACCACCATTGCCATTGCCACAGTCGCCACGGCAAGGAGGAAGCTCTGCCCTTACGCTAAGCCATCTTGCTCACTGAGCAGCCTCAGTCGCTGCTGCTGCTGCTGCTGCTGAAGATGGAAAGCCGCCACCCCCGGGCTCCACTTGGGCGACCCCCCCCACCCTGGCTGCTTGGCACATTTGCTCCTCTGTCATATGGGCAGAGAAGAACCCCTGCCCCACCCCCAGCCCATGCCACCCACCCTCATTTTCTCAGGCCCAGCAGTGTTGGGTGGGGGCAGGGGGCTGTGCTGGATGTGGGGTATGGGGGACACGTCGACTGCCCTTCTGTTCGTCTGATGGTCTAGACGGACCTGGAATCGATCGTTTCACGGCAGTGCGGTGGGAACACCCACAGCGACTGAAAGGTCCAAAGGAAGGAAACCCGAGCAGGGAGGTGATGGTGTGCATGTGGGGAGGAAGAGGGGAGCAGTCACAGGCCCAGAAACGGCAGGTGCTTTTCCCAAGGTTACACAGCCAGCAGCAAATCTGGGACCAGAACCCAATCTCCCGGCTCCTCATCCAGTGAGGTGGCGCCTACCTGAGGCCATCTCACCGTGAACAGCCAGCACGTGGGGAGGGGGCCAGGCTGTGAGCTTGTTCACGTGGCAGCCTCGGGGAGAGTTGAGGGGGACGGGTCTGTGTCCTGCTCCTCCGCAGGGCAGGGGGAAATGAGCAGCTGGAAGGGGCTGACATGTCTGAGGTGCCCACAATGGGCCGGATGCTTTGCGATTACGTTCTTTAGCAGCCCTCCACAAGGTTGCCGGGGTTTCATACCACTTCTGCTAGGCTCCCAAGAGGCTCAGAGGGACAAGCTGTCCAAGGTCACCCAGCCAGGAAGGAGCCAAAATGAGATGTGAACCCAAGGACTTCTGACCCTCAAACGGAGGGTGTCCCCCTCAGTCAGACAAACTCCCTGAGGTGGGTTTCTTGGAAAGGAGACAGGGTGTCACTTGGAAGCTGGCGACCCATCGGTGGTTCAGGGTCACCTAGAAGGAGTTCCCAAGAGTCCGGTTTAATTTGGAATTGTCCCAAATGCAGATTCACTCCCCGGGATTCGCGTGGAAGGAGGATTGAGAGCCCAGGGCGGCCGGGCTGGGCTGTTTGAATTCCGGCCAAGCTGTTCCAGGCTGGCCCAAGGTCATTTGTTCGGGGAAGAAAGGCAGCTGCTCAGCCCTGCGAGCCCCGCCCTCCCTGCTCTGAGCTGGGAGCTGGGGAGGCTGAAGGACAGTGTTCCCGGGGAAAGCAGATTACCCGGTAAGGGGGCTGGCTGGGCGGGATGGCACTGTGGTGACAGGTCCATCAGGCCCTCGCCTCTGCCTCTTGGCAGGGACGTTTCCTGGGGCTGCTGGTGACAGGCCCAGGGCTGTGGAGGGAGTGCTGATGAGGTGGAGACAGGCTGGCCCCAGCCCGAGGTAGCGATGGGCAGGGGCTCAGCCTCTCTGCTGCCTCCCGGGAGAAGCCTTTGGAATCGCCCGTTTACTGAATCCGTCCTGTCTTTAATTCCATCACCTCCCTCTCTCCTGACCATAGCCTCCTGGGAGGGCTTTCTGCCTCCTGTGCCTCACTTCCAGTCCCGCTGCCACCCACAGCCAGCGTCGTGTTTCTAAAGCACGACAGCTGCCCTGCTTATGTCCTGCAGCGACCCACTGTCCCAGGAGGAAGCCCCAACTCCTCGGCCTGAGAAGCAAAGCCCTTTGTGGTCTGGCTCTGCTTCTCTCTGTGGCTACGTCTTGGGCTCTTCTCTCCCTGCTCTGGGCCTTTGCATGTGCTCTTCCTTTCTCCTGGCACCATGCCCTCACCCTGCCCCTTCCCCACGGGTGTGCGTGTGTGGCAGGGTGCTCGCTTCTACCCCTGCAGGTCTCAGCTCGGACCTTCCCTGAGCTAAAGCCCTGCAGTTTTTATTGCCCCCCCCCCGCCACCCCCGTGCCCCGGCACTTACCCCTTGATCATCCTCATCGTGTGATAGACTCTCAAGGCGTGTGGGGTGTGTGCCGAGTGTTGGGCCCACATTGCCTCATTCCATGCAGGTAATGACCAGTGTGGCTAATACCTGTTTGTCCATCTCACCCACCAAACTGAGAATGCCTTACGGTTGTACAGGGTTTCACTTTGTAAAAAAGGAGCGATGTACTCAAAGGCACCAGCAGGTAAGTGGCTGGTGTGAGCCAAGAATTCGAGGGTCCTGACTGCCTACGTTCGTTCCACCCCACATTCTACCCTTGATATCTCGGCTTCTGGGGCCTGTTCTGGGTTCCGGATGGATGTCAGCCCTGGTCATTCAGACTTCAGCCAGGGCCAGCCCTCCCTCCCAGCAGCCCTGGGCCTCTGGGCCGCTGACAGTTCTGAGCAGCTTCCCATGGGGGGCACGTAGGGGCTGCCCCACATAGTGTGGCCGTGCATTCACCACCCACCCCTTGGGCTCTCCTGGCCCCGTTTCTGCAGACCCAGGGCTGACTCCTGGAGTCCCCTGACCTCCCCCAGTCATGAGCTCGTGGCTTCTGGATCTCACCTCCTGCTTGTCCCCAGATCCCCATCTCCACACTTCAGATCAGCCTCATGACCCCACCCTGCTTCCAGCTTGCTGGCTCCATGTGGTGGCTGTGGACCCTGGACCCTGCCCAAGGCCCCTCTGCCCAAGCCCTCCATCTGGGCTTGGGCTGCTTCTGTCAGCCAGTCCCCCCACCAGAGCTTTGAACCCCAACGCGGGAGCTCAGCGCTTTGGCCCCACCTCCTCTCCCCACCACCACGGAGGGGCTGGGGGGCTGGGGATGATGAAGTCGTCTCCGAAGAAGGAAGCTAAAGATGTAAACGAGCCCGTGAAATCTCCCATGACAGCCGTGACCACTGTGGCTCCAGCCATTAAGCACGGAGCTTTAACGGCCCCCGAAATACACCTGGGGCGCTTGTCAGCAGCTCCTGCTCATCACACGTGCACATGCGGGCCGTGCACACGCCTGCAAATGCATGCACACACACCCAGGCTCAGCGAGCAGCGCAGAATTGTAGAATGGGGTCCGCGGGAGACGGTTTTCAAAGTCCACGTGACCTAAGGACAGGAGACAGGGTGGTGGCCCAGGCATCCTTCTGGTCTGTCCTCTGTGGCCTCCCCATCTTTCAGATTGCACTTTATATTTGCAGAGCACTCACTCATCCCCTGCATCCTTCTGAAACAGCTTTGATGTGGGTCAGGACTATTAAATATCCACCCCCTCCCTTGTTCCCTAAGACAGCCTCAAACATGCAGCTCAGTACCCAGCACACAGCAGGCACCGGGAGACGGTGTTCACTGAGTACACTCAGTCACCTCAAGGAAAATTCCTGCAAACCTCCTGCTTTGTCCGAGGCTGTTTTGGTCAAATCGAAAGTCCTGGCTGTGGAGCCTGGGCTCTGAGTCCTGGCCTTGCCACTAACTCCTGTGTGACCTTGGCCTTCCATATGACTCCTCTGCTTTGGCATCAGTTTCCTTATCTGAAAAGGCCCTGTCCTGCCCTGGTCACTGGAGCATCCCACTATGGTTGTCTGAACCACGTGCTGAATGTTGGCAGGCCTGTGGTCCCCGCAGCCTGCCTAGGGATGGTGATCTGGCAGCGTGGGAGCTCAGGGCCTGCTGGGACTCAGGGCTGAGAGGCTCTGTTCGGGTTCTTCCTTTGTGGGCAGTCATTTTTGTTCACAGGCACTAGGCACGAGGCCCATCGTCAGTGCTTACGGAAGATGGTTAGTCTGAACTTCACCTGTAAGAGTGAACTTTCAGGAACCACTGGGAATCTCTTTTTCTGTGTCAATTCCCCACCAAGAGAGCTCGGTGTGGCTCTCACCTCGGGTCAGCCTCGGGTCTCACCACTCCTGCTCTCCCACTCTAAGCTGTAACCGCTCTCAACTTTCAGTTACCCCAGGCTACTGTGGCCTCTCCGGCTCCTGTGTGCCAGTCCCTTGGCTGACACACTCCTCTTCCCCTTGCCCTATTTCTTTGCCCACTGAGTTCAACTTCAAATTACTCAAACTTCAGGTCTCCCCAAAGCCTTTTCTGCTTCCCCATGTTGGCATTGGGTGTGTCTTCGGGCTCAGTCTCCTGAACTTCTGCCGTCACAAAAAACTTAATCGCCGTGACACATCCATGCTGGGTGCCTCTCTTCCGCAGGCCCCTGGAGCTTGAGAGGCTGTCACGGTGTCCTCTCCACAGCTGGGCCCGGCACACGGAGAGCACTGACATGGACTGGCTGCATGAGCAGATGCTCCGAGGCAGCTCCGTGTTGGCAGGTCTGGTACGGGTTCCTGTGGCTCCGCTAGTTTCTACCTTATGATTTTAGCATCCACCCTGCTCTGCAAGTGCCCGAGGTCCTGCCACATGCAGCCATTTCGGGGTCCACTGGGCTGCCTGTCCAGGAGAGTCCAGGGCCTGATGCTCTCCCGACATGGGCTCTGCCCATTGTGCCACAGGCATGCTCGGCTGGGAATCACCCTTTTAAAGTGCCAGGCATGAGGCCAGTGCCACGAAGGCTGGCAATTCCCTCCTGGGCATCTTTTGCAAACCCAGTGGACCCATCTCTCACATTCCCGGAGGCCTCAGAGCTCGACCTTCCCATTTCAGTCTTGGTCACTTTTTCCCTTTCCAGGGGCCATCTGTCATGGACAACAGGATACAGGGTGCCAAGGACTTTTATTTTAAAGTTCCTGAGCAGAAAACTGCCTGTGCTTGTCTGGAGGTAGCTTGCAACAAGACCAAACCCCAAAGGATTATCTACAGTGGAAAAGGGCAAAGGGGATGGGTAACGTGGAAAAGCAGGCAGGCCAGGCTGGAGGGCTGACGACTCCAGGCGGGCAGTGGCAATGGTGACAGGCCCTCCTCCGGCAAGCCACCTCCATCAGAAGGGACTGACAGTAGGGCGGGCAGAGGATTGCCAGGAGAAATCCAAGTGCAAGCAGGTGGCAAAGGGCAGGCTCAGGACAACTCCTGGACCCTGGGTTTGGGGACACCGTGGAGTGCGGGGAGAGGAGAATGGGGGAGACGGTCAGTGGGGCGGAACCGTGGAAAACCTACTCCACTTCTCTGGCCCTAATTCCTTATCTGGAAAATGCAAGGATAATACTAGTAGCTTCCCGTGGGGCTGCTCTGAGGATGAAATGAATTGAGATGGATACAGCTCTTACAGCAAAGCTGATGCGTATCAGCTGCAGTGATGATGACTGACTCTACGGGTTTGGCTTCTGTTGTGGTGGTAATAATGGCGATTGTTTATTGAGCGGGGACAGTGTGCTGGCGCTACTCATGTAATGACTCATTTAATCCTCTCCACACCCTGTGGGTCAGCACCCTACCCCGGCTGACAGAGGAGACCTAGAGGGGTGAGGGCAGTGCCCCTGGTCACATCGCTGGGGAGCAGCACAGGGACAGCACCTCGAAACAGAGTCTGGGGACGGCCTGCAGTCAGCCCTCTCCCCAGGGCCTCAGGCTCTCTGCCCACCCAGGGCTCCCTCCTCTGCTTCTTAGCCCACGGTTCCCCCTGGTCCAAGGTTCAGTTATCCCCTGGGGGAGGTGGGGAGCCTGTGGGGGCAGTGACATTAGCCTGGTGAGGCTGGTGCTGACCCTAGTGATCATGCTCTGAGGGAGCCGTTGGTGACCATCGGTGGCTGGACATGTGAGGGGGAGGGGAGTGTGGAGGCAGGGGCCCCCACTTCCAGTCTCTGGGATGGTGGTCTATCCCAAACCCCCTGCCCCCTCATCTCATTTCCAACAGGGACTCATTTAAGAGCGATGGCCAGCTTGCTAGGGAACTTCAAAGGTGGTATTTGATGAGTTTTAGCAGCTTCAGCAAAACTCTAATTTGAATTTCAGGCGCTGGTGTGTGATTTCCTCAGTGACAGCTCCGAGGGATGCTCTGGCTCGGCTGTCATCCAGTGGGGCCTCTCACTGGCTGCCGCAGCCGCCTGCCTTCCAGAGGACGGGAGGCTGAGCGAGGCCCCACTGAAGCCGAGGGAGGAGAGGCATAAACTAGTGACAGGGGGAGTCGGGTGGGAGATGGAGGGGGCCCGGGAGCAGAGACAGAGGAGCAGAGAGAGAGGAGGCAGAGGAGACTGAAGAGAAGGAGGGAAAGAGTTGGAGGAGGAGGAGGGTGAGGTTAGGGGCCTCGGGAGAAAGACAGAGCCGCAGAGAACAACAGGGACAGGAGGGGAAAGATAAGAAGACCCAGACGGCGAAAGGCAGGACAGAAAGAGACAGAGACAGAGACTGACAGGCCAAAAATCAGACTGGGGGAGGGAGCAAGAGAGACCAGATGGAGGGACCACCAGGGGCCAAGGACAGAGGTGGAGACGGAGACACAGGAAGACTGTGGGAGGCAGGAAAGATGGGGCGGGGGTGAGAGGACAGGGAGACAGACTGAGAGAGATTGGAGAAGGGCGAGGAGCCCCCCAGAAAGATGGCCATTCGCCTGACCCACATTTATTAAGTGTCCGCTCAGTGTCGGGCCTGGTGGGTGTGGGGCCTTGGGGTCCCAGCTGAGAACAGGACAGGCAAGTTCCAGCGGGTGTGGAGGGGGCCTGGGCTCAGGGCGCCGAATAGGATGAGAAGGGAGCTCTGTCTCCAGCCCCCACCCTGCCCTCGCAGCTCCCTCCTACCTTAGCTGCTATGGCTGTCCAGAGGTGAGGCTGTAAAGTCCTTTGTCTCCTGATCCCGGAGTCCTGCTCTCACCCGTCACCTGCTGCCCCGCCTCCCAGCAATGACGGGGCAGTTTGCAAGCAGGAACTCTGATGCTCAGCCCCAAGGCTGTGTGTGGGATGGGGGCTCATTTCCCGCTGCGCCCTCCACAACACACAGAGATGCACACGCATGTGCACACACACACGCACACACATGCATGCACATGGTTGGAAAAGAGAGGAGAGAGAGCCAGAATGAAAGAGGGACCTAGGAGCAGGGAAAAGAGTCACTTCATCTCTCCCAGCTCAGTTTCCTCCTCCATCCCAGAGCGGCAGAAATTCACACATCTCACAGGGCCCTTGGGAGGTAAAAAGAGATGATTCATGTAAGGAGTTTAGCCCAGCACCTGGCACTCTTGAATCTGAGCTGAAAGGACGCACACCCCATCAGATGGACCTGGATCTGAGATCTGTCCACCCCCCCACCCCCACCACCACCACCACCACCATCACCACCACGCCACCCTTCCTGGGAGAAGGGGAAGGCCATGCCTTCTCCCCTCCATCTCCTCCTCCCTAGCTGGCAGGGAGGAAAGCCTTACAAGGCTGTGTGTACCTTCAGGCCACACAGGACTCCACCTGCCTCTCAGAGTGGACGCTTGGTGTCACGGGCCCTGTCTCTGCCATGCAGACTGGCACTCGGCTCGGTGGTCTGGGGCCCTGGGTAGGAGCCACAGACCTCCTCGGTGGGTGAGAACCAAAGGCCTGGGCAGGACAAGGTGGGAATTCCAGCCCAGACAGCATGTGGCTCTTGGGCACTTGAAACGTAGACAGTCTGAATTGAGATGACTTCGTATAAGAAGACGCAAAGTGTCTTGTTAGTATTTTTATATTGATTACGTGTTAAAAATCATGTGGATGTCTTGGATTACACACAACATGTTGTTACACTGTTCTCACCTGTCTCTTTAAATGTGGCTCGTAGAAAATTCAGAGTTATGCGTGTGGCTCATATGATATCTCTATTGGACCTCGCTACCTGGAACACCGGAGCTGGGAGAACCGTTAGACATCCAGGACTCTGAACCTCTGCTGTGCATGTGAGGGACTGAGGCTCAGAAGGGGAGGGACTTGGCCCAGGTCATAGAGTCAAGAAAAAGTGTCTGGGAAACTGGAACTCAGGTGTCAGAGACAGAGTTGGGAAGACACGCACTGGTCTCTGGCATCACCCGGGCCTCGAGTTCATGACTACAGATGAGGAGGCATCATTTCCAAGCCTCTAACACCTGTGAGGTGGATTAGACGCTTGAAAAAGCTCCTACCAGGGCTGTCGGCGGATCCTGACCTTGGGCCCGAAGCCCTCACCAGGGATGGGGCCACAGAATTAATGACACCCCAGCCACTGAAGTAATGTGCTCATTTAAAAAGAAAAGAAAAGGGGAAAAAAGGCGAAGCCGAGCTGTGGGCCATAATGAAGGCTGCCGTCTCACCTGCTTAGTGAGGGGCAGAACAGAAGTTTTCAGATATGACCTGCTCAGCACTTAAGGCCCTCAGGGGACCAGCAGAGGGCTGTGAGAAGAACAAAGCCAGCGACTTCAGCTGAAGCCGACTGGGCGACCTCGGGCCAGTCCATAGCCTCTCTGGGCGCCAGAGTCCTCGTTTGTGCCCCAGGTGTCTAAGAGTGAAGGCTCTGGAATCAGACAAACCTGGCCACCCGCTCTGCCACTCATCGATGACCCTGAGCCAGTTACTTCACCTCCCTGGGGGCCCACTCCTTCACCTGAAAAATTTGCCTAACTCTTACTTAAAAGATTGTTGGGAGGATCAGTGGGTGACAGATATGGCCACTGCCAGGCACACAGGGAGGATCTGTGCGTTCACTAAACATTTACGGGCACCTTCATGCACTGTGCTAGGCACCGGGAATCCAACAGTGCACCAGACAGGCAGGGGAGGAGACAGCACGACGAGTAATTTATTTAGAGCATGACGAGTGCTATGAAAAACATCTAAGGAGAGCAAAAGGATGGGGAGTGACATGGGACTGTTTGAGGCGACATCTGAGCTATTAGTGATATCGGTAGAATCTGAGAATCCAGGTGCTGGGAAAGTCTGCAAAGGCCACCCACCGACCCCACTGTGCTCCAGCTTCCCGTCTGTCCACCGGGGTGCCCTCCCGGCTCAGCTGAGGCTCTGACGTGGGACTTTCAGGTTGCAGCCCCCATTCCACCTCCTAGCAGCTGTGTGACCTCGGTAAGCTCCTTTACTTTTCCAAGACTCCATTTCTTCGCTTGTAGAATGGGAATAATAACCTAACGAAGCTGTGCTGGCCTCCTTGTGAGGGCCAGTATGGCGGTCAGTCCCTCCACAGATGTCGCCTCCATCCCTCCCACCCCACCCTGGGCTGGTGAGGTGGACATAGAGACAGCTGCCGTACCGGGGTGAGGATAGGGTGCAACAGAAGCACCAAGGAGGACTTCCTGAAACAGGTGACAGCTGAGTTGAAGTTCAAAGCGTCTTTAAGTACAGGAGGCAGTCCAGCCTAGGGGACAGCACACTCAGAGCCTCAGGGAGCAGGCAGCACTCTTCCTTCCTGGCCCAGAAGTGGGGGCAGGCAGAGAGAGTGTGTGTGTGTGTGGGGGGGCTACAGGCAGTTTGATAACCTGGAGAGTGAAGGATGAGGCGGCAGATCGTGAGTGACAAGGCTGGGGAGGCTGGCAGAGGTCAGATCTTGGAGGGCCCTGTCGGGCCGACTGAGCTTCCAGGACTTCAATGCTGTCAGGGGTTGGAGCCAGGGCACAGCGTGGTTGGATCCATGTCCTGGGCAGATCCCTCTGACAGTTGAAAGCTCTGTGAAGACAGCTCTGGAGCCCCGTGGGTCTTCGCTTTTCAGCTTGGGCCCTCCAGAGCCTCCAGCTGCCCCTGAGCTCATCTCAGCACGTGCTCTGCGTGTAAATGGCACCCACACGAGTGAGAGAGCGTGGCGACTTTCTGGAGTGGGAGATATTTGGGCTGGGCCTTGGAGGACGGGGTGAAGCTGGGTGGGGAAGGCTGGCGGGGCATGGGTGCAGGCTATGTCCTCAGGGAGAAGAATGGCCTGGGTCAAGCCCTGGCGGTAGGTAAGTTTGGCCCTGAGTATGGATGCTTTGGCTGGGGTACAGAGGGCCCCATGCTGGGAACCACGCTGTCACTTCCTCCTGCCCCCTGAAAGCTTGGGCCTGATCCCCCAGGAAGATTTTTGAAGCTTTGGATCAGGAATTCGGGGGCAGCCTATGGTGTCCAGGGGATCCTATGTCCTCAGGCCTCCTGAGTGGCAGGTTTGAGGAAATCCCCCACCCTTCAAGCCTGGAGTTCTGGTCTAGATCACCCAGGCAGCTGGGCCTACCCTCGAAGGCTTGGGGTCAAGGAAGCATCGGGCCTCAGGCCTTGACGCTCCCCATTAGTGCTGAGGCCATGGCCTCAAACAAGGTCGAGGGTGGAGTTCCTACGTGAAGCATGTCTGCCTACTGTTCTGTGGGCACCAGAGTCCAGACTACGACGCACAGGGTCCTCCTGCAACAGCGGGCCTTTCCGGGGTCAGGCCCAGGGGAGCTAACAACAAAGAACCACTTAGTGAGTCCCTTCTCTGCATCGCACGCCATAAGGACTTCCATGGGTGTTATTTTACAACCCTCAGAGGCAGGTAAGTGCCATTATCTTCCCCATTTCGTAGATGAGGAACATTGGGCCCGGAGAGGCTGAGTGGTTTGCCCAGAGCCAGAGCAATGGGCCGCAGCAAGACTGACATCGGACCGTGTGACTCGGTAGCCCTCTCAGCTCTATGGCCACTCTGGGTTCTAGGTTAGCTGCAGACCAGGGCTCACGACGATGGCAGAGCCACTGTCCCCAAGGCCCACTCTCCTCCCGGGGTAGGCCCTCCCCACCAGCTCTGGGAAGCTTCCTTCTTCCAGGCCTAGATGCTTTCGTCACCTGTTCCTGCTGGGCCCTCCCAGCTGTGCCAGTGGTGGGCACAGCCCCCATAGCCCCACCCTCCACCAAGGTGAGGGGAAGCCAGGCTGCACCGGATGGAAAGGACCACAGAAGGCTCTCGTCAGTGCCACTCTCAGCACCTGTGCCAGCATCTTGGCCCCCCCCAAAAGGACATGTTTCTCCTCCTACTTGAGGACAGAGAGTTCCTCCAACATCTCTTTCCTGAGAGGGGGTGACAAGACACTGCACCTGTCAGGACTACACGAGCCTTTACTGCACACTGGTCATGTGGCAGCCCCGTGCTGGGATCAGTCCTCGCAACACCGTGGGGGTGGCGCCATTACAGATGAGGAAACCGAGGCTCAGAGATGAACCACACAATACGAAAGTGGCCGAGTCAGGCCCAGAATCCTGATTTCTCTACCACCCACTCTGTGTGAACAGCAGCCGGTGGAGCGTCTTCTTAAAACTGGTGGAAGGGAGAGGCCTTCCTGGATGCCTCTGTGGCACCTTCTAACTCCAGTTTAGCTCTGGCCTGGAGCTGGAGAGTAGCAGGAGCAGGAATTAGGCATTTTGTAGTTACACCAGTGTGACCCCCTCCAGCGAAAGCTGGGTGACCTGGGACAAATTTGTCAAGAGCTTGGATAAGTTTCTCAGCCCCTTTGAGCTTCAACGCACTCCTCTGTAAAATGGGATAGTGACAGCATCATTGTGGAGTTAGGATCAGTCACGACGGAGGCAGAGCCCCTGGTACAGCATATGTTATTGACACCGATGAGGATGAAATCGGAGGAGAGCGCAGCGCGGTGATGACTAACTGTACGAGCGTGAAGCGAGGGGCGGCCTGAATGAAACTAAATATTCTGAACCTGGCAGCGATGTTACCACTCCAGGGCATTCCCCTCCTGACACTGGCACCAGTGGAAATGTCACCGGCTGACAGACCTGGTTTGAATTGTGTGACCTTTAATACCCTGTCCATACGACAGCCAAATGTGACCATTTAAATTTTCAGTCAGGCTAGACACATTTCAAATGCTCAAAGCCACTTTTGGCTAGTGGCTCCCGCATTGGTGGACAAGGAATCCTACTGGACAGTGCTCATCAGGTGCCCTGAATGTAGACTCGAGGGCTGCACCGGGGATGCTGACCATGGCCTGGTCTAGGGCAGTGGGGGACACACGGCAGTGCTCAGCCATCCCTGCAGTGAAGACTGGCTGACCCTCGAGTCCCCTCACTCACCTGGCCTGTGTCGTGCTTTTCCTTGCAAAGTGGGCGCAATGCTGGGTCCAGCAGCTCTGACTGCGGTTCTGCCACTGACTCACTGTGTGACCGAGTGACATTGCCTCCCAGAACCTGTTTCTTCATTTGCAAAATGAGAACTCGTGCTCTTTCAGCCTCAAGAGCACTGCTGCCAGAGTCAAGCAGTGAATGATTCAGAGGGCTCTGAAATGTGGGGACCGTAGGGACATAGGACGGCACGGTGAGGTGGGAATAGCCTCCGTCTGGCGTCAGAAAGCTGGACGGCACTGGCTGACGACCTCCGATTCCACAGAAGGGCCGCGTCTGAATTCCTCCATTCTAAAGGGGTAACAACGAAGATACCATCCTAAACTTTCACGTTACTGTGACGATCGTAATACATATGAACGTGATCTGAAAAGAGCAGAGTGCTACTCAAGAGGGAGACATTATGGGACTACCCTTACCGAAACGAGGGTGGCCAGCTTGGGCCAAGCATTTGCCACCTCCTCCCTTTCCTGTGCTCCCCCTGCCTGAGAGCCCTGCTTCCTGGGGGAGGCCTCTCTGCTCCAGCAGACCAGCTACGGACAGGAACGGGGGTGCCAAATGGCTCGAGACCGCCTGTTCTGCTGCTGATGGAAAAAGACACTGACTGCACTGGGGCCACATGGCCACACCCTGGGGCTGTCAGACCCAGGAAGGCCACTTGCATTCGTGACACCCCTTAGGCTGTGGCTCTGTGGCACTCTGAGCAGCATGAGGAGTAGGGTGTGGGCACCCACAGACCTCGGCTTTACTCCTGGTTCTGCTGCTCACATAATCCTGCAAACGGTGTTCCCTACACACCAGCCATGTGCCAGACAACAGGGAGATGGGGATAGAGGTAGAGACCAGGCCCTGTCTTCTGGGGACCCTGTCCAGCCTGTGCGTTTTCATCTTCCTCTCTCTCACCAAAGCCCACCTTATCTGACTGAGCTTTAGAAGCACCCAGAGGGGTCTCTGCACTGGGGCAGGGACCACTTCAGAGCTTTGGGTCCCCTGATAACATGCTTGGTATCATTTTTATTGAGCACCTGCTACGTGACATTACTTATACCAGCCATATGTGTCACCTTTAACCTCCACAATTACCCTAAGAATTTTTATGATCTCTATTTTACAGAAAAAGAAAAGTTAACCGGCCGAAAGTCACACATCTAACACAGCAGAGCAGGGGTCTGAACTCAGATCTGTCACTCTGGCTCTGGACCACTGCGTTCTGATCCGATCCTCTCCAGTAATATGGTTGCTGTTCTGGAAAACATTTTTCCTTTAGGATTAGGGCAGAGATGGGGCATCAGACTGCCAAGGTGCTTCCCAGAGCTGCCCGAGTTGGGGAACCAGCATACTTGTGCCAGGCACTGTGTGGGGCTCGGCTGCCCCCGTGGAAGCTCGGGCAGGACTAGTGGCTGTCCCTTACTCCATGGAAGAGCCCCGCCTGAGCCGCCAAGCATTGACTGAGGACTGGTCAAACTGAGGGGCCGGCCCGAGGCCACAAGCAATCTAGTCCCAAAGCAAGGCAGAGGACACGACTTGTTGCTACTGGACTCATTTCCAGTTGATAAAAGCAAAATTTCGTCCTGGCTGCTGTCTCAGGCAGGATGGGTAGAAGGGAAGCAAAAGGAGAGACTTGGTTGGCAGACTTGGTTGGTCCTACGACGACAGTCCAGGTGTGACAGACCAGGCTGCTTGAGGACAGGGCAGTATGGCTAAATATTAAGCAAGAAAAGCTTGGATATAGCATGGTGCTGAAGAGCCAGCTCTGGATTCAGGTGGCTGGGGTCAAACCTGGGCTGTGCTGCTCACAGGCTAGGTGACTCGTCGTGTGACTTCCCTGGTGCTGGCTTCCTCGTCCGCAACGCAGGAGAGTAACAGGGCTGACATCACGGTGTTGGGGAAGAATCGCATAAAGGTCTTTGTCCAGGGTCCAACGTGTGGTAAGCACTTAGTAAGTGACTATGAACTAGGAGAATATTTCTAAAAAATAGCAATCCCCCACCCTCACAAAAAAGACAAAGCAAACAAAACCCAGCGTTTATAGGTGCTGGACCAGCAGGACTGTTTCTGGTCCTTGCTTCTCATATATAATCCTTGCCTGGCCATACAGGTTACCAGAACCCGAGGGGCAGGAGCCACGCACCACGTTACCCCGATATGCCCCAAGCTCTGCAGCACCAGCATGGGGGGGAGGTACGTAACAGGCCCTCCAGGTCAGAAAGACACCTGATGTGCCAGGCTACCTGCACGTGTGTGTGTGTGTGTGTGGGTGCGTGTGTGTGTACGTACGCATTAACAAAAAGGATACTGCGCAGTTGTTGCCCTTGAAGGGGTCACAGTTCAGCGAGGGAGAATATCAAGTCATCTGGTGACAATCTAATAATCCCATGCTCCCCAACCCACACTCGCCCGGCCTCTCACCCCCACATCGTGCGTGCTCGCACGGCTCCCCTTGCCCTCATTTTGCTTCAGTTCCCTGGGCTCACAGACAGCTCCAGTCTGGGCCTCTCTGGAAACGCTGGCTTTGGTCTGGACCCTGTGTGGAGGGAGCAACCTTAAACGGAATGAAAGCTGCTCAGTCCTGAGCCGGCTTTTCCACGGGCCCTCTTTCCCACCCCCTGCCCATTCTTATCAGACCCTCCTGATGGCAGGTCTACGAGATCTCCCCTGGAGGGGACTGTGGGTCCCTGGACTGACCTTGTCTTGATGTGTTTGATCAGCTGTTTCTGGCCTGCGCTGGGGGAACCAGTGCAAGAAGGGCCGGCGGGAGTGGTGTTTGATCAGAGCAGCTGGGAGCTCCGGCCGGGCTGGCCGCGCTTAGCCTTCTGCTCATCTCCCCTCGGAGGACAAGAAAGGAGGATGTTCTGATGGACCAGCACACAGGTCCCTGGGGGAGAAGCCTTGCTGGCAGGGGTGAGATGACGTTGGGTTCTCCCTGAATGGCCAGCCATGAAGGTGAGTGAGTGAGGAGTCCTGCCTGGTACCGGTCAAGCAGTAGCAGCATCTAAGCACCTCAACTGCACCATCTGGTTCCGAGCATGTGGAGATACAAGTGTCTCAGTGGACACTGGACCAATGATCTGGCAGCAATGGGGACAGGGGAGAAGATGGCGCAGATAGACAAGAAGGAAATGCACTTGTTTCTATGCCCATGTCCTAGACCCTCTCTCCTCATGAAACCTTGAGTCCTGGGTTATTTCCCAAAGAAGGATGACCACTTTTGGTCTGGAACAAGTTCTTTTTTCTCACCAAACACATGCCTGAGCATGAGCTCATGGAGGGTAAGATAAACAGTGAATATGAAAGCCCAAGAGGCAAGCTGGGAAGGCCAGGGATCACCAGTTCCCATTTCCCATGCTCTCGCTGGATGTGTTCCTACCTGTGGGACTGAGTCGCTGCTCTAAACCTCTCAGCAGAATTCGCTCCGGTCTGTGACAGAGGCTCTGCCTCATGCAGTGCAGCCCAGAGGTAAATCTGCCTTGGTGCTGGGCACCCCTGCAGTCCATCCCCGGCCCTCTATCTCAGAATATGTCAAGCACCCTCCTGTCCTGCCCTCCTCTGCCCTCATGAAGTATTTGAAACATGGATAGAGGGAGCACCTTCACCTGCCTAGGCATTTTACAAATGTTAATTTTCCTCCCATAGATCTCTAAGAACAACTCGCCCAAGGTCATGGTCTAGTGGGAGGTGGGCTGGGAAGCTGCTGAGTCCACGTCCTTTCCACTGAGCTGCTTAGCCTGCTCTCCCTACCTGGGCCTGGTAACTGGATCACCAGGGGATCACTCGGCCCATTTCCTACCTCTGCTCAATGGCTCCTGACCCGCAGCAGCCATTCGCCTCCGTGTAGGTTCACCTTCATGGCTGGAGCCCAGCCGTATGCTGCAGTCACCCCAGCTGCCCGGGACACTCAGGGTTACTGCTCCAAATACAGCAGTTCCAGCTTCTCTCTCCAAAGACAAATCTCAGGCAGAGGGGCATTCCTTCATAAGGCCCCGTGGGTGCTGGACAAGGGTCTATTCAGGTGACCCGAGGACCGTCCCAGGTGAAGTTCACACACGGCCCCCTCGCCCCGCCTTCCCCACCCGCAGCGCTGACCTGAGCTTAGAGGGCTGCAGGATGCCGCCCCCCGCCACTTGCCAGTGTAAACGCTGGATTCTGAATGCAGAAATTATGTACAGTCTGCGTCTGCCTCTTGTATCCTTGTTGGCTGCCAGCAACGTGACATTTTCAGCTGTTCACCACAAAAGGTTTCTGCTTATTTTATAGTTATCTGCTCAGCACTTTGTGCTTTTAGGGCAGTTGAGATTTAAGAGAGAAATGAAAGGTGGTGGGTGTTATAAGGATCCCTAAGGATTCAGAGATTGGAAGGAGAGAGACACGGAAAGGTGCTGGGATGAACATTCCTCAGTGCCAGAAACTGCAGAGACAGCTGACCTGTATGTGAAGGACTTCGTTAACAAAAACTCCAACACTAAATTCATTAAACCAGGCTTTTAATTTGTGTACTTCTGTGGAGTAAACAAGAATTTCCCCCATTTGCAGATGGGTGTTGGAAGAGGCTAAGTATCCCACCCAAGGTCACACAGTCAGAACGTGGGTGGCATAGCTGGGATGTGCCCAGGTCTGACACCAAAGCCTGTCCCTGCGACACTGCACCGCATTCACTCCCTGGGAAAGAGGGTTCAGGAAACCAGACGCCCACAGGACAGGAGAGCGCCCCCACCCCCCTCCTAGGAAACCAGGCCTATTAGGCCTGTTTGACAGCTGCCCAGAGCCAGAAAGAAAACAGGTCTGCATCATCACAGTCCATTTGAAACTCACACAAAATCATTTTTTTTCAAAGTACATATTTTATTATTTATATAGAATAGTGCAAAGTGGACACAAATAATGTTTTGCAATCCAATTTACACAGCATCGTGCGCTGGCTAGTTGTCCTGACCACGGGCGGTAGCAGGCGAGGCTGGCCCAGGCAAGGGAAATGATAACCATTTCTGTGCTTTGGAAGAGATCTACATTAGATTAGCCCAGGGGATACTTTTTTCTCAGCAACATAATCCCCAAAGCACAGACAGCTTCTCTTCGTTACAGGTCGAGTCATAGGTGAGTTTCCTGAGCTTCTGGCCCAAGTCCTACCAGCCCCAGTGTTTTCCATGGCAACAAAACAATGACCAATTTGCCTTCACATTCACTTCAACCCCAAGTCTTCCTCTTACTCCCGTTTTCTCTCTCCCTCCTGAGTGTCCCTGGAATACCTAGGAGAAGCTGAGTAGGGCTGGGCTGCTGAATTCCTCCTCTGGGAGGGCTGCCCAACTTTCTAGCCCCAATTTAATAGAAATATTGCTTGTAAGAACCATTCAACGTTAGGTGAGCAGCTTCTTCCATCCCTTAGTCAGTTCACAGACCTTAGGCACGTGAGATTTAAAGGCACATCCCTCCCTTAGTAAGTCATCAGCCTGTGGTGACAGCAACAGCACCTGGGGCAAGGGAGAAAGTCTTAGGGCCCATCCCATCTTCTGATTTGAACCATTAGGAGACATTTGCCCCATTCACCCCAGTTGGACTTGACCTCATTTCAACCTCCAGCCTGACTACCAGAGCTCCTCCCTGGGGGATGAGGGTGATTTGTGTTCTGTGTTCAGTGAGAGGGGCAAGTCAGAGACTGGAATCGCCAAGGGAACCCAGAATCCACACTGCAGACTGCAGTATGTGCTGGGCTCGAAGTTTTCCAAACATAAAGCTTCTGAGAGGGGAGAGATGGGCTTTATAAAACAAACGAGGCCTTTGTCTCTGGCCCTGTGCTGCCCTGCTGGTCCCAGGTTCTGCTCCCGTACTCGGACAGTCTCATCCTCCGACGGCAACGCTTGCTCGTCAGTCATCTGTTTGCTGTCTTACTTACCTGGAAGGGTGAGTCCTGTTCCATACCTGACCGCCATCACTCACAAAGAACTAGACTCCGGCGTGACTCTGCCTGCCATTCCCTCCTCACCAACTGTTTCATGAGTTCTGGGACCCGAGGTTTGGGGTCTCGCTGAACAGTCAAGTGTTCTGAGAAGCCCATACCACCACAATGCCCCAGGGTTCAGGCCAGAGGTGACAGGGCAGCAGCCATGGCAACGAAGCAAAGAGAACACCACTGCCATATTGAAGCAAGTGATGTGAACTACGGAGGCCATGATGACAATGTCTTCTGTGGCAGCAATTCAGAAGGTCTCTTGGGCAGAAATGGAAGAAAGGAAAAAAAAAAAAGGCCAGGTAGAGCTAGAAAAAGTCTTTCCTGCAATAAAACACACACTTGGGAGTCTCTAGAGAGTGACATTGTAAGATCATCGTCAATGCAGCAAAGTTCAAAGGTCCACTCAGAGGACAGACTAAAATTCAGGATGGACCGTCCCTTATTCCTGACTGAAATGAGCACAGGGTTCATGCCCCACGACGAGTGGGTCATGGGTAAGAGTCCATCCAGCAGCAAGTTCGACTTCTGTTTGCTCTCAGCATGGCACAGCTGCTAGACTGGTGAGTCTGAAGCAAACGCGGGCCATGTCACAATCTGGGCCCGTCAGAAACCTGAGCGAGGGTTTCTTAGTACTTGAAAGGATCTGAAACTTGGATTTAAAACTCAGAACTTTCTTTATTCAGAAGACTTTAAAAAGAAAAAGCACTTTCCCCTATGGGCCCCCGACAGTTAATTTTTTATTTATTTTGTGTTTTGGCTGTCAGAAGTTTTGATGACACTGCAGTTTCCAGCCACAGCCACGGCTCTTGAGGGCTACATTCTCATCTGCTGGGCTTGGCCTCAAGGCCCTGTGAGCACAGGCCACTCCACTCTCTTTCGGCGGGTTTTATCTACTGTCGGGGGAGATCCAGCTCCAGTTCACCACTTGCAGATCAAGAGCTCTCCTGGTCTGACAGCTCCCAGGACTGAAAAACCTTAAGACAGAGAGGCAGCCTTGGCAGAAGAAGCAAGGGCTTCGTGTGGAGGCGACGTCTTAAAGGTTTGAGCACCATCTTCTGGTCAGTTTTTGGCTTCTGAGGCTGACAGGCCTTTGAAAACTTCACTTACTTCAGAACAAAGATCCCTGAGCTGACAAGCTCAAGTGATTTGCATATCAAAATGAGGACATGCTGGAAGGAGGAGTGGCCGCCTGGGTAAGCTGGCCAGGGCTGGAACTCAGCTGCCTGCACAGAGCTGGAGGGCCAGCCATCGAGCATACTAAGGACCCACCTTCTGCCCTTGCAGCAGTGTGTGGCAGTACAAGTCCAGACCATGACCAAAATCGACCCCCCACTCCTGCCTGAACCTGGGGACGTGAGGTATGCTTAGGGAAGAGGTGGGCCTACACAGCTTGAGGATCAGTGATCAAACCGGACACTACCCTCCGCAGGGGTGAAGCCACGCAATGTGGCAGGGAGCCCTGCCCGCGTGTAGACACTGCACTAGCGGGCTTCCAACCTTCTTGGCTTCAAGGAAAGGAAGATAAATGCTAGTCATTCCCTTCAAACAGCAGGAACTTACATCCATCTAATTGCACTTCATAATGGATTCCACAAACCATTAATTATCAGATTATATGTTAAGAATTGAAGATAAAAAAGCTTTGTGAAATTCAGACTCCAAAGGGTCACTGACCTGCATTGGCGGTGGCAGCCTGCGAGAGCTCAGATAGACCATGCACCAGCCTGGACGACGGTAGCAGGAGGCAGAGCCAGGGGCAGTAAGAGCACGACTCCACCTGGCATGGGTTCGCCAGCTTTATCATATGCTCCGAGGGAGGGGGCAAGGCCTCCAGGTCAGGCAGAAGCCGTGGGCTTTGATGAGGGGAAGAGGACGAGGAAAACGTGGGAAGGCTGCAGGAACTGGCCTCAGGTACGGAGCACCGTTGAGAGCATCATGGAAAGGCAGAGAGTGCCTTTTTAGCGGGATGGCCACACTGAATACTCCCAGCAGAAACTCTCCAAAAGCTTCATTTTCAGAAGGGCCGACCGTGCTGACAAGGTGGGACTCAGGACAGAAATGAGGCCTGTAGGCATTAACACACTGCTACCTGTCCTACTGCCACCATGGTGGGGGCAGGGGAGCTGGATGACCAAAGCTGCTGGGAGGATGACAGAAGTGAGGGAAGGGCCAAGTGTGCTCAGGCTGGAGGTCCCTGGATGATCTGTTGGTCCCTGGATGGTCTGTTGGTGCTTTTCTCTCTTTTTTAAATGGCCAGAAGGCACTGGCAGTGTTGCAGGCCCAGTCTGTGGGTCACAGTCCCACTGCTGCCACTTGGCACACCACATGGTTTCCCTGGTCCCCAGCTCCCATCCCACTGCTCTTTCAGACTTTCGGAAGCTATCTCTATTTGGGGATGGCCAGTGTCACGGAGGCCAGAGCAGAAGGCCTGTGGGGAAGTAGGCCTGCCTGCTATGGAGGGCAGCGGTGTCAGCGTTAACGACTGGGACATTGCTGCTTCTATGAGAACAATGTCGCTTCTTCTGTCTGTTTTGCAAGCGAGACCATTTTAGTTGGTACAAGGCTAAGATGCTCACCACTCAGGGTAGTCTGGGGTGGATGGCAAAGGGCGAGCTGTGGAGCGTTTTCTCTGCTGCAAACGCGGGACCCCTCCACCAGATGGACAGCCACTCACTTGGCCTCACCACAGATCAGGGTCACGGTGCCATCCAGCAGATCTTCCACGGTCACTGCCACGAGCTCAGAGCTGGTTTGAGATGTCTGCGAATCTGGCAAGGTCACGAACACCTGTGAACCAGCAAGCTGCGTCTCCTCCAAAGTGATCACCTGCTCTGTAGAGGCTGCCGGCTCTGGGGTTTGGATCACCTGAAAGGGAAAGACCGTGAGGCTGCTCTGGGCAGTGTCCACACTTAGCTCCCCAGAATTTACATGGTTTTCATCTCATGCTGTAATGATGGTATTTATGTTTTCACCTGAGGAGAGCAATTACATGTGCCTAATGGGAAGAGGCAAATCTAACACACCAGTGATGCAAAAGAGAAGGCAGGCAAACAATTTAAATAACTCTGTGTGCTAAATTGCTATAATTTAGCTCAGTATGCCATCTCAGGGTGCCCGGACTCTATGATTACACCAGTGAACGCTGGCGCAGTTTCTCACACTGGGTTTTCCTGTCTCGAGGATGACACTGCAGAGGTAAGTGCCATGTGAAAGGAATGCTACTGAAGGTGGTTATTCTCATGCTTGAAACATGGAAACTGGAATGATTTACCAGAAACCTCCCCTTGCTGAATATGGCATCTCTGCACCTAGATCAAGCTAAGAACTTCCTTGGTGGCTTCATGGCCACAGAGCTAATGGCTATAGGAGGAAGAATAGGTAGACAAAATGTGGCTTCTGTCAACTCACCAGGGTGGCAAGGCAGGCGCCCCCTTCTCTCCTTCACAGGCCATACGCACCTGTCATATCTGCATCATCTGTTAAAGATGACCTTCACATCTCAGGGAAAACTCGTCTGTGGTTAAATCTACCCAGTTCCTGCCTGAACCTCTAAGTTGGTGCTTCTGACCTGTGGATATCAGGGCAGCTTGCGGTCCCCAATATTTTCAAACCAGAGTGCCCACAGAGCGCACAGGCACCCTGGCTCTTGAGAACCAGCCAGGAGTAGGGAGGAGAACATTAGATGTGCACAGGCAGCAGTGGGGAAGCCAAGCTCAGCCACGTCTCTGTGCTGCCGGGAGTAAAGAGACCAACTGTGATGTTCCATCAAAAATCATCAAAGAGAGTAGTTTCCAAAGTACGTTTTCTTTCTTTTAGCTATGGAATTTCCCCCACCTCCCAAAGGACATCTTACTAAGAATCTGAATATATGGAAAAGCTGAAAGCAGAGCCACTTTGCTCGATATGGCAGCAGGAGTATCACCCAGAGGCCCGCCCGCCTGCCCTCTGCTCCCCACAAGGCTGGAGAATGTGGTTTATAAAGGACTGCTCCAGGAGGCTGGACAAGGGGACACGCAGTCAGTATGGGGTTCCTCTCTAGTCCACTCACAAATCACTGCCAATCAACAGAAGGGTGCTGCTTTTCCTTCTCTGCCCACCCTCTCTGCAGAAGATAGGAAAAGCAGTAAAAGAGGACAAGAGACACAAAGAGGGGCTGAGCAAGCTTGGCCTTGAAATATCAGGAGAATCAGCTTTCCCCCCCAGTAAAGACAAGAAGGCCAACATGTCTGCATGTGACCTGTGCCCAGCCCAGAGGAGCAATCCAAGTGTTTCAAAGGAAGGTGTCCCCAACAAAAGGCCGTCCACCCTTCTCTGAGCTTTCCCGTAACTCTCACAGAAGGTGGGGAAGTGTGTGAACAGGGAGGAGAAGCCAAGGTCGTTCAGCTGTTGGAAATTCTTGTTCTAAGCTCCCACTACCTAGGGGCCATCTCGCATGTGGCCATCAGGACACTAGTCTTTCCTGTTCTGCGTGGTAAGCGGTCCAGAGAGACTTTTACAGGTCCTCCTGCTGGTGAAAGCATTGCTGACAAGCCCTCTGAGAGCCACAGAGGAAAAGGCTGGGGCAGTGACAGTTGCGTTTAGAGAAGCCTTAGGAAGCCCATGACAGCCCCCTCATGTCTGGTGGCCCCTAAGTCACCTGTACCATCTGTGAGGCTGCTGCTTGGGTTTCAGTGCCTGTCACCTTTGGGTGTTCAGTTTCCAAGTGGCCCTCTAGCTGGACCTGGGAGGTGAAGAGCTCCCCGCAGAGCTCACAGGGGAAGGTGCTCTCCGACTGCTTGAAGTGCTCTGTGGTGACGTGGTGCTGCAGTGCTCCAGGGAAGCGGAAAGTGGCCGCGCAGTACAGGCACCTGAACGGCTGTGACCCTGGAGGAGGGGAGACAGAAGGAATGGGCCATGGGGGGACAATGGAGAGAAGCAAGAGGGGATGGGGGGACAGGAAGGAGCAATGAGGACCGGGGCCCAAAGGCAGATCCAGGTTCAGAAGCACTGGATTCAGGCTACATCTGCCTCTACTGAAGCCCGTTATTTATTCAACTGTAGAGAATGATGCTGACAATGCTGCATTTTCATCATTTCTAAGAGGTACATTTTAACGTTTCTTAAATGGATTCAATGGTATCTTATGACTGCTGTGGCCATTTGGGGATAATCATCAATGACCATGCATGTGTGGGCAACTGACACCCGGCAGAGTCCTGCGGCATCGAGGCCTGCAGAACGTGTCCATGGCGTGGAAGGAAACGCCTAAGACAGAAGCGGTGCATGTCATTAACGGAGAGAGACCCCAACGTTTAGGAGAGACGAGGCGAGGCGTGGATGTTTGGAACATTTGGACATTCCCTAAACAGGAATTAAAAGTGGACTAGTTTCAATTGGTGCTCGAGACTAAAACCAGTGGCCTCGCTACGAGCTCCATCACCTGTGTTCTTGATGGCAGAGGACAATGCCACATAGGACAACACCACGTAGAACAACACGCGTGTTGACAATCCAAATCGAAAGCTGCTCTGAGAAGCCGGATTCTTACCTTAATCAGTTTATTTCTTCTGTTTTCCTTTTAACGTATGTGCACAGGAGTGCATAAAAAGCTGTGTCAAATTAAGTCTAAAGCAGCACTTAGAATAACCTATAAATTCTAAGTGATAAGAAAGCATAGTTTAATTGGCAGTAGTTTTTCTTTCTTCCTGGTTCATTAAAGGTTGCATCTTATAACTGGCATTTTAGACTTGATGAAATACAGCAGCAGCAGTGATAGTCGTGGGTCATGCTTAGGGATGCTTACTGATGCCAGTTGCTAAGTCTTTTCTGTTTACCAGCATATTCAATTCTCAGTTACCTGAGGAGGTAAGAACTGCAATTGTCCCCATTTCAAAGATGAGGACACTGAGGCACAAGTTACTTAGCCTGGGTTGTTGTGCAGCTGCGAGTGGTGGAGAGGAGATTCACACTGGGCAGTACAGCTCAACAGCATCCTGCGGGCACTGACCTGAATGCTGACACTTGATGTGAACCTGTAGCAAAGCTGGTGTGGGGAAGAGCTCCTTACACTGGTCACATTCATGGAACTTCATATCTGCAAACCACACGAGGAAAGGACAAGGACAAGAAGATGGCTAAGTCTGGAGAATAACAGGGCTGGGGCGGGAGTGATGGCTAACACTCAGAAAAGCATCTACTGACTGCCAGGAACCTTACCCCATTGATATATTAGTACAACCTAGAGGTAAAGACCCCAGATCTGGATCCAGACTACCTGGATGAAACAGGGTTGTTGTGAGAATTAAATGACAAAACACATGTGGAGTACAGAATGTAGTGCTTTGAACATGGGAAGTGCTTCACAATTGCTGGCTATTGTGATTACTCCCAAGTCTACCGACAAGGTATGTATTAGTAACAACCATTCTGAAGAGAAGAAAACAGGTTCAGAAAAGAGAAGTCACTTGCCAAAGTCATGCAGCCGATGAGTGCTGGAGTCAGAATTTGCACCCGGGCCTATCTGCTACCAAAACTGCTACCCTTTCCACAACTCACTCAGGGGCTGGTAGGAGCTTACACTGCCCTAGGTCTCTGAGGTTCAGAACCACTGCCACTCAAGCTATTGTTCCAGATGGACCAGCATGGCATCCTTCAGGTGTGCTGGGGCAGAACAAAAGTAATGGCCACAGCACACCATACTCTAGCACTGGAAATCAGGATTTTGAGATAGAACCCAACATGCTGTGTCATCAAGCCACTCCCACTCATCAGCTCACCCTCCCTTGTCTACGGCACCCCAACTTCACCTGCATGCTCCGTTTTGATGTGCTTCTTATGTTCAATGGTGTTGGAAAAGGTTTTGTCACAGGAGTTGCACTGGAGTGACGAGAACTTTGAAGATCGATGGTTCTGAGCAGCAAACACATCAGGATGGTGGGTCCGATTATGGTACCACAAACCAGACAATTGCTGCAAGGAATTTGGTTAAGTGTTAGCTCACAGAATGTTCCAACAAGCCGATGTGAGAAAGGCTAGTGTCTGTGGGAATAAGACACCTGGTACCTCCTGAGAGGCTGCTACAGGCAGGGCTCATCAGAGAAACTCACTCCTCAGAACAAGCCTGTGAGGGAGGAATTAGAATCTTCCCAGTGAGACAGAAGCTGAGACACAAGGGTTAGATGATGTTCCCAGGGACACACAATTAGTAAATAGTAGGACCAGGATTCAAATCCTGGCCTTCTGACTGACTGGAGCATCTGTTCTTCACCACCGAGCTGTATCAACCTCACTGCTTCCCGGAAGCCCAGGGTGCAGCAGAGAAACATGAGGAGCAGAGGTGCACACTGTCCCTACTCCATAAGCAAGTGTCCCCTCCTTCCTGGGTTCAGAGAAGCACTGAGACACTCTCCTGACATTTCTATGGTTTCCTGGAGACCAAGCCCAGGTCTGTGCTCTATGACATTCATCTCACAGCACAAGGTTTGGCACACAAAGTTAATTCTCAATTTTTGTTGAACTGAAATTAACTGCCGGCTCCTCCTCTATACCCAAACCTACAGGTGCCAGCAAGGACCATTCTTTTCTCTGTGGTCTTAGAGTTTCTCACAGATGTGATTTCTTTTTAGTTCTATATGTGGTTTCACTTTAAATACATTTCAAATTCTAAGATAAAAAAGCAGAGCCCTTCTCTGGGAGTCAAAATAAAAATAACAATAATTGTACTAAACAAGAAAATTTCAGGCAGTGTTACACGCCCTATTGTTATTCTCATGTCCCTGACACATGGGGTCAATAGGTTCTAAGGAATGTAAGCACCAAGGGGCTAGGAGCATCAGTTCAGAGGTATGAGAACTCTGATCCAGTTAAGCTCCCCCACTGACTGACTGGCCAGAGCACGGCATGGGGACTGGAGAATCTGAATTATTAGAAGCTGCATTCTTCAAGAGAGCCAGCCAAATCGTCATATCCTGGAGACAAGATGTGCTCCGCAAGACACAAAATGGGAATCAAGGAAGACCAAAGGGAGGGAGGGTCAGGGATGGGGTAAGGGCTCCCAGGGAAAGCTGAGGTCACCTGGTAGGCCTTGTTGCAGATCCCGCAGCTGAAGGGCTTGCCTCCAACGTGGGTCACCATGTGCCGCTCCAGCATGGAAGGGGCGCTGAAGATCTTCCCGCACGTGGGGCAGGGGTGGTATTCCTTGGAATGTACCTCGTGGATGTGCTTGCGATGATCCTGCAGTGTGGGGAAGCTCATCCGGCATTTCTTGCAGTCATAGGGATCTTCTATGTCTGGTTCCATGAGGGACGTCCATGAGAGGAAGGGATGGAGGGAAAAAAACAGCACAGACAGCAGTCAGTGAGGTGTGGGCTGCTGTGTACAGCTCCAAATACAAGACTCTGTTTAGAGGTCATGCAAGGTCACAGACTCCAAGGCCAGAAATCAATGCAGTGATCACCTGACTATACCCCCTGCCTTCCTCCTAGGAGGTGGGATTCTTCTGAGGCTTCTGACTTAATCACCTCGGCAGTGTCAAATAGTTCACTTCAATTCTGCATTTTACATCTATACATTAAATTCGATTTTACTTTCCAGAGTGTATCGCTCTTGCTCTTCCCTTGCTTGCAGTGGGCATTTTGTTTTTCAATTCTCTGTAGAGATTTCCAACATATTCCCCCGAGCACCACTACTTCCTTTGTTGTCAGTCATACGAATGACAGGAGGAATGCCTCCCTGCACCCCACTTTAGTTTCAATAATAAAAACACTTTCATAGGTAATGTTTAAAGGGTATCATACGACAGGCAGCTTCTAAGCGCCTCATATTCATTAACCCACTTAATCCTTCCAATAGTCCTATGAATAGGTTCTACTACCAGTCCTATTTTATAGATGAGCAAAATCAAGGCTGGTAGCGTGCCCAACAGCACAAGGAGGAAATGGCTGAAGTAGGTCACAATCCCAGCTTTCACTCCCAAGGCCATTCTCTGAGCTACAGGCTTAATTGGATGAGCCAATTCTTCAGTGGGATCTCAAAAATAAGAACTAACACTGATGAAGAAGACATTTGCCATCCCTATGGTAGGGAACTGCAGTCTTTCTGAAAACAACAGAAAGCGAAATGTTTTAATAATAAAACCCTTTGCCCACAAGAAAGGTACAGCCCACGAGCCAATCTTGTGTGTGCAGTGATTCAGATTAATTCAGAAATTCTGACATGCAGCAGCACTCGATATCATTAGCTAGTTTCCCTGTGGGCATGAGCTCTTAAAATCTTGGTTTTTATACTGTCTTTTCAGACACTTTGAAGCAGTTCTCCATAAGCAGTGATGTGCTCCTATGAAACAGGTAAGGAAGTCAGAGAGAGACCTGGATGCTGGGCCTGCTGTCAGTGATATACCCTAAAGCAGTGTTTCCTGACCTTTTTGGCACCAGGGACTGGTGCTCCTATGAGGATCTAATGCCTAATGATCTGAGGTGGAGCTGAAGCGGTGATGCTAGCTCTAGGGAGTGGCTGCAAATACAGATGAAGCTTCGCTCCCTAGAAAGCCGCTCACCTCCTGCTGTGTGGCCTGGTTCCTAGCAGGCCACGGACCAGTATGGGTCCACGGCATGGGGACTGGGGACCCCTGCTCTAAGGCATGGCAAAATGTTTTGGGTCCTCTCCATTGTGAAAACTGATGTCTTCCCGTTCCTGACTTCTATATAATGCTACTGGGAAAAGGAGACTAAAGCAGAATGTCATTTAAAAGGGTTGAGAGGATATCAAAATGGTGGCACTGGATCCAAGCCAATCTCACTCATTCGGAAGTCTACTGCAATTGAATTTTTTTGGACGATCTTGTAAATTCCTTGCAGGGTGGAGAGGGTGGCACCTTATATTCCTTCTGCATTGCCCAGTGTCTAACCACGTGCTGGGCACACAGGAGCACTGGCAAAGTCCTTTGCCAGCTGGCTGGCGAGAAATATGAATGTGCTGACACGAAGTGCAGGCACTGCACTTGCCAAAAGGTAGAAACTGGTGTACGGGGAACAGGTGTGGGGAGAGGAGGAAGGAAGAAGGGTATGCAAGGTGCATGGCATGCAAGAAAGACAGGCTTTGATGATGGCAAATGACACCCAAAGGGGTTGTTCTTGTCACACTTCCTGGCTTTATTGAGCATTTTTTGTGTGTCTGATAGGAAGCTTCATGCTTTACATGTGATAGCTCACTTCGTGTTCACAACAATCCAAGGTGCTGGTGTGATTATTTCCTTTAAGTTTACAGAAGGGGCCTAAGAGGCTTAGGGTAGGTAAAGAAATTTGTTTAAAGTCTCAAGGAAGTAAATGGCAAGGTCAAGACTCAAATCCGGGCCTGTGTGATTTCAGAGTCCAAGCTCTTAACCCCCTGCTGTGCTGTGCTGATTACACTCCTGCTGCAGCAACAGCAGCTGCTGAAAATGTGAGGTGGCCAGCCAAATGTCACATGGATGTACTGGGGAATCACAGAAGTTCCTCTTCCTTCCTGTGTGTGTGTGTGTTCAGTAGAAATGTGTTTTTGCCTGTATCAGTTCCAGAAGAAGGGGAGAAAGAGGGGCAGACCCCATTAACTGAGTAAATACAATGGCATTTGGAAGAGAATCTTGGCAGAAAGCTTTTAAGGGATCGTGTCCGGGGACCACTTACGATGGATTAACTCAGAGAGTGTCCAGGTGGCTCCTCTGGGGAAAGGTGGGTATGACCATAAGATAGAGTGGGGAAGGAGGGCATGGGTAGAAAACAGAAGCTCAACAGACTAATGAGAATATTCTGGAGCTCAGCAAGCCTGTCTGCTACAGAGGCTCTTTCCTTCAAACATAATTTGCCTCTGTCAGCCAAACGGGGCCAGGTGAGCTAAAGAGGAAGACAAAATAATAGTCTGGACAGAGAAATAGGCATTGTACAATGACATGCTGAAAAGGGATTCCTCCTGAAATAGAAATGAGGGACTTTAGGTTTAGCAGAACAGCGAGGGGAAGGCGGTGAATGGGGCCCAGCTCTGGTGAAGTGACAATTTGGCTGTGATTGTTACAAGTCTTCTCAGGGCTGGGCCTGGTGCTGAGTGCCCGGCATCCAAAACCTCAGTACATACTGTGAAAGGTGTGCAGGTGGATGGAGAGGCCATTGGCTTGTCGGAAGCCCTTGCCACAGTCCCTGCAGACATATGGCTTGTCCCCGGTATGTGTCCTCACGTGGCGGGACAGCTCAATGGACTGGGCAAACACAGCATCACAGTACTGACATGCATACATTTTTCCTGGAAATATACATGAGTTTATTAGAACCAGCACTAAACATTTATGGCACTCCTAAAGAAAATCACATTCTAAGGCCTGGAAACATAATCTGCAACATAACAGTAAAACATCAGGCAATTTGTAATACACTGAGTGAGAGAAGAGCCATCCTATCAGACGATACCTCACAAACACAGCTGATTAAACAGACAGGGTGTCAAGTGTAGTCTCCCTACTCTGAGCAATAAGGACAGAGTTCTTATCACGTAAGACTACCCATCTGTTAACCAGGACACCACAAGAATGGAAGAGCTCATTCCACTCCCAGGAAACAGAGATACCCTTGTGCCCAGAAACACCCCAGTCTGGAGCCCCGGAAACACATTCATTCAGTACAGAACTGCAACTGCACATGAAGGCGAGAGACATGGATCAGAGAAAAATGAAAGCCTTCCCCCAGTGACTCTCTACAGTTATTACAAACCACTTGGCTTCTCTATTTTCTCATTCACATGATGAGAATATAATGACCAGACTGCCAGAGACTGTTAGAAAATACGGGTAAAGGGCAAGTCTGGGAAACTGGCACTTGTAGAAAACACTACACCAACTGTACCGCCAAGCTCCCTTATGGACCAATAGAAAAATAGCGAAATCGGTGAGGTGAGGGCCCAGGCCCCTCCTGTCCTAAGGCCTACTTAAACTATAGCATCAACCTCATTTTCGTTTTTACAATATTTGGCTTTGCAATAAGATGCTGTTAGAAAAAAAGGGCTTAAGTCGAGAGTTAATGTTACTGAGAAGCCCCAGACTTAGTCCTTGGCTCTCTTCCATACCCTTGCTTTCTAGATGATCTTATCTCAGAGCCTTGTATCCCATCTGCACACTCTAAGTGGCCACATTTATGTCTCCAGCTCCCAGCTTTCCCCAGAACTCCAGACTTCTATATTCAACTGCCTATTACTCTTCTCTACCTGGAGGTCCAATAGGCATCTCAAATTTATCACATCCAAAACAGAGCTCCAGATTCTCTACCCATCCTCATGCTCCAATTTTCTCTACTTCAGGCAACATCGTTCACCCAGTTGCTCACGCCAAAGACTCTACAGCCATCCTTAATTCTCTCTTCCCTCACATCCCTCATCCAGAACCCATCAGTAGTCCTGTTACTTCCACTTTCAACAATATAGCCTCAAACATAACCATTTTCACACCCCGCCCAGCACAACTCTAGCTAACAATTCTGTCAATCTCTACACTAGACTACTTGCAATGCCTCCTATCTCCCCGTTTATACTATACTCTTGCCTTATTACCTATAGTCTATTGTTCAGAGTGAACAGAATTAACTTTAAAAAATGTAAATCAGACCCTATTACTCCTTGGCTCAAATCTTTCTTATAGCTTCCTGTGGTAGTCAGAATAATGGCTCCAAAGATGTCCATATCACAACCCCTGAAACTTGTGAATATTGTTACCTTACACAGCCAAAGGACTTTGTAGATGAGATTAAGTTAAGGATCTTGAGATGAGAAAGAAGAGTCAAAGGAGGAGGCATGTGACAGATGCAGGGGCAGGAGTGGAGCAGCTGTGGGCCAAGGAGCACGAGCAACCTCTACGCACTGGGAAAGGCAAGGAAGGCACACACGGCCAAAACTGGTTTTAGCCTTGTAAGACCCATTTTGGACTTTTAACTTCCAAAGCAGTAAGATAATACATTGTGTTGTTTTAAGCCACTATTTGTGGTATTTTACAGCACCAATAGAAACTAGCACAGTTCACATGAGAATCAAAGTCCCACTTTGGCTTATAAGACTCTGCAAGATGTGGCCTTTGGTGTCCTGTGACCTCATCTCTCAAAACCCTTCCCTTACTTACCCTGATTTGGCCCCTTTTAGTTTCCTCTGGTCTCTCAAACAGCGCAGGTTCATTCTGCACCTCGGGTGCCTTCCTCCTAGAGCTTCCGCTGGTCCCATCTCCCACTTCTTCAGGTTTCTACTCAAATCTCATCTCTCAGACACCTTCTCTGATATAAAATAGTGCCCTACCCCCAACCTTGTCATTCCCTTGCTGGTTACCCTGCTTTATTTTTCTTCATAGCAAGAGCACAATCTGAGTTTATATTCCACATTCATTATTTTAGGGTCTATTGTACCCATTGAGATGTAAGCTCCATGGGAGCAGGGTGTGTATAGTTACACTATCCTCAGTGCCTGGGATAGGGCTCGAAAAACTCATTTAATCAGTAAATGTTTCCTGAAGGTCTACTATTGCTAAGTACTCTTCCGAGTTCCACAGATGAGAAAAAAAAAGAAAGAAAGAAAAAGGCAAACAGCTCTACCCTCATGAAGCTTGCATTCCAACGGAGGCGGGGAGACTACCAAATAATAGGTGGATAATATATCATGATAACCACTACGGAAAAAACTGAGGCAGGGGACTGGGACTGGGTGGCTGAGATTTTATACAGGGTGGGCAGGAGAGGACTCGTGCAGGAGGGGGAGTGTGAGCAGCCTTGAAGAGATGAGGAAGTGAAGCATGGAGAGGTCTGAAAGGAAAGCATTCTGAGCAGAGGAAAGGGCGAGGACACAGGTCCTGCAGCAGGGGACCTGCAAGTCTGAGGCCTCGCCAGGAGGCTGCAATGGGTAGAGCAGAGCAGCTGAGGAGTGGATAGCCAGAGATGGTCAGAGAGCCATCAGGGGACTTGATCACGTGGTTAAGGCCTTCAGTTTTACAGGTGACAAGCCTTTGTAGGGTTCTGAGCAGAGAAAAGGCAGAGAAACGACAGGATGTAGTTTAGTTTCTTTCTTTTTCTTTTAAATTTTTTTTATGCGAGACAACCCTTGGTTGACCTCACAGGTTGCAAGGACCTCACCAGCTTATAATCCCTTATATTTTTATTTTTTTATGCGTACAGCACCTGGGCTTCCTAGGTGGTCTCCCATCCAAGTACTAACCAGGCCTGACCCTGCTTATCTTCTGAGATCAGATGGGATTGGGATTGTTCAGGGTGGCATGGCCATAGACTACAGTTTAGTTTCCAAAGGATCACTTGAGTCTGTGTATTGAGAACACTGTTCAGAGAAAGGGTGAGGGAATGAAGCCAGTTAGGAGGCGACAACAACAGTCCAGGTGAGGTGATGATGGCATTATTACCTACACATAAATGCTCCAAACTATACACAGAATCCTCGGAGCAGCCTTCCCTGACAACACTCCTCCCCTCCCCTGGACTAGAAACCCCTACTTCATTCTTCCCAACTCCCTGGTCTTATTCTACATTACACCACTGATGACACCACACTTCCACTGTCTCTACACCAGACACTCGAGACCATCAGCGCTGTGAGCACGGGAATTCCAGCTTAGTCTCTCAGCCCCTGCCCCTGCCCAATCCACAGCAGGTGCTCAACCAAGGTGCTTCTCATGCTTAAACTCCATGTCAAAGTCCAAGGAATTCCTGGCTTTATGTAAATTCTATAAGGTTATAACACTATGTTAGTCAAGTCTCTCTTCAGAAATTCTCACCACAGCGTTTTACATGCCTGTGCACAAGTGTATTCCAGTCATCTGTGTGCCTAGAGACCTTATTACATTCTGTTTTTTTAATCCTCTTGAGATACATATATCAGGCCTGATTCCAAGTGGGGTTTTAGGCAGCTCACGTGGTTAAAGTCTGCGGGAGAAATGAAGAAATTCCCCACGCCTTACCTTCTGAGTGCTTCTTTTTGGTGTGGTAGGCCAGGGCGGAGGCCTGGGTGAAGGTCATGAGGCAGTGCTTGCACATGAATGGGCGGTCCCCAGTGTGAAGGCGAAGGTGGTTCTTCAGGGTAGAATTGGCTGCAAACTTTGCCCCACACTCTTCACAGGAGAAAGGCTTCTCGTCAAAGTGCTCGGTCAGTTTGTGGTACTGCATGCCTAGGGAAGCCATGCCAGGGACCAGAGAGATGATCGTAATCAGTGTCATGAAGCCAGCATGAGGATACATCATGCAGCACTGTCTCAGGCCAGGCCTCAAGAGGAAGGGCAGTATGAAGCACAGGATGCTGGGCCATGCTCACTCTGACTTCACATAGCTGCTCATCTCATACCCATGCTGCCCATCTGCCCTAAAAGTCACCTTGGTCCCACTCGTGGTTTAATTAGGCATGAGGTGTCTGGGGTTGACCTTTTCTATCCAATCTCTCTCTCTCTTAAATAGGACCCAGTCACCCCAAAAGAGTAAAACAAAACTCACTTTTATGTTTCATTAGGTTTATCCAACATCTGGGGCAAGGGAAAATAATTGTGACTCTGCATTCCATGGCTTCCATTATCAAGAAACAGGTGATGCATGGAGGCCTAAGAGTCAGTTATTAAGGAGCGAGGACACAGGTCCTGCAGCAGGGGACCTGCTAACGGCCACAATTCACTGAGTACTAACTCTACTGTAGGCACTGTACGAGGTGTTCAGCTCTATTATCTTAAATCTCTATAATCCGAAAAAGTAGCTGGTATCAGGGTTCCTTTTAACAGATGAGAAATTAAAGTTCAAAGAGCTGATCCCAAAGCTCATGCTCTTCTCCAAATATTACCTGCCTCTGCAGGAGCCGGCTATATTTTCTAAGCCCATCCACGGCTCTTACTGCATAAAACTAGAGGCCAGGCCTAAATCCAAATTACAATATCCAGAATTATCCTCGATTACTTTGCCTTCTTGAAAGTACCTGAGGCATGAGCAAATTCTCTTCCACAGAGATCACATGTCACTGGAAGCCTCTTTTTCTTCTTCTTGGGGACCTCAGGCTCTCCACCTGCACCATGGGCCTCCAGCTGATGTTTCTCTAGCTCTTTCTTAGAATCCTTGGTCTCGTTACACTCCTTACACTGCACCTGTTTGCTCCGGGCCACCCGGCAGCGCTTCATGTGCACCTTTAGGCGGCAGTAGAAATGGAAGCTTTTGTCACAGGCCTTACAGATGAAGCTCTTCTTGGCAGAGTCTGGGGAGGCAGAAGCATCCTTTTCTTGTTGTTCTGGCAAGGAACTAGTCTCTCCTTGATCTTTGTGTTTTCCAGACTGGCAGTCTTCCTCAGCTGGCTCAGCTGCCTTTTCATCTGCTTTGTTGTTGGCTTCAAGGTGAAATTTATTACTCACCTTCCATCTTTCCTTCTCTCCATTTTCCTGAGTAAGAAAACCTGCATAGGAGAGAAACCTCATGTCTCTGGGAATTCTCTCTGTGTCTACTTTGCTTTCTAACTTTTATTCTTAAGAGGAGAATGTGGACTACTTGAGACCCTCATAACTCTGAAGCATTATCACTATCATCTTCACTTTCTGATTTACACAAAGAGCATCATTTTATGTCTATGTCTATGACTATTCTAAGTATTGAAAGCATATAAAGTAAATAAGGTAGTGATAAATTAACTCAAATGACCTGCTGCCTCTTCTCTCCAACAAGGAAACCACCTGGGGGACTGAGAGGCCCCCACCTCAGCCCATTTCTCACCAGTGAATGCCAGCTCTTGCATGACAGGCTGCAGGCCTGGGAAAGATCTGTGGATGACGCATAGGAGGTGACATATCTCCACAGCCGAGATAGCTTTTTCCTTGGCTCTGCTCAGCATTGCTCTCAGGAGTACTGGAGGGCTGGCTGTCTCACAGGAAATGCTCAAAATCTAAATGAACACCAAGAGAGAAAGGTTTGTGGTTAATATCAGATTTTCTATATAGTTTTCAACTTTTAAAAAAGCTAACTTCAGGAAGGCATTGCTCCATATCCATAACAAGTTTACATTTCTTGTGATAAATGTAGTGGAGAGCCCTCTTTCCCAAAGAACAGGGAAAGTAACAAATTAAAGAAAAAGAAGGCACATGTGAAGACAAATGTGCAAGGAAGCATTAAACATTTTCTGTAGAAAATATCTTCTCAGAAACCAAAGAACTTTTCTACATCTTAATATTAAAAGCTTGGAAAACTGTAGGATTTGGTTGTTGATGTTTCTGTCTTGAAGATCAAAATAATTTTTCATAATATATAATTGTCTCAATGTCTGGAAGTAATTCTGCATGATCAGTGGCTTCACATTTTTGATACTTAAATGTACCCTTTAAACACTATTTTCTTTCATAAAGAAACTCAGCTTTTTAAAGAAGGTTCAAATAGGGGCTTTAAAGAGGCCAAGAATATTATTTCAAAGCCATCCTCTTTCAGAATGTTAAAGCTATCAGCAGAAAGAGTCAGAACACTGAGAAAATAAAGCTAAACCATCCACAGATGGCCAAATGGAATTTTCATTTTGGAAGACATTTTACTTCTGCTCTTTTCAAGTCTATCTAAATAAACCTGATGTCCCTGGAGGCAGGCATGAGACTAATTAGTGAGACTAAAACTGATCAACTGCAGAAGCCCCATCTCTGAAGTAAGTGGCATGCTGGAGAGAGTCTAGCAGATGAATTCTTCCTCTGAAGCCCACAGAAATGAGTGCCATCTTCTTCCCATCTGATAGTCAGACAAAGGTGGGGCTTTCACCTGTGTGAACAGTTAGAAACCAGCCCTCTGCATACCTTCCACATCTCCTTGGATCAAAAGCCACTATAGGTGAATTTGTACTTTAATTTTATGTTCCTTTATAATTCTTCCCCACTCAGCTGCACACTCTCCTGGACTGGACATCCATGAATTCTCTCCCAGTCTCCACGTGGTTTTTCTGGGATGCTGGCCACACTGTGAGAAGCCTTACAGAAAATGAGTTGGCACTATTTGGTACCCCATATGGGCAAAAGCTTTGTTCTATGTTTATCTTGGCTCTTTCTAGAAGCCAGAATGGAGCATTCAATAAGACCATTTTTCTTTCCTTCTTCTATAAGAAATTGCTTCCTAAAACATGTTAGAGAATAGTATCATGACTCCCTTTGAATTTACCAAGGTTTCAGACAAGTGGAATAAATCTAGGTGTGAGTCACATGAACCTGGGTTCAAATTCTGACTTCATCTCTGACCAGCTGGAGCATCCTAGACACATTACTGAACCCTTCAGAGCCTCAGTTCCCTTAGCTGTAAAATGTGGACATCATCTGCCACTTAGCCTTGTAAGATTAAAAGAGCAAAAGTATTGTGAACTGCAGAGGGCTCAGCACACAGCAGGAGTTGGTTCTTCCCTTAGGAGTAAGGTAGTCCCAGGCACCAACTCTGTCAAACTCTCTAAAATAAAGTGCTTTTTTTATTCCTACCATACCTCTTTCATAGTCTCTGCCAGGTGCTCTTCCTCTGAGGCAAAGCCCTTGACTTCAAGCCTGTGTTGGATGGCCTCTAGGATCAATTTGTGATGCCTCAGTATGGTTTCTAAGGCAGCACTCTCTGGGGCAGTCACTGAAAGAAAGGGGGATTGAAAATTCATTAGTACAACAAGAAGCATCATTTTTTCCTTTCGTCTTTTCTCAGCTTGACTCTTCATAATGAGAATACACTTCACCTATCTCCTACCTGGCATTGGGAGTAAGGAAATGGCAAATAGCACTGTACCCAAAGTATAATTACTGGTATAAGCTTAGAATACTTACTGTATATTTTATTTAAAAAGGATTACCCTCTTGAACAAAATTGCCAGTCCTTACTGCAATGGTAGGGCTGCGGAAGACTACCATTGAGAGCTCTTTCTGTTTTCTGGGAAGTCTGACAAAAATTTCTAGTGAGTGCAAAGCTATGACAGAGGCCGGGTCACCTACCTGCCCGGAAGAAAGCGTCGGCACCAGGCTCCCTTTGTATTTCCTCCATGAGCAGGTTCAACGGGCAGTTCTTTGTCTCCTGAGCCACCAGCAGCAGTTGCCAAATGGCAGTTGCAGAGAGAGTCTGCTTTTCTAGAACTGCTGACAGCAAAGAACTGAAACCATCTGAACCAGAGTCACATTTCACAAGCTTCTCCATGACCTTCAAGATGCAGCACAAACAAACACATAAGGGAGTTTTTTGCCCCCGGCCCAGCCACAGAGCTATAAGTCTGAGTACTGAGTACTGGGTTACAGGGAATGTATTTCTGCAGTGTTTTTCAACATCCTTCACCTCTCTCAACCTGAGAGATTTCTATATACAACAAAGTTCTATACTCCTTCTTTTGAATGCCTTTCCTTATTAATGCAGAAATTACAACTAAGCTTCTTTTCACTGCCATAAAAACTGAATCACCTTCTTTTTTTCTACTAACCTCTTAGCATTTCTCAACACTGCTGTAAGTATATATTTATATAAAATATATATATATATATATATATATATATTTATTTATTTATATATATATACACACATCATTTTTCCTACTACCTCATTTGTCCCTCTCCCTCCCTTTTTTCCTCCCTCTTACCTCTCTTTCTCCAGGGGCTAACCTCTTCATATTTGGGATCATTTTCAGTAACATCTGGTTGTCTGTGAAAATCTCAGAGAGGTTTTCGTGATACCGTCTCAATAGCTCAGTCCCATAATTCTCAGGGCTTGCATGGACTGTAAGGATAATGGCAAAAACAATAATGCTCACTGGAACGAAACCTCCTTAAGGGCTTCTCCTACAGAAGACCAGGGGAGTTACAAATGAGAGAGGAAGAGAGATCAGCCAAGAGCTCTGTCTCCACTGGAGAGCAAGTTCAGCTCCTGGCTTGGGGCCTCATACAAATTTGTATGATCTCCTTCGGTCTACACTTAATCACTCAGTGCTTCAGGGTCACAAAACCACTAAGCCTTTCAAAGTTAGCACCCGGTGGTAGAAGCTAGCGGTTACTCAACGGGAGGGTAATTAGAAGGCTGCACTTGTAAGAGATTCAGATGTACAGATTCAAGGGGTGTTAGTCATCAAGCCTGAGGTAAAGGAACCATGTGGTGGTCCAAAATGCAGGCAGGCATGAGTCATGAGTCAAGACTGGGGCAGTGAAGGTGACCCACTGTTCTTCTGTTTATATGCCCTTTGAGCCGATCTGCAAGGTAATCTCTTTTAAGAGGCCATATTTATTTGAAAGAAAGAAAAAACTCAACACCATCAGGCGTTTCCCTTAGCTTTGCAGATATTTTAAAATTTATTCTCCTTTGGCACAGTAAGTCTACTTCGGGGAATCTAACCTTAAGAAATGATCTGAAAGCAAAAAAAAAAAAAGTCTATTTACCAAGGTATCTGTCACTAGATAACCTGTGGTAACGATGATGATGATGATGAAGGTAGTAATAACAGTATTTACTGAGTGCCTATTATGTGCTAGGCACTATGCATGTATTGCCATAGTAGCCACAAAAACGAATGTTTACCATTCTTACCTTCATTTCACAGTGGCGAGAATGAGGGTCAGAAAGCTTAAGTCGCTCGCTTATGGTCATATAGCTACAAAACAAGTTGGGATGCAAACTCAGGTGGTCTTGAGAGTTTTAACCACGATGCTACATGTGCCCCCACACAAGGGCATGAGTCATATGTCATACACATCCTTATGATGAAAAACTACAGAGCCTTCTCAAAAAATGGATTATAAGGAGGTTTTTATAATGTGGAGAATATTTATGTTATACTGTTAAACAGGAAAAATTATAGAATATGGTAGAGTGTTTTAACATTATAAAAATAATGTGACAGATAAATGTCAATGTGTGAATATTGATATAATCAAGTGGTAGGATTTTAGGTTGTTTTCTTCTTAATTTTTCAACTGTTTAAGTTTGTATATGTGACTTTTATAAGTTAAAAAAGAAGTCCTTTCATTACCCAAATATGCTTTTTCTGAAAACCATCTAGTCTCAAATCTGGGATCAGGGAGAATTGGCTAGAGTTGGTGTTTTTCTAAGAAAAGGGATATGGACTCATTGCCCCAAAATGGATAGACATGAGGGGTAGTTAATTGTGGGGACTACTGGAACCAAAGAGTACTCAAGTGGGATGGGGAAGTCAAGATTTGATTTTTTGCTGCTCACATTTGTCAACATAACTTGTCGAAGCCTTGTGAGCCTGTCTGCTCCGCAGGCATTCACAGGTGACACATGACAGCCCTGGGGAAGCCACACTGTAACACACTCTGCACCATTAAAACATTATGAGGGAGCTTATTGGAGAAGAGTAAATCTCGGATATCAGAACTTAACTCCAAAAATACTGAGAATCATTGATTAGTGACAGCTAGCTTCTGATTTGCAATAGCATTTCTTAACATTATCTTAACTCCCCAGCATGGAATTAAAAAGGTGTTTTCACTTTATATAGGAGTGGTTCCAGTCCAGAGAGTCAATAATTAACTAATACCTGTGGTGCCAGGCAAAGTGGCTAGTTTCTGCAAATTCTCCAGCAGAAGGCCCAAGTTCGGGAACGTCTTCTTCACAGCCTGAAGGAGTTTTACCAAACTCTCAGCAGTCAGGGTCTTCTCTTCAGACATTCTGTGCAACAAATTTTCTATTGTCTCCTTGGGTGTTCGTCCCTCACAGCAATTCAGAATCACCTGCGGTGGCAAGCAATCAACCAGACACCAGTTACTGGCAATTCTAAGTGTATCTGAGACACCACTGGAAAACACTGCAAGATGGCATTACAAGATGCCCTATCCAGCTCTTTCTCTGCTGGTCTCTAGTGTTACTTTTTTCATAGTCTCTTCTTTAGTCTGTTTCAATAAAAACCCCAAACATTTTCCAAATAAATAGCTCTATGAAAATCAATCTTTCTCAATTGCAGGTCTGTATATATTTTTTGCCTCCAATGGTTTGCATTTTGTGAAAATATTCTTACACTTCAGCCTGAATGGAAGAGCAAGTGTCTTATATCTAACCTGATTCTTTAGATTTAGTTTGTTCAAACAAAAGACTGAGAAATAGACTGGCAATTAATTAACACAAGTTAAAGTGTTTTTCGATCTCTGTTCAGTAAAGTACATGAGAGTGGTAGAGGTTGTAATTTCAGAGCAATTCTATTATTTCACTTCTTTTTACTTCATTTGCATAGCAACTGGAACACCCAAATAATTTACACATTAGTCTGTGGCCTCCAAAATAACAGATTTAAAGTATATTTATGGATTGTTTTTCTGTGGACTCATTACTATCTAGTCTTCTTATTCTGAATGGCACACACTTCAGTTCCAGTCATCACCCCACAGTTCTATTCCCTGTTCTTCTTTGATGGGTTAGAAGATGTTCTAAGGCCAAAGGGCACATGGCTCCAGTAAAAGGTTGAAAAATAAAACACATGACAGCTATTTTACAGATATTTCCCTGTTACAATAGAACTATTAATGGATTGTGACTCAATATGCATAACTTGGCTCTTATGGAACTGATTATGCAGGGGATTATTCAAAACATATAATCTACAGATTCATAGAACTGAGTTTTGAGTTTTCCTTCGGGAAAGTACCAGCTCTCAGGAGAAAGAGTAAAGCAGATCAGTCATGGCAGCATGACAGAAGATATCATTAGGAAATTAACTCCCATTTTAAAATAATGAATTTTGCTACAAAACCAAATTGGTTTTACATATATGAAAGGAATAACTACATTATATTTATGATAGGAATGTACTATTATAAATCAAGTTGTCATGTTCCTTGTCAGTACAGAACATAGTCATTCTCTTAGTTAAGGTTTAATATACATTAATTTCTACTAAATGAATCACAATTTAAAATTTAAGAGCTTGTATCTAAAAACCATACTGATTTCAGTGCTATCTCTTAGTTCTTAAGCAATAGCCTGATACATAATGAGGCAGCCAGACACTGTTAAGAGTAGAAATGGGTTTTAAAGCCAGACAGGCCTGGCTTGAACACCAGTTCTAAAATTTATCGCCTGTGTGAGCTTGGATAAGTTATTTAATTCTTAGAACTTTATTTTCATCACCTGTAAAAGAAGATAATTATACCACACCTCTTGCACAGTTCTTATGAGGATTCTATAAAATGAAGTTACTGTTTGTAGAACCCAGTATAAATCTTGGCTATGTGTGACCATTAATAAATGATAGTGGTTACTGGTATTATTAAGAAGCAATATACACAGGGTTAAGAGAATGTGCTTTATTTAGAAGTCTGAGTTCCAGTACTCCACAAGCAGCTATGTCTTTGGGTGAGCTGCTTAGCCTCCTCACGTGTCTTGTTCCTTCATCTTTAAAAATTAGGGTAATATCCATGGCTTCATAAAGTTGCTATGAGGGTAGAATTTATATGCTTACAAGGTCCTCAGCATACTTCTTGGCACACAGTAAGCAATAAATAAATGGAAGCTATAATAATTACTATTTTGCATGTTTCTCATCCTAAAGACTTTCCTATTAGCCATTTCTTACAGAACTTGAGATACTTATAGATAAGCACCGTGGTGCCTATGGTGAACATCATTCCATAACAGAAAAATATTCCAAAAGGTGCAAGTGCCTGTTCCCTGCAATGTCAAAACACTGTGGCTATTCAATCGACATGCACTTCCACACTTCTGCTTTATTATTTTGCTCCAATTTTCGTAAGAAGGAGTAGCTTAATGAAGCTCTGGTGGAATCCCAATCTGAAGAAGTGTTTTTGTGATTTATAACTAATTTAAGTTCTTCTGCTTCAGCCCTTTCTGTCAAGTAAACTGAAAGTGACAGAAGAAAATGACAGTGTGGTCTGTTTGGCTACAGAGAATGAGACTGAGTTTGGGTTATACCTATAAACACTGTTTTACCAAGATAATGAAACAGCTCAAAGGACACGTTCGATCCAGCTAATAAGGAAAAGGTTTGAATGAGTAATTGAATAAAATCACTAAGGGAATCAGGTACCATTGGAGCCATAAGCAACTTACTTTAACTGAGTGTCTCATGGTACCTTAATCTCAAGTCTAAGGAGAAAACAGGGATTTAATCTTAATATTGTGCATTATCTTTCTCTAAAAAGTTCAGAGGAGTTAAAAATTAAAAAAAAAAAAAATGCCTACAGCACTTGGTCTTCCTAGGTGGTCTCCCATCTAGTTACTAACCAGGTCCAACCCTGCTTAGCTTCTGAGATCAGATGAGATTGGGCACGTTCAGGATGGCATGGCTGCAGTAAATTTTTAAAATACAGTTATTTTGCAAAATAAAATTGAGATTGAAGATTATTCCCATTTTACATGAAAAAAACAGCAACACAAGATTACTTAGAAAGAGAAAATTTGGAATCCACTCTCACTATTAATCCACTGCTTAGATATTATGCCAGTGGTTTCTATACATTTTCTCTCCTGAACATTTAAGCCACTTCCCACAGTTTTAAGAACTGGTGCCACAAAAGTTCTCTGTGTCTATTCCTTCCTGCCAGATACAAAAATATTTTTAGCACAAAGTTGAAATCAATAACACCAACAAATATAGTTATCTAGTTGACTTGAAAAGTCATGCCAGCAGTTTCATGAGGATTTTAGTAGCTAGCTGGTGAGAGAGTAAATTGGTATAACCTTCTTGAAGGGCGATTTGGCAACATATATCAAGCACTTGAAAAATTTATACTATTCCAAAATCCTGCTTCTTAAAAATTATCCTAAGGAAATAATTTTAGAAATATGCAAAGATTTGTGTACAAGAATGTTCTCTACAACATATTTATAATAGCAGAATACTGGAACAAATGCCTAACAATAAAGAATCAATGAATTATGATATGTCCATTAGACAGAATATCATACAGCTACCAAAATCCATATTGCTGGTGTGGAAATGTATTGACAGTACAGTAAATAAAAAAGCACAAAACTGTATGATAACACCATTCCAGAATAATTCAAATGAGAAAAAGTGGGAGCACGCGCTCCAAAATGTTAGCAGTGATTATCTCTGAGTGATGAGAAGGTGAGAGATTTGAATTTTTTTCTTTCTGCTGTTTTCCCAATTTTCTACAGATGAACAGCATATCATTTCTGTAAAGTGGAAAAGTGTCATAATAATTCCAAACGTACCAAGACACTTTCACTAAGTCAGAGCAGGAACAGCTATCCATCCATGCATTTAACCATTTAATGCACGACAGCAGCATGCAAGCTGCTGCAAGTTACAGAGGCATGAATCAAGAATCTGAACTTCAAGGTGCTTACTGTATAGTATGTACAAGATACTGCAAGGTAAAAAGTATTATATACCACAAAAGAGGTAAAAAAAAATAATAAAAGTGCTACATGAATTCAGAAGGGAGGAGGAGGCACTCGACACCATTACCCTTTTCTCAGTGGCAGTCAGGGATTCCTCCTTGGCTGTTTCCAGGAACTCCGTAATAGGTCTCAGCTGTGTTACACATTGGATCAGGTCCTCTTTGTGTTCTAGTAACAGAACAGACAAGGTCTTTCCCTCCTCTGTGCTCCCTGGGGGAAAAAGCGTTAGAGACGCACAAGAGAAGCAGAGAAGCTAGTCAATTTGAAGAAAATGACAGCATGGTTTGTCAAGAGAGATCTAACAGAATTGTAAAGTGATTCTCAGGCTATTCTGAGGACCCAAATGCAGAATCTCTCTTTTTGGAGAGGAAAATACTTTATTATTCTGTTTAAACTCTATGAAAGGAAAAATGTTTCATTTATCTGTTGAAACACAAAGCTGCAGAGCCAGCCAGAGGTTAACTTCTAGTTGGCAAGGCCACTGCTTTGTACCTAACCCAAATGAGAGAAACTTCAGCCTTGAAAAGTGCTGTCAGTGAACCAGCTCACCCTGAGCACTCAAAACACCGATTTGGATGTATGGCTTTTTGAAGGGCAGAAGAATGGTAGTTTTCTTCAACTTCAAGGTATCAGACTAGTTTAGTTAACTTGGGGACAGAAACAGAGACTCAGATTTAACACGTATATACTTAACATGCTGCTTCTGGAATTACATGTAGACTTTATGTGAAAATCACTTAACTAAGCCACTGAAGAAATGTATTACCGGAGCAAATGGTACAGCATCGGCCCAGAATAAGACTCAGTGGTTCAGGTGGATGGGGTTTTCCCCTACCTTTTGGTTGCACTGCTTCCACATCTTCTGGCTTTCTGCCTAACAGTGCTGTCTTTACTGCAGAATTGGAATCTTGGTACAGCCTCAACAGGGACACAACAGCCTGAACATCCAGGCTCTCTTCTCTTACTTTATCCAGGATTCTCTGGAATGCTGAATGTTCTTCCTTACCCTCGAGACATCCCATTATGGTCTGTGGAACAAAAGAAACAGAAAGAGAGATCAGCCAGACACAAGAACCCCATGCTTCTTGGACTTGGCAAGTAAGGCCCTCAATACTGCGATCCCCTTGTACTTCACCTTCCTGTGACATCTGGCATCACCACTGTCTCTAACTTCATCACACTGATGCATTTTGGATACACACTCACCTTTCTGACCACTCCTTTTCAGCCTTCCTCAATGGTTCTTCTTCCAAATCCATAACCATAAGCAGTAAGACTGGTCTCAACTCTTTTATTTTTTCTCTCTTTGTTCTCTCCTTTTTGAAAAGCTCTCACATATATATCCTTTACTGTCACCTTTATGCAGATAACCCTGAAAAATAGCTCTCTGGTCTTGAGCTCTGTATTTAGATACAGAGCCACACAGTTTCTGCTAGATACAGTTTCTGCTAGATATGCCTTATTCTCCAGAGGTCTCAGCACCATATGTCGAAACCACACTTACCATCTTGGCTCTTCCAAGCCTAGAGTACAAAAAATATCGATACTCCAGTGATAAAAGAAACAAAATTAGCATTCCTTTCCTTGGTTTGATAGAGTTTCTCTCACACAAATGGAAGGAAGGCCAACTGGAATGCAAGATTAGTATTTCTATTTTGGCAATAATGAATTTATCTGGAAAAAATCTGGTAACCAAAACTTAATTTCATGTGTATACTCTTAGTATAGTCTTTGCATTTCTACTTGGCAAAACTATAACCTACCTTTGATGTATTTTACTGTCAATACTATAGAAGAAAATAGAATTTTCTCAAGAGTCTTTAGAGAGCAAAAAGCTAAGGTTTTCTATATACACATACACATACACATATACAATGAAAGGGTCTCCCCCATATCTACACTTTCAAAGTTCAGCTAGACAGTTATAAATTCTGGTAGTAATTATGTGTTTAAAATTTTTGTTTAGAGAGATTCTTTCCCCCCTCCTCCCAAATAAACAGTATTTATAAGTGAGTTAGATTTAGTTTGTTTCCTGATCACAGAATGGCTGTATGAAGCTCAATTAAACATTTTTAAAAGGTCCCTATGTATTTTGGTTATCTCTTAAAGTAAAAGATAAAACACAGTAATCCATATTAAGATTTTATTGGAATAGGTAACTACCATGAACTTATCTTGTCTCTATTTTAAAAATAATGAGATAAAGGCATCAACTGATTGCTTAACTCTCTTTAGTCACGTTTATTCATCCCATCATGCTTTTGTTGGTTGGCCTAAATCTCTTCAGAATGCCTTTTCCCTGATAGTAGTAAGGACCTGAGGTAGACAGTCTGCCTCTAAAATGGTTCTCAATGTCCCTGCTTCCAGGAACTTATGCCTTTTGGGCGGAACCTAATGAATAAGTAAGATTATATGACAAAAGTAATAGGAAGCCACTTCTGAGGTTAGGTTACTAGACTTCCATCTTGCCCGTGTGTGCCTTCTTACTCTCTCTGCCTTTGCTCTGGGTGCGAGCTGCCTTGTTGTAAGCTGCCCTATAGAGAAGGCCCACATCGCAGGCAACCATGTCTTTAGACAACACAGTCGTGTGAGTGAGCTCAGAAAAAGCATGCCCCCAGGTGAGCCTTGAGATGTCTACAGCCCTGGCTGACACCTGACTATAGCCCTGTGAACAACTGTGGGCCAGGGACTCAGCTAAGCTATTTCTGGATTCCTGGCCCACAGAATGGGAGGTAATAAATGTTCTTTTAAGCTGCTACATGTTCCAATAATTTGTTACACAGCAACTGATAACCAATAAAGACTCACTCGCTGCTAATGTCCTTAGTAAACATGTTTCTCTCTTTATTTTCCTTCCCTTTCCTTTCTTTCTTTAGCGCATCATAGTTGCTATAGCATATAGCTATCTCATTCTATATTTGGCCAGTTTTGTTCACCTGAAGCTCTCCAAATATCCCAAATACACCTTTCTTAGCATCTGATTTGTCTGGCATTATCATGTGAGCCACTGGAGAAGAGAAGCTTTCATCAATGGTGGTATCTGATATGCTTCTCATTATCCTCTCTGCTTTCTCCTCCTTTGCAGAACTACTCAGCAGTGAAATTAAAACATTTGTTAACTTCACTGCTCAGCAGCGATGCTAGGGTGACCATCTGGGGAGAGAAACAGGGGTGGGCTGATGAAAGGGCCAGAAGGGAGCAGTCTATTGCCTGGACAGCCCTGCTCTTCTTTCCAGAACCTACTGGGGACCTGTATTAGAGCCAGCATTCATAACTGTTACTCCATTAGCCGCCCATACTGCCTGGGGCTCCACAGCGGAGTGAGCCCTTCTCTGAAATAGTGTATCTGCCTCAACAGAAGGGTATCACATATTGCTACAGGCTGGAGCTCACTGACAGCTACCATGTTACAGAACTCTAAGAGGTGAACCAAAATGAAGTTTTATTCTTCAACCATACATTTTGAACTCCTCTGATTCTTAGAGTTAAAGATATGTCAATAGATTCCTATCAATTAATAGTCAGATGTGTAATCAAAGCATTTTTGTCTATAAAATATAGGTCAATATATTTAAAGATGGGACAGTTTCCTTTATCTCTATTATATGTGAAAAACCATTTAATCTTTCCCTTAGACTCAGGTCTTCTAACTGAATTTACTTATTTTCCTGACTGTTTGCCTACTGCTTTCAGATGTGTTTGGGTGACACTGTATACTTGCTCACTCATGCTTCACCTAAATGCCAGGGCCACAGGCTCCAAGAGCTCAATACTGTCCCCAACACTGTGTATATGTGCCATCATCTACCTTGCCCCTCTCATCAATCCTAAGAGGCATTACTATGACTAGTTAAATGAGAGTCAGAGAGGGGAAGTAACCTCTCCACGGTCACATGGCGAGTAAGCAGAGCAGCCGTCTCCCAGATTTTGAGTGTAACCAAATCCATTTACACTGGATTCTACTGGGCTTACTAAAATCCACTTCACTTTGAACACTGTAGCAGTAGCCTGACCATCTGTAACATTCCTCTTGGTCTCAATTAGTATAGACTGGTACACAGTAGATGGTTAATAAATGCTTACTCTGATGTAATTTCCTTGCCATAAAAGCACTAGCCTTCTATCTGTGGCAGCATATCTGAGACTTAATAATTAGGACAGAGGAGATGTGGAAAAACAACAGCTTATTTTCATCTCTCATAGACCTGCAAAATGAGTCCTATTAACTACTTCTCAAAAGGGTCAGCCTACCCTGTTAGCAAACACAGTCTACAAAACACAAACCTGAACTTGACAAACCTCCAAAGCAGCGAGCAACACAGCTGAAAACATTAGATTCACATAGGAGATGAGACTTAAATGCCTTTGATACAAAGTTGAAGGAGAAAAAAATGCTACATCTTCAGCTTTGGGAGTCTTTCTAGAACGTTAGGTGAAAAGTGGATCAAACAGCAAAGAAATCAATAGTAGAAACAGTTATCTCCTTATTGTAGTGAAAGACTCACTTTGTTATATGCACAATTAATTAAAAGCAGGGACACGGCTAAGAATAAAGAAGACAAAAGTTCTAGTATAGAAGCTGAAAAAAAGCCTGAGTCTGCCTTTTAAATAAAGTTGTTTCTCAGCTCAGCCAGAAAGCCTCTTAGGTCAGTATCTGCTTTTTCTAATGAGTAGGGATAGTATACTGAGATAAAGAAAGGCAGAAGACATGTCCCCATACCAGTACCCAGGAGGCTTCTCCTTAATCAGTTTTGGCTTTGGTTTCACACAATTCGAGCAGCCCAGACTCTTCTCATGTTGCTATAATCATTGCTCAGGAAATGGCTTTGCCACCTTTCATCATTTATCTCAGGAAATAAAATAATCAAGACACTGGTTCATGGTGTCCTCCCTAATCTCAATCCAGGCCTGCTGCACACCCTATATTCATTTTTCAGAAAAGGAAGAAGCTGGTCTATCTCAACCAGAACATCACTCAAAATCCTTACAAGTCTCAAAATCACACATAAGGGTGGATTATTTTTAATGTTAAGCTACCTCGCTATGTTATGACTGGTTAGCCAAATAACTTCCAACAACAAAAAACATTCAAAAAGATCATTGGGAGCTAAAAATGTATAAACAGTAAAACAACAACAAACAAAACCCTCCAAACAATCTTTACAATTGTAGCTGAAATGTAGAATGACGTTCTAAGTGAACTGTTCTTAAATACACTGAACACCTAAGTCTTTGGTGATTCCTGTAGTTTGGTGACTTCTGCATACACTTTTCCCCAAATTACACAAGTGGCAGGATTTTTTTGCTGTCAAGACATAATCTTTAAGGACAGGGATCCAGTCCTATTTATGTTTGTTTTCCTAGTAACCTGCTCAATGTCAGGCACATGCCAGTTGCTCAGTAAATATTTGCTGAATCAAGGGGTAAGCAAAGAGTAATACTTGGGAAAAATGGGTATTTAGCAACCCCTCAAGACGTTGAGAGATGTTAGCATAGACACTGTGACACCTACCATCATGCACTAAGAATTCTGTAAGCCATTATTTTTCTAGCAGTGCTTCTCAAAATGTGGTTTAGAGATACCAAAACTATAGCTCATGAGGAACTTGCTAAAGGTGAAGATCTCCAAGTTCTACCACAACCTGAGAGAGAAAGATGAGCAAGGCCTCAGTTCAAAGCAGTACTTCCCTAACTCTGTATTTTATTTAATTTAATCCTATGTTCTTAAAGAAAGTATCTTCTTCCTTTTTCTTCCTGCAGCAAAAAAGATTTATTATGGAATATAACAGAATCAGTTTTAAATACAGCCACCAAATGATCTGTGAAGCCCTTACTCTGACCTCTAAAACTGAGGAAGAAATAACATAAGCCTATAATGATCACCAACAGTGATTCAGTGTTCTTTCAAAGTACTATTAATGTTATTGCCATCAAAAGATTAGGACAAAAATTGGAGGGGAAAAATGTTAAATGAACCCATGTACAGTAAATATTTTTCAGCACCTATTACGTGCCAGACACTTTTAGGTACCAGTGTTAGGAAAAAAATGTGTAAGACACAGCTGAAATAAGTACAGAGGTATCACTAATAATTTCAGTATTGCTGATCTAAGGAATGATGTTGCTCCTTTGTATCCAAAGTCAAGTGGAGAGGAAGTCTTAAAAGAGAAAATAAAGAGGTGTGCCTACAACTATCAAGGTAACGAACTGGTGACAAAATGATGGATTGAATAGTTAAGAGGACATCTAAGTGCAAAAATATAACACCATAATGTCCTTCAGCATGATTGGTACAAAGAGTACCAAGGATTTACAACTTGAAACCTCCCTAAGAGAGTCATCAGCTTTAGTCCAGTCTTGTAAATAGCTTATCTCTCAAGAAAACAACTTAAAGCCAACTGTCAATTAACCGTTGTTAAAATAAATACTTGACCTTGATTTTTTTTTTTAAAGCAACTTGCTACGCATCAGGGATATATTTAAATAGTAGAAGGCATTTATTTCTTGGATTAATAGTAACTAACAAAACCTAAATTGCCTATGGCAATGTGGAAACCTCCAAATACTAGCCCACCAATCACGTGAGCAAGCCTATGGGAGCAGAGCCCTCTCTGCCAGCACCTCTCAGAACAGAGGCATGGCTGGGAGAAAGAGGCGGCAAAGGGAGTTGTAAAGTGGCCTTGGAGTCATTCCTGCAAGGTCATGAGGAATTAGGTCGGGAGGGAGCCCACTGATGGGGGTGTGCCTTACTGCGATATTGAAGGAAAAAAAACTGTCAGCTAAGAAATAAAGCATGATAACCGTTTGGCAGTTTCTGTCAGTCAGTTCCTAAGCATTTATACATACATGGCATATACGCATCATTTTACCCTGTTAGAAGGTAATATTAACTCTAAGAGAATGGCTCAAAGTCAGAATGTTTAGGCTTGAATTCTTGCTCAGAGTCTTATAAGCTCTGTGACCTTGGCCAAGGTATATCACCTCTTTGAGACAGTTTTCTCATCTATAAAACAAGGCTGAAAAATAGTAACGTAGTATCCACCTCAATGATTTCTGTGAGGATTAAATAACATATGTACCAAACATAGCACAATAAATGTTCAACAAATGTTCACTATTATTGTTTTGATGTCTGAAAATAGACATTGTGTTCCTAAAATTAGATGCAATTTACTATGTAAGTTTATATTACATCCTTTTTGTAGCATGTTTTCAGTGTTGCTTTGTTTAATCCTTGATTAATCAGAGAAAATGGTATAATCAGTTAAGTATTCTATATTCTAGATCAAAATTGGCTATAAGTTGAGATTTACTTGGTAATCAAACTACAATTTTGTTTTGAAAGTATCCTGTCGAGTACTTTTGCAAGGCTGTCTTTTAGGGAATAAATGTCAAAAAAATTAAACTTTGAAAAAATTGAGACTCTGGGGTATTTTGCATTTTCATATTTTTGCCTCATATGGGAAGCGATCTGGTACCCTGAGAACACTAAACCAGCAAACAAAACTCATGGCACCTACCTTCTTCTGTGCGTCTTTAATTTCTGAACATTCTTCTAGTTTATTTAAAACATCCTGGGTAACTGAGAGTGCATCTGAGAAGATATTTTCATTATCTAGAAGAAAATTCAACTGATAGTGTTTCCTCTCATACTCTGAATATAAAACAAAACAAAATAAAAAATCAGCGATTCACTACTTAAAATGATTTTGAAAAGTTTAAGTTATCCGAGAATCTTTAGGCATTTATAATTGATGCCTAGTGCATCAGTTCTAAGTAGTAGAAAACAGTGTCTCTAATGGTTTCCCCCTTTGTGCCATCCTCCCTCTAGTTAAAGTAATGGGTAAGTACAAAAAATGGTACATTGTTATTTTAATACTGCTTTTCTACTCTGTAGTTCAGCTTCTGACTTCTAACACTCAAAAACAAAGATACTTTAAAAAGAAGAATCTAACAGTAGTCTTTGGTAAATTTATCAATGAAACAAAAAAATTATAAAGATCATGGAATCTAGTAATTGACGATAGATTACAAGACAACTATTACACGAATGTTACCTGGTTCTGTGCTTGCCTCCTTTGCCTTACTAAAGGCTTGTACAACAGGGGAAGGAGAACAAACTTGAGAGGTATGAGGAACCTCCAATGGGACATCTGTATCCTCCTGAATCTCCTGGGCAGTGGAAGGATCCACACTTATCTCTTGTGCAACTGTGTGGACTGCTTCCTGGGTTTCAGCCTTCACAGGGCCCCCTGTAGGGGTAGAACCCTCTGGGGAAGGATGCTCTCCAGAACCCTCTGAGGAGAGGATTTCTGCTTCAGGCTTCTCCGAGTCCTTTCTGAATGAGTCTGACGATACCATGGAGACATCCCTCACCACTTGACCCTGAACAGAGCAGTTGACAAGGCTGGTCAGAAGATTTTTACAGCTAACGGCCACATCGAACATCTGTAGGCTGTCGGCTAAAGAGATGATTTTGGAGAAGTTGTGCTTGCCCACAGGTAGTTTGCCAGTGTACATCATTTCTAACAAGAGAGCAAACTCCTCGGGGCTCACCACAGATGCATCGATGGAGATGGTGTCTGTGTTGTCCAGCAGGGTTTTGAACAGGAGGCTGGCAGCAGCCAGGACAAGTTTGTGGGCCCTGAAATAAATGGTACCAATGGAAATGGTGCAGTCACAGAACTGCTGCTCCTTGCACAGCGTGTAGAGCTGCTGCAGCAGCTGCCGGCTATAGTTGGGGAGCTCCATCACGTCAGCTCTGCACCAAGGAGTTCTCTTCCTTCCTTCTTCCAGGACCCACTTTGTGAGGATCAGCACTAGATCCTAGAGAAACCCCAAAAATGCCATGTTAATACTCCACGACACACAGGGAAATGCCTTGGATGAAATATTAAAACAAACAAATCAACGAAAAGGCAATTCACTTGATCATTCGACAAATGTTGCTCAAATAATGAGAAGTACCTGCCAGATATACGAAATTAATTAATTAATAATAATAATAATAATAATAATAGTGTTTAACTATATGAATGGGACTATACTTAGTGCTTCATCTGGATGATCTTATTTGATCTTCACAAGAACTCAGTGGAAAAGATACTATAACCTCCCCATTTTACAAATGACACTAAAATGCAAAGGGACCAGGAGAACCAGGTTAAGGGAAAGCAGCCATTAAATGGCATGCCCATATCACTGACTTCAAAGCTGTAAGTAACTATAATGCTGTATGCATTCCTGCTCTCAATGATTTCTCAGCCAACTGAAGGAGACAAGTACATAAACAGGGACTTACTTATAACACATTATCTTTATCTTATTGACCCACCTGCAACACTGAACACAGGTCATCATTCCCTCTGTTTTAAAATGCATTTTTTACTTGCTCTTGCTCCCTTTGGTTCTCCTGCTGCCTCACTAGCCTTCTCAGTTTCCTTTGCTCAGACATCCTCTGTATCACTTTGACCTCTAAAGCTTGGAGTGCTCCAGGACTCAGTCATCTCACCTCTTATCTTCTCTCTCATCTGATACCACACCTTTGAAATCTCTAAATGCTGACAGCTTCAGATTTATATCTTCGAGCTCAGACCTCTCCTCTGAACTCCATATGCACACCTCCAACTATGCACTCAACATCTCTAACTAGAGGCCTGACAGAGTTCTTCAATTTATATCCAAAATTCTTCTACCAGTTTCTCCGTTTCACAGAAATTCTGTCCTTCTAGTTGTTGAGACTAAAAACCTAGAAGTCATCCTTATCCCTGTTTTTTTCTCATACTCTTATCCAACCCTTTATAAATCTTGATGTTGCTACCTTCAAAATATATCCAAATCCAACCACTTATCACCACCTCTACTGGCTCTACTCTAGTCAGTCCAAGCCACCATCATCTTTTATCTGGATATTCCAGCAATCTCCTAACTGGTCTCCATGCTTCCACCTCTTGTTAGCACTATATCTACCCCACCCTATCTTCAACCCAGTAGTCAGAATGATCTTTCTAGCATATAGCCCAATCTTGTCATTTCTTTGCAAAAAACCCTCCATAGTTTTGGGCCCCACAGTAAAAACTAAAAGCCCAAGTTCTTATAAATGCCTACAATCTCTTCACAATTTGGCTGTCATTAGAAGGGATTGTAGGCTATTATACAATCCCTCTACGGCATCTACTACTTTTCCCCTCACCATTCTGCTCTAATCACACTGTCTTTCTTGCTGATCCTAACACAAACTACGCATGATGCTCCAGGTTTCTTCACACAGGTGCATAGCTCACTCTCACCTCCATCAGGTCTCTGCTCAAAGGCCACATGTTCAGTGAGGCCTTTCCTGACCATGTTCCTTAAATAGGAACTTCCTGTCCAATCTCAGAATATTCCATTTTTATTTTTCATCACAGTTTTATTAACTGCTGATATATTTTTACTTGTTTATTATGGATCTCCCTTTGCTAGAATGTAAGCTCCATTACGAAAGAAACTTAAAAAAAAAAACATTTACTATATCCCAGTACTTAAAATTCTGCCTAACACAAATTTTGTTGGTTAGTTGATGTAATGAATAAATGAATGGGAAGGGAATGTAATGATAGTTACATCTAGAAACCCAGTTTGGGAAAGAGGGGAGGCTACAGGTGACAGTAAAGTTTTGAGTAGGAGCTAACTGCTGTCCTGTTAATAAATGAGGGGCACTGCTAAGGTGGAAAGAGTGTGAGAAAGAAGACTTTCCAAGTCGAAAAGCATGTATGAAGTGCACAAGTCAGAAAACAAAACAGAGTAGCAGGGAGAAGGATCAGGAGGTGGAATTAAAAGGAATTCAACAATAGTGGAACATAAAGCAGGGGATAGGGAATGTCAGGAGATAAATCTAGAGAGGCAGGCAGGGGTTCTGGCCACAGAGAAATATATAGGCCATGCTTAGGAGCTTGGATTTATCCTAAAGGCAATTAGGAGACAGTGAAGGGTTTGAAGGGTTTTAAGCAGCAAAATCACATGGACAGATATGCATTTTAAATATATCATCTAAATTAAGATAAACACAAAATTTAAGGGGGATAATGCTAGAGACAGGTTCTACTACTGCAGGAGTTCAGAGAAAAAGCAATGAGGGCTTTGACCAGGAAAAGTGGTAAGAGAAGAAAGAAGAGATAGCCAAAAACATTTAAAACATCTGAATGGATGTGAGGGATGAGAGAGACAACTCCCCGGGTTTCTGGTTTGGTGAGTGAAGGTAGATGGTGAGTGACATGATCCAGATAATACAAGAAAAAGATAGTTTAGGGAAGGGGACATCTATATTTCAGTTTTAGGTTTGAGGATCTTATGCTAATGGCAGAGTTGTATAATCTCACTTGTATAAAGAAAAATACAGTAAGAAAAGGGTCTAGAGACATGTCAAAATAACACTGGTTGCCTTTATTAGCAAGCTTATGATGCCCTTTCTATTCCAACATTATTTCCTTATTTTCCACTTTTGAAACCAACAGATAAAAATAGAAATAAAATATTTCCAAGTTCCAGTTTCTGGTCTGGCATTTAAGGAGCTTAGCAGTCATCATTTTGTCCTGTCAAGTAAAAAGCTGAACAAACACAAAAATCAACAACTCTTATTAGATTCAACAGAGATGTGAAGTCAAAGGGCAAAACTGCTGCCCCCAAAATTGGAGAGGCAGACAGGTAGATCCAGACTTCTCAGAGTAGAAACCCAATAATGGAAACCTCCGCAGGAACCAGTGCCAGACTAGGAAAACTAAACTGAAACTGATGAATTGTTGCAGGCTTGGTGTGGAACGAGGGAACGAGTCAAAATTTTGTGAGTTTTATCTCCAAGAGCACTACCAGGTTCTCATAGTGAATATTGGATAAAAATTCCCTCTTGGTTCTGGGAGGGAGAACAAGCAATTTTTAAATATACCAGAGCATTCTATTCTTCTTAACAAGGCATACCCTCTGGAGAAACGATTTTACCAGTCTAACCTAACTGGGGGATGAGAAATATCCAACTTCTACCCATTTTGGCCGTCTCATACCACCTAAGTATTGGGGGACTTCAGAAGTACTGGTGAGGTTCATAGTCCAGGGGCACACATGCACCAAAAGACTGAGACCTAATTCAATTTGCAAATAACACAAAACATAAACCACTAAACAGGCACCAATGTGGTTTTTCTAAAGAACAAATTGTAGAAGCATAATGTGGTTTTTCCCCCCCAAAAGAAGACATAAGCCTTACAGATTACAGTTAATCAAAACTTATATGGACAGACATTAGATCTTTTTAAACATTCTTATTAATAAGAAACAAGTAGTTGAAATTATATTTTCAGAACAAATTAAAACTTACTTAAAATGTTGTAGTTTGATCCATTTTTTCTGGGGAAAGTATTTACACTTTTCATGAGATTAAGAAATAAGAAGATATATCAATGACCCAGAGAGCAGTATTTTGAGCATTAACTACAGGACCTTGCGGTCAGAGGTATTTCATATTTTTGTTAACAACTAACTTAGATGAGAAAATAATAGAATAACTTTAGCAGAATAAGCAACTGAGCAAAGTTTAAAAAATTAAACAGAATTATGGGCTTACCAACACATAGATAATAAAATATGTTTATAAATTTGACCAATAAAAAGAGAATGGGGATAGTTAAGGTAGAAAACATTCAGGGGTGATCAAAGGATACTTAATGAATGTAAGCTGGCAATGTTGAAAGTTGAAATATTATTGAGTTCAATAGGAATACTAATTAAAAAACAGACTTTTGGGAAAATGGCACACTGAGCTGATATAAATGGACGTTTTTTTCCTTCTACACACACAGAAGTGCTGGATAAAACAAAACAAAAATGCTTTATATATATTAACTCATTTTATCCAAACTTAAAAAAAAAAAGGTGGGAGGGGAAGGAGGCAGAATCCCCAGGCACCTGAAATGAAAGAGACATCAAAATCAAAGCCAGAAAGATAGACCATGGTGGTGCATAGGAGTTTCAAACTCCAGTACTGGCCCTATTCTTGGAGGAAGAAAGCATTAAAGCTTGCATGAAGACTAGAAATATATTTTTAGGTGGGTGGAAGGCGGGGGAGTTGGAACTGAGGCCCTTGCATAAAACAGCCTCAAATACCTATCCCTCCTTGATATGCAGTCTGAAAGATCTCTGCCCACTGGCTTAGGGAACAGCAATAAAAGTTGTTAATTATCTAGGCCTTGAGTAGGGGAAAAGGCACTCACAAGAAAGCTAAAATGTAGGCCTATGCCACAGAGGTGTAGGATCCAAATTTATACCCTGTATCATACAGGAATTTTGAGTTGAGAAATTAACATAAAAACAGGTCTTTGCCGCAGCAAAAAGAAAACGGAATACTTTCATAACGCAAGGCCCAGAGACTCACACTGGAAAAAAGAAAAACATAGAAAAGAGCTCACTATTACAAACCATATGAGGAAGACACAATGTGAAAGGTCAATCTATAAAGGCTAACAGCAGAAAATGTCAGAGGGTATCCCTGAGGGGTAGGGAAACTTCTTAAAAAATACGCCCCCACCTTCAAAAAATAAAGTGCAAAAAGATGAATTTGACTACATTGATATTAAAGGTTTCTGTCAAAGAACTCTGTAGATGTGTTTAACAGACAAATGGACAAATGGTAGAACTAGGAGATAGCATCTGCAAAGTTAAAAGGCAACAAGGATTTAATATTAGACTATATAAGAAATTCAGGGGAAAAAAATGAAATCCAAGGAGGAGGATAGGCAAATGCTATATAACTAGGCAATTCAGAGGTACTTACTTAATTAGTAACAACCATAGTAACAGTGATAGTTATGATAGCAGCTAGCATTTATTTTGATATCTATTATATTCGGAAAGTGCTCTATATGCTTTATATATATATATTAACTCATGTTATCCTTTTAACAACCTGATAAGGTAGATGCTGTTATTACCCCTTTTTGCTGATGGGGAGACTGAGGCCCAGAGAGGCTGAGTAATTTCTCCAGTCTCACAGCAACATGTGTAGAACATGTTTATGCATCTAGGATACCAATGATGGGTATATAAATTGATATAGCTGTTCTGAAAAACATTCTGGTAATATTTAGTAAAATCTTCTGTGCATATATGCCTTATAACCCAGGAATCATACTCCTGGGTATATATCCTAGAAAAATTCTCACATAGATCCACGAGGAAACATGGCAGGGAGATGAGATGCAATTCAGACATCTATAGCTAAAAGAATGAAAATATGCAGGATATATACTATAGAATAAACTGCATTAGAAAGGATCAACAACTAGCTATTCAGATAGAAACATGACTAGATCTTTTTTTTATTATTATCATTAGTTGCAAGTGTATGGTACATTGGTTAGAAATTTATATAGTTTATAAAACGATCCCCCTAATTGCTCCTTCTCTCCTCTGGTTTTCCACCTAGCCAATATTTAATGCTAACTGCATTCCCTAAATAGAAAAATAAGTGATTAGGAAGAGAGGTCTGAGAAAATTACTCGGAAGGTAGCAGTGAGTTAAAAAAGAAACAGAAATATAAAAGAGAAGTTAAAGGTATGGAAGACAGAATGAAAAGGTTGCAAAGGCATCTAACAGGTATTCCAGATGAAGATGATGGAGAACATAGAGAAAAAGAAATTTGAAGATATAATTAATGAGAATTTTCTAGAATTAAAGACAGATATAAAGCTTCAGAATAAAAAATTCAAAATAACAACACAGGAAAAAAATTGTAAGCAGCCCAAGAGAAAGGATATTACTTACAAGAGAATGACAATTGCACTGATACAGACTTCTCATTAATAACAACAGGTGTGGAAAAAAATGGAGTAAGTTTTCAAATATTAAGGAATATAAGAATCAACCAAGTATCTATATCCAGATTAAAATAAAATCTTCAAACAAGCGACTCATAAACTGTCACTGAAAGAATTACTGTAAGAAGGAACTGAACCAGAGATAGGATGTAAGAAAAGAAAAAGCAAGTAGCAAGCAAAGGAAATGCTAAACATATCCACTAGGAAAGTTAAAATCAGAAGGACTGATAACACCAAAATGCTGGTAAGGATGCGGGGTGACTAGAACTCTCATACATTGCTGGTAGAAGTGTAAAATGGTACAACTACTTAGGAGAAATGTGTAGTGGTTTCTTATAGTAAAGAATGAACTACTGACACAGGCAACAACATGGATAAATCTTAAATATCTGATAAAAATCAGGCAGTGGTTGTAGCGGGTATTAGGGTGGTACAGTGAAGGGAACTGAATGGAAAGACACAAAGGAACTTTCTGGGAGAATGGAAATGTTCTACATCTTATTTTGGGTAGTTCTTAAAGTGTAGATATTTGTCAAAATTCTTAAAATAGTAAATGTAAGCTCATTGTACTACATGTATTATATCTCAATAAAAAGAAATTAAGAAATATGTCGATATACCTAAAATACACTGACTGTTTCAAAATGGGCATGGGAAGGGGACAAGACAGAATAATGGCAGCCACAGTAGCTGCCACTTACTACATGCTTACTATGTGTCAGGCACCGTTCTCAATGCTTTCGTATTCACTTAATCCTTTCAACAACTCTATGAAATAGGTACTCTTATTTTACAGACAAGAAAACTGTGGCACAGAAGGTTACGCAAGTTACCCAGGGTTATACAACTAGTGTGTGGTAGAGCCAGGGTCCAAACTCAGGCAGTCTGGCTCTGAGGTCTATATTTTAAAAAATCCACTGCCTCTCTGAAATTAAAATCTCAACAACATGGAAGATGAGAGAAGGAAGACTAGAGTTAGGGTGTTCTAAGAGCCAAGAGGATGGCAAAAATAATGATTGACTTTAGCTTCTGTTAAGTGAAGTACGTATGTTAACAGGTAAGGATATAAGGGAATAAAAGCTAAATAAATATTTGCAAACAAGAGTTATAATAAAAGGGAACAAAGAAAATGTGATTTATCTAATAGCATGTGGGAAAAGGGAAGGCAAAGAAATTGTAGTGAATAGAAAACAACTAAAAACGGTAGAAATAAACCCAAATGTATTAGTAATCATGACAAAGAAGCAAATTACACTTTCTTGTCAAAGGGCAGATCCTCTGATCGGATTTTTGTTTATAAGAGAATTAACGTGTGAGTGAGTTTACGCTTAAAACAATGCTTAGCATGTAGTAAATACTACATGTGTCAGCTGCTATTATTATTACCAAGAGAAGGTGTGAATCATTCTCATGAAATAGTTCTGAAACTAGCCATCTGATACAACAGCTGAAGTATCTATCTGTAAATAAACAAACCAACCACTTTCAGGTACAAAATACTATCCTCAAATAAATCTATATAATCATGAGGGATACACTAGTGATTTGGGGCTGCTGAATTATACTATAGAGGCTGAACTATACTTTGCTGATCTCACAACTGAAATGTAAAAGCCTCTAACATATATTTTACTGAGTTTACCCCTAACTCCCTTTGCAAAAAAGTTAAATGGAGGAGAGAGAATATAGCACTAGATAGAATGTCACTAAAGTGTGCTTTTCAGAGTTAAGAAACTAGAGTAGAAACACTGCATGTTGGACTAAGTGAATACTATAGATTATCGTATAGAAGCAACCTAAATTATGCTATTAAGCACTTATTAAAATTGCTAGGCTTAGGAAAATTATCAAAGGTCCTAGGGGAAGAATATTGAAGCAACAAAAGAGCACTAGACAGATGAATGTTCCTCAAAGGAACAATATTAAAGCTCAAGAAAAGACTATACTGATACAGAATCAAGACACTCAGAAAGAAAAACTTAATTGGTTGAACCAAGTACTGCAAAATGACCCAAAACACAAATGAGAATTCAACACAAAGTGAAAACTAGGCCAGCTTTCTAAAGGGAGCACAAAAGAATATTTATTTATTTATTTATTTACTTACTTACTTACTTACTTACTTACTTATTTATATAAATTTTTATTCTGTCTACTGCCAAGTAGGAATCAAAAGTTTGAGGATTCTTTAAGTTACAAAGAAATCAATCACAGTCAGACACAGGACAAAAACCAGAAAATGTCAAAGTGAAAACTAATAGTTGGTAGAAAATATGGAATGCCTTTAATGAACAAAGAGGAATATAAAGACTTACAGTTTCAATATGCATTGCTTAATTAAATAAAATAGATGTTCTGGAATCCACAACTGCTGGGAATGCCCTTAGCTGGTAATGTCCTTAGTACTTACTTAAAGGACTTTGCTGCCACTACTGGAGAGTAAGAGTCTCTTTTCTGTGCCTCAGGAACTCGACCTGCGATTCCCCGATTTACTATACTTATTTCCCATGAGTCTTCAGCCAGCAATACACATGTCAATCAATAACTATTTATGAGTCAACTGCCTACTACTTACTCAGCACATTGCTAGGTGTTATGTGTGAGCCAAGTGAAATATAAAACAAGATCCTTGTCCACAGGGGGTTTGTAATAAAGTTGACCCAACACTAGAATGATCAAAAGCAGATTTTTTTTTTAAACGCCTTAATCTGCTAGAGACAAGAAGAGGGACAGGAAGAGAAGGGGGGAAAACAAAACAGAACAAAACAGACTGATCCTGGTGAGTAGCAAGGAAAGAGAAGGGGCTGGAGTGGATGAAGCAAGTTAGGTACAATTTCAATAGGCAAGAGTGAAGAGGTAAAGACCATAGACAGGTAGGACCATGAACCCAGTTCCAGAAGAGGTAGCTTGGCATGTAGGCTGGAAATAGTGTGTGCGTGAGTGAGTGAGTGAGTGTGTGTGTGTGTGTGTGTGTGTGTGTGTGTGTGCGTGTGTGGGGGGCAACTGGCGCTACACCTAGCATTGGAAAGTCATCTAATAAGTAGTTGCCATCATTATTATGGACACTGGGCTGGATATGGTGGGTCTCTAAAAACACTCATGTGAGAGGAAATGCGGAGCACAAGGCAAGGAAGGCCAGAAAACAAGCAGAGGGACTTATACTTGTGTTGAGGGAGGACTTCTAAATGAGAAAACAGCACAATTAAAGCAGAGCTTTACCAGTGCCAGGTGGGAAGGACTAATAAGGAAAAAGTGACTAGTAATGGGAAGGAAGAATAGGCATCCTATACATACTGTCTAATGCTACGCAATTGTTGGAGTTCCATGGAGCAGAAGCCGGACCCACCTCTGCCTGCATTTCTGTATTAAGAGAGAACAGCCATTCTAATACTTGGTTCTGGTTCCCCAAACAATTCTGCACTCTCCTTGGGGTACATGTATTTCATGGTGTGAGACATGGTCTGGTTCTTATGGTCTGGCAGGATGCAACCTTACTCCTTAAAGTATTATTATTATTATTATTATTATTATTATTATTATTACTGTTGCTATTGATAATCCCTATCTCCTGAATAAAATTTTTACTTCATCTTGATGCCTGGGCTCTGTTGGAACCAGAAAGCTGGACAGGACCTTGCTGAGCTCTATTCATCGCTTTCAGCAAACAGAAGTTCATTACTTTATCTATCACGTACTCTTGTCACATGACCAAATGACCTTAGTCCAATCTCTTCCCCTTTTAAGGGAGGAAACTGAGGTCCTGGGAGGCTGAGTTACTCTTTGATCTGAGTCAGCTTTAACCCTGTGGCTATTTAGTATCTCACAAACAACCAGAATGAGGTGAAATAACAGGCACTCTCAACATAATTAGAGCAAAGATCACACATTCAGAGACAAGAAATGGGGGCATTTTCTACACACAAAAAGATGATTTAAAATGTAAGGTATCTAAGGAATCGGCTAAGTTAAAAGAGAACCACTAGCAATTATTTCTGAGAACGCAAGGAGGATTGGTGAGGTTAGAAAAGGGTGACTGTAGCTTTCATCGGGCCCAGATTTCTCAAGTTCAAAGGCAGCCGTCATTTGGTCTCTTCTCTTACACTGAGGGCCTGAAAGGCAGCAATGTATAGTGTAAGGAATGGAGGTTTTTATATTCGAAACGTCTGGGTTTATGGTAGTATCTTTTCACATATATTCATTGTTATTCCTACTGTTTTCATCACTACCATCACCATTCTATCCCAAATGCTAGTCTACCACTGTTCCGATCCCTGAGATTTGTAGCAATACCTGAATGGCCTGTGTGCTTTCCTGAAGTACATTTTGATCATTGGTAAATCCAGGTAGCCAGAACACCTTGGAAGAACTCCAGTACTGAAGACTCTAAAGTGGGTGAATTGGGCGTAAAATCTGCCTTTGGGGATTTGGAAGGCTGTCCAGTGAGCTCTCTTGGTGGACACCAAGTAGGGATGATGCTGAGATAATAATACCTTGCTTATATACTGGGATTTGCACTTCATCATCCCCTGTACCCTCATTTTAAAGATAAACTCTAAGGCTCATAGATGCCAAATGCCTTAAGGGCCATAGAGCTAATACAGAGCAAAACTGTGCCCAGGTCTCAATTCTCAAGCCATGGTTCTTTCCTTTATAATGTGATGCCAAGCCTTTTGTACCACTTCTGCGGATAATTCTCCCTTCCAAGAGCTCAGTAGCCATTAAGAAGTATAGCTGTCAACTCCTAGTTACTTGACAAGTACACTTCAGTCTCACCCTGAGCCAACCACATCCACTGCTCAGGAGACCATATTTTTCTCAATTATCAATTCATGTCTCACAAAAGAGCTAGTCTTAATGATGTCCTGCTCTCTCTTTTCATATTCTACTGAATTATATTAGGATGTTATTCATCAAATAACCATGAATAAGAGCTACTAATAATTAAGTATTCTATTGTTTCATTTTACACTAACTCCTTTAATAGTACAACCCAGCAAGTCAGTTAAACTCAATTTACAAATAAGTCTGATAGAGAAGAAGTTAAGGAACAGCCCTAAGGTCACATAACAAATCAGAGAGGAACTGAGATTTTAATCCAGTTGGCCCAATCCTGAAACTTGGGTCCTTTTATCCACTAGAACAATTTCTCAAACTTTAATATGCTTAAGAATTACCTGGGGGTCTTGTCAAAAAAAAGATTCTGATCCAAAAGCTTTGGAGTGGGGTCTGAATTCTGTATTTCTAATAAGCTCCAGGTAATATGAATGCTGTTGGTCCAAGAAAACCTCTCTGCAATACAAAGGACTACACAACATTGCTTGTTCTCTAATGACATTTTTTCCACATCTAATTAATATATATATTATGTTATGTATTTAAGCAACAGTTCACCTCTTAAAAGTCACAAGTCGTCCTTAAATTTCTTCCTTTTGCACATGTTCTTGGCTCAAGCCAGAAAAACAAACTCCAAATAGCTCTGGGAATAAAACCTACAAAATACGGAGGATTCCAATAACTAGGCTTTAGGGGACTAGCTATATGGCCTGGCACCAACCCAAACTCCTTTAAGATGCATTCCAGCAACCTGGTCTTCTAGGACTAGTCAGCTTCCCTGGCTGCTGCCAAAATAACTAGAGGTCAAACTGCTCCTGACCTAGAGTGAACTTAGCTAAGCCTTTAAAGGCCTAGGATGGTACAGCCAATCAATAAATGCATGCTGAACTGAATACAGTGAAGAGGTCTTGACTCATGACACTATATATGACTTACTGTGACACCTTTTCTAGCCACTGTGCCATCAGTCTTCCCCCACAGAATTAGATAATTCTCCTTCCCCCTACCCAGATCTTCTGAAAACTTAAACAGCATTTCCAGGCCTATATTCTCTTTCCTGGCATAAAGTCTAAAATTAAGGCTCAACATATGTACTACCTCGACATCTGGTAAAATCAGGAAAGTCCCAAAGGGCTTAACCACAAATTCCACTACCCACTCTGCTCCACAGACAAGGTCCCCTAGCCAAACAATTTTCCTTATCAAAGGGACAAGTAACAGTTTCTGCTTGTCCCTGAGTAGTGAAATTCAGTCCCCTCCCACTCCCCCAATTATTCAAATAAGCCAATGACATCCTCTGGCAGAAACCAGGGGGTACCCCATCCTCTTAATACTGTAAAGCCTGCGCCCCATAGTCCCTGGTTCCTCTGTTCCTGAGTGCATGTGATCTGGCATGGCAGGCTGTGTCCTCTTCTGGGGCTGGGTGTATTTGCAACTAACAAACTGCTGTTAATCTCATCTGTCCTGTGTTATGTGTTCAGCCATAAGAATAGGGTGGGAATCCCTCCGTTATCAGCGGGGGTGAGGAGGAGGTGGTTAAAACATCTTATTTGTTCCATTCGCTGGTCTCTGCTCTTTTTCATACCCTTGAATCTCTTGAATGCCTTTGGCAAGGTCATCAACTGCTCTGTGATAGTAATAATGTCCAGCATTGTGCAAAGCACTGTCTACACACTTTCTGTTTAATTCGCCTACCACCCCTATGAGGTAGATATCATTACCCCTAATCTACAGATGAGGAAACTAATGTCCAACAAGGTTATGCAACTCTCCCAAGTATCATCAGGAAGCCTTTCAGGAATCAGAGAGGAGACTACGTGCTATATTCACTGGAAGTTTGGTGCATCTGTCTTTGCCATGGAAATAAACACCTGGCCCCCCAGACTTGGCAGGCAGAGTCCAAGGGTCAATGTACACTGCACCAGCAGCACCAGCTGTCACTCTGTCTTGTCACCTCCATCACTGAGTTCCTGGACTCTCACTTTGGCTCCAGTCTCACTGGACTCAGCTCTGCCCTTGAGGTAACCTTGTACAGGTACCTAATAGTACTGACCATGTGCTAATTTTTCAGTCTCTCTGAGAATTAAGGAGTGCCCTCCTGTTGCTCCCACCCACAGGCTCTTCTGATGGTGCTCCAAACATCTATCTATAGCAGATCAGAACTACTCCTCCTTCCAGGAGCCTAAGCCCAATGAAGCTTTCAACTCACTTCAAACTTATCTGCCTTCCCACTCCCATCTAGGTCATCTACCTTACAATGGTTACACCAGAATTCAGTCCTCACCCCCTTTCCCTCTGTGCCCTCACTCACTCCTTCCTCCTACGCCCCTCTTTCGCCTGTCGTCAGGCCACTCTGCCACACATCACTGATTAAAACTTTAAAAATTATTTACAAATACCAAACATACATGAAAAGATTCCAGGTCAGAAGGATAATAAAAATCAAAGAAGTCTGCAACTATGATTATCCTTTTAGGCTATGTAATTCAGCCCTATCATTTTACAGATGAAGAAATTGATAGAAATTAAGTAACCTGCCAAGTCACATATTTAGGTAATGGCAGGGCCAAACCCAGGACCCAAGTTTCTAGGCTTTTTAAGCCAGTACTTGATAAAATACCAAACTCCTAAGCATACAAAATATGCCCTTGATGGGGAGGGCTTTCTATGTATCTCACAGACTGGCAGCCACCAACACTAGGCATGTGCAAACAGCATATTTACTGTTTTTTTCTTTGAATGTTGATTAAATATCAACAATTAATAGCTCTTTCAATAAGAAAATAATTATCCTTAAGCCATAAAACTGTCCAAAAGTACCTGAGGGAATACATGGTTGCAAATTTCCCAAACTACTGTTATTAGTAGAATAGTGTGTAGATTTGTGACTTAACAAAAACAAAATGAATTTTTTAAGTGACTAAGATATTTAAAAGATAATATAGTAATGACTATTTCACCAAGGTCAAGATGAAGGAGGCCTTTCTATGCATAAAGGAAACAAGAAATTCACAAATGACCACCAGTAGCTTCAGCTACATAAAAATTCAAACTCCCCCAAAAAACCATCATATGAAGTGAAAAATAACAGTTAATATTAGAAGAGAAAGATCATAGAAATCAATAAGGAAACGCTTGATACTAAAAAAATTTTGAATGGACAAAGAAAAACAGATAATTCATAAAATAAAAAGTCAATGAACTGATTAAAAAGTTCGCTCAGTTCACTCTCATGAATAATTAAAGAATATAAATTAAAACAATACTATTTGGGGGCAATCAAACTGAAAACATTTTCAATGATAACATTTAATTGGGAAGCAGTGGTTTTAGATCATGGGCTCTGATTTGGTGGACTTCAGTTTGAAGTCTAACTTGAACACTTAGTGATCTTGGGCAAGCCACTTTAAACACTGTGAGCCTTACTGTCTTCAGAGTTTTGGAATGACGATGAAATGATGCATCTGAATTGTTTTAGCAAAGTGCCTATCAACAGTAAGTATACATAAGTGTTAGCTGATATTACTATAAAATATGATGCATTAATAACAATACATAGAAAAAATAAATATTCTCAAATCATAAATCTGACAAGGGTCTAGTATCCAGAATATATAAATGTAGTATTTCAGATTGGTATCTAGAACTCTTACAACTCATCAATAAAAGGACAAATAAGACAATTTAAAAATGGGCAAAGAATATGAATAGATATCTCTCCAAAGAAAATATACAAAATATAGCCAATAGGTTCATGAAAAGATGCTTAAAAATCAGGAGTCATTAGAGAACTACAGATCAAAACCACAATGATACCATTCCACACCCGCCAGAATGCTATAAGAAAACAACCACAGAAAATACAAGTGTTGCTGAGGATGTGGAGAAATTGGAACCCTCATACATTGCTGGTGGGAATGTAAAACAATGTGGCTGCTGTGGAAAAGTTTTGTTTGGCAGTTCCTCAGAAAATTAAACACAGAGGTACTATATGACCCAGCAATCCCACTCCTAGGTATACACCCAAGAGAACTGGAAACAGATGTCTAGGCAAAAACTTGCACAGTAATATTGATTTGGTTGTTACTTAGCCAAAAAGTAGAAACACCCCAAGTGTCCATCAACTGATAAATGGACAAAACGTTGTATATCCATACAATGGAATACTATTCAGTAATAAAAATGAATGAAATCTTGATGTGCTACAACACTTGAAAACACTATCTAAGTGAAAGAAATCAGAAAAGACCACATAGTGTATGATTCCATTTATATGAAATATCCAGAATAGGCAAACCCACAGAAACAGAAAGTGGATTACTGGCTGCCAGATGCTGGGAGGGGGGATTTAGGAGTGAATGTTATGGGTATGGGTGTTTTTCTGGAGCAATGAAAATATTATAGATTTAGAAAGTGGAGATGGTTACACAGACTTTCAAATTGTACACACTTTAAAGTATTAAACTGTATGGTATATTAATTATATCTAAATAAATTTTTTAACTAGGCTCTTGAAGATTTTTAATAATGTGGGAAGATGCATTCAATATACTAAAAGGAAAAAAGAGCACGTAACTATATATAATTTCAATTTGATTTAAAAATATATGTATATGCATTTACACATTTGCATTTAAAAAGACAAAATGTTTCAAAATGCTAACGGTGGTTATTCCTAGGTAGTGTTATTATGTGGAACTTATTTTCTTCTTCATACATTTTAAAACTTTCTGCAGTAAACATGCATTATTTTTATAACCATAAATTTAAAAATAGAAACCTAGGTAGGTCTGTCTGGCTATAAAGCTAATGTGATTTCCAACATACCATTCACTCATTAACATTTATTTTGCTTCTACTAGGTACCAAGCAAAGTAAGATATAATCTCTGCCAGCAAAGAATTTACATAAGTCCATGGACTGGGAAAGGGAAGAAGAATCCATATACTCTTGAAATCATATGTGATGTTGTCCAACTGTACACTTTCTGGGAAAGGAGGCCAACAGCTGTCATGAGCAGCAGTGTGGCTTAGTGGTTAAAGGCCAGAGCTGGCATCAGACTACCTGGGTGTGAAGCTTGAACATCCAGTTACAAACTGTGTGATCCTGAGAAAATTACTTAACCTTCGTGGGGCACAGTTTCCTCATCTACAAAATAGGAGTAATAATAGTACCTCTCTCACTGGGTTGTTAGACTGAGTTAACACACTTAAGAGTACCAGCACTAAATGCTAGGGACATACTAAATTAATTAGCTGCTGGTTGCCCTGTCTCCCCCTCCCCCTCATCATCATCATCACCATCTCTACCACCACCTCACCACCACTGTCAAAGAGGTAGTGATTAAGGATCACTAGCAAGGTTGTTTTCCACATCTCAAAACTGTAAGCTGGCAGCTAATTCTTGATAAACCTTAATAACCATTACATTCAACTAATTTCTTTTTCCAGATTCTATTTCTAATGGAACTCTTCTTTTGAGGCATCCTATAAAATACAATGAGGCAAAACATCAAACTGAGTCCTCTTATCTTTTGACTGATACATTGAAACAAGCGATTTTTCAAGGCTATTTAGATGGAAGGAGGCTTTGAGAGACTTATCTGCCTTTCCTCTGCCTTTCCGGGCCATGCTACTCTGATCTGGTAGTTCATCCAAGAGGACTCTTGACAGGACAAACTGCAAAATCTCCTAAGCAACACTGTCATCTAATGAGTGACTGGGGATAATGACTGCATTACGCCTAATGTGACTCTTGCATCTGCAGTCAAGAATCTCAACAAGCAATCATCGCTTCAGTGCTTTCACACCCAACCTCTTAGGTGTGAAAAAAGACCCTTGGCTTTGTCACTGGCACTGACAGCCATTTTGATCAGATCTGAAAATGTGAATGAATTCTAGTTTTCACCAACTTTATTATAAGAATACACTTTTCTTCAGCAGGGAATAAATCTGGACCATGACAGTAATATAGTACCAAACTCCAAATTCAGAGATACTGCTCTAATGTAAAAATCAAAGAGTTCAGGCAACTGAAGAATACCAAATCAGATTTTGGGACTCCAGGGACTGTGTGCTTGCAATAAAGGTTTGGAGCACAGGCTCTGGAGACAGACAGCCCAATGGGTGAATTGTAGCTCTGCCCTTCTTACTAGCTGTATGACTTTAGACAAGTTGCTTAACTCTTTGGACTTCAATTTCCTCATATGTAAAATGGGGGTAATATTAGTCCTTATCTCATGAGGTGGTTAAACCAATAATAAGCTACTACATTGAAGAGAGTCAATATACATAAAAGACATTTCCTGTAACATTTTAAATGTTCATTAAATGTTAAAAGGAAGTATAAAAATACACCTGCCAATATATTTGTTTTTATATTTCTTGGGTTGGGTGATCAATTCACAGATATACTTTTTAAAAATCATTCCATCTCATCATTTTGTTACATATGTATCTTCTATATATGTCAAATATTACATGATTTAAAAAAAAATAAAATAATTTCTAGACAACCACATTGCTAGTTTCATACAGATGGTCTGAGCTGGGAGTCAGCTAGGAAAGGGGGAGAATGGGGAGGGTTAGGCCTTTCAGAACATAGATCACTAGGCCGTAATCAGAGATTTCATACAAAGCCTTAAACTCACTGAAAATCAGGAGATACAAAGAACTTCTAAAATCACCTGGTCCAATTCCCACATTTTATAGACGAGAAAACAGAAGTGTTGAAAAGTAAAATGTTTTTAAGATCTTCCTGTTCACTAATGACAGAAATGAGACTCTTCCTGTTACCTATGTCTGAGCTACATATTCTAAGTGGAAAAAAATGAGGAAGACATTTGGGAAAGGAGAAAAAGACAGACACAGTCTGGAAGAGTTAAGGTAGCAACCTTAACAATATGTAGCTAACATTTACTAAGATTTATTCTATCCTAGGCACTGTGCCAAGCACTTTGCATGGGTGGCCCTATATAATTTTTGCAAAACCTGTGAGGCAGTTACTATTATTAACTCCACTTTCAACTGAGAAAGTGGAGGCCTAGAGAGATTAAATGACTTCCCCCAAATCACAAGGCCAGTGAGTGGCAGAGTCTGTAAATGAACCCACGCTGTCTGACTCCGATGTTAGAACCTTTACCACACTGTACATTGCCCAAGTCTGAGAATTTAAAGAGCAGTGAAGCTCTTGATCCTACAGTCTTTCTCCTACTTTGTTGGTAACCTCTCTGTTCAGAGGCACTGTAAAGATACAGCTTATAAAAGTGATTTTTTTAAGTAAGAGCACATGATTCAGAACCTACTTATTCTGTGCTATATGAGGCACCATATACACACTCTTCAAGCCCTCTGACTTGTCCAAGGCCACGCAGCTGGGAATAGTGTGGCTAGGGTATGCAGAGCCCTTGCTGGCCCAGCATGACTCCAAAGCCCCATTTCGCAGCCTCATCTATGGTCAGTGTGTCCAGCAGATCTTTAGGGAGCTCAGCCAAAAGCCCATAACTGAGGCTTGACCCTGCACAGAGAAGAAATTCAGCATAATCCCTGCTCTTGAAGAGCTTATGGCACAGCTGGACATAAGAGACCACTTTCAGCCTAAAACTCTTCTTTTCTTACACCTTTGTAGTAGAATCACTGAAGAGACTATGAACTCCAGCTTCCTGTAATCCTGTCCTATTACACTACTCAGATCACCCAACCTTCAGTACCCCTCTGTGTACATTTCATAGACGAACTCCATTCTCTTCTCCTCCTAGTGCTATAAGCTTTTTCTTTTGTCTTTGAATTATTTTCATCTCTTTCTTTCTCTTGTCCATCACCAGGGAGTGTGAAAAGAGGGTTAACTTAAGAAGCTAACAACAACAAAAAAAAATTGAAAAGGGCCTAACTTCTCTGTTGTCTTTAACTTTGGGGAAGAGCCTATGGGATTCTAAAGAGTTTGCTCAAAAATGTTCAAAAGAAGACATGGAAAATTTCATCCTCAACATTTTGCTTGCCCAGGGAAAAAAAAATCCAGAACTCTGGGGGCCAATTAGTCTGCTGTCTTAGACTCTGACCTTAGAAAGTCTCCCTCTTGTTTGAATCTGACTAGAGCTGAGGGCAGTTGACAGCAAAGTGCCAGCTATATGAGCAGCTGGTGTCTAGGGTGGCCAAATTTAATGACTGCCAGGGCTTCAGCGCAACATTCAGAAATTATAGTACCACACCAATCTATGGGCTAAATGAATGAGTGGCAAGTTTCACTGTTATTTAAATTTATAAGTTCCTATTACATTCCTGACATCATGCTAGGTAGAAGCACTCAAACCAGTGGTAGGTCTTTAAAAATCAACTAATATCAATTGCACTAATAAAACTAGACAAAAAGGCAAAGTGTGAGCAGAGCATATAAGAAGAATAATGAAAGGAGGGCTTAATGTTTGCAAATGGTAGAAGTGACCGCAGTATCTACAATATGAATTAGAAGGGAAGACTAATAAAATACTACCAGTTTTGAGTTTAAAAGAGTGGCTCTCAACTGTCTCCCTTGCTTTTGCTTTTCCCTTAGCCAGCTGGGGTTTAAAATCTGAAAAAAAAAAAAAAATCTTAATAAGGAGCTAAAAAAGACTTAGGTTCTAAAGCTGACTTTAGCTTTGTAACCTTGAGTTACTTAACCTTTCAACACCTGTTTTCTCAAGTGTAGATAACATGTATATGGGTGTTCATAATGCTTTTCTCACTCTCGTATCTTTGCAATTTCCACAATAATTTTTTAAATGGGGATAAAAGTAGCTATTGCATAGCTGCTGTAAGGATTACAAGAAATAATCATCTAAAACACCTAGTACAATGCCTGACACTTTACAGGTGCTTAATAAATGGTAACCATTATTACCAACATGATGTTTTTTTAAAGTTCTGTGATGGAGTTAAGAAGGGAACAAAATATTATCAACTAGTAAATTAATGGTTGCAGAGTGTAGACTTATTGGTCTTATACGCTTCTCACTTCCATCCACTTTCATTTTCTCGTTATTGCTTTATTTATCCATTCGACAGCTATGTACAATTGCCTACTGTATGTAAGATACAAAGCTAGGTCGTGAGTGGGAAAGAGCCAGACAGACAACAGAACGGACTTTCAGAGGGACTTTGGAATATGTGGGTGTATACGACTTCTGAGAAGTTCTGTAGGGATTCTCAAAGAAAAAAAAATTAAGTTAAGAATGAAAGTCTAACAAACTTAACAAGAAGTATACAAATTTTATATAAGGAAAAACATAAAACATTCCTGAAAAATCAGAAGTAGCCTTGAGACAATGGAAAGATAGACCATGATGTTGGGTAGGAAGACAATGTCATAAAAATGTCACTTCTCCCTAAGCTAACTTATAAATATAACATGATCTCAAAACAAAAAAAATCATCCAATTGTTTCTTCCTGAAATTAGACAAACTGATTACAAAATTTACATGGGAGAATAAGCACGCAAATGCAGCCAAGAAAACCCTGAAAAACAACAATATGAAAAACTGGCTCTTTAGATAGTAAAACAAATTACAAGCCCTCTAAAATTATGATGTTTTTGTAATGGGATATGAACTGACAAACCAATGGAACAGACTAGAAAATCCACTAATAAATCCAAGTGCATACGAGAATTTGGTATCCAAGAAAGACAACATCTAAAACCAGTGGAGAAAAGGTAAGAACTTTAAGTAGTGTTGGGACCTGGCTAGCCAATGAGAAAAAGATAAAATTGGGTCTTAGATATTTAAAAAAAAATAAAGTGAAACTATGTATGTACTAGAAGAAAGTATTAGCAAATTCCTGATAAATTGAGAGTGGGGCAAACTTCCTACTCTGACTCAAAATCTAAAGCAATACATACACTGATAAACATGACTGTATAAAGACATAAAACTTTTGTACAGCAATAAAACATATGCAAAGTCAAGCACATGGCAAATTGGAAAAAATCTTGTTGCAACTTACACCAGACACTGGGCAAATTTAAACTATACTATTATTAATATATACTAATACTATATATTATTTCTTACCTAGCAGATTGGCAAAAGCCCAAAACTCTGACCACAAGTCTCAAGAAAAAAAAAAAAAAGGCAGGTCAGGTATGAAATAAACACTCTTGTGAATGTACCCTGTTATATAATTCTGATTTTGGAACCATGTAAATGGTTTACACAGTTAAAAAACAAAATTAGACTTTTAAAGACAATTCTTAAATTTTAAAACAAATGAACCTGTTTATCAAGTTGGTGGCATAATCACACTAAGAAAATAATTACAAGTGACCTTAGCACAGTATTTGACTATATATTTCCAGTAGCATGGTGTAAGGACAAAGGAACCACACAGAAACTAAAACAACTTTCAGTAATCTAATGATTAGTGTAGATAACAGCATCACTACTGGCCTGGTAGTTAACATGGCCAGAGAAATCCAGCAGCCTCAAAGCCCCAGAGCGTGGTCCACTTGTCCCAGAAAAGATGAAGTTCTTAGGCCCATTGAATGTTTACTAGTGCTCATGGGGAAGGGTGAGAAGGGAGTGGAGAGAGTGCCGAGATGAGGCTTGAGAATGCCACAGCCAGAGAGCTTGAAGGCAACACATGCCAAGCCAAGGAAATGCACTAGCCTGAGGGCAGGCAATCATCATGGAGTTTTAAGCACGGGAGTGACATGTTCATATCTATGCTTTATAAAGGTCACTGGCAACAGTGTACAAAACAGACTGAAGAGGAACAAAACTGGAAGCCAGCTGACCAGCTAGAAGATTGCTGCAGTAATCCAGAACAAGAGATTATAGCAGCTTTAACCAAGAGAAAGAGGGTCAGTGGCCTGTTAGGAACCTGGCCACCCAGCAGGAGGTAAGCAGAGTGGCAAGCTCATTTGTATTGGCAGCCACTCCCCAGCACTAGCATCAGGGCCATCCAGGGCCATCACCACCTCGGCTCCACCTCAGATCATCAGGCATTAGATTCTTATAGAAGCACTGGTCCCTAATGCCAAAAAGGTTGGGGACCACTGCTCTACATGACTGAAAAAAAAAGAAAAAGAAAAAAAAGAAGGGACACTCTTATCTCTGAATTTAAATGCCCTTAATATTTATTTTTTTCTATGTGGTTATATAGCCTGCTTTCTCCACATCAAGACGATGACTTTGGAAGGCTGGCTACTGGAGATCCAGAAAACTATATATCACAATTCAATGCCCTTGTAAAAATCAAAGAGCCCACTCTCTTGAAGAGTTGAAAGAGGCCGAGGGGTCACTGCCTTCCCCCAGGGTGCTGGTACAGGCAGAACTCCAGAAGGGTAATGTAAATACTCAGTATGAGGCAACAGGGCAGACCAATTTGTTTTGCAATCTATTTTATTTCAGTTCAAAGCATCTATGTAGACAGATAGTCCGAAAAAATAAGCCACAGTTTGGTTATACTCAGTCTTCCCCAATCATCAAAAGCAGTTGGGTATTGCCAAAGTGTGGCTCTTTTTCCTGTGCTGCCTGTCTGCAATGAGGCTTTGAACTGAAATAAAATAGATTGAAAAACAAATTGGTATGCCCTGGCTCTTTCTGCAGTTTTGTATTATCCTTCAAAGCTAGTGTTACCACCTACTCTTTACTGAAACCCAACAGTCCCAAATCACAGAGCAAAATTGCAATACTTTAAATGTGAAGGTCCCACCCAAACCTAAAATAGCAATTTAATTCAGGGCTTGTTGTTTAACATTGCATTTACATGACACTCTCTGTCTATTTCCTTGCATTTGCTGCGCTGGATTACATCTTCTGATGACATGTGCCATCTGGGTACAGTTTAAAGCAAAACTTGACATTGCTGATCTTAAATAGTCTGCTCGATGTATTACTGCCTCTGTAATTTTTCATGTTCATGAGCCCAGACATCATATTATTTTTACCTATTCAAAAAGTCTGCTATTTGCTTTAAAGTATTCAATGCTCTGCTTAAAGTATGCAACATTATTTTTAAAACTTTTAGAGGTAACCCAAAATCATTTGCAAATAAATTCTGAAATGATCACCACTAGAAGAAGCCTATAGCTTTCCTAGAATGCCTTAAGAATGTGCACATGGATGAGACGGAGGAACACAAATGGTTTTGAGCTTAAAGAACAAAAATGATGAAAAATGTTCTGAATAAACAGCTGTATAATTTGGTCCAAAAAAACAAAAAAGTGTATACTAGTTGGAAAAGTTCATCTCTTAACAGAAACATTAAGAAAAAATAAGATCTGTTCCCCCATCCCCAAAAGACAGAAACACAATTTTTGTCTGTAACACACCTCTGGATTTTTGTTTTTAGCATTTTAGATAAATTTCCATTTGGGGCCAAACTTGGGTAGTTTTCACTGATTAGAATTCAGCAACATGTGTAGCAACAACAACAACAAGAAAACTCAGAACTTATTATTACGTTTTCTCTTATTTAACCCACACAATAACCCTTTGAGGAGGCACCATTATCCACATTTGACAGATTAGACAACTAATCCGTAACTGGCTAAGAGCGTGCAGCTCTATCAGCAACAAAGCTCGGTTCAGGGCCAGGGACTGAGAGCACAGGACTGTAAACAACAGCATAATCACTCCTTTCAGTCCCCCAGCACCCCAAGTTCTTACTACCTCCAGTCTCTGAATCTGTGGAAAAGTTCTGCTTCCCCACTTCTCTCCCTTTTCCCTTCTTGCTGGACTGGATCCTTGTCACTGAACAAGTTTCGGCTTAACCTAATTTTTTCAGAGAGGCCTTCCAGGACCATCCTGGTAAAAGAGGTCTCTTGGGTTACTACTGTTTTGTTTCCATTTTGGAAGCTGCCACAATTTGGAAATATTTTATTTACTGTCTTAGACGCCAGGTTTTAGGTCCATCTTGCTCACCCTGGCCTAGCACAGTGGTGCCTAGTACATAGTAGCAGGCACTCAAATATTTGCCCAACCAACGGCCTGGATTTGTGACTGGTTATGGGCACTGGCTAGCCCCCAATACAAAAACAGGTAAGGTGAGGTCCCTGCCCTTGAGGACCTCCTGAATTGGTAGAAAAGATAAACAGATGGAATAATACAGGGTGATGAGTGTGACCAGTTTCGGTTCAGATCCCAGCTCCATCATGCATTCATTAGCTATGCAACCTTGGACATCTTTTCTGTGTCTTAGTGTCCTCATCGCTAAAATGGGAATATTAATATTACCTATGTCATAGTGTCAGTGTGAGGATTAAATGATAATCCATGTAAATCAAGTACACAGAAATCACTCAAAAAATATTAACTACTAATTTTATGCTTATGCTGCTATGACAGCTGTGTTTGAAATTGTCTTTGTTTACTTGTATACCATCTGTCCAAGCCCCTACAGAATTTAAATTCCACGGAAAAACAGAGGTCTTGTTGATTTTGTTCACCACCCTATTTCTGAACAATTCACCAACGCATGCTTGCAAGCATGGGGTGTTCTGAAATCATTTGTTAAGCTGGTGGTGAAGAGCTAGGTTTGGGAACTACTGCCATATAAAAGAAAAGCATCTAGATTAGAAAGTGGGGTGTGGCAGAGGTTTTCTGATTTAGCCAAGTAGAGAGAAATTTCACTTTGGAGTTGTAGTTAAATATCCATAAACCACACAAAGATTTGGATACAGTTCCAAAGAAGAACCAATAAATAGCCGGTCGTTGAGAGACTTGAAAGAAGAGACTCTGAGCAGTATATCCTGGGTCACCGGCAGTGGGGGGGCTTCTGGGGATGAGCTCACTTTGCCATCTATACCCTAGTACTCCCTTAAATAGCTTAACCACCCAGAATCTAAGCCTCCTCCTCTTAAATGAAATCGGGGGCACTTGTTTGTAAAGTGTTGTTGGCACAAAAGTGTTGCTGGGTGTGAGTCTAAATAAAGCCCCTGGCTTATTGTGGAGCTGAGTGGATGGCGTTATTATTTAAACAGGGGAAACCATTCCCACTTTGACTAATAAATCAGCAAGACCAGAGAGGGAATGGGAAGCCAGAGTGTTTGGTCAGAGCTCTAGGTGCACGGGACAGTCGTAACTCGTCTCCCACTGCGTGAGAAGTGGCCAGAGGGATCTCTGGACAACACGGATGCGTCTAGGGCAGCGGTCAGCACTCTTTTCCTATGAAGGACCAGAAAAATATTTTCGGTTTTGTGGGCCCAGCGGTCAAAGCCACGCCACATGTCCCCACCACCCAACGTGGCTCTTCCAGCAGGAAAGCAGCCACAGACGAGGAACACGGCCGTGTTCCCATAAAACGCCAGTTATGGGCTCCGAAATTTGATTCCACGTAACTGTCACAATTCATAGGAAATAGCCGCCCTCCTCCTCCACCGCCCCCCTCCACCCGCAACCATGAAAAAGTGTAAACACCCATTCTTAGTTCCTGGCACACCAAACATGGGAGGGGGGTGGGGGGCGGGTTTGGCCGGGGGCCAGGCTGCCTGCGCCAGGCGGAGGGACTTGGCGGGAGTGGCGACTGAGACTCGCGGCTGCGAGAGGCCTGCGACCGAGGACAGGCCCCAGAGGGGAGGAGGCCCGAACCCCTCGGCCGTCCCCGCCGGGGACCAGCGCCGAGCCGGCGCCCGGAGAGCGGGCCGCCTCCGGGGGTCCGCGTCGCAGGGCAGGGGGGCGGCCGGGGCCGGGCTGAGGCCCGCGCAGCGGGACACGCGGAAGGGTCTCTGCGCGCCCCTCTGTGGGGTGCCTCTCAGGCCTCAGCTCCCAAAGGGGGTCTCCGCGCGGAGTCCCAGCCCCGTTTCTATGGTTACCTGTTCAGCACCGATTCAAACTGCCGTTCTTTATTGACAGCGCCATAGAGGACACGAACACTCCTGCCCGAAGGGAACAATAAAGATTTCTCCATTCAACAGCGCCGAAGACGCCAGGAGGCGGCCATCTTGAGGCCGGCGCGGAAGGGACGGAGCGGGGCGGGGGAGGCCAGTCACGTGCGGGGGGCGGGGCCGGCGTCACGCGCGCGCCGCCGCCGCCAAGGCTGCGGCAGTGGGACAGGCGGGCGTCTGGCCTGGTCTGTGACCTCTGACCTGTGGCCATGACCTCCCCTCCGCGCACTCCCTAACGAAAGTTCGACTCAAGTTCCACCGCCCCTCGCGGGGGCAGCACTCGGGTTAAGATCGTGTTTCAAACATGGAAGGAGAGTAGCTTAGGAAAAAAAAAAAAGAGGGCTAGTTCATTTCTTCCAAAACAGCACGTTCACGTGCAAGGCGGGCACGTGACCTGCGCCGCGTCCCCAGGCGTATTCTCATTGGTGGAGAGGCGTGGCGCTGCTCTGACGTGATAGGCTGACCGCCCCGCGCCAGCCAATCGTGGTGCCCTGCGGGCATTTTGATCCCGCCTCTCCGGGGGGGGAGTATTCACAGCTGTTCTTTTGCGCGCCTTCTCCCTCTCGCACAGCTGGGCGCACGCCGCGCGCTCCGCGTGGAAGCTCGTCTTGCCGCCCTCCCGCAGCCAAAGCGACGGAGTCAGAGCCGGTGTCGGACCGAGTCGCACCCGCGCTGGCCCGCCGAACCGCACTCACTGTCACTCTGTCACGGACGCGCGGCCAGTTTGTCGGCCGCTGCCAGTCACGCCGCCCAAATGCGCTTGTGTGAGGACACACGTGAGTTCCCTGTGTGGTGACAGCCGTTTCAGCCACAGTGTCAGTGTTCAGTCCTTCAGACTGCCTCCTACTCCACCGTCGTTCCTAATGACAAACTCAGTCTCGGGGCAGAACTGCCACACGGTTGCTGTCGCCTGGTCCATCATATAGATATGTATATTTTTTTACTGTCACTGTCTGATATGCGAACACTGTCAATGACCACAAACTTCACACAGCTCTCTCTGTACAGTACAGCACTTGGACTGTGTGCCCAGCTGTCACCCTTTCAGTTGTCTTCCAGGTCACTGTCACTCACCTACTTTCACTGTCACATAGTCAAACCAGTATTTAGCAGGCCCCTACCAGGAACACAGCAGCTGTCCTTGTTACCGCCCATTAGTCACTTTCACTATTATACTCACACATCACTGTCACTTTCAGGGTCAGATTGACCGTAGCTGACCTTCAGTCACTTTTGTAGTCACTAGTCACAACATAGATGTTTGTGCCTCCTAATCATTTATTTTCACTATCTTTACATTATCTTACAGTGAGTGTCCCCAGTACAGGGTTGTGGTTTTAGCAAATGTACACCTAGAGTGGTGGTCGGCACATAGTAGGTGCTTAAGAAATATTTGTCAAATTGATGGATTAAAACAACAATATTATTCCTTTGTGCGGTATGTGAATATGGATGACTTGAGACTTAACAATTTCAAACGATAGGAGTGTTTGCAGGCAGAATCTGCCCTCCCTCTTCCGCTTAGCAAAACTGCGTCCTGTAGAGACTAGAAGGAAAAATTACGAGAAATGTGGCCACTGTGCCAACACTGAATTCCTGGTCCGTGGCTACAAATAATAAGATTTTTTAAAAAGTATTTCTTATTTCATGTTTTAAAACAAAACGTGTTTGTTTTAGAGAATTTAGAAAACATAGGAAGGACTCTTTCCTTTTGAAGGATTGTTTTAGACACAATGAAAAATGCCACACACCCCCATACACCCATCCACACTTGCACACACACAGTCAAGGATCAGTGGCTGCAGCTTCTCCACAATTGGTTACTTGAGGTTTTGCATTGTTAGAAATTCCCATGGGACCCCCTTGCCTACAGTTCATGAAAAACATCATAGGATCATGGAAAACAATAGTTCTGTCTTCTGATTGGCCATTATATGGATGAATAAAAAAACTGGCTGGGTCCTTTAAGGACTTCATCTCCTGGGAGAACCTCAAGGGTTTATGAGAAATAACTTGTGTTTCCAAATTGCCAGACCCAATCCTTGACCTTGAAGGGTAAGGCACTTGTGGACTTCTCATCTTTTTTCCTACCTTGACAGAGAATATTCCCAGGCCAATGGCTGAAGTGGCTCTAGCTAAACTATCAGCTCTCTCCGGAGTGACTACTACATGCCAAGAACACTTGGGTGAATAGAACACAGTCCCTTCTGAGTAAGAAAATAATGCAGCCACCACCATGTCTACAGCTATTAACAGCAGTCCATTGATCTCACTCTTACTCTCTGCCAGGTACCATGCCAAGTTCTTTACCTAGATTATCTCATTTAATTATCATAACCAACCTATGAGGTAGGTAACATTATTACCCCCCTGGATTCAGTAGAAAGCAGACCCAGAGAAGGTAAAAAATTTTCTCTCGATAGCATAGCTACTAAGGAGTAGAGTTGGGCTATAAACCGAGGAAGTCTCCCTCTAGAGCCTTCAGTTTCCATCCCCCCTCCCAGGAATAATGACTTATGGTTTTCATAAGATGTTTGTTCTTATAAACAATTTAAGGATTATAGAAAAATACAAATAAGAGTTCAAAACAGAATCACTGTAAATCTTACCACTTGTCAGTAACAAATTATTATAGATGAGTGTTTCGCCATTCCTGGGCATATATAGATGTAGGTAGGTAGATGAAGAAATAATAATGACAATAATGACGGTGTCTCTTGGTAAGCACTTTGTGCTGGACACTATTCTGAGTGCTTTCCATGAATGAATACACTTAATTTACTCAGAGAAAGATGGATAGACATAATTTTATTAAAATGAGCTCATTTAACATAGTCAGGGTTCACATTATCAGCCAACCACCTGGTGATGTTTTTCTTCCCCCAAATCTGGTTCTTTTCCCAGTCTTTGCTGTCTTCCCTCCACTTTCCAATCAAATCTTAAGCCCAGAGTCACTGGGTTGCAAAAGCTGAATTTTTAAATAGTACCCTCTGCACAGCTGCCACCCCGGGTCAGATGACTCTGTTATTCCCCCAAGGTGATGGTGTTATTTGTAGAAATGAATTTTGCTAGAGGCTCAACATATGCTTTTTATTTCTTAGAGTAGGTATGTGAGCCTTGGTATTCTTTTTCCTGTCTTTCTAAGTTTTGAATTTCACTACTATTTTCTCCAATCCAATTGAAACTTGGTCTTCAGATCTTGCCCAGTGGAGACCAGAGAGTCTCAGATGAAGATGCTGTTGGAATTTGTAGAGTGACTCAGAAAGGTCAGCCGCCCCACACATCCATCTGGATAACAAAAGAGGAAGAGGAGGAGGAGGGAGATTGCTTGGCAGCAATGGGCTGCCTAGCTAATGGGAGTCTGCAGCACTTCTGCTCTATCAATAGCATATATTGTGAATGGATCCCTTGCCTCAGTTTTCCCGAAACAGTGCACTCATGCATTTAAAATGATGAAATCAATAATTCCATGGAGATGAAGAATCCACAGAAGCTATGATTTTTTCAAGTAAACCTGCTTCTCTTCTCTGGCTCCCTACCTCAGAAAGGACAGCCCACCCACCATTCTCTGCCTGATTGCTCAGGTCAGACACTTGGACACTTCTGACACTCACCAGTCATTGATTGTTGATTTTACCTCTAAATATAATCTCTCCACATCTACAGGCAGAGTCCAAATGACCTTTACCTGCCGCTTACTGTAATATCCTCCTCATGCAGACTCTTTTGATATTTTTTACTTTGTTCTGCACACCAGCATAAGCTTTCATTTAGATTAGAATCAACTTTATAAGGTATAATAAAATTACATTCAAGAAAATGTACTCATTTCAAGTGGAGTTTTGGCAATATATATACCAGTGTAACCAATACTATATCAAGACATAGAAAATTTTTATTTTTTAGAGGAGTATTAGGTTCACAGCAAAATTGAGAGGAAGGTACAAAGGTTTCCCATCATCCCTGCCCCTAAACATGCGTAACCTCCCTACCATCACATCTCCACCACAATGGTGCATTTGTTACAATTCCTCTACCTACATTCACAGACTGTTACCACTCAAAGTCCATAGTTTACATTAGGGCTTACTCTTTGTGTTGTACATTTTGTAGGTTTGGTCAAAGTATAATGACATGTATCCACTATTATAGTATCATACAGATAGTTTCACCTTCCTAAAATTCTCTGTGCTCCGCCTATTCATTCCTTCCTCCCTGTAACCACTGGCAACCACTGGCAACCACAGACCTTTTAACAGCCTCCATATTTTGCCTTTTCCAAGTATCATATAGTTGGAATCATATAGCATGTAGCCTTTTCAGATGGGCTTCTTATACTTAGTAATATGCATTTAAGTTTCATCTATGTCTTTTCATGGCTTGATAGCTCATTTCTTTTTAGTACTGAATAAAATTCCATTGTCTGGATGTACTGCAGTTTATCCATGTACCTACGGAAATACATTTTGTTTGCTTCCAAGTTTTGGCAATTATGTCTAGAGTTGCTATAAAAAAAATCTGTGCCCAGGTTTTTTGCATGGACATAAGTTTTCAGTTCATTTGAGTGAATACCAAGGAGCACAATTGATGGATTGCATGGTAAGGGTATGTTTAGTTTCATAAGAAACTGTTCGTCTATCTTCCATAGTGGTTGTACCATTTTGCAGTTTGAGCAGCACTGAATAGGAAGTCCCATTGCTGCACATCCTCACTTGCATTTGGTGGTGTCAGTGTTTTGGATTTGGGCCATTCTAATAGGCGCGTTGTGGTATCTCATTATAATTTTAATTTGCTTTTCCCTGATGACATACTATGTGGAGCATCTTTCACATGCTTAGTTGTCATCTGTGAATCTTCTTTGGTAAGTTTTTTGTTAAGGTCTTTGGCTCATATTTTAATCAGGTTGTTAAATTTTAAGAGTTCTTTGTGCATTTTGGATACTAGTCCTTTATCAGATGTGTCTTGCAAATATTTTCTCCCAGTCTGTGGCTGGTCTTGATAGTGTCTTTCACAGAACTGAAAACTAATTTTAACAAGTCCAGCTTATCAATTCTTTCTTTCATAGTTTGTGCCTTTGGTATAGTATTCAAAAAGTCATCGCCATACCCAAGGTCATGTAGATTTTCTTCTATATTAGTTTCTAGGAGTTACATGATTTTGCATTTTACATTTAGGTCTGTGATCCATTTTGAGCTAATTTTCTGAAGGCTGTGAGGTCTGTGTCTAGATTATTTTTTGTTTGTTTGTTTGTTGTTTGTTTTTGCATGTGGCTGTCTAGTTACTCCAGGACCATTTGTTAGAAAGCTGTCTTTGCTCCATTGCATTGCCTTTACTCCTTTTGTCAAACACCAATTAACTTTATATGGGTCTATTTGGGGGCTATATATTATGTTCTATTGATCTGTTATTCTTTCACCAAAACCACAGTCTTGATTACCATAGCTTTACATATGTCTTGAAATTGAGTAATGGCAGTCCCCCAGTTTTGTTCTCTTTCAATATTGTGTTAGCTATTCTGGGTCTTTTGTCTCTCCCTAGAAACTCTAGAATCGATTTGTCAAAATCCATAAAATAACTTGCTGGGATTTTCATTGAATCTATAGATCAAGTTGGAAAAATAGACATCTTGACAATATTAACTCTTCTTGTCCATAAATGTGGCATATCCCTCCATTTACTTAGTTCTATAGTTTCATTAGTCTTGTACATATTCTATTAGATTTATATGTAAGTATTTCATTTGGGGGGCTGCTAATATAAATGGTATTGTGTTTTTAATTTCAAATTCCACTCATCATTGGTAGTATATACAAAGTGATTGACTTTTGTGTATTAGCCTTACATTCTGTAACCTTACTATAATCACTTACTAGTTCTAGGAGTTTTTTGTTGTTATTGTTGATTCTTTCAGAATTTCTAAATAGACAATCATGTCATCTGTGAACAAAAGCAGTTTAATTTCTTTCTTCTCAATCAGTATACATTTTATTTTTTCTTACCTTATTGCATTAGCTAGAAATTCCATTATGATGTTGAAAAGCACTGGTGAGAGGGGCTATCCTTGCCCTGTTCCTGATATTAATGAGAAAGCTTTGAGTTTCTCACCATTAAGAATAATGTTAGATATAGGTTTATTGTAGATGTTCTTTATCAATTTGAGGAAGCTCCCCTCTGTTCCTAGTTTGCTGAGTCTTTTTAGTATAAATGGATGTTACATTTTGTCAAATGCTTTTCCTCATCTATGTATATGATTATGTAATCTCTCTTCTTTAGCTTGTTGATGTTATTGATTACCTTTATCAGTTTTGAATATTGACTAAGCCCTACATACATCATGACATATAATTATTTTCATGCATTGTTAAATTTGACTTGCTAATATTTTGTTAGAGGTTTTTGCATCTACATTCATGAGAGATATTGATCTGTAGTTTTTCTTTCTTGTAATATCTTGGTTTTTGGTAGTATAATGCTGGCCTCAAAGAACAGTTAGGAAGCATTTCTTCTTCTATCTTCTGGTCAAAGTTATGGATACTTGGTATAATTTCTTTCTTAAATATGATAGAATTCATCAGTGAAACTAATTGGGCTTGGTGCTTTCTGTTTTAGAAGGTTACTATTTATTGATTTAATTTCTTTACCAGATATAGGCCTATTCAGATTTTCTATTTCTTTTTATGTGAGTTTTGGCAGATTGTGTCCTTCAAGGAATTGTTTCATTTCATTTAAGTTATCAAATTCATAGGTATAAAGTTGTTCATAGTATTCCTTTACTATCCTGGGGATGTATAGTGATGCCCTTCTTTTATTTCCTGTATCAGTAAATTGTGTCACTATTTTTTTCTTAGTCCGGCTAGAGGCTTATTGATTTTATTAATTTTTAAAAAGAACCAGCTTTTGGTTTCATTGATTTTTCTCTATTGATTTACTCTTTTCAATTTCAGTGATTTCTGAAATTGAAAATTTTAGAAAGTTGAAAGAAATAATTTTTATTATTTCTTTTATTGTACTTATTTTAGAATTTTCTCTTTTTCTCATTTTCTAGATAGATGTTCAGATTACTGATTTTAGATCTTTCTTCTTTTCTAATAACTTTCTTCTTTTCTATAATAACATTACAATATTATACAGTAGACCTTTGGACAATGTCAGGATTTGAGGCACCAATCCCCTGCACAGTCAAAATTTGCATGTAACTTTTGACTCCCCCAGAACTTAATTACAGTTGGCCCTTCACATGTAGATTGAAAACTGTTTTTGATCTGCAGCTGGGGTTGAGAAAATACTATTTTTCTTCCACAGTTGGTTGAATCCGTGGATTCAAAACCCATGTATACAAAGGACCCACTGTACTTATTGAAATAAATCTGCATATAAGTGGACCCACACAATTTAAACCCATGTTGTTCAAGGGTCAATTATAATTATAATTTAAATTTTCCTCTTAGGACTGCTTTTGTTTTATCACACATGTTTTAATGAGGAATGTTTTTATTTCATTAGTTCAAAATATTAATAAATTTCTCTTGCGATTTCTTTCTTGACTCATGTGCTATTTATTAGTGTGTTGTTTAATCTCCAAGTATTTTGAGATTTCCCAGCTGTCTTTCTGGTACTGATTTCTAGTTTAATTCCATTTTGGTCTCAGAGCAGAGATTGTATGGTATCCATTCTTTTCAATGTGTTGAGTTTTGTTTTATGGCCCAGAATGTGGTCTATCTGGGTGAATATTCCATATGAGCTTGAGAAGAATGTGTAATCTGATGTTGTTGAAGTAGTCCGTAGATGTCCATTATATCCAGTTGACTGATGATGGTCTTGACTTCAGCTATATCCTTACTGACTTTCTGCCTGCTAGACCTGTTTATTTTTGATAGTTTCCAACTAGAAGAGTGGGTCCATCTATTTCTCTTTGTAGAGCTTTAAGTTTGCCTTACATATTTTGATGCTCTATTCTTGGGCACATGCACAGTAAAGATTATTATGTCATCTTAGAGTATTGACCCCTTTTTCATTATGCAATACCCCTATACATCCCTAATAACTTTCCTTGCTTTGAAGTCTGCTCTGCCTGAAATTAATAAAGGTACTTCTGTTTCTTTTTGGTTAGCATGGTATATCTTTCTTTATCCTTTACTTTTAATTTGTACATGTCTCTATATCTAAAGTGGGATTTTATAGACAGCATATAGTTGGATCTTGTCTTTTGATTTTCTCTAGGAATTAAAAAAAATTTTATTGAGTATTGAGTTAAGGTATACAACTTGATGAGTTTGGAGAGAAGTATACATCTGTGAAACCATCAACATAATCAATGCCATACACACATTCATGACTTCCAAAAGTTTTCCTATTATTATTATTTATTATTATTATTAATGTCATAAAAACACTTAAGATCTATACTCTTAGCAAATTTTTAAGTATATAATACATTATTGTTAGCTGATGATGTGCAGTAGAACTTCAGGACTTATTAATCTTGCATAACTGAAACTTTGTACCTTTGACCAATACCTCCCCAGGTCCCTGGCAAGCACTGCTTTACTCTATGCTTCTATAAGTCTGTCTATTTAGATGCCCCATATAAGCAGGATCATGTAGCATTTGTCTTTCTGCATCTGCCAGGCATTTCACTTAGCCTCATATCCTCTAGGGTCATCCATGTTTTTACAAATGGCAGGATTTCCTTCTTTTTAAAAACAGAGTAATATTTCATTGTATGTATCTACCACCTCTTGATTATCATTCATCTGTTGATGAATATTTAGATGTTTCCATGTACTGTGAATAATGATGCTAAGAACTTGGGAGTGCAGACCCTGATTTCAATTCTTTTGAATATATACCCAGCAGTGGAGTTGCTAGATTATAGTTTTATTTAACAAATTTTTAAAAAACCACCATACTGTTTTCCAGAGTATGGTGGCTCTAATTTACATTTGCCCCAAGAGTGCGTGAGAGTTCCCTTTTCTCCACATCCTCACCAACACTACTTGCTGTTGTCATTATTGTTGTTAGGTAATAGCCACCTTAACAGGTCTGAGTGGATATCTAACTGTGGTTTCAATGTGCATTTCTATGATAATTAGTGATGTTGAGCACCTTTTTATATATCTGTTCACCATTTTTATATCTTCTTTGGAAAAGTATGTATTGAGTTCCTTTGCCTATTTTTAAATCAGGTTATTTATTTTTACTATGGAGTCATAGGAGTTCCTCATATATTTTAGGCATTAACACCTTACCAGATATAGGGTTTGCAAATATTTTCTTCCATTCCATAGGCTGCCTTTTCATTTTACTGTTTCCTTTGCTGTGTGGAAGCTTTTTAGTTTGATGCAAGCCCCACTTGTCAATGTTTGCTGTTGTTGTCTGTGCTTTTGGTATCATAGCCAGGAAATTGTTGCCAAGGCCAATATCAATAAACTTTTTCCCATTTTTTTCCTAAGATTTTTATGGTTTCAGGCCTTATATTTAAGTCTTTAATTTATTTTGAGTTATTTTTGTGTATAATGTAAGATGAGGGTTCAGTTGTATTTTTTTGCATGTGGATATACAGTTTCTCCAATACCATTTATTAAAGAGACTATCATTTCTCCATTTTGGATTCTTGGCATCCTTATCGAGGAGCAGTTGACTGTATATGTGTGTTTATTTCTGGGCTCTCTTCATTGGTCTATTTTATGCCTGTACCATACCATTTGATTACTGTAGCTTTGTAACATATTTTGAAATCAAGAAGTATAATACCTCTGATTGTTGTTTGGGAACTTTTTCCATATGAGTTTTATGATTGTTTTCTATTTCCGTAAAAAAAAATGCCATTGGGATTTTGATAGAGATAGTATTGACTCTGTCGATTACTGAGTATAGTATAGAAATTTTAACTTGATTTTCCTAGTCCATGAACACAAAATGTCTTCCCATTTACTTGTATATGCTTTAATTTCTCTTATCAGTGTTTTATAGTTTTCACTGTGTCTTTCACTTCTTTGGTTAAATTTATTCCTAAGTAGTTTATTCTTTTTGATGCTCTTGTAAATGGGGTTGCTGTCTTAATTTCCTTTTCAGATAGTTTGTTTTTAGCATATAGAAACACAGCCAATTTTTGTTTGTTGTGACACTCTCTTTTAATTAGTGCATTTATATCATTGATATTCAAAGTGATTATTAATAAATTTGGATATATCTTTCATATTTATTACTGTTTTCTATTTGTTGTACTGAACAAGTTCACTTTCAAATAACAATATACCATTTCACAGGTAGAGCAAGTACCAAATAATAACAAAGTAATCCTAGTTCTTCCATATCATCCCTTGTATTATTGCTGTCACTTATTTCATTTATACATAAACATACATAAGAATATGTATATGCTTATATATTTATATGTAACCAATATATTGTTACTATTAGTATTTCAAACAGGCTATTATCTGTTAGATCAACTAAGGATAAGAAAAAAAGAAGTTTTTATTTTACCTTCACTTTTTCTTCAGTGTTCTTCCTTTCTTTATGTATATCAATTTTCTGACCTATATAATTTTTCTTTACTCTAAAAACTTAACATTTCTTGTAAGGCAGATCTACTGGTAACCAATTTCTTAAATTTTTGCTTGTCTGAGAATGTCTTTATTTTTCTTTCACTTTCAAAGAATAATACTGTAGGGTATGTAATTCAATCGATTTTTTTTTTCTGTCAACACTAAATATTTTACTCCACTCTTTTCTTACTTGCATAGTTTCTGAGGAGAAGTCGGATATAATTCTTATCTTTGCTTCTCTATAAGCAACATTTTTTTCTCTCACTTTCAAGATTTTTTCTTCACTTTTGATTTCTGAAGCTTAAATATGATATGCTTTGGTGTAGCTCTGTTTTGTTTTTGTTTTTGTTTTTCCCTTTACTTCTCTTTGCTTTTCAATTTTGGAGGTTTCTACTGAGGTATTCTCAGCTCAGAAATTCTTTTGTCCGTCATATCCAGTCTACTAATACGTCCATCAAATGCAGTTTTCATTTCTGTTACAGCGTTTTTGATCTCCAGCATTTTTTTTTTCTGGTTCATATAATTTCTATCTCTATTTACATTGCCCATTGTCATTGAATGCTGCCTACTTTATCCATTTGCATGTTAGTCATAGTTGTTTAGATTCTCTGTCTGATGATTCCAACATCCCTGCCATACTGAGTCTGTTTCTGATGCTTGCTTGTCTCTTCAAATTGTGTTTTCTGCCTTTTAGGATGCCATGTAATTTTTTTGTTGTTGAAAGGAGTACAAAATGTAGTGGGTCAAAGGAACAGTTGCAAATATGCCTTTAGCGATAGGCAGTGAAGTGTTAGTAGAGGAAAAGTTTTTATAGTCCTATGATTAGTTAACAGTTTTTTGGTGAGCCTGTGCTTCCGTACTGTGAACTTCACAAGTGCCTCTCATCCCCTCTCCCACTTCGGTGAAATGGGATGGCTAGAGTGGGCTGGAGTTGGGTTTTTTCCATCCCCCAGGTCAGTTAGGCTCTGATCAAACTAACTCTACCAGGTTAGACTCCGGTTTAATAGTTTCTTATGAGGACAAACTTTATTCTTAAGAAGAACAGAATGCTCTGGTTTATTTCAAAATGGTTTCTTTGCCCTTCCCTCTGCCAGAAGCACTCTGATATTCACCATGAGAACTCCAAGAGGTAAAACCCACGAAAGAGTGCTCCCGCACCACCAATGACTCGCTCCCCCACCACCAATGACTTGGTCCCTCTGGAGTTTTTAACTCTCAGACTCATCCACACAGAGCCTCCAGCAGCTTGTCAATTACAGTTCAAGTTTCCCTGTCCCTGGGCTGGTTCCTGCCGAGGTTCTGCTCCTGGGTTTCTGCCTATGTAAGTTGTGATTCTCTGTATCCACCTGTCTCTTCAATTTGGTGCAAGGAGAGGAGCCGCTTGCCCTGTGACCTCACTTCTCTGAGAGATCTATGAAGAGGTGTTGATTTTTCAGTTTGTTTAGCTTTTTACTTATGAGGATGAAGTGTGACTTATAATCTTGTTACATGCTTGACTTGAAACCAGAAGTCCTATCCTAGAACATTTTCATCACCTGAAAATGTTTTCTCACACCCCTTGCCTGTTCAATTCCCCCCACACCCAGTCCCTCATCAACCACTGATCTACTTCCTGTCAGTATAGGTGACTTTTGTCTGTTCTAGAATTTCATAAATTAAAATTATATAATATGTTATATTTTGTTGCTATAGCAGAAATAGAAATTTTGATTTATTTTTTAAGCTATTAAAATAAAACTAAAAAGCTACTCAAAAAACTCTGTAAAAGAGTTTTGGTGTATCAGGATGTTTTGGGCTGCAAAGAATAAAAAAGAAGTCTGTCTAAACCAATTTAAAAAATAATAAATTTATTATTTTATATGACAAGGAGCCCAAAAGAAAGATAATTCAGGAACTGGTTAACCACACCCTCCATTAAGTCATCAAAGTCAAATTTCTTTATATCTTTCCACTTTTCCATCCTCAGTGCATCAGACTTAAACACAGACTAGCTTCCTTGGATTCAAGACAGGTGTAGCAGCCCCAGGCTTCACGTTATCACAACTACATTCACAGGCAGGATGTGTCTTTCTGTGTTTTCGATTTTGTCATTCTCTACTATATACTCATCTGCTTCATTGCATCATATATTCAGATGTAAACTAATCACTGACAAGAAAAAGGGGCCAACTATGTTTGGCATAAGCCGAATCTGGGTCACTCTCCAACTCACTCTGTAAGGCTGAGGATAGGCTCTCCTGAAGTGTGTGACCAAGTACAGAAAAATGGAGGAATAGGGAAGCAATTTGCAGAAGAGGAAATCAGAAAACAGAATGACTAACAAACCTATAAAGAGATGTTTAACCTTATTTAAAATCAGAGAAACACAAAATGAATGGATACTACTTTACATCCAAAGATAAGATATAAGATAATATCAAACTGCCACAGATGTGGGGGAAACTGTAACTCTTACGTGCCCACAGGGGAAGTGAAAATTAATGCAGTCATTTTGGAGAGCAATTTGAAGGTATTTAGTGATAGATAATATGTATATCACTTTATACTGCAAATCCTGTCTTGTGCATAAACCTCAGAGAAATTCTTTGAGTACATAAAGAGAGATGTTCATTGCAGCCTTGTTTATAAGAACAGAGCTGGAAATAAATGTACTTCAATAAGGAATTACTAACTAAAATATATTGTATAAATGATGAAATGTAATGCAACAGTCAGAAGAAGAGGATTAGACCTACATTAATCAATATGAATAGACCTCAAAGAAGCAGAATGAGATATGCAGCAATATATCACATATATTCAATATATACACATAATAATACCATATGTTGTTTATATAAATGCCTATAGATGCATTTAAAATGTAAAATATATTTATAAGTATAGAGAGAGGACAGAGAACCTGAGAACAGTGGGAAAGGGGAATGGGACTAGGCATAGAAGATAAAAGGAAAAATTAAAACAAAATAGTAATAAGTAAAATAAAAATAAATAATAAATGTGTGCAAACTTGGGGACAAGACTGAAGCTCTTTAAGTATAGATTTGGGCTGGATTCACCTTTCATGCCACGAAACACCCAGTTTTACAAATAATTGGGTGTTCCATACTGTTTCTTGACTGAATGGCTGATGATTCCCTGAACAGAAAATCGCTGAGTCTGGTGTACTGCAGTGTGGAATCTGTGCAGAGATTCATACACATACCTTCTCCTTTGGGGTTTGCATCATTTGCCTCCAACTGTTTAATCTCATCAAGCAGTGCACTCACAATTTCAAGTTATTTCTTGTGAGGCCATTATCGTGGCTGAGGTTTTCTGTTGTTGTTTCTCATTTGGTGTTGTATCTCTAAAGCATCTCTTTCCCCGCAGGTTTTGAGCCATCCTGCAATAAAGGAGGTACTTAAGATTTCAATAACAACAAAAACAGATTAACTAAAGGTTTGCCTTTCATGTTGAGTATATTTCTGTTCAACTTTCAGGCTCTGCACTACAAAGAGTCTTTATTTAGTTTCAGCCGATTGAAAAAGAGGCCGCGGTACTGGATGAAAAGTGTTTGTTCTCTTTTCAGCTAATTTCCAAGTGTGGAAGTCTCTCCCCTCCAATAGCCACATGGCTTTATTCATGTGTCTGCTCAAATGTCATTTTTTGGAGAGGTTGTCACTATTTATAACGGCATCTCTATTACTTCCTACCTCCTTTATTCTGCTTTATTTTTCTTCCTGGCACTTACTATTATATCATATTCTATGTTTATTTATTTATTATCTGTCTCCCCACACTGTACTGTGAGCTCCACGAGAACAAGACCTGGTTTCCTTTGTTGATCCCCTTAACCCCACACTTGGAAAAGTGCCTGGAATAGAGAAGGTGCTCACTAAAGGTCCACTGACTACATGAATGAGGGATTTTCTGATGAATTTTATAAAAACCTCCCCATTATACTTCTATTTAGTATATTTCTTATAATTAACTCTAGAAGCATTTCTCCCTTTTGCTGTTAATCTTTCCACTCAGTCTATACATTTCTTTATCCAATATTTATTGAGCTCCTACTGTGTGCCAGGCACTGTGCTAGGTTCTGGGGGATGTCCATGGCAAATGAGAAGGTCCTTGCCTCATAAATTTTGTTTTTGTTTTCATCAATGACAGTACCCCAAGTTTCTAAAATTGGCATACATTTATTAAAAGTTTACTCTGTGCCCAGCAAAGAGTAAATCTCGTTATATCCATTATCTTCTTTCAAACCTCACAGCAATCCTATTGAGTTGATATTATTAGGGTGTCTCAAAAGTTCTTTCCCAGAAGCATTTGTGGGCAGTTTGTGGGCAATAAAGAAAACAACACCATAATTTTGTCAAAGCCAGATAGAGGCTACAGAGAGCGGCACACAGGGCACAGCTACCTGGAACAGGTGCAGAGCCCCTGCAAAGACCCCTCCACTCCCCCCACCTGTCCCCCAGGGGCTCCTGATGCTCTTTTCCCATTAAGAGCACATTTGCCTTCAACTTCACAGATTTGTTTAGCAATGATCTTATCCCTCAAGGCTTTTATCCAGAAGAAATGTAGATTTATACAGACATGGGGCTTTAAAATATAGTTGAACGTGATGTCAAACAAGTTTAGATACAATCACCTTTTCCATCTATACCCAGCACTGCCCCTTCATGCAAACAGACTTTTGAGAAACCTTAGTATGTTTTATATCATCTCAGAGACAAGGAAATTGACAGAGGTTAGGAAACTTAGTGTAAGTAGCTGATTCAGGATTCCTATCCAGGTCTGTCTCCCAAACTCGTGTTTTCATCCACTGAGCTATGCCCACTCCAATGGACCATTTTTACCCACTGAGGCCTCTGTCAACTTCCCTTTCATATTTCTTTCTGAGGGCAGGGTTGGTAACCTGGGAGACAGGACATCTGGATTTCAGTCCTGACTCTGCCTCAAGTTTACCGTGTGACCTTGGGCTGTGTCTTTTCCTCTCTGACCTTCAGTTTTCTCACCTGCAAAATGAGAGGAGGAAAGATGAGCATTTTTCACATCTTTAAAAAATATCAGCTTTCTTCAAATGACATCACACAGATGCAAAAAAGGTGGACATGGAGCTTCTCTAGATGAATCTGGAGTTGAGGGTTCCGAGCTCTGCCCGTGTGGTCCTTCTTCACGACAGGGGACAGTCATGGATGGGCTTCTGGGAACTTCCAAAATTGGGTGCTGAATTGTATTTGTGTGCACACATGTGCATGGTCATGTTTTCCGTTAGTCTCAAAGGGGTCCATGAGCCCCTTTAAAAAGTAAAGACGATGATGATTATGACACCAGTCATGCTAACATGCCCCGGGGACCATGCTAAACACTTTATATGCATTAATCCATTTCGTCCTTACAGCAACCTGATGAGTAGGGAGTAATGACAGAACCACCATTTCATAGATGAAAAAATGGGAAGGAGAGGGTAAGTCGGTTGCAGAAGGTTGTACAGCTAATACATGCTTTTCTAAACATTGCCTAGATTTTTATAAGGACAACCAACCTTCTCTCTTTGGTTACATTTTATACACTCAGAAAACTTGACACTGTCTCCTACAGGCTCTTGTTTTTCATTAACAATGATGTTTTGCACTCCAGTCATTTTACTTTTTCCCCAGGCCTTGTCTGGGATACATCTTATACAGCTCTGATTTCCTCTGCCCTTCTCTAGGCACTAGGATGGTATTTTGTAAAAGCTGGTCTGGGGACCTCACATTGGGATCACCTTGGGATCACCTCTGATCTGAATCAGGGTCCCTGTGTGTGCATTTTTTACAAATTTGAGTGTACAGAAATCGGAAGTTTCTGAGTTTGAAGTCTCTCCACTCCCCCAAGAAATCCCTTATAGGGAGTGTGTGGGTCTGAAAGGTGGAGTAATAGGAAGGGAGGGGGCTCATGTTAACCAGCTCTGCATTTGCGCTAAACACCGTATTTGCTATCTGAGGGCAGGAACTTGGTCTTGATGTATTTCTACTGATATAATAAATAATCTTTGGCACATGATAGGCCAAATATTATTTATCAAAGAAGTGACTGACTGACTGACTCAATGAATGAATGAATGGCTGGTAGGGTTTTAAGCTGGGAGACCATAATCTAATTTCAGAGTGACCACTCTAGTCATAGAATTGCAAATAGATCACAATGAGATAAGGTTGCAGGCTGCTGGACGGCTACCATGGTGCCCAGTCTTGAGGTGATGGTGGCTTTGGCCAGGCTAGTAGTGAGGGGTGGTGGAGGAAGTAAGGGAAGAGAGAGGCTTGTGGGGGCAATGGCGGGACTTGATGATCAAGGTGGCTGAAGGACAGGCAGGAATGAAAGATGGCCTCCATAGTTTTGACTTGGCCAACTGGTTGGTTGTCATGCCATTTAGAGCTTGTGGCTGTCACTGGCTTATAGCCAGAGGTGAAACCTCAAGCCCATGAGCGTGACTACCGAAGACATTGATTAAAGACCCACATTTCCTTCAAATCCACCTCTATCTTCCCCTAGGGAGAAGTGTGGGGGTATGACTCCCAGTAGGAGGTGGAGAGCACCTGCAGTGAGGGACTGCTGGGCATAGGTTATGTCAGCAATTTCAGCAATGCAGGCATTTCAGACTTCCTGGCATTTGCACAAGTGAGGCTCCCTTAGAGCCCTGGAAGAAATATCATCCAATAACCAGCAAATACTGCTGGTCTCCCAGAGATGCAGGGCTGCCAATGACCTTGGTAGTAATGACCTTCAGAGGAAGATCCAAGTAGGCACAAAGGCAGTTGGAGGAAACTCTCCCACCCAGGGGCTGTGGCCACATGGGCTTTAAAGTGCATGACTGTCTGCCCTGCCTCTCTGGCCTGGTAGCAATTAGAATTCTCCTCTGGTATTGAACACATCAAGATGAAACAAGCAGAAATTTGCTGAAGATCTGCCTTTAGCCGGCACCCCAGCTTTCATTCTGGTGATCCTCAGGACACAATACATACCCAGCCTCCATTCAGTTACCCAATGGCAAATTAAATTCATGTTCACAACAGCACAAAAGCCCAACCTAAGCCAGTCTCCAAGACAGAGATTCTCCTTAAGTGCCATTGATTCGGATCCTGCTTGTCAGTGAAGGCAAGCAGTGATTTCCTTATGACACAAGAACCTCTTTGACTTGGCTGCTTCTTAATCAAGGTGGTCGCCATCCCACTGAAGGGGACTTGCTACCCTGCACAGGTCCAGGGCAATGTGGGAAGCATTTGGTCCACCCAGCTATCATCCTGGTCTTGTCGTGGGCCCTGCGGGGGGTGGCATGATTTTTGTCTGCACTAGGCTTTGGCATAAAGTGTTCCTTCAGCCTGGAAGGCCTTTCCTGTCCCTTCTTTACATGACCATCTGTCTTTGTCTTGAAGGGCTCAGATCGACTATCACTTCCTACAGCAGTACCTTTCTGTCACTCCTACCTGCTCGCCAGGTGTCCCTCCTCTGGCTCCCACAGGCCCTTGATCCCCGCTGTTGGTGCTAATCAAACTGGGGTCTCTTGGTATCTGCTTGCTTTTCTATCCTGTGTGCCTAACACAGTGTCCCGCATGTAGCAAAACCCTGGGAAATATTTGTGGAGGGAATCAAATAAATTTATAATATCGTACTGACAGACAAGAACCAGAATATTTAAATTCTGTAGGTGACCTCAGAAGCAGTAGGATTCCTTTGTACCAGCTACCATGGGAGAAATCAGGATTGGAGATCAAGAACTGGGCACTCGCCTGCAATCTGATACTGATTTCTCTCTCTTCTTTTGACACTAGAATCACAAGCTTTAGTTCGAGGACCTGGGATTGAGACTGCCCAGAGGCTCATCTGCTGTGTGGCCCTGAGCAAGGTAGTTCCCTCTCTGGGAGTCGGTGTTCTCCTTCATGAAGGTTAAATGGTTGGACTATATACACAAAGCTAATACACATGCTTTTAGGTATTTACAAGTGCCAGGCACCTTTCTAAGTGCTGTACATGTATTATCTCGTTTAACCCTTATGACAACCCTACGACATGGGAAGTAGTTTCCTATATTCTTAATGGGGAAACCAAAGCACAGAAAGGTTAAACAACTTGCCCCAAGCATCTCAGCCAGTAACAGATAGAGCTGGCTCTTTCACCGAACAATCTGCCCCCAGAGTTCACCTCTTAACCCTAAAAGTTGAACTGCCCTCATTGGATGATTTATAAGACCTGTTCCTACTTTATGATTGAAACTCTATTATTCTCTTATTGAGGATATTTATAGTCGATGCCTTCATGGCTCATTTTTAACTGGCTGCTTCTTGGAAAGAACTGAGGAATTCAGCCTTTTTTTTTTTTTTTTTTACAGGGGAAACTGATGAGGGCATAGATTCAGAAGTTGGGCAAACCTGGGTTGGAATTGAGGCCCCAATGCTCGCCTGCTGCACAAATGGGCAGTTCCTTCATCTCTTGGTGCCTGTGAAAGTAGATATGTTTCCAGAATCTTCCTCCTTGTTGCCTATAAGGACGAAATAATACAGATGAGGTTGCCAGATTGAGTAAATAGAAATACAGGATGCTCGGTTAAATTTGAATTCCAGATAAGCAAGGAAAAGTTTTTTTTTGTTTTTTGTTTTTGTTTTTTTTTTTTTTTTAGCTTAAGTCCCATGCAATATTTGGGACGTATGCTAAGACATTATTTCTTGTTGCTCTGGAATTTAAATTTAACTGGGTGGGTGCCATATTTTATCTGATGACCTTACATGCAGAGGAAGCACTTCGCATAGCACCTATCCCATCGGAAGTGCTTAATAAACTTCAGGAAGATCTCTGTTGAAACCCACTACTTTGCATTTCCTGGGGACTGTGGTTAAAATCTGCCTTCACCTGTGCTGGGATGCACCTGACTGGTGATAACTGTTAACCCCTGATCAACCATGTAGCTCCATTGTCTGGATTTGAGAGGACTCACCTAGGGTCTCAGTAGGGGCGGCTGGAAAGGGCTTTTCTGATGTGAAGGAGGAGTCGCCCCACCCCTCACCTTAAGGGCGGGATCTGCGGGTCTCACGTCCGCAATCCCGAGTCCGTCCCCAGAAGGGCCAGGCTCACTCCAGTGGGTTCTTTATCCACGATCGCCACCTTGTGGCAGCACCTGGGTTGCCAGTCTGATATATGGTTCTGGATAGGGCCAGGGATATGGGGGAAAGCAGAGGTGGCTGGGTTGCCTCGTCCTGTTTCCCGCCCCAACAGAGCCTCCTTTCTTACTTCTCCAGTTGTCCTGCTCTCCTTTTCTCCGTCCACCCCTGCCATCTTTCTCTCCCCGTCGACACTCACTTTAACCTACTGAACAGCACCTGTAATACACTGTAAGTTCTCAGAGAGGTTGCAAGTGTGTGAAACAGCACAGAACAGGAATCAGAAAAACGTAGGTTCTGGACCCAGGGAAACCATCTACTAGCTGCACGACCTCGAGGGGATTCATGAAACTCTTCTGGACCTATTTGCTTTGTAAGGTTGTGAGAATAAGGCCTGCCTTGCATATGTTGAAGGACTTTGGTAAGGAAAAATCAGTTGTGCCTGCAAAAGTGCCCTGGAAACTGGAAAGTGCCATGGTGATGTGAGTAATTTTTCAGTATATTATTACGGAGCATCTATAAAAATGAACTACATTATCAAAACAGTCATGGTGGTGGCATTTCCCGGGCACCCTAAAACCCCAGCTCTGAACACCTGGAGACACCTGTACCTGCTTGCCTCTGTTGGCCTCCGACTTTCAGGCCCAGGATGCACCCTTACTGGTTCACGCTTCTGTGACGCTTTGGGTACCACCAGCATCTGGGCAGCAGAATGTCTCATGTGGAGTAAAGAGGCCTGCACCTGCCAGCTGTTACCCAGACACCCCATGCCTCAGTTTCCTCACCTATATACTGGGGGTGATAGACAGCAGCCTCTCTTTTTGTGAAGCTTGAATGAAATCATAAGTGCAAAGCCCCTGACAATTTTATCAGACTCTAAGTAAATGCCAGTATTTCCTTTACATGCTGGCTGTTATTTTGACTGTCCCCTTTTTAGGAAGCAGTGTGGAGAAATGGAAATTGCATAAGGTTTGTAGCCAGAGAGAAGTGACTTTAAATATTGGCTCTGTCACCATCATCATCACTATGCGACTCTGGCAAGTGTCGTTACCTCTTTGAGCCAGTTTTTCCTCCCATGAAGAAGAGGTAGAAACAATCAGTCTCCATGGTTGTGGTGAGGATTACCTGACATTGCTTTTTAAAGTGCTCTGCATGTTTCTGTCACTGTCACTGCCAGATAAATGTCAGCTCATATGTATTTTCTTTCAGCCATGTCTATTCATCTATCCATTAAATGCGCACGCGCGCAAAAAAAAAACACACACACACACACACCCCATTAAACATCCTGATGGGCCCAACCGCATGCTAGTTTGAGGCTACAAAGATGAATAAGACATGAGTCTCGCTCTCCGGGAATATGCACTCTGGTGATTAAAAAAAAAAAAAACCTACTATTTATTGGGCATCTACTATACAGCAGACACCGGTTAGAGGCTTTCCACCCAGCCACTCAGTAAATCCTCATGAAGACTCAGGACTTAAGCCCAAGCCTGATGACATGACCCCAGAGGCCTTGGTCTAAACCAGCATTCTCTCCCATCTTCCAGAACTGGCTGGTCAGGTAAGTGTGCTGACATGGGAGAGATGGGCCATCATGGAGGCCTGAGAGAGGCCGGTGGGGCGCAGAGAAGGGAGTGAGCACTGAAGTTCACGAGGGGAGATTTGGGGAGGTGAGGGCAGTTGGAGGCCTGGCAAAGGAGGGTTTAGAGAAGATGCTCTGGGTGGTCGCGATGGTGGGTAGAGGCTTGGAGGCATGAAGTAGCAGAGAATTGTCAGGGGATCTGAGTGCTTCAGGATGGTGGAAGCAAGGGAAAGGAGGGTGGGAAGAGGATATTGGCAAGGTGGGTGGAGAAGGTGCTAGGATGATGGAGGGCCTTGGGTATCTGGCTCTGCCAAGGACTCCACGTTATAGGGGAGTGTGTGGGTTCAGAGTGACGTATGTGAATGGAGAGGGGGTGCTATGACCAGCACAGCAGCAGGGCAAAATTGTGGAAGGAGGAAACCGGCAAGGAGGAATTTGCTATGAACTTAGTTCCAGAGCAAGAGCAGTGGCCAAAGCAGGTGGGGAGGGTCAGCTGAGTAAGGAAGGTGTGACAGGGTTGACCGTCTCACTCACGGAGCTGACACAGGTAGGAGAGCATGGGCCACTCCTCACTGGATGGCCGAGCAGATGCTGCCACCTACCAGGACTGGAAATCCAAGAGGAAGAGACAAACTTAAGGGGAAAAGATGGCGAATTGATTTTGAGCTGCTGTGCAATAAGTGCGTCAAAGTGTCATGTTCCAGACACTGCGCTGTGTACTTTATCCCCAGTCTGACAGCTCTGAATGATCCTGTCATCGTCTCCACTTTGCAGATGGGGAAACTGAGGTTCAGAGACATCATGTCTCTTCCTGAGATCACACAACTTGTGAGTGGCAGGGTCAGGAATTGAACCCACATCTTGGCTCTAAGTTTTGTGGGAAGGAAAAACCGAGGGATTTTTAGGGCTCCCGTCATGAGACTTGAGCCTAGCGGTGTCCAATTGTTTGAGCTGGGCCCTCAGAATCATTCCAGAAGCTCAGGATGGTGTTGGCTATATTCCTCAGCCTGTGTCCTGGCCCCTGGGAAACTCTTTGGGTTTTAGCCCTTCTCTGAGACTTGGCCTTGGCTGTGTTCACCCTGGGCCGGAGTGTCCTGCTGACCTTCAAGGGGGCAGTACCCATGGCACCCACTCCCCAGTCCCTGACCAGGCCACCTCCTCACTCAGCATCTCACATGGGAGGCACATGAGATACAAGTGCTGGGGATTTATTTGCCACTGTGGAGTTTGATGCGCAGAAATGGAATGAGAAAACGGGAGGAGGCAAGATGTATGCCCCCAAAAGTGAGCCAGTGAATTAGAAGCATCAAACAAGTAATAATTAAAATCGTAGAAGGCATTACCATGCTTTGGGGCTGGTTATTACCTACCAGGTATTGCGCCACCAGCTTTTCCTCCTTCATACCTTACGTGGCCCTCACAGCAACCCTGTGACATAGGTTCTATTATTTTCCTCATTGTGCAGAGGAGGAAACTGGGGCACAGAGAAGTTAAGTAACCTATATGAGGTCACATAGTCATTGAGAATTTGTGTGCCCATCATGGCACCCTCTTTCCTCAACCTGTCCCACTCTACCTGGTGCATCTGGCAGCCCTTGGGGGCAGAGGGGGGAAAATAGAGGCGGGGCAGGGGCAGGGTCCACGGATCCAGCTTCTCTGAACTTCCTTCTGGGGCTGAATGGGGAGACAGGCAAACTGGGCTCCAGTCTCCTTTCCATGCCGACTCTCTGTGTGACCTTGGATGTGCTGTCTTCACTCTGAGTTTAATAATTTTCTCTGTGCAAAGGGAGTGTTTGGTTAGGTGGTGTTTGAGTTTCTTCCCAAATGAAAGCGATGTAATTATAAGAGGCTTGGGACAGATGGAATATTAGGGTGTCAAGGAGCAGGTGACCCTGGCACTCAGCTGGACAGGTGGGGAGGGCAGGAGCGGGACCCTGCACCCTCACCTCTGGGCTACAGCCCTTGCGAATTTGAAGTTTCCCTCCTGCTTCCTCACTACTGCGGAGCAGACACCGGAGGGCGATGTGTCCCCACAGTTCTGGCTGAGCTCGCCTCCTACCACTTCTTCAGCTTCTGTTGACGCTGAAGAGAACTTGCAAGGCCAGGGGCCCAGACCTGGGAAGCCTCTGGATGCAGCCAGGCCCACTCAGGCCATATGGGGTCAGTAAGACCTGACCCTATGAAAGGATGTCCGAGAGCACTGACCGGGAGTCCGGGCTGCTGCTGACTCGGGGTGAGCTCTGGGCCAAACGCCTCGCTTCCCTAAGCCTCGGTCACAGCAGCTATAACATGGAGACAATGTCATCTGCTTGATGGGCCTGTGTAGGCGAGCACGTGCGAGTGCTTCCAAGAACTTGAATATTTCTGATACCAGGGTAAGAGTCTGCAGTCATCGCCCCCAAAGAATCACTCGCGAACCCTTCCCACTCGAGCGGAGAGGGACGTTTGGTGAGGGCTATCTGGAGACTTAGACCTGGCTTGGGCACTCTCCCTAGGCTATCTCCCATCTGTCCGTTCTCTCTCTGGCCCCATGACGTGTGGATTCTTATCATCTCCATATCACAGTTGGCAAAGCCCAGGCCCAGAGAGGTGACATGGCTTGCCTGGGGTCACCCAGCCACTGGTGGCCTTAATGGAATCCAAACCCGGGTCTGTCAGGCTCCACAGATTTGCCTCCAACCACAGAACAGCCCCACACTGCCCGCGCCTCCTGAGCTGGAGGGGGCTCAGTACATCTCATGAACGTGTCTCAGGCTGAGATTTCAGGTGAATGTCCTTTATTTAGTCCTTTGGAGGGAGTAGGCACTCTTCGCAATGGCTTTCCTATGAACCAATATGTCCTCGACATGGAAGCACATGTCATTGGAGTCAGAGACCCCCTGATTTTGCAGCTTCCTCCGCCTTTGGACTTGAGCGTGATTCTTTCTCCTCCCTGGGAAGCAGAGCTGGCCCTGGGATGCAGGTGGTTTCATCTTTACCTTCACCAAGCTCTCCATATGATGAAGTGGCAAATGTGTGGGGAAAATTAGACTTACAGTCCATGCCCAGGCTCCCTAAGGTGTTTGGGGTGCAGGGCATTTGCTGGGGTGGGAGAACACACCTCCATGAGATGGTCTAATTGAAGGGCTTGTAGTTTTTGTCAGTTTTTTATTTTCTAGCTTGATGAGAGAAAGACTGTGCTATTTGCATGGTTGTAGAATAGAATGTGGCTTAATTTTCACAGTTTCTGTTCTCTTTCTCCTTGTCCTTCCCTCTGCTCGAGAAGGTGGAGGGAATAGCCAGATGAATTCTGGAACCTGCCAACCTGGGGGGTTCTTGGAGTCCCAAAGTCATGGGATCACGGTGCTGGGAGGATCCCTCGAGACCAGGTAAGCCAGACCTTGTAGGGCAGAGATGAGGCAACTGAGGCCCAGCAAGAGACCCAGACCTGCCCAAGGTCAGTGACAAGCTGAGACCAGAGTCCGCCTGGTTTCTTGGTCTCACGCCAACACATTTTGCTAAGTCACTTGCGGCTCAGAGTGTGGTTGGTTAAGAAAACTCAGACAAGGAGAGAAGGGATGGGACAGAGGAGGAGGGCCAAGGAGGTGCTGACCTTGTTGTTTGAAAGCTCCAGTCTGCAATCTGACGTCAGCCTCTGGGCAAATAATGGCCATTGAAAGCAAATATTATGAGAGTAAATGTGTAAACACGAAGCTGGTGAGTTTCAGTGGCAGAAATAGGCTGAAGACTCTGGGTTCTACCAGACCAGCCCCCTGACACTGCCTATTATCAAATGCTGTGGAAGCAGGACCTGTCTGTAAAGATGGGGGAGGATGGGTCCCCCTGAGAAGCTGCAAGAACTGGGAAGCAGCTTGCCCAGAGATGAAAGGAGAAGGTCCAGTGATGCAGGAAGGAAAGAACATGGTCTGTTACTGAGTGCCAGGTCCAACAGCGCACTTTATAGAGGTTTTCATTTCATCTTCCCAGTAGCTCTGAGGGACAGGCATTGTTGTCCCATTTTGCAGATGAGGACACTGAGGCTCAAGAGATAAGTAACTTGTTCATAGTCACACAGAAAATGGTCGAGCAGGGATCTGACCCTAGGTCTATCTATCCTGTTTCAAAATGTGGATGAAGGACCTCCTTTTATCAGAAGAAACAGGAACGCTTGTCAGAAAGGAGATCCCCAGGCTTCACCCCGGACCTGCCAAATGGGAAGCTTCCAATGCCACTAAGACCTGGGAGTAATTGCTCAACAGCAGGAGTTAGTCACCTTTTTCTGTAAATGGATAGACAGTAACCATTTTAGACTTTGCATTCCTTAGAGTCTGTCACAATTATTCAACTCTGATACTATAGTGTGAAAGAAGCCACAGGTAATACCCACATGAATGAGCACAGCTGTGTTCCAATAAAACTTTATTTACAGAAACATGTTGACCAGACATGGCTCATGGTGGTTGCTGCCCCTCTCTTAGTCTACAGTGTGCAAAGTAACCCGCATAGTCTGTCTCTCATGTTGTATCTCCAGCAGCCCTGTGACAAGGGTGCGATTGTCTTCTTTTTGCACATGAGAATGCTGAAGTCCATGGAGGTTAGACATCCAGGGTCACAGAAGGAGCACTTGGTTGAGCTGGGATTAGAATCAGACGTCCCGATATCCAGTCCATTGGCACTGAGAAGTGTGAGGCATGCCAAAAATTTCTGGGCATTGGGGATTGTCATTATTTAATGAAGGCAGCCACCATGTGCCAGGAAGAGTCATTACCTCGTTTATATGCTACCCAGATGTTGAATGTCATTGTCTCTGTCACACGGGGCCATTACAATCTCCCTGGGAGGTAGGAAGGCATCTGCAGCGTGTCAAAACCAGCTTATCTTGAGTGCCCCATACACCTGATATGCTACAGCTGGACACGGGAAGATGGAAGCTGCTGACAACGCATATTTGCCTTTCCATTCTTGAGTGTGCACCCCCCACAACTCTCAAACAAACATCGAGCAGATGTGTGGTCAGTGTGGTGACCTCCTTGTCATAGGTAGGAGAATACAGAATTCAAGACCTACAAATGACTCGTCTGGTTGACGTGAGATGTCCCCAATGAGATCAGGAACCAGGAAGCTGCCTGGTGTGGGGGAAAGAATGTTGGACTTCCAGTTGGCCTAGAATCCACACCGCACTTTGCCCCTGGTCTGCTGGGTGACCTTAGGTGTCACTTTCCTCATTTCTAAATGAGCGTCACTTTCCTTATTTGTGAAAAGGGTGGGAAATAGGTTTTCTCAGTTGTTTCAACTATTCGTTCATTCATCCAGTCACTCACAATGTGATAGGTACCTACTGTGTGCCAAGCGCAACTAGCTCATTTTGACTTGAAATCCCAAAGACTTGAGATTCAATTCTCCCTACTACTGATAAGTCTTTTGGTTCAAGGATGCCTTGGGCTACGATTTCTCTCTAGGCAAAAAGTTTCTCTCTGTCCCCTGTATAAAGGAGGTCTTGGCAAGAGTGTAGAGCCAGCTCTACCCACCAATCAATTCCTTCATCCATCCATTCATCTTTCTTCTATTCACCTGCCCTTGTGTCCCTTCCTCCAATCATCCATATATCTCTATCCATTGACTTATTCATCCAAGTATTTGTTGAGCACTTGTCATGTGCCTGGTCTGGCATTGTGTCTAATACCTCCCCACCTCTAGGAAGTCCCTACTGGTGCCCACACCAACCTAGGGTTTGAGGCAGAGGTGAGAGAAAGCCTGGAGTCTAGGTAGCAATAATTCTCCATCCTCAGAATCCAGAGAATTTCTGGAATGCCTTCAGGCACTTTTAGGATGGAGAGGGCCAGAGACTAATAGGCTGAGGTTGCAAAATCCTCACCATCCTGATGTGACCTCTCCTCCTGATTCTGCTCTGGCCTCCCTCCCTCTGGGATCACCTGAGGCCCCAGCCCGGGACCTGTGTGAACTAAAAATAACCCTATGTGAATGCATAAACAAATGTGGTAAATCCATTCAGTGGAATATTATTCAGCTATGAAATAAATGAAGTACTGACACATGCTACAACATAAATGAACCCTGAAAACATCATGCTAAATGAAAGAAGCCAGGCACAAAAGACCACATATGACGTGGTTCCATTTATATGAAATACACAGAAAGGCAAACCCATGGAGACAGAAAATGTATTAGTAGTTGCCAGGGGCTGAGGAAAAGGTGGCATGAGGAATGATTGCTAACGAGTACAGGGTTTTTTTGGGGGGATGATGGAATGTTCTGGAATTAGATAGTAGTGATGGTTGTACAACTTTGTGAGTATATTACAAACCCTTGGGCTATATACTTTAACAGTGTGAATTTTATGGGCTCTGGGTCATTTAAAAATGTTTAGAAGTCATTAGAAAATATTTTTAAAATTTTAAAACAAAATTCCTATGTGTTATCACATAGGCTCTGGTGACACAGCCAGGGCAGGTAGCCCTGGTGCTATTTTTCAGCTGAGAAATTGGCAACTCAGAGAGCATGAAGGACCCACATTGCTGATGAGTGGCAGAGTTGGACTCCTGATCAAGTGTTCTTTCCTACAGGTCAGGCTGCCCAATGAGCATATGGTGCCTCATGAGCCAATCCCCCAGTAATATCTATTTGCCACTTAGTTCAGAGGTCTCTGCAGGCAGGAACTGTGCTAGAAGAGGCTACCACAGTAGCTACTGGCTGCCTTCAAGAGTGTTACTTGGTGCCAGGCACAGAGGATCGATGTGCGATGTCTTATCTTCTTTTCAGACACCCCGTCACTGACCTTTATTGTTAGCTCCAAACACCCTGATAATTCCTGAAGAAACCCCAGTGAATGTGGACTGGTGGGAGGTGACGCTGCTGCCACTATGGAAAACCAAACAAATGGGCCGGGGACTCGGGCTGGGCCATGAACATCGAGCAAGTGGCCTGCCGGCTCAGGGACCACTGGAGTCCTGATCATCACCAAGGGCAGCAGCCTATACCTGGGCTGCTCCCGCTCACTCTGCCACCCTGCCCTCCATCCTTCCTTGTTTTCTTTTCACTTTCTAGGCCTGGTCTTTCAGCTTCTTGCAGATTCCGTGGGCTCCCAGTATCTTTCCAGTAAATTCCCTTTTGCACTTGTGGGATATGATCTGGTTCTGTTGCTTGCAGCTGTTCGCTCGGACCAGTGCATCTTGGTGAGATAGCTATTTCACTTGCCCATTTTACAGAGGAGGAAACTGAGACTCATAAAGGTGAAGTAACTTGCTCAGACCCCACCCTCTCCACCCCCAGGTAATGAGTGGCGAAGCCAAGGTTTAAACCCAGGTCTGTCTGAGTCCAGAGCCCAATCTCTGCAAAAAAGGAGAGACAGCAAATCCTTCCTAGAAGCCAGACACTGCGTAGGCATATTCTCTCAGCAGCTCTCTGAGGGACAAATTCTTTGTATTTTAGAGATAGAAAAACTGAGGCTTAGGGAGAGGAAGTAATTGATTTACAGGCCCCAGAGCTGATCCAAATCTCGTGCTACGTGCAGAGGCGGGAACCGAGACTCCCAGGGTGTGTGTCCCCTCTTCCCAGTCGACAGGCAGACTCCTGATTGTGGTCTTGGCTTCATCTACACACCCCTGCCAAGGCCCACGTGGGTAGAAGCAGTCTTAAGCAATTAGCACATGAGCTCAGGTGTTGGTCTACAAAGCCTAGGTTCCTTATAAATCGGGCTCAGGAATCCACAACGAATATTTGCTGTTGCCTCAGAAAAGTCTCACTTGGTATGTTTTATTTGTGAAAAGGCAGTAGATGGCAGGGCCCGTTACTTCTGGTGATTCAGCAGAGCTGTAAGGGAGCTCGGTCATACCTGGCACCCTTGAGGCACTGCCATATCTCTGCGTCACAGGCCACTGGACCAGATCAGAACATGGCGTTTTGCTTGGGCTCCAGTGGGCCACAGGAAGGACTCTGGAGAGGACCTACTGGGCAGCTTTGGTGGAGAGAGGCCAGGGTGATGGAAGGAAGGGGACCCCAGACCATGTTCCTCCAGTAGCTTTAGCCCAAATCCCAAGGCCATTCCCAAATTAGCTTCGGTTCAAGTTGGACATTAGGACTCACCTCAAACCCCTCTTTGGCCCTCATCCCAGCCAGACTTTGGCATCAGCCCCAAGTTTAAACACCACCTGCAACTGCCCTAGCTCTGTCCCCATCCACAATTCAACCAGACATCAGCTCCATCCCAAGTTCACCGCAAGCTCAGTCAACCCCAGGCCTAACCTCAGACACTGCAGCTATAGCCTCATTGGAAAATTCAACCTTAACCCAGGGCAGAATCCTGCTCTCAGCTCCATTGCATCCTGGTGAGCCCCAAGGCTAGCCAGTGCTCTGGTCAAAGGCAGAGGGGTCACCAAGGGGCTTTCATCTGCCTCAGGGTGTGATAACAAATTACTTTTAAGTGCTTCTTATGTGCCAGGCTTTCTCCTAGGTGCTGGGGACATATCTGTGAACACAAACATTGCCTTAGGCAGAGGGGAAAACCTCTTTCCTTCCCTCCAGCCTCCCTCTTCCTCTCACCTGTGCTCTCTCTCCAGCCTCCAATCTTTTCCCCAGACTCCATCTGTTACTCTAGCCTCTATCTGTTACTCCAGTCTCCATCCGTCCAATCCCCACCTCCCCCAGTTCCCTAGACTTCATCTTTTCCCCAGCCTGCCTGCGTTGAGACCTCCACTCACCCTTCATCCTCATTCATTCTCTGCCCTTCTCCAGAGCCAGGAGGCTGCAGTTATGCTCTGAAACAGCCACCAGCTCTCTTTGTGATTTGGGCAGGTCATCATCTTCTGGGCCTCGAATAAACTTCATAACAGACAGTAAGAAAGGGAGAGTTGGACAACTTGGCCTTTGAGGTTCCACCAGCTTGTGATCTTCCAGAAATCATCAATCTATACACAAAGATCAATATCTGAGTGGTAAACAGAGGCTAGGATTTCTGGACTGGACTTCAGTGGTTGAGTAGAGGTACTGGCATCAGGAACCAAACAGATGGTCTCTTGGTGCCGGGGATTGGGGGTTGCGGTTCTGGAGAGCATGAACTCTCCTCAAACCAACTCAGAGCCATGCAATTGAAGGAACCATGCAGCCCAGCCCTCTGGCCACCCACCCTTGACTCTTCCCCATCACTTAGGACCATGTCCTGGAGTCCCATGGTCCAGGCCCTGGTCAGGCTCCAACCCTTGCCCTCTGCCCCTGGCTTCCCCTGGTTCCTACCTCTCCTGGTTTAGCTTCGGCCTCTCTTCTCCTCACCACTGATCTCCTAATCTTTACTTTCTCTCCTGGTATCTTTTGCTCTTTTATGCATTATTTTTCAGTCCTTCTAATTGTCTTAGGTCCACCTCCCTCCCATCTTGTGATTTTCTCTGCAGCATCTTTCTTATCTCTATTTATCTCTGTCTTTCTTCCTTTGAATTCTCATCATCTGTCATTTACAACCAGAAGACTGCAGAGGAACTGGAGCTTCAGATCAATGGTAGTTGAGAAAAGGATTTGTCCCTTTGAAGTAGATAGCAGCCTTCTTGTCTGTGTTTAGCACAACTTTAAAGACCGCTGAGTGACCTTCGGTGTACTGTTCCTTAAGGTTTATATTAAATTGAATAATCTCCCCTGGTCCTCCCAGTTATCCTGCGAAGAACTTCCCCACTTTCCAGTTGAGGAAACTGATGCTCAGAGCGAACTCTTACTCCCGTCAAGAGTTGACCCCAAGTCCAGTGCTCCCCTTTGTCCCCTTTGTTATACTGTGGACTGCAGAACCCACCTCACACACTAGAGGGAATATTTCCAGTTGATTTAGGGGTGCACAGGGCCTCCAGAGCTGGACAGTAGGTGATGTTTCACCCCCAGCTCCATGATCTACGGGTCACTCAGCCTCTGTGGGAACACAGGGTGGCTCTGTAGAGAATTTGGAGGAGAGGCTGCTGCTCTTGGATGCCCAGAGAAAGGGAACTTCCTATGGAGAGAAGACCCATGGGGGAGAGGGTGGCAGGTAAGGGAGATAAAACCTCACGGACTTTTCCCCAAGCCATTGGCATTCAGCTCAGAAAAGGGGCCCAGGGAGAGAGCACAGATGGCTCAGGGCGCAGGCTTTGGATTCAAATGCTGGCCACCAGGTAATCACTCCAAGCCTCCATCTTCTTAATGCAAGGTGAGGCTGCCTACCTCAGAGGGTGGCAGTATGACGGCCCTTCGTTAAATATGGCAGGCAGATACTCGTCGTTTATAACGTGACCATTTATATCACATGTGGAGGACCCAGGATCTAGCAGAGGTCTCTCTGTTTACCTAAGAACTCCACAATAATCTTAAGGGGTTTGTGATTCTCACCCAGAAAAAGCAGTGGACTTTAAATGTGATTCATTCCACCATCTTGAAAAAGAACCCCAGCAGCTGGTAAACTATTTATTCCAACAGTGTTGTATGTCCCTGAGTTCAGACTGGATGTGAGGGTGGAGTTTGCGAGGAACCTGGCTGTACCGAATAAGCACTAATCATTGTCAATGTTTTTATTTTATTGAGCACTTATTATCTAAAGAGAACTGATAGGCCCTCTACATACATACTTCATCCTAACAGCGTAGTGGGGTTAATGTCTCCATTTTAGAGACAAAGAAACTGAGGATCAAAAAGGTGAGATAACTTGCTGACTCTTGGGTGGTGGATGCAGAACATAAACCCAATCAGTCTGGCTCCAGAACTCTTAACAACCATGCTCTATTATTATGTGCTGAGAACATCGCCTACGTGATCTCATTTCATCTCATAACAATTCTGCTAGATCAGAATCACAATACTTATTTTAGCCAGCATGTGGGGAGCCTTTGCTATGTGGCAGACCCTGTGCAAAGCACAGTCCCTGCATCATTTCACTTCACCATAACAGCTCTGTGAGACATTCTAGTTTTAAAAACAAGAAAATGAAAGCTCAAAAACAAGGTTCAAACTAACGTCCAAGCTCCTTGGTCCAGCATTTGAAGTGTAGGGATTTCCTCATGGCCTGGGCCCTGCCTTCCTCCATAGCCTCATCAGCTGCCTTGTCCCCTCCACACTCAACTTTCTAGCCCTGTTTGCAGTTCTCTGAGAGTACTGTGGAGTTTTATGTCTTTGAGCCATTACAAACCTGCTCCTTCTATCTGGGATACCCAATCCCTTAACATTGCCTAACGCCTACTTGTACTTCAAGCCTTAATTGTGATGTCGTCTCCTACGGAAAGCTTTCTCTGCTTCTAGCTGGCTGGGTGCCTTCATTATGTTCTCCCATAGACCTCTGTCCCATCGTCCCCAGCACACTGTGCTATAATCAGCTCTTTGATGGTCTGTCTTCCCTGCTGGAGTGGGAGCACCAGCAAGACAGGAACTTGCCACAATAATGATGGTCTCCCCAGTTCCCAGCCCAGCCCTGACTCTAGGAAATGCTCAATTAATACTTAAGGAAACAAATAAATAAAATGCACCAAAGTTGACAAACCAGCGAGGTTCATCACATGCTTATCTAGTGCCAAGTGGTTTACATGTATCATCTCATTTAATTCCGACAACAACACTATAAGGTAGAGACTATCATCGTCTATATTTTAATGTGGGCAACTGAGGCATGACAGCAAGGTTAAGTCTTTGCCCAAGATCACACAGCTAATACTGGTGATGCTGGGATTCCTACCCGGGTCTCCCTACACTGTCCTGCTTCTGAGATACCTAAAAGGAAGTCAAAATACGTGGACAGAAGTAAACTCACTCTATCATAACTAACAAATACAATTCTAGTTGATTATTCCAATGAGCATATGCTCGTTCTTCCTAAGCAAGTGCTTAGAAAAGATGAGCTAAAATGAAAATTCTTCACATGCTCAAAAGTAGGCAAAATAGAGGACGAGCTCTCTAAAAGTGTAGCAGGGTTTGCATCCCCCAACGGGAAATGCCGGTCGGTGGCTGCGGCTAAGCTGGCCTGGGTTATGCGCTGGGTCAGCCCCTGCCGAGGAGGCAGCAGGACGGCTCCCCGGACAAGGTGGGTGTCTTCTCGGCCCCTCTCCAGCTCTTCCACCTCTGGCCTCCACCCTGGCTTCACGCAGCAGGGATGCTGGACGGATGGGCAGTGTGGTGGGGAGACTCGCACCCCTGGCCTCGCTGCGAGGGCACATTCTCTGTGTTGGGGATAGGGGTGTTCCAGGGCTGTTATCTGTCTGGTTTGAATTAGATGTTGGGCTTTGCAGAACCTCGGGCTCATTAGTGGTTTCATCGCCCAGCCTGGCGCCTGCAAGATGGTAACATTTTATTGTTTCCTTGCTTTTTTCTTTCTTTTTTGTTTCTGTCTCTTTACTCCCCTTCTTTAATGTTTCAAATTTCCACCTCATGCCACAAAAATGTAAAGGCTGCCACAGTCCCGCTGGGACACACTCAAGTCAGTGGCATGTCTGGGGCCCGCACCCCTTACCACTCTCCAGAGTGCCACAAGCTGGGGACCTGCAGGTCCCTCTCTCATGGGAGGACACACAGGGCAGCAGGGCTGTGTGTTTCCTTGCCCACCCAATATTCAACCCACCCCCACACTGACATATCTTTGGGAATTCAGAGTGGCACAATAGTTACAGGCATTTCTGAGGTCTTTCTGCCTCTGCTTTTTTGCTTTTTGGGGTTTTGTTTTGTTTTGTTTTGTTTTTTTGTTTCTGCCCTGAACTAGTTTTGAATTCTGATCTGCATTTTATTCTTTTGCTTAACAACTCAACCTTTTTTCTCACCTGCAAAATGAATGCAATAAGAGTACTTATCTCCTACCATTGATTTTAGGTGGAAAGGAGATAGTGAGCAGAAGGTGTTTATTCCAAACCAGGCACATAGCAAGTGCTCAATAAATAGTAGGTATTGCTACTATCCTGCCGATGTCAGGGACAGCCACTAACGTTCGAAGAGCAAATACCTCCATGGCTCCAGGGAAGAAAAGATGAAAAGTCTCACCAGGTCAGACAAGGAGAAACTTTTGATAAGGGGTATGTATCAGTGTTCATCATCATCATCACCATCGTCATCATCATCACTACCATCATCACTACCGTCACCATCATCTCCACATTACCATCATCATCATCATCATCATCATCATCATCGTCATAATCATCATCATTACCAACGCCATTGTCATCATCATCATCACCATCACCATCATTACCACATTACCATCATCTTCATCACCATCATCATCACCACCATCACCATCATAACCACATTATCATCACCACCATCATCACCACATCATCATCCTCATTGTCATAATCATCATCATCATCACCATCACATCACATCACCATCACTATCATCACCACCATCACCATCATCATCATCACCATCATCACCACATCATCATCATCATCATCATCATTGTCATTGTCATTGTCATCATCATTTCTGACTCTACTTCTATTATTCTTTCTCTGCTTTCTTCTCAGCAGAGGGTGGGAGAGAATGTGATGAGGAGAAGGGGAGTAGGACTTGGAAGACCTGTGAATTTCAGGACCAAAGGGACTCCTGAAAACAGAGATGGGCTAAGTTAGGTGGGTCAGGGGAATGGTCCAGGAGAAGCGAGAAGGAGCGGGAAGGCAGTTGGAGGCAGGAGTTAATTTCTGATGACTGTGATCAGAGCTTACACCACAGAACATACACTGTGTTACCTTTGAGTTGACAAAGATTCTCTCAGGTTCTTTAACCCTTACAGCAATCTTTGGAGGAGGGTGTGATTGCTTCCATGTGTAGTGCCATTATCTCAGGCATGAGTTGGGTGAGTGTGGACATGACAGATGTTGCCTTGCAGGGCCTCTGGGAAGTTGCACCATGGGTAACTTCAGCTCGTTCTGGGCAGAATGGTCTGAGCTTGGTGGGGTCTGTTCTAAGACTTCAGCTGACATTTTCTTGGGATCTTTGCCAGACACCTGTGTGAGCAGAGCGGAGATCATCAGCCTGCCAGTGGGTCGGTGGCTAGAAATGGGAATTGGGAATTTTGTGTCTCAGAATGCCAGAGAGAAGATGCCTGATGTATATGGTGACCAGCTGCCAAAGTGGGCAGTCTCAGCCCTTACCTTCCTCATCCTCTCAGCAGCTTTTGTCAAAGCAGAGTCCTCCTTCCTGCTGTAAGCCCTGGCTTCCAGGACTCCACACTCTCTTGGTTTTCTTCCTTCTTTCCTGATCACTCCTTCTCGGGCTTCTTTCTGGGATTTGTCCCTCTTCTAAATCCATGAATATTGGAGTACTCAGGACCCTTCTCTCCCCACCACCCAGGTGGTCTCGTCTAGTCTGAGATTGTGGATAAAATCTCTATACACTGATATCTTCCAAATTTCTCTCTCCAGCCAGACCTTTCCCTTGATCTCGACTCTTACATCCAACTTCACATCTTGAGAAGCTCCCACCCTATCTCAAACCAGACAGAGTTCCTAAAGTCCTCTTTTCCTTAAGCCTTCTACTTCTAGGTAAATGGCAGCCCTGGTTGCTCATTCCTAACCTGCTGGAACCATCCTGCCTCCTCTTTATCCCTCTTATACTACCTCCAACCCACCCACAGATCTGCCAGTATTAACTTAATAATGAATCTTGACTCCCACAGGCTCCCCACTGCCACCCTAGTTTTTTCCCATTAGCTTGTGTCCCTATTGCTGAACTAGCCTCATACTGTCTCCTTGCTGCCCTCCAGTCCAGTGACCCTTCAAAAGTGGGCATCAGATCTCATAACTTCCTGGCTTAAAATTCTCAAATGCTTCTTGGCCGAGGTATAAGAAAGTCCTACCTGACAGCCAAGTCCTTATGTGTGTTGTTGACTCCTGACTACTCCTCAGCCTGCATCTCCTACAGTTCTTCCCCACTCACTTTGATCCAGACACTAGCCTTCTTCGTGCTCTTGGCCTTCCCAAGCTTGCTCATGTCTCAGAGCCTCTGCGCTTGACATTCTTCATGCCTGGATTGCACTGTCCGACATGTTCCCAAGACTTGCTCCCTCTCTTTGCTTAGATTACCTTTCCAAAGCTACCTTATCAGAAAGGCCTTCTCTGGTGGCCTTTTCGAAATGATCAACATTGGCTCCTTTGCTCAGACTCCATCTGTTCCAGCCCTCCCCCTGCTTTAGTCTTCTTCATAGGACTAACTTCCACATTTTATTAGACCATGTACTTATTTGCTTGTTTAATGTTTCTATTTCCAACTCAATTGTAAGCAGAACTATAGGGATTTTGTCTTGTTTACCACTGTCCACTATGCCTGGCACAGAGTTAGTGATTAATAAAATTTTGTCTGATGACTGAGTAAATGAAGATTCACCTTGGCTGGGCTGAGACACTGTGTTCATAGAACTCCTTGCACAGTGAATGTTTGTGAAATGAATCAATGTGAGATTGCTGTATTTGCCTTTTTGACTGTCAGCTCCTTAAGGGCAGACCCATAACTTGCTCCTCTTGGTATTTCTCATGATGCTTTACAGATGCTGTGTGACCTTGCTCAAGTCATGTAATCTTTCTGGTCTTCAGTTTCTTTATCTATAAATGAGAATAATGATGGGACCCTCATCATAGGGTTGTTGGGAGAATTAAACAAGTTAATACATGTATAGCTCTTCCGACGGTGCCTGGCACAGAATAAGTGCTCATTCACCATCAGCTGGTATGACCATCCTGATTTCACACATAGCAGGTGATGCAAAAGACATAAGAAAGGGGATCGAATAGACATTGAGTTACCTAGAGCTGAGCCCAAAGAAGCCTGTTCATTTTGCCCTCTGCTTTTCCCATACTAGAAGCTGGAGAATTGTCTGATAACGTGAACTGAACTGAAATTAGAAACCACATTATGCCGTCAGCTCATGCTGCGTTTGTGGTCAGCTAAACCCCAAAGCCTTTCTTCATAGCCTTATTGCTCAGCCAGTGATCCCTCATCCTGTATTTGTGGGTTTCACTTTATTTTTTTGTGGTCTTTTGCTTTTTTTATGTTCCGGATTATAAAAGTAATATATGCCCACTGTGGAAAGTTTACAATGAGCATAAAATTACAAAGGGCAGGAAAAGAGCAGGTTACAAATCAGCATGAATGTTTTGAATCCACTTGCATAAAATGTTCTTATATATTTATAAAGAGAGACAGGGATCGACAGGAAGAGAAAGAGAGAGATTAAAAGAGAGGGAAGGATGCTTGAGGATGTTCACTGAAAAGTTTGTAGTGGCTGTACTCATGATTTTTATATTCTTCCTTATATTTTTTCCTTTATGCTGTTTGAATTTTTATAAGAATAAACCTGTATTATCTTTTCAAAGCTAAGTTTTTAAAAATAATAACCCTTTTAAAAATCAAAATCAGATAATTTAGGCTCCTCCCCCCTTAAAGTTCTTTAAGGGTTCTTCATTCATTCAAGAAATATTCACTGAGTGTGTACCAAGTGCCAGGCTGGTTCTCTCTCCTTTCCGCCCCCCGCTTTATGGTTCTCACAGCTCTCATTGATATTTCAGAGTATTATTCTTTATAGGTTCTGTGTTTAATGTCTGTCCCCCCATAGGACTTGACCTATGTGTAGTCAGAACTCTGTAGAATGCCTGTGTCTATCTCGTGCACAGCCTACTCTCAGCATCCCAAACAAGGCCTGGCACATGATATGTATTAAATGAATGAATGAATGAATGAATGAATGTTGAAGAGAAGTGAATAAGTAGAAGAAAATCTTTCATAATTCTACTGCCCAGAGATTATTGTCATCAACTTGGTATGTTTCCTTCCAAACTTTTTTCGATTTTACATACAAGTATAGTTAAAAACACATTTTGCTTCTTTTTCTCTTTAACTCAGCATAAGCATTTCCCATGGTATTAAGAAATATTTTTTTTGAATGTACAACAGTGGTTCTCAACTGAAGGCAAGTTGCCTCCTAGGGAGCATTTGGCAATATCTGGAGACATTTTTGGTTGTCACAGCTGGTGGGAATGGGGCCATTGCTGCTGGCTGCTAAGCACTCTATAATGCCCAGTACAGCCCCCATGACAAAGAATTATTTGGCCCCAAATGCCAATCATACTGAGGCTGAGAACCCCGCTGCCTAGTGGTCTGTCATGTGATTCTATAAGATTTCACTTATCCTCCCCCTCTTGTTGGAAATGGAGTTGTTTCTGGTTTTTCACTGATACAGATAAGGTCATGAGAAAGATTTTCAGACATAAATCTCTACTCCCATTCTACATTTCCTTAGGATAAGTTGCAATGCTTGATTTTCAGGAACTTAAGTGAAGGACAACGTTGACCTTGCTTGAACTTCATTTCGTCAATTTGAACTGGGTAGTCCAGCTGCTCTGGGTATTCTGTCCTCTGCCACATTTGTGGTCTCTCCTAGCAGTGAGTCATGTCAAAGAAAATATCCAGATTTTCATGGCCAGGATGCTTATTGTGGTGAGGGAAACCCCAGCAGTACCTCACCTGTCTTAGCCGTTCAGGCTGCTATGATAAATTGCCATAGACTGGATGGCTTAAATAATAAAAATTTATATCTCATAGTTCTGGAGGCTGGAAGTCTAAGATTAAGATGCAGACAAATGTGGTGTACGATGGGGGCCCTCTTCCTGGTGTGCAGATGGCTGCCTTCTTGTTGTACCTTCAATATGGAGTGGAGAGAGGGTTCTGATTGCTTTCTCTCCTTGTAAAGGCACTAATCCCATCATGGGGCTCCACCCTGATGACCTCATCAAACCCTAATCACCTCCCGAAGGCCCATCTTCTAATACATCTCATTGGGGGTGAGGGTTTTAACATTTAAAATGTAGGGAGGTGGTGCTCAAACATGTAGTCCCTAACATCACCTGTCCAAGATGTCATACCCTCACTTGGGAAGAGCCTGGTTAACTATGACCGGTAAATACTGTCCATTACTGGAGGAGAAGAGCAGACCTGAAGCAAAGATGCCATTACCTGCCATCCCCGACTCATGCCAACAAATCACTATTATTCAGGGCAGTTTGGACACCTCTTTGGGAGTTGCTTTGGGGGTATATAATGCCTTCCCTCAATAAGAACGTCATCTAGGTGAAAAGTGTTGCTATGTGTATAAATGCAACTATGGGAAACAGAATGGTCATTCATTCAATAGATGTTACTGAACCTCTGCTATGTGCCAGGCACTGGTCTAGGCACTAAGGACACAGATGAAACCAGAGAGAGAGCGAGCTTCTGCCTTCATAGAACTTACATTCTAGTGGGGACACTGTCACATAAACAAATTATGTAAAATTCTGTGTCAGAAAGTGACTGGGGCTTAAAAGAAAAATAGAGCAAGGACAGAGACAGAGAGGGGCAGGGCAAGGAGTGTAATTTTAGACGAGATAGTCAGAGGTGGACTCTCTGAGGAGGGGATATTTTAAATCTGATTTAAAAGAATGAGGGAGCTCTGGGAATATCTGTGGGAATAGTAAGTGCAAAGGCCCTGAGGCAGGCATGTATTGGGCAAGCATGAGAAGCAGCAAAGAGCCCAGTGTAGCTGATGTGAAATGAGCGATGGGGAGAGCCATAGGAGATGAAGTTAAAGTAACAGGCAATGGCCAGGTCAAGTAGGGCCTTATAGGGCACGGTGAAGACTTGGAGCCATACTCCATTGGTGGGTTTAAGCAGGATAGGAAAGAGATCGGATCCCTCTGGCTGTTGTATAGAACATAAACAGACAAGTGGAGAGCCCAGGAAGAGGCTGCTGTGACGATGCTGGGGATGATGGGGACCTGGACCCGGGAGGTAATGGTATATACTGATGGTGAGAAGCGGCCAGATCCCAGATGTAGTTTGAAGACAGACCCGGCAGGTTTGCCGATGGATTGCGTGTTGGGAGGAGTGAAAGAGGAACTGAAAATGACTAACAATGGAGAGTCAAGAGCTGTGGGAGTTCTCTGCTGGGATCTGCGTTTCGTGACATGCCCCCATGTGATAGATCCCAAGACAGACAGCCAACCCCTGGATAGCTGGATGCTGATCAGCTAGCAAGGCCAGGCGTGCTCTAGGGTTTATTTTCTTCTGGACCATGAACTTTTTTTCGCTCTTAATTTGATGCCTTGAGACAGGGCCCCCAGCCCAGCCCCATAGAGAAGTCTTGCCTTTCAGCCAGAAGACTGTCAGGACAGGGCCTGCCGGCTATGCACAGCCAAGAGAGTGGTTTGAGCTGTTTCTCTCCTGTCCCCTTAGCTGGACAGAGCACGCACTCCTGATGAAAGCTAAAACACCTCTGTCGCCCGCTCTCAGGCAAGCTGCTGCCCACCTGGCCTTTCAGGCTCATCTTGGCTTTATCGTCTCAGCCAAGCTGGCCTGTATGATAAAGAAGAAATCAGGACCCATTAAGGAAAGAAAAAGAGTTTGCTTTTTTTGTTTGGTGATGAAATGAAGTATGGGAAAGCATTTGTTTTGGTTTCGAGGCTGGGAGAAGGGTGTGGGGCCTGGGCATTCAGGGACATGATCGGTAAGTAGGACAGGACAAGAGGAGCAGCTTTCGGGAGCTGACCTCCACCTGGCCTGGGGAAGACATCCTAGGGGCGGCAATTGCCCTGGAGGTCACCAGAGGTCTCCCAGTTCTTCAGGAGACTTGACTTTAGGAAGTAGCCACTGCACTGGGGTTGGATTCTAGCCCCAGGTAGATGTGCCTGTAAAACTTGGAGAAGGTTGGGGAGTATTTATGTCAAAGCCAGCTTGCTGGGAACTCCCAGAGAGTGAGGAAGCAGGCAGGGTAGGGGGGAATGGCAGGTGGCATGGGGGAGGCTGGAGAGACCCTAGAGAGGGCAGGGCTGACAGGGGGAGGAGGGGGGAGGGAGGGAGAGGGAGAGGAGAGAGAGAGAGAGAAGAGAGAGAGAGAGAAGAGAGGGAGGAAGGGAGAGTGTAAGTGTTGGGGTGGGGTGGGGAATTCACTGACTTCTGTTACCAGCTGGATTTAAAGTTCTGATCCAAAGGGGGCTTTTAGCAGGTTTTAGTGTCAGACATAATGACTCAACTACAGATCAGTGTGAACAGCCTCCACCAGTGCCAAGGTCCAGACCCAGGGCAAGGATGGGTAGCCAGGGGCGAGGATTGGACTCCGTCTTCCACGGGGGGAATCATGGCACTGGGGTTCTGTGCTCGGGCTCCAGACTTGAAAGCAGCAGCACCTACTGAGCTAACTTGGGCAACCGCCTTCACTTCTCTGGGTCTCGTTTCTTCCCCTACACAAGGAGAGAAGAATAGTGCCACCTCACAGAGCCGGGGTGAGGATTCAGTAGGACGAGGTGCCATGTGTCGGAGTACCTGGTCGCAACTCACTATCAGTCGGTGTTGTTTTCAGGAGGATGGGAGGCCCAGCCAGCAGTTTCACCCCGGGGCTGAGCCAAGTGAATCTGGGGAGATCCCACCCCTGCCAGCTGACACTGTGCCTCCGGCAGGGGACAAAGCTCTGGAGGCAGAACTCTGGCAGTGCCTCAGGTGATGCAGATTCTCACCCCAATCCCAGGAGCCTCCTCCCCAGGCTTCAGCCAGCTCAGAGAAGACACAGCAGTCCGTGTTCAGGAGTGAGACTGGGGCTCCTGGCGGCCTCCCTCTTCGATGGCTTGGAGGACCAGGCCTTCTCTCTGCTGCCACAAATCCTGCCCTGTCCCTGAGGTCATATCTGTCTGCAGTGAGGGTGTGCGCTTTTGCCTCCCCATCAGGTTCCAATATGACCAGCCAGTGACTCACAGCCCTAAGCAGAGTACTTGGCACCTCCCAGCAGACAATGTCTGTCCCATTCCCAAGCCCTTAGAGGAGGCAATCAGCGACAGGGTGTACTTGGGGGCCACCCACCCACCAAATTATCTCCTTCGTGGATGCCTGAAATTCCACCACTAATACTTCATTCTTTTGGAGGATCCTGTTGCCTTATCTCAGTTCCACTCTTTCAATATAAGCCCCTTGGGATATATAACATACCTGAATATGGATGAGCATGTCAAAACATTTTCTTTCCCAGCGGGAGGGAATCTACATTCTCAGGCTCCAAGTTCAGCACTCTTTCTAAAACTTGGCACTTTCAGTCACCCAACAAACATGATCATGCCCCTACTATGTGCTGCGCCCTATGCCCAGTTTAGAGGTGAGGGAGACATGGCCCTGCCTTAAGGCACACAGTAGGTCTTCCCTAAATGTTTGTGGAAGACACTATTCCCTGCACCTTTGGCATCTCACTCAATGCCTGGTGCATAGTAGAAGCCCACTAAAGAATTATAGACGAACGAATGAAGCTCCACAGCTCCAGAAATAAGGCAGCACAGCATCAGGAGTGCGAGCACAGACCTGGAGCCCGCTGTCTGAGTTTGTCTTCTGGCTCTGCCACTGACCAGCTATGACCGCCCGCAAGTCTCTGCACCTCTCTCTGCCTCCGTCTCCTCATTGGGAAAATGGGAATGATAATGGCTGTTGTGAGGATTAACTGAGTTAATCTTTGTAAAGTACTTAGAACATTTTCTGGCACCCAGCACGCACTATGTAAGTGTTTGTTAAATAACGAAAACTCAGCAAACATTATTGAATACACATGGAAGGTATTCGGTAATGTTTGTTGGCCGGTCTGAGGCCTACGCGTGGCAGGGATGATGTTTTACTGTTCTCCGTAGCCTCAGAGGCTGGCACGGGATAGACGTCAGTAAATGTTGGTTTCACTGGGCCGATCCTGTCCTCCTGGACCCATCCTTGCTTTTCTGACCGGGAGCTGTGAGTCTGGGAGTGCTGGGAACCTCAGCAGGGCTGGTGCATTTTGGCAGCCTGTGTTCTTAGAGATGCAGCCGTAAATCCTGTTGTCGACGGTTCCCTCCAGCAGGGCTGCTTTTTCTGCCTGTTTGGGTGCAGACAGGAACTGTCAATACAGAATCGATCTTCACAAGGCGGAGACTGATGTGCGGGGCTGTGAACTGTGGTGTGGAGACAAGCGGGAACACTCCGAGCGTCTCACGACTTCCCCACGGCTCTGGGCGTGTGATTGGCACTTGGTAAATTCTCATGAACTGGCGTCTGAGCCTGGTTTGGGGCAGCCCGTCTCCCCTTGACTCCCACACGTGCTGCGAGGATATGTCCACTCCAAGCCTTTGTTTGAGCTGGGCTCACACTGCAGAGCATCTTTTCACATCACCTTCTCTTTTCTGACTTCCTTCTGCCCTTCAGGGTCCCTCTTTGTTCACGTGGCTTTTCCCTAGATCTTGGCTCAGTTTTTGTTCAGTATCTTGCCTTTCGTGTAAACAACACCCCAATCTACGCATTGCTCTTTGGTTCATTCATTCACCAGACATTCACTGAGAATAGTCACTCAGCAAACATTCTTTGAGGTTCTCTTCTGTGCTAGACACTGTGCTGGGATCTGCGGATACAAAACTTATAGTCACATGTGAAAAGTGAAAAACAATAGAACAATCATGGCATGAAAAGGAGAGGCAGAAGTTGCTGTGGGGTCCCTATGCATGGAGATCTAACCCAATCTGGGGGGGCGAGGAAGGGTCTGTGCTGGGGAGTGGGGTTTAAGCTGAGTGTCCAAGAATAAATTTGAGTTAGCAGTTGAAGGAAGGGAGAGAGCAGTCCAGATTTTCAACTTGATACCAAGGGCAGTGGGGAGTTTGAAATGGAGAATCAGATGATTGTCTGTTCACTTTCCAGTTTTTAATTTTAGATACGACATGAAGTTGATATTTTAAAATATAAGGTTGATGTTTCTAAAGGTTTTATTTTTAATCAGCTCCATTAAAGTATAATTTACATGTGATAACATTCACCAATTTTAAGTGTATAAGTCAGTCATTCTTTGAAGTTATGTAATTATCATCATAATTAGAACACGAAACACTTCACACCCCCAAGTTCCTTCACGTCCCTCACAGTCTGTCCTCTCCCCCCAAATCCCCCACCTAACCCCAGCCTCAGGCAAACACTGATCTTTCAAATCTGTAGATTTGCCTTGTCTAGACTTTCTTAGAAATTAAATCATGAAGGAGCCTCTGTCCCTGGCTTCTTTTACCTACCACCATGCTTTTGAGATTCTCTATGTTGTCTATTAGGGGATTTTTTTTTTAACTGCAAAGTAATATTCCCTCTCATGGTTGTGACACGATGTGGTTTTCCTTTCAGTAGCCGGTGGACATTTAGGTTGTGAGAAGGCTGCTTTTGATTCTCCCCTCCTCCCCCCTAAGGCATGTTGCCTTACAGCCTGTCCGCCCTGGAGGAAAGCCCAGGGGGCTCATTGTCCGGGGAAGGAGAAAAGGACAAGTATTCTTTAGAATGATGAGTCCAGACTGCCTTTAAGTTTGCAGTAGGACAATTGTCTTAAAAACCAGCCTTGTGAAGAGAAACATTTTCTTTAAAGCTTTCTTTGTATTTGCAAACCAGGCCTGACCATCTTGGACTAGTGGACTTTACTGAGACCTTTAGATGGAGAGAATGTGCATAGGATGCAAGAGAAGCACACAGCCTAGGGCGAGTGGAACTAGGAGTCCTTCCTGCTTGGAGGAAGGAGGAGGGACCAGCCTGGAGTGGACAGCCCCCTGGTTATTTGGGGGAGGGGAGAAGACAGAAGGTCTCTTGGCACCTCAGGAAAGTAAAAGAGGGAACTGACAACCTTGGGGTTGTGCCCTGCCCCCTGCCAGCCCTGCTGGCTCAGGCCACCACCAAGGGACATGTCCAGAACAGGAAGTCTGAGAGAACCCCGCTGCTTGCCCACAGTCTATAGGATGATGGACACAGGTGCCAGAAGTCCACGTGTGCCTCCCAAAGTGGGGCTCAGAGGACCCAAGAGGATCAGGGCAGGTAGGCCACAGAGGCAGTGGCAGCAGGGGATGTGGGCGCGCATCTGCAGGCCAGAGGAATCAAAGACCAGCACCTGTCAATTCAGCGAAGAGAGAGTCTGAGGCTCAGCGATAAAGGGGTCAGGATACAATAATAGGCCAGAGGACACATGTGGACAAGCAACGACTCCCTCTTGCCACTCTGAGAACCCTCTTAGGAAAGATGGGGTGGGAGGTTAAAAGAACCCTTAAAAAATGGAACGTATTCCCCAAAGAGACCAAAGTGACTAAAAGAAATGGAATTACCTTTAACTTGTAAAATCAAGTTAGTTGTTAGTTTATTTTCCTCTGTCAGCAGGGAAGGAGACTTGTGAGGACATTGGGGTCAGATAGAGAAAATAAGTTTCGTCTCTCTACAGGTTTGGTATATCTCAATTATAGTAGATGTGATTTTTTTCCTGTTGTAGAAGACCCCTCTAGCTGGAGCTTTGGGGATGGACTGGGGAAGGGGCGCTGTCTTAGAGGCTAGGCTGGGACTGTCATAGTCATTCTTGAAGGAGGCCTGGACCAGGGTAGGGGCAGTGAAAGGGCTGAGAGGGACAGGGGTGAGAGCAGAGGGTCCCAACCCAAGTTGCACATTAAAAGTGCAACATCTTGATGCTCAGGCCACACCCTGGACCAATTCAGTCAGAATCTCTGGAGGTGGGACCCAGGCATCACTATTTTTAAAGACCCTCAGGTGACATCGGTGTGTAGCCAAGGTTGAGAAAATTAGAAGTTGAAGAGCGGGGCTTCTCCAACTTTAATATCCATCTGAATCATCTGGAAAAGTTGTTAAAATGCAGATTTTATTCTCTAGGTCTAGAGTGGGGCAGAGAGTCTGGCGCTGAGGCACGTATCCAGAGATAATATCAAGGAGTTAGCGTCAACAGGGCTTGGTGATGCCTGGATGTGGAAGAGGGCAGGGCATGCCAGGAAGATTTCTAGGTTTCCAGCATGAGCAACTGAGAGGCATTAGGGCCTTTAACTGAGCTTTGGACCCAGATGCTGAGCAGATGTGAGGACTGGAGGTGAGTGGAAACTAGGCCAGCCTAGGGCCCGTTGAACACAGCGTCTGTTGGCCTGGAGCTCAGTAGATAGGAGGAGGTATAGATTCGGGAGTCATCAGTCCAGCACTAACATCAGCTCGCATTTACCACGCACTGTGTGTTGGGGTCTAGAGCAAGCATTTTGCATATAATAACTCACTTAGAAGTCACAAAGACCCTCTGAAGTAAATAGCATTATTTATCCCATTTCTCAGATGAGGAAACTAAGGTTTAAGAGGGAGGAAGGAACTCGGCCATGGTTGCATGTCTAGTCACGGGCTGATCTTGGCTTTGAACCCAGGTGTCTGGCCCCAGAGGGCACATGCTACGCCCTATGCCCTGGGAATGGAGATCCTCACCCAGGGAGTCAGTGCTGAGAGAAGGATGTGCGAGGTGTTCTGAGGAATTCTAAACCCTAAATTTTACTTTGCAGCAGACTTTTACAAGGTCCTGAGGATTAATGTATCCTTAGGACGTTTTTTGGTCACAGGTGATAGAAACCTACCTCAAACTCTCTTACAAAGAGAATGGAATTCATTGGCTCATGCAACTGAAAACTCAAAGGTCAGCTCTGAACTACAGGCATGCTTGGATCCAGGTGCTCAAAATGTCAAGAACTTGCTCCATCTCTTGCTGCTGCTTCTCTGCCTTAGAGACATTCTCAGGCAGCCTCTCCGCAGGTATGACAATGATAGCCCAACAGCTCCAGGCTCCGGTCTTACCAGTTTAGAAATCCCAATGGAGAGAGGGACTATTTCCTAGTTGCTCCAGCAAAAGTCCTGGCATTGCTGCTCACTGGCTCCTATTGGCCCAGCACGGGTCACGTGCCAACAACTCACACACGGTACAGTCTCTGCATCTTTGCCCGGCTGCTTCCTCAGCCGAAACTGCCTCCCCAGCTCACTGCCACAACCACTCTTCTGCTTACTCATTCTCCAAGGCCTGACTCCCTTACATCTGCCCCTTCTGAAGCTTTCCCCAGCAACCAGAGTTTTTATCAGACACCTCTTACCCACCACTTCAGATCCTCTAGTCCTCACAGTCCTAAGGAGTGTCTCCTGCCAGCTCTTTGTGGGCCTGACAGGCTTCCTTCAGAGGCAGCTTCCTGCCCACCTGGGGCTTCCCTTCACTTTGTCTTGGGGTGCCCCTGTGCCATGCCCAGGTGGGCACAACCCAAAAGTATAGGAGAGTCCTTGCTCTGTGTGTGAAACTTGGACTGCTGAGAGAGACGCTACCAGTGGATAAATTTTCTCCTTTTCTTCCCATCCCTCAACCCCAAGGGATATTCCACTTCATGTGGTTTCTCAGGGCACAGTTCACAGACCCAGCAGTCAGCGACTCTTGCCTTGATCACACATCTTTCTACCTCTTCTCTTCATTCCTCTTGTCCTCCACTTCTGCTTCTTGGGTATATTAATATTCGTCAGGGTTCTCCAGAGAAACAGAACCAATAGGAGATATATCTATGTCGATATTGACATTGATATACACATATATCTAGAATGAGATTTATAATAAGGCACTGGCTCACACAGTTATGGAGGCTGAGAAGTCCCACAATCTGCCACCAGTGAGCTAGAGACCCCAAAAGTCAGTGCTGTAATTTCAGCCTGAGTCCAAGGCCTGAGAACCAGGAGTGCTGATGATGTAAGTTCCAGTCCAATGTCTCAGCTCCCAGCGGTCAGGTAAAGAGAGGGAATATTCAACTTTCACCACCTTTTAGTTCTATTCGGGCCCTCGGTGGGTCAGAGGGTAGCCACCCACCCTGGGGAGAGCCATCTGCTTTACTCGGGCCACCAGTTCAAACACTGGTCTCTTCTGGAAATACCCTCACAGACACACCCAGAAATTATGTTTAACCAGATATCTGGGAATCCTGTCACCAGGTCAAGCGGGCACATATAAAATTCGCCCTCTCACAGGGATTCCATTCCTAGTAACGTGACAAACATGAGCCCTCTGCCGCCGACTCTGCTTTCAGAGGAAAAGAGGGAACTAGTCCCTCCTCAGTGCTATTGCTCTTTGGTTTAACTTCTTTTACTTCAAATTAAATTCACAGCAGCGTTAGAGTTCATGCTTGGTGTCTGCTTCCTGCAACTTACCAGGCTGGAGGATGGTGCAGGTCATAAACCGGGCACAGCACAGTACAGGTACACCTTGTTTGATTGCACTTGGTTTCACTGCACTTCACAGATGTCGCATTTTTTTGACAAATCGGAGGCACGACCTTCCACCAGCTAAAAGATTACGACTTGCTTTTTTGTGATGCCCCCTTCATCGCCATGGTCTAGAACCAAACCTGCAATATCTCTGAGGTGTGCCTGTACTTCAAGTGCTTCCTACACTGTGCGGCCTGGAAGGTACAAAGGGGGGCAGTGCGAGTAGGAACTCCATGTCAGTGTAAGAAGAAAGCTAATCTTTTTTCCCCCCAATTTTATCAAATTACATTTGAAGTCCAATAACCTGCACACATTTCCAGTGTACAATTTTGGTCATTTTTGACATATGCACACAATCATGGAACCATTGCCATCATTTCACTCAATCTCCAAACCACTGATCTGTTTCCATCACAACAAATTGTTTGCATTTCCCAGAGTTTTACATAGAGTCACATAGCATGTATTTACTTATTTATTTCTTTTTGGCCTGGCTTCTTCCAATCAGCTTAATTATTTTGATTTATTCATGTTATTGATATTGATAATTTATTCCTTTTAATCTTGAGTCATAGCCTCTTGTACGAATATACAACAATTGGTTTATCCATTTATCTGTTGACGAACATTTGGGATTGGCCCCAGGTTTTAGCTATTACAAATAAAGCTGCTATGAGCATTCTCATACAAGGTTTTGTGAACACACACATTTCCTTTTCTCTTGGATAAGTCCCTAGGAATGAAATGGCTGGGTCACATAGTAAGTATAAGTTTAACTCATTGAAAACTGCCAAATTATGTTCCAAAGTGGTAACATTATGTTTTCATTTTCACCAGAGGCGTGTGAGAGTTTTGTTCTCACCCATATTTGGTAGGAATAGTCAGTCTTTTTAATTTTAGCCATTCTAATAGGTGTGATTGGTATCTCATCGTGGCTTTAATTATCTGTTCTCAGGTGATTAATTATTTTGAACATCTTTAATGTGCTCATTTGCCATCCATATACCTTCTTTGGTGAAGTGTCCAAATTTTTTGCCCATTTTTGTTGTTATTGGGCTGTTTGCTTTCTTATTATTTTTGGAAGTTCTTTATATATTCCAGATGCAAGTCTCTTAGCAGATATGTGATTTGTAAATGGCTTCTGTCTGTGCCTTATCTTTTTGTTTTCCTAATAGAATCTTTCCAAGAGCATATGTTCTTAATTCTGACATAGTCTAATTTATCTATTTCTTCTTTTGTGAATAGTGTTTGGAACTGAATCCAAAAAATCTTTGCCTACCCCAAGATCACAAAGGTTTCCTCCTATGTTTTCTTCTAGAAATTTTATATTTTTATGTTTTATATTTAGTTATATGATCCATTTCTATTTCATTTTTAAGTATGAAAATGCAAGATGCAAGATATAGCTCATAGGACAAAAGAGTCAAGCTTTCACCATAAAGAAGGCTGTTTGCTCTAGATTTTTCTTAGAGGCTCAACTCCTGGTCCAGTTCTCTGAGCCTTTGCTATGTTAATTTGGATCTGTCTGGTGTTCACAACGTTCTGGGGTAGGCTAAGACTTGTCTGGGTCGTTCAGATCTCTGATCCCTGTCCTGATTTGAGCTGCTTGACAACGCTTTGAGATGCACAAGGCAGAAACCAACCTCCTCATCTAGCAGATGAAGCATTTGGGGCCCACAGCCAGTTAGGTGCCCAGGAGCAAAAGCCACAGGTAGCGCAGTCCTTCCTTGCTAGCTGGGAGGGCTGAGGGAGACCTAGATCCATGTCACAGGAGATGGGAGGTTGTTCCAGCATCTTTGCGCCACACAGTGGGAGACATGAGGCCAAGGGCTGACCTCCCAGCCACACTCTGGCTCGGGGTGAAGTCTCCAAGCTCTAGGCCCACCCCCAATATCCCCTACCCAGATGACAAGCACTCTGACTCAGCTTGTCTTCATCCTACCATCCCATGGCCCAAGAGCATATGTTGGGGGCAGAGAAAGGGAAGGAGAAGTGCAAGGAAGGGGTAATCCCATTTCTCTGGGCATCTCTGGGCATCATGAAATCAGCAGAGTCCCAGCTGCTTCTGATGTCAAGGAATAATAGTAATAAAAACCATGCTCATGGAGCGCCTGCTGTGTGCCAGGCACTGTACAAAGCACATGTGTGTACATACATACATGCGCTCCTGGTCTGCTGGTAACAACCCCATGAGACTGGGCCTGAGATGACACCCATTTAACAGATGAAGAATCTGAGGACCCCAAAAGCTAATTCTCTTGCCCAAGATCACACAGCTGGTAAATGATAGGGCCCCTGGAGGGAAACCTCACACCTGGGCTTCTCCAGCATTTGAACCAGCTCCCCTAATTCCTTGCTGCATTCCCTGAAAACCTCCTACCCTCTTAATCCCACTACTGCTGCCAGAGCCCTTTCTTGAGTTGCCCAGAGGAATGAGTGAACCCCTGTCCCCAACCCAAAAGAGAAGGGGAAGATTCCCAGAGGCCCTCTGTCTAAGCAGACCCCTTTCTCCAACCGGAAATTAACTCAAAGGGTGGAGGGCTCCGTCTCTGGATGCAGGGATGGGGCTGATTGTTTTCTGTTCTTCATTAAGTAACAAAGAAGAAAACCAACTGGGCATGGTGTATGAGCCTCCCCACCAGCACCACCCTGGACTCCTGGAACATCTTTATCCACTTACCCGTGGATTCAGGAAATTCTCCTCCAAGCCAGTTTTATTGGAGATTTTGGAAGCAAAGCTCATAGCCTCCCAATCAATAACAGATGAACAATGTTCACATCACATTTTTTCGGGAGGACATTTGGCCCAGGCTTGCCCCAAGGCCTAGCCTTGGACATTCCCATTCATTCGGACATTGCTGGGAAATGAGGTTCAGGACTATTCTAGAAACCAGAGTCATCGGCATGTGGGTGTGGCGGGAAGGGGTGTCCTGGTCTGGGGCAGGCCTGGGGAAGCCCTGTTTTTTGCAAGGGTTGGGGTCTGGCCCAAGCAGCTTCCCCTTACTTCTCCTCTCCCCCACCTCCTGTCTGGCTCATTTTCCCCATGTGCTCAGCATGGGCATCAAAGCCACAGGCCATAAAAAATCAATCAAATCCAATCCTGGCCGAGCCAGGGAACATGGTGCCAAAGTGCTAATGGAGGAAACGTAGGCAGCAGGAGTGACGGCACGCACGGCTGTGCAGAAGCAGTGTCAGCAGCAGCCTCCTCACCCCACCCTTCATCCCACAGATACATGACTCTGGAGGAGATGGTCCAAAGATGGGGACAAGGACTTCCTCTTGGACCTCCATGTTCTCCAGGTCCATAGATAGAAGGGTGGGACAGGGAGCAGTGAGGAGGACAGAGAATGGTGGTAACATTCTGCTACCATCAGCCCATCTATAATACAAGAAATGAACCACTTGGAATGAGAAGCTGGGTCCACAGTTTTGTTTCTCTCATCTCATCCACACTTACTGAGCACCTATCGTATGCTGATCAGAGAGAGTGTGAGACATGGGTGAGAATGTGCAGGCCCTGCCTGCTGGAGTTTACAGTCTGGTCGGTAGGTTTGTAGCAGCTCTGTCAACATCACAACTCTCTCCTCAAGAGAGAAAATAAACAAGAAAAACTGCATTTTGGGCTCCCTCAGTGGATGATGGCTCTTTTCTTGCACCATTTGGGAGATTCCATCACTCACATGGCCAGGTCATCCATCTCATTTGCTAAAGAAACTCCCTCACTGAAGAAACCACTAGATATTTTTGTCCTGCTATAGCCGTGCTCATCCTCAGGCAGATGTTTGCTGAGCACCAGGAAGGTTCAGGGCCCTGGGGAGACATTCTCTCTGGATGCAGAAGGCCAGCCAATGATCAGAGAACCTGATGGTGGAAAATCCATGCTGAAGGCTGGGCAAGCTTCAATCCACAGAGAGGGAGGACTGTGCAGCAAGGTGGACTAGCCCAGGTCCACGAGGCACCAGTCCTGGGTCAAGCCTGGCTCTACCAATGGATCACTATGTGACTTTGGGCCAATCTGTGCCCTGCCCCCTGACCTCAGTTTCCCCATCTGAGAAATGGAGTGGTGGATAGGTGTTTCTGCAAGTGTAGTCCGTGGACCACTTATTTTAGAATCATCTTGGGTTGAGGGGACTTGGTGAAAATGTAGATTCCTGGCACAGGTATTCAGAAGGTAAGCCTGGAAATCTGCATTTGAAATACACTTCCTTTGGGGATTTTGATATCCTGAATTTTGAATAAGATTCCTGAAGGAGATAGTGTCTCAGTGCTGTGCTAGCTTGCCAACTTGGCTGCTCCTCTAGAGGAAGTTGGCTGATGGGGACTCAGGTGATGAGGGGAAATGTCATGAAGGTGGACACAAGCTGAGCTTGAAAGCATAATAATGTTAATGGTCAAATTTGTTGCTGCTGATCGAATGACTTTACCAGACTCTAGGCACAGCCACTAATTTCTTCTTGATGGGCTCAGTGCTTTATGTGCATTATCTCATTAGGACTACATTGTGACAGCCCTATGAGATAGGACCTCTTATCCCCATTTCGTGGTGAGAAATCTTGGGCTTATCTAAAGGTTTAGTGACTTGCCTAAGATGTTTGGATCCCCCTGAGACAGACTGGAAATTCTTCCTAACAAAGTATATCACAGGTTGCATGCAGGTAGAGGAAGCCTTTCAGGAGCAGAAGGTGTTGGTATCCGAGGCTCAGAGAACAAAAATGGATTGTTTCCTAGAATGCTTCACATAGTCCCTCATTCAGTCAGTCATCCACTTAGTTATTTGCTTTCTCACTCCCTCGTTAATGAATTCGTGTACTTACTTAGTTTGTTTAATCACTCACTTTTCCTGTTGATTTCCGGACTGTGTTAGTCAGGGTTCTTTCATTATAAGTGGCAGAAACACAACTCAAATTCACTCAAGCAAAGAAAGGAATTTATTGATACATGTATCTGTAATGTCCAAAATATATACAGTGTATGTTCAGCTTTCGTCATGACAGGATTCAGGTGCTCAGGTGTTATAGTCAGGAACTCTCCCTACACTCTTAGGCTCTCCTTTCTTCTGTGTTGGCTTCACTCTCAGGCAGATCAGTTGGGTTTCTTTTTTCTTTTCTCTCTCTCTCTCTCTCTCTCTCTCTCTCTCTCTCTCTCTCTCTCTCTCTCTCTCTCTGCTTGTAAAGTTGGCCACCAGCAGCTGCAGGCTTATGCCCTATCAGCTTAGCCACTACAGTTGAAAGAAGATGCCTCTCTCCCACCACCCCAGAGCTCAGCAAAAATTTCAGAGAGATCTCTTATTGGCCAGCCTGGGTCACGTGCTCACTCCTGAACCAATCACTGGGGCTGGAGTAGTCAGAGATCCAATTGGCCAGGCCTGGTTCTGCCCGATAGTTCCAACTCAGTGCATTACATAGACTGAGCATAGAGAAAGGGTAGTTTCCCCAAGGAAACTTGGAGTGGATACTGGGTGGGCAAAAATTAAAAGGTGTCTTCTATATAGGGGTAAGACATCTACATCGCACTGGGCTCCTCCCACCCAGTTCCAATCTGACTCTAGTCACAACCACTGATTTCTTCTTGGTTTTGTGATGGAGTTGGGGCAATAGCCCCTTTGGGTTTGGAAATGCCAAACCCCTTTATTGCTCTGTGGCTGAGATGAGAAAATCATGGGCATTCATTACCTGCATGGCTAAATGCTTTACAGACAAGTTCCTTTAATCCAGTCAGCAGGCCCTCACCGAGGCGGGCAGAGGAGAGTTCTCTTCCCATTTCACATTGGAGAACCTGAGGATGCTAGAAGTTAAGGATTTCATGCTAATGTAATGGCTAATTTTATTGTCAACTTATGTGCTAAGGGATGCCCAGATAGCTGGTAAAAACATTTCCAGGTGTGTCTGTGAGGGTGTTTCTGGAAGAGACTGACATTTGAATCAGTAGACTGAGTAATGCAGATCGCCCTTGCCAATAAAGGTCAGCATCATCCAACCCTTCGAGGGCCTGAATAGAATAAAAAGTTGAAGGAAGGGCGATTTACTCTTTCCCCTTGAGCTGGGACATCCATCTTCGGCCGTCAGAGATCAGTGCTCCTGGTCCTTGGGCCTTTTGGACTTGGACCTGGACTTACACCATTGGCAACCCTGACTCTCTGGCCTTCAGACACAGACCAAATTATGTCATCGTCGTTCCTTTTCCTGGGTCCGTAGTTTATGGAAGGCAGATTGTCAGGCTTCTCAGCCTCCATATTCAAATGAATAAATTCCTATGATAAATATCCTCTTATATATCTCTATAAATCCTCTGTTTTCTGGGGAACCCTGTATAGCTACAGTCACAGCTGTCAAGCAACAGCTCTGGTTTCAGCCCAAGTCTATGTGATGTGAGAGTCCACGCCACCCATCTCTCTGTGTGGGAAAGGTGAATTCCTACCTACAGGTGAAGTTCGGTTCTGTTTGGGGTGAGAGGGTGGGGAGAGGGCAGAGTTGCAAATTTGGAACTGGTCAGAAAGAAGTTTCTACGGTTACTAGAGGATTTTTCAGACCCACCCCAGCTGAACTAGGCCCTGATTTCTGTTGCACTGGTCACACAGATGCAGGCCTCATGGGAACAGGGCTTAAGCAGGACACACCCTGTAGGATGTATCTCAAGCCTCCCTGAGTGTAGGGTAACTGAGGTCACCAGGCAGCCGGGGAGGGGCGGGAACCAAATGTTTGCAGAGCATCCACTATGTTCCCAGAACTGTGCCGGGCTGAGTGGGATACCAGGAAACGTAACTGTCATAATCATTGTGGGCAGAGATTCTTAGGATGTTAGCACAAGTGGCCCCCAGAAGCCATCGCGTTCGGGGCTGACAAACTCAGATAGCTATCAGGGCTGTGCAGGTGGGGAGTCATGGGCAGCACAAGGACAGCCACCACTCAGCATTTGCCATGTGGATGTGTGGGCCCTGTGCTGCTCCCCCTTTGGTTTTTCAGATAAAATATGTAAGTTGATCTTTATGTGAACATTTCTAGTCTTTAAAAAATAAGTTTGAATTTTTAACACACTCTATGTAGGCTAAAGCAACATGTCTACAGATTTGTTGGCCTCGTCTCACTTTACCAGTGGGGATAGCGAGGCCCCCCGAGGGGAGGTAATGTGCCCAAGGTCACATAGCCAGAATGAGAACCAGCTCTTCCACCTTCCAGGCCTGTGTTCTGACCCTGGGCCACTGTGTTCCTTGCAAGTACATGTTCAGCACGTGGCAGTTTACACAGCACTTCTGCGTCCAGTATCTCAGTTGATCTTCACCTTGCCCCAGAAGAGGCTGAGTGGAGACAGTCACCTCCATTTTACTGATGAGAAAGCAGTAGCTCAGAGGAGCCAAGCATCATGAACAGATCCCACAGCCAGGGAAAGGAATGCATACATCTGGCTCTCAGTGCAGAGTCTGCTCTCTCAGTTGGTGCTAAATCTTGTGGTCTGGGTTTCGGCAGGAGTCAGGTCTTCCTGAAGGCTGTTTGGGAGAGAGTTTACATTAGGAGACAAGACTCACATTAAATATGCTCAATGGAGCACAGGTGTGTGAGACAGAAAGTGAGCAGCAGCTGACGGGGCCAGGCACAGGGCTAAATGTTTCACATAAATTATCTCATTAAGTCTGCACAGTTACTCCTGTGAGAGAGGTACTCTTATTTTACTGATGATGAAATTAAGGCACAGAGAGGTGAAGAGACTCAGCCAACATCACATCTAGAAGGCGATAGATCTGGAGTTTGCATTTGAGTGGTCTGGATCCAGAGAGCCCATGCTCTGGAAATGTTACTGGGATGGGCAATTGGTTGGCATCATCTTGAAGTGAGGGGAATTCTTCAGCAGAGTATCCCAGTGATGGGTCAGCATTAGCAAAGTTCTGCAGATTGATTAAAGATCAGCCGGGAACCCAGCCAGCCAAGGATGGCAGAGCTAGAACAGAGCTCTGAGATCAGGGGACCCAAGCCCTTCTATATCAAGAGGATACTGATGCCGAGGGTTAGACCCAAAGCCACACAGCACCCTGGTGGAAAAACCAGGGCCAGGACCCAAGCATCTTATCCCAACTGCTTTCCTGCTGCCCCCAAGCCTTCTTCACAGTGTTTGAATTTCTATTTATGAGACTAAGGTGGGCCCTACACATGTCAGAATCCTGCCTGTCTCACCTCTCTATGGTTTCATGACAAACTCCCAAAACTTAGCGTCTTAAAATAACAACAGTTTTATGATCCCTCATGTGTCTGTTGATTGACTGGGCTTAGCTGGTGGCTCTTCTACTCTGCATGATGCTGACTGGGGCTGCAGTCATCTGAGGGCTCAAATGAGCTGGGATATCTAAGATGGTGACCTCACGTGGCTGGTGATGATGGATGCTGGTGTTAGGCTGTGGCTGAGCTGGAGCTGTGGAACAGAGCCTCCCTGTGGCTTCCCCATGTGGGATGGGCTTCTCACAGCATCACTGTTGGGTATAACTGTTGATGTGATAGTACATAGATGTTTTGATCTCCTAAAACTATTGTAATTTCCTAAGTGATAAGAGCAATAGGAGCATCTTTTGTTGTAACATTTGGTTTTTGTCCCCAGCTCCTGAAATAACTCCTGAAACATCTTTGGTTATTCATAATAAGCTCCTTTCAATCATACCTGAGTTTATGTTAATGAGGTGACTTGGAAAGCCCCTAAGAATAGCAGCTGGTTGCCAGGGAAACCGAACAAGTGATTAAAGGATTGAAAAACTCAGCCCCGTTTCTACTTCCTAGGAGAGAAGAGGGGCTGGAGGCTGAGTCAATCACTAATTGTCATCATTTAATCAACTGTGCTTATGTGAGGAAGCCTTGGTAAAAACCCTAACTGAAGGGGCTTGGAGAGCTTTCCATGCTGGTGAACACATGGAGGTGCTGGGGGGTGGCCCACCTCGAGAGGGCATGGGTGCTCTGCATCCCTTCCCCATACCTTGTACCTCTTCCTCTGGACCTTTATCTGGTCCTCTGTGATATCCTTTGAAATAAACTGGTAAATATAAGTAGACGTTTCCCTGGGTTTGCGCTGTTATAGCAGGTTATCAAGACTGGGGAGGGAGGGGGTTGGGAACAAGTGACAAAAGTAGAGGTGACAACGTGGGACTTGAGATTGACATTTGAAGTGGAGGGCAGTATTTAGGGATTAAGCCCTTAACCTGCGGGGTCTGTGCTAACTCTGGGCAGTTAGGAAAAGAATAGATTTAAATCATAGGACACCTGGTCAGTATCATCCAAGAACTAGAGAATTGCTCGGTGTGGAAAACTCCACACATCTGGTGTCATGGCGTGAGAGGTGCTGTGAGGAGAGAAAGCAGGAGGAGTTTTTCTCTTTAGGTTCTAAGAAAGGCTGTCCCTAGAGTGAGCATTTTGGGACCTAGGTAAAAGCAAGGCTTCTGAGCCAGGCTTAGATGTTACAGGATGCTCTCTGTTGGTCAAAAACAAGTCATAAGCCAACCCAGTATCAAGGAGAGGGGGCTACACAGGGTGTGAATACTGGAGTGGTGGCTTATCCTTGGAGACCAGCTATCACACTACCTTTCTGACACCCCATTCATTTTTCCCATCCAAGTTTCAAGGACTCTCTGCTCCTCAGTTTCTTCTGTTGACCAGTGATTCAGTCCAGTTCATCCAGGTGCTTTGCCAGGAACTGACGTCCAGTCCAGTGCTGGCCTCTAGGAAGAAAGGGAGAAGCAAGAAGGGAGAACAAAGAAGGGAGGGAGAGAGAGTTTCCTACAACAGCCAGAGTCATAATCTAGCCTCCTCCCTGAATCTCCAACACACCAAGCTCCTGCCCACTTTAGGTCTTTATATTCGCTGTTCCCTTTGCCTAGAATCTTCTTCTCTCCAAGTTTTCCATGACCAGGTCCCTCTTATTTTCTAGGTTTCTAGGTTACCTCCTCAGAGATCACCCAAAGTCACCACCACCATCAGCCACCCATTCTCTCATCAGCCTGAATTATTTGCTTCAGAGCACTGATCCCCATTGAAATGATTTTATCTATTTGTTTTCTCTGTCCCTGTCTCCCTCCGTCTAGACCAGAGTTTCTCAACCTTGACACAATTGACATTTTGGGCTGGATAACTCTTTGTTGTTGGATGGGGTGGGGGACATCCTGTATCTAGTAGAAAGTTCAGCAGTATGCCTGGTCTCTATCTACCAGGTGCCTGTAGCATCTCCTGTGCGTTGTGATTATTCAGGATGTCTCTAGACACTGCCAATTGTCTAGGCAGGTGTGTGTGTGTGCATGTGTGTGTGCGCGCGCGCACGTGCGCGTGCCTGGTTGAGAACCACTCTTCTAGGCCATTGGGTCTCATACTTCAGAACCACCAGGAAGACCTACATGTAATTGACACAGATTGCTGGGCCCCACCCCAGAGTTTTAAATTCAAGAGGTCTGGGATGAGATCTAGCATTTGCATTTCTCCCAAGTTCCCAGGTGATGCTGACACTGCTGGTCCAGGGACCATACTTTTGAGAACCTCTGGTCTGAGATTGTCTGTCTTACGTCACAAGTGCCTAAACAGTGGCTGCACATAGTTGGCACGCATAAATATTTCTTGAATAAACCATCTTAAAATCTCAGCAGCAAGGAGACAACTCCTGGGGGTTTAGAATGAAAAATTATCTGGTGGGGAAAGGGAAAAATTGATGTGTTTGGGGAGGGGGCATGACAGATGATGTGAAATTTGTTGGTTGGCTTTGACCTGGGTGGGCTTTATGGCTTGGCCATTCATCTTGGGTTTCTCCTGCGGTTCACTCTGATCCGTTTCTCCTTATCATAGGGGGATTTTTTGCCCCTGGAGCAACTGGCAGCAGGATTCCTGTGACAGATGCTCCCTCCCTCCGGGTTCCTTGCCCCTCTTAGAACTAATGCTGTCTTCCTCCCTTGCTGCCTCTCAGCTGTGGGATTGAGAAGGTGATGAGTCTACCAGGGGTGAGATGATGCCTCGTGCAGCTATAATGATATTAGTAACGACAAGCAGAGCTGACATTTACAGGAGCTTATTTACCACGGCCAGGCAGAGGGAAGGCACACGCTCACATGACTTCATGCGCCCCTCACTAAAGCTCTGTGAGGTGAGTGCATGTCATTATCCCTGTTTTACAGATGAGGAAACTGAGACTGAGAGGTGATGTCATTTGCCTAAATTTTCATAGACTCATGGAAGAGATGAAACTGGGATAAAAACCTAGGTTTTTCTGACTAAAGCCTTATTCTTAAACTCTATCAGTTCCTCAGACTGCTTTGGTAGGTGATGAAAATGTGTTCTGTGGTGGCAGATAGAGGAGGGTCTGGTGGCCTCCCTGTTGCTCCCAGGTCTCACCAGGCATGCTCAGGCCCCAGGGCCTTTGCACTTGTGGTTCCCTCTGCCTGGAATGTTCTTGCCCCAGGTATCTGCAAGGTGGCCTTCCTTCCCTCCTGTAGGTCTCAGATCAAAGATCACCTTCTTAATTAGGGCTCTCTCACCTCCAGTGCTCCCCATCCTTTCCTGCTTTATTCTCCTCCATAGCACCTGCCACCATCTGACATACTTTATGTTTCACTTATTACACATGTTATCTATCTCCTTACTCTGGAATGTCAGCCCCTTGGTCTACTTGGTTCACTGCTGTGTCTTCAATACTTGGGACAGTCCCCGCTGGATATCAGGAATGTATTGAGTCTTTGTTGAAGGAAGGATGTTAAAAGGAGAGAAGAATGGAAAAAGGGAGAGGAGGAGAGAAAGAATAGACACACAAAAAAATATATGAAAATTCTGTTAAAAGTCAACAAATTTTCCTTACCACGGTACCTCTCAGAGCCTTTATTTCGCAGTGTACATTTAAAGAAATATATGACTTTGGCATTTCTCAAACTTGATAACAGAGTACTTTTGGGTAGAGCTGCAGTTAACCTTGACTATCCTGGGGCATGGTCTTCGACCCACCCACCCCCCATTCTCTTGACCTATTTCTTCTTATTCCTGTCCTCCCTCTGCATAAAGTGCAGACTTAGATATCAGGGAACACGGACATCCACCTGCCTGCACACCTGTTTGCTGGCTGTGGTGGAGATCTGCCTGTGTGACAACATTGGCCTGCCTGTGAAGACGCTGCCAGGTTGTCAAAGGCAGAGAAAGAGCATCTCACCTTTGAAAGAGGCCGCTCGCCAGGCAAAAACAAGGTGTCCTGAACTTGGGACAACAAACAAGGCAGACGATGAATTCCTTTGAAGCAGTTGGGAGCCGCAGGGGCTGTGAGAACTCAGCTTTTCGGTACTAAAAGGACAACAGAGAGGCAGGTCACACGGGGACAACAGTTTCCATGTCTTTTTATCTGTAATCAGAGCCAACAGCCCCGGGGGCTGAAGAACTCAGAAATCAAGGACTCTCACCACCCACCTCTGAATTCCTGCTATCCAGCGGATCTTCAAGGAAGCCAGATCCAACCTTGGGGACTTCGTACTTCTCTTTATCCGCAAAGCCACCTTTCCGTGGGACTCCATCATTTAAAGAGAAACAGCATCAACAGTACGTAGTTAGGAATCAGTAGGCCTCGGTTCGAGTCCCGGCTCAGGCAATGACAGCTGAGTCACTTCAGGAAAGTCACTTTATCACTCCGAGCCTTGATCTCCTGCCCTATAAAATGGAACAATGCTACCGGACTCGCTTTCTCCCTCCTTGTTCTCCTTACAGCCAGTCAGATTCATTCATTCATTCGCCCAGTCTACACATACCATTTGGGGTTCTTCTGACCCACAGTGATCATCCTTGGGCTCCGACATCCCTCAGGATCCACCCTCCCCCATGTGGTCCAGAGGCAGGAGCACCAGGTGGCTATGCACCTGGAGGGCTAGGTTCCAGTCCTGGTTCTCCTGAGCTGCCGGGGTCCTGCTGTGTCGGGAACAGTGGAAGAGGGGGCAACACTTTCCTTTCTTCTTCAGTAACCTTTTGTTTCCCCTGATTTCCTAAGAAATAGGAAAATCTCAAGAGAAGCACTTCTAAAGCTTAGTGTATATCCTACTAGTGTGTGTGTGTGTGTGTGTGTGTGTGTGTATGAGAGATATAGATAGATGACAGATAGATGACAGATGATAGATAGATAGATAGATAGATAGATAGATAGATAGATAGATGATAGAGACTCTCCTCAACTTACAACGTGGTTGTGTTCCAAAACTGTATTTAATATACCGAACCTACCAAACACCCTAGCCTACCTTAAATGTGCTCAGATTACAATAAATATTAAATATTAAAAAAATAAATAAATATTAAAAAATAAATATTAAAAAAATATTGTACACTGTCGAGAATTGCTTGTTTACTCGTGATCGCATGGCTTTCTGGGAGCTGTGGCTCGCTGCTGCTGCCCAGCATCACAGGAGTGTGGTACTGCTTATCACTAGACCAGGAAAAAAAACAAAAAACAAATCAAAGTATGGTTGCTACTGAATGTGCATCGCTTTCACATGACCCTGAAGTCAAAAAAATCGTAAACCGAACCATCATCAGGGACGGTCTGTGTGTGTATCCATGTATGTGTATATGTGCGTATGTACATGGAGATATGTGTATGATTTTCTAAATGCTTGTATCCATCAGATTCTTTAATCCTTCTGATGACCTCATGATGCATGTACTATGACCACGTGCGGGAAGCTATGTCTCAGATTAAGAGTGTGTCTGAGGTCACACAGCTGCTAAGTGATTGAAGCCCCCACAAGCAGGCAGGGGCGGGTGGGGCAGAGCTACCTGGGTGGGCAGAGAGGGCAGATCAGTGGCTTGGTCCCGAAGTCTATTTAAAGCATGTAGCGAGGGGGGTGGGTAGGTACTGTGTTACGCAAGTGATGCACGCTCTGTACAAATGAAGGAAAGCAAAGACATACAAAGAAGGAAATAAAAATAAACTCTACACCCACCCATCATCCAGAAATAATCAGAGTTCAAATGTTGGTGAATATTTTTTTGCTGCACTTCCATTTATTCTAGGCCCCACGCCTCTCACCTCCACGCTATGGCAGCTGAAAGTGACAGATTCTTTTCACTTAATAGGACACCACGGTCTTCTCCACACACAATTAAATATTATTTGGGAAGAAATTATTATAAAAAATTTCATGTATTCTGACTATGAGATAACTTATCCTCCACAGATAGATTTGTCCCAAATTTTGCATATTGAAATTGCATCTATAATTTAGCTATTATAGATGACACTGTAGGGTCTTTTGCCCTTGGAGAATTAGCCGACTGCCCCCACACCTTCTGTACTGTTCCATGCTGGAGGAGCATCTCCCCATTTCCTGCCTTGAGTTGTGCTGACAAGGCTCCTTCTCTTGCCTTAGCCTCAGGAAACACTAGGCAATGGGGAGGAACTGACAATGACACCTCCTGTTGACCGTGTACTCTCTGCCCACTACTCCACTGATTCCTCTCAAGAGTCCTATGAGGGGAGAGCTGCCTTCTCCATTCACAGAGTGGGGTGACGACCCACCCAGGGCACCTCACGGCCCACAAACCCTGTGTGCTCCTTACCCGGTGCCCCAGTTAGAGACAACTCTAGCTGCCTGGGCTGCAGGCATAAGCCCCAGCCCCCTGCCCAGCCCCACCCAGGCCCTGCTGGGTGTGGGGAGCTGAGATAGTGGGAGAGATGCTGCCCAGGGCTCAGCTGATAGAGCCCAGGGTGAGGTCAGTGCTGGGAGGCCCCATGGAAATAGTGATTATTCAGGAGGCAGTGGCAAGAGGGAAGAGGAGTTCACTGCTGGAGTTGGAAGCTCGGGTGACGATATGAACGTCCCGAACAGGAACAGACCACCTTGGATGTGGGAAGCAGGAGGGGCCTGTGTTTTGGGACCAGATGGCCATGTATGTGCAGTAACAATAACATCAGTGACAACGACAGCTTCCTGAGTGCTTGCTCATACCAGGCACTATATGTAGTTCTCGTTTAGTTTCCCTCTTTTCCATACGGGCAGGTATTCTTGTCTCTATTTTTCAGATGAGAAAACAGCCTCAGAGAGGTGGGTGACTTGCTCAAGGCCACACAGCTAGCGTCTGGCAGAGCCAGCTTCACCCCAAGGCCGGCTGAACTCCAAACAAACCTCTCCCTGTAGGATGGATCCAGGATCCAGGAGAAAGAAGGTACAGGGCAGAATTCTCTCCCACGACTGCCAAGCACTTGCTCTGTTTTATTGTTCATTCAAGCTCCTACACTATCCAAGTTCACCTCCTGCCAGAGATACCACAGGGTTCAGACGGATATTAAATGGAGACTTCTCACTTTCTCTTTCCAAATAGCTCCTTGACATCTTTTAGCAAACCTTTCAGAATCAGCATGTCCAAAATCAAACTCTTTACTTTCTAGGCTCGCCTCTTCTACCCTAATCTTCCCCATTTTAAATGACATCACCATCCACCCAGATGCTTAAACTGAAAGAGATGCAGCCTTAGGTTGGTTTCTCTGGAAGCAGGGCCCGAGCCAGCAACCCTTGTGTAATGATTGATTGAGGAAAAGTTCTCAGGAGGAAGCAGGTAAGGACACCTGAGCGAAGCCGTAGTCTTAGCTGGAGACCACTTTTAACCAGATCCCACGGGAGCCCTGGAGGGTACATTGTGACACAGAGTAAGTTCCACCTTGAAATGTCAAGGAGGCCTGCCTTCTATAACCTCATGTCAGCCAGTCATTGGTAGGGCGGATGTGGACTCCTAGTGAGTCAGGTCCCTTTGGCTAATGGTAATTCTCCAGAGAAGGGGGTGGCAGACACTCACAGGAGCCAGGGAATGAGTGCTCCAGGAACACCAAAGATCAGGGTGGGGTACCAACAGCATCCACTACACAAGTCATCCTTCATCCTGCCTCCATCCCATCTCACATCCTGCTCCTCGGCTCAGCTCTGCCTCCCCAAGGTATCCCATTACGACCAGTTGTCATCACCTGCACCCCCTTCATCTTAGTCCATGCCCCCACTACCTATCACCTAGACCAACCCCATAGCCTCCTTCCCAGCTGGTCTCCTGGTTTCCACATTCGCTTCCACCAGCCATTCTGCATCTAAACACCAGAATAACCTTTTTAAAACAGAAATCATGTTAGCTCACTGTCCTACTTCTGAAAACTTCCAGAAGCTGCCTGTCACGCTTGGAATAACCCCAAAACCCTGAGCTTGGTCTACAAGGTTCAGAGCGATCTGACTGACCTCTCCCTACCTCATTGATCTGATTTCTTACCATCTTTCCACTGCTCACTACTCTCCTACCCACACCCCAGCCCACCTCGGGTAATTCTGCATTTAAAGTACTCCACTTTGGGGTATCAATTTCCAATTCCATCCAGATTTTCTTAGTTGTCACTAATGACTAAACACAGCCCTAATGAGCTTAGGCGAAAAGAGTAATGCGTTGGTTCACAAAATTGAGAATGCTGGAGATGCGACAGTGTCAGGCATGGCTGGATCCAGGGGTGCAAGTGATATTACCAAGACTCTGGATGTCTTTTTGCCCCTCTCTTTATATAGTTTTAAGCTCTGCTTCCTTCTATATGTTGGTTTAAACCTCAGTAAAGCTTTCCTCCATGGAGCGAGAAAGACGGCTCTGCCAAGCCTATGTCCACAAAACTTATGATCCAAATAGGTTTTCTCTCAGAGTCCATAGATCCGACCTCTTGGTAGGAAATCGAATTGGCTGTACTTGGGTCAACTCCCCACCCCTTGGGCCGATTAGTATGTCCAGAGGGGTAGATCCTGTGATTGGCAAGGCAGTAGGCACAGTAGAAAGCACTGTCAGTGATGCTTCCCCAGAACTACATATAATGGAAACCTGGGAAAGACATGGCGAGAAATGTCCCTTGTACCTTTCCCCCCAAAGTCACCCTTTGTTCAAATTGAGAAGGAAACATTAATGACTGTAAAAGTCACGATCCATAAGCACTAGAAGTGTTTTCGCACAGGTCGCAATGTTGCTAAGGCACAGAGAGGCTGTGAGTCATGAGCAGTTTCCAGGGCGAAGGCTGGAACTCCACGCCTTTCCCTTTCACTGTCCAAAAGTGAGTGAGTGAGAACCACGATAATTTGGAATCCCCTAGGAGTCTCAGTGGCTTTGATATTTACACCAGTGGAAGTACAAAATTAATCGAGACTCACCTCTCACAGATCATCAAGCACTAGCGCAAGCCCTGGGAAGCTGTTGTTATCATGAAGGAAACACAGTAGTCGGGGGCATAATACAGCAATTCCATAGTATGGTTCACAGGTACAGCTATCATATGGTCAAATAAATTCAGGCAAAAGCGAGATCACACAAAATCAGTCAAGTTCTTTTCATGTAGGACTTCTCAGAGCCTTTTCGATGCTAAGGAATCTGTCGCTTACCAAGAGGGAGAAATAGTTTGCAACATTTCCCCAAACGGGTTGCCTAAAAAAGTTCTTTTTGGCCTGCCACCTGGTGGCCCTTATGTCCCCCGGGGAAACACGGGGGGAGTGAAAAGATGACAGGATTTGGAGTCAGAACAGCTGGAGTTGGAGCCCAGCTCTGCCACTTGGCAACTGGGTCAACTCTTCGTTTTGAGACTGTTTTCTCGTCTGTAAAATAGGATCATTATTTTTGCCTTGTTATATGGGCTTAGATATACGAAGTCATCCCACAGCGTGCGTGGCACAATGACTTGGTCTACTCTGACCTAAATTCAATCCTTGTAGAATGATCCAAGGCTGGTTACAAATACTGCCCCGAGTGGTGGCAGCCTAAGGGTGCCACCCATACACAATTCCTCAGGTGCCGAAACCTGATAACCTGGGGAAATCGATGGCTTGCTTGCATCAGACATCTTAAGGCTGTCTGTCACTCAGATAGCTGATGCCTCCAGCCTACGTCACGGGAAGCTTTGGGAATGGCAAAGGTCAATGTCAGATGGCTCTAGCCAACAGTTTGGAGGGCATGTACTGGGGGGTGGGAGGGTGGGAGAAATGTCAGGTCAGCTGAGAACTGAAACCTTCAGGGAACTTCTTTGTCCAGTAGCCACTGGGACCATCTGACTTTCAACTTTAGAAACCCTTAAATGACTAAAACTTTAAGCGTCATCAGCTTTGTAAATCCTACCCTATAAATAGAGGATGTGCAAAAAAAAATTTTTTTTTAAGGATGCTGGATTTGGCTGCATTGAAGTTTTGTATTATACTATACAGGACTGGCTAAGAGGGTATGTGAGACTTACAGAGGGCCTATTCCCAGAATCTGTCCTCTGGGGATCAAGCAAAGCTGGGAGGAGGTTATTCAAGAGCTGTCAGTGGCCTTCTTCCCTGCTGAAACCCGGGGAGCACTGATCCCCAAAACTGGTCTTTCAAACATGGGAGCCCCACCCGTGAGTCAACACACGTCCTTTTCTCCTTAAACTGAGATACGGTTCTGTCTTTCAACCAAAAGAGTCTTGACCAAGAAAAGGAGTGTTTGAACTTCTTGTTCATAAGCAGTTATTCAACAAATGTCTATTGACGACATACTACGCGCCAGGTCCTGCTATGAGCACTGGGAATGGAACATGGAACGAAGCAGGCACATTCCCTGTTCTCCTAGGCCTGTCTGAAGTATAGACTCGTTGGATGAATTAACCTTAAAATGTTACTTTTTCTATGCCAATTATATTTTAACAAAAGGGAGAACTGCTTTTTAAATTCCTGATTATAAAACTAACGTGAAGTCATTGGAAATAGTTAAAATAGTAGAAAGAAGACATATACAAAAAAGTAGAAGGAAGAAAAAAAAACACTCATAATTCCATCATCCAGGGACAACTGCTATGAACATTTTCATGTATTTCATTTTTTCCAAAACAAATATGCTTTTAAAAAATGAAATAGCACGGAATATATGGTTCTCATCGTGCATCTTCATCAAAGGCATCTTGAATATTTTCCCATGTCGTTAAATATTCTTAAGAATATTATTTTGAAAAAACATGATTCAAAACAGCTGTCTTAACATTGTATCGCACGAATAAACAACATTTTTAAGAATGAATCTATTACTGGGCAGTCAAGTTAGTTCCAACATTACAGTGTTATAAATAACACAGAGATGAACATCCTTGTTCAAAAAAAACACTTCATCTGGATCTCTTGATTTCTTTAGCTACATCTCCAGAGGTGGAATTTTGGTAGGCCAAAAGCAAGAAACGTTTAATTGTTTTTTTGATGCGTATAGAAGTTTACCAGGCAGAGAAGCCATATCAGTTTGTACCTCTACCAGGTAGATAGGAGCAGACCTCTCTCTCTCCACCCTTCCTTCCTCTTTTGGGATGAAGCAGTGTCAGGAGAGGGTGAGGTGAATGAGGCACTTGCCTCAGGCACCTAAACAACTCAGTACTCAAGATAAATAGTATTTTAATGCAATACTTTTTAAAAAATCAAGATTAATGCAAAAAAATCCACGATGAATAAAATATTAATTTTTTATATAAATACACAGTTCCCTAAACCTGAAAAAAAATATGTGCCCCTATTTCCATGATTTTATGTATTAAAATTTTTTTTCAAATACATGAAAATACATTTTATATTTAAATAGATAACATTTCCAGAATGTTAAAGTAGTTGAAAACGTGACACACTTGAAAAGTAAATGTCTTAAAGCTCGTGATATTAAGTTTAAATATTGGGAAAGTTTATTTACATCTTTTGATAACGTTTTATAGTCTTCAAACATATTTCCAAAGTTCTTTCATTTGTGGTAACTTACAACTAACTCTCAATGGAAAATAAAACAGGCCAAGAAGGAGATTTGAAATTTTAATTTGCATTGATGAGTGTGCTCTCACTCAAGCCAGGAGAGGCATATTACAGTAAATTCCGGTTTGGGTATGAATAAAATATCCAAACTTAAAATAATATGAGTTCTAATAGCCTGTTTTTGTTTTTCAAAATTCTTTAACTAATGCTCTAGAAAAAAATGAACTGGTTCGAAACGATTTAAAATGTGTATGTAAGGATGCCCATTTTTCCTTTTGCTTCCTGCACGAGAATGTAGCCCATTGGTTGTTGATTTGAAAATCAAAAGAAATGTCATTTTGTTAACAAAATGACAGTGGCTTCAGATTCATTCATTCTGTCATTCAGCTTTGCGCATTATTCTGCGGGGTGCTGGGGGCGGAGGGTGGGGGGTGGGGGGCATCTAGAGGTGAGTACAACACAGTCCCTGCCCCGAAAGACTGCAGTTGATAAGGGACAACTGATGAGGTTGTATTCTATCATCAAACAGACCTGGGTCTTATCACTTACCATCTTTTTAGCCTTGAAGAAACCTTCAACCCTCCCAGGCTCAATTTTTTCTCTTACAGAACTTCCCTCTCAGGGTTTTGGTGGGTGAGGTGCTTAGCACTCAGTGAGTGTTCAACACTCAGCGACTGGGACCATGATGAGCACGGCCATTCGTACATCCAATTAGTCTGGGCCCTTCATTCTACAAACAATTACGGAGCAGCACCGAGGTGTCAGGCGTGGTGCTTGGCTCTGAGAACTGTGCCAGTAAAACTTCACCCTTGGCCTCAAAGAGTTTATAATCCAGTGGGGGCAGCAGACATACAAATGGCTACGTGACAACGTGATGTAATAAGTCCTTGATAGAAGTTGGGCCTTGCAGGATGAATAGGAGAACGCTAGGCAGAAAAGAGGGGAACAGGGCATTTCGGCCAAAGGGACAGCAGGAACAGAGACCTGGAAGGGAGGCAGGAAGGGCCCGGGAAAGCGTGTAAAGTTCATGGGGCTCCAAATGGTGGGTGGAGGGAATCCAGCAGGCTTCTTCTCACCCTTGGAAAAGATTCTTCAGTGGTCCCAGTGGCCAGGGTGTGCGTTCATTATTCGCGTCTGCCTGTGGTCAGTGGTGCTTGAGGTGCTGAGTGGCTGAGTGATTCAATCCAGATCACAGAGCAAAGGACACTGGGGCAATTAGTTACACGAAGGCTACACTTCATATTCGTTCTTTGGGAAAGCTGGAGAAGCCATGACATTTGTATTTGCTCTTCCTTTTTAAGAATTCCATCTTTTGTCGATTCACTCTTCCCTCCGCCATCATGCACGTGGACTGTCCCTGACATTTGGCAGTAGACGGGCCCAGAAACAGTTGCCTGTACGTCGCATCTAGTCGACTTGGAACCAGGGTGAATCTGATCACTGTTCGTCTCCCCACCCCACCCCCACCCGGTGAACTCTGTGAGGGTCCAGGGGGTCCTGTCTGGTTGCCTCCCCAGTGTTGGGGCTGTTCCTGGCATATAGTAGGGCTGGGCAAACATCTGTTGAATCAACACAATCCAGATGACTCTGATGACCTTTCAGGGCTGGTTAAGGAGGGGGCCTCTCCCTTTTTCTCTGCATCTTCCCCGTTTCCCTGGCCCTTGGAGGGGCCTCCCAGCTTCTCAGTCTGGAAGTTACTAAGCTATAAACAGACACTTAAATGAAGAGCTCAGCCTTTAAGGAATCCTTTGAAGAAAGGTTGCAATGTGACTAATCATCCCCTAATTTATTGGTCTGTAAATTTGCATTTTCCTACAGTACATTTTTCTTAATGGTGGGCCCTCCCACACCACCGACAAAGGCAATTTTAGATGGGGGTTCAGCTTCCCATTTAGAAGATATGGGTTCTTTTCCAACATTAGAATCATTATTGTTTCAATGTCTATAACAAGATTGTAAGCAGGCAGGGGCCAGGAGAAGGTGAGGGGTAGGGGGTCAGAAGAGGGGGCTGGGGTGGGGCTGGGACAAGGAGGGTGCGAGGGGGAGCCAGGCAGGGACTGGAGGGGTACAGGCAACTTGGAGCCTATCTTTGCCCCACCCCCCTCTTGCCGTTCGTCAAGAGCCCCCTGTCAGCTCCAGTCATTCAGTACCTGGAACTGCTCCCCTCTGCTTGTCCCTCCCCCTCTCCCGCCTCCCCTCCCCCACCCCTTGGCCAGGGGACAAGCTCAGGCAGGATTTATGGGGCTGGCCCCTGCGGAGAGGATCCGGGGATAAATCTCAGCTTATTTAGGAGCGTGATCTACATTTATTGCACTTAATGTGATCTTTAACGTGTCCAAGAGGGACCCATAAATCCCAGCCCTGGCTGGCTCTTCCAGCAGGGCCCCTGGGCTGGCCCCACCCCTTTCTGGGGAGAGCTAATGGGAGTTCCTGGGTCTGTTGATTCCATTTGCTTAGGGCTTCAGCCCCGGCTTAGCAACCAAGGACTGGTGCCCTCCCTGAGCTGCCTGAAGCCACAGGGCCAAAGCCGCATGCCCACAGGTGAGCTCAGCTGGTGTACACCTTGCTCCGCTGAGGGAGGAGTCCCTCTCTGGGACAGACACTGTTCATGCCTCCTGGACTAGGTAACTTCTAGGATCCTTTCCCTAGCTAGGACTTTGTAATTCACATGACACAGGCACAGAGGAGAGAGGTGAGCAGGGCAGAGTCTGTGGAACAGCATCCCAGGGCATGAGGCAGGGACAGAGGGGAGGCAGATCCCATGACTACTATGACTCAGTATTGTTTTTATAAATATGAGCATGTGTATATACAATAATAATGAGCTCTTCAATGTGGAGAGCCTTTTACAATTTATAAATCACATTGACATCCATCCTTCCCGCTCCCCAGGAGAAACAACAGCTTGGCGAGGCCAGGGTTTGCCCACATTTGGAAGGTTAATGAACAGCTCAACTGGGCTTGAGAACTGGACACCTGTCTCTTTTCAGGTACCTCCCTGTCCGTGCGTGTGGGCACCTGTGAGTGCCACCAAGCCTGCATGTGCACATGAATATTGCACAGTCAGGTGCAGTGAACCTGGGAGTACACCCCGTGTATGAGCACCTGCTACAGCATGCCCACCGGGGGTTCTGCAGACACACGGAGGTCTCTCCATGTAGCTTTCCATCCTTTTGGCTCTGGTTTTCTCCCAGCAGAGAGAAATCATGCCTTGCTATTCAGAGCGTGTATGTACACGTGTGTCTCTTGGGTGTATGAGTGTGCGTTTGGGACAGGGTGGGGAAAGGATGGGGAGGAAGTCTCAGTGTGCCCTTTATGCTAGAGATGATAAAAGCAGCTGTAAGAACTGACTCCACACCCCGTGTGTCTGGGTCGTGAAATGGCCTCCGGTAGTCTCTGCAAATGGGCTCCATGGCCTCGCACCCCTGTCCCTGGTGCGCCGCCGTGATGGTGAGCCGAGGCCTATGATCACTCGGAGGTTTCCACCAACCCACAAGCATGAGCATGGCAGCCATCCCCTCCAGTGTTCACTGAGCCGTGCGCGACTACTGTCTCACCACCTGGGTTCCGCTTCCAGCAATAGCCCCTGAGGAAGTGCTGAGGACCGTGGGGAAGCCATCCCCTGCCACGCGGGCCTCCCCAGGGCTGACCCCGGTCACTGTGGGTGGGCTTTTTTTTCACACTCCTGTTCATGGCCACAGTGTTGAGTCCCCAGAGCACTCACCATCTCCCCAGGCCTCCAGCAGCAGGATCCCCTGTGACCTGGCTCAGGAAGCCACAAGGAAGCAGCCTGGTGGCCAGCCCAGCAAAGCCAACACAGGGACCCCCCCCACTGAATGGCCTCCACCAGCAGCTAGACTTCCAGAGGCGCTCGGCTTTTCTGAGCCCCTCTGGTCTTCCCTCCCCTCCTCCCCACCCCACTCCAAAGACCAGGCAGGCTGCAGCAAGCAGAAGCAGTTGGGTTCTTTTACATCAAAACAGCAAGACACTAAAAAGGAACTTAAGAGAGCCTCACTCTGTACTACCCGAGCCGCTCTCGAGCCTTCCCGACACCCGGCAACTAACTGTGTGCCTTTCACCAAGTGGAAAATAACTGACAAGCAGCCAGCAAAAAGAAAACCAAAACCCAAACAAGAAAACAAGAAACAAAAACAAAAAGAATCGACTCCGATAACCAAAGGCCATTCTCTTCTCCGGGTGTGAGATGACTGTCCCAGCCCCTGTTTTGCCATCCCCTGGCAGCGTGCCCAGTCCCAAGGACACATCTGTGTACACGTCTGTCTGCACACACGTGTTCACGGACAAGTGAAGCAGAAGGATATGAAGCCCTGGACGCAGGAGGGCTGATGTGATCACCAGGAATGCCACTTGAGGTTGAGGGTTATATGTTTTCCTTGGGCGAATTTCTAGAAATGGTGTCGTGTCTGTAATAAAGGCTTGCAGCTGAGTGTTGTAGAAGAAATGCCAGGGGAAGGATTAATAACCGCTGTTTCATTGAATTCAGTGGAAAGGTTACACTCCATGTATTATTTTCTAATTATAATACTAATCCTTATTCATTGTAAAAAAGTTAGAAAATCAGGGGAGCATAATTAAGAGAAATTTTTAAAAATCATTTGTAATTCTGCCAAAGATAACTCATTTTTAACTCTTCTAGAGTATTTCCTATCAGACTTTTTTCCCATGTGTGTATACATTTCTTAAAAACTAGGATCATCTAAGGAATCCTATCTTGAAACCTTTTTTCCTTAATATATTGGGAACTGTCTCGCCTGACAGTTCACGTTCTCCTCCCCATTCTTGTCACAGGACACCTTGCTTCTAGGGCACAGACGAGCCAGGATTTTCCTCCCAAGAAGACATTCAGGTTGATTTCTGTTTTTCGCTCTTATAAACAATCTTGGAGGCTAAAGCTCAGACTCGTCCCACAATGGGTTCCCTAGTTTACATTCCTAGAAGTGGGATCGCTGGCTTGGACACTGTGCACGTTTGAGCGATTTCCAACAGCTCGCTGAGCTGCTCTCGAGAAAGCGAGGTTTGCTCATGTTGGGGATGAGAGGGTCCACGTGAGAACTCGAAGGGTTTGTTTATGAAAGAGGAGTTGGGGAGTGAAAAGCTGGGTCGTGCCGTCCCTTCTGCTGGGGCGTGGGGTGGCAGAGGCAAGGAAAGGGAGGTAGCGAAGAAGAGGTTCTCCCGCCCAGAGTCCTTTGTGGAGGACTGGCCTGCAGGCCACTGGCTCTCTGTCCCTGACACCGTGACGGCAGTCTCCACCCAGCAGTAGGCGCAGGGCAGGAACTGAGTCAACAGTGGCGAGCGGACAAATATTTGTTGAATGGACAGATGTTTGTTGAATGCTCAAAAATTTGCCGATGGCATAAATGTTTGTTAAAAGAACACTATTTTTCTTGGAAACGCTCCTGCCGACTCCCAGGCTATCTTCCCTTCTCTGGGGTCCCTGGACTAGGAGGGAAGTAAGTTCAGAGCCCACCTCGGCAGAGCTGCGCAGGGGACCAGAGCCTCATCTGTGCGTGGCCGGGCAGCTTCTGGAAGGCGGGCTGGACATTTGTCACCTCTGCAACTCCGGGGTGCAGCACGTCCCCATGTCCCCGCTGCGTCTGGGCAATGTCCGTTGACGGAATAAATGACTTGGTTTCAGACCCCTGCTCCACTGACCACTACTCCAGGTGTGGCATGGAAAGTTCTGCTTACGCTCTCCGAAGCTTCCGTTCTCAAATGTAAAACGAAGAGACCGGCCTCTTGGTGGTTTTCTACCTTTTTCTTTAACATAGATTTTTTGCTCCAAACAAATCCCACTCCAAAGTGCTGCTGCTTCTGTCCCGTGGTGGAGCCCCTAGGGTTCCGTGGCACGTGATTTGAGAACCCTCAACATGGTTTGCGTCTAAAGTTCAGACTAACTCAAGGGGGCTGTGACTGGGACTCCCATTGCTCAGCACCAGGAATTCGCCCCAAACCCAGCCAATCCGTCCGAGAAACTGTAAGGAAGGTGGCTTAGATCCTGAGGGAGCACAATGAACGGATTAGAGTAAAGCATCGTATAAATGGTAAGTTTCCTGGACTGTATAACTGTGCATTCTGAGGTTATGGAAAAGAAGATATTCTTAGGGAATATGTACTGAAAGACGAAGGCAAAGCGCAGCACCACACAGCCTGGTATCAAATGGTTCGGGGAAAAGTATGACTATATCTAGAGGGTGATAAAGCAGATGCAGCAAAACATTACAGATGAGGGAGATGGATAAAGGACAGACAGGAGCTCTTTGCACTGTTTGTGCCACTTTCCTGTAAGTTCAAATGACCTCAAAATAAGAACAATTTTAAAATCAATATTTTTTCAGAAAACTTGGCAAAAGAAAAACCATTAAACATTTTAACATATCTCAAGAGAAGAGTAGTAGAAAAGAAAGAAAAGATTCTAAGGGGAAGAGAGATTATGGGCATCCACAGCCCTGATCAGATTCAACCTTTCTAAGGAGGGGGGCGGCAGGGAGAACGCCATGCCAAGCGCACTCGCTGGCCAGAAGTGGGATGCACGAAGCTGATCCTTCTTTCACAATCGGAAGTGGCAGAAATTCCCAACATGCTAGCAGTTCCCGCTGAGCAATGTTGCTGAGGAATGAGAGCTAAGGGCTGCTCCATTCTGCGTCCAGGGGAGGAGAAGGGAGAAGAAGGTCTAGAGGGCATAGGAGGGCAGCACTACTCAGAGAGGAGGGAGGAGGGGTGGCAGAGAGGAAGGACGGGGTCAGGAACTGAGTGACCGCTTGGTGTGGATGTGGTCAGAGGGGTCGAGAGATGCCTCTGAGGCCTCTCAAGGATTCAGAGGCGCAAGACGTGCCCCTGGTGTGTGCGTGTAATGTGTGTGTGTGTGTGCGCACGGGCAGGCCCCTGTCCCACTGCTCCCATGAGGATAATCGGGCCCCGACATCCATCACGAATGCACAAATGTCCATGTCGTGGGGACCGAGCAGCCCACCCAGCCGAGGGCCTCCTACAAGGTCCTCTGTCTGCGCACCCGTCACCCTGAAATCCAAGAAGCTCCAAAAGCCAAGTTTTCCCTTAACTCGTGAGCCTGTAAAATACTACTTGAACTGTCACAAGGCTATTGATGGTCTTTATTTTTCCCACTTACCGTGAATGTTCATACATTTCGCTGCAGGAATATTAGTGTGTTTGCGGGCAGAGTGCTGCTCAGGCCACACAGGTGTTACTGCAAACGCCGTGGAATGCGAACCGAATTACCCTTCTAAGACCTGAAAGGTTATGAATTTTGAAACATGCGGCCCCAAGGGTTTCGGATAAGGGACTGTGGACTGGTTTTAGGGTGAAGTCGTAGTTTCCAGAAGAGGGATCAGGGAGAAAGTTGCCCATGCGTGCACACATGGTGCGTGTGTGTGTGTGCGTGTGTGTGTGTAAAGGCTTGATTTGGGTGCCAGTGACTGGCTATGAGCAAACCTGATCTCTGCAACCAGACCTCAGGATGTTGGAGGTTTCACTCCTTAAATAGCAGAAGAGGATTCATTCATTCATTCATTTTTATTTTGGTGACATCAATGTGGTTGGCTGAAAATAGCAAAGCTCACCCTACATACATGGAGAACACTATAGGTAACGCACAGAGGAGGGAGGGCTGGGTTAACCCCCAGTCCCCACTTACCAGGACACAGGGAGACCTGAATTTCTGTCTTAGTCACGTCCTGGCCAAGTCTCCGGTCTGATCCCTCTTGGTTCTGTCTCTGACTTGCCCCTTCTGCTTATTCGTTTCCTGCAGGACTGTGATTCTTCACACCCACCTGGCACCAGGTCCCAGAGCTAGTGTTCCAGGGGTGGACAGAGCCGATGCACTGGGGTAGAACGCCTTTAGCCTCTCTTCCTGTCCCAGCCTTGCCCTTTCCAGCTTGTCACCTGGAACACCCAGAACACACCTGCTGCAATGGAGAGAAGACCGACGGCTCCAGCTCTGAGCTGGGACCCATGAGCAGGAGTCCTGGCTCCACTGCTGACACTATGGGGCCTTAGAGAAGTCCTTGCTCTTTCTGGACCCCTCTCCTCAGCCACCCTACATGACTCTGGGGTTGTTTTTCTCTTGGGGAGAAGGGATCCTGAAAGGAAATGGTGTGTAGAGAGGCAGCTGTAAGCGGGAAGCATCGTTCACACCTGAGTGGTGGCACTTATGTTTCTGCATGGCCTCTGTGTGGCACATGGGTGGTCAGAAACCAGGAGGACGCCTGGAGTCCTGGTGGCCATGCCCTTGCACCTGTTGGAGGACATCACTTCAGCAATCACCCCCTTCTCACTCACCTGCATCGCCAGTTCCCTCCCCACTACTAGACCATCGTCAGCATACACGCAGGTAGCAAGTCCCCATATTTAAAGGAATGAAAAATAAAATGAATTTCTCTACTAAATGCAACATGGTATCCTGGATTAAACTGGATCCCGGAGCAGAAATGGAACTTCTGTGGAGAGCCAGGTGAAATCTCAGTCGAATCTGTAAGTGGGTCGATGGTATCGTACCAATGTCGGGGTCTTAGTTCTGACGAATGAACTGTGGCTGTAGAAGAGGTTAGCATCAAGGGAAGCTGCGCGAAGGGTATGTGGGAGCTCTCTGCAGTATCTGCACCTTTTCTGTAAATGTAAAATGATTCCAAAATAAAGATGTTCTACATTTTTAAAGCTTTCTCTCGATTCCTCATTGTTCTCCCACATTTTGCTTCCTGTTTTGTCAAAATTCCCCCAAAGAACTGTCCACAGTCACCATCTGTGGGTTCTCTCTTCTCATTCTGTCAGGTTTTCACCCCAATCTACCCCCAAACTGCCCTGTCAAGGTCGCCAGTGGTCTCCATGTGCCCATTCCATGGCAGTTCTTAGTTCTCACCCTTCTCGATCCTCTGCAGGATAGATGACCAGCGTTCCCTTTGAAATGCCCCTAACGTGGCTTTGAGACTCTGCTGTCCTTCCTTCTCCACCTCTTTTGCTGCTTTTCCCCTCTCTCCCAAACGCCTAAATGTGGCCTGCGGCCCCAGACTGTTTTGTACTATCTTTCCTCTCCCCCAGGTAACCTCATCCAACTCCACAACTGCAAATACTGCCCACGTGCTGACAGCTCCCCTACCTGTGTCTTCAGCTCGGACGCGCATGGCCTCTGAGTGTGTAACAGGCCCCTCACTCTGAACGGCCCCCAAACCCAATCCTTGAGTACCCGCCCCACCCCCAAACTTGTTCCACACTCATCTTTGCCGTCACTGGAAATGCCAACGCTCCCCTTCCAGGTGTGCTGGCCCCAAACTCTGAATTCGTCCTTGACTTCTCTTTCTCGCACATCTGGTCTACCAGCAAATCCTGTCATCGCTCCACAATCCGTCCAACATCTGAGCAGTCCCCTCACCCGCACGGCTACCCCCGTTCATGCTGCATTGTCTCGTGCCTGCATGGATTCAGTTACCTCCTCACGGGGTCCCTGCTTCTGCCCTGCCCCACTTCTGTCTATTCTCAAAACAAGAGCCAGAGGACCCTTTGAAAATATGTCACATCAGGCCATCCTCGGTTCCAAAACCTCTAATGACTCCCCATTTCATTCACATTCAGAGTCAAAGTCCTTACGATGGCCCTGAAGGTCTATACAACCCGGTCCCCCATTTCTCTGACCTCACTTTCCTCCATTCTACTCTGCTCTAGCCACACTGACCTTCTTGTCCTTAAGATACCCCAGGTATGTTCCTGCCTCAGGGCCTTTGCATGTGCTATTTCCTCTACATCTCGCTTCCTTCAAATCTCTGCTCACAGATCCCCTTCTTAATGAGGTCTTCACTGACCACCTTTCATAAAACAATAAAAACCTCATTCTTTCCCCCGGGTTAGACTTCCCATCATTATGTGATATGCGAGGTCTACCTGCTTGCTGCTGATTGTCTCCCTGACCAGACATCAAGTCCGAAAGACAGAAACTTGTTTTTGTTTTGACTAGATCCCTCGTCCCTGGGACAGGACCTGGTGGGCAAGAGGTTTTCCTGTTTGTTTGTTTATTTTTTTTTAAGTCAACTTTCAGGACTTAAGCCCCCAAAAAAGGAATCCCTTGCTGGGCTGAACGCTGCTGGAAACATCCTCTGCCGGTTCTGGAAGGCATTCCCTGTGGCTGCCAAGGCTAAGGTAGCCTGGCTGGGCTTGGAACACCGACATCCTCCACCCATGTGACTCCTCCGACAGGTGGGCACAGGTCCTCACTCATGTGCGTGTGGCCTGCATAAGTGTGCGTGTGCACAGGGGGCAGGAGAGTGTGGAGCACGCCGGTGGCTGCAAGGTCCAGGTGTCCTCCTGGCTCTTGGGTGAGTCACTTAAAGTTCCCTGTGACATCCCAGAGAGAGAGAGGGTGGGTCTGGAATGGAGGGCCACGGATCGGGAGTCTGGGAGGCCGCAGCCCGTTCTCTCCTCTTCTCTCCCACCTCCCCGGTCCCCTTTCGGACTGGTCCGAGTCCAGCCTGAGTCCGAAAGCCCACCCGGCTGCCCAGCACTCAGACCCCTGCCCTGCTTCCCAGCTGAGGCTCCCTGTCTGGTACACGCCTCCCTCTCTGTCTCTTCCCTCCCTTCCTTCTTTGTCTCTGTGCTGCTCTCCTTCATCTTTTTTCCTCTACTTTTCTCCCTGCTATTTTCTTTCTTCTCTTCTAGTCTGTCTCTGCTCTTCTCTCCGCTCCCATCTCTCTTTCTGCCTCTGCGTCTGTCTCTCTATGTGGCTTTTCGTCGTCAGTCTCCCCTTTCTTTTTCCCCCTGCTCTCTCGCACATCTGTCGGCCACTCCTTCTGCCCCCCACCCCGTTCTTTTCTTCTTTCAGCCACTCTCCCTGGTCTGTCTGTCTGTCCCTCTCTGCCTGTCCCTTCTTCGTGCCCGCCCTCACTGCCTCCCTCTCTCCCTGTCGTCTCTTCCTCGCCCTACCTCGTCCGTCTCCCCATCACCCTGTCTGTCTCTCCCTCCGCTTTCCGGGAAGGCAGCTGTGATTTACGAGCTGCGGACAGGGCCAGCTGCGGGTGCGGGAGGCCCTGATTACAGTTTCCCGGAGGAAGCTGCCTGCTCGGGGATGGCAGGGTGACAGCGTTTATACAGAGCAGCCCAGGGCCCGGAGCACGGCTGTCAGCTCTAGACGGATGGAGTGCCGGAGAAGGCCCATTACTTCATTCACACCTCTTCGGGCAAACAATAAAACACTTACACACGGCCTTGACTCAGGCGGGCCTCCCCCAGAACATTCCCAGCCTGGCCCAGGGTCTGGGCCTCTCTGATGGGAAAGAGTATGGGGGGGGGCAGGGGCAGTCCCTGGGGAGGCCCACCAGGCCCAAACCCCAGAGAAAGTCCCTAACCTGGGCTCCCACCCAGGGCTTTGGCACTGCCCCAGGCCAGCCACCTCTCTCTGGGCCTCAGTTTCCTCATCTGTGAAATGGGATGTAATGCTCACACAGGATGAATGAGGGGAAACGCATATATAAACTGTAGAGTGCTCTAAGAAGTAAGTGACGTTATCAACACTAATGACAAATAATGTCCATATTATCCTGGATAGAAGGGAAAGAACCCTTGGCCCCGCAAAAGCAGGTTTTCGAGCAAGACGTGAGATGGAATCTAAGGCTGACAATGGATGGGAAGAAACTACAAGGTTGGCAAAGTTACTCCCTTTCTGCCTGTTTCCAGGGGAACCGCTTCACCAGGTACCCAGTTCTGGAATCTTCATTCACGTGGAGGTTAAAGTGACTATGAACAGCTACTGCTGTGTAGGCCCCCGAACCCCCAGTCCCACCTCTGAGAAGCTGCATTTTTCCCAGGAGCGAAGCGTTCAGTTAAAGGAATACTGCCTCCACGGTGAGACTCCAGGCCCCGCCAGCACGTGGAGAAAGGACTCAGGCTGAGGTGGGATGGTCTCACTGGCCTGTAACTAACCCTGTGTTTCTAGAAAATGAAACCGGGGAAGAAATATCAGTTATGGCACAAGCCAGGCACTTCAAGTGCCACCAGCATTTGTCGCACTCCTTCCATGTGTCAGGCACAGGCCACGTTCTCTGTGCCCCTTGCTTCGCTGAGTTCCCCCAGCACCTCTGCCAGGTGGGTGCGTAGCCCACGTCTCACAGCTGAGGGCGCAGAGGCTCAGAGACATTAAACAGCTAGTCCCGGATCACACAGCATGTCCGTGGTGAGCCTGAGCTTGGAATCCAGCTCTAAAGCCCGTGTTTGTCCATCAGGCTCGAAGGAGTGTTTAGTAGGTGGTCTCTGGGGCCAGGGGACTGGGGGCCCCGTGCTGGCTTCAGCACTTTCCAGCTGTGTGGCTTGGGGCAAGTGGCTCGACCTCTCTTGGGCTGAGTTTCCTCATCCATCCCTGGAGAGGATGATGAATACCCCCTACGATGGCTGTGAGGATTAAATGAGACGATGCACGTCAAGGGCTGGGAGTAGCATCTGGTACACACAGTTCGCATCCAACAGATGTGAGGCCACGATTGAGGCACAGAACGTCCAGCCCCTGCGTCCCGCCCCTCCCTGCCCCTCAGCCCTCACTGCTGGTCTCTGGTGTCCGTTGAACAGCCCTCCTTTTAAGAGACAGGCAGGAGGCCGAGGCGGTAACGTGAGGGGTTGATCCACAAATAGACTTAACTTGGGAATAAAATTATCCACCAGGCAGCAGAAGCCAATGAGCAAAAGTGTTAATCTGTTTCTCTCCTGTTGAATGACCGGCTGGTGTCATCACACACCTCGCCAGGCTTCTGGTCCAGAGCTGAGAGGCCTGGGCTCGAATAGGCTCCACCAGTTACTGGGTGTGTAAATTGACCAATTTCCTTCCCTCACTTCTTAGAGCCTCAGTTTCCCCGTCTACAAAGCGGGAGTGATCACGCCTACCGTGAAGGGTGGCTGTAAAGACTGAATGAAATGACGCATTAGTGTGACCATTAATCCAACAGCCATTGGCACCTACTATGTGCCAGGCAGTGTTCTGGACATGGGGGATGGTGATGAACGAGACAAAGTGTCCTCCAGGAGCCTACCTTCCGATAGGAGGATGTCAGATTGTGGGAGGGACCACGGAGAAGATGAAATGAAGAAACTCGATTGAGGGTGGAAGAGGGTGTCTATGGCCAGGGTGGTCAGGGAAGGGCTCTCCGCTTGCCCACTTCTCTTTTTTTACCTAAATTATGACAGCCCCACCTCCCAGGGGTTGTTCCTTGCCTGTCGGCCAGCCACTCCTCTCCAGGGCTCCTCTGTCTCCATGCTCACACCCGGCTTCCCGGTGGGACACAGAGGAAGCAACCCCTTCCGAGTCCTCTGGAAATCAGCCTTCCTCTGTCCCCAGAGCACTTGGCCAAGCCTCAGGTGGCCCCTGGCTCCTGCCCAAGCCCCACCCACCTGAGATATCAGCGAGGACACCAAGTCCATTGTGGCCACCAAAGAGAGGCCCCTGGAGAGGGCGTCCCCCATTTGACCAGGGTCACAGGGCAGAGTTCACACAGAGGGTACAGCAGATAGAATTGCCTCGGGGCTGAGGACAACGAGTGTCATGGCCTGCGTATGCACGGGTGACTGGCCGGGACAGCCTAGAGTCTCAGCTGTGGGCACTGGGCACAGCCAGGGTCAGAGTCGAGGACTCCAGCTGTGGCATGGCCGGTCACTAGTGCATTCTGTATCCTGAGGGGCTTTTGGGAGCCCCTGGGGTGAATTTACACAACAAGGTCCCATCCTCCGGGGTACCCCATCTGTAATGGAGCCCACCGAGGCCCATACATGACCTTCAATGAAGTGGTATAAGCCAGACCTCTCTAGCCCCCAGGGCAGCTTTGCTGTCCTGACCTACACTGAGGGATGAAGGACCGTGAGCTGGAGGCTGCTGAGGTTCAATCAGAGGAGACTGCCTGGAAGAGGGAGTACTTTTTAAGAGAATGTAAAACGGTTGTAATAAGTTACACTTATTAAGAGTGTGCTATGTCTGGGTACTGTGCAGAGCCTGAGGCACACCGCGTCCCATTTATCCCACAGAACAAGTTCATGAGACAAGTGCTCCCAGAGTCTCTGACTGCAGATGGGGACACCGAAGTTCATTCACCGTGGCTGAGAGTCAGAGCTGGGATTCAAGGCTTGACGCTCTCAGAGTTCCTGCACGTAACCACCACACCACAGGGAGTCCTATCTCTTAATAGCGGCATAAGAGACAGAGTTTATGAGGCTCCAAGGCCACCAAGCTGGAAGGGACCCTTATCTACATCACCAGTGGGAAAGCTGAGGGATCGGGGATCCCCCATCCCCACCCACCTCTGTCCCCTGCTCAGTTCTGGGTGCAGGCTGAGCCCTGAGGGCTCACAGAGATGTGACAGGAGCGCGGTGGCCCGAACCGCCACTTTCTGAGCAACTGCTGTGTTCTGACCACTCGCCATTCCTGACCCCGTTATCCCCACCCCTACAGAGATGCCAGCAACCCGTCGACGACGTCAACAGTCATAATGAATCTTTACTGAGCGTCTATTATGGGCAGCTGGGGAACAGTGAATGTGGGGAAATATAAGGCACAACCCTTGCCTTCAGCGGGCCTGTGATCCTAGGATAGAGGCAGCACGTGCTCAGAAAGTTGCACCGGAAGGTGAAATTGTTGTCTCATGAGTATGATTTGCAAACACTACCAGAGGCTAGAAGGTGTCCAGGGCCCAGCGACCAGAGGGCTCCTGGAAAGAAGCGTGTTCAAGAAAGGCCTGAAGGAAGCTTCCTGTCTGCTCCCGCCCGCGGACACCGCAGAGGCTCCCGACTGCGTGTCCTTAGTGGGGTGCTTGCCTGCGTGTGCGCACACTCCACTGGTCCACCTGAAACCCCTCCTCCCCTGCAAGGACTCAGCGGTGAACCCCTTCCCCTAGCCTAACCCTACCCCACAACTATGTGAAATCTCCAGCTCACTGATGAGTCCCCTTGCCCTCCTTCGCGAACAACATGTAGGCAAGGGGTCAAGAAGCAATGGGTGTGAAGTGCTTGTTTGGCACAGGCCCCGCACCCAGCAGGACTGCAGTAACTATTACTGCCCTTGAGGTGGTTTATAGGCATTCGGTGTACTTTTCGATTAAGTGGAACTCACTGGGTGGATGAGAACAGGAGGAAGCACATGGTCGGGGCAGGGGAGAGGGTCTGGATGAGTGGGGTGGCTGCGGGGAGGGGCGGGCGCTGGCCGCCCAGAAGCCTGCCCAGGGACTGGCCGGGAAGGAGCAGGGTAAGCAGCGAGGACACATCCAAGGGGCCTGGAGTGGTGTGAAGATGCCTGACGGGGGAAGCTGAGGGGGAGGAAGAGGGAGGGAGGCTGTGTGATCCTTCACCCAGATGGATGGTTCCAGCAACAGCCCAGACAGGTAAACAGTGGGACTGAGGCCAGACGGCCCCCCACCCTGTGCTGGATCTGTGCTGGTGACAATTCTTGTCAAGCCTTGATGGGAGGCTGCTGGCTGCTTCTGCCCTCTTGGCCCTGCTCGGGGGTGGGGTTTCTCCCAAAGTTGGGGGGCCAAGGACTATTCCAGTGACCCAGCTGCCCAAGAAAGCTCAGAGAGAGAAAGCAGAGGGGCCTTTGCTTTTTCTCCACTTCCATGGTAATTTAAGAGGACCCTGGTCCACCAGATCCTCTGTGTTGGTCGATGCCCCCTCCTCCAGGAAGCCCTCCCTAATGAGTCTCTTTGATCTCCCCCTCCAGTCGTCACCTCCATCCCCACAGGAATTGATCGCCAAGCGCGGACCCCGGCCTCCACTATTTGTCCCATTCACTGACATTTACGCTAGAGTCGGTACAACCGAAGCCCAGCTCTGTCCTCTCTGGCCTGCTCTGAACTGTGGTTCTTCCTCTGCTCTGTGGGGATGTGAGACAGGTACGCTTTAAGGCGGATTTTGACCTTGGATCTTCTGCTTCCTGGCTTTGAACTTCAGTGTCTGCACGTGGGAATGGGGTCCTCCATAATGCTCTCCCAGTGTTTGTGTGAGGATGATTAGGGAGACACTGGTGTGAAGGGCTCGGCTCAGGGAGGTGCTTCGTGTTAGCAGGAACCTCCTCGTGGACAGGCAAGCACAGACAGGGGCTCCCGGAGGCAGCCCCTTGGGCAGGGGTCTGGGAGAGGGTCTTGGTCTCATCTCTCTGAGTCAGGGTAGGGGGTTTGAGAGGGAAGGGACAGTGGGGACTGGCACATTTCCTTCAATTCCTGTTGACCCATCTGTTCACACACATTTCCACCCTTCGTCAGTGTCTTATTTTGTTTGCTCCATTTTATTCTTTTTATGTCGACGATTGTTTAGCTAAATTAGTCTAAAGACATTCTGGCTGAATTTGGGGGTGATTAACAAGTATCTCTTAACTATGCTGGGGTGGGTGTCCTTTCCAATTTATTTAAATTACTTTGAAACTCTTCAAGACAATGCTTCTAGCTTTTTAAAATTAAAATCTAGTCAAAATGTAATCTTATGTCATTAAATTTAAATTGCAGTGGTATCCGAGATAAATTCTCAGTTTTGTTTTTAGTTTCAGGATGACGAAAGGGATATAACCGCCCTCCCAAAGCAGGAGCTGCTGTGACAGGTGAGGGGCTCAAGCCATTCAGGCATTTGGGCAGAGGACAGAGGCGGACCCTGTCCCCCAGAGTCTGATCTGGAGGTCCTGTTGCATTCCTGAAGGGAGCTGTAAAAGTCTGGGGCCAAAGGGAAGGGCTTGTTTCAGCCTCCCTGTTGTTCCCCTGATCCTCGTGGGGGAAGGCAAGTTGGTAATGGGGTGAAAACTATAGGTTTAGGTCACTTAGGTGGCATAGAAAGGCCAAATCTCAGCAGATAACGAAAGCAGCATCTGTCCATCTCGTCCCTTTATCTTGTCTTTCCACATACACGTTCACTGGCCCACCCATCAGATTCATCTACCCCCCCACCCCCCTTCCATCCATCCAAACCCACCATCCACCCACACGACCCCAGCCCACTCATCCTTCCATGCCCTCACTCAATTGGCTATCCCCTCAACCACTCTCCTATTCATCCACACTCACTTAATCACCTATTTACCCACCTACCTACTCAACCATTAATCCCTCCATCTCTCTGCCCATCCATCCATCCACCCATCCACCCATCCATCCATCCATCCATCCATCCATCCATCCATCCATTTGTCCATTGTCCATTTGCCCATCTAACCACTTCTCCATACACCCATTCAACCAACCACCCGTCCACCTATCCAGTGAATAAGATTTTTAAAAGATGAAAATAGAAGTAGCAGTGAGATCCCTGGGTAAGAAAGAACAGAAATTTGAGGATGTGAAAGAAGAACCATGTGGCTAAAGGTCATGAATAAAAAGATGAAGGAGAAAGAGAGATGTATGAGGAACAAGGTAGGGCCAGACCATTCTGGTCCCCATGGGCCACAATAAGGTGTGAGTCTGGGGCCCGAGGCTGAGCTGGTAGAGGGGGAAGGTGAAGATGAAGGCAGAGGTCAACAGGAACCCCAGACCTAGGAGTCCCTCTGTCATAGCCCTGGTGCCGTCACCACCACTGACTGGCGGCCTCAGCAGAGAAGCTGGTACCGGAAATAATTGAATTCGGAAGCAGCAGACCTGGGTCTGGGGTGGGCTCTGCTCCTCACTGTCTGTGAGACCTTCTTTGCCTCCAGTCTCCTTGTTAGCAAAACGGACATAATCTTTCTGTCTCCTGGATTGTCGAGAGAAGCAAATAAAACAATAGTTGTGAAGAGCTGTCGGTGCACAGGTGAGGTTCCTGGAGGCCGAAGCCATCGAGGTGGGCCCGAAGCCGCTGGAGCCGGGAGGGGGCAGAGAGTATTGACGGCTTGCCCACATCGGCACAGCAGGGGTGGGTGGGGTGAGCCAGGCTTTGGGCTCCTGGATGGGGTGCCAATGTGTGTGGGGGGGAGCTCCTGCTGTGGGATTGGAGGCTTATGTCAGCAAGAGGTAAGCAGGTGAATATGTTCTGCGGGGATGTGCGCAACCCACCCACTTGTTCATGGGCTGAATGGGGGATTTCACAACAGTATGTTTAAAAAAGGGTTTCCATCTGCCACCACCCCGGCACTCTCTTCGCTTGCACCCACTGTTGGGGGGTGTGGCGGCAGTGGGGGCCAGAGGAGGAGCACGAGCTTTGGATCAGACACAGCTGCCTCTGGCCATGGGACTCTGAACACACATTGAGACGGTTGGGTGGTTGAGAATAAACGAGAGAACATCTCCTTCTCTCCCCCTCTGTCCTCGCTGTGTTCCAGAAAAGTATTTCGGCCTGATGTAAAGTACCTGGCGTGGGGCGAGGGTTCATTCATCCAAAACCGTCACTGGGGGCAGCCCCTCAGTAGCTGGCCCTGTGCCTTCCACCCCCCCTGGCCGGGCCAGAGACCCTGTCCCACCCCTCCCCTGGGACCTGGTTGGCTCTGGGGAAGGCAGGAGCTGCTCCTCCAGAAGAGAAGGCTGGGGGCATGTGGGTCCTGGCAGCTGCCCCCGGATAATCTCTGAGATACCAGCTGGGCCGGGAGGCGTGTGCTGGGTTAGGGAGCATCCCGGAATCTGTCATGACTGCTTCTTTCCATACACTCATTCATTTCCCAAACTTCTGCTGAGCACAGGTTCTGGCTTCCCTACGTGTAGGGGGGCCCAGCTGGGGGCCCTTGGGCCTCCGACTGGCCTGGACACATGGTTCCCTGGGCCCAGAGCTAGGGAGAGAGAGGTGGGGTGGGGGTGGGAGATGTCGTCCCAGAGAGACAGACAGGCAGAGCCAAGAAGGCCCCCAAGCTTAGTCACCACTTCAACTTTTCACATTTGAACCTAAGACAGCGGATGTCAAACTCAGGCCCCTGCCCAGACTCCCACACCCTCCCTCCCTGCTCTGGGCCTCTTTCCCTCCTCCTGCCTGCCCCCCACCTCCTCCTGGAGTTTATGGATGGCTCCCAGCCTCGCCCTGACACTGTGGGATCCTCACTTCCTGTGTTTATCTTGGAGAGAGATGGGCTCTCTTTTCTCACCCACCAGGTCGGCTGATGGGCTGCCCCAAGCAGGTTACAATGCGTGTGCTCACGGGCACGCCACGTGTGTGTGCACGTGTGTGTGCACGTGTGTGTGCACATGGGCACGAGGGCGTTGGTGTACTGGGGAGTGTGTATGGTGGCTGGGAAGTCTGGCTGTCTTCCTGGGGTCTGCGTGTCTCCTGAGCAGGTTGGCAGGTGTATGCAGGCTCCATGCTTTTGTCTCTGGCTTGCCTCAGTGTGTGCGTTGGGTGGGGACAAGCACACAGGAACTGGGCACTGCCAGGTGCATCCTCAGGCACCAGCTCCTTCTGGCCTCAGCACATTCCATATCGCTCCCGTTTTGCCAGGAGGGAGCAGGCTCCCTGAGTCCCGCACAAGGTTAGAGAGTGACTGAGTGGGTGGAGATGGCCCTAGGACCTCAGGCGGTCCCTCTTTTCTCTCCTTAGTAGCTGTGGGTTCTCCCCCACTAATTAGAAATGTAAAAGGTATGACAAAGAAAAATAAAACAAGCTGTAATTTCACCAGAGAGGACCGTTGTTAACATGCTGGTATATATAAATACCTCGTCTAATTAAAAAATGGAATTATATCATGCATACTGCTTCCCCCCCTTCTTCCTTTCCCTATTTTTTTTATTCTTTATGATAGAAAAATACCACATATACAAAAGTAGAGAGAATAGCATAAAGAGCCCCCAAAACACACACAGGAGCTGGGCATGGGGTTTGGGGTGGTACATCTGGATGAACAGCTTGTCCCAAACTCGCTCTCTGTGCCCCTGATTATTTTCTCTGGATGCATCCCTCAGAGAATTATCTAGACCAGGGGAGCACAAGGGCATGGAAGGGCCTGCTTCTAGTGCTCAGCTACACCTTCCCAAAGTCTAGTCACCAGTGTCTGTCCACCTCCCTTCCACCTGCAACGCAGGAGAGGGGCCTACCCCCTCCCTTGGAAACACCTGAGGTCCTGTTCTGCAGACCAGGTGGGCTGGTGGGGTCTCTGAGGGGCAGGGCCTGTGCAGAGAGCCCGGATCTCCCCCATCTTCCCTTGAAGCATCCTTTTCCCCACAGTTGCTCACACTGACCCCATAGCCAGCAGTGGCTTCCCTCGCTCTGGAACCCCTCAATCCCCACTCGAGAGTGAATGGATGGACGTCGTCACTTTATGGTGCTACTGCCTGATGACCAGTTTGATTCCCCCACCCAGAGGCACCCAAGGGTGGTGGGGGCTCGGGCAGCAGGAGAAGGCACTGTGTACACAGATACCTGCGTTGGGGGTTTGGTAGCCAAAGCACAACATTAATCTCCCTCGGCCTCAGTCTCCTTGTCTGTGAAATGGGGATAATACCTGCACCTGCCTCATTTCTGTGAGGCCTGAATAAGGTCATACACGGAAAGTTCACAGGATGAGAGCTAAATGCTGGGAGCTGATGCTGAGCCCAAAACGGTGAGCTGGTGGCAGAGCTGGCCTCCTTCTCCAAGAGGAGGAACACAAGGGGCGCACCCTCATGGAGCTTACTGATGAATCATTAAAACAAACGGCTATAAATTGTGCTGAGCACCATTTGGAAAACACCGCTGTGCTGGAGAACAGGTTGGGACACTTGCTGGAGGCCTCCTGGAGGAGGTGACATTTAATCAAGGACCTGAAAGATGAAAGGCCTTGTGAAGGGTGGGAAAGGTCTTAGGAAGAGTGTTCCAGACAGCGGGTGCAGCGGGTGCACAGGCCCCGAGTTAGGGGAACAGCTTGCTGAATTTCAAGGAACAGAAGGGAGGCCAGAGTGGCTGAAGCAGAATAAGGGAGCAGAGTGGCATACAGTGCTGGGGGTGACACCTGAGGGTCACTCACCCTCATCCTGTTGATGTTAGGCTCTGCCCAACCCCTGGACAGGGCTCGGGTCTCTTTTGCCTCCCTCATCACCTCGTCCAAGGCTTAGTACCCAGGGCCTCTCGAAGTCCCAGGCACCTCCTCTGGGCCTCTCGAGACTTTGCAGCCCTGACTTGGCCTTGACCAGAATGTGCAGTGGGCCCAGGGCCAGGCGGCATCTGCAGGAGGCCGGGTCCTCGCCCGCCTTCATCGCGGGTGAGATCTCTTTCATCGGGGCTGTTGTTTTTAGACCATGCGCTGGGCTGTGGACAGTGAATTGAAAGTTCAGGAACGCAGCCCTATAAATCTGTGCAGAATAAAGGGTCCAAGCGCCGGGGTGTCTGACACCCCACAGACCCTCCCTCCCCCTGTCCCACTGAGCACTCCTTGGGGCCTGCTGTCGGGGAACAAGAGAAGAAAAGTCAGGGACTCAGGTGGGTGGCAGACAGACTGGAGCTGGAAGAGAACTGGACATGTCAAACCCAGCAGCAGAGGGTGGGGACTTGCTCAGCATCGCACAGAATATTGGGCCAAAGCTGGACTAGAACCCAAGGCGCTTCTGTGGAGGACCTGAGCACCTACTGGGTGCTGGACAGTCAGGAAGATGAACAACTGCTGTGAAGAGTGCCCAGGTATGGGACGGCACACCAGGCCGGAGTCGGGGGTCTGGACCAGCTGGGTGACCTGGGGCAAGTCCACACCTGTCTGGACCTCTGTTTTCCTCTTCTGTAAAGTGTTTCTATAATGTTGAAATTATGTGAGACCCTGAATGCCAAGCGATCCTATGCGCTAAACTACTGTATCTGTGCAAGGCTTTTAATCTCGTGTTATAATTATTTGTTATTTTTAAACCAGTCCTTGTATATACATCCTCTTTCCGTTCAGCTTGGATTAAAGGTGTGGGGTGGAAATCAGACTAAATCGCACGAGATACTTAGCAAACGGCTCAGTGTCAATCCAGCATCTGGCACCAACTTGCATGCCTCCACTGACAGGCAGCTTACTACCAAAGGGGGCTGCCACGTTCCATGGCGGAACAGCTCTGAGTGGTTATGCAGCGCCTCTGGCATTGAGCTGAAGTCTGCTCCTCGTGCTGATGCCATTGGACCTGGAATAATCCCAGTTACTCACCCATTTCTGTGGTGATCCTTCCAGAATCCTGCACCCCTGAGTATGCTTTTCTGCCACCTCCAAGAGGCCAGGCTGACTCTGGTTTCTGGAGCCTTCCTCTTCTCTTTTCCGATTTTTCTACAATGTCTCTGTGCTGCGTTTTCTATTTTAGAATTTATTTAAATCATATTATTTGTGACAGACTATAAGACAAACAATACAGACTATAAGAAGAGGAAATGAAAGTCTCACTATATCTCTCCCTCTTAAACTCCGCTCTACTCAAAGCCCAGAGGGACATTGTTCCCAACTTTTCTCTATTTTTGGTTGTGAATATACATAAACACAGAATAAAGAACAGAGAATAACATAAAAGAACACAGAGCAGGCTTCACAGTGGAGGGGTTGACCTTGCCTGCAGCTTGTCTTTGAATCCCACCTCTTAACCTCAGTTTGCTCATCTGGAAAATGGGGCAATTGTGGTAACTACTGCACTGGATCATTATGAGAACCGAGCAAGTTAACACACACAGAGGGTTTAGATCGAGCATGCAGAGTCGTCACAGGTGTTTTGTTTTCTAAATTAAAAACAGATGGGATCACGTTCCTTTCTGCAGCTTTTGCTTTTTCGTCGTGAACAGCTGTCCACGGGGGCACAGGTAGATTGAGTTTGTCTTGTTAACAACTGCACAATGGCATGTCGCGGGACTGCACACATGATTTACTCACCTCGAGTATCAGAGTCTCAGGAGATGTGACTTCATAAGAAAAGCCCCAGGGCGAAGCCCTTCGGCAGCCTGTTGCCACTGTTGGCATCGTTTTCCCTAAGAAAACCCTTTGGTTCTCTCCTGGGTGGCCCACCATGGCCCTGAGCAGGCTAGGCCAGTCCTGGTGAATGAGAGCCAGGTCCTGACCAAGAAGATGGCTGGGCCCCCGTGGAGGCAACGGTTGGGAGATGGTGGGTACAGATGAGAAGTGACTTGGCACTGGTGTGGTGTGGCTAGGGCCTCTCAGAGAGAAACATCCTGTGAGCAGGGCTAGTCAAGGAAGGCTTCCTGGAGGAAGCAGGGTCTAAGTGGGGTTTTGAGGAGTAAGAGGATGTTAGACAGATAGAGATGGGGTTGGGAGGTGGACTGATGGCAGAGATGTGCCTGCTTGGGACGGTGAAGAATTCAGGATGACCAGGACTGAAGGTTACACAAGGGAAGAGGAAGACCTCGAACACCAGGCTGCCTGTGGGCCCTTCTTGCCAGCAATAGGGAACCACTGAGGGTTCTAGAGAAGGGGAGGCTCCACTCTGTGTGACCCTGAAAAAAGCTCTAGGCCTCAGCTGCCCGTGGGTTCTGGAATAAACTTGGGAGAGGTTGGGGGCTACCTAGAAGCTGGAATTTGGAATTGGGCCCTGCTTCCTTCCAATCAAGGGGACCCAGAAGAGTGGGGGCAAACCCAGAGGTCGTCCCCTGCCTTCAGATCCCTGCTTCACAGAATTCAAACCAGTTCCTTTCCTTTTAACCTGCCGACTTTCCCTGGAAATCTGATTTTGCAAACATGTTTTCTTAGCCGAGGGGAAACGAGTGCTATGCAAACAATGAAGATAGCTGTGTGTGATAAGGGCCTCCAGGCTGTTCTGGCACTCCGGCCTGAGTGGAAAAGAGGGGCTGGGGTCAGGGTGGCCCAGGGTGGCCCTGGATGCACTGGCTGTCCTAGGCTGGATGAAGACGCTAGGCCTCAATTTCTGAGGTGGATGGGGCCTTGGAGAGACAGATGGGGAAATGGAGGCCCAGCAGGGAAGGAACCAGCCCCGGGGTGGGGTGGGGACACCAAAGGGAGGGCCTAACCCTCTGATGTACTGTCTCCCCACTGCAGCTGGACAGCTGGGCTTGACGCCCTTTCTGTCTATAGCAGGCTGTGCTTGGATTTGGGGTCTGGCCGATGGTGGCCCTGGTGGGTCCCCTCCAGGTAAGGATTCATGGAGAGGAATTGGGTACCGAGGGGTCAAGGAATGGCAAAGATAAGGACAATGGGGTGAAGGCATGCCTTCTGCCCCAGCACTGGTTTTGAGCTTTGATGGAGAAAAGGGTGGGAAAAGAAGTTCCCAAGCCACTGTCATGAAGACCACGAAAGACCCAGGCCCCAGGTAGGCCCAGGTGACAAGTCCCAAACTGAAGCTGGTCTAAGCCCAATCTGTGTCCACCTCTCCCTGAGCTCCGTGGCAACTTTGGCCCCTGGAAGCTCAGGGTGGCCAAGGGTGGGTACACCTGGTGAGGCTCTTATTGTGAGAATGCCTATGGCCGAGGCAGTAATAAGGACCCTTAGGAAGATGCTAAGAATATGAGCAGATTTGTTCTTGGACGTGAGTAGGGCACCTCCTTGGGATGTGCTGGAAGTAAGTGGCTCGCCCGTTGAGGGTGGGGAGGGGATTGAGGTAAGGCCTAAGAAACTTCTTCATCTGGGTGTTAATGTCAGTGTGACCTCATGGATACCTGGAGGTTGGTAGGGACAGTTGGGTTTCAGTGAATTATCACCATCCTGCACTCTACAGCAGGCCCAGATGCTTGGGGTCTGCTGAGTGCACCCTCAGTTCAGAACGAACAAGCCTCTTTTGCCATCTGGGGTGCATGGCACTGTGGCGGGAGCTCTCACAACCTGGTGGGGTTGGTGTTTCTTCCATTTTCCCAGAGAAGAAAACCAAAGCCCCTCAACCACCTGGAAAATGCCCTCACGAGTGATGCTCCCTTCCTCCCAGCAGCTTGTGTTTTACTAGAAGCTATAAAGGATGACATTTCTGGCCCTACGACTAAAGGTGGGAGACATTGCTGTGCTGTTTGCACTGCTGGGGGTGCCCATCGCTTCAGCAGAGCACCAAGGAAGAGTATCAGCTTCCTCGGCAGCCCCATCCCTCCATCAGAACCAGGGATGCGGAATGCTTTCATTCCATCTTCCTGAGAACCACTTCACTCAGAACCTCTGGCCCACGGGAGGCACGATCACATCCTTGCCACCGTCTGTTGGACAGTAAGATGCCAAGGTTCGTCCAGCCAACATCTCACACACAAGACCAGCAAAGGCTCACGTCTTGGCCTGGCTTAACTCTGGACAACGAGCCAGGCAGAGGGGTAGAGGGCCCCAAAGCCCCCACCTTCCATCCCATCATCCTTTCCTGAAGCCGGCCCCCTGTCCCCTTCGTGCAAAGTCTCTGAGCCTCAGTTTTCCCACCTGTAAAATGAGGGTCATAGAAACAACACTTCGTGGGCCTGTCGTCTCTCTCCAATGCCTAACACTGGCACTGAGCAAGCTTAGCAATCAAGAGTGACCTGCTGGTCTATGGCCATGCCACCCTGAACATGCCCAATCTCATCTGATCTCAGAAGCTAAGCAGGGTTGGGCCTGGTTAGTACTTGGATGGGAGACCAGCTAGGAAGACCAAGTGCTTTAGGCATAAAAAAAAAAAATAAAAGAAGAAGAATGAACTGCTTCCTCTTATGCAGGCCTAGGCTCCCTATCAGCACACTGTCCAAGCCAGGGACACCAGCAGCCATGAGAGGCCATGCTGGGTCCATATCCTGGCACCTCTGCCTACCACTTTACTTCCCAGTGACTTTAGACAAATCCCCATGCCTCTCTGTGCCTCTGCTTCCTCCTGTCTAGAATGGAGAAAATAGTGGCACCCCACTCATTGAGTTGTTTTGAGGCTCAGCTGAAACTGAGACCAGGACTTAGCATTTAGTTGGTGCTCAATAAGTATCAGCCGCGAGTGCAGCTGAGAAGTGCAGTGAACAAGGGGAGTGGAAAATGTTTCATCCCCAAGGAGGCCACATCCATCTACTTTATTAGATCATAAGTACTTTTAACAAGGGAAACAGCAGACAGCAGGCAGCCAGCCAGCAAGGGCCAAGAACCCAAGTCCAGTTCTCCAAGCCCCTGGACATCAAACACAACAACAGAAAAGGCCAAACATCAAAGGATGAACATCAAGTCCAAACATTGCGCTGTGCTCTTATCTTAATTAAAGCAAGTCTTATGCGGGGTTTTTGATGACACAGTTGAAAAGCCAGGGTCTGGTTTTATTAGCTTTTGCTGACACCCACAGAGAATTTTGTGACTAGCCCAAGGTCACCTAAGCACCCTGGGGCCAAAGTTGGGGTCCAAACCCAGGCCTCAGATGCTGGAGCCACAGTTCCTTCCATAACCCCTGTCCCCACACTGAGCAACCGGCATCTAGGTAGGGTGGGGGTGTCAGGAGAGGGACATTAGTTCATTCATTCATCCATATGTTTCACACTGTTTATTGAAGCCCCTGTATCTTCCAGGCACTGTTCTAGGCTCTGGGGATCCAGCAACGAACAAGGAACTAATGGGGCAAGGGGAAGGGAAGCAGATGTCAGTAAATAACAACGTAAATAACTATTTTAATTGCAATTGTGGTGATGCTCTTCCCTATGTCTGTTCTCTTTGAATCGGCCTCTGTGACTGCTTTCTTGCTAGAACACAACGGAAATGTTACTATTACACTTTCCTGGCCCAGACGAACTTCTGTCTCTTAGAACCCGGTTACCAGGGTGTGAGGAAGCCCCCGCTGCTCCATGGAGAAACCAAATACGATTCACGTGAGCGAGCGCCCCGTCTTGGAAGGTGATCCCCCAGCCCCAGTTAATTGGCCGCAGCCCACACTGAGAAACTGCAGGAGCAGAGATCAGCTGTCCCTGCCGAGCCCAAATTGCAAATTCGTGAGCAACACCAAGGATGGTTGCATTTTAAGCCATTAAGTTTTAGGGAGGTTTGTTATGCAGCAACAGGCAACCAGGACATGACACTTCACCTTCGTGGGGTGGGGTAGATTCAACGATGACCCCCATTTTACAGATGAAGAAACAGACTCGGAAAGGGGAAAGGACTCACTCAAGGTCACACAGGTAATGAGCGGCAAAGCCAGATTCAATGATTTCAAATCCTATGTTGTTTCCTACTCATCCTCATCACTGTCAGCTCAACAGCACGGCAGCCAGGAGCATTTCCACAAACACTTTCCTCCTCAAGAGCAGTCAACTCCAAAAGTGGATCCACAGGCGTGCTAGGACGGGCCTGAGGAGACGATTTTTGAGCAGGGGAGCTTCTGGCATTCTTAGAGCCATCAGCACCATCAGTGGATGGTTTCCACTGGTCATTTGGTAGGGAGGGTCCATGGTGGTGTTTGAGAGGAGCAGAGAAAGGCTCGTTACCCTGCTCTGGGCCTCTGTTTCCCCATCTGCTAAAGGGGAATGAGAAAACCGCCCTGTTCCATTCAAGCTGAGGCTGGAGATGAGCTGACAGATAACACACACGGCCTTCCCCAGAGGCTCCTTGTCAGATGCTAACATTCCATTTGGAAAGAAATGAATAATAGCCGAGACTCCCACGACGAGAATTTTAATGCAAGGGAGTCCATGGTAGGCAGGCAGGGAGAGGGCAAAGCCCACTCCCGAAAGCTTTGTAAGCAAAACCTTCTCCAACATGAGCTACGTCTGAGGCTGGAAGCAGCCAGGAAAGCTCCGGACTGAGAGGCAAGAGGCCTGGCTTCTTGTCCTCAGTTTTGCCTCTGACTTGCCATGTTACCTCAGGCAGGTCGCTGTCCCTCTCTGAATCCTCATACGTACAAGGAGAGGATGGGTCAGCTGACCTGGAAGATCCTGATGGTGTCCAACAGGCAGGGGTAACCAATCCGAAAAACTAGTAAGAAGCTCCTCTACCCCACCGCCCACCCCCAGGAGCCCAGAGAATCTAGCAGTCGGCAAGGAACTAATAATCCTCGGGCAGTTTCTAGAAACAAGATAGAGGTGAGCTCTATTACGCAAATCCCCTGCCCCCACCTCCTCCTCCATTGTCATAGTTATTATTTATTTCGTTTCCGATGGGCCACCCAGAGCTCTTTCTAAAGATAAAAATATCATAACTCAAAGCCTCCATCCCATCTGTATGATGGAGGGTTCCGAGCAACGGCTTTGTTCCTTCCAGCTCTGACCCTTCTGAGGTCTTATAGCATGAGAGAGTGCACGTAAGTGTTAAGCAGAAGAGAGGACGCTGGAGCTGAGGCTAATGATGCTGTCCCATGCCGGCACTTCACTCTGTGCCAGGCGGTGCTTTATACACAGGGTTGCGTTAACTCTTCAGAATAGCCCTACAAAGTGGTCGACTGTCATTACTGCTTTTGTAGAGATGAAAAAAAAAACAAAACAACTGAGGCCTCGAGAGGGAAAGAAATGGTCCAGGGCTGCAGAGTTAGCCATTGGAATCCAGATCCAGGCAGTCTGCCTTCAGAGCCTCAATTCTGAATAAATTAGACTCTTTTCCCCCCAGGAACGACAGCTGACACTACTACTGCTACTACTATGCTTCAGTGAACACTGCTTATGTGACAGGTATGGGTCTAGTGCTTTACATTTTGTTCTAAAAAATAAATTCCATGTTTCAGAACAAATCAACCCAAAACTTAGTGGCTTAAAGCAATGATTTTTATTTTATTATTATTATTTTTTTTGCTCGTGAACCTGCAATTTGGGTGGGGCTGGGAAGGGACAGCTCATCTGTCTCCACTGGGATGACTCCAACACCTGGTGCAGGAAGAGGTGGGGGCCAGCCGGGCATCTTTGTCTCTCTCTCCGTGGAGGCTCAGGGTCCCTCCTCCTGGTCTCCCCAGCACTGTGGGCTCAGCATCGTCGGATTCTTACAGGGTGGCCTGGGGATCCTTCTGACCTGCCTGGGAAAATGGCACTTTCACTCCTGCCACATTCGGTTGGGTACAAGTGAGCACTAAGGCCAGTTCAGTTTGGGGAGGAGAATTGAACCCCCAGATCCCAATGGGGGGAGCATGTTAAAGGATTTGTGTTCATACTGAGTCTACCACACTTATACTCTCACTTAAGCATTTTGACCTTTATTCGCTCACATTTATGGAGCTCATCCCGTAGGACACTGTTGCAGGCTCTGGGAGAGAGCAGTGGGTGGATGTAATCATACCCACTACACGGATGAGGAGATGGAGACCTGCCAAGGTTTACGCCCCAGTGAGAAGCCCGGCACTTCCCCTGTAGGCTCGTCCTGATTCTTGACAACAGCACAACAGGTGCGTGGGGGAGGCACTGTGATTGCCAGCCTCGAAGTAGAGGAACAGGATTCAAACCCTGGTTTGCCGGAATCTGAGGGCAGGCAGCCACTCAGCATCCCTCATCGTAGCATGTTTCACATCTGCGCTTCACTGTGACACCCATGCATGGGCCCCCCTAGATGCGGGGCACCCCGAGGGGAGGGCCAGGTTCATGGAGAAGAAGCGTAGTTGGTGCTGTTAAAAAGCTAGCCCTGGTGAGAGCAGGAGGGAGGGAAGGAGGGGCAGGAGTGAGGATAATGGCCCAGCCTGAACCGGTCGCCACGGCAACCGCAGGGGCTGTCTGGAGCCAGCAGCCTGCCAGGCCTTGGCCCCACAAAGCCCAAGAGGGAGGCATAGGGGGCAGCCCAGTGAGGCATAAATCAGAGAGCTCTATGCCCCTGACTCCAGGCAGACGATTTATGGGGCTGCTCAGAGCCCACTGGATGCACCGGGAGAGAGGAGAGGATCTCTCTGTTCCCACCACCCCTGGGGCCCCTGCTTGGTGCAGGTTGGGCAGGGAGAGGCGCCTGGGCCTGGGAGCCCCCTCCAGGCCACCCTCAGTGATGCTGAAGGCCCCTGCCCCCACCAGACCTACAGGGACCCGCCTATACCCACCGCACCAGCATGCCGCCTCCATGCTGACAGCAAAAATTTCAAGAAACAAGTCTTATCCTTAACTGCATGGGGATCTAGTCTATCCGATCCTTTTTGCAAAATGCTGCTCCCAATCCACTGATTTAATGCCATGGCTTTCTAACAGTATATGACCTGCAGTTAAATAAACACTGAGACAAATAAAGCCAGAAGGGGAAACTGAGGCTCATCAGCCCTCCCTCCCTCACAAACTACTGGCACAGACTTTACATTCATCATCTCTCCTATCCTCCCCGCAAGCACCTGGATCTGGCTCATTCCACTTTCTCAACAACCATCGCAGCTATCCCAGACAGAGTGTAAGGTAACGACCTGCCCATCTCAGGAGTCATCCAAGCAAAAGGTGAAGAATTACCTTCTGTAGTGCTTCAGGGGGTCCCAACATCCATTGGGGAGGGAGAAGACCTGATGCCTCTGAGCTTACGCAGATGGCAGGCGGGCAAATGCTGCCCGCTATACCCACATGCATACTGAGCCATGGATGGGATGGGAGAGAGGCCGCATGCCAGCCACACCAGGTGGGCAGGGCTCAGACAGACAGGGAAGAAAGGATGTCACCAAGAAGGAGAGTGAGCCTGGCGGGAACCTGGCAGAGACCTGAGGGTGGCTCGTGCCTCCCCTGGCTGGGGCCTCCCTCCCTGAACGAGCCCCACAGCCGACCCTGTGCTCCCACCTCCTACCCCTGGAAAGGTCTGCTCCTCTCAGTTGCCCCCTCGGCTCTCTGCCTGCCTCCAGAAGGAAGTTCCTCTTACGGGTCCTGCTGACATGTGAAGGACGGCCCAGGCCTCTGTCAGCAGAGGAGAGGCCCGGAGCCCCGGATTCAGACAGACCCAGGTCCCGGTTCTGCCATGCAGCAGTGCGAGACCTCGAACCAAACGCTTCACCTCGCCAAGCCTGGTTCTCGTGTCAACAAAACAGGGCGATCATTCTACCCTGGGGCTATGGGAAAGGAAAGATGTCCACGGTACGTGAAGTGAGAAAGGCAAACACATTCCCGTGTTTGTTAAAAACGAGACACCAAAACCTGCATTGACCTGTTGGCTGAGCACGGAAAAGTTTGGGAAGAAATGACCAAACAGGAAAGAGAAGAGTTATTGGAAAGGGGCGAGGTGGAAGGTTTCCTCTCATAACTGTATATGCTTCAATGATTGAAAAACGTTTAGACCAATAAGCATGTATTAATTGTGTAAATTGAAATTAAAGTATCTGCTCCGCACCCCACCCCCTGCCATTCTTGTTGTGAGAATCTAAAGGGAAACGTACAGAGCAGTCTCTGCGGTGCCCCCCACCCCTCAATTCCTGTTTCTTCCTTCCTTCCAGGGGTCTTGGACATTCCCAGGGTCTTTTCTAAAATGGATAAATTAAAGATATATAACGATGTTATTCCATTAATTGGACAACTGAGGGCTCTCCTTCACGACAAAGAACGTTTGCTGACAGTTCTCTGGCCTCCCAGAGGAACGAATGTGGGGCTCCAGGCAGGGGCGGGAGTATGAGGAATCCTCCCTTCTCTGCCTGGGAAAACGCAGCCTTTAAACTCCACCCCAACCCGATGAGGCGGACACAGCTGTTCTGACCATTCTACAGACAAGAAAAGTGAGGTTCAGACCTGAAGGTCTAGTTCAAGGTCAAAGGGTTGGTGAGGGGCAGGGAAGGGGATCGCCCAAGTCCATGAACCTGGCCCCTGAGCTCAGAGCCCCTCAAGGGCTTTCCTGAAACAGGAGTGGATGTGCCACTCTGCGAGATCAGAGGGCAGAGCTGGGGACACAGCACAGGACGAGGGAAGCGAAGCCCGGCTCCTGCCAGCACCTCTGCTCCAGGTCCGCGTTGAGCCCGTTAGCTACCTGAATCTTCAAAGCGGCCCTCCATCTCCTCAGGGCCTTCACACTGGCTGTTCCCCTCCCTGGAATGCTGTTTCACCAGATGTCTGAATTTTGAATTTGCTTCACATCCAGATCTCAGAGAGGTCCACTCTGACTAGCCAGGCTCAAACAGGGCCATCCCCAAGGACCCTGGCCGACTGCCTATCACCGCATGCCCGCTTTTTGCTCTTTGGGGCTTAATGCTGCCTCCGGGCTCACTGAGAGTGTCTCCCTGTAGGAGTGTCAGCCCTACAAAGCTGGGCCTGGCCCATCTCCAGAGAGCTGCATTCCACGCACCTGGAATGGTGCCCTGTGCACACAATAGGCACCCAACAAGGATCTGGCAGACACTGCCGGTGCCTCACCTACATTCCCTCAGCACCCCTTCTCTGTGCTTCAGTCCCCAATGCCAGCGCCTGCAATTCTCATCCAGGGCATTTTTGGCCTCCTGAGCCTGCCCTGTCCACCCACTGGTCAGGCCAGGGTGTCGGGGGTCAGTGTCCCCGAGAGCATCCTTCAGACAAGGACAGATGGAAGCTGGTGGACGAATACCCCAGCCACTTCCTCTTGGTTGGGTTAACTCTGGGGCAAGTTATCCACTGTCCCCCTGAGCTCCCTGGCGGACCCAGCCTCAGTTTCCCACAGTAGCAATCTGCTGCACATTTTGTTTATTGCTTCCTTCCCTGCTGCGTTAGTGTCCTGGGACTGCCATAACAAACGGCCACAAATTGGGTGGCTTACGACAACAAAAACGTATTCTTCACAGTTCAGGAGCCTCGAAGTCTGAAATCCAAGATGTGGGCAAAATGGTTCTTTCCAGGGGCTCCGGCATGGAGTCTGCTCCACGCCTCCACCTCGGAGGAGGCATCTGGCAATCCCGGCATCCCTTGGCTTGTGGCAGCGTAACTCCAGCCTCTCCCTTTGTCATCATGTGGCATTCTCCCTGTGTGTTTGTGTCTTCGCATCGCTGTCTTCCCTCTGTGTGGGTCCACATGCCCAAATGCCCCTCATCTTACGAAGACACCAGTCTTTAAATTAGCATCCGCCCTAACCTAACAACCTCATCTTAACTTGATTACATCTGTAAAGACCCTATTTCCAGTTACAGTCACAGTTCCAGGTACCAGCAGTTAGGACTTGAACATCTTTGGGGGGAAGGGGACACAATTCAATCCATGACACCTTCCCTGTCTCGGTCTCCACTTCTTCCTGGTTCTCCCTAGGACCACCTCCCAAATACTTATACTTATGTCTTGAGTCTGCTTCCAGATAAGTCCAGGCTAAGATAAAATGTATTTTGAATGAATGAGTGACGTTTGACAGAGGAGGGAACTCACAGGGGAGAGAGAGCTTGCTCAGGCACTGATGTTGACCCTGGTGAGCATCAGAGTTGGGCCCTTACCCCAGGTCTGCCTCCACAGCTCCCAAGGAGAGAGAGTACGGAGAGCTGCCCATCAACAGCATGGTTGTTTTGAAGGTAGTGATCTCCCCATCCCTGGAAGGCTGCAAATGTGCCAGCAAGGATCACTGCACAAGAATAGGAGTTGGTTTGGGTGACCTCAAAGGCCCGCCTAGCCCTGACATCTGAGTCTGTACATTTTAAAAGCATGTGGTAAAAACTCGGGGCCTCCGGGTTAGAGAGCAAAATAACCTTCCTTTGACCTCCCCAGAGCCTCGCAGCAAAGCCAAGTTTCTCCAGCATCCGCTTTAATTTGATGTCTCTTCTTCTCGCTTATTAAAGGGACACAAAAGAGAGAAAACCACTTGAATTGTCCCCCAGACGGGCTGGCTATAAATGTCTCCATAAAGGGCCCAGCCTGGACTCTGCTGCCCAACAATTACAGCTGCCGTGAGACCCGCCCAGACAACCCGCCTCAGGCACCTCTTTGGTCTCCTCCCTGCCCAGGCAGGTCACTGCCAGCAAGAGTCCCTGTTGGGCGGCAGGCTAGGGACCCTAAGGTTAATCCAGGAAACCAGCTGACTCTTGACTAAGCACAGAGGTGACCTGGCTCTAAGGGCTTCCTTCCCCAATTTCCTTCAACAAACCCAGTTGAGAGCACATGGAGGAGGGAGTTCTCTGGCACGAATGCCCTCCTTGCTCCCTTGGTTTCCGAGCGTGTGCCTCCTGCCATGGGCAGAAGGCAGGGGAAGGTCAGGTCATCTTGTTCCTCCTCAAGAGCTGGAACAGCTTCCTAGTGCCAAGTGCCCCAAGCCCCAGTCCTCAGCCTGGTTAGAGGGAGGGAACGGAGAGAACTAGTAGAATGGAGGTTATAAGCGTGGACTCTGGTCCAAACCCCAGCTTCCCCGCGTACTAGCTGTGTGACCTGGGCAAGTCGTTGAACCTTTCTGAGGTTCTGTACCTTCAGCTGTTAGGTAGGCTGGGAAGATTGGTTCCTACTTCACAGGGTTGGTGTAATGATCAAATTTAGAATGAACACATGAAAAACCCTTAGAACAGAGCCTATCACCTGTCATAGTCAATAAAAACCGAGCTGATGACCTGTCGAGTACTCTCTATGTGGCTGGCACTTTGCAAGGTGATCTCATTTGGTCCTTATAAGCACTTTGTGAAGTAGATATCATCACTGTCTCCATTTTTCCGAGGACAAAACTGAGATTTTGAGCCATGAAGCGGCCTCCCCACAGTCTCGCAGAAACGAGTGGATCTGCCATTTGAATCCTGGTTTCTCTGACTCCAGAACCTGGGGTCTTGCAGGGGTCTGGGCAGCACCTGGATAGGAAAGGAAGGTCTGTGTCTGGCTCTGTCCCCAATGTGCCACTGTTCCATTCATTGGTTCCTCCCTCCAGTCATTTATTCACCTAACAGACATGGGCTGCGTTCCTGCGTGTGCCAGGTGCTGTGTCAGACCCTAGGGATAGAGGCTGACACGGATCCATAGGAGGGATCCATGTCCTCAGGGGATCCACAGCCTACTGTTGCCTCTGGCTTCTCAGGAAACTGGTTTTCAACTGCAGAATTTGGGAATAACTCTTACAGCCCAGTTCCAACACTTCTCTCCAGGAAGCCTGTCCCAATTTACTCTCTCGATCTGATGATGTCAACTGTGTGCCAGGCCTGGGGCTGGGTGCCAGAGGATGGTACAGGGCCCAGGTCTTTCTGACTTCTGAGGCAGGAGACATGTGGTAGGTCCACGGAAAATGCTGATTGATTTCCTGTCCCCTCTCTTAGGGGCAGGATCCTTGGCATGTTTATAAAAGCCAAAGTGCCTCCAATGGCTGAACTTGACCTGCCCCAGCCATGACCTCATCTCCTCTCTCACTCTGCTCCCGACACACTGGAATCCCTACTATTTCTCAGTTCACCAAGCACATTCCCACCTCAGGACGTTTGCAATATTCTTCCTTCTGTCTAGAAGTCTCTTTTCTCAGATACCAGCAGGCCTCGCCTCATCTCCTTCAGGTTTCTGCTTAAACGTCACATTAACATTTAGGTTTTCTCTGACCACTATTTAAAACTGCAACCCCACCCCCACCCCACGCTCCTTATTTCCTAACCTTGCTTCTTTTTCCTTCATAGTGCTCATCGTCATCTGACATATTAAATATTTAAATTGTTAGCTAGCATTTGTCTCCCCGCCCATGACTCCCTCCACCAAGAATGTGAGCTCTAAGAGGTCAGAAATTTTTTTATTATTTATTTTGTCGACCCATGTATTCCCAGACCTTATGACTATACATAGTATATGACTATGTATAGTGCATATAGGGTATATGAAAGTATAGTAGGTGCTCAAAACTGTTTTTGTTGAGTAAATAAATGAATGCATCTCTGTAGTTGCAAAAATGCTCTCTAAAATAGTAGGAAATCATTTGTAAATAGTAGGTAGCCAGTTGTATTGAGCTACACTAAGCTGCATACATTTAAAGTATACAGTTTGATATTTTTGACATATGTATCCCACACTGCAAACAAGATAGCCCCGTTCTAATTCCTCCTTCCCCAACAACCCAGGCAATCACTGATCTGCTTTCCTTCACTAAAGATTGGTCTGTATTTTCTAGAATTTAATATAAACAGAATCATATGGTATCCACGATCGAGATGTAGCCATGCTGTCTCGTAGATCCGAGTTTGTACCTTTTTCCTTCGGGGTGGTATTCCAGAGTATGGCTTTATCATAATCTGTTTATCAATTCATCTGCTGGTGGATATTTAGCTGTTTCCAATTTTCAGTTATGACAATGAACATGTATGTACAAGTCTTTGTAGGGACCTTTTCTCTGGAGTAACTATCTGGCGTAGAATGGCTAGAACATATGGTAGGTGTGTGTTAACCTTATGAGAAACTGCCAAACCATTTTCCAAAGCGTCTGTACCATTTTGCATTCCCTCCCGCAGTGTATGAGAGATCCAGGCGCCCCACGTCTCACCAACACCTGATACAGTCAGTCTTTCAGATTTCGGCCCTTCTAATAAGTGCGTAGTGGTATCTCATTGTGCACTAGTTTGCTTTTCCCGAATGGCTAATAATATTGAGCGTTTTTTCACTTGCTTATCCGTCACTCCTATGTCGTCTTTGGTGAAGTAACTGTTCAGATCTCCTGCTCATTTAAGAAATTGGGTTGTGCTGTCTCTTATTCATGGTTTTGAAAATTCTTTACATATGCTGGGTATAAATCCTTTGTCAGATAAGCAATCTGGAAAATCTTCCTCCCAGTCTGTGGCTTGTCTTTTCATTCTCATAACAGCGTTTTTTGGATAGTAGAATTTTTTTTTATTTTATGAAAGTACAATTTGTCCATTTCTTCTTTTATGGCTTGTGCTTTCAGTATCTCATCTAAGAAACTTTTGCCTAACCCAAGACCACAAAGATGTTCTCCTTTGTTTTATTCTAGGGGTTTTATAGCTTTAGACTTCATAATTTAAAAATTATAAAGGTAATTTTTAAATATGGTCTGAGGCACAGATAAAAGCCTTTCACTGTCATTATTTTTTTCTTGCTTTTTCTTTTTCCTTTCGTTGTATGGATGATGATATTCAGTTGTTCCGCCACCATTTAATAAAAAGGCTCTTCCTTCTCCACTGAATCACCTTTGCAGAATCAGTTGTCCATATATGTATAAGTCTGTTTCTAGATTCTAATTCCACTGATCTATTAATCTCTGTGATAATGTCACTGTGTTGATTACTGTAACTCTATGGTAAGTCTTCAAATCAGGTAATATAAACCCTCTCACTTTGTTCTTTTTGAAAACTGCATTGACAACTCTAGGTCCTTTGCATGTCCATGTGAATCTCAGAATCAGCTTGCCAATTTCTACAAAAAAAGCCTGCTGAGCGTTTGATTGAGACTGCATTGGCTCTGCAGATCAGTTTGAGGAGAATTGACATCTTAACAATATTGAGTCTTCTAAATCATGAACGTAGTATATTTCTCCATTTATTTAGGTTTTCTCTAATTTCTTGTAGTTTTCATTGTACAGGTGTTACACGTCATTTTTTAGGATTTTCTGATGCTAGAATAAATTATGCTTTTTAATCTCAATTTCTCATTATTCATTACTAATATATAGAATACAATTAATTTTTGCCTATTGATCTTGTATCCTGAAAGCTTGCTAAACTTAATTATTAATTCTAGCATGCATTAGATTTTCTACACACGATCTCATGTCATCTGCAATAGTTTTACTTCTTGCATTCCAATCTGGATGCCTTTTATTTATTTATCTTCCCTTTTTGCACTAGCTAGAACTTCCAGTATGGTGTTGAATAGAAGTGATAAGAGCAGGTATCCTCATCTTGTTCCTGATCTTAGAAAGAAAGCATTCAGCTTTTCATCATTAAGTATGATTTTAGCTGTAATTTTGGTTTTTTGTTTGTTGATTTTTGTTGTTGTTGTTTTGTTTTAGTTACAAGTAAATGCCCTTTATTAAGTTGAGGAAGTTCCCTTCTATTCCTAACTTGCTAAGAGTTTTCATAAGGAATCAATGTTGAATTTTGTCAAATGCCTTTTCTGCATCTAGTAGAATAATCATAGTTTTTTTTTAAGTTTGTTAATATGGTGAATTATATTGATTAATATTCAGTAGGTAAACCAACTTTGCATTCCTGGGGTAAGCCCTATTTAATTATGATATATTACTTTTTAATATAGTGTTGAATCTAACTTGATAAAATTTTGTAAAGAATTTTTGCATCTTTGTTCATGAAGTATATTAGTTGCAGTTTTCTTGTCTTGTGATGTCATTTTCTGGTTTTAGTTTAAGAATCATGCTGACCTCATAGCATGAGCAAGGGAGTATTCCCTCCTGTTTAATTTTCTGGAAGAGTTCATGTAGAATTGATATTATTCTTCCTTAAATGTGTGGTAGAATGTACTAGTGAAGGCTGAAGTTTCCTTTGTGGGAAGGTTTCTGATTATACTGCAATTTGAAAAATAAGGTGTAGAGCTACATCTATTTCTTTTTATCTACTTCTTTTTGAGTGAATTTTGGTAGCCATGTCTTTCAAGGAATTTGTATATTTCATCTAAGTCATTGAATTTATTAGCACAGTTATTAATAATATTTTCTTTTCCTTTTAATATCTGTAGAATTTGTAGTGATGTCACCTCTCTCATTCTTAATAATGGTAATTTGTGTCTTCTCTCTTTCCTGACCAGTATGATGAGAAGTTTATTAATTGTATTGATCTTCTCAATAACAAGCTCTGGGTTTTATTCTTGTTTCTCTCACTTTTCTGTTTTCTATTTCATTTATTTCCTCTCTTATTTTTATTATTTCCATTCTTCAGCTGACTTTGATTTTAATTTGACCTTCTTTTTCTAATTTCTTTAAGTGATAGCTGAGGTCATAGATTTCAAAACTTTTTTCTTTTCTAATATAGATATTTAGTGCTACAAATTTTTGTCTAAGTACTGCTTTAGTAGTACCCCACAAATTTTGAAATGTTGTGTTTTCACCTTCATTTATTTAAAAATATTTTATAATTTCCCTTTAATTTCTTTTTTGACCTTTGGGTTATTCTTTAGAAGTGCATTATTTAGTTTCCAAATATTGGAGGGATTTTTTTAGAGCTCTTTCTCTTTATTGATTTCATTTTATCTTCTTTGTTTGCTTATTAGCTATAACTTTTTATTTTCTTATTTTCATGATTGCTTTAGAATTTATAGTATACATAATTAACTTCTCATCCTACTTTCAAGCAATATTATACCAATTTATGAATACTATAAGAACCCTAAAATAGTATATTTCCATTTTTCTTCTCAGCTTTTGTACTAGTGTTTTCATGCCTTTTTCGTCTATATATGCTATAAATACTACATTTTTTATAGTTTTGTTTAGTTAGTTATCTTTTAAAGAAATTTAAATAGTAAGAATAGTCCTGTATTTTTATCTTTATAATTTTTACTTCCAGTGCTTTTTATTCCATATTTCATTTGATATCATTTTTCTTCTGCCTAAAGGACTTTAAAAAAAAAATTCCTACTATGTGAATATTCTGGTAAAGACTATGTTGACTTTTATATATCTTTAAAAGTCTTTATTTCACTTTCATTTTGAAACATCTTTTTTTTGGTGTAGAATTCTAGATAAACAGTTTTGTTTACTTTTTCGTACTTTAAAGATATTATTCAAGTGACTTTTCATGTACATTGTCTCTAACAAGAAATCTGCTGTCATTTTTATCTTTGTTCCTTGGTACATTATGTGTTTGTTTTCTCTGGTTACTTTTAAGATTTTCTCTGCCACAGGTTTTGAACAATTTGATTATGATCTGACTTGGTAACATTTTCTTCATCTTTCTTGTGCTTGAGGTTCCTTAAGATTCTAGGCTCAAATTTAGAAAACATCGGTCATTATTTCTTTTAATATTTTTTTTTCAAATATTTTATCCTTTCTCTCATCTCCTTTCTCTCCTCTCCTTTGCGGAATCCATTACTCTTATATTAAGCTGCTTGAGGTTGTCCTGCAAATCACTGATGCTCTTTTCATTTTTATTTTTGTGTCTTGTTTCTCTCTGGTTTCATTTAAGATAATTTTTGTCATTTATATTAGTGTTGAAGTTCATTCATCTTTTCTTCTGCAATGTCTACTCTGCTGTTAATCCCATTCAGTGTGTTTTTCATCTTAGATATCGTAATCTTAATATCTAGATGTTATTATTAAGTCCTTTTGTATCTCTTCTGTTACTGTACTTACCATGTTCAATCTTTCCTCTAGTTTTTAAAAAATATGTGTTACTATTATGATAACTATTTTTAATGTCCTTATCTGCTAATTCTAACACCTGTATCAGTTCTGGGCTGCTTTCTATTAGTTTTTCTCCTTGTTATGAGTTGTATTTTCCTTTGCTCCTTTGTATGACTGGTAAGTTTTTATTAGATGCTAGACATCTAATTGGGTACTGAATATTTTTGCATTTTTATTGTTAAAATTTTAATCTTTTTTCTGGGATGCAATTAAATTATTTTGGAAACAGTATTTAGTTTTTCAGGTCTTGCTATGGAGATTTGTTTAGAGAGACCAGAGCTGCACTCAGTACAGGGATAACTATTCCCACTGCTGAGGCAAGACCCATCTAAGGACTCTACCAAATGCCCTGTGAATTATGAGCATTCTCAGTCTAGCAGGTGAGAGTAGGCACTGTCCTGGACTCTATATACGTTCTGCGTACTGTTCTCTCTAAAGCTTTTAGGTGGTTCTTCCCTAATCCTGAGTAATTTCCTTATATGCATGAGGTCATGAAACTTAGAGAATCTTCAAAAGCCCTGAAATCACACACAGGACATGTATGTGCTCAGCAGCAGAAGACATTATTTTGCATTTGATACACATTCATTGAGCACCTATTATGTGTCGGGCCCTGTGGTAGGTGCCAGAGATACAAAAAGAAAGGTGTTTGATACGGAAGGCAGGTAAACAAAAAACTACACTGAAGCATTGATGTGGTTATGAATAAAGGTATCAAGGGACAGGGCTACTTCACGCTGGCAAACGCTCACTGGAGGAGTATAAAAGGAGAATGTGGGTCCCATTTGTTGGGATGAGAATGCATGTATGGTTTTGCTGTGTGGGGATGAGGGTGGGGTGGAAGTGGTACCTCTAAACTTCACACAGAGTTGATTCCACTCCCAGCTGAGTTGGGGAAGGAGTGGAAGGTGATATACGTGACTATGCCTGGGAAGTTGGAACATCACACCCTAAGATCTTCTGTAGGAGTTTCAGATAAGGGTCTAGAGCTATTGACACCATTTTGCCTCTTTATAATACCGAGGAAACAGAGCCCAGACCTTGATGCTATGGTTGGAACTGCTGGGTCCAGCCATACCTGAAGCTAAATTCCCCTTGGACTTAAACAAGAACTGAGCCAATAACATTCCCCCTTTACTTTTCATCTAGATCAGCTTGGGTGCTATTTTTACTGTGGCCAAAAGAAGCCTCTAATTGACTGGATAAAGATGCTGAGATGCTGGGTAAATGCTGGATGGGGAGGGAGGAGAAAGAAGAAACAAGATGACCTTTACAAGCCCTTCCGGCCAGAGACGCTCTGAGTTGGGCATTGAAGGGACTGAATTGGTGGTTGTTTAAGGGACAGAAGACCAGAACGGCAGTGCAGTGCCCCAGCATTCCTCCGACTCCAGTTTCCATTCCGGGGGCACTTCCTGGTGCCTTAAATGCGCCCCTGTGTGTGAGGGCCTTAGGGGGTTTCAAAATAGCCCGAAATATAAACAGACTGGAAACCCACTCCTTCTCTTCCTCTCCTCGCCTTTTCTGCCTCCCTGGGGCAGAGGTGGGGCTACAGAACCTCGACTCGGAAGATCTGGAAAAAGTTTCAAATGAGGTCTCCCTAGGGTTTGGCAAAGTCATCCTGCCTTGGGAGGGGGAGGGTCCCCGTGAGTGCCAGGCCCAGGTGTGTGGGTAGGAAAAAGCAGCTGTTGTGTTGCAGCTTTGGATCCTTCAGATCCCAGGACCCAGGCCTCACCAGCCTTGTTCCCAAGGAAAGGAGCCCGCAGGGGGACAAGGAGCCAACTGAGAAGAGGCTGGTCCCTGCCACTTTCCTGCTGATGGGGCAGACCCCCGCACAATGTCATTCAGTGCAACAAGGGTTTATTAAGCAACTCTACCCCTGTGCCAAATCCTGTGAACGACCCAGGGTGGACAAAACAGGGAATAGAAAATGCTTTCATCTGGGGTTCAGAGCGTATGTGAGCTTGCCATGTAGTGGGTAGCTTGTTTCCAAAAATGGCTCCCAGCCTACCTCTTGATAGTCACCCCCTTGCGTGGTCTCCTCCAGTGAATCTATGACTCCGTGGCTCTGTGACTCCCATTTGACAAGTAGAATACAGTAGAAGTGATGCTGTCTGATTTCGGAGAGTTGGTCAATAGAAGCCTTACAGCTTCCACCTGTCTCTCTCCAAACACCTGCTCCGAGTGCTCCCTCTTGAAACTCAGCTGTTGTGCTGTGAGAAGCCCAAGCCACAAGGAGAGGCCACAGATAGTGTTATGGGTTGTATTTTGTCACCCCCAAATTCCTCTGTTGCAGTCCTAACCCGCAGCACCTCAGGATTTCTTCATTTGGAAATAGGGCCATTGCAAATGCAATTGGCAAAATGATGTCCTCCTGAGATCGGGTGAGCCCAAATCCAATATGGTGGGCATCTCATAGAAAGAGAAAATTTGGACACAAAGGGAGAATGCCATGCAGAGATAAAGACAGATTGGGGCCATGCTCTACATGCTGAGGAATGCCAAGGTCGCCAGGAAACCACTCAAATGACCTGGGCTCTTCCCCACACCCAGCGCCTATTTAATAGCTGCCACCCTTGAGAGGGCAGAGTCTGCAGTACAAAAGAAAGGATCTGGTGCTAGGGTGCCCTCATCATGTCGGGGAGGGCAGAACGTGGTGGATGCGGTGAGCTTAGAGAGAGAACTATGGGGGAGAATTCTCTAGGTTTAGAGAAATGGACGGGGCTGGGGAGATGGGGGGACACTCATATGAAACACCCCTGACCTGTGGGGCTTTGTGCCCTCCCCACTTCTTGCTCTGTGAAGGCCAGGCCTCTGCTCCTGCACCACTCTGGGGTAAGGCTCAAGCATTTGGGAAAACGGCTGCTTAAATTTCCCCCTGAGCTCAGTGGGGATCTGACTTGGGGACACGGGTGTGTCTTGCTCTGAATAAGGTAACTCCTGTTCCCCACCCTGAGCAGGGCCAAGGAGGGTCACAGAAGGGCAGAAGCTCGGCTTCCACCCTCCGCCTCTCTGAACCCATTTTGCCATCTATAATGGGGTGGTAGTTGTTGTTTATAAGGTTATGGTGAAGACTAGGTCAAGTAGGGGGTGTACAGGATTTGGTGCGAAGAACACAGCAAACGTTCAAGCTTCACTAGTTGTTGTTATTGTGAACGAAGCCACCTCCATGCTGCCACACCAGCTGTTTTAAAGCGTTTCTAATTCTGCCAGCCCACGTGGCTTTGCCCTGATGCACCTTCTGAAGCTGCATTAGTGATCTGTTCCTGCAGAACAATCTTACCACAAACTTAGTGCCCTTAAAACCACACACAGTTATTCCCTCCGTTGCTGTGGCTCAGGACTCAGGGCACACAGCTTAGCTGGGTCTTCTAGAAGGCTGCAGTCAGGGTGTCAGCCAGGGCAGAGGCCCGGCTGAAGGACTCACGGGCAAAAGATCCACTTCCAAGTCCACGTGGTGGTTGGTAGGATTCAGTTCCCCCCAGGCCGTCTTGCTGGTGTGGAGACCACGCTCAGTTCCTTGCCTCCTGGGCCTCTCTTTGGATGGCTTACAACATGGCCACTTGCTTCTTCCTCCCAGCTAGTATGGGAAAGAGTCTAGCAAGAAAGAAGTGACCAGCTTATTGATGTAACACAGTCACGGAGGTGATATTCAATTCCCTTCGCTGTATTCTGTTGGTACGAAACAAGTCACTTTCGAGGGGAAGGGATTACACAGGCATGACAGCAAGAGGCAAGTGTCTCTGGGGCCGTATTAGCATCTGTCCACCCAGAAAGGTTTAATCAAGGTCATGGCGATTGGTGAATCCAGCTGCCAGGTACCATGTGTTATAGGAAGCTGACGCAAATTGAGATGTCAAGAGACACAGAAAAGAATAGCCACCATCGGTTAAGCATTTACTATAAGCCAGGCACTGTCTTAGTGCTGTATAAACAGCTGCTCATTTAAACTTAATAACAACCCTTTGAGAAAGGCGATTAGAGTATCTATTTAGAGAAGAGGCCCAGCGAGACTCAGAGAGATTAAGTGACTTGGCCAAGGCCACGTAGCAGAAAGGTGGCCGAGCTGGGATTCAAGCTCGGCCTGCCCAACATCAAAGTCCTGTCTCTAAACCCTGTGGTGCTTTGTCTGTGTCATGCAGCTGAAAAAAAGGACTTGAATCGATGACTGCTGAATCCGGACGTTTCTCTAAAAATAAAAATAAAGGTCAGTCCCTATCATATAAGGAAATGATGAAAGACTTGGCTACGTTTGATTAGAGGAGAAAAGGAAGAAGAGTCATGGTCTCTACCTTCAGATCTCAGGGGGAAAGGATACTTTTTCTCCATGGCTCAAAAGCAGAAAGGGGGGAAGAGCAAACTCTGGAGAGCTGAGGGAAGTCCACGCTGGACCCCCACCCCAGCCCAGTGTCTTTCCCATTCATGTGGAAGGAAGGACTCATGAGTGTGTCTTTGCAGCTGAGCAAATATTTCTGCTTCTCCCTCCAGGCTGGGGTTGACCTCTTCTCCAGCCATCTCTGCGGGCCTTCAGAGCAATGGCCTTGAACTGCGGGGTAAAGGTCAGCTCGGCCACCCTCCCCAGATGGAACTAGAGTGAAGACTGCTGGGCCCAGGTCAGAGGGCACTGCTGATGTTCCGTCTCCCTCTTCTGGGCCTCATCACCTGGAGGACTGCCACGGGCTCCAGGGTCTCCCCTCCTGCCCATTCTCCATGTGGCAGCTGAGTTGTCTTTCTACAACTTAAAGCTGACTAGGTCACCCCCTTGCTCAAACCCCTCCATGGCTCCCTACTGCCCGGGCACAAGGCCCACATGAGGGGGCCCTGCTCTCCTCCCAGGTCTTACTTCCAGTTGCTTCCCCCTAGATCTCAGCTCACCTTTCATGCTCCTGAACAAGATGCTGTTCCCAAACCACCAGCAGTTCTAAGCCTCCATGCTCGCTCTGCCTGACCTGCCCTTACACCTGGAGCACCACTCGCTATACATCCCTTAAGAGCCAATCCAAGCACCGCCTCCTCTGAGAAGCCTTGCCTCAGGTGCAGCTGCTTCCTCTCCTCCGTGCCACGCTGACCCCAGGCCTAACTGAAGCTGACATGTAGTGAGCACCGTGAGCTCAAGGATTGCCATGCATGAGCTCACCAAGTCCTCTTCCCTTTTATCAGCTTTTGATCATCCCCAAGTTCCAAACCAAGAAACAGACACAGAGAGGTTAAGTACTTTATTCTAGAACACGAAGCCAATAAACAGTGAAGCCCGAGCAGGAATCATCTCTCTCTGACTCCAGTGTCCTTTGCTGTTTATTTGCACATGTGTTTAAACAAAGTGATTCATGCAAATGGTAACAAATATATTAGCAGAGAAGAGTAAAGAAAGAAAAAAAGGATCTCTGCCCCTCCCCTTGCCCCAGCTACATCACCCAGAAAGCTTTCTCTGAGAGGACCGGTATTTGACGGGTAAGAATAGGCCTCTGGCAGCCAGACGTCCTAGGGTGCGCAGGCAGCATCCACCGCTTACCACCTGGGTACCTGGATCCCAGATACTTAGCATCTTTGTGCCTCAGTTTCATCATCCATAGAACGGGGGTGATCATAATAGTATCTACCGTATAATATTGTTGTAAGGAGTCAGTGAATTGATGCACACTTAATTGACGCCCACCTGGTACACGATGAACACTCAGCAGTACTGATTATCAGTATTTCCTGTTTTAGTTCTTCTGGTTGTTTCCTCCATGTTATATCCAACAAACACACTTTTATTTCTTCCTGTGTCAACTTTAGGCAATACCTCATCAATGACTCATCAATAAAAGTAAGAATATCTCTTATATGTCTCTGTCTTCTCACCCTTCTTCATGATGCTCGGCACGTATTATTTTCTTTCTTCAATCGGCGTCCACATTTCCCACTCCATGTCACTGTCCTTGGCAGGGCTATGTTTCCACATCAGATTATCCACTTGATTTGATTCCTCAAGGCCGGCGACCTAGGCGACGACCTATGTGGGGCATCTTGGCATCCCCAGCACCAGGCACAGAACTTGGCACCTGCCCAGGGATCAGCTCTGCTTCCTGATGCATAAATATTTCAGATGAGGGAATGGAAGTCCAGCTAAGAAAAGTGCTGGAGACAAGGACAGGATCCTCAGACTTCAGACTTTCCCATTTGCTTCATGGAACAAATTGGGCTGTGGCCCCCTGATTGTCCTGACTCTTCAGTTAAGTCAATGTAAGAGGCGTGGCCCAGTGGACAAAGGCAGGAACTGTCCTAACCCCCCACTGGGACCCCTCTGGCCACAGTTTCTGGACAAAGAAAGGGAAAAGGGGAGTTTTCAGGAAAGCAGGAGCTGGATCGCTCTCCATCAGCTGGGAGAGGGCATCCAAACCTCCCTGAGTGCGGAGGAGTGCCTCCTCCGGGGCTGTCATAGTCTCTTCCTCCCCTCTAAGATTTGGGGGAGGGGTCCCTGAAGTGGAGAGAGGGAGCAGAGCCCAGGGCCCAACCAAGCCCCAAGCTGACCAAACACCTGCACTAAAGGGGCATCTTACGAGGGAGACCAGAACCTGCAGTCCAGGGAACTCAGCCCCGGAGCAGGGCAGCGGCCGCCTGCTTCTGCACACCGGCCACATGGCCGGACGCCCTGAAATGGCCCAGGATGAGCTCGTCAGTGACGCCTCGCAAGTCCAGAGTGGATTTTGAGAGCTGGAAAGTTCCACAGAAGAGAAATGTGCTGGAGAACACGAGCACCAGGCAAGCGTAGGGGATGATGCCCGAGTGACATGTGGGGCAAATATTTTCAACCGTTTCTTCAGCCACAGGAAAGACCCTTTTCCCCGATGGAATAATCCATCGAAATGCAATATGTAAAGTAGGCAGTAGCAGTCGCTATGATGCGGTGAAGACTCACCGAAGGCCAGTGCTTTCTGAACACTTCGCATCATATATTCCTTCCGTCCTCACAGTGAGAAGGATCATCAGTCCCACTTTATAGATGAGTAAATTAAATGACTTCTTCAAGGTCTTGCAGCTCCATGGTGGTAGAGGTAGGTCTCAAACCCAGGCAGCGTTGTTCCAGAGCCCATGCTTCTGAAATATCACACTAAGTAAAGACACTCTGGTTAGAAGAGGCATGGCATGAGGCAGAGGGGTGAACCTGCACTCAACTGCCTCCTCGGCCACTCCCAAATCCCACCCACCCTGCGCAGCTCTAAAGGATATCGTTTGGAAACCACTGTTGTCAGACAATTTTGTGGCATCTCAAAGTCTCGGCTATTCCCTGCTCTTCTCAGATGGATCCCGGGACCTGGTTGGCGCCACACAGACATTAAGATAACTCTGGGTACCAGGAATCAGGGTGATGCCAGGGGATGAGCCCAGGCTCGGGAGATAGGGCAGCTTGAGGGGCTATCTCACCACTGCCCGGGGTTAGCCAGGCTAGCTAATCAGCTCTGACTTACAGAGGCAGAGCAGGAAACTAGGAGCACGGGCCACCCCGAACCGACGAGAGGCTGGAGAAGTGAGCTCAGGAGGGGCAGGTCCCAGGGGGACTCAGAAAGGCTGAGAATGAGGGAGCAGGGACTCCGCCTGTAATGTGTCACTGTGTCTCAGGCTCCCAACCCAGGGCCTTGCCCAGAGCGGTGCTCCTGGGCTAACTGCTGAATAAATACTTAAATGAGCATCTGGGAGCAGAAAAAGGCGATAAGAACCTGGGTACAACTTCTGATACAAAAACAAAGTCCCCAACTGATGCTGAGCAGTGTCAAAACATCAGTCAAAGACTCAAAGACTCAGCGGAGCAGAATCAACTGGTCACGTCGGGGTCTGGGCTATACTGGGGTGGAAGAGGATGGCGGTGGAGGGAGGAGAGTACCTAGAATTAGCCCCCATGCCACTATCACCATCAATAAGACACCAAGGACAGAAGCCATTCATCCCAAGGAATCTGGAGGCTGGAGTCTGGTAGCCAACCCAGCAAATGTCTCCTATAGCTGCCTATAATCTTGACAGTGACAATGGTACTGACATTGGCACTACTTATCGAACGTAAATATCTCACGAGAGTGTGCTAAGCGCCTCCCATGCAGTATCCTACTGAATCTTTGTAACAGTCTATGATTATTACCCCCATTTCACAGAGGAGGACACCGAGGCTCAAAGACACAAAGTAACTTGGCTGAGGTCACACGGCCAGGGGGCGGTGGTAACAGAACCCAGGCCTGTTGGACTCCAGCAGGCGAACTCCTACCCACTTCGACATAGGGCTTTCTCCCTCACCGTGGTGCTGTGTGACCTTCGGCCAGCGACTCAGGCTCTCTGGCCCTCGGTTTTCTTATCCATAAAATGTGGATAGTAACTGTCTTCGTGGGAAAAGATAGTGAAGCATTGAAGGAACAGCCTGGCACACAGTAAGCTGACAGGTAAAGGAGCCGAGCTGAGCAGCCACGTTGTCCCAGTTCCCAGCCCCTGACACGGTGTCCGGAGCACTCAGCGAGCATTCAGGGCCTTCACGGGCAGCGCCTGGGATGCCTCGCTCAGCCGTACGGGCTCAGGCAAGTCGCTTTCTGTCCTGGGCCTCGGTTTCTTCATCTGTCGAAGGAGGGGGTGCTGGAGGTGACCTCCGAGGGCAAGGGCCCCGATGTGTTGACATGCAGTTTTAAGCGGTCAAATACCAAAGGCGCTCGCCCCCGGAAGGCTTTCCACGCCGGCTTCATGCTGTCCCCAGAACTGGCCAAATGAATGCTGTAAATTTCCCCCCCTCCGAGGACCTCTCTCCTTCCACACCCTCCTTCTCGAAGGCTCACACTTTCTCTGCTTTCAGAGAGATGTTTTTCAAGCATCCTGTGTGGGGGCCCAAGCGACAGCAGCGTGCAGAAGCCCGACCCCAGTGGTAATCCCAGGCGGAAAGCGAGAGGGAAGAAATGTGCAGGATGGAGGCTCCAAGGGGGAGGCCTTGCCCCTGATTTTCCAGCAGCGAGCTTGGGGTGGAGGCCAAGGAAGGGCCTTGGGGGTGTCCAGCGGGTCCTCCGAGGGGGCCTCACTGGGACTATTCATAGCCCAAGATCCTCACTGGATCCAGCAGGCAGGGGGCAGGCCCCAGGAGTGGTTGTGCTCGTCTGTGGCACACACGCAGGCCGAGTTGTTAACACGGCTCTTCCTCCTCCCCCCCCTCACTTAGCTTCAGACCAAAGACCGTCTGCCCTGGAGCCCGAATGGGTGACCAGGACCCAGAATATGTGGTCTGCGGGCTGTGCGCAGTAACACGAGCACTGGATTCGCAGCGGGGGACACGACTGTGGGATTTGGCAAGACACGGAATGGGGCTGCCGGGCGAGGTTGCTCAGCTCGTGCACTGAACAAGGGCGCCTGCCGCAATGAGGGGAACCCATGTGTGTTCTGCTTAGGAGGCCGTGATCACCTGTTTTTCTAACATACGCAAAGGTGCTCGATGGGCTAACAGAGGGCCTGACCCTGAACCTGAGTTTCTGCCTTCGCAATGGCCCACCCACTTTCTTCTGCAAGGGTCTAGTGAGGACATGGTGTGTATATAACCTTATAATTATTTGCAATGAATCATCATTATTTATTTATACGAAATCTTATTCCACAAAGGTTTAAAGGCAGACCGCGAAATCACATATAGCTAAACCGAAAATATGAATACACACAATTTTATACATTGAGTGAATGAATGAGGGAAGGTAAACATGAGGTAACCGTACCAGTACTTTCCTTCCTGTGCCTGGGGCAGGCATCGCTAATCGATGAAATCCATGATGTACGTTGTCCCCGTTCTGAAAGTCAAGTTCCATCTTGGTACAGGAAATGAGAATGGCACAGGGTTGTACCTGCGACATGGCAGGTACTCAGCGAATGGCGGCTGCTACACCTGGAGCCAGTGGAGCGGGGCAGGGGAGGTAAGCTGGATCAGAAAGTCCTGCACCGTTGTGTGTCACAGTTTTAGCCCTGAGCTCCATGGGGCAAAACAAAGAAGTAAACACTCAGGCGGGCATGTGCATGTACACACACACGCACACACACACACACACACCCAGTGTCCATGACATATTATACCATTTTCTCAGACTTCGTGCAAATTGCCTACACTGAGTTCTGTGTAAATTTTCCCTGTGGTTCTTCATGCAAGAACTCAGCATCCGCAACGGCATCCTGGGATAAGCATGCTCGCAGGTTTTGATTGGTGACTCCATATAGAGTAAGCCCAGTGTGTACTAATAGACGTCTAATACCCTCCCGTCTAATACCCCAGCAGCGCCCGATGAAAGCACACGTAAGCCCTGTCCCCATCCACACGCAGCTCACACAAAGGGCGTTGGGAATAACACGAGCCAAACTTCCTCCTCATTTTCTGGTACTGGGGAGTGGCCCTTCGAATGGCCCCTGAGCCTTTCTCTAGATGAGGAGACCTCTGAGAGGCAAGGAGCAACCCCAGGTCCCCACCTCCACGCCCAGGGGTATTTCTGCTACCCCACTGGCTCCCCAGAGGTTGCCACGCACTTAGCAGGACTTCCTGGTGCAGTTTGACCCATCAGCAGGCTGGGTGGTTGCCTCCAAGTCCCATGAGCCCGGCCCCCAAGCAACACCCACTGAGAACTTCACCATTGACAGGTAAGGCTGTGGGTGAGGCTGCCCCAAGGAAGCCCTTTGCCAATGCAAGTACCGACGGAACACACATGCAAAACGTGGTCTTAGGGTTTGGTGGGGGTGGGGAGGCAGCATTTGGGCAGACTTTTAAAATCGGGCCCCTCCTTCTTTGAAGCTTGTCCAGACAGATAAAGCGTAGATTTGGGGATCAGGCAAACCTCAGTTCTAACCCCCATCTTGCCGCGTGCTAGCTGTGTCCTTGGGAAAGTTATTTCGCCTCCTTACTTTCCCATCTGTAAAGTCAGGGTAATAACTGAGCCCTTCATAGAGCTGGCGTGAGGACCGAGTGAGACCAGCACTTCTCAAAGTTAGTGGTTTGTTATTCACACGACGGTCACGACCAAAGGTAACAGACTCTCGGGGAGCAGGCAGGGCACTGGCCTGGAGTCCGACAGGTGTGAGTTTGAATCCTGCCTCTGATATGACTGGCCGAGTAACTGTCTGAGCCTCAGTGTCCCTGTCTGTTAGATGGGAGGCAGGACTATTCCAAAGGCCAGCAGCCTGTGGGGGTGCAGACCAGCTTGGCCCCGCAGATGCCAGGAAGGCCAGGGGAGCCTGTACCTCTTCTGGAGAGGGCCCTGGCCACAGCTCATCCGCAGCTCCCAGGCCTGGGCTGGGGGAATGTGTAGGAGGGAGGTCTGGAAAGGGGGCCCTGGAGCTGGGAGGAAAAGCCCTGGCAGGCAGGCAGAGGGGGTGACCCAGGAGGGAGGGAGAGCTTGGCTCCAAGCTCATCACTCAGAGAGCTGTCTCCCCCGGGCCCGGAACCCCAGCGGCCTGTCCTCCCCACTTCCTGCGTGCTGGGTCAATATTGTGATTTGCACTGTGCCGTCCGCCTGGGACGGCCTGGCCCTGCGCCGCCCAGGGTCACAGGGCTGGGGGGAGACAGGGGTATGGAGAGGTCACTTGCTGCCTGGAAGATGACTCAGGACCCGAAGGCTGCAGGCGGCGCGGCCGAGAGCCAGGAGCCCCAAAGCAACCTCACCTCCACCATCCCCACCCAATCCACGAAGAAAGGGCCACCCGCCCCGGAGCCCCGATGTGTCAGAACAAGACTGGTGCATTATCAAGACCTATGTGCTCCTCCCGTCTAAAGGGGAGAATTCACTTGGAGAAGGGCGGAGCGTCCCCGAGGTCACAGGCGTGTTTGTGGCTGAAGGAGGACCTGAATCCTATTTCCTGTCTTCACATCCAGACTAAACCCCCATCTATTCGCCCTGCCCAAGTTGGTCTATTACCGCCCTTCCCATCAGCACTCGTGACTTATTTCCTCTTCTACCTCTTTTGAACACAGGAGAGAGGACAAGGCCGACTCTGGCCAAGGACCATCGGTGTGAGGCTTCTCCAGGGGGGAAAGGCCATCAAGAGAACACTGTTCAGGACACCCACACACGCTCGTGGTTGTGGAAACAGTGGCTGGAGGGACGAGCTCTGAGAACAGGAGACCTGTGGTTTCATTTCTACCGTCCCATCGAGACTGAACCTGTGCCTGCAGCCCCTCACTATTCTCCCTGGTGCTCTGTCGGCATCATCTGAGAGAAGGAAGGAGCAGAAGAGGGGATGGGTTTATGTCCTGTCTTCCCACTGCACGTGAACTCCAGGGGACAGAAATGCTACTCCTCCTAGCACCACCTCTTCTGGAACCTCTTCTTATGCTTCACGTGGCTACCTCCTACTGTTCCTTTAGGTGTCCATTTAGCTGTTACTTCCTCCTGGAAGGCCTCCCTGACCACCCTGCCAAAACTACATTAACTGGCATTGCTCTGAGTTTCTTGTATCCTCCTCTCAATGCTCTTATCCCAGAGAAAAGGAGTGGCTTGTTTAGTGTTCTGCCCCTCTAGGCAAACTAGGACTTGAGTCCCCATCTGTGATGAGACAAGAGGCATTTGTATCTCTAGCTCGGGGCTTGGTACAGAGCTGGTGCATGATGAATAGATGAGTGAATGAATGGATGAATGAAGGAATGAATGAATGAATTCCTTGTGGAATCTGGTCCATACTCGGGTTCAGTAAATGTTAGCGGACGGCGATGGAAGTGATGGGGGTGGTGACTGGGATGGATACCTATTGCTCTCTTCTGTTCGGCATCCTCCATATCCCATTCTTTGTCTAATATTAGCCACCCCACCTCCTTTAGGACAGTTCTCTTCTTCCTCATATGACTCTGTCAATTACTAACCCTTGAGGCCCTACCCACATGACCCAGGCTTGGTTAATGATTGCACCCATGTTCCTGGCAGCAGCGACTGGTCCAAAAGTGGGCATGTGGCCCAAACAAGACCAGTCAACGTCCTTGCTTGGGACTTCCTTGGATTCCAGGAGAAGACAGCCCAGTTTGCGGTGACTTAAAAGTGGGAGCAGGGAGGTTCCTAAGGGTGCCGCTCTCAGAAGGGCAGGCAGAATTAAAGATCTCTGCAATCCCTGGGAAGATGCCTTTGGCGGGAACTGCTCCCCACAGGAATGAAGGCCTGAGGGAGAGTTGCAGAGAGGAGAGGAGTGCTTCAGGGGAAAGATATCATCCCCCTTGGCTGGGCTGGGCTTTGGAGGAGGATGTTCCCCCTCCCCCCGAAGGCAAGAGGATGGATGGCAGGACCTCTAAGTTACTCCCAGCCCTGGAAGTCTCCGGTTTGCAGCCGTGACGCCAATTGTCTGCAGCCAGACACATTCCTGGGCTTGACTGAAAGGGTGGAGATGAGATTCAAGCCTCTAGACGCACCTCCGATTCCCACATCTGCAGGCTCCAGACTCACGAGTGGGTGAATCCTGTGGGTGCTCAGAGAAAATGGCAGCCTTCTCTGCCCAGCCCGCCTGAATCTGGCAGTCTTGTAGGAGAATAAGCCGGTGGCTGCTGGGATGCTGGGAGAAGGCAGCATCCCAGGGCCGTGGCTCCGGGTAGTCTCCGGGACCCCCTCAAGAGGAGGCTGCAGATGGGGCTCAGAAACCCCTGCCCTGTGCTTGGAGGAAAACACGGAGATGCTGTCCTACGCTTCTAGCCTGCCAGTGTCCCCTGTAATTTACAGTGACGACCCTGCCTCACCCCCATGTCACAAAGGACCTCAGCTGGGCACCTCCCCATAACTCCATGCTTCCACTCCTCCTCTTGCCTTTAAACCTAGAACGAACATGCCATCAAGGGAGCTGCACACCTCTTCGTGAGAGGCACAGTGCTTCTCTGAGGCTGTTTCCTCGACTGTATGATGGAGAAGCACCTTCCTGCCAACCCTTTGGGATGCTAAGATGGCCAGATGGGCTGGGACAATGACTAGGCTTTGGAAGTGATAAAGCCTCTAACCAGGAGACAGCACACTGATCCTCCGCAGGGACACCTGGGGGCAGGGGTTGGAGTCCCCGGTGCGGGCTCTCTGGGAGATGGGGTTTGGGGAGAGGGGTGAGTCCTGTCTGGTCTGGAGGCAGGAGGATGGACAAGGTGTCTTGACCCTTTCAAGCCTCGAGCTGACTGGCCCAACCTAGAGATGATGTGGTCAGACTTCAAGTCCCCACTGGAATGGTGCCCAGCCCCTTTGTCGAAAATGCGTGCTGGGGGAGCCAAAGGGCGTGAGTGACACTTCCTCGGGCCTTCCCATCCAGCCCTGGTCCTGTTGATACTCCACTGTCTCTCTTGGATCCACCCATTTCTCACTACGTCCACAGCTACTGGCCTGGTCCAAGCCATCCTCTCCCCCGGACGACTGCTCTGCCTACGTCCATTCCTGCTGTCTACACGGAAGCCAAAGTGATTCCACAAAACAAACAAACCACATACACCTAATTACATCAGTCAGTCCCTTTCAATGGCTTCCTATTACTCTTAGAAAAAGATCCGAAGTATTGACCAAGGAGAAAAGATAATCTGATGTTTCTTTTTTAAAAAATTGTAGTAAAATATGCGTAACATAAAATTGACCACCTTAACCATTTTTCAGGGTACAGCTCGGTGGTGTACAGTGCATTCAGCTTGTCGTGCATCTGATCTCTAGAACTTTCTCGTCTTCCACAACTAAAATGCTGTACCCACGGAACAGCTCTCCATCTCCTCCCCCAGCCTCCGGCAACCACCTGTAGAATTGATGAATTTAACCACTCTGTGTATCTCATTTCAGTAGAATCCTACATCTGTCCTTTTGTAGCTGGCTCATTTCACTTAGGATAATGTCCGCAAGGTTCATCCAGGTCGTAGAATGTGTCAGAATTGGCTGCCTTTTTGAGGCTGAATAATATTCCATTATACGGACATACAACATTTTGTCTATTCATTCATCCATTCATAAATATTTGGATTGTTTCCACCTTTTGGCTATTATAAATAAATATGCTATGAACATGGGTGTACAGATATCTCTTCAAGACTCTGTTTTTATATGTAACCAGAAATGGAATTGCTGGATCACGTGGTAATTCTATTGTAAATTTCTGAGGAACAGCCATACTGTATTCCATAGCAGCAGTATCTTACACCCCAACGGTGCACAAAGGTCCACGTTTCTCACATCCTTCTCAGAATTTGCTTCCTGTTTTTGAGAGTAGCTGTCCTGCTGGGTGTAAAGTGAGCTCTGAGGTGCGTCGATGGGGGAAATGTCAGTATTATGTGGAACTCCTGTGTGTTACAGGACATCTATTATCGCTTCCAGCAACAAGTGCCGGTGGCGTGTCCCCCAGTCCTTGTGACGACCACAAAACATTTGCTGGGGACGGCGGTACCCCCAGCCAAGAACCGACTGCCTTGCTTACATCCTCTGCTTTGTCTCGTACAATGCTCCCCCTTGCTCACCACCTCGGCCACTCTAGCCTTCTTTCTGCTCCTCCGCCGTGCCAGCCCGTCTCACCTCAGGGCCTTTGCACCTGCCATCCCTTCTGCCTTGCATGTTCTTCCCCTGGATCCTCACATGGCAGATCTCATCCCTCAGATCTCAGCTCAAATGCCACCTCCTCAGGGAGTCCTTCTCTGACCAACCCCTCGAACATGGCTCCCTTGTTCTCTCTCACGTGACCCTGCCATACTGTCGCATCGCCATCTGAAGTTACCTTCTTTTTGTGGGCAGATGTACTGTCTCTCCATCAAGGATACAAGTTCTCAGGAGCAGACCTTGTCTTTCTCCTTCTGGGGAGAAACCTCGACACCTAGAGCAGTGCCTGGCACATAACAAGTGCTCGATAAATGTCTGTGGACTGAACAGCCGGTTGTGTGCGGTTGTAGAGCCCGGAGGGAGATCTCTCGCTCCTGCCACCACTGTGTTCACAGAGGGGCATCACACGGCCCAGAAAAGAGAAGGGACTTGGTCAAGGTCACACAAGGTCCAAGCCAGGCTCGGCCTCTGGTTTCGTGACTCCCGCCGACTGCTCTTTCCTCCACATCTCACGTGTCTCCAGAGGCTTTCCGTGCTGGGGTTGGCGCCCACGCATGAGAGTCACATGCTATTGATGCGTGGGAGGCGACTCAGGGTCTCCAGCCAGGGGGCTTTGCCTTCCACGTGATCTGTTTGTTCTTTGGCCACCAGGTGAAGTCGCTGGCTTCTTTGGAGGCGGGCAGCATGAAAAGCCAGACTTTACACTGTAGAGCCACTTCACTGAGAGTTTCAGGAGGGGCCTGTGGGGCAGAGGCAGCCCGTGCACACTCTGAGGGTCACAGGCCACCTCCACGCAGAGCCGACTATGGAACCACGGGCAGAGCCGCCTTCCACGTGGAATTACCCTCCATCCGTCCTCTCTCGCTCTCACTCGTCTTTCCATCCTAAAGGGTATGGCTGGATTTAGCTGAACTATGCAGTCGATGTGCCTCTTTTCTCCCGAGAAAGGCCTTGGCTGCCCAGACATGGCCTCCCTTCGACCCACTCCAACGCCAACCCATTGACAGAAACGCTGGCCTCCTTGGTGAATGGAACTCTCGGCTGAGGTTAACCTGGCACAGCTGGAAGGCATTTCCCTTAGTGGGGCGATTGCCTGTAGAGTCAGGCTGACCTTGAGAGTCAGACCTGGGTTGGCAGCGCCTGAGTCAGGTGCTCCCTCATCTACAGGTGGGGCGACCGTGGAAGGCTGCGTGAGATAACGCAGCACCTGAGAGTCGTGACGCCATCCCGGCACGTAACCGAGGGTTTGGTTAGCAGCCATTCCCAGCCAGCAGCTGGAGAGACTGCCGGGCACTGTCCTCGCTCCCAAGTCTGGCCCTAGCTCCCCTGGGAATTGCCTCCCATTTCCATTGCCAGAGGCTCAGACAAGACCCAAGACCAGTGCATCTAGAGGGACAGAGAAATAAAATGGGATGAATGAGGTCACGTTGGTAACTAAATAAGACCCATTTGGGGAGCACTGATTATGTGCAAGGGGCTATCTCAGCCCTCTGCCAATGGTAGCTGATGCGATGCTCACAGCCACCCTAAAACAATTACCGACAAAATAATTACTGTTTTATCCTCAATGTGGAAACTGAGGCAAAGAAAGTCTAATTGAACTGTCTAAGGTCACGTGGCTAAAAAGTGGCTGGGCCAGGCAGCCCAGAGCCAAGAAGAAGAGCCACATAAGGGGCATGGGGTAGCAGCAGAATGCCCATTACAGCCTGAAGGTCAGTCAGGCTTTGCTCTCAGAGCCTGGAGGTGGAGCTGACACCCGGCCCTAGTGTCACCTTCCCAGGGAAGCCCCCTGACTGACCACCCCACCTAAAACAGCACCCCCTGACCTTCAGCCTCCCCCACCAGCCTGTACCCTGCTTTATTTTCCTCAGAGTACATAGCGTCATCTGAGTAAGGCAGGATATGGTGTTTGGGCTTTGTCCTTGGTCCCTGGGCAGATGAGGGAGGATAATGGGAAGGCAGCCCCACAACACACACACACGCACACCCCTTATCCCAACGGTCATCCAGAGGGGCAAACTTTAACCCGTCCCAGCGTGGAATCCATCGCCCAGTCCTCTGGACCAGGCTGTGTGACTGGGCCATAGGGACAGTCAGTCAAAGGACACAGGAGCCTGCACTTGGGGTGCCCACAGTCCCCCAGGAACACAGACAGTTGAACTCACATGTACAATGGCCTTTCACAGACAAAGTGGCTCATACCCCAGCGATGGCAGAACGGGGCATGCCTCCACGCCTCTGCTTCTGCTGTCCCTGCCTCCTGGAATGCCATCCACCCACACAGCAAATATTGACTCAGCTCCTATTATATACCAGGCACTGGGAAAACAGAGATAATCCACGGCAGATACGGTTCCCGCCTTCACAGAGCCCTGGTGTGCCCAGGAAACTCTTGCTCATTCTTCAAAACCCCACTCCAATACCCTCCCTTCAGTGTGAAACCTCCTAGACTTCCCCAAGTCCTAAGCTACTTCTTCTCCAGGGCCCTCCTAGCATCCTGTGGCATTAGCTGCAGAGCAAAGAGAAAGGGAACACAGGCCGCGAACGCTTCCTGTGCACGGACGCCTGTGCTGGGCACCGCACAGGCAACATCCTGCTCCAGGCTCTCAGCAGCCAGGCCGGGAGGAATCGCCCCCCTTCTGACAGATGAGAAAACGGACCCAGAGAGGTTCAGTCTCTTGCCACAGGTCACACCGTTGGCTGGTAAAGGAGAAAGCAGAGACAGGAAACCGCAGCAGTCCTGCTCCAGGATCCTTGTCGTCCTTGCTGCGAGCACCCCGAAGGCAGGGGAGGTGGTCACTGCAGTCTGTCCCCGGGTGCACAGTAGGTCCTGGCGCGGCGGGAGGGAGTGGGCAGATGCGCCCTGGCGCCCGGCTGGGGCTGCGCTGCCCTCCTCGGGGCCTAGGTGGCGATGTGCACACTCTTGTCTCCCCGGCCCCTCGCAGGTCTCCGCCTCAGCGCCCGGATCCACGGATCCCCTTTTCCCAGCTTCCTCTGCCTGCGAGCCTCTGGGACCAGTTGGGCCTCTATCTCTGCCCACTGGGGTACCCCTTCGTGAGGTGTGTCACCATGGTGGGCCCTCGGGATGGGCCAACTCTCCTTCCCCAAAATGTTGTGGAGGGGAGAGAGGAACTCAGTCGTGTCCATGGTAAGACCCAAGAAGCCCCTGGCCCAGGTAGCCTGGGGTGGGGCAGGGAGTAAGGCACGTGCCAGGGACCCAGCCCTCTCTGCTGTCACCCTCCCTGTTGTTCCAGGGTACCCTCCCCACACCCCACAGAGCCAGGAGTTGCCATTTACAAAGCTCCAGAGACCAAGACAGAACTTCTCAGCCACTCTGCACCACCCAGATGGGGGGCAGAGACCAAGAGAGGGACAAGGACAGAACTTTGTCCAAAACACCCCGCAAGTCAGGTGGGAGCTGGGGTAGAACCTAGATTTTCTGATTTGTATCCTCAGCGATTTCCAGCACAATCTGAAGCAGTTTCTACAGGGCCCCGGAGGCAACTGGAGAAAAATGCAGTCCAACCAGTTATCTGATGTAGTAATAATAAAAATAACAACAAATCCCGTTTCTGTCTAGTTTTCAGCCTTTCACCTGCATTACTTCATTTGTCCTTGCACCTGCCAGGAGAAGTGAGTGCCACTGCCCCTCATTTTACCACTGCCCAGAGAGGAAGGGGCTTACCCCAGTTCCCACAGTGTTGGGACCAGGTCCCAGCTCCCCGACCTGAAGTCTTGCCAAAGGGAGGGAGGGGGTTTGGCAGGGGGAGGCGGGAACGGAGGTGAGAGGCAGGGAAGGCTGAGTTTTAGGAAGGCGTGAGGCAGCCAAGTTGTGAGGTGCAGGTGCACTTCTCCTCCAGACTGACCCCCCAGCTCTGAATCTCTGTCAAAGTAGTAGCCAGGCTCTGCCCTGGACCGAGCTACCTCTCTCCCCTCCTGCCCTCCCTGACCGCGGCCCCCACAGAGTCACTTGGGCCTCCACTGACCATCTGATCTGGTGTTCCCTGCCTGCCCTTAGGCAAGTCCTTTCCCCCACCCTGGACTCGATGTCCCCATCTGTATAGCAGGTAAGTTGGGCTTTGAGTTTGGCCTTTCAGCTCTCATAAGCTGACCTTCCTGGAGAAAAGGACGAGGGCAAGATCAACAGAAGGGAAGGGAATGGCTTGTGTGTGAGGCATCTACCAAGTGCCAGCGCCGTGGCCTGACTTCTTCGCTGGTGGCACCGAGCAGCCAAAGGCAGAGGCTGCCCAGGAAGCTTAGAGTCCATGCGATGGACGCTACTCCCTGCCTTCCTGAGCCTTCATTTTCTCATCTGTCTAGTGGGGATAATAAACCCACTTCATAGCGTCGTAGAGAGAGCCCAATGTGATGACACATAAAATACTCTTCACACAGCACCTGCCACATGACAAAGTGCTATTCTCATCATTGTCATTGTCTTCATCTATCCTTCTCCCGGTCTGGTCCAGCGCATTCAGCGCTCAACCTTAAAATCTCCTTACCTGGCATCAGAATAGCCTGGGCTCTACCCCCATCCGTCATTAGCCTGCCGCGCCCCCCAAGACTCAGTTTCTTCACCTGCCAAATGGGGCCAATAAGCCTCGTGTGGACAAGCACGAGGGCATCCAGCCAGGTCACCCGTGGAGGAGTGCCAAGTACAGGACGTGGCCATTAAAGTGTCTGCTGAGCGCTTGTCCCCTTTCCCTGTTGATCAAACAGAAATGTGATGACAGAGCAGAGCGGGTCCACAACGACACCACCGCTAGTGTGTAGCGAGCACTTTCCACATGCCTGACACTGGCCTCGCGACGTTGCTTACTTAACTCACTTCTTTCTCATAAACAGCGCTACGGGGTGGGCAGAGAGAGACTATGCCTGTCCTACAGAGCGGGAAAGTGAGCCAGAGAAGCAAACCACCGTCTTCCCAAAGCCTCCGGTGCTATTTAAAGCCCATTGGCACCCACGTTTACGGAGCAGCTACTTGGAGCAGGCGGCGGCGTCCTAACCCCTGCCCTGTGTCAGCACCTTCAGTTCTCCCAACGATGCTACGAGGTAGCTGCTCCCATTGTCCCCAGTGACAGGTGAGAAACCGAGGCACAGAGAGGTGAAGTCATTCATCCAGCCAGCAACTGGCTGAGCCAGGACTCGCACCCCGTTCTAGGACAGTCCTCTCCGTGGCTCCCATAACCTCTGCACCAGACCTCACCTGCAGGGTGGCACTCCCTTGAGGCCTCAGCCGCACCTAGAGGTGCAAGCCAGATGTCCGTGACTCCGGAGTTTATGGGGAGGTTACTCCTTATATTTGGTACCCTCAGGGAGCCGGGGGTCTCAGGCAGGGCAAAGCTACATGCTCTCAGGAGAGCAAACCTGCTCCCCCCGCCCCGCCAGTGTCCTAGACGGGCAGGGAACAGGTGCACAGATCCCAGCCCCCGGCGAGGTGAGGCGGGGGACTCATTTGGCAGCCGGAGCCCTGCAATGAACAAGAAGAAACCCAGCCTGCAGCCCCTTGGCCCTGGCAGGAGATTAACAAAACAAATACCCGAGCAATCTCAATTTCAACACTTGGGGAGGGGGGCCAAGTGTCAGGGCGCAGGGGGCGGGAGGGAAACCTGGAGACATTTTACCACCTAAATAACTTTCCCTCTGTTTAGTTTCACACAAATGTACACTCAAGTGCTCATTCTCTCTCTTTTTTTACGTTTTTATTTTATTTTTACAAATGCTCAAACTTTCCTGCCACAAATTATTCTTGGCCAGGTTACAAGTCGAAAGGCCGTGTGTATCCTTCACTTGACAAAAAGGAGGAGGGGGAAGAGAGGGTTCTTATGAAATATTTTGGTTGTGGCTTTGAGGTGGGATTTCTTTCTTAATTTTCCTGACTGTGCTTTTGCCCGGGAGTCCAGGAGTCCTTGCCTCCTCGTGCACGAGCCGTCGCCGCGCGGTCTATGCCCCCACACCGCTGCGCTCACCTCCAGCTGCCCTAACGGGTTTTTGTGGTTCTGGTTTGGAATGGCATTGGGAAAGGGCAGATCGGAGCTGGCACTGGGGCATCTCACCCCACCCAGGCCCTGCAGGGTCCCACACCTGGGCCAGCTGGAGGGTCACGTACAGAGCCCTGGGAGCTGGGGCAGAGGTTCCCACACTTTCAGGTGGACCTGGCCTGCTCCACCCAGAACCCGAGGAACAGACTGGCTCTGGGGCCTCCCAGGTGTGCAGGAGTGGGCGAGCTGTCCAGTTCCTCTCAACCCTGCCCCACCCTCCAGTCTTCCCATTCCTGCAGTATGGCCCAGGGCCCCTCCCCGGCCTCATCTCACCCCTCAGCCCCCATCACTTTGTGCCAGCCACGTCATTTCTCAAACATACCAAGCTTTTCCTACCCTGGGGCCTTGGCCAGTGCTTTCCTCTTCCTGAAGCTCCTGCCCCTCTGGTATTCCCATAGCACCTTTCCATTTATCATCCAGGTCTCAGCTGGACTGTCACCTCTTCAGAGAGACTTTTCTGACCTCAAAGTAGGGACCCTGTTATTTGACATCTCAACCCTTTGTCGGTTTTCTTCATAGCACCGAGGTAATTTATTCCAGTCTCATTTGTCTATATTCTTGTTTTCTTCTGGTCCTACCCAGCTAGAGAGAATGAATGAGTGAGTGAACAAGTGAACAAGTAAATAAATGAATGAGTGGGTCCCTTACATGAAACTAACCCTGGGCTGTCCATGGCTGCCCTGTGTGAGGGCCACTCCTCCCCAAGCTGGTCAGACGGGAACGTAGCAGTGCTGTTCTAAAGGTATCTGACGGTGTCCACCAGTCCTGTGTTGCAGGGTGGGGGTGGGGTGGGGGGCAGTCTCTGTCACCAGCCGCGGGGGCCAGGCCCCCTTGGGACCTGATCAAATCACCGAGAACACTTCATAGCCATTCCTTACAAAAGTAAAATCACACAGCCACAGCCACATAAACCAGAGTCCACTTTTGTGCCCATGGACCTAAGGGCCTGACCACGCCCATTCGATTTAGGTCAGACAGAGTTTATTCAAATCGCGCGTCTTAACTTGACCGTGAGCTTTTCAATGCACACTCGCCGTCTCAGAAGTGCTGTCAAGGCAGAGGCTCCGAGTTCCATTTGACAAATGAGGACACTGAGGTGCAGAGAGGTGACGGGATTTGCACAAAGCCACCCAGCACATCTCGGCTTTACCTCTCGGCACTGTCACTGGGCCTGCTCGTCTGCATTAATTTGCGGTCGGCACCGCAGTCCATGCATCCCCAGGTGAGCAGCCCAGACACTCAGGAGGTGTCCTCTAGTCCTTCCTGCCCCTCAAAATCAAGTCCAAACTGTCGCCGAGTCCTGTGGGGTTGGCCTCCCAGTGCGCCATGCCCATACCACCCCACCGCTTCTCACTCGACAGACATGTTCTGGGATTACTGTTGTCAGCCTCAACCTGCACAGACACGGAACAGTGAGCCAGGCCGTGACCCCTGGTGCTGCTTCAGGAATTGTGTCATTTTATTAGGATGATGAGTGAGCTTCTGAAGTTCTGGGGTATGTAATTATATATTCATTTTATTGATAAGTGGCTTGAGGCTAGAACTTTCTTATCCCTTAATGGAAACCCTGCTGCTCCCTGCAGCAATTACAGTAGAAATTAATGGATACTTACATACGCCTGAGCTCATGAGCAATAATTTTGTGGCCAATTACATGTGCTGTATCTCTTCGGAAGGAGTATCCAGCCAGCATCTCAGCCAGCATGCACTTGCCCTTATTATGGTCTTCAGTGGTCATGAGGGGGCAGGGGGGAGTGGAGTGTGTTAGCTTTCTAGTTCTCCCATCTCTTCACCCCAACTCTGAGCATCGCAAGTGCCCAACAAGCCTTTGTTAATGGGCGCCCTCAGCATTCTTTCTTCCATTCCTAGTTAGAAAGGAGAGAGATTAACGCAGAGCTGGGGGAGTGTGGGGGCTATGAAGAGAGGTGGGAGAAGGGATTCCGGGTAGGAGGCGGCTGTCTCCTTGGAGCAGAGGCCTCTGGACAGGAAGGAAACCTACAGGGAGGGAGCAGAAGACGGAGCTGGGGACGGGCATGGTGAACAGTTTCTCGGCTAAACACCCTCTCGGTCTTGGAGTTCTGGACACTCGTCCCGATGCCACATGCAACATCGGTGCAGTGCATACCTACCAGGCACCAGGCACCTGCTAGGGGCTGGCGACATGGCATGGGACAGAACAGACAAGAATCTCTGTTCCCGAGAAGCTTCTGTTCTAGCGGGCAGTGATGGACGACAATAAGTAGACGTGTAATAACCATGGGGTATTGGGTCAGGGACAGATGAGAAAGATCGACGGACACAATGAAACGAAGCTAAAGCTGGGGAAGAGACCTGTGAGCACTAAGAGGACATAGTCTCATGATCTCAGGCAGAAAAGCCCTGCCTCAGCAAGTCACGAAACCCCAAAGCCAGGAAAGAGAAAACCAATGGATTTAAACACGCAGACACTAAGCATTGAGGAGTCTGGAGCAGTAAGAGCAAAGGGCATGGAGGGTTGGAAGCTATGGCCATGCAAACCTGGCCCGGGAGGCCCCTGGACTAGGGGTGGAGAGATGGGGCCCCTGCTCACTCTATTCCTGCCCCTACCGCTCCTGCCTCCCATTCCTAACCTGTCCAAGGCAGCAGCGAGGTCTTCCAGCCCCTCCTTTCTCAGCCCCACAGCCCCAGTCATGGGACTCTGGGCTCTGGTTGCCCCTGGCCCAGCCTGGCAGGGGCAGCTGTTCAGCTCCCCGGATCAGTCCCCCACTGAGAGACGAGGTGAGCTTGTCACTTGGGCCCTGAGGGAGGCACCTGTCCTCGCCTTGACCCAGGTCTGCCTGGGGCCTCGGGGCCTCACTCACTGTGCTGAGGACTCCACCTCGGCCTCTCCCTGGCCCTGTTCCCAGTCCCCTGGCCCCACCTGGACGTCCTGAGGGCTGCCCCTCCCCAGCTCCAGAGCAGCCCGCCTCCTCACAAACGTGCCCAGGCATCATGGCTTGGGTGTTCTTCCAGGGCCTGCCAGGAGCCCTTGCGCAGCCTCGGCAGCTCGCTTACCTGCAGCCACAGAGCTGGGAGGTAGCAGAGCCGGGACTCGAGCCCAGCTCTGGCTGGCTCTGCCCTCCTTTGCCTCTGTACCTGCCAGAGTGACCAGCCAGAAAGCCATGCCCGGACCCTGGCTGAAAGCTGGGCTTCTTCAGCCCTTGGAACCAAAGAAAAAGTTGAAATTGTGGGGGCCCCAGGTCCTTAAAATGCCTGGTGTGAGGTCTAAGCACATCTTGCAGTGAGGAAGGGGGAAGGAGCCTGTAGATTGAGGCAGAAAGAAAAGGACAGAGAAACAGAGAGTCGACCCAGAAGAAAGGAGGCAGAACCAGAGACAGGGAGGTGAGTGTGGGCTCAGAGCCCCAGCGGTGTGCCCTGGCCCCAGCCCAACAGGACAGGAAGCCCTCACAGCACCTGTGGCACAGCGCGGCCAGGTCACTCAGTGACATGGACAGGGAAACAAGGACCAGCAAGGCCACGCAGGAGAAAGCAGCTTCCTGTCCCAGGCCAGCTGGAAGCCCCCTCTCTGGGCCTCCTGCCACAGCCCCAGGTGTGGAGGAGTCTCTCCAGGGAAGCAAGGAGATCAAAAGAAGGAGAAGCTGATAAATCACCAGCCTGTGCCTCCCTCTCTACTCTCCACGCACCGGGGAGCCTTCCCATAGCAGCTCCGATGTGGTTCAAGGACCCTGGGAGATCCCAGCCCAGTGTGGCTCCCTCCCCAGCCCCCTCTTCCAGACTCAGCCTGACCAGACTCAGGGCTGACCCCCCCACACACACCCCAACAACACACATGTACATGCACAGGTGATGCACATGCACCACAGCGCAAGGGGCCACTCACGCCCACCGTGGGGTGCGAGTCCAGCTTTGGCCACCTCCAGCATCCCTGCCAACTAGGGCCATCTTGGAGGACATGGGGCAGGACCTGTGCTCCGTGGATTTTCTCCCTGGAAGTCAGCATTTGTTGTAGAGAAATCGTATTGAAATGAACCCCCAGGACCCTGCCGAAGAGGAAATGGGAAGAGGACACGAGGCTACACCAGTCACAGTTTTGCACCCCTGAACAGCGCTTCCTGGGCACGTGAGCTCCCTGGGCCAGTCTCCAGACTGCTACCCCTCTTCTGGCCTGAAGCTTCTGCAGTGGCGGCTCGAAGCCATGGGTGAGGGGGTCGGGGAACACAGCGTGGAGTTCGTTGCAATGTCAGCATCACCGTTTCTGTGGGGCTTTGGGCGTGTCGCTTAACCTCTCTGAGCCTCTGGTGCCTCATCTATCAAGATGAGCCAGGCCTAGAAAATACCACCTTCCTACATTCCTTTCCTTTCATCCTGTTTAACACTTTCCATAGCACCAATCACCATCTGGCATGGGCCCAGCTTGCTTATTTGTCTAACGTCTGTCTCATCCCAGGAGGATATGCACCCCCATGAGGTCAGGAATCTCTTCTGTCTTCTTTAGGCTCAGAGCCTAGAATAGTGCCTGACACATGGTAGACCCTCAATACATTTTTTTTTTTAATGAAGGAAGAAATGAATAAATGCTAACCTAATAGGGCTGAGGATTAGGAAATGAGGACAGGGAGAGGGAAAAAGAACAGGGGGAAAGGGTATGAGTAAGAAGCGACATGAAAGAGATACATAGACATGTTTGTGCACACGGAGATGGACCTATGAGACCACGCACACACGCACACACACACGAATGCATCCCCACATCTACATAGCCATGCACATACACCCTTGCACACACGCATGCGCACACAGCGCCCCTTACCAGCCCTGCACCCCCCGTCCACACCCCTCCCTGGGCAGGGAGAGAAGCTTTTCCAGGCGACCTCACTGAGTGGGCAGTGAAACTCTACCAGCTCTGTTTCAAAGCTGATTTGGCTCCAGTCTCCCTTGTAATCTGCTCCCGGATCAGTGCTCACAGGGGCGCTGGCCCTGGCCTGAGGTCAGGACCTCTCACCTTCTCCCAGGAAGTCCCACTGAGTCCCCCCCACCACCACCACCACCACAGTCCTGCACGCTGGCTGTGGCTCATTCCCCTGACCAGTATAACCTGCTGAGCTGAATTCTTGCTGGGCACTTTCAAACAATTCCAGTTATTTGAGGGGAGGAGTGATACTGTGGCTCCCAGCAGGGCCTTGGGGGAGGGGTTAGGGAGCAGAGGGGACACCCTTCAGGATGAGACAGTCTCTAAGATGCTTGTTCTGCAACCAAGTGCCCAGTCCTGCCCCCGCCTCACCCACCCCTGAATTTCCTCAAACCTCCAGGCCTTTGTCCCTATAGTGCCTCCTGCCTTGAATGCCCAACCCCTCGTCCCCAACTAGTGAACTTCTCCACATCCTTCAAGGCCCCAGTCGGATATCCCTGACTCCTCCTGGCAGGGGCTCCCACCACCCTCTACCTATCCTCTTCTCTCTGTTACCCTTGCCCCTTTAGATTTCTGCCTCTGATCTAGACGCAGGTCTTTGAGGTCAGAAAGCACGGTGACCCACTGCAGATCTCAGCACAGGGCCTGGCACAGGGCACAGGGCCTGGCACAGAGCGCAGGCCCAGGAAATGCTTGTGGAATGTGGGAAAGGGATGGGGAAGGCCTGCAGAGCCCCGGAGTAAGTGCCAGAAATCCTGGTTCAAGTCACTACCTTACTCATGAGCTTGAGCAAGTCACCCACCCTCTCTGGTCTGCTATCCTGAGAGTCTGGGTTCCCTGTGGCCTGTGAGGAGCTATGAAGCGATTCTGACCCTGAAGGGAGTGGGTGGTGCCTTGAGTGAGCTGTCACAGTCGAGTGCAAGCCAGGTGCTGCCCTCAGGGTTGAAGGAGTAGCCGCACGGAAGCAGAAAGGAGAAAGAGTGAGTGCTGCCTTGGCATGAGTCTTTACTCTGTCACCAGCACCGTTGCTACTAGCACCATCTCTAAGACCATCATCCATTACCTCCCAGACCCCCACCCTTACACCCCACAGTCTTCCTTCCCCACTGCTGTTCCAGCACCACCAGCACCACCGTGGCCGTCAGCACCACCATCTTCCCCGTCACCCACACAGCTTTTACATCATCCGGGCTGCGTGCCCACGTGCTCACAGCGTTTTGTTCTCCTCCAAGGCAGAACTGTATCTTATTCCCCTTTGGACCCCCATCACCCAGCAAAGAATCTGGCACAACCTAGAAGCTCCATGCTGTGGGCTGAAGGAAAGAAGGGCTCAGTGGGTGAGGGTGTGGCCCCGTGGTTTGGCCCTCCTCACACAGGACTCACTTAGCCAATAGAGAAAGCTAGAACAGGTCAAGGCCCAAAGCCTAAGATGATCCCAGTGACACCCCCCACCCACCCTGTGTCCCTGTTCCTGCGCTGGCTGCCAGGAACAACAAGGCCATCCAACGAATGACTTCTCCCTGAGTCCCCGCGTGTTCTATGGGAGCCTCTAGCCTGAATTCTTAGGACTCACAGAGAAGTTAAAGAAGTCCAAGTGCCACTAAGGACTCAGAGAGGGAAGCCCCAGCCTCGGTTTCCCTGTCTGTAAAATGGGAGTCATGTTTCCATCTTTCAGGGCTGTTGGAAGGAGGAATTGAGCAACAGCAGGGGAGGCGACCCACTCAGGGCCTGGCATCTGGCAGGGGGCACCCCCTCAAGCCTGCTAGCTCCCCACCCCCAGCACTGCACAGCTGCTGGAGGTGGGCATGTGGGCGTTTCTCTAGAGTTGGGGCTCTGGGGGGGTGGTAAACCTTAAATTGCATTACTCTTGACTGAGACATTGGTCCCACACCCCAGCCCAGTGAGGAAGAAGAATCTATATCCCCACTTTGCAGATGAGCAAATGCTGACTTGCTCAAGGTTACCCAGCCCAGTGCAAATACCCCAAGACCTTCGGCTCCTATGGCTCCTTCAGCAGGGCGGGGGGTTCAAAGCGGTGCTGTGAAGCTCTGAGAACCTGGTCATACCAGATGCCTGGACCTGATTCTAGCACCTTCTGGGAAGCAGATGACTGGAGCCTGGGAGCATCCAGCTTGGAGGCCTCCTAAGAGAGGGGTCTGCACAGTCACTTAGACTGGGGAGCCTGGGCTGCCTGGGGAAGTTCTTCCTACTGTCTATCCTTAGTTAGGACTCAGGCACCTGTGCGGTTTGGGGGTCATCTCTGCTGTATCCCACCCCCACACTCACTGGGAGATGGGAGGTTGGTAGTCCAAGCCAGGCCTTCCCCCTGGACCACTTCCTCCGGGAGATTAAAGGGCTGGGCCTATCCCACCATCAGTGCAGGGTCAGCTTCCTGTTTGCAGGGATGGGCGCCGATTGCTATGGTGACAGGAGGTGCCCCCTCCAGGTGGCTGATACCAGGCCCAGCCGTTCCCCAGGCCTGCCCCTATCACTGCAGCTGCTTCTCAGGCAGCTGGGCTGGCAGAACCATCTGGTCTGTGATCAAAGGGGCCGCAGGCAGGCACTGCCTAGGGACCTGGGTAAGGCACCCCTTATCTCTCCCAAGCCGGGGAACTTCCCAGTCAGGACACCAGGAGCCCCAGGGGCAGGAGGGACAGGCCAGAGGGCGTGGGAACAGACACTTCCTGGGAGTGGCAGGAAGGACTTGAAACTTACCAGGACCCAGAGGCCTGAAACTGAGGACAGGCAGGAGTGGTGGTCCTTGTGGCTCTCTGTTCCCACTTGTGTCTTACGGAGTCTCCTCTGTGGCCAAGTGGTGGCTGTGATTCCGAATGTGCAAGGCCCAGCCGTGGGTACTCGGTTGCAATAATAAAGATGTTAGCTACTTCTTACTGGGGACAAGCCCTTAAAGTGTATTATTCTCACTTAATCCACATGGCAGTCCGAGGGGTGGGCCCTACTATCATCCACATTTTACGGAAGAAAACACTGCAGTTCACAGAGTTGGGGAAATTGCCCCAGATAGCACAGTTTATAAGTGGCTAGTAAATGCTAGTTTCCTGCTCTTATATTTTGGCTGAGCTCATAGCAGCCCTGACTGACCCCTGACTCCATCCCCTCCTCACTGTCCACCCTGACAGGCCACCAGCACAATCCTCATCTATTGGTTCACTTTTTTCGCCTTATAATTTTTATGAGTAACAATTATTAGTGACCAATACTAGCCCCTGATAACCACTAGCTAGAACTGAGCTTAAGCACTGAGCCAAGTGCTCTGTAACCTTTGCGACAGCTCTGTGGGGTCAGAACCAGATGTGGAATGAGGAAACGGAGGCCCAGAGGGGGGCATGCACACGCACTCTGCTCCAGTAGAACTGTCTTCCATTTCTGGAACATGTTTCACTCTGTCTCACCTCTTGGTCATTGCCACGCTATTCTCCCTGCCTGGAACAACCCGTCCGTTTACAGTTGGTGTCTAGGCTGCGACATGGGCTCCTGCAAGACAAGGACATGCCTTTGCTGTTGAGCAGGGTTTGAATCCAGACACAGTGAAGGACTTAATTAGCAAAGGAATAACTGCTCAGAACCTTATTCATATAAACTCAACAGAGCCTAAAAGACAATCATGATGCCCCCGTGTTTTGCCACGTTTTCTCCAGATAAAACAGTCTTGGTTCATCTAGCATTTCTGTATCGTAACTTTTAGAACCCTGACTTCCTGACAGGAAAATGAGTGAATGAGTGAATGACAAAGTGACTGGATGAATCCTTAAGTGATGTGTAAGTGAGCGAACAAGTTAGTGAGCTGGAACACGAATTAGAGATTTGTTGAAACAGGGAAGCAACTGGGTGAATAGACGGATGAAGAAGGGAGGAAGGAAGCGAAAATGAAAGAGAGAATCATCCAGGTGGAGGGGCAACTCCAGGAGGGTCATGTGTATGAGAGCAGGTCAGTTGCCGCCGACCCACAAGCTTCCCAGAGAGACGCCCCAAACCCCATCCACAAGCCCCCAAACCATAGGCTCTACTGGGTTGGCAAACTCTGGTTCACAGGTCAAATCTGACCCACCGACTGTCTTTGTAAATAAAGTTTTATTGGAACACAGCCGAGCTCATGTATTTATGTGTTGTCTACACCAGCAGAGTTGAGTCGTTGCAAGTGAGACTGTATGACCTATAAAGCCTAAAATATTTTCCACCTGACCCTTTACAGGAAAAGGTTGCCACTCTCTCCACTAGAGCCTCTTGCTGGAGGGACCAGAACCAGCATGCTGCCTGGGACCCTCCCCTGCTGGCTGGAACCCTCCCCACCTTCAGAGGGTCCTCAGGACTTCACGTCCACACCTCTGGGGCTGGGCCACCTCTCCAGGCAGCCTCTCCTGCCCTAGAGCTTCTGGAGCCTTCGAGCCTTCGAGAGCTCTTCCTTCGGCTGAGCAGAAATGTTCTGTCTTCCTGCCCGCCCCCACCCTAATCCCGACCTCCCGCCTTGACCATGGGTGTTTACTCTGACATTTGCCCTGCATCTTGGTTCCACACCAGCCAGGATAGCTCAGGCCCGGCTGGATCCCTTTCTCAACCAGGGAGGCAAGTGAGTCACCAAGTCCAGAGAGGGGACATCTGCTGGGCTCCGGCCCTCAGCTAATCTCACTAATTCTGAGAGAGAGGCCCAAGCCACCCCTGCTGCCTCTTGTTTGCACTTGGGCCTGGTGTGGAAGCCAGCCGGCTCGAGAGGGGAGATTCACTCACGTGGAATTGCGGGGTATTTGGACTCCAAGTGTTTAGTTCAAGTTTGGTTTTGTCTTCCTGGGATCAATTCCCAAAAGAACTGGGGAAATCTGGCTTTGACTGGGCCTGTGTATCAGCAGGCAGCACTGTCCTCATTAATACCCACGTAGATACTGTACCCACTTTTAAAAACACACCCACATTGTCTCGTTACCTGTCCAGGGCACCTGCTTTCTCGCTGCCTCTCTTATTTTAGAATCTTCTAGAATCATTTGAGAACCACATTTGCTTGCTTTGGACGCATTTCCACCATGCTCTATTGATATCTTAGCCCCATTTCACAGATGGGAAGACTGACACACCTCTGCTGGGACTAAGGACTCACATTCCAGTGAGCACCCAGATGGAGGAGCAGGGTATGGAGAGGCAAGCCGAGGGCCATACAGCAGGAGGCCGGAGCTCCTCAGCCCAGCGGGAGGAAGGAACGCATGGGCAGACGGGTGGAGTCTAGAAGGCTTCTTCCCCACAGGTTCCAAGTGGTTTGACCTCTGTTCGGTGTGCTCATGCCTCTGTAACTGCATGAAAAGGGCCACAGATTTGGAGAGAAGAGGAGGGAAACAGATAAAAAATAAGTGAGGAGAGGTAGCAGTCATGAACACAGGCTCTGAAGTCAGACTGACTGGGTGCGGGCCTGGCTCTGCCGTTTTTTAGCAGAGTCCCACTTTCCTCGTCTGTCCCATGGGACTCGTAACGCTGAGCTTACAGCTTTTTGAGGGTGAAATGAGGTAATGCGTGTCAAGGCCAGGTGCTTGGCCAGGGGACACCCTTTCTTTCCGCATGGATGCAGAGCGCTTCTTATCACCTGCTCTTTGAATCCAGAGCTTAGCGCGAGCCCCAGAGTGAGGTTATGTCTGATCGCCATCGTGTGAACCCCCCACCATCACCAGTCCCACCCAGCAAGGCCCGGAAGGGACCACTCCGCCGTGGGAGCATACCTGGCCTGCGTCTGCCCCCGTGGCGTCACCTGCGCACTTTAATGAAAAATTCACGGTGCAGAGCAGGGCCAGGCCAGACCAGGAAATTGCAAAGTCGTGGGCGCCTTACCTCAGCCCCACTGCACACTCTCTGCTTTTATAGCTCCACGTGTAATAACATAAAAGCATAATTTATTAAAGTATCACTTTAAGTGGGGATGGCAGGAGGGGGTCCATGCCCAGGGGACTGTGAGTGCCATATTGACCAGAGATGCCAAGAGAAGGAGGGCAGTCTTAGCACTCCCTGCCTGCCAGTCATGGTGCAAGGTGCGGTGGGTTGCAGGGCCAGGGGAGAGTCCAGGAAAGAGGAAACAGAGGCGGCAGAACCTGGTGACAGGAGGCAGGCCGCATGGGTTTGAATGCTGGCTGTGTGACCTTGGATTGGTCAGTTGCTCTCTCTGAACTGTGGTTTCATCTATAAATGGAAGGACTTGCCGAGAGGCTCATTTTTCTCAGATGGAAAGAGACTTCCAGGCACCGAGCAATGCCAGGAAATGGCCTGAAATCACCTCATTAAACACAGAGGGGTATTTACACTGGAAGAAACAAATATTTATCTCTAGACCAAGAAGGAAGAAGGTCTTTGGAACTGCAGTCTCATATCTGGCTCAGCCTTGCTTGGAGGGAAGAGATGAGGCAGGGAAGGGGAGGAGAAAAGGCGAGGGAGAGAGGGTGCAGGGACAGAGGCAGGGCTGGAATCAGGCAACTGGGTTCAAATCCCAGCTCTGCCACCACTCAGCACTGTGACTCTGAGCGTGGGACCTCTCCCCTCTGTACCCCAATGTCCTCCCAGGAAACATGGCATGAAAAGCACCACGAGCTCTCAGGATGAAAGGAAGTTTCAGTGAGGTGATGTGTGCCTGAAACAGGATAGGTGTTCAGTAATCACTGACTCTATGCCAGGCACTGTCTGAACTCTCAAGGTCCGACAGGAGAGAAGACAAACAAGCAGCAGGTGTTTTTATTAGGAAAAATACAATGCAGAGAGAATGGTCTCCCATGGGGCCTTACAGCTAAGGAGCTGGTCACCTGGGAGATGGGACCATTTAGCACATGGCCTGCACAAAGATAAAGAAAAGCAATAAATAGGCACCGAATGGCTAGACCCATGGCATGCCTCCCCTGGCTTTTGTTGGCCCACCTACCCCAAGGGAGTAACAGATGGGCCACCCCACAGGAACGGGATACAAACTTTCAGGACCCAATTCAAGGCATTAGTCTAACCAAAGAATTGTATGTTTGGTGTTCCCTATATGGGATGTGGTTGCTGAAATGGGAGATTTCCAGGTGGTCCTCTCCACCTGCCTGGTGACCACCCTGGTCCAGGCCACCATCCTCTCCTGACTGATGTCTTTCAGTAGCATCCTGGCTGGTCTCCCAGCTTCCACCCTTGTCCCCTGCAGTCTTGTCACAGCAGCCAGTGTGGTCATGTACCTTGGATATGGTTGGGGGTCCTAGGGTTGGCTGAGAGGAAGCCTCTGGAAGGACTGTACAAGGAGAAATGAACATGAAGCAGGAGAGAAAGTGGTCGGATGTGGGAAGAACTTCCTGATTGAAGGAAAAAAGCATTTTCAGAGTACCCTTGGGAGAAGCCGCAGAGGGTCCGAGCTTCCAGTCCCGCTGTGGGAGGGTTGTTTAGCTTCTCAATGGGGCCGAGACAGGGGGTGGGCCCAGAAGCCCCCAGAGAGTTGTGGACACATTGGCAAGCTGATGACGTGACCAGAGCTGACTGGTGGGATAGGAGCAAAGGCCTCCCCGAAGCACGTGGGGCGAGCAGCTGCCCTCCTGCCAGACTTTATTTATTTAAAGTTGTGGTTGTTGCGTTTGGTGTTTGTTGAAATGACTCTGGGGCTCTCCTCCCATGAGCTTGAGCTCTGAGCCCCACTGAGAACTTGAAAGTGACATTCCTCAGCCCAGCTAAGAGGAAGGCAAGAGCCCAGGCCACAGGAGAGAGTGAAGGGAAGGGCAGCTGGGGACAGGGTGGGGGAGACACAAGTCAGGGTCCCAGCAGGAAACAGACACACAAAAGGAGTACCAGAAAAGGGATTTCCAGAGGAATAGTGCAGTTAAGGGTGACTAATGAGGGATGGTGCTGCACCTGGCACTGGCACCAGTGGACGGCTGTCAGCACCCTCTCCCAAAGGGCAAGGGGGGGAGCAGTTACTGGAACCCAGAAACTGTATAGGAACGAGGCCCGCCACTGGCCCCCCAGCAGAGAAGAAGCAAGGGCTCCAGCTCCTCCCTTCCCATTGGCTGGAGCCAGGAGACGAAATGTCAGGTCCCAAAGCCCAGAGCAGGTGTAGAGGGCAGAGGGATTGAGAAGTGGGGAGCAGTTCCCACAGGCCCTGGGGCTTCTCCTTTCATAGGACAAATTTGAGTACGGCCTACCACGGGTTTGAAATTTCCACTCAGCCTTGACCTGTAGTTCCAGCTCTTTCCCAATGACCCTGACTGCATGGAGCTCTGCTTCCCCAGCGAATAAGTAAAAGGTCCCCATGCACCTCCCTTCTCAATGGGAGGCCAAAGCATCTACAACTCTATGGGGTCTTCCAGGCCCACCCGGTGCCTCAGCCCCATTGAGAAGCTAAATAACCCTCTCACAGCAGGACTGGAAAGCGTGGACCCTCTGCGGCTTCTCCCAAGGGTGTAGAGATGAAAAAGCACAGATGCAGAGGGAAGAAGACCCTTCCCCACCTCCTTGTTTTTAAGGCCTACAGCAGCTGGGGTATTCCTGGGTGGTCTCCCATCCAAGCACTAACCTGGCCCAACCCTGCTTAGCTTCCGAGATCAAACGCGATAGGGGGCGCTCAGGGTGGCATGGCCATAGACCCCACCTCCTTGCTTTTGTCCAACCCGTGTCCTCACTGGTTTCTCTCTCTCCTCTGCTCCCTGTGAAAATCCTGTTCCTCTTATAAGACCTGGCTCTGGTACCAGTCACTGCTTGTTGATTTTAGCAGCTATTTACCCGTAACACATAAGCACTAGAAGCAGGCTTAGCGGCTAAGACCACTGAAGTCAGTTTTGCCTCTGCCCTTACCCACTGCATGAGTTCAGGCAAGTGGCCTCCCCTCCAGAGCCTCCATTTCTTCATCTGAAACAGTCCCACCTCCCTGAGGGGTGGAGATAAGGATTAAATAAGGCCGTAAGCACTGGCCTCACGGCCCCACATTTGAAGTGCAGAACCCGTTGACTTTTGTCATTGCACTTAACCTTCCTCACAGGGAAGAAACTGAGGCTCAGAGAGGGGCTACGACCCACCCAGGGCTCACAGGACAAGGGGCCAAGCTGGAATCCCAACCCTGGTCTCACTCCAAAGCCAGCCTTCTTGTCATTATACCAGGCTACCTCCTTCTGCAGGAAGCCTTCCTAGGTTGCTCAAGTGAGAAGAAATCTCTCTATCTCGGATGGGATCCCTATAATTTCCTAATAATAGGTATCACACACACAGCCTCACTATGCTAGGTACCGGTGTTTGAATTCATTTAGCCCTCATAACAACTCTCCAAGGTCATTCCTGCTGTCATTCCCACTGAATCTGGAGACCAAGGAAACGGTAACATAGCCACTTGGGTCAGCATTTGAACTCAGCCCTGCCTCCGTTTCAGGCTTGCTCTGATGTGCCCATCTTCCCACTAGACAGGAAGGAAGCTGCCCAAGGTCAGGGCCGGCTGAGCATCACCTCTCTTCCTCTATGTTCAAGTGCAGGGCCTCTCTTGGATATGGTCGGGTGAAGACCTGTTTTTTAAGGGAAAGCTGATCAGGAAGGGGGGTGAGTGGGAGAAAGGCAACCAACCTGCAACCCTGTCTCCCAACCCATCAGACCCACTACTCTCCCAGATGGGGCGCCAGCCTTCTTGGTGGTCAGCACCCCACCTCTACCCCACAGAAGCCAGTTTCTCCCTCTGAAACACAAATCTATATCTGCTCCCATCCACCAGCCCCAAACCTTCTAACCCCTCCCCAACCCCTCAGGAGGAAACCCAGCTCCCTCAGCTGGCATTCTGGATTCCCATGATGCCGTCTCATCGGCTTCTCATTGCTGCTCCCTCTCCCAGGATGCCCCCACAGATCCCCTACTTTTCTAGAAGCATCTCCAGGTCAGGGATGGTTCTTTCCATCCAAACACCCCCCACCTTGTCACCTGATCCAATGCCTGGCCCACCCAATAAATGCAAACACTCAATGACTGTTCATTGAATTGGGACCACTGGCCCAGGAGACCTGAACGCTGGTCCCAATCTGGTCCCACTGATTTGTTCAGACATGTGCCTTCCCTACCCCTGAGCTTCAGTTTCTCCGCTTGTATGAGGAAGGATTGAACAGCATGCTCTTTGCGGGGCTCGGATGCTGTGAATCTCTCTTGCACACGTGCACACAGACACACCCAGGACTCATGCCAGCCTCTCCCCACGACACTGAGCTTCTCCACGGATTAAATTACCAACATTTCATCAGTGGGAGGAAGGGAGGCAGGGCAGGTGAAGGAGCTGTGAATTCCTCGCACCAAGCCTGTCCCCGCAAGGCCTGGACCAAATGCCACAGCGTGTCTGTGCCCATCTGCCTCTGGGGTGAGGTATGGGTGGGGATGGAGGTACGAGCAGGGAGAGGTTCCCCAAAACTTGAGTGCCAAGGAAAAGACACCCAAAGATTCTCACAAAGACCCACATATACTCTTTTCTCAGACACTAGCACACTCATGCATTCATAGGTGCTTGCACACACACACTTAAACGCTCATGCGTCCACACTTACATTTACACACATGTGGAATACTGTCTCGTATTCGGTCAACAAACATTCATTGAGCCAGTTTGCTAAGGAAGACTGGCTCTCCATTCCTCACTCTTTTGTGGAACACGGCCCCACATTTGGTCACATCCTTACCAACATACACACCCCGATTGCCCACACAAACTCGCACATCCCAAGGCTTGAGCTGCAGGCTCCATCCAAGGCCCTGTGAGGGCCTAGCAACATGTGCACACGCTAGTCAAAGCCAAGAGAGGTAGGGAAATCAGCCACCGAGAAGTGTGCCAGGAAGTTAATTAATAAAAATATTATGATATTTTTCTGGATTTGGTAACGTTTGTGGTATTTCTGTTTTAAAATTGTGCAATGTGTTTTGGTTTCTTTTTCCATTTTAAAGCCTCTTTCGTATTTGTGCTTTTGTATTACTTGTCATAAAGAGGGACACCAAAACCAAGTACAAGTTCAGCCTCGCCAAGCAGGAACCTGCCCCTGCAGACACTCAGATGCTCAGCCCAACAATCACTCTCCTCACACGCACACTGTTGCACACGCATTCACCTCTCCACGTATTCTTATGAGTCCAAGACAGAGTCACACATGCCGTGGACACACGGTCTCTCACACCTGCCCTTCCCTTCTCAGTTCAGGCAGGTGGGCGACCCAGGCACCTCCAGCTCAGGCCTCAGAACAGATCCCATTACTCCATCCTTCACAGGCTCCTGCCCTCTGGGGATGCTCTCATCAGGAGGAGGAAGGGAGGCAGGGCAGTGGAAGGACGTTCCTTTCGGATGTGCCCTTTCCATCCCCAGCACTCACAGAACCACACACCTAATCCCCAAGACACCGGCCACTCTCCCTCCCACTCCATACCCAGAACTGGACCACGCAGGCACCCTGCCTCTGCCCCACGCACGGCCCCCTCAGCCGGAAAGCGCCACAACCCACAGAGCATCTGGGATCTCCTTGCAGACCTCCTCATTGGCGCCTCACACTGATAAGAAGACATGCAAATTGGAACTATCCAGTCCTTCCTGGGTTCCGATCCTAGCTCCGTTTCCCCACCTGTGAAATCGGGGAATGATCCTCCCTCTCAGGCATGTTGTGAGGATGAACTGAGCAAACACAAGCCAAGCTCGGAGTGAGAGCCCGAGGGCCGGGGCATGGTGGCGGCCACTCTGTTTTCCCCTCCGTGACTGGGGGAGGAGAGCCCTGCTTCTCTGGACTGACCCCTCTTCCTACCCGGGCGGGCCTGGCTCCCCCTCCCTGCTGCTGCAGCCACATCACCCCTTCGGCCACCCGAGTGCTGGGATCTCCAGCGCACCTGCTTCCAAGGGCTCTAATTTCCTGTAAGTGTAAGAATTCAGGTCAGACAGCGCCCGAGGCCGCAGCCCCCTCCCGGCGGAAACCCATAAATAACCTGGCGGGGCTGCCTGGCCCGGGCACGAGACTTTCCTCACCACCCCCACCCCCGCACGCTGCGCCCCGACGCGGCCTGTGAGGCGCGATTTCCACCTACACGGGGAAACTGAGGCCACGGAAAGCGATCTGAGCTTGAGAGCCCGACCCACGCACTAGAAGGAACTTCCTCTAAGAGCTGTCCTTCCCATCCCCCACTCTCCCCAACAAATGCCCGACCCGGTCCCCGGAGGCCAGCGACTTACACCTGACATCCATTCATTAGCACGAACGCTTCCTGCTGAAGAGCCAAGTAGAAAACGCAACCGCTCAACTCTGCTGATGCAGTCGCATGCAACATGTGACCGAATGGGTGGCGTGTGTGCCAAGGACACTGTTTTACAGTAGCAGGCGACAGGCCAGGCTGGCCATGGTTTGCCCCCACCCCCGTGCGCTGGGGCGCCAGACCCCTCTACCACACTGAGCGGGAATCCAGTCAAGAATGCTAGCTCCTGAGGGCTCCAAGGGCCCAGAGTTAGAGATTTCAGCTCCGCACTGGCCGAGAGGAGAAACTGAGGTCCAGAGAGGGGACACAGCCTGTCCAAGTGCCCCCGCTGCTCAGAGCCAGGGCTCCCGAGGCCTTGTCTAGTGCTCCGTCCCCAGCATTGCGGGTCCATCCTCCAGGCTCGGGACTCGTGGCCCCCTCCTGCTTGCTCCCCTCTCGGTTCCCTTGCTCTGAAGGTTGGGATTGAGCTGGGTCCTTGTCTGTCTCCCACACTGGACTGCGGCGTTTCCTAAGCACCAGGGTTTGACGTGGACCATCTCAGGGTCTCCAGTGTCCATCCAGCCCAGGGTCTAACATAGCCAGACGCTTAGGGAGAAAACGCAGAATGGGGGCGCCAAACCCCTATTCCAGCCCAGGGACCTGGGTTTCTCAACTTTAGGATTACTGATATTTGGGGCTCTGTTGGTGGGGGTGGGGGCTAGACTGCCCTATTCATTGTAGGATGTTTAGCAACATCCCTGGACTTACCCTCCAGGTGCCAAGAGGATAGCATACACACATTCACACGTGCGTGCACACACACACACACACACACACACACGACCAGTCGTGACAACCAAAAATGTCTCCAGACATTGACAAGTGTCCCCTGGGAGGCAAAACCGGCCCCTGTGAGAGTCTCGGCCCTCAGTCAAGCTGAGAGCAAGAGCACACGCTATGTGACCAGATTCTCTTCTGTCCCTTGCTCGACCGTGGCACAGCTGGAAGCCTGCACCCACCTCTCAGACACCTCAGTCTCCACAGCCCGGGATGGGTCCATTCAGTTAGCTGCAGCCCAGGCTGTCGGGGGAGACGGAGGAGGAATGCGACCACAGCTGCAGGGTCCAAAAGTGCTGAGGAGACATGAAGACGTTTCCCTGTGAGTCAGGAGCCAGGAATGTGTCGCCCAGAGTGGCCACGAGCCAGAGCCCCCCACACGCCACCCCCCATCCACCCCCCCAAAAGCATCCGCCTTTTATTAGAACAGAAAAGGCGGCAGGTGCCAGGTCTCCAAGAGGCTGTTAAGGACCCAATAAACTCCTCGAGCGCCGGGGAGGGGGCCGCCGGGTGGGAAGCCACCCTGAGAAGCAGCCCCCGCCCTGGCCCGGCCTAGGAGAAGGAGCAGGGCCAGAGACTGGAACCCTGGGACTCCAGCTCCATGTCGTCCAGCCCTGGCCCTGGCTGCACCTCCTCAGGCTGGTGGCTTCGGCTTCTGGCCTGCATGTCCCTCTTTTTAAAGTTATTGCTTTTTTATCTTTATTTGACTAGGTTTTCTACATCAATTCTTGCTTCTAACGAACTCAACACACCACAAGTTAGAACTGTATGAGACCAGTGACGTCCTCTCCGCGGTCTCCCTCACTGCGAGTGACAACAGCTGTCTCAGGGACCTCCGTGGGCCTCAGTTCGCACACCTATGAAAGTAGGGCTCACCCATGTGTCTTCCCACAGGGTTTGGGGGGAATTAAGGAGAATGCGGGTACTCTAAGACTGTGTTCCCTCCTTTTTCTCCTTTCCCCTCCATCCTGGTTGTGGGCAGACCCAGCAAGTCTATCGTCCCAGCTCCCCATGTCACCTCCTTGCCTCTCCTCCTCAGGGCTCTGCCAGCAACTCTTTGACCTCCCCAGAGCCCCCACCCTCTCCCCAGGAGCCCACCAGCCCCATCTCCTCCTCCTGCCTGGACTCTAACTTAGAATAGCGTCAAAGGCCACAGCTCCTCCCAGAAGGCTGGCTGGATGGTTCATTTCCAACACAAATCAAGCAGGAACTGCAAGAGGCATTGGGTCCATGGACCCTTGCCTTCAGCTGGGATGGCATCCACCTGCCAAGTGCCAGGCCAGCCTCTCTGCAGACACTATGTCTTTTAATCCCCCTATCACAGTCACGAGGCAGGAACTATTCTCCCCAACTTCCAAATGTGTAAACTGAGGCTCAGAAAGGTAGAACGACTCGCTCACAGTTCATGCATCTCCCACAGTGCCAGGAGGCCCCATTCAGATACTTCAAAAGTTCACATGATTATTTTTATATTATTCTTTAGAATTATAAATGTTTCTGAAAGCTGCATCACACCTTTTGTGAAGCAATGTAAATTAGAGATAAATAAACTATGGATAGATGACAGGACAGGACTGATGTGAAATTAGTATAAAGAAGTCCTCCTACACACACACACACACACACACACACACGCACACACACGCACAATGTGTGGCTCACCAGCCTTCTGCTTCCCGGGACCTCAGTATCGCTCACGGAAAGGCAAGTTCTTCCCCTGACACCGTCCTGCCAACACCTCTGGACCTAGAATTATATCTTTAGTCTCCTTACACCCGGCCCCAGAGCCAGCTTTTTCACTGACGGGTAAGCAGGATTTTTTGATTTTTAAAGACTCTGGGTCAGAGGTAGAGGCAGCTGTGGGGCCTCTGGACCGAGCTCCAGGCAACGAGGCAGAAGACCTGAGCCCCGGCCTGCTGCTTGCGGGGACTGAGGGCTCGGTTCTTAGGCACCTCCCCTTCCCCTCACAGAGCCTGAGGCCCTCTCCCTTTCAGCGGCCTCCATCTCCATCCTGTGACGCCCACAAACAGAGGGTTTGCAAAGCACTGTGCATTGTTTATTTATGCCACTTAATGCAGGAGGGTCTTCTCCGTATTTACAGATGAAGGAGCAGGGGCTCCAGAGGGGTTGGTTATGCCGTGTGTCCGGGGCTCCTCCCACCTGCCCCCACCTCAGACCTTGCCCAAGCAGAGTCCAGTCTCCTCTTCTCAGAAGCCCTGGCTCAGCAGGGCTCAGAGAGAGTGTGTGGCCAAGGAAGCTTTGCCCCAGGACCCAGGCCATGCCGGAAAGGTGCCAGCACCGGCCCCAGAAGCTCCATGGGAGAGGCAGGCGCCCTGCTGTTTTTAGGGGGCCCCATGTGCATGCTACCCCTCTCACTCTGGCAGGCACTATCCACAAACGGCAGCCCAAAAGCAGCTGGGTGGGTCCTGGCAGGAAAGCCAGGGCAGGCAGGGGAATCAGCTGCTCTCCTGGCCTCAGCCAGGACCAGATCAGGCCAGCCCTTAGGACCCACCTGTGCCAGTCGTGACTTCCAGACACTGACCGGCCCCTGCTGACCCCCTTATCCCCACTTTCCCCCAAGGCTCTCCACTCCCATGGGCTGTGCTCTGGGAGCAAATATGCCTTCTGGACAACCCTAGTGACAACTAGTAATAGCCCCAACACCACTACAGCCAGGGACCCAGAGAGCTCTCTTCCTTGAATCTTAGTTACCTAATCATCCCTCCCTAAACCCAGAATGTTTGAATCATTCTTTTTACTCTTAATAGTCCTAGAAAGTTAGAATTCTTCCCTTAATCTATAATATTTGAACCACCCCTTTGTCCCTAGAACCTTAAAGCATGAGCTTTGTTTTCTTTTCTTTGCTGCCAAGATGATGGAAGTCCAGAACTGGATAGGACCTGAGGTCTCCAAATGATACCAATGAGGAAACTGAGGCCCAGAAAAGGAGAATGACTTGCCCAAGGTTACACAATGAGGTGGTGGCTCGGCTGAGACAAGAACCCAGGTGCATAGTTTCTCTATTTATACCTGTCGCCCTGGAGCCTCCGGCTCCTTGAGCAAGGAGGACTTCCTATGGGACCTCGACCCATCCTGCCAAGGCTTCCCACCCAGTTCAAGGAGGAAGTTCTTGCCCTGCCCAACCCTCTGGAATGGGCCACAGGTCAGTGCCTATGTCCCATCCTGCAGCAGGGGCAAAAGACACCCCTTCCCCCAGTCAGGGTGCCTGGGCCTCCAGTGCCACCCCCAAAATAGCCCAGCTCTCTGGCCCACAGATCAGGTTGCAGCCTCCCTGTCCAGATGGGGCGCCTGTAGGGCGGGAAGCGCTTCACCCGAGCACTGCCTCCACCTGCTCCCCCCTCACATGTCAGCGCTTGGGCTGAGCCTTAAATCACAGCCTCCCTCTGGAGGACACAGCCTTTTCTGGAGGCTGTGCTGATGGGAGCAATGGCAGCAGTGCCTGGGGCTGGAGAGGGTGGGAAGGGGTTGTCTATTAGAAATTGGGAAGAAATGGGAGGGGGGGTTGATTCTCAGAGAGAAGAGCATTTAGGGTTTTGTTTTGTTTTGTTTTGTTTCTGCTATGGATCTGCTGTGTGGTTTTGGGAGAGTCAAATGCCTTCTCTGAACCTCAGCTTCCCCACCTGTAAAATGCAGAAAGTGTTCAGGTCCATCCAAGGGCTGTGATACAGCTGTGAACAGACAAAAGTCCCTGTTCGAGGAGTCCATAGTCCAGGAGTCAGCGAACCCTTGGCCCAGGCAGCTGGGTTCCAGACTTCATATTTGTAGCCCACGTGATATATGTAAGGGGCAGCCAGGATGAGAAGGGGCTGTGCTATTTCATTTAGGGTGCTCTAGGAAGACTTCTCTGCGAATTTGAGCAGAGACCACCCAAGCCTGGACAGCAGAAAGGTGGGGATTACAGGGGTGACCAGAGGAACCTCACCCTCCTCCCCCAAACCAAGGCTCTGGGAGTAAAATCGAGGTTTCTGTTGCAAGCTCCCAGCTGGACTCAGCCCAATGGCCTCCATCCCCTGAGACTTGGCAGTGCCTGAGCCCTATAATCCAAAGGAACCCAGCTAGAAGGGAGCTGAAAGGCTCAGGTCCAAGGGCCTGGACAGCCTGAGTCCCAGCTCTGGCTCTAAGGCAACAGGAAGTAGCTGGAGTCTCTGGTGACCTCATATGGGACCTAGGGAGTGAGAAGCCACAGTGTGAAGGCCACTGCTTCAGGGACAGGCCCACATTACAGGGCTGGGACCCTGGAACTTCAGGCGTGCAGGTGTCTGTGTTAGGTGGGGGCTGTGAAGGCCCCATGGCGAAGGGCTCCTGCGTACCACAGGCCACGCCCCCCCCTCCAGGGGCCTGAGTACAGTAAGAACACTCCAGAACTTCACGGTCCTTACCCTGTTCGACTCTCTCAGCAACCCGGCAAGGTCAAAGGTAGAGAAACTCAGACGCAGGGAGACTGTGTGACTTGCCCAAGATCACACATCTGGGAACCAGCAGAGGTGGCCACCTGAATCTGCAAGTTACATGTTCTGCTTCTTCAGAGAAAATGGAAATGAATTCAATTTTTAAAGACCTTATACTTGGGATTTGTTGCTGTTAAAGTAGCTGCTTATTTAATCTCTTTTTTATTTGAAGTCTTTCTTATTTGCTCTTTCAAAAGGTAAAATCGCAGATGCATTTTGGAACAAGTGACCCAGTGTCACACAAGATGCATGAAAGCAAGGTAGTCCTCTCTTCCTCACTCCACTGCTAGCACCCACCTTCCACGCCTTTCTCCAGGCCAAGTACCTCCTCAGCCTCAGGCTCCACCTGCCTTCCAGACGATTCTTTGCTTCTTCAGTAAGTAAATATTTCCTAAGGGACCACTGGGTGCCAAGCTTTTTAGTCAGCACTGGAAAGCTCACAGTAACATCCCACCCTCCTGGAGACCATGAAGATAAATGCATAAATAAATAAGCACCAGCCAGCAAGTTCCTCAGAGAGAGAAAATTTGGATCTGTCTTTGTTCACTGATGTACCCAAAGCACCTAGAGTGAGACTTGCCACAAAGTAGGTGCCCGATAAATATTTGCTGAATGAATGAATTCACTGAGATGGAGAACCCAGAGAACGGAGCCAGTTTAGGAGAAGTTGATGTTGAACTTGAGGTACCCAAGGGCCACCCACGGGAGGAGGATGGTAGGGTATCCACAGACATGTCAAAATCTGGAGCTCGGCAAAGAATTGGATCAGAGAGAAGTGTCTGTTTGTCTCAAGCTCAGCTGCCCCCCCCAAGCTGTCCCCTCCCTCAGGCCCCCCACCTCCCTTCCCAGGGAACTGAGAGAGAGGCCTGAGTGCCACCCCTCCCATGGAGCCCCTCCAGCCTCAGACTGGCCAGCCCTGCCTCCCTCCCTTTTTTAAGCTGCCCCAACAAAAGCTGCCCTTGTAGGAGCCAGGACCATCGTAATTAAAAAGGAAACATAATAAAGCCTCGCTCTCCAGCCAAATCCCCATCCCTACAGCGGACTCCGGGCCCAGCCCGCCCCGCACCGCCCACGAGGACACATGGCCCCTTTGTGAGCCCCAAGCGGGGGCCACTCCTGCCCTGCCCCACCCTGCCACCAGCCTCCCTCCCCTCCCTTCCCACACACCCAACCCGATGGCTGGGACAGCCCAGCCTCCTCTTTGCACAGGTAGGAAACTGAGACCCAAAGAGACAATGCCTGAAACCAGGCCCACTGCTCCTGTGTCCAAGAAGTGTCCTCTCTTCTGGGCTCCATGCCCCAGGTCAGGGGACCCGGACAGATAGTCAAGCGTTCGAACTGTGGCGCCCTTCTTACCCAGCTGAGCTGAAGAGGACCCCAGCAGTTAAGGGCCAACCACTCATTGAGGCCCAGAGAGGTTTGATTTGCTTGAGGTCACACAGCAGCAGCAGAGAGGAGAAAGACCAGGAACCAAATTCTAGGTCTCCTGGCTCAGCACAAAACTCTCAGCGTGGTGATCTGGGTGATTCAGGCTCCAGATGTCAGCATCAGAGCTCCGCACTGTAGAAAGGGATGATGGAAGGGTGCCTCCAACCCCCCTCCCGCAACTATAGTCAAGACCCCTGCAAGGGGTCCCACCCAGTCCAAGGAGGGAGTTCTTCAACCCCCACCCCTTGGGGGGCCCTTCCAGAGCTACAGGAAAGACCTCCACACACCAACAGCCCTGAGAGGTTGACTATGAGCCTTTAGTGAAGATAATCCTCTAGGGAAGCCTTTAGTGAAGCTCAACCATTCTGAACTTCCGAAAGCTAAGAAGTAGCCCCACAAGGCCCTTCAGCATCTTCTCCCAAATCTTCCCACCCCAGATTTGGCCCATCTGAGTAGCCTCTGATGCTGAGCTCAAAGCTTTTGCCCTTTGGCCTTATACTAGGGGTCCCCTCCTGTCATCCCAAGGCCCAGCAGGAAACAGCCAATGGCAAAACTGTGGCTCTGGCTGAGGTTGTCTGGTGTCCTGCTTATCTTCCCTCTTAGGGGTTCTGTTCCTGACCATTGTTTGCCTCACCCTCCTGTCACCTCCAACACCCACATCCTCCCCAGGCTGTCAGGGACTCCCCCCTGTCCACAGAGGTGATTACAGCTGGCACAGACTCGGGGAGGGACAGGGAGAAACTATGAGCTCCCACCCCAATAGTGCAATGTTCAGGGATCTTTGGGGGGCTGATACATCACCACCGTGCACGTATGAAGACATCCAAGTGGGTGGGTGTCTGCTTGAGATGTGGCCATTGGTGGGTCTGCAGAGAGATAGGCCTGCGTCTAGGACCATTGGTTAGTTACTAAAAATAAACCACCACCATTTATTGAACAATTATTCTGAGAGCTCTGTCTGTTTTGCATTTAAGCTTCCCTTCCATTTGGGCAAAAGACTATTATTATTCCCATTTTACACAAAGAACCTGCCCAAGGTCATGTGGCCAATGAGTAGTGGAGTTTGGATTCAAAGTCAAGTCTGTCTGCCTGCAAGGGGTGGACCAGATGTTTGACCACCAGCCCATCTGCTCCCTGCTGGTGTCATCAACCCTGCCCTTTGTACCCCGACCCCTTCAGAAATCAGTATGGGCTGGTACAGAGGTGTCAGTCACCACCGTTCTAGTCATATCAGCCAACTCCAAAATCCCAAGAAGGCTGTGCACATGTAAGAGTGAGAGTGAGTGCATGCACATGTGTGTACACGTGTGTGTTCAGGAGGTGCTGGCCAGGCCAGTACATAGGGCCCATCCACAGTCTGCCATTTCCACCTGTCCCCGTGGTTCAGCCCCTTTGGCCAGAAGGAGTAAAGAGGGGACACGCTGGGCATCCAGGGCAGGGAGCAGTGGCTCCCACTCACTCCTTCGCCCTAGGAGCCAGCCGGAGCGGGCAGGGATTAGATAGATAATGCCTCTTGTAAGAACAAGGGATTGTTGCAAAGGGGAAATGAGACTGGGGGGGCCCGGAGACCAGTTCGGATTTCTCCTGGGGTGAAAACTGAGCCCTCTGGGGGAGGAGCCCCGCCTGCCAGGCCCTAATCCCCACCGTTCTCACCAAAACCCCAAAGAAGAGGCTGTTCACAGGCAGCAGATTCCTGGGATTCATTAATTCGGGATTTGCAGGAGGGACTGCCCAGGATTCCTCCTGCAGGCGGCAGTCTGAGCTGGGCAGGTGAATGCTGGTGGCAGGGGGACACGCTGGGAGCCACGAGGAAGGGTGACCTAACTTCAAGCTTCAGGCCTTTGGGCCAAGAGCTATACCTTGGGCGGCCCAAGAGAGTGGAATCCACCCCCACCTCTCCTCACCCCGAGCTGTTTCCCTTTGAGCAGTCCTCGGCTACTAAGTTTTATCTTCTTCTCTCTATGAGCTGTAATTTAGACGCGGAAAAATGCACAGGTCTCAAAGGTACAGTGCGATGAGTGTTGACAAGTGTCTATACCCAGGTAACAACCATGATGAAGAGACAGCCCAGTTTCACCCCCCTGCCAGCCCCTGCCAGCCGATGCGCCCCCCGGGCGGCCCCCGGCCTGCTGTGCGTCTCCACAGCGGCACTTCCTCTCTTCCAGCCCCACGGTCTGCACTCTGCTGTCCGTGCCCAGCAGAATGTCTGTAGATTCACCCACATAGTCACATGAGATAGTGGGTGTCTGTGGAAGATGTCACCTGAACAGAGGGTTCTCTGGCCAAAACCGGTTTGCAAACACCAGCATCTTCCCAGGCCCAAGGACTCTGGGCTTTGATGTGTCTAATCCTACAGATTCGCCTCCTGGATTTTTTCAAATATTCAATACCCTTCCTGTCCCAGCCCTAGTCTCGTGTCAACTCCTCCTTCTGCTACAGCCACCTCTAACCTACACTCGTCATCAGAATCTCGCCCTATGCTTGCTCAGCCCCTGCCTCAGCCCTCCCCTCGCTACTCCAAGCAGCTCTCCAACTACATGAGCCGCTCTCCATCTAGATTCCTCAATGTCTCTCCATCACCCGCAGGAAAACATTCAAGCTTCTTTGCCCAGCAATCTAGGCCTTTGGGGTCCAGCCCCTCCCCATCTCCGAACCTCATTCATCAGCATCCCCCATCACACTGCGAGTGCCCACAGAACCTCTCTAGGTGGCAAAGGTACTGTGTTCTTTTGTCCTCTTTCTCTTTTCCTTGCTTCCGTTCATGCTGTTCCCTCTGCCAGAAACACCCCTCTCAGGAGCTGTCCAGATCCAGCTGAAGCATTGTCATACCAGGAAGCCCACCTTGAATTCCCTCGCCCCAACTGGATTAGGTTCCCTCTCCATCCCTGCCCTGTCAACCAGTCTTCCATGCCAACCCTACCCTGGTCTGTACCCTTCGCTGACCTTGACTTCCAGCTTCCAGGGACAGTGTTTTGTTCCAATTTGGATCCTAGGACCCAAGCCAGGGTTGGCACGTAATAAATCACAGCAAGGTCCTGCTACTGCATCTCCCCTTACCCTCCTCCGCTCTGGCCTGGCACGCACCTGGGCACAGAGAAATCAGATTGAATTGAATTGAATGTGGCGTTGGGGCAGAACTGAGGCCTAAGGGGGTGGGAGGAGCAGGAAGGAGGGGTACATGTCCGGTCCTGCAAGGACCAGACAAATCTGGTTTCAAATCCTGCCACAGTAGTTGCATGATGTGGCGAAGTCATTTCAGCTCCATGAGCCTCAGTCTCTCCATCTGTAAAGGGAGCATGCACATAATGTCCACTTCACTGTTTGGGGGGTGTGTGTGTGTGTGTGTGTGTGTCTCCATTGACATTCTGTTTGCAAAAGTCTTGGCATAATGTTCCCTCCGATGGCCACTATCAAGTGGGTGGAGGGAGAGAGAACAGAGGGAAGACAGGTAAGTATCCAAACGGTAACAGGTGGGGAAGAGAGGCCGTTCCCACCCCCCTAGAGCCAGCGACCTCTGCCCACCAGCCTCCAGAATCCCATCAGATACTGAGTCGCTGCTTGTCTAACTGTCCTCCAGCCCTGGCATTCCTTCCTCCCGACTTGGTGAGGAGGTCAGAGGCTAAAAGGACCACGTCAGGCAGAATCAAGTGGAAAGGAGGTAAGGCATGAATGTTCGTAGCAGCACCGCTCTTGATAGACAAAACATGGAAACAACCCAAATATCCATCATCCGATGAACAGATAAACAAGATGTGGCATATGAAAAGGAAGGAAGCAGTGACACATGCTACGGCACGGATGAACCTAGAAGACATGATGCTCGGTGAAATAAGCCAGTCACATAAGTCATATAATTCCCTTTACACAAAATGCCCAGAATAGGCAAATCTATCGAGACAGAAAGTAAATTCGTAGTTGCTTAGGCCTTGCGCGGGGGAGACAGGAGGAGGATAGGTGAGTGGAAGCTAATTGACTGCAGAGATGGTTGTCCTGTCTGTAAATAGACCTAAATTTACTAAATTGGCTACTTTAAATAGGTGTATTGTATGATAAGTAAATTATAGCTCACTAAAGCTGTTTTTGAGAAGATCAGGAGAGGGCGGGTGAGAGAGTAGGTTTCCAGCTGAAGTAGGAAAGGGCATGGTGGGGTTCAGCAGGAAAGCCAAGCCTAGACGTCATAAGATTTTGTCTGCCCATCAACCATGCAGGGAAGGCTGTCGTCCTACCCATTTTACAGAGGAGAAAGCTGAGGCTCAGGAGGTGCTGCCTGCGATCACACAGCGGGGAAGCTGAGATTTAAAGTTAGAGATGTGGGTCCTGCCTGGGCCTGCCTGCCTTGCCCCTCCTTGGGCTTCCCCGACACTCCAGGAATGTGTGGCTGGCATCCCCAACCTGGCATGAGCTGCCCACGATAAGCTGGAGGATAGAGGGTGCGGCCACTGTGCTGGCACCAGCCCCAGGCAGATCCGCACAGGTGTGGGCATCCTGGCTCAGCCCACACAGCTGCTGCCAAGCCCTGCACCCCAGGCCAGGGCCCTGTCCCCACCCTGGGCCAGCCCAAGCAGCTGGAAACACCTGCCCCGCCTGATGGGAACCAACCTGGGTGCCCAACGAGCCCAGGGCCCTTCGGGTGGCATCAGAGGCTGGGGTGGTAGCCACCAGTGAGAGGGGTCCCAGGTGTGTCTCAAGAGGGGACAGGGGCCATGTGTGTGAACGCTGGGCGTGCATTTGTGTAAGAGCTTTTCCATGGCACTCATGGTGTGGACACTAGAGTGTGTGTGAACACGTGTGGGAGAAAACACAGGCGTGGGTGAGGACGGGTGTGCCAGCTTGAGGGTAGGAGTGCATCTGGGTGTGTCCTGGGTCTTGAGAAAGAGAGTGGAGGGGACAGAAGTGTGACTGTGGGGACACTGAGTATGAGAACGTACGTGTCAAGGGTGTGAGACAGCAGTGTGCCTGGGAGACCCAAGGATGCCCCCAGCATGAGGGGTAACAGGGGACCAGGAAGGAATGAGCATGTGAGTGGGCGTGAGTGTGACCACATGCTGTGTTGAGGGTGTGTAAGTGGGGTGTGCTTGCACGGATGCCTTGGGGCCTGCACACTCATGAGTGTCCCCTCATTCTGTCGCCCTCCAGGGACTGCACCTCCTCTCCCTCTGACTGCCCTTCAGGTGCTGAGCTTTGGGAGGATAGACAAGCCCCTCGAGGTGTACCCACCACCTCTTACGCACTGAGAGAACACATGCTCTGTGGGCCTCAGTTTACATATCTGTTCAACAGGGATAAAATGGCTGAACAGAGGGTTCATTGGGAGCCCTCTTCCTGCCCTGACTCTGCCCTGGCCACCCACCTCCAGCCAGAGCCTCAGGAAACTCAGGGTTCCAGCCCCGTCCCAGCCAAGGCAGCTGTGGGAGGTAGAGGCATCTAGAATCTAGACTCACCTTCCCAAGCAAACAAGGGCAGGCCCTGTGGAGCTGGGGCTCCCACAAAGTGATGCCCAGTACCCCAAGTCTCTGCCCTGACGCGGATAGGTGGAGATCGAAGTTTAGGGTGTGGGCTCATTACCGACGTATATTCACTCAGCAAACCCCTTCTAGGCACCAACTCTGTGCCAGGGCCTGCGCCAGACACTGGGGATGCCAAAATCAACTGAGTCTCCATCCCTGCCCTCAAGGGGTCTGGAGAGGGAGGGTACGTGTAAATGGAGGTTTTAATACAAGGCAGCGTATGATGGCATCTCAAAAGCCCAGAGGAGGGCCCAGCCACGGGCTGCGGTGGTCCGCAGAAGGGTTCTTGGAGGAGCCAAGACTCCTGAGTGGCAGGGAGTGAGCCAGATGTTTTGGGCTGAGGAAAAAGCCTGAAAAAGGCCCGGTGCCGCCTGAGCATCTATCATGGGGTGAAGAATGACAGGAGACAAGACTGGAGAGAACTTCAGGTTTGGCACCTTGGTCAAGGCCTGAGGTTGGGCGCAGCCGTGAAATCAGTCATTGCTAGTAACTGTCATCCTCACCCTGTTTTAACAGAGGTCTCCGGATTGTCAACGCGCTTTCATGTCTAGGAGCTTGCAGTCCTGTGATGGAAGTGGAATAAAAGCCCGCTCATCCCTTTTCATTCTGGCCACTGGGAAACTCAAAGGCTACACTGAGCACCTGTTTGCAATACAAAGACACCCGAGAAGCCTCTTCTCTCGCTACACCTCTGCGGTCTCCTTTCTCTCTTTTCCTTTGTTTCCCTGGAAATCTTTCGGGAAGTAAGAGGTGAAGAAGGAGACAGATCAACCGTCACCTGGTGGTATAGTCTACTAAGGTCAGGGAAGGGTGTGTGTGTGCCCAGGTACGTGTATGATCTCTCGTATGCATGTGTGTGCGCTCGGGTCCCGGTGGAACTGATGCTGTGTGTGTGTGTGTGTGTGTGTGTGTGTGTGTGTGCACACTCCAGCACGTTACGTGCAGGAGGGCCTGCCAGGAGCTGCACACAGGTGAGTGAGTGCACGCAGGTGCAACAGTGTCTGCAGGGGACCCACACCCTGACCCCACCAGGCCCCCACTCCCCCAGGGTGCTCTTCCACCATCCCATCTAGCAGACACTCTTTCTAATCCCTGCTGACGCACTGCTGGCTCCAAGGTAACCAGAGGTCTAAGGAAGGGGGTGTCACATGCCCCAAATCCTACGACAAGGCCAGAATCTGAGTCTCTGGAGCCCTTGTTTGGGGCTGTACCACCCTTCACCTACGGAATAAGCCTTTCTCCACTGTGTGACCAGGGACGTGTCTCTTAACCTCTCTGAGCCCCTGCTCCAAACTGGCTTCTAGATTGACTGGAAACCATTTAAAGAGCTTAGAGAAGGAGCTTGTTAAATGCTGGTGGATTTTAAACTCTGAAGACGCCCTCCCTTCATTTCTCCTCTGAAACAATTTTCAGCTCCGCAGCTGTGGAAAGGTGACTGTGAAAAGGTGAAAAGAGATCTAGTGTGGAAAGAGCCCTGGCTAAGGGGCTGTATGACCTCTCTGTGCCTCAGTTTCCTCATCTGCAAAATGGGAAGGGGAGTGCTTTCCACGTGCATGCACTTCCTTCCCGAACCTTGCACAGATGACCCTCATTCCAACCTCCCCGAAACAATGGAGAAAGCTGTCACTGTGCCCGCTTTTTACAGACGAGGAAGCTGAAGCTCAGAGAGGTGAAGTCACTTGCCCAGGCCACAAAACTCCAGGCCTGAGTAAACTCACAGCCCACCACCTTACACCACCCCTCAGAATGGAAAGTTTCCTGCCCATAGCAGAGGCTCCCTAAGAGTCGGGGACCTCTTGGCCCCCACATCCAAGAACCTCGGGTAGGGGGGCATTGGCTTCATAGGAGCTTGATCCAACCCTGGGAGCCTCTGGGCTGGGTGCCATGTCAGCAGGGCCCCATTAGGGCCATGTCCGCCGCGTGTGGCGCAAAGCAATTACACAGCCTAATGGGGAGAAGGTGCCAAAAACACATGTATTTACAAACCGGCCGCCACCCAGCCAAACTGCAGCCCAGAATGGTTGCGAAATGCAGCCTGGCAGGCGGGCCTCAGAGGTGGATCCTGGGCTGGTGCTGGAGCCCAGACTGGCACCATCTGAGCCAAGTGCAGGGCATGGCTGCTACAGGCAGGCAGACGACACTCCAAGGGCTGTCCCATAGGCGGGGCCAGGCAGAGCCATCCCTATACTCTCAGGGTCCTTTGCCCCTTAGTTTCCCAGCTGGGAGAGCAGAGGCAGAGCTGGGTCCGAGAGAAATCTTTAGGCCACCTTGGAGGCTGCTTCTGTCTCCATCTCTTCACATGTCAAGTCTCGTGGGGAGAAGAGGACAAGCGAAAGGCCAGGACTTAAAACATCCCCAACCAACTTCACCAGACGCCCCTTACACCAGGGTCACTTCTGGCTCTGCCACTTGTTCTATGACTGAGCAACTGACTTCATCTCCCCTCTGCTTCAGCTTCCACAACTGTAAAATGGGGTAATAACAGTGCCAATCTCATAGCGTTGTTGGGAGCATGAGATGACACCATGTGTGTATGGCCTGACTATACTACAGCCTGGCATACTGTAATGTCTTGCTACGTGTCAGCCGGTGGTGGCCAGTAAATTAACAACAGGCTCTGGGCGGGAAGAGGCCCTGGTGTGTAGCACTAGCCAGTTTCCCAGTGTAAATGCTCTCACCACGACCAGTTCCAGGCTACCAACATGACACCCTGGACCCAAAGCTGGCCTGAGATGCAAAATAGCACACCGTGATGTAGTAATTCCACCACGTGGATAGAATGGAAGCAGGTAATAGCACAATGGATAATCCAGAGAATAGATAATACTAAAATAATTAGGATCGCACTGAATCCTCACCATTTCGTGAGGTTGATGTTTGTAGTGTCCCCTTCTTCAGATGAGGAAACTGAGGCTTGGCAAGCCTGTTGGTTGAATGGTGACCTTCCTGGGTGGAGACGGATCATGCCCAGGAACTGCCTTCCACAGAGACCAGGTAGGCGGATGCCCTCCTGGCATGGTTTGAAAACATTCCACTTGCCCACTTGCATTTTCCCCTCTTATACCCCTGATTCAAGCCTTGGACCTCCATCCTCTGGGTTAAGCATTGCCCAGTGCAGGCAAAGACCCACATGGGCGGCTGGCAGAGACCCATGGGGTGGACCAGGAGAGCCAGGCGGATGCTGGATGGGACCGAAGCAGCCAGTGGAACCCTGGGACCTACTGCCAAGACCTAGGAGCAGAGCTGGAGCGGAGGGCTGTGCACAGGGAGGTGCTGACCCACCTGCCAGCCTAGGGGAGAAGCTTCTGGAGGAATGTAAGCTATGAGGGAGGAGGGGACAGGCAGGCCCAGGCAGTCGCAACCCCCTGGGGAAAGTGGTGGGGGAAGGGGTAAAAAGCCAGAGAAGACCCTGGCAGGGCCCTTGGCCATCATGGTTTCCCTGGAAGAAAACATCCCCAGACTCATCCATCATGAGGGCTGGGAACCCTGGAAGGCCCTGATGGGAGGGGTGCACCCAGAGGGCCCAGGGCTGCCCTGCAAAGGTAGATCTGCCCTACCCAGGCCCTCCCCACCACCTAAAGTAGGAGGTGGCACTGGGAAGCCAGCAGGGTGTGGCAGACAGAACTGGGTTCAAACCCAGCCCAATCACTTCTTGAATGTGTGACCTCAAGCATGGCACCTCCCAGCCTCAGTTTCCTTTTCCGTAACCCTCTCTCTCAAGAGTCGCAGTGAAATACACAAGTAATATCCAAAGTGCCTGGCCCATAGCAGACAGTAATCGCTGTCACAGTAATAATCACAGCGGTCAGCATCTGTAGGGGGCTTACCAAGCTGGGAGCGTCACATGAGTCCACAGCTTCAGAGTGACCCTCGGAGGCCACATGCTGACAACTGCACTGAATAAGAGAAAATTGAAGCACATGGGTTAAGTGGTATTCCCGGGGTCACACAGCCCAGCAACTGAGTAACTGGAAGTGCAGTCCTGACCCATGCCCTGTGCCCCCTTTGGACAGCAGACTCCTCAAGGGCAGAGACACGCCTCATTTCGGAGTCCTCGACCCTGAGCACAGGGGTAAACAACAGGACTCGGTGACTGTGAAATGAATACAAGTACTCCTAAATGTGATCCCTTAGGGCCCCATACTATTAGGCATCTGCCCCAGTGATTCCCAAAACTTAAAACCAAGTTTGTTTGGGACTCCCACCCAGCAACTGGGCCTCCCTTTACCAACACAAGCCCAGCCTTTTGGCCCTAAATCCAGCCTTGGCACCAAACTACTGTGCAACCTCAGGCAGGTCTCACCCCTCTCTGTGCCTTGCCAGTGGGTAATGGGATGGAGGATTCAGATGGGGCAGGAGCTCCAGGGGGGTTACAGTTGGAGAAGGAGCCAGAGGATAAAGGGCAGTCCTGCCTGACAGAGACTTGGGCCTGAGCAGTGTATCACTCCCAACGTGACCTGGCAGTTTCTAAATCATTTTTACAAAACACAGAGACGACCCACAAGTGCCCTGCCCCAGCCCTTGGGGGAAGCTGACTGAGTAAAGATAGCCCATGGGAGGGGGAGGAAAAGACTTCAGGGAGCAGGAATGAGCAGGGAGTGACACCAGGGCCGCCACCAGGCCCAAGCCCACATGCATCACACGCACACACACGCACACACACACACACACACACACACACACACACTCAAAAGGGCCTGAAGAGGCCCTTCTAATGTCCACCAAGACAATCCCTCCTTTCCGTAGTCCTTTTAGGAGTTGGGACCCCAGGAGCCCTCATGGTGTGCATCTTGCAGCCTTGAGGGTCCTCACAAACGTCATAAAGGCTGCCAAAGGTTGGGGCGGGGGAAGGGGGGCTCCAAGAGACAGAACAGTCTCCGGCTCTTACAGGACCAAATCCACTGGTACCTGCTTTCTGTGTTGAAATCTGAGGTGTGGTTTCATTTGGAGAAGGAAATCTGTGTCCCAAATTCTGTGAAAGGCACAAGGCCAGGCCATTAAGAGTCTCTCTGGGCAAGGAAGAGACCAGTTTAATAATTCAATAATTCTGGCTTATAATTAGCACCTCCAGGCCTTAAAACGCACACTCAGAATTCTAATCTCTTTATTCCTCTCCACTTATTCATGGAGCATCAATGAGTTGGGAACAAGGCACATGGCACTTTGTACATTTTGTCCCGTTTCCCACTTCTGTCCCATCCTCCCTGTAGGATAGGTATGTATTTCTCCCCATCTACTGATGAGAACATTTAACAGCTCAGAAAGGTGACATAACTTACCCAGGGTCACAGCAAAAAAGAATCAAAGCTAAGACCAGAGCCAGGTGTGATCCTTCAAACTTGTGCTCAATCTACCAGGTGACAGTCTGTGGCCTTTAGCAGGTTACACGTGCTCCCTGCATCCTCTGTCATGTGTATATGGCTTGGGCTCCAGGACCATGGCCCTTTGAGAGGGAAAGAGCCGTTCAGACCATCTGGGTCTGTGTGATGGTAATAGTGGTGATGACGAAGGAGGGCAAATTCTCCGTGCAGCCAGGGCCCAGAACAGCTGTGCCAGGTGTGTAGTAACCAGGAAAGAAACTGGGACTCAAATCCAGGAAACCTGGACTCATTCCTGCACTGACTCTCACCAGCTGTGTGGCCTGAGACAGACACTTCCCTTCTCTGAGCATCAGTTTCCTCGAGTGCACTGGGGTAAGAATGTCCACCTCTTAGCATTGACACGAGGGTTCAGGGGTTCCCACCATGCAGAGGGCCTGGCATCCAGGATGTACTCAGTGATGACCTTCTGTTCCCACCTGCTCTCCAGAAAGTAAGCCCAGGACCTTTGTCTAAGCAAATGGGCTCTATGGGCACCAGGATAACAGAGCAGGAACCTGATGCCAGTAGCATCGTGGCACTGCTCAGTTTCTCAGGGCTGCCCAGCAAAGACCCAGTGGATATCCTCAGACTAGACCAGGCCCACGTCCCCACCAGCTGGCCTGGTGGAGGAGCCAGGCACAGAGTCCCCCCGACATTGGGACAGGACAGCAGGGACTCTAGGGTTACAAGCATTTCCTCTGAGGGACTTCCTGGAATTACAGTGGCACTGGCTCCCTACGAGCCTCCAAGGAGCTAGAGCACCATGAACCCAGACATCCCAGAGTGAGGGGGCTGTTGACTGGAAGAGCCAGCCTGCCCACTCTCTCACTCTGTCTGGTCAACACACAGCAACTGCCAGAAATGCAGCCCCTTTGGAAAAAGGTGGCAACGGGAATGAGCCTGGTCAGTCATCTTTGGAACCCCAGGGCCTGGGCCTATGCCAAGCACCCAGGAAAACTCAAGGAATTGTGGATGGATAAATGGATGGGTAGGTGGGTGGATGGATGGATGGATGGATGGATGGATGGATGGATGGATGGATGGATAAATAATGGATGGATCCAGAGATAAATGAATGCATGCGTGGACAGATGGACAGACAGATGGATTTAGATTCTGAAAAGCTAAGGTGTGAACACTTCTGCAGCAGAGGCTGCTGGTGCCCCACCTGTGGTCCCTTGGCATTCACCATCCCGTGAGTTTCTCATACAAACACCTGTGACTCTGCCTCCCCAGCCACAGGAACATACTAGGCCAGAAGGGCCTGGAACAGCCTCCAGTCAGGCAGATGGGAGTGCGAAGACAGATGCCGCAGCCCCTACACCACCCTCACCGCGTGGAACGCCAACTCTGAGGCCTATTCTACACACTTCCAGAGTCCTCAGTGGGACTGATCTCCCATTGACCACAGTGCCCACCTGCCTTTTGACATACTCCCTATTGGCTCCTTTCCCTTCCTCTCTCACCTCCTGACTTGTCTTTCTGTGCATCCAGAAATCACCTCCCAGGTAAGCTGCCCTTGAATCCTTGACTCAATGTCTGCCTTTGGGAGACCCAACATAAGACAACTAACTGCTTGCCTGTTCTAGAACCTTGGACAAGTTAATCCACTTCCTATGCCTCAGTTTCATCATCGGTAAAATGGGAATGATTATTTAACATTCACAACAAACCCATGTGGTTGCCATGAGCCCCACCCCATACTGGGTGCTAAAGGCACAGAGAGAAGAGCAGTCACAATCCACCCCGGAGGAACTCGTCAAAGACAGTGGAGATGGTGGGCACGAGGCCAGGCCAGAGGGTTGAAAGACTTAGAATCAAATGCTAGCTCTACACATCCTCACTGTGTGCTCCTGTGCAAGCTACATTTAAAATTATATGTTATATATGACTCAGTTTACCTTTCTGTCGGATACAACGATAACAGAACCCAGCTCATGAGGGTCTTGTGGGAAGAAAGTGAGATCGTGCAAGAGAGGGGCCAGCACAAGCCCTGACACACAGTGCTCAGCAAAGGGAAGGCAGGTCATTGTTGCTGACACAAGATTGTGCAACTGACGGGGAAACAGTGAGAGGGTTGTGGCCTGGGAGTTCAAAGGAAAATCAGGCGGTCCAGGAACGAGACTGAGATAAGGAAAACCTCTCAGACCATGAGCTGGCCCACCAAGAGGGCTCCACGAGGCCTGAGGAAGACAAGGTAAGGCCCTTCCCTGTTAGCTCTCCCACGCCTATCCTGCCTCCCTTCCCACCAGCCCCACCCGACAACTCATGCTCCCCAAAGGGCACTTGGATTCCCTGGCCTTGCTCATGCTGTTTCCTCCGCAAGTGTGCCCTTCCCTCTCCCTAGCGCTGAAAGAAGCCTTTGTGAGTCCCCCCTGTGAAGAGGCAGAGGGTGCTGGACCAGCTGCAACATGCCCCCCATGGAGCTTGGTAAAAATGCAGATTCGTGGGCCCTGCCCCCTCAGATTCCGCTTCAGTAGGTCTGAGATGGGGCACATCCAGGTTGGAGAACCACTTATGTAGTCCATAGCACACTCTCTAGTATATATGGAGAAACTGAGGCCCAAAGAGCTGGCACGTGGGGCTCAAGGTGACACAGCAAAGTGCCCAGACTTTCTAATTCCCAGTGCTGTGCTCACCAAGCCTCCCTCCCCTTCCAAACAGCACCCGCCTGGTGGGGGCATCAGGGAAGCCCCTCTGGGGTCCTGCTTCTGGAGGCACACCTGTCAGCCCCCTGCCCCGGTACAGGGGTACGCAGAGCTCTGTGAGGGGCCGCCAGGTGTGCAGCGCCAAGACACCTCCCAGGGGCTCTGCCAGTTTTGGCAGGTGGCAAGGCCAGGGCGTGGGGGCAGAGAGGGCCCAGCCTTGAGTATTTAAATATTTGCTTTCTTACAGACTGGCATTCTTTGGAATATTAGCCAATTTGTATAGAATTAGTCAGTGCTTGGCCCCCCCAGCTGCCGCAGGAGGATTCCAGGGAAGGAGGAATGTACACGCAGTTTCTCCTGATGTAGAGGCTCTGGCAAGTCCCGGCACAGGGTCCACCTGCCTGCCGGGACAGGGAGGGGAGTGGCAGCTGGGTGGGCGGGGATCCCAGACACACCCCGGGCAGCCACCAGAAACCTCCTCTGGAGCAGCAGGGGTGAGGCCACTGCCTTTTCCTTCACGTGTGCACACACACGGTGGCTGAACAAGCTGGGTCTGTGTCCGCATGGACCAGTCCAGGGAATGAATACCGAGGAGGGCTGCAGGAAAAGCTGTCAAGCTATCTTGCCAGAGTTCTAGAAAAAGTCCCAGAGGTTATACCTGAGCTAAATTCAAATCCCAACTCTGCCTCGTAACTTGCTACGTGGACTTGGACAAGACACTTCACCCCTCTCACACTCACTTTCCCCACTTGTAAAATGGAAATTATGAAAGTGCCTACCTGCAGTCGTGCAAGCCAGTGTGCTTTTGGACACCGTGACGTGATGTTTAGGTGCCACAGGTCAGAGCGGTGTGGCCTGGAATTCGGCAAACAAGCCAAACTCCCGAGAGAGAGAGAGAGAGAGAGAGAGAGAGAGAGAGAGTGTGTGTGTGTGTGTGTGTGTGTGTGTGTGTCTTGATTCAATCAACAAGCACGCCGTGAGCACCTGCTGGGCAGCTCTGAGGAAGTTATTCTTGCTGCCTGGGCCTCGATACCTCCACTTGGAAATGGGCAGGTTAGAACACAGCCTCTGACATTCCTTCCATAGCTATCATGCTCCGCATCTACCACAATCATTCATGTAAAATTCTTTCTCTGCTGAGAGAAGAGATGACAAGAGTTCTCGAGAGGGCAAGGTACAAGCAAAAGGAATGCATGTCTAAGAGTGAAAGTTCAAGGGCGAAGAATTTCAGCGTGTGACTAGCCGTGAAATCCAAGGCCAGCAAGGATCCTTTCCCTAGATGCCTGCCCTCTCTCGTGGAAGCCATCATCACTAGGGGTAAACTACCATGTACAGGCTGCACGGCCGTGGTCAATGTCCCTCGTCTCCTCATCTATGAAAATGAGGTAAAAATACTGATTTTATGGGCTAGCTTTAAGTGTTAAGGGGGATATGTAGTTATGATAATTAAAGTGAGCAAGGTCACCCCCTTCCCAGGTTTTTCCCTTGCTCTTCCTCAGGTAACTCTGCCCGGTCACATTCATTCGTTCTTTCACTCAGGATACATGCACTGAGCACCCACCACGCACTGGGCGCTACTCTGGTTGGGGAGTGTGGCTAGAGTCTCAGATTCCAGTGGAAGGAGACAGACCTTGGCAATAAATAAGACCAAGACGTGGGGTAATATGACAGAGTGTGCCTATGGAGCCTCTGAGAAGGTCCCTTGGGGGAGGTGAAGTTTGAGTTGAGCCCTGAGTTACAGCCATGCGAGGATCAGGAGAGAAAGTTCCCAAGCAGAGGGAAAGTCTGTGCAAAGGCCCTGGTGATTTTAGGGACAGAAAGACCCGAGTGGCTGGAGCTTGTTGAGTGAGTGATAAAGTTAAAGAGGAAGATCCTGTTGGGCCTTGGAGGCCATTAACTCTCCAGGCAGGTCTCTATTCTTCCCAGTATCCTTTCACCCATTTCTCTGGGGCTCGACAAGTCCCAGGACTCAGCAGGCAGAGAGGCCAGTCTCCTTAGAGGAAGCAGGCCAGACACTACACATTCTCACGTGGCCATTTTGACTTTTCCTGAATTTATGAAAGCTGTTGAGACTTTTTTCCCCAAGGGTGACAAGCACGATCCAGGGAGGGGCGAGATTCAGATGAGTTCCCTCCTAGGAGCAAGGATGCTGAGGGCAGGAATGCGGGCCTCTCTGGGAACCTTTCAGGCCAAAGTCAAATCTTGAAAAGGCTCAGCCCCACGGGTGGGGATTAGACAGGCTACAGGGAAGGGCTGGGATTATGGCAAATCCTTCAGACACAAAGCCAGGCAGGGCTCTCCCTGCCCTCGCTGCTGCCCCGGAAAGCCCCTCAGCTGACCCCAACCCCAGTCGGGGGCTGAGACTTTGTCCCCTCCTGTCCATCAGCGTAAGGGGCCATGGAGGTGAGCCCCTAGGCCAGAGCTCTGGGGAGGGGGAAGTATCAACATACATTGCCACCCCAACCCTATTTCTCCCCACCCCAGGACCAGAATGCTGGCCCTCCCCTCTCCAGCCTTGTCAGAAGTTTCTGAGCCTGTAGCCTCTAAAGCAGTGCACATCCTACAGCCAGATGTGATTCTCGATGTGTCCCATTCCACCCACTGGTAACAGGGTTCTGTTTTGTTTTACTTTTTATTGAGGTCTAATACACAAAAACGTATATACATCATAAATGTGCAGCGAGATTTCACAAACCACGTCTCAGAGGGAGGAATCTAAGCAGCACTCAGGAAACACCTCCCCGTCCCCTCTGGGTCACTCCACCACCCCTGCCCAAGGGTAACTGTTCTCTTGACCTCTTTCACTACAGATTAGTTTTGCCCATTTTTGTACTTTATGGAAATGGGGTCACATGGTCTGTGTTATCTTTGGTCTGGCTTTTCTCACTCGACATGTCTGTGAGAATCACCCATGTTGATGCCGGAGGTGATAGCTGATTCCTTCCCATTGCTCTATTGTATTCCAGTCTTAGAATAACCAAAACCTACTGTCAATGGCTGTTGGAGCTTTTTCCACCAAAATGAATAGATTCGTTTCTACTGCTGCATCCCAACTGATCCCAAATTTAGCAGCTCAAAACGACCACCACCCCGTGTTATCTCCCAGTTTGTGTGGGTCAGGAACATAAAAGCAGCTGAGCTGAGAGGTTCTGGCCCAGGGTCTCTCACCAGGTTGCAGCCGGGACATCAGGCAGAGCTGCAGTCATGAAGGCTTGCCTGGGGCCGAGATTCGCTTCCAGGACGGCTGCCTCACAGCGCTGTTGGCAGGAGGCCTCGGTTCCTCACCAGGTGACGGGCCTCCGTCCCCATAGGACTGCTTGTGTATCCTCATGACGTGGCAGCTGCTTCCTCTAGAGTGAGTGATGCAGAAGAGAGCCAAGAGGAAGCTGCGATGCCTTTATGACCTAATCTTGGAAGTCACACACTTCTACCACATTCTATTCATTAGAAGTCGGTCCCTATGTCTACACACAAGGGAGAAATATCAAAGAACTTATAAGAGTAGCTTAAAACCATCACAACAAGCAGCAGTTCCTTTTTCATCAAGTTCAATCTCCTAGGTCCTGGGGAATGAGGCCAACACTTGCCCTTCCTAGTCCCCTCCTATCTCCCTTCTGTTCAGCCAGCACTGAGAAGATGCAGATTCTGGTCAAAAGCCTCTCATAGCCCCAAGTTCCTCCTATGAACAATAGGAATAACTTTAGTGCCCATTCAGTAGGGTGCTGCATTACCAAGCATTTACTGTGGACCGATTTCATTTAAGCCTCATCACAACCTTGCAAGGAGGATCCTGCATTATAACCATTTTGCAGATGAAGAAAATGAAACCCCTAGAGGTAGAGTCACATGCCCCAGGTCACTTGGCAGAGCCAGTATTTGAATCCAGACCTTTCTGACTGTGCTGAGAGACTCCTTGTGAGGGACTGGTTGCCTCGGCCAATGCAATCGGGAGCCTTTGCACACCGCCACATCTATGCCCCCTGGAGCTCGGAGACTGCAGTGGGGTCCAGGATTACCTCCCCTCCATGTCTTCCGGTGACTTGGCTGGGACCCCCAAGGCCCTGGACATGGTGGACCCAGCCTTACCCTACCTAGCCTCTGGGGCTCTCTCTGCCCATGAGCTCCCCACCCTCAGGTTCCCGGGCCCCAGGCTCTTCTTCGTTTCTTCTTTTCACTCTGAGCCAAGCAGGTTAAAAACACGCCAAAAATGAGCCCCCTCTCGCTTTAGTGCACTCACATAATGTGTGGCAAAGGAGGCTGCATTAATCGCTCGGGACCCACATTTTTCAGTGACATTAATCTCTAGCCGGAAAAGCCTCTCCGGACGGTTCTTTTCAGTCTGAAGGCACTTAACGTTGGCCAGGGGAGCAGAAGGGGCCCGCCTGGAATTCCTCTCTCGCTCCCAAACACCACACCCACCAACCCAGCCCGGCCAGCTTCCCTGGTTATGGCAGGATGGGTGAGATGCCTGCAGGGGACGTGGGGGGACAAAGGGAGGGTGGGTGGTGAGTGAGCTGTGGGTGCGCCATGGTGCGGATACATGAAGGTGAGAAAGGCTGAGTGTCAGCCGTCGCTTGCTTGATCTATGAGCAGAGTATCTACATTCACACCCCCCTGTATGCTCACTCAGAGAAGTGCATCAGTGTTCGTGTCTACCAGGACATGCACACCGGTGGCAGACACCTGTGTGTGCGTGTATGTGCCGTGTGTGTGTTTGTGATGGACAGTGTGTGCCTGAGCAGTAGTCAGGGTGATCATGGGTGTGATACATACCTATTAAAGAGTGTATGTTCAGGGAAACTGCGCCCCTGCCCCTGAGTAGAGCCACGCCTGCCACACTGTAAGTGTATGTGATTTCTGTGTGCACACGCTGTCGTGAGCAAGACCGCGAGCATGTGTTTGCTGGAGCACACCAGTGAATGTGAGCTGACGGGGGTGCATCTGACTCTGAGTGTGCACAGTGTGTGTAAGGTAGTGGTCAGTTCCGGGGTAAATCAGCAGGCGTTGGTGCCCCTCACAGATGCACACAATGCATTTTGACAGACACAGCTGGAGCACTAAGGAGAAAGTGACAGACAAGGGTGCTGCGTCCTGGAGCCCACCTGAACCCATTCATAGGAGCTGATTGCACACCTCTCCCCAACTCCACATTCAGCAACCGTACATTGGTAGCTTAAAACTGACCATGGTGGAAGTATCTACACCATGGAAACTGGCGAATGCCAAATGCCTTCCGTCATCCAGAGAGCCTGTTGTTAAACTTCACTAGCACACCACGAAAGATGCGGTTCATCCCCGATCTAACAGGATCTTATTCTTGTGCATGATGAGCATATTTATGTGTGTACCTGTGCACCCCAAAGCGGCTCTGAAATTGTGTGAAACCAGCGCATAAGATTAACAAACAGATTCGAAGAAGACAGAGAAAGAGGCAGATGGAGGAAGTCTAAAAGACGTGGGCTTTGCAACACTTCAAGCCCTTCCTATCCTAAGGACTGCGAAATTCTCCAAACATAAAAATAACTGCCAAGGGGAAAACTTACACTCATCGGCATGAAAACAGCCATGATCCTCTCTCAACGCTGAGCACTGTCAAATCAAACCATCAGGGTCACTTGGCTATTAAATGGTGGCACTGGGTCCTGAACCCCAGTAGTTGGCTCCAGAGCCCACGCTCACAACTACGCTAGCTAGAAGTGAGTATAGAAGACAGACGAGGCACGGCCAGAGGGGTAGGAGGGAAACAGGAGTGTGCTGGGTCACCGAAGCCAAGCAGAGTAGGAGTTCTGAGAAGCAAATGGCCTTCAAGACCTGAAAGAGAGGTCCCTTTCCCTCATTTTACATGGGAGGACATAGAGGCTCTAAGAAGTCAGTGTCACATAGCTAAACCAGATTCAAACCCAGTAGGGCCGGATGTCAGGACACCCAGAAGAGGGCCGGGGCAAGAAGGAGGATGCCAGATGCTTCTTCTTAGCTTCCCAAAGCCCCGAACCACAGGCCCAGGTTCTCTGGCCTCCTCTGATCTCAGTTACAGGCTAGTCACACTGTCCACAACCTACAGCCAGTCAGGACCTAGCCTCAGGGGGCCTCTTTAGGAGCATCAGCCCCAGCCAGCTCCCAGGGAGCAGAGCACCAAGGGAGGCAGGTGGCACTGGGGAGAGGTTACTGAGACACCATCCCATGGTAGCCCCACTCCCCACGGCTGCCATTGATCTCCCTGATGGGACGACATCAAGAGATTTTTTAATAAGACGACAGGAGGCCTTGGGAGCTGACCTAGCCAACCCAGTGCCAGGCAATTAATGACCCAGTTGAGAAGCCATAGCCACGGGTAACCGAATCCTGCAGAGCTGTTAGGCACAGCCTGCCTTTCATCTCCGCCCGTGGCCGCTCTGCATGGGCTCTCCGTGCATCTTCATTAACTCCCAGCCCCAGGGAACCAGATCGGAGATGGGGGCGCCTATGTACCTGTGTGTGGACCCCTCTGAGTATACAGGGGTATTGTGCACATGAGTATGCATGCACGTGTGTGTGTGTACGTGTGTCACTGCACGTGAGGGCATGGCTCCCTGTCCACATGTGTGTGAGACAGGCCACAACATTGGCTTCAGAATCAGACAGATCTGGGTTCAGGCTCCACCTCTTTCTAGCTGAGTCACCCTGGGCAAGTTATTTAACCTCTATGAGCCTCCATTTCTTCCTCTGTAAACTGAAGATCGTACTAGTACAGGAACTACTACACTTGCTTGAGGGGATCGAGTAACACTATTCATTTAGGAGTGTCTGGAACTTAGTACAAGTTTAATAAACATAAGTTCTCATTCGTATTACACATGGATGGGTGTTTACATCTGAGCAGTAGGCAGAATTCTAAGAATGACCTCTAATAACCCTGTATAATCCCCCTCTCTTTGAGTACAGGCAGAGTCTGTGAATATGATGAGATGTTTCATCGTATGGCAAAAAGAAGATTACCCAAGTGGCCAAACCTAATAGCTTGGGTCCTTTAAAAGCAGAGTTTTCAAAAAATAAAAATAATAAATAAACAAACAAACAAACAAATAAATGTGGCGTTTTCGTGAGCTGCTGAGCAGAAAGAAGTAGGAGCAATCTGAAGTATAAGAGGGTTGACACAAAGAGGCAAAATTCTCTGTTGCTGAGTTGGAGGGGGCCACACATGAGTAGCTGCTAGGAGATAAGAGGGCCCCCCTCCAGCAGCCAGCAAGAAGATGAGGATCTCAGTCCTGTAGCTGCAACGAACTGAATTCAGCCAATAACTTAATGAGCACAGAAGTGGATGCTCTCAGGAGCCTCTAGCTAGAAGCCCAGCCCAGCTGACACCTTGCTTTGCGAGACTTGAGCAGAGAAACCAGCCAAGCCTATCCTGACCTCTGAGCGCTCAGATCAAGGCACCATTAGGAAGGTTTCGCCAGCTCTGGGAGCACCCAAGAGACTTCCAGGGACCCTGGCAACACACAGTGATATATACATGTCTGCTTTTGGTTCTGAGGGACACCTGCTCTAGCTTCCAGGCCAAAGCAGTCACGGACAGAGGGGACAAAAACTGAGGTCTAGAGCAGGCTGAGACATACCTTTGCTGAGATCTGCTCAGGAGACTCTAGCAACTTACCTACCTTCTCTGAGTCTCAGTTTCCTCATCTGAACAATGGGACACCAGGCCTGGGACCACCCCCATCACAAGGATAGCTTGATCAAATAGGTAGTGCAAAAGCACTTCGGTGGGTTGGAAGGTTGTCCAGCAGCAGGAGAGCTAGTGGCCTGTCCCCTGAGTAAACTCCAGTCTCAGACCTGCTGCCTCGCCTCAACTTATACCAGGGCACACATGGGAGAGGCCTGGGCTTCACCCTGGCCAGCTCCCCCTCCCAGGCCCTCCTTGTCCACTCAGTTCCATGGCTGTCATTCAGCCTCTCAAAATCCCTTCAGTCATTTCCTCCTCTCTAACCCCACTGCCACTGCCTGTGGCTCAGTGCTTGAATCTTGCCTGGATGACCACACAGACTCCTCCTAGCATCCCTGCTCTAGCTTCACTCCTCTGCTCACAGCCCACCCAGAGCACCTATTTCTAGAGGTAAAATCTAAGATTAAGAATCATTTTCACTTTTGCCAAAATAACAAAAATATTTTCATTTTTTTTCCCCTGATACTAAGAAATTTGAGCTGCTTTTACTACCTTTTGGTATGTGCACCCAGAATTATTCTAGGAAATATTAGCAAATACATATACATTTTTTTTACACAGGTAACAGTGTATCATATATCCTTTATTTGTCAGTTAACAATATATCTTGGCAATTGTCTGTCTGGTATATTAAGAGTTGCTTCCTTTCCTGTTAATGGCTGTATAATGTTCCACTGGGGCAGAATATATAACCCCTCTTTTCCTGATAGACTCAGGCCGTGTCCCATCTCTTGTAATCACAAACACTACGTCACTGAAATGTCATCTCACATAATGTGACTTTATTACCGGGAAGAGCTCCTTGAAAGAAGATTATTGGGTCAAAAGTAAAGATATTACCAAGTTGCTTTCTGTGGAGGTTGTGAAAATTTGATTTTCTATCAACATTTTATTGGCATTCCTGTTTCCCTACATGCTCACTAACCCAGTGATTTATACAATTTCAAAATTTTTATGTGATGAGTGAAAAATGATATCACATTATAGTTTTACTATGCAGTTTTCTTATTCTGAGCTGGGCAACTCTTTTTATAGTCTTAAGTGTCATTCCTTTCTCTTCTCTGTGAGTGGTCTGTTCATATACCTCATCTAGTTCTCTATTGAGTTGTCAGCCCTTTATTATTGATTTACAAGAGCTCTTTATATGTGAAGAAAATTAGCTCTGGACAAACCTAAATAATTTAAATTACTTAAATGATTCTTTAAATGTTTGGTAGAATTCCTTCATAAAACCATCTATGCCTAGTGATTTTTTTTAGAGGTAACTATTTCTTATATGGTTATTGATCTGTTTAGATTTTAGTACCTATATGTACTCCAAGGCACACTTTTGTAAGTTATATTTTCTTCAAAAAATTATAAATTTCTTGCAGCACTCAAGTATATTTGCATATTCTTTTGATTTCTTCTGAAAGTGGGGTTATTTCCCTCTACCATTTCTTATTTTATGAATGTGTGCTATTCCCTTTTTTTCTGAATTAGATTACTTAACATCTTATCTATTTTACTTGTTTTTTTAATAAATAATGTTTATTACGGTATTTTTCTGATTTCTAATTCATTAAGATCTACTTTGATTTTTATAAACTTTTCCTTGTGATTTTTTGGGGTTTATTTGATTGCTGTGTTTATAACCTCTTGGATTGGCTACATCATTTATGAATTATCAATCTTTATTTTTTATTAATAAAAGTATTTAGAACTTTTCTCTGAGCTCTGTTTTAGCAGTATTTCACAGATCTGATATGAATTGCTATCACTATCTCAAGTCTCTGAATTTCTACAATCTGTTTTGATTTCCTTTCGATGCAAGAAATGTTTGAGAGGTAAAATTTATCTTTTGTTATTTTGTTGCTGTTGTATTGAATTGCAAACAGTTAACTGTTATTAGGAATAATGATAGAATTAGTTTATTCTTCCTTCCCTTGCCCTGCCATGACTCAAATTTGTTATTTTATATTTCTTAATGTTTACCTTCATATTTATAATATTTAAACTATATTTAAACTATATCTTTTATACCTGGCTATAAAAAGTAAGGAAATCTGTGTATTTGTATTACTTTGTATGAGACTTTTATTCTCTGAGTTTTTATATATTTAAAAACTAGGATCGTTTCTACAGAGTTCAGCTTGGGAAAGGATGTTACAGTCCAACCGCCTTATCGCACAGATGAGGAAACTGAGGCCGAAGGAGGAGCAATGGCACAGGTCGCCCAGGCATATTCCAGAAACTGAGCCAGGACAGGAACCCACATGGCCTGCCACCCTTGCAGGGGCTTTCCCCTCCAGCTGACTCTCACCCTCTTCTTCCTGCTCTACTGAACAGGGGGAGTGGGAAGGTGGCATGGGGGCCTCTGCTGGGTTGGGGAGACCTTGCCCACTGATTCCCTGGAATCTCACCTGCGACTTAGTGGAAAGTGACTGGCAGGAGAATTCTCTCCCCACCCCAAAGGATTAGCAGCCATGGCTGGGAGGCCCCTAGTGGCACATCCTCCCTGGAGACAGGGAAAGTGTGAGCTCATCCTTGCTGCCTGCTGCCGAGGGTCAGACTGGGTGGGGCAAGGGGTTCCACCTGTTCCCGATAATCTCTCTAATCCTGCCCCATAATTATTCTTTATTAACGGAGGTCACTGCCTTCATTACATGCTGAAAGAAGGGCGTCAGGAGTGAAGACACAAGGATCAAAAGCTGGTCATATTTTCCAAAAGGGTTTATTTGCCACAACCAAAATAACCTCACCAAGGGAAGGCTGAGTTTCTGTCTCCTCCCTTCCTGGTGCCCAGCATGGGAGCTCTAGGGCCCCGTATACTCCGGTCAGGTCCAGCGACCCCTGCCAGACTCCCAAGCCCACCACTATCCGTTCATTAAGACATCTCCGAAGAGCACAGTTTACACAAGGCCTTGTACTCGGCTTTGCAGATATATAAGTAAATAACACATGGCTCTGCCCTCCCCGGACTCAACATCTGAAAAAGGGAAGAGGACAAGTATCCCAACGATCACTATGTGGACTGCTAATTGCAACACTGAGAGGATAGATGGCTGCAGGAGCAGAGGTGGGTCCCTAGGCCAGCCTCAGGAATAGGGGTCTTGGAGAAGCCTCCTGGAGGGAGAGACATTAGAACTCTGTATTGAAGTATACCTAGAAGTTTCCCAGGGGACAAGGCAAGGAAAGGACTGGTGCTGGATGGGTGGGCAGAGCCAAGCCACACGGGACCTGCGGGTACTAGGGAGTCACTGAAGGTTTAGGCAAGGCGGTGGCATGGTTAGATTGTGCTTTTGGAAGATCTTCCTGGCTGCAGAGTAAAGATTGGCTTGGCAGAAGCTGCTGGGTGCAGGGAAGAGTTGGGGTCGCATGTAGGGGCCCAGATAAGCAATAGGGAGTCTGGAACCTGAGCAGTAACACAGGGATAGAGAAGAGAGGCAGCACGCTGGCACCAGGCAATGGTGACACAATCTCTCTGACTTTAGTGATCATACTGTCCATTGGGACACATGGTTAGACAAGAAATCAGAATGGTCCCAGGCCACTTGTGACTCTGACCTCGTCACCATCACTGTGTTCAGCCTGGCACTGGATTTATGGGCAACCAGAGGACCTTGGGTGGCACTCCCCACCCAGAGGCCCTCACAAGCCAGGGACCTGAGGCAAAGGGACATGAAATCTGAGCTCAAGGCTCTCTGGCCTTCCCAACCCACCCACCTACACTGCCCTCTCCCCTCCTCCCCTACACCCTCCCCCACAGACAAGCCCTATTCACTGTTCCTTTGGTGTTCTTCCTAACCAGCCCATCCTGTGCATTTCCTGTGTCCTGGTCCTACAGAAAAGCCTCACTTGCGGGCCCCCACTGCCAGGAAGCCACATCCGTACCAGCAATGGCCTCACGTCTGCCTCCTTAGGTGACCCACCTTGCTGCAGGTCTTTGTGTCCATCTGTCCCTTTCTGCCTCCCTCAGTGACTGGGTTGTTCTCTTCATTTCCTCCCTCTTGGTGTAAGTCTCAGCTTCCGCTTGGAGTCCCTCTCTTTGGTCTTCTCTACCTGTTTCTGTGTGTGTGTCCCTCTCCCTCTATCATTTCTCACTCTTCACCTAATCTCCTCCCTGGAGCTCACATAATTCATAATTTCTTGATCTGAACCAACACCGGGCACCGAGTCCAAGCTAGGCCCCAAGCTTGGCACTGGGGATCACAAAGATGAAAATGAAGATACAGCTCCAGCCCTCTGGTCCTTTCCTGCCACTCATGCTCCAACAACCGCTTCTGAGCCCCAACACTTCATTCCCACGTGCAGCAAAGGGGCCGGCACTGGGGACCACTAACTCTCTGCCCTCCAGGAGTTCACAGCCTGGGTGGGGAGGTAAGCAGATGAACTGTGCGACCTGCGCTGCAGCCGTCCCCACAGGCTCTGCATGGCCATCACACATGGGGGATTACAGGAGCCTGAACGCCACAGCAGGAGCTCTGAAATCAGGCAGCCACCCCCGTGACCTTCTCTCTCCTCTTCTGGCTTCTCTCCCCGTCTCGCCCTTCACTCCAACTACTTTGACTTCCTTGCTCGTCCTCCAACTCCCCAGCCATGCTCTGGTCTTTCTGCATTTGCTGTTCTCTGCCCAGAATCTACTCCCGCCTACATCCCATATCCACCTTCTCCCTGTGTTACCTCATTCAGGCAAATGTCCCCTTCCCTGTAGGGCCTTTCCTGACCACCCTCATCTTTGACTTTCTCCTTAACCTGATTGATTTTCCTTTGTAGCATTTAAAAAAAACCTGGTAGGTTGTGTATGACCTGGTGATTTCGTCGACCTTCCATCCCAGTTGACTAGCATGCCAACTCCGTGAGATAGGACAGTGTCTGTTTGGGTCACAGCTCTACACTTAGACCCTACACTGTGCCCAGCCACAGTCGATACACACATCAGTCAATACCCACAGTAAAAACTGCATGAAAGCTAGGGTGGGCCTGCAGCTCTGGAGAAGCAATGTGGGTGGGATGGGAGGAGAGTGATCTCGAGAACTCCCTCCATGCCAGCTCAGCACTCTGGCAATGGCAGCCACCGCACTCTGGGACTCACCCGCTTAGACTGTTCACAGCCTGCAAAAGCACAAAGCTCTCTCCATCCCTGCCGGGCACATGCCCCTGCCCTTGGGGTCATGGACCTGAGACGACCACCCCGGCCCCAAAGCCCTCAGATGTTTCCAGGGCCCCAAAGCCCTCAGATGTTTCCAGGTCGGGGCAGTGGAGGTGGGGGTGGTAGCCTCTGGGCTCCATCCTTTGTCCCAGGCCCCAGCAGAATTTAATTCCAAGGTTCAAAGCGCCTTTGCCCCTTCCCAGATAAAAGGCCGCTCAGCCGGAGAGATGAGCTGGTTAATAAAGGACAGGAGGGGGGCTCTGGACAGGCAGGCCCACCACCGCTCTCTGCCCACACCCTCTGCCAGTGAATGCTCTCAGCCCTCTGCCGCCGTTCCAGCCCACTGCCCCACAAGAAAAGCCCATTAATTTAACACTAATAGGATTTTCAATTTGTCACAATCCTTGGAGATCCTAGGGAGGTAGAGAGGGGGAGGGGGAGATTCATAACAAGTCTGTGTAAAAGGAAATCTCTGCAGAGACTGGCCTAGACCCTAGACAGCTCCCTTCCACCCTAAGGCCTTCAGGCAGGCCACAGCACCCCCCACGGCCTCAGTTTCCTCGATAGAAAGAAAGTTAATAAGACCTATTTTAAAAGGAGGCTGGATGTGCAAATTAAATGAGGTTATAAAGAAATAACATCCAGTTTATGCTGCCTAGCCCATAGTTGGCACTCTAACTTTTGTCCCCTCCTGTCTCAGTTTCTCTCCCAACTCTGTCCCCCAGGTAGCACTGGCTATGCAGGCTGGACATCTGTCCCCTTGACCCCAGCCACTGTGTCTCCAGATCTGATGAGAGTTTCAGCCAAACACCCTGGGTGGGGGGGGGCGGGGCATGGTGTCTGGGAGCCCGTGGCCTTTTCATCCTCAGTGGGATCAGCGTCCTGAATTCCTCGTTGTTCAAGAAGAGCCGAGGATTTGGAGCTTCCAAACACAGCGGCCCAATGGGAGGGCCCCAGCCCATGCCAACCAGCTGTGTCTCGGTTACAGCTAAGAACACAGCACACCAGCTGCCCGAGCCCTGTTCTCCAGGCGAATTCCTCCCGGATCAGGAGATGCCAGACAGTGGGGACCGTGTCTGTGCCGCCCCTGGCCATGGGCTCAGCTTGGCTCTTCTCCACAGTCTGAAAGTGAAGGACACCCTGAGTCCGGGGATTGGGAGGCTGGGAGATGTGTCTGTTGGGGCAGTTGATAAGAGACTGAGACAGACATGACGGAACTACTGCCTCCAGGGTGCCTGAAGCCAGCGGACAAGCACACCTGACCGGGCCCCATGCCTGGCTCAGGGCCATGCACCCTGGGTTTGCCGCTGCTGCTGCCGCCACCCAAGAGAGGGAGGTGAGAAAGGAGGACTCAGGAGTCCAACACCCCCAACCAAGTCTGGCTCTGGGCAGCTGCTTTCTTAGCAAAGCCCTCGTTACCAGACTGGCCAAGCTGGGGGCGGGGGTACTTCAGCCAGCTCTGCCTGTGGTCCCTGTTAGCTTTTGCCTCCATCCAGGCCCCAACCATAATTTATAACATCTCGATTCCTCAGCATCACGTGGTCCCAAACCAGACAGAGGTGGAAGGAGACAGCAGGGAGACAAAACTGAGGGTGGTTTCAGTTAGTCTATATTTCAGTCGCCGCAGACCTACTCAGGTGCAAAGAGAATCATCTATCTTGTGAATAAAAGATATAGAAGCAGCAAATTGATGTTCACTCTCATTTTAATGGTCACAGGAGGAAGCCTGATGGGGATTCCAAACATGAGAATGCTAGTGAGCCTTCACTGAACCAATGTGAATGAACTCGGAGACGCCAGAATAAAAGCTGTGGCTTCTCAAGCCCAGAATGCTAAGTGGATGCCAGGGATAAAATCCTAGAAGGAAATGCTGTCCCGGTGCCACCGTGGAGACTGTGCGAAGTCACCATGGGTGCCAGGTGGAATTACAGAAGCGGCTGAGAAAGAGGCACGGCCGCCTGAGAAAGAGAGAGTGCAATCGATGAGCAAAGCAGGGAAAAGTCTCTTCTTCCATGGACCCAGGTGGTCCCATAAACTTTTCAAAGCATCTTTGCTTGGACCTGAGTCACATCCTTGCCTCAAGCAGTGAGTGTGCAGCTTTGCTCACAAACAGAAAGCAGGGCCCCAGGGAGTCAGTGGCAGTGTGTGCCTAAGCAGAAAAGGGACTATGTCACCAGATCCGAGAGTCCCTAGAGGGGTCCCATAAGGCAGCACACACAGTGCCCACCACTCCTCCGGGGGGGCTCCCTAAATTACCAGCTCTCACACTAAGAATGACCCTCAGGGCTCCACCTGGCTTCCAACCATACTCCGATCTGGCTCTGTGAGCCTAAATGTGTTGCTTACTCTGTGCGCTTTTAGTTTGCTGGGTGCAGAATGTGAAGAAAGAGGGAGAGAATTCAGAAGGGTTCTCCTGCCCTGTGGAGGGTGAATGTCCTCTAGAACAGTGGTTCGTCTCCTTACGTACTGATGTGACCTCTGCTCCCACATCCAGTTTCCTTCCACTCAGAACCTGGGCGCCATCCCACTCATTTGCTCATTCAACAACTCAACCATCAACCACATGCAAGGCACATGGAGTGATCAGTGACTGTAAAAGCCATACTTGGCGCTGTCCCCTTGATAGGTCCACCCACCTCTGCTGGTCTCCATCACCACAGCAGGGACCTGGCAATACCTGGGTGGATGTCGGGCTCTCAGAGCCTTCCCAGTAAGTCACCAGTCAAGGGCAGGACTGGGCCTGCGGAAGAACATTCCTCCTCTGCTCTCCCGCCCAAACTCGTGGCCAAAGGCGAGGCACACGCACGGCTGAAATCCCATCAATGGCACTCGGCCAACTGGCTGCCACTTGCTTATTTGGCTTGGAACAGGAAATACATTTTTCTACTATTTATACTGCTGACCTCAGGAATAAACTAATTACGGCTGCAAAGCTGCATTCCCACAGTGTCAGGCTCACATCTGTAACCCCTGGTTGGGACCAAAGCAGAAGGTGCCAGATGGCTGGGAGGTCTGGGGGCTCTGGCCCACTGGACACTCGTGCTCTGCTCCCAAGATCTTCAGGAGGAAAAGGAGTTGAGACTACAAGTTATCTTCCTAGAGCTTCAGCTCTGAACAAGGAGAGGTCTGCCTACTTCTTCCCTTGGCCTAGAGTTAATCACTTCTCTAGGTCTCGGTTTCTTAATCTGCACGGTGGAGGTACGTTAATGCTGAGCTTGAGGGACTGTCGTTTAGAGTTCAATGACACCATATCTGAAAACGGCTTTCTGTAAATGTGATTACCCCAGAAGACCCATCAACCTGGACGGCCCGCCCCCAGAGGCCAGGTTGGCTCAGGCAGGCCCCACAGCTGGGCCAGCAGTGGCATCACCCAGATGTGCTGCAGATCCCACCGCAGCTTTCATGTCCTGATGTGTGAAAGCAGCATCTGTCTCTGAGACCGCTGCCCACAGCAAGCAGACCAGCCGTGCAAACCAGTTCCCTGGACATAGGCAGGCCAATCACCAGGAAATAGAAGCTGAGTAAATGGATGGATGGATGCACATTTATGCCTCATTCATGATACTATTTTAAATGATTTTTTTTTTAATGACAGAAATAAGTAACTGCTTGGTTTAGAGGTCAGCAAACTTATCTGCAAAGGCTGAATAATAAATATTTTAGGCTTTGGGGACCATACAGCTTTTGTCACAACTATCAGTTGCTATTGTAGTAAAAAAACAACCATAGACAATACATAAATAGATCGGTGTAGCTGCATTCTAATAAAATTTTATTTACAAAACAGGTAGCAGGCCAAATCTGGCTAACCTCTTTGGCTGAACAAGCCAAATATGACTGCATAACTTCAGCAGTGTCCTTGATTCTTCCTCATCACCCCTTCATCTGATGGGTCACCAGGTCCTATTGATTGTTGTTCCTTCCAAGTAGCATCCCTTTCTTCCCACACCACACCCACCGCCTTGGTCCAGCCCCATCCCCCACCACCTAGACTTTCCAACAGCTCCCCCCTTCAGCCTCTTGTCCCTTCAGTCCATCGTCTACTCAGAAGCAAGATAGATCTATCTAAAACACCAATCTGACCATGTCAGTCCCCTTTCCTGACTCCCATTGTCCTGACCACACAGTCATTTATGCCTTGAGTCCCACTGTCAAGCCTCGCCACTCACTGCCCTCCTGAACTCCCATTCTCAGCTTTCGCCAGACTGACTATCTTTTCGTTCTGCAAACATTCCATGCCCAGTCTTTCTCTGTACAAGGAAAACTCTTCTTTCTCCTCACCCCCTGGGCAACTCTTATTCATCCTCCTGGTCTCAGGTCAGAGACCCTGAGAAGCCTTCCTGAGGTGTTCCAGCTTACCTTTAACACAGAAATGGTCACTCATAAACACAGACTGCCATGTGGTCAACAAATTCCATTTCCCGTTCTTCCTGGGCATACAGCTGGACTACATTTCCCAGCCTTCTTTAGAGTTAGGTTGGGCCACATAACTTGAGTTCTGGCCAATGGAAGAAAGGCAGAAGTGATGGAGGCTACCTCAGGTCTGGCCTTGACCACCCGCATGATCCTGCATGCTCGTTCTCTTTCTCCATCTTTCAACTGAATGGAGAGGATGCTGAGGGCCTCCAGGAAGGCAGAGCCACAAGCCTGGGCTCCTGACTCACTGCTTAGATGAAGGCAACTGAAGAGAGCCATCTGACCGGCAACCCCATGCTGTGTTAAGCCACGTACATTTAGGGTTGTTTGTCACAACAGTTAGCCTACCCTGACTGTACCAATACTCAACTGGAATTAACTGTCATTTGTCTGCCTTCCCCACTGGACTACACGATGCGTGAGAGCAGGAATTTGTCTACATCACACAACATCACAGCCCCAAAACTTAGCACTATACTTTGCATGCAGTAGGAACTCAATAACTTTTTGTTTGTTGGATGAATAAATGAGTGAAAACCACCTTAGTGGATAGTATAGGCTACTCTCATCAACACAGAGACATTGCAGAAACCCAAAGCTCACCCAGGTCCAGGATAGGAGATGTGCAGATTCCACTCTGGAAGCTAAGCTCAAGCAAGCCAGAGTCGAGGTCATCCGACAATGTGGGTGCCGACGGGCAGAGCACCCATTAGAGGCTGGAAGTGGCAGTAATAGGAAGTTTCAGGAGGATAGGATAAAGCAAGCACTGGACTAAGAGTCGGGAATTCCAGATTCTGGGACCAGTGCTTCCTCCTGACTCACTGCATGACTTTGGTAAATAACTTCCTCTCACGGAGCCTTGGTTTCCCCCTGCTGTAAAAGAAAAGGGAGTGTGGGGAGTGGGGCAGGGGGTGGGGACAGTGGACTAGAAGGCTTTCAAATGATTCCTAGTAGCAGAATCCCCATTTCTAAAAAAAAAAAAAAAAAAAAAAAATCTCTGGAGTCTCAAAATATAAAACAGATACAAGTGGAATGGCTCTAAGCTGAAGAAAGGTATCAGAGCCAACCCCAACAAATATCCTAAGGCACTTTCTCAAAACCTGGAGCTCCATCTTCTCTGCCAAACGAAGATGTCCCACACTCTCAGCCTAGACAGAAGCTTCCAGTTCACCCAGCCAATCCCCTAGTCCCTGCTTCAACACCTCCAGTGATGGAGAACTCACTACCTCCTAGGAGTCCCCTAAGGCAACCCTAATGGTTTAGATTATCCACCAGCTGAAGCCTGCATCCCTGGGCCATGCATCCTAGGTCTTTGTGCCTCATCCACCACCGTCTCTGAATAACTCAGCCAGAGATCAGGCCTTGGAAAGCTGGCCCCTGGAAAGGTTTTGGCGAGGCATTTTCCTAAGCACTTCACATATAGAACTATTATTTTATAAATGAAAAAAAAATGAAGGCATAAAAAGTTCATGTATGACTGATGCAATGTCATACAACTAGGACTCAAGTCCAGACCATCTGACCATCTGTTCTGCTCTGATGTATAGAAATCTGGCTGCAATAAAGACACTCTGGTGTTTAATATCATTAATAATAATAACAACTGGTACTTGTATAGCACTTCTTATGCACCAGGTGTTTTTTATAATAAGCATTTTGCAACTACTGATTTAATCTTTAAGCAATTCTATAAAGGCGACACTATTATCATCCTCCTTTTATAGATGAGGAAACCAAGGCACAGAGAAGTTAAGTAACTTACTCAAGGTCACACAGTTGGTAAGCGGTGAAGTCAGGATTTGGACCTAGGCAATTTGGCTGTGGAGTCTATTGAAAATTTCAAAGAATTAACAAAAAATTCCTGGAACTATTACATCAAGGAATTATAGCAAGGTTTCAGGATACAAGATTAGTACACAGAAGTTATTTGCTCTCCTATATACCAGCAATATACAGGTTTGACATGCGATATTATCTTTCAGTTATGACATATGTTGACCATTCGCCGCATGCTAGCCCTGTGTTGGGTGCTCCAGATGCACTAGCTTGTTTAACCTTCTCAAAACCCAATATGGGCAGAAAAAGCATTTGACAAAATCCAACAGCCATTCATGATAAAAAGACAGAAAACAACAAAACACTCTCAACAAATTAAAAATAAAAGGAAACTTCCTCAAATTAATAAAGAACTGAAAAAAAAAACTATAGCTAACATCATGCTTAATGGTGAGAAACTGGATGCCTTCTTCCTAAGATTGGAAACAAAACAAGGATGTTTCCTCTCACATTTCCTATTCAACATCATACTAGAAGTCCTAGCTAATGCAATAAGAAAAGGAAATAAAATGTATACAGATTAGGAAAGAAGAAATGAAACTGTCTTTGTTACAAATGACATGATTGTCAATGTTGAAATCTCAAATAATCAACCAAAAACTCCTGGAACTATTATACCTAAAGATTATAGCAAGGTTTCAGGATTCAGGTTTAATATAAACCAGCAGTGAACAACCAGAATTTGAAATTAAAAATGCAATACCATTTACATTAGCACCACAAATTAAATACTTTGTTATGAATCTAACAAAATATATACAAAATCTGTATGAGGAAACTTTGATGAAATAAATCAAAGAAGATCTAAATAAATACATATTTTATGTTCATGAATAGAAGTACTCAAAATTGTTAGCATGTCGGTGTTTTCCAACTTCATCTGTGGATCCAAAACTATTCCAATTAAAATCTAAGCAAGTTACTTGTGGATATCAACAAACTGATCCTAAAGCTTATATTGAAAGAAAAAAATCCAGGATAGCCAACACAATACTGACTAAGAAGAACAAAATCAGAGGATTGACACTACCTCACTTAAAGACAATATAAAGCTACAGTAAGTAAGACAGCGTGATATTAGTAAAATAATAAGCAAATAGATCAGTGAACAGACTAGAGAACCAAAAAGATGGATCCACAGAAGTATAGATAACTGATCTTTAACAAAGGAACAAAGGCAACTCAGTGGAGAAAGGATAGTTTACAACAAATGATGCTGAAACAACTGGACATCCACATGCAAAAAAAATCTGACATAGACCTTACACGTTCAAAAATTAACTCAAAATGCCTAAAGATAAAAAAGCGAAGCTAAAATAATTCTATAAGATAACATAAGAGAAAAAAAATTGGTGACATTGGGGTCGGAGATGAATTTTTAGGTACAACACCAAAAGCATGATCCCTGAATGAAAAAATAAGTTGGACTTCATTAAAATTAAAAACGTCTGCTCTGTGAAAGATACTGTTAAGAGAATAAAAAGACGAGCCACAGACAGGGAGAAAACATTTGCAAACACATATCTGATAAAGGGCTTGTATCCAAAACATACAGAGAACTCTTACAACTCAATAATAAGAAAACAAAAAATCCAGTCTGAAAGATGGGCAAAAGATCTGGACAGCTCACCAAAGAAGATATACAGACGGCAAATACACATATGAAAAGATGCTCAACATCATACGTCCTTAGGGAACTGCAAATTAAAACAACAATAAAATACCGCTGCCTACCTATGAAAATGTCTACAATCAAAAAAGCAGACACCACCAAATTCTGGTAAAAATATGGAGGAACGGGAACTCTCGTTCATTGCTGGAGGCAACGTAAACTAGCCGCTCTGGAAGACAGTGTGGCAGTTTCTTACAGTCTATCACAGGATCTAGCAACCACGCTCCCAGGTACTTACTCAAATGAGCTGTAAACTTTTGCCCACACAAAAACCTGCACGCAGACGTCTATAGTGGCTTTATTCACAATTGCCAAAACCTGGAAGCAATCTAGAAGTCCTTCCAAAGGGGAATGGGTGAACACACTGTGGTACATCTACAGAACGAAATGTTATTCAGCAATAAAAAGGAGTGAGCATCAAGCCATGAAAAGACTTGGAGGAACCATACATGTGTATCGCTAAGTGAAAGAAGCCAGTCTGAAAAGGCAACTGTATGACTTTCTGGAAAAAGGCAAAATTATGGAAACAGTAAAAAGGTCAGTGGTTGCCAGGGGTTCTTGTGACTGGGAATGGAGGTGATGAGTAGGTGAACAACAGGGGATTTGGGGGCAGTGATACTATTCTGTGTGATACTGTCCTGGTGGATACATAACATCATGTATTTATCAAAACCCACAGAACCATCAACACAAAGAGTCAACCCTAATGTAAACTCTACACGTTAGTTAATAGCCTATTAATAATACATCAGTTATAACAAATGTACTACACTAAAGCAAGATGGGAATAAAAAAGGGAATTCTGTGTGTGTGTGTGTGTGTGTGTGTGTGTGCACGTGTGCATGTGTATGTGTGTTGGGGACTGTGTAAGGGAAATTTCTGTACTGTTGCTCAATTTTTCTGTAAACCTAAAACAGTTCTAAAAAACAAAGGCTATTCATTTAAAAGAAAAGCCCTATGTGGACAGATTATCATTACTTCTATTTATAGAGATTATCATCATCCTCATTTTAAGGAAAGCGTAGAATATTTCCCTTCTTTGACAGAAGACAACATTAAAGTTTAAGGAATTATATGTATCATCCAAGGTCACACAGCTGGCAAAGGGTATGGGCAAGCTTTGATTAGGGACAGGTGGCCTGAAACCCTTCAGGGTGTGATGCCCAGAACCTAGCAGTACTTGGAACAGACACACAGACATTTGAGTTCCTGCTTGGCTCCCTCCTGCATTATGACCCTTCCAGTGGATCGAAGCAGAGACCTGCAGCCCCCACACTGAGCCTGCTCTGTGTGCAGTCATCACTGGGCTCTTTCTGCTCACCGTTCCTCACCTTCCACAGGCAGGAAACCTAAGAGGTGAGCTGATACGCAAAACAGAAAAGTAGCTCAGGGTGGAGATTTGACTTTTGCCTCAATTGCCATGGTACCAAATAGACTAGAAACACAGGGTGTAGGTATAAGCTCATGCTGCCACTACCACATCTTCCAGCATGGGAAGCCCCTGATTGAATGGAACCTCGAATGATATCAGGTTCAACTATCCCCTCCCATCATGACCAGGACTAAAGAGGTCCCAGTTCAGGGAGAGGTGGTATCTGCCATGAGAACTGCTAAGACTACACTTGGATGGGAATGAGGAGTGGAATGGAGGACAGTTGTCCTGAGTGCTGACTGTGAAGCTGTGCTCGGTCAAGTGATAAACACTTAGGACAACTGGCAAACCCCACCAAGCTTCTGACCTGGGGCCCTGTTATGGACTGAATGTTTGTGTCCCCCCAGAATTCATATGCTGAAGTCTTAATCCCAATATGATGGTATTTGGAGATGAGGCCTTTGGGAGATAATTAAGTCATGAAGGTGGAACCCTCATAAGTGGGCTTAGTGCCCTTACAAGAAGGGACAGAGAGAGATGATCTGTCTCTCTCTCTTCCACATGAAGACACAGCAAGATGACCATTTGCAAACCAGGCCTTCACTAGAATTTGGTCACAATCTCAGACTTATTCTCCAGAACTGTGAGAAATAAATTTGTTATTTAATATATTATTAAATTTCGATTAGCCTCTCAGTCTATGGCATTTTTGTTATGGCAGCCTGAACCAACTAAGACAGGCCTTAAAACTCTTGCCAAGGGTCTGAGAGTCATCAGGGATGGAAAAAAGATATCTATTCGATGTCTGGTCAGAGACCCACAGGACAGCCGAGAAGCAGGAAGAACCATGACCACAGACCTCTGGGCTGCCCACAGAAGAGACTACTGGCTGGGAAGAAAAAAATAAAAAATAAAAAAATAAACAGGGAACAATCTGAGAACATGATAAAAGATTCTTTGCCTACAAGATGGTTCTTCACTCTGGACACCTGGCTTGAGCTCCTGGCCTAAGCCATCTACAAAGGGCTTCTCTGCACATAATCTTGTTTAAACTTTCAACAGCCCTAGAATATGGGTGTATTTGTCTTCATTTGACATATGAGGCAACCAAGGCTCAAAGAACTGAAATCACCTTGTGCTCAAGGTCACACAGGAACTAATGACCAGAACTCTTCCTCAGACCTTCTGACCCTACATCTCACCTTTTCTACTAACCCAACCCAGCCTGGCACATAGAAAGTGTATAGGAGACCTTGGCTGAGTTTCAAACGAAATGTTGTCCTTCACCCTTTTCCCTCAGGGGCCCAGCAAAGGGCTGTCTTTTCCCAACACGACCTTGACTGGTGAGGGAAAGCAGCTCCATCCACCACCCTGAGTCATAGTTCTCCTCAGCAGAATGGCCCGAGCAAACCTGGGGTGAGGCCATTGGGAATGAAAGCCATGTCTCCTTCATGCCCAGAGACCCTAATGCCAGTGGACTTAGCCCTTGAAGGAGAAGACTAGAAGGGATTAAGAATGTGGCTTATAGTCTCAGCTCTGCCACTGACTGGCTCCACGATAAATATCAAGAGCATTAAAATGTCCATGCCTTTGACCCAATCCTTCTATTTCTGGATTATGGATTAGTTAGTTATATTATGGAATATCAACTCTAAGTGACTTTCTAGTAATTGAGACTTATGTCTAGAAAGATTTTTAAATAACATGAAAAGTTGTATTTAATACTAAGTAATAAATGTAATAATTGTCCATTAAGTGTAACCCCTACTATGTGTAGAAAACAAAACTAGAAAGAGACATGCTATGGAGTTAACACTGATCGGTACGGGCATGAAATAAATATAAAAGAAAATGACTACTGTGTAACATGTCTGCATTTCCACATTTTCTGCCTCATCCTTTCGATAAAGGAAATTACAAAATCAACCTCATTTTTAAAACAAAATATGTTAAGTCAGAAGATTCAATATCATAAAGATGTCAGTTCTCCAACTGGTGTGGAAATTTAATGAAATCACAACAAAAGTCTCAGCTAGCCGTGTGTGTGTGTGTGTGTGTGTGCGTGTGTGTGAGTGAGTGTGTGTGTGTGCATGCGCGTGTGTGTGCATGCGTGTGTGTGTGCATGCGTGTGTGTGTGCATGTGTGTGTGTGTGCATGTGTATGTGTGTGTGTGTGTGTGTGTGTGTGTGTGTAAAGTGACAAGCTGATCTAAAATTTGTTCGGAAATGCAAAGAACTGAGAATAACCAAGTTAAGTATAAAGATGAACAAGCTAGGGAACTTACACTACTTGCTATAGACTGAGTGTCTGTGTCCCCCAAAACTCCTCTGTTGAAATCCTAAGCCCCAATGTGATGGTATTGAACATGGGGCCTTTGGGAGGTGATGAAGTCATAAGAGTGGAACCTACATGCGTGAGATTAGTGCCCAGGGAGCGCCCTCCTCCCTTCTACCTTGTGAGGACACAGTGAGCAGACAGGCATCTGTGAACCAGGTAGCAGGCCTTCCTCAAATACCAGAATCTGCTAGCACCTCGATCTCGGACTTCCCGGTCTCCAGAACTGTGAGAAATAAATTTCTGTTTTATAAGCCATCCATGCGAGAAGATATTTTTTAATTGCCTGAGATAGGACTAAGACACTACCACATACCACAACTGCTGTAAAGCTGTAGCAATGAAGACAGGGTGGTGCTGATGCCAGGACAGACAGATCAACAGAATAGAGTTTGTGGTACTCGATGTGAGATTAGGGTGACCATGCAGCGCCGTGGGGGAAAGAAAGGTCTTTTCAATAAATGGATCAACTGGATCCATATGAGGAAAAAAATGTTGGCCCCTACTGACACACCATGCACAAAGTCATTCCAGATAGAGTATAGATCTAAATGGGAAAGACAAAATGACAAAGCTTCTAAACATAAGAGAACACCTTCATGACCTTCAGGCTGGCAAAAAAATAAAAAAATCTTAAATAGGACACAAAAAACACTAACCATAAAGGAAAATAATTGATAATCTGGGGACATTACAGTACATATATCTGACAAAGAGCTTATATCGGGAGCATATGAAGAACTCTACAAGCGAAAAGGGAAACGACTCAACGCAGATATGGGCAGAAGAAGTGGAGAAATCCTTCATCACAGAGCTATCCAGTGGCCATGTTACAATCACAATAGGATATTGTTCCCTAACAATGAAGACTGACCAGGTGAGGAGGTGGAACAACGGCACCTCGGTCAGAGCTGGTGGGGGGTGAGAGTGAGTGTGCGGCCACGTCGTCACCCTGCTTGGCAGAACCCACTGAAGCGAACGCACGCACACTCCGTGACCCAGTACTCCCTCCCGGAGGTCCCAACCCGACGGAAATGAGTGGCCCCAAACGGCGTATGCGGGAATGTTCTTAGCAGCATGGACAGCCCCACACTGGAAATGACTCACGTGTTCACTGACAATCGCTGGACGTGTAACCTGCGGTATAGTCGTCCAGAGGATTCCACCTAGCAGGGAGAATGAGCAGGCTACAAATGCACATCACAATGTGGGTGACTCTCAGGACCACGAGGTCGAGAGAAAGGAGCCAGACACACAAAAATGCAGGCTGTGTGATTACGCTCAACAAAGTCCCAAAGTAGACAAGATCACTCTCTGTTGATAGAAGTCAGGAGAGCGATTTCTCCTGAGGGATGGCTGAAGAACGGAACGAGGCACAGGTGGGCTCCTGGGGTTGCAGATGAGGCCCTTGACCTGGATGTTGGGAATTTAAGAGGGAACATTCACTCTCACCTCGTCTCCCTCCCCATGCTCCTCCTCACCCTTGAGCCATAGCCCTCTCCCTGGGCAGCCTTTCTTTCTGGAAGATTCTAACCCCTGCCTCCAGGTGAAAGCCACCTCCAACATTCCTGTGACCCTCAGCAGTGCCTTCACCTTGTTCTCTTCCCTGGTTCCTCCACTCCCCTCTCTCTTCCCCTCCCTGTTTCCTGAATTTCCCAGGCCAGCATGGACTTCTTGCTCTCCATCTCCGCCACCGTTCTCTCCTTAAAGACTCCCAGTGGTCCTCAGGCCCCACTTGGCCTCCCTCCCTCCCACCCACTGTTCCCACTGCAGAGAGAGGCATTTCCTTCCTTCCAGTTCCTTAAACACTTCAGCCCACCTTCTTAGCACACCCTCCACCCCCTGCCCCCATCAGACAACTTTTCTCCTTCTTCAGATTCAGCTTAAACATCATTTCATCAGAAAGGCTTTCTCAACTCCCATTACGCCCACCCAGAGCCACCTGCCCTTTTCTCCCAGTTTCCCACAGGGCACCGGTTATCACTTGATGTTCATGTATCTTCCCTCTAAGCTCCATGAGGCCAGGTGTGATGTCATGCCCATTCTCTGGCACACAGGAGGTACTCAGTAAGGCCTTTATAATGGTCAAATGAGTGAACAAATTCCATGGATATGTCCAGGACTACCACTGCCTCCTCAATCATGTCACCCTCATGCGTCCTATTCTAGGGAGCATATTTCTTGGCTCGTCTATTGACTAGGTCTATTCCACTGCTCCAGAAGGAGGCGTTTCAGAACAAAATCTACCAAGCTTGTCAAGGCCTTGAATGGACCTTCATTAATCAGGACCTTTTTGATTACAAGTGACAGAAACAAACGTTAAAAAGGAAAGAATATTGACTCACATTCGTGAGTCTGCTTTGGCTTCCCGCAAGACTGGCTGCATTACATCAAACCATGACCTCAGACTTCAGTCTCCCTCTCTGTCGCTCCAGACCAGCCTGGTCCTCAGGTGGACAGGCTCTCTCCTCATGGAGACATGATGACTACCAGCACCTCCAGCTGGCCACTGATCCTCTCATCAATGCCAGCAGCAAGAGGACCTGGCTTTCCCACGGATTCCAACAAAAGTCCCAGAGCCTGGTTAAATTAGCCCTGCTTGGGTTTCTTGTCTATTCCTGAACCATTCCCTGTGGCCTAAGAGATAGAATGCTAGGTCTACTCAGGTGTCTACTTCTTAGGGATGTAGACACAGCATGTTGATTCAGTTAGAGACAATCCTTGGTATTAATTACAATCACAGCAGCCACCATTTATTCCAGGCTTTGTAGGGTCCAGACCTTTCACGCACTCATACACCTACGGTCCCATTTCATTCACAAGGAGCCTGCAAGGACAGGATTAGAATCTCCATCTTAGAAACAAAGAAACAGAGTTCTGAGTGGGGAAGTGACTTTTTCAAGGTCAGTGGCAGGAGCAGAATAAGACCTGACTCTCAAGTCCACGGCTTTGGTCAGGCCAGCCTTCCCCTGCCTCCCTGATCCCACCATCCATTCTCCTAACCCCTGCTCCAGCCCACTAGTGGCCCAGGACTCAGCATCTCCCAAACACCAGGAAAGCCCTATAGGAGGCTTGGCCCAGGTGTCCATGACGTCTCCTGCTCAAACAAGCAGGTGGGACTGACAGGAGCACAGCCACCATGGATCAGCCTTGAACCTTTACCATTTCAGTGCTCCTGCCCCATCACTGTCCCAGGGCCAGTTGCCAAGACAGGGAGAAGGGTGCCACGATTCCTGTCTGGGAAGCTCCCAGCTCTCCAGTCTGAACAGAAAGGGCAGGTCCTCACTGCCCTGGGAAGGGGGTTGGCTCCCACCCCTCGCATAGAAGAACAGAGAAGAGGAAGTGAGCCTGACGAAAATCAAAGGACAAGACAGGAATAAATACCACCTTTCAGTTAGATTCACGTCTTAAACGTATTTGCATATCCTGGGCCAAACTAGGATGTTCCCTGTTGACATCCTTCCTTCAACCAAGACCCAGAAACGAAGTTCTAGCTCCAACCACACATGTAATAATAAGGGTGAAAATAACAACAGCAGCAGCTTTCCCGTACAGGGCATCCGCGCATGCCAGACACAGTTTTAAGCTGTTAACACATAATAATTCAGTTACTGCTCTCAACAAATCTGCAAGGTAAACATTACTATATCCCCATTTTATAGGTGAGGAAACTCCGATGCAGAGCGAAAACTACAAAGCCACTCTTTCACTTCCCTCCCGGTGGTCGCCGTTAGTGGTGTCTTGACGGCGGAGAGTCCTGTATGACACAGCCTAACACACCGGTCCTCTGCTGACTTCAATGTATTTTGCTGCAGTTTCACCTTTAATTACCTACTTTCCTCATGTTCTGCTTTGCGACCAATCCCCAAAACTTTTAGAAGGAAGTGTGGTGTAAACCCTAAACAATTTTTAAAACTAATTTTTTCAAATTATTTGTACACTTAACTAATTCATCCAGCAAATAGTATTGATAGCGAGGCTTGTAGGGATGGTGCATCGGGTGGCCATGGGAGGCCCAAAACACAGAGCACTCGTGGGCCATGGTAAGGAAGTTGGATTTTATCCCGTGGCAATGGGAAAGCAATGAAAAAGGCCACAGAGTCTAGTGGCTAGGAGCGTGAAGCCAGATGGCCTGGGTTCAAATCCTGACTCCAGCAGTCACCAGCAGGACCTTTGGTGAGCTACTTAACCCGTCTGGGCCTCGATTTCCTCATCTGTAAAGTGGGGCTTGAAACAGTAGCCACCTCAAAGGGTAGTTGTGAGGACTTAATGAGTTTGTTCATGTGAACTGGCAGAGCAGGGTGTGGCAGATAATAAGTGCTCAGCCTTATAGTCTTTAAGCCATGTCCACTGGAAAGGGCAAGGACCCCCATTTTTACACTAGGAGACGGAAGTCCAAGTGACATGGCCGCCTCCAAGGTCACACAAGTGGTAGCGGCCACTCAACATCCATGTATCATGGCCTCCTTAGTGCCAGGGCCCATGCTGGGTACCGGAGCACCTTGCTGCTACATATCCCATCCTGGAGATGCTCATCCACATGGGACTCAAGAGAACCCAGGCCCCTGAGCCCTTGGCTAAGCTGGGGCCACCTGTCTAGCTGGGCCCAGCAGTAGAATAAGCTGTGGTCTGAGATCAAGTGCTTTTGATGCTCCAAATATACTCTCCAATTACCCAGCTCTGCACCCTCCTGGGGCTCCAGTTACTCTATAACCAAGTTCAGTACCTTGGGGTCCAACCATCATATCCACCATACAGTGCAAACCTCAACAAGCACCCGCACTCAGGGGGGTGGCCAAGGTGCCACACGCATGATTCTGCCTCCGAGAAAATCCTCTGGCCTCCACCTCTCTCCTGGCTCCTCCCCCAAGACAACAGGAGTAAGAAAACATGAAAGTACTAGGCCGAGCACTTGGCACGCAGTAGGCACTACGAATATTCGTCTATTGGCTCTGAGGAATGTCTCACCAGACAAATGCAAAGAACTGACTGCACTCATTCAGAGGGAAATAAGTGGGATAATTCGGAGTGCCCAAGCGGTGTTTCGTCAGTAGCCTCTCACCATTCTGGCCTTGTGCTTTGTTGAGACAGACTCTGAAATGGAATCTGGGTACCTGGTGCTATTTTCATTTCAGTCTGTGGGTCTCCATGTTCCCGATGGTAGAGCAAGAGGTTTGGACTAGGTGTTTGCAGAGCTTTTATAGCCATTGGCCTCTGCTTAAGGCATATTCACGGTGCCTTACTCTGTGCCAGGCCCTGGAGGGGATCCTCTAGCATCATGTGCTGAGGCACACAGAGCAGTCACTTGATCAGTCCTGGAGGATTTCCTGGAGGAAGGGATGCCTGGACTGAGTCTCACAGGATGAGTAGGAGTGAGGAGGGTAAAAGATTAAAGAGTCCACCTCGTGGCACTGAGCAGTCACAGTTGGACTAGTATAACTTAGAGGAAGCACCGTGGCAGCTTCATGGAAGAGACACTAGAGGGGATGCCTGGAGGGACAGGTGGTGGGATCCAGGTGACCTATGGACATCCCAGGCTGGAGCTCATTAAAGAATGTTCTAGACCGGGGGCTGAGGATCCCTCAAGCTGTGGTTGGGGGCCAAGGCCATGGAAGCAAGCAAGACTGTCAAGAAGGCTCAAGCAGAGAGGAACCACCAACAGAAGAGTGAGCTGGAAGAACGCCAGCATCCCCCAGCCGAGAGCAGGAGAGAGGTGCAGCCAGGGACAGTCGACGGTGCTCCCGCTCAGGAGGACAAGGACCTCACGTATCTGTTCCCCATGTATCCCCCTGACTCAGCAGAGCAGACATATGGCAGTTCTTCAACAAACATTTGGGTTTTTTTTTTAATCCTTTCAATTAAAAGATTAAGGAACCCCCGGAGAGGTGGGGAAAATAAAGCCCAGGAGGAGAGCGCACTGGCAGGAAGAGGGAGCAGCCTCCAGCATCAACACTGCCCAGAGGTCAAGACCATTAGGTCCTTGTGAAGTTTTGTGGGTCTCGGGAGTGGAGAAAACAGACAGCAGGTGGGTAAAGAATGAAGACATAGAAATAGAGAGCACAGAAAATTTCTCTAGATTTTCTGATGGGAAATAGATGAGGAAGAGGGAGAAGTAGGAGTTCAAGGGAGAAGAAGGACAGGTTGGGGAGAAGGAGAAGAAATAGTAGTTGGAGGAACTGTGGCACCAACGGAGAGTTTAAATTCCAAACGAGTTATTTATTGAGTGACCTCAGTAAGTCAAGTCATCTCTCTGAGCCTCAGTTTCCTCAACTGTAAAATGGAAGGGAAGAGCCCCACCTGAAAAGTTATCGGGAGCATGAGTTAACCGTGCAAAGCACCTAGCACGGTGCCAAGCATCCTCTCACCTGAGCCCCGCACCAGCTCAGAAGTGGCAGGACATTCTCATTATCACGTAATTTCCCCCATTTATATAGGGAGACACTGAACCACAGAGAGACAGTGGCTTTTGAGTCCCTACCTTCTCAGTCCCAACCCCCCAAACATATAGAAAAGCACCACTTCTTCACTGGGGTGGGAAAGTATCTGGCATAGGGTCTGGCACAAGAAACATCCGTTGATTGAATGAATGGGAGAGACAGAGATAGAAACCAGAGGAAGGTTGCCCTGGCCTGTTGGCAACGGTGCTGCAGAATAAAGAGAGAACCCAGAAGGCAGCCAATCAGAGCCAGGCATTTGGGTCCTGGGGGCCAATCAGAGCCAGGCATAGGAACCTTCTAGTCCAAGGATTTAATCACTGGGGTGTCCCTCAAGTTCACCTGGAGAGTCTGTAAAAACTCAGACTTCCGGATCCTACCCCAGACCTAATAAATCAAAATATCAAAGAGGACAGTCCTGAAATCTACACTTTTAACCTGTCACCCAGGTGATGCTGATGCAGATGGCTTGTGGGCCACACTTTGAAAGAAGTGGATGGTTCATGTTATTTTAGAGCAGAAAGGACCCAGGTCCAAGGAAAGGAAGACCTAATAGTGAGATCACGTGGCAGAACCATACAGGGGCTGACTGATAGCCTGGGGGTCTACGCTCCAGGCCATTGTTGCTCCTGGGGCCTGCAGGTACCTAAGAGTCGAAGGCAGAGAAAGGAACAACAGAGGAGAAGAAAGAAGAGTGAGTACAGGATGACAGCTCACGTAAAGGCAAGGAAGTTTCGAGAAGTAAAGCTGATTGCCCAAGACCTCATAGCTGCTCTGTGTCAAGACATGAAGCCATGTCTGTCTGATGCTAGAGTCAGTTCCCTAACCAGCTGGTACCCTGCCTCCCAGAGAAGCAAGAAAAGGAGGAAGAAGAGGAGAGAAGCAGGGAGCAGGAGAGGGTCTTGCCCGTGCCCCAGGAGAGGGAGCAGTTGCCTGCTGTGCCCGCCCAGGTGGCCAGGCCAGGCCGACTGCTGCGGGCGGGGAGCGCTGCCCGTCCTGGTGCCCTGCGGTTGCCATGCCGACCCCCAGGCTGTGTTTGCGGATGTTGTATTTGATTTCACACGTTTGGAACTCCAATTACGTCATTTCACAGCACAGGGTTGCCATGACAGCCGGCCCCACGTTCCCTGGGTGGCTCACACCTTGGGGGAGGGGGTGGGGCCCGCTGGCACCCCCACCAAACCTCGACCCAGAAGCCCCTTAAGTGGGGAGGCCGGGAATGTGGGTTCGGGAAGCACCTTAGGAGTAAGTCCACGTCTGTATTTCAGGATGGGAAAACCCAGGTCTGGGTGGTGAGCATTCACCTCCTGAGACCCCCAGCCAGCACAACCCCACACCCCACACCCCACGCTCCTTCTGATGGGGCCTTTGCACACCTGGCTGCCCATGGGCTGGGAGCCCGACAGCTGGCACCCGGCAACCAGCCTGGCCATCTGCCCTGACCCAGCTCCCTGGAGCTTCAAAGCCCCTGGTCAACATGCTCCGTTAATAGACGTGGGCAAGTGCGGAGGTGGGACAGAGCGTCGAGGAACACCCGCTCTGGTGTCAAACCTGGGTTCAGCTGTCGGCTTCCCACCAACCAGGCGTGAGCTCTGGACAGGTGGGGCCACCTGTGTGAGCTTCCATCACTACATGTGAAAATGATGTAGGGGGACTTCCCTCTTTGGCTGCTGGGAGAATTAACTGTATCACTACATACGGGGTAGATGCAATGAACAGTGTCAAGTGCAGTTTCTTTTTTCCTTTTCTTCTTTTTTTTTTTTTTCTCTTTTTTGTCATTGCACGGTCGTTGTAGCTAAGTTGTAGACTTTGCTCTGCCACCAATCTACTCCGTGACTATGGGCAACTGCCCTTCCCTCTCTGGTCCTCTACACTAGTATTTCAATGATCTTCCCCCAATGCTCATTTCCTCACCATTAAACTCCCTATCCCTTAGCCCTAAATGCCAGTTCTTTGGCCTCTTATCTGCTGGCTTCCGTCTGTTGGCTAAAGTCAAATAAAAAGGCTGCTGTACTTGGTTTAAAACCTCAAATGGTCCCAGCTCCCTTTCTTACTGGCCTTGAGAAGAGAACAAACCCACCCAAGGCCAGAGGCTTCATATTTCTTATTTGTAAACTGGGACTAGGGATCATCTTTTGTCACCTCTGTGCCATAGGCTCCCTGGGAGGATGCAAAGCCTCTCAGAAGGGCACAGAACATTTTTGTCATCGAGGCACTGTCTCGGCCATCTTTGCAAAGAATCTGTCCCCCAAAATCTAAGTTATAACTTATAAAAATTCCCATTTTTTTTAGATGAGGAGAATGAGAGCCTAAACGTTGACAGGAATTGTCTTAGATCTTAAAAATTTTTTTTAAAACATGTGTTTTTACTGCAGAAGAGGATCATGGCCTTGGGGCAGCCAGCACAGCCCAGAGCTTCCTGGGATGACCAGGGAGACTCGCCTATTGCCCCAATGACGCCCAACGCTCCACCTAGCCTCCACAGCCCTGGACGCTTCCCCAGAACCAGTGCCAGGACCAACACAAGCTATTTCCCCTCGTTTCCACCTCCAACTTGCATGTACTCAAGTTTGCTGGAAAAATCAAACACTGCCACATGTAAGGGAGACATGCTCTGGGCATGTGCCCATTCAGTCCAGTCCAACCCACAGAGTCTTTCTGGGGCCCAGGCTTTGGCCAGAAGCAGAGCACAAGTTTGAGAGTCTGACTGGCCTGGGTTCAAACCCTCACTCTCAGCACCTTGACCTTCTGAACTGCAGCCTCTTCATCTACGGAATTGGAATGATAATGTGCTTTTCAGAGGCATCGGAAGGATGAAAGGACATGGCAGGTGTGAGAAGGCCTGGCACAAAGTTGCTCACTAATGTCCACTTTTTGCCTTTCTTCCAGGCCGCCAGCCCTGTGTTCCCAGCTAGGAAGCAGAAGAACTGAGGCCATAGCCTCTGCCACCGAGGAACTTTTTCACGAGTACATGGAAGAGGAAAGACTAATCCTTATGACAGAACTGAAGACAAGACAGGGTCCAATCAAATGCTGAAAGAGTGTGTCACAGAGGAAGAGCCTCTAGAGCAGCCTTAAAGGATGAGTATGCGAAAGAGAGGAGGCAGAGTTGTCATTGTGAGCTTGCAGGCACAGGGAACAGCATCTGCAAAGGCAGAGAGGTAGGAAGCATCCCAGGGCACTTAAGGAATTTCTGGACCAAAAAGAGGGAGATGTAGGCTGAAAGACAGATGGAGCAGATCAGGGAGGGCCTTGAAGCCAGGCTTAGAATTAGTCACGTAGGCAACTGGGAGTCCTGGAGGGTTCTGTGGGAGGAATTGACATGAACACATTTGCAGTTTATAGAAAACACTCTGATTAAGAGGGGATTGGGCTGTGAGTGCTGAGAGCAAAATCGAAGGCAGAGACATCAGAGAGAAGGTTCTGCAGTGATCCCACCCAGGATCAAAAGCTACGAAGGAAACGAAGAATAGTTGGGACAATTTAGTAAGTGATAATGTAGACCTTTTTTTTTTTTCAATTGGGGTAAAATGTATATAACTGAAAGTTTTCATTTTAACAATTTTAAGTGGACAGTTTTGTGGCATTAAGTATCTTGTTGTGCAGCCATCATCACCATCCATCTCCAGAACTTGTTTATCTTCCACAACTGAAACTCTGTACCCATTAAATGCCAACTCCCCATTCCCCCGCCCCAGCCACCGGCAGCCGCCGTTCTACTTCCTGCCTCTATGCTTTTGTCTATTCTAGAACAGCAGGTCTTTGAATAACATCATTTCGTTCAATGTCATTTCTTCATTATGTTGTTGAGAAAAAAAATTGATTGCAGGCCAAGACCACTGACGGCGTGAAGTTTGCATGTTCTCCCCACGTCTGTGTGGGTTTTCTCCTGGGACTCTGGTTTCCGCTGGGGACTCCGATTTCCTCCCGCATACCAAAGACGTGTGCATGAGGTGAACTGGCATGTCTAAATTGTCCCAGTCTGAGTGGGTGTCATGTGTGTGAGTACACCCTGTGATGGAAGGGTGTCCTGTGTAGGACAGATCTCGCTGCCGGACAGGCTCTGGCCACCCACAACCCTGGAATAAGGGGATTGGAAAATGATGATCTGACTTGTTCTTATTAATCTTTCTTAAATGTATTCTTGCATTTATTTCAATCTTTACTATTAGAATTGTTTTGCAGCTTTGTTTAGAAGTTTGGTGATGTTTCTGTGACCAGAAATATGCGGGAGAAACTTAACTCTTGTTTATATCGACTAGCTTATGGCAAAATTAATTTCATTATTCTTGTTTTGCTTAAAGTTTCAGTTTCTAAGAACTTATCCATGACGTTAAGTGAAGACTTCCTAGACCTCATTTAAGTGGAATCCTGGAATCCCACTTATTCGTTTTTGACTGGCTGATTTCACTTAGCATGATGTCTTCAAGGTTCATCAACGTTGTAGCACGAGTCAAAATTTCCTTCCTTCTTAAGGCTAAAAACTATTGTATGTGTGCACCACACTTTGTTTATCTGTTCATCTGTCAATGGACATTTGGGTGGCGTTTGGCTGTTGTGAATGATGCTACTCTGAACATGGGTATACAACTATCTCATTGAGACTCTGCTTTCAACCCTTTGGGATGTATGCTTAGAAGTGGTACTGCAGGATGATGTGGTAATTCTGTGCTTCACTTTTTGAGGAACCGCCGCACTGTCTTCCACAGTTGGCTGCACCATTTCGCGTTCCCACCCAGTAATGCACTAGGGTCCCGAGGTATCCGCATCTTTGCCCATCCTTATCATTTCGGCTTTTGGTAACAACCATCAGCCTAATGATGTAAAATGGTAAATTTCTCAATCCTGATGAATTATTATTGCGCATGAAGAGTTAGGGGTAAGAGGGTGAAGAAAAAGAGGAGAATGACTCCTGGGTTTGCATCTTGGCCAACTAAGTGGATGAAAATTCACCAGCTGAGCTGAGGGATCTGGGAGGGGTGATCACATGAGGAAAAACTTGCAGGCCACTGAGCTTGAGGGTTCTTTGAAACATCCCGGTTCAATATGGGAGTATGTGGGTCTTAGAGAGTCTGTTCTACAAATTTGAAGTCACGCGTATATGATGTGAGGTTACAAACAAGAACAAAATTACGTAGAAAGTATGGGGTGGGATACAGAAAAAAATGGGAGACTCAGAACAGAAGCCTGGGGTTCCCTATATTTTAGAAGCAGGAAAGTGAGGCCAAATGGAGACAGAGGAGACACAAGCTGTAGGAGGAAAGACAGGAAATGATTCCGAAATTACAAAGTCTAGAATTGGATTCTGCTACAAGCAACGGAGAATCCAATTCAGTGGCTTAATCAAAATACGGTTTTTGTTTTCTCCTCTATGAAATATGGAGGGAGGGAGCCCATCATTGGAGACTCAGGCTTTTCCATCTCTTGTTCTGCTATTTTTAAACCTGATTTCCATATTCAAGGTCATTTCATGATGACAAGGTTATTGCTATGGCTCTAGCCATCACACTGATGTTCCAACATCAAGAAAAAGAAAGAAGCAAAAGCAGGTTTGCCTCCTGGCTGAGATTGCCCGGACTCTTTTAAAGAGCTTTTCTGGAAGCTTTACCCCCAAGTACAAGGGAAATTGGGAAATGTCGCCTCTTGGCAGAGCACATTAATTTCCTGAAGAAGATCTGGGTTCTTTTAAAAACAAATCAGGAAGAATGACAGTAGGGGAGGCCACTAGAAGGCTCTCACACAGAAGGGAGAAGAACTTTCCAAAAAGAAGAAAACTGTAGGAGGCATTAGCTAATGTGTAATGGGTTAACCATTGAACCTAGCAATGAGGTCACTGGTATGCTTCTGCAGGATGATGAGAAGTGGCGATGGCAACAAAGTAGGGAAATGAAGACATGTTAGCTGACCGCCTCTGGGAGGTCCCCAGCCAAAGGACGAGCTTGGTACCTAGAGAAAAGAAACTCGTTCAAAGGGGGCTTGGGATGCTTAATTTTGAGATGTGAAGACTTAGACACAATAGGCTGTGAGGGCTGAGACAGAGAAGGGAGGCGAAGGTCTTAGAAAGAATGGAGATTATTAAAGATGCGAAGTCCCAAGAGATATGGATGAGAACAGGGTCCAGAAGAGAGTAGAAGGAGCAGCCGTGCACCGGGCAGGAGACCTCAACCTGGAGACCAGAGGACAGAAGGCAAAGATGGAGTGACAAGGTTGGATGAGTAGGGGCAAGAAACCAAGGGTGTTCCCACTAAGGCCTGGGGGTCTCGATGAGGTCACAGGCAAGGTCACCTTGTCTGTGTGAGGGGTAGGAAGCAGCGAGGGGCCCTATGGAGGGTGGTGAAGGCCAGGCTAGGTAATGAGGGCCTGGAAAGGGGACCACCCACAGCAAGAAAAGGGCTTGAAGTGAGGTGCTGAGATGGAAACCATGGATCTGCAGTGGCCATGTCCCACAGAGCAACAATTTTCTTCAGCGATGATCAAGTGAGCAAGCGCTGGAGAGAGGAAGGTGGAGGGATCAGGACTGGAGGCTTTGGGGGCAGATAGAGCCCAGGGAGTGGGAAAAGAAGTGCTTGGGAAAACTGCACCAGGGGTCTCAGTGCAGGTGTAGAGGGTCCAGGGGGGCAGGAAGGGGTCACCACCAGGGAGGAGGGTTAGGAGATAGGGTTTCAAAATGGCAGTCCTGGGGATGGCAAGGTCCAGGTGGCTCCAGCAGTGGGCAACTAAAGGGAGTGGTCACTAGAGATGAGAAGGTCCAGGAACTAAGTGGCCAGGACGCTAGACATGTCATCCATAAGGTCTCCCTGAATGATGGTGAGAACAGGTGGAGGGAAGAATGTGAGCCAAGACTTTAAGGAATGTGAAGGTCTATAGGGGACAGCGACAAGGAGGACTCCAGCCTGGTGGAGCATGGTGTGTCCGTAAGGAAATCAGGGTCCTAGGAAGGTTGGGGAGCAAGTGCCAGAACTGCCTAAAGAGGTGTCAGAGCACCTGTGAGCTGTAAAGACATCCCAGACCTGTATGTGTGACCAAAGGCCTGGGCAAGGATGGTGTCTATGGGAAGGGAAAGGAAGGCCAGGAAGTAAGAGTAAGAGGATGGGAGAAATTTGAGTTTTCAGTGCAGACTTGGTTATCCCATTTTACAAATGAGAAAAGAGAGGCCCAGGGAGAAGACACTCATCCAGGGCCACACAGAATGACTGAACTTGAACTGAACTCGGGCCTTTGTTCCAGCCACTCAAGCCTGAACTGGTTCCTTTCCCTCGCTAGGCCTAGTTTCAACTGGTGCGGTAGCTGGGCCTTAGCTCTGACTCATGTAGATTTGGGGACTAAACAAAAGTTCTTGGGTGAGAGATCCTCTCCCCCTGACCATGACCTTTTAACTAAGTCACTTCCAATCCGACAAACTAAAAGTTCCCCCCAACTCTGCGTTAAGTCCCTAGAGGGGCTGAGTCACGGAAGAGGTGGAGACTGGGAGGACGCGGGTGATTGATGCAGGTGAAATCAGGCTGCCTCCAGGGCCATTATCCGGGGCCCTTTTTCACAAGAGGCTGCCTCACATCGGCCCCTGGTAACCTGCCTGTGTCAATTTGGCCACAACAAACCCTCTCGAGTGAATGGTCCTCAACACCAAAGGCTCATGCCCCACTCCCTTGCCTGTCTCCATCCCATCCCAGTCCATTCACTACATGCCAAGGCTCCTCATCCATCCCATGGTACAAAGTCTTCCACAGCTCCCCATTTCCTACAGAAAAAAAAGTCAAGTTTTACCTGTACCTGGCCATCCCCACTCCCATGCCAGGTCCTTTGTGACCCAAACCCATTGCCATCTGCAGCGGCACCATCCACCAGTCCTCCACTCCAGTCTCGTGCTTCTCAGCTCCAGGCCTGGGTCCTGCCACTCCTCCACCCTCCCCATCCAATGGGGATGCCCTTTCCTCAATGCTGATCACATTGTACAACATCAAACCAGAACCCAAAGTCTCCATGTCCTCTAGGTTCATTGTGGCCTTCATTTGAAAATAAAATCATTCAACCCTATGTCCTGTACTCAGAAAGTCCCATGCCCTCCTTGAGGTCTCCGAGAGCTCTGCTCATGGCCTGAGCCACGTCTCCATGGCATCTGCCAGCCACTCTCTGCTCTTGTGTGCAGCCTCTACCCTGACTGCCTCTTCCCCAAAATCCCAAAACACAAGGTGGTGTGCGCAACAGACCTTACTAAAGATTTGGGGAAAGGAGAGAGATTTCTGGACCTAACCAGCAGAAATATCAGAGTGCACATTTCCAGCAGCAATGTTAAAGTGAAAATTTCACGTACTGTGCAGAAGTTTCTAGGGCCCTCTCTGCCAGCCACTCTCTGCCTCTGGCTGCACCTCTGTCCCGATACCCTCTCTACTGAGGAACCCCTTGCTCATCTCCACTCTATTCCAAGTCCTGTGACTTCCAAAGTCTCTCTCCAGAGGCCAAGAGATAACTCCCAAACTCCACCTCCTCGTTACAGAGACCATGCCCTTCACATTGTGATGACCTTCTCCTTCCAGACCAGGCCCCTAGAGGGCGGGGTGGGGAGACCCTGACCTTTCATAATCAAAAAGGGCCTCGCAAGGGGTTTTCCAAAGGGCAAGTGCAGCCTCCTTCTTTCACAGTCCCATCCCAAACAAGGAGCAGCTACCTTCAGCCTTTTATTTAAATAGCAATAGTTTTGTTTTCACAGAATGAAATTTTAGAGTCAGAGAGGGACCATCAACTCCAAAGCCAGCGTTTAACAGATAAGAGGTCAACTGAGACCCAGAGGTCAAGATACCACCCAAAGAAAACCCAGCAATTTAGTGCTAAGCCTGGGGCAGAACTTAGTTCTCTGACTTCGGATCTGGGCTTCGCAACTCTCCATACCATCTGCTCTTCCACTCTCAGTACAAAGGTGGGAAGCAGTGAGGGTGAAACTGACCTTAACTGAGCACCTGCTGAGCACTAGGCATGGTGCTAAGCTTTTTTTCTAAATTATGTCATTTAATCCCCATGTCTACTCTTGAGATAGGAGTTTACAGCCCCATTTTATAGATAAGCAAACTGACACCCAATGGGGAAGCTCGGATTCCATTACCCAAGGCCTACTAGCTCAGAACTAGAATCGTAACCTAAGCCAGTTCTTTTAGGAATTTACCCAACTTGGTCTAAAGCAGGGCTCTTATTCTTCATAACAATGAAAGCAAAGACTGGTAGACTCTTTGCTGGTGTCAAGCACCAGTCTGAGCATTTTACATGATCCACCTCTGTTCAATCTTCATCACAATCCCAGGAAGTATATGGGATTATTCCTATTTCACAGCAGGGAAACTGAGGCCTGAGAGGTGAGGTGATTTGCCCAAGCTCTCACAGCTGATTAGTGGCAGAGGCAGAGCCCAGCCTAGATCCACCTGGCTCCAAGCCAATGTTCTTTCCACTCCCTTTACCCCAAGGCCCCCTAACCCTTTCTGCTGGGGAAGGACAAGTGTGAGCACCAAGGCCTGTGCCTGCCTCTCTCCTCTACCTCGTACCATCTTCCCCACTCCCAACTCTTGGATTCACTTCTGGGCAATTGGAATGTGGCTCTGGTCACAGTGCCAGCCCAAAAGGGCCAGTCCCTCCTTCCCCTCCCCTGTACCCTGCCATCCCCATTCCCATGACTCAATAAAAAAGATTAAGTTTGGGGCTAGGAGGCCCCTCTGGGGGCCCAGGCTGCTCTTCACTGGCATTTCGCTCAGGGACTGAACTAGCTGACTTCCATGGTTCCAATCCAAGGCCAAGATGGAGCATCCTCCTCCTCCAGGCACTATAATGCTCCTCTCTCCTCTGGGGCCCTGGCTCTCAGCTCCATCCAGGAGCAACTGAAAAGGCAGTGAGGTCCTCTAACTGAGGAGTTAGGGGTGGACATTGTAGATTTGAGGGATGCCTTCCCTAGAGCTCCCTGACTGCCAGCAATTGAATCCAGTTTGGCTTTCTTATGCCCAAGAGGCTTTTACAGGGAGGCTGTGGAGAGCTCACAGAGTGGAGGTATCACCGAGTGGAGGGCAGGCTCAAGAACCAGGCCTAGACTCAAGTGCAGGAGAAGGAGGGCTTGGGTCTTCCAGCAGCCTCAGCATGTCTCACTGGCTCTGACTAAATCAATCCCTGCAGCTGAAGGAACACAATAGCCAGACTGGCTTAGATGGGTCTCATGTCCCACCTCTAAGAGGCAGGAGTCTCATGCAAAACAGTGGACTAAGGGTGGGCAGGGGAGAATCCCCAGGGATCCTGGGTGCTGGAAAGTCAAAACCCAACCAAGTGCCTCTACCATGGGCCTCAGATATTGTTTCTTCCATGCCTGTAGACGAAAGACTTCTCTGGTTTGGTATTGTGCCTACTGCATCTAAGAATTCCCCTAAAGCAGAAGGGCAATGCTCTCACATACGGAAGAAGTGAGCAAATAAGGGATAAAGGTGTGCTTTTTAACCCAGCACTGGGCTGTTTCACTCAGGGAATCCATGCAAGTAAGGCAAGGTGATCCTAGAAGAGCAATCGGCCATGCAAAGGTACATGTGACAAAGTGAAGTTGCTGAGTGTCCGGTCTGTAAGGAAGAGAAACAGGGCAAAGGAGGCTGAAGGGTTGGACCAAGCAGGGCTTGACTGAGAAGGGCCTGGAGCACCAGAGTCAAAAGCTCGCCTCATAGGGAATGCGGTTAGCATTAATATGATGGCTGAGGGAGGGAGCAACTGGGGCATCGTTTTGTGAACTATATAGATGTCTAACCAATGTACTGTATTTTTTAAATTAACGTAAATAAATAAAGTTTTTTTTAAAAAACTGGCCTCTTGCTAAAGACTGGGCAGTCACCTCCTCCCAGGTTCCAGCCACCTACGACCCAGACTACCCCACAAAATGGAACCCTACTAAGAAATGCTTCTGCCTAGGCCGCTGGGGCTCTTGCAGGGGACTCTCCAGCACCCAAGTTCAGACACCCCAGACTTGGTGGAGCCTTCCTCTGGATGCAGCCTATGCCATCCCAGCAAAGTTGAACAGACAAGAAAGCCAACCAACAAAATCACAGGCGCGGATGCCACCTGGTAAGCCTGTCTGCAGAGTAGGAGGAAGAAGACTTCTTAGCAGAGATGAAAGACAAAAATGTTGATTTTTAAACCACTTTTACAAAGCTGACAATAAGCTGGAGAACAGTCACTGCTTTTATTGCTGGATAAAAACACTTAACTTTGTTCTTAATTCAACCAAAATGATTTTTCACCTGGTGGCCACAGATTCATTATATCATCCGTGTGTTAACAACTGCCTGCCCCAAATCCCTCTTTAACAGATCTGTGCAAACACCCACATGTCTCAGTAGAGTTGTCATGTCTTGGTCTGATCTGTCCAAGATGGCTGTGACCTATAAACGTGCTGCGGAGCCCATGTACAGCTGTGACCTGTTAGGGAAAGGCTTACGGCCTTGGTGTCCAGGACGAGTGGGATTTGGGTATGTTTTAAGGAGGGGCCTTAGAGAAGAAAAATGGCCAGAGAACAACCTGGACTCAAATCAAAGCTCCATTTACAAGCCATGAAAGCTTGGCCAAGTTACTTCACTTCTCTAAGCCTCAACTTCCTTATCTACAGAATAGAGTTAACACTAACCCCTCAGAATTGTGAAGATTAAGAAATTGGATGAAAGTCACCTAGCACAGTGCAGCACACATAGGAGGCCCACAAAAAAAAATGTCCTCTTCCCTCCTTAATCAATCCCACCAATTGATTAAATCTTTTCTCTTGCCTTACCCAGAATGACCCTGGCCCCATCTCCAAAGCCTGCAGGAAGATAGCATTCCCTTATAAGGTGGTTATAGGAGCAGTGCTCACTGGGTGGGTCGCACCAGCCTCAGACTGAGATGCCTCCAGGGACCCAGCCTGCAGCCCACGGCATAAGGTGTGATGGCTGCGCACCTGCCCTGAGTCATGGCAACAAACAAAACCTGAAGCATCCCCCAGCAATGGCCCCAGCCCCAGGTGAGCCCATTCATTTCTGGCATCTTGATGAAGACCCAGGTCTGAACCTGCTAGGCCTTATAGGAAGCAGAACCTCTGGCCTCCACTCCCTGGGCAGGGCTATGTGGGGCTTCAGAGACGCTGGAGGCCACTGCAGATGGCAAAGCGCTCCATTCTTCCATTCATTCCACAAGCATGATCACAGCAGTTGTGCAGCTCACCCACCCCCTGCCTGATCCTTCTCCGCCGCAGGTCCTCTTCTCTTACTCACCTGTCAGAGGTCACAAACTGCTGGGCCATGAGCCAGATCCGGGCTGCAGATGGGTTCTGTGGAGAAAAGCATGGGCTCTGGAGACAGACTGCCTGGGTGTGCATCATGATCTGGCACTTTCTAGCTATGGGCCCCGGGGTGTCACATGGCCCCTCCATGCTTCTGCTTCCTCATCTGCAGAATAGACATGACTACCTCATAAAGTCGTCGTGACGATAAGGAGCTTGGAACAGCCCATAGTAAGCACTCTCCAATTTTGCCTCTTTTTCAAAGCTGAGCCAACATTTTTAAATAAGAAGTTTCCACAGAAAAATTCAGATTTCTGACTTTCTTGGAAAAATCAAAAGATTTGGGACGATACGTTCCTGCAAGATACCAAATAGTATTCCTTTGGGACCAGTGGTTCACAGCCTCAGCTGTACCTTAGAATCAAACTAGAATCACCTGCGTAGCGATTAAAATATTTTGCTGCCTGGGCCCCACCCTGGACCAATTAAGTCAGATTCCCCAGGGGCGGAGCCTGGCAATCCAGCGTTGTGAAAGTACCTCTGGGGATGCTAATGGGTAGCCGGGGTCAAAGGCCTCTGCTTTAGACAGTCTGCGGACTTTCCAGTTGGCCGTAGTGACATTTGCCCTTTATCATTTCATTGTGGTTTATGTTAATTAGAGAACAATTTTTGGATTCCTTCCCTTTCAAAAGTGGGAAATAGAAGCCAGACGCAGAAAACTGCAGGAGCTCTCATACCTGACCAACTTTGCTCGTTTGTGTGCCCACCCGGCCCTCCAAAGCAGCAGCCTGTGACCCTGGTCTCTCCCCTCTCTTTGGCCAGCCTCGTCTATATGTCACCTTAAAACAGTCAGTTTCCAAGTCTTCATCTCTAATCCGACTCCTCTTCCTGAACAAATCAGAACTCTTGCTTCTCAGCGCGGTCTCCTCCATAGATTTCCTGCCTTCTCCAGCAAACTTCTGCTCATCCTCATGGCCCTGCTCAAGAGCAACTTTCTCTAGAAGCCATTCACGGCTTCTAGATGCCAACTCTGCCATCCTTCTCCTCTATGTCCCAGGAGCATATTGTACATCTCCCTATCCCCATGCCGAGACATGGTATTCATTTCTTTGGGGTCTGCTCCCCATGAGATTGGGAGCTTCTCAAGAGTTAGATAATATCTGGAACCCCAAGACTTAGCTTAGCTTCTTGACCTCACAGACTCTGCATTGGCACAGCTTCCCTCTCCTCATGACTCCCCTTTGCACAGCCCCCTCACGGTCTCTCAGCCTCTCTCCACATCTCCATCAGGCTTCGGTCCCCACTGTCAGCTGCCTTGGCCTCTCCTCATCTCTAAGTTCAGGCATGAGATCCGACCAGGCCACTTCAGTTCTTCTCAGTGATTCACAGTGAAAGTCTGGCCCTGGTTTGGCTGCCCTGGGGTAAGCCCATCCTTGTCCAATCGTTTGTATCTGGAAGGTCCTGAGATGAAAACACAGACTTGGGCAGGGGGGGAAATGGGACAGCTTTCTCAAAAGGGTTGTAACCTTTGCAGTGATTGCCATGCTGAGTACACGTCCCCTGCTTAGCTCAGAGTCCCCATCTGGTGACACCCTCAATGACCCCACTCCCCTCTTCCCCTCTGCTCTCTTCCCTTTCCCCTTCTTTAGCTCCTCCCCAGTCACCACTCACATCTCCAGGCTCCAGCTCACATGTACCATGCCTGCCTCTTCCTCCTTATCTGGGGAACAAAACTGTCCAGAGTGACTTCTGAGGAAGTCTGGTATAGCGCTGCCAGATAAAATACAGGATGCTCAATTAAACTGGAAGTTCAGATGCACAATGAACACTTATTTAGTCTATCCCAAAATACTGAAGAAGACATACTGAAACACTATTCACTGGGTATCTGAGCTTCAAATTTAACTAAATGTCCTATATTTTTATTTGCTACACCTGGCAACTCTAAACTGAGTCCCCTCGGTGAGGTGGGTCCCCGTGGAATGCATACCCCACAAAGGAAGCAGGTCCCGTGATTGATCTTGGTTGAGTTACACGGAATGTGCCTTTCCCGAGATACAGGTCTCTCTGGGATGAGGACAGCAGGATGGCTTTGTAAATGTCCCAGAATTCCAGCACCACTTCTCCCACGTGTAATTAGGACCCCTGAGTGGCTTAAGAAAAAGGAGATTCTTTGGCTCCTGTCACTGAGGAGGGTCCAGGGCTGGGATGGCTCTGCAAGGCCTAAGCAGAGGCCCAAACCCGCCTAACCAGGACCCAGCTTCTCTCTCTCCAACTCTGTGCTGACTTCCTTCACAAACAGACTTCCCCTCAGAGGGCGGCACCTTCAGTCATTCCTGACCTTTGGGCCTCCTCAGGTCTAAACCTTCTGAGTTTTGGTGAGCAACACCTTCCCAGCAGCCCCAGCAAAACTCTCATGGCTTCTCTTGGGCTCTAACTGGGTCATTTCCCCATCCCTGAACCGATCACTGTGGCCAAGGAAACCCAATGCTCTAACTAGCCAGATCTGAGTCAGATGACACTTCTGGAGCCAGTGGGAGGAGCCAGGCCCCAGAGCTCTCTCAGGACCTAGTCCTGGAGGAGAAGTGGGTCTGGGAGGCAAGGACAGATGACCACGATGGTCCTGCAAAACAGGCCTTTGCTCCTCGTACCCTCACAGCTATGATTCTTACATTTTCCAGAGCAGCACCCCTGCTCCACGTGAACATTTTCCCAGATTTTATATCTAGTAGTGGTTAGATGATAAACTACCTAATGATTTTTTTAAATGTGAATTTGGGAATTCCTTGAAACGGATTTATGTTCTATTAATCACTTCAGCACCTTGTATAGGTGTGTATTCAGCCCACAGACAATGCCTGCCTGGTGTCTGACGGTGACTCCGAGGACCCTGCACAAGCACCCAGTCTCTCCTCCTGACAATGGAACCATCAAAGGCATCGCCTGAATCTAGTGGAAAAACCACCCAGACTGCATCTGACAAGCTCGCAATAAATGACAGACCTCGTGCCCAACTTGTCACAGCCTCTTGGGCAGTCAGTCGTATCACTGAGGACTCTTTGGTGGCAAGCAACAGAAAGGAGCCGTGCTAGCTTCAGCTACTGGGAGCTCACAGGATCCATGGGGGGCTGGGAGTCCCAGGCTCGGGAACCAAGGACACTGCAGAGGTTAGATAGCAGAAGGTACGATATTGGGTTCACAGCCAGAACGGTGTGGTAAGGACCCCGGCTCAAGGATGGATGGATCAGCCTCTTTAGCTCTAGATTTGATTCCAGTTAAGGAGCTTCTGTTTGCCCACCATGAGCTAGGGAAGGTGAGACCCCTGAGGTAATTCCAGGGCAGGAAATCAGAGTGCTGGCCTGCAGGGCAGTGAATGCGGCAGCCAGAAGCATGGCCCTCAGGTAGTTTGGATGGAGGTACGCCCTCCTCAATCAGGAGCGTGGTGGTCAATTATTTTGCTATTAGAGTTGCCACCACTTTTTTTCTTTTTGGTTATTCTGGAAGCGTTCACTTCGATTTTTCCCTGCTCTGGTTTTCTTTATGTTTCCATAATCTTTCGGCTCCTGGGTGGTCTGGTTTCCGACAGGCAGCAGCGTCAGCTGGTTCTCACAGAGTCCATGTGCTCATGGAGGAAATGTGGCCTGAGCCGATGTCACCCCACCCACGGAAAGGAAGTGACAGCTACACAAGGTGGAGAAATGTATGGGTCGTATCCGTAAGAATGATTTTCGTTACTAGGAACAGAAAACCCAATTCAAACAGCCATAAATAATACAGTCAATTTATCGGCTTCACAGTTTTTGAAAAGTCCTTCAGGAAAAGTTTGATCCAGCAGTTTAATAATGCCAGCAAGGACCCAGTTTCTGTCTCTTACTTGACTTTCCTTTTTCAAGACTGATGCCCTCTATAGTCCCAAAACACCTGGGGCAGTTCCTAAAACAAAGATCACCTCATTCATGCTCAGTGGTGTATCAGAGAAGCATCTTTGTCCCGGAATTCCCAGCAGGAGTCCTCAGGTTCCCTCTGATGTGACAGGTTTGGGTCACATACCCAACCCTAACCAATCACTGAGCCAAAGAGTTGAAATGCATTTAGCCCCACTCCTGCCTGGTACCAGAAGCAGAGTCAGTCCCTGGAACTCTGTGACTCCCCAGACTAAAACCAAGGCTACCTAGGAGGCCAGGGGGCTACTGGGAAAGCCACCCACACAGGCCCACTGCATTAGGCGGCCACATACATGGGAGTTCGCTGATTAATCATCATAATTGCAGCTCCCACCATGAACTGCATTAAGCATTTCACATGCATGAGTTAATGTGATTTAACAAATCATCATAGAACCCTGGGAGGTGGCCCTTTAATCTCATTTTGCAGAGAAGGAAGCAGGTTAATTGAAGTGACTTGAAGCATCAAAGCTGTTGTGAGTCAGAGGCAGGATATGAAACCCAAATTACCTGATCCCAAAACCCATTCTCCTAACCTCTACCTCATTCTGCCTTTCAACCACGTGCAAGGCACTGCTAGGGCCACCGAGAAGGGGAGCACATTGATGTAACAGGCCTTAACTGAGCGTCTACTACATGTCGGGCATCCTGTCAGGCTCTGAGGATGCAGAGGTCACTGAGGCGCCATTTCTACATTCCATGAGGCTCGTCATGGCTTAGAAAAAGAAACAGGCACAAACCTACAATGACAGCCCAAGGGAAGGACAATTTATTGCTGTGTTGGGCACTTCACATACATTATCTCATTGAATTCTTAAACACACTCTTGGGGGGAGAAAAATGGTCTTATCTCTTCTGGATTCCTGAGTTAAGAGAGACACAGTGAATGTCGGTCGCTCCAGCTCACTCAGTCGTTTGGACAACTCTACTTGGTCTCACTTCCCGGGAGCCATTCATGAAGGTCAAATCAACCAGAAGACAGCAATGTGAGGTACAGGTCCATGGAGAATTCAAAGCCTGGAGGCGGGGAGGTGCACTGTGATTAGGGTGGAATGAGAAGGCTTCAAATTTTGCTGAGCCCTGGAGAGTAAAGGTACAAATTTAAGCTGCTTGGGATTTGTCTTTGCAAGATTCCTAACTCTGGGAATTCCCATCCCAGAATCCCAAGCGGGGAAATCTGATTGATTTTTTTGGTATTACTCCACGTTAGCATAAGAGAATTTTAACAGCTACAATTTATAGGTCCTTCCTTAGTGCCAAAGCTTCATCTCAGCTTTGCTATCATGCCGCACGGTAGAAACTGCAGACATAATTTTATAAGCAAGGAAACTGAGTCTTAGGGACAGAATTCAGAGGTCACGGGGCCAGGATTCAACCTCCCGGCCTGACTCCAGAGTTCTCGCTTGTCTGCAGACACTGAAATTCCCCAGGCCACACACACCCTTCCTGAGTCACCCTCCTTCAGCTTCTCTCTAACCAGCCCTCTGTCGTGGGCTTCCAGAACTTTCAGGCAGCTTGTTGTGGGAGTTCCTTCAGTAGGGAGCTGGGTTTCCCGAGCCTCTCTAAGTCTGCCACTCATTCGTAAAGACCTCGTGGAGAAGATAAAGACAGAGAAAGAAACCAGGAGGAGGACGTAAGTCTTGAAGACAGGCAGACCTGCATTTGAATCTGGCCCCAGCCACTCACATTCTGTGTGACCTCGGGTAAGTCATTTCTTGTTTCTGAAACTCAGTTCAATGTGAGCCAATCACTCCCATTCCGTAGGTTTCTATGCAAGCCAGAAACCCTGCTTTTCTCTTCTCACTGTTCCCCCAGGCAGGTAACAAATTCTGTTAATTCTATCTCCAAAATACATTTCGAATTCATCCATCTCTCTCTGTCTCCTACGTCACTTCCTAATTCGAATCACTGTCCTCTCCTGCCTGAACTACTACTGCAGCAAACCAGCTGACCTCCTGGTGCCTACGAGCCTCTTCAGTCCATTCTCCACAGTGCAGCCAGAAAGATCTTGATAGAACATGCATCCGATAACGCCACCTCTCAGTTACAGCTCTCCAATGGCTTCCTATTGCTCCCAAAGGATCTCCAAATCCTTTCTGTCATCTCTACAGGCTCATGCTGGCTGACACTGCTCCCCTATCCACTCATCTCTGACCTCTGCCTAGGGCTCTCTGCATCCCACCTCATGGCTACTCTGTTCCCTCTGCCAGGAACACTCTTCCCCATCCTAAGCCAACTAATTCCTGCTTATGTTTCAAATCTCTGCTCGAATTCTTCTTCAGGGAAGCCTGTCTTGATTTCTCAGACCAGGTCAGATTCCCCCATTTATTGATCTCACCTTGGCTTGTACTTCTTTGTAGCAGTAATCACAATTACATTTACGTAGTCTTGATTGAATTGGTCCTTGGATATCTCTGTCTTCTCAGTCACGGACACATTATTGTTGCCTCTTCCTCAGGAGGAGGATCACTCACACACACACACACACACACAGCCCTAATGGTCCCAGAGGTGAGCTCGGATTGAGGTTGCATATCTGGACGTTGGTAGAGGCAGGGAGCTGTGGGGACACTGGTTGGGCCAGGTATCCTCAGTGCCCCATGGAGAATGCCCAGATGAGAATGAAGCTCCCAGAGAGAGAATGTAGAACCTTGTAAACACCAGATTACAGGAGGCCAATACAACTTTTCGAGTACTGATTCAGCTCCACAGCGATGACTACGAGTTTGTCTTCTCTGGAGCTGTACCCCCGGGCCCAGCTCAGAGCCTGCTCCATTTCTACCTGTTAAATAAACAAATGAGATGGAAAGTAGACAACCCAGTATGGGATCCCAAAAGAGTCACGATTATTAAGAAATGCAGTGCCTTCTCCCTCCCCTGTCGCACAGGTGCTGCCAGCTTGACCAAGGAAGAAGCCCCCCCCCCCCGGTGTCCCAACTCCAGGCCCCCCTCCCTGGGGAGGAGACTATCCCAGTTGCCCGACAGGGGCCGGCTTCTGTGACAGCAGGCTCCTCTTGGGCTGTCCAGCTGGTGCCCTCCACCTCACACTTAGAACCTGAGGCCTCTGGTGCCCCTCCTACACTTCCCGGAATATTCCAGAGCTGACCCATCTTCCAGGTGCACACCCAAGTAGCCAAGGCAACTGTTTACCCTCTGCCCTTAGAAACCACCTCTGGTTTGTGGCAGTGGGCACCCCACACAGCTGCCCTCTGCCCACAGCTGGGCCAAACAAGCAAAGGTGTTTCCTGCTCGGGGTTGGCATTGCCAGGCTGGCTTTCCTACCCCCTCCACACTAACCCTTCAATGCTCCCAGCTCCCCACAGGCCCAGTGTGCCACACACTCACCTTCTGGTCTGCCTAGGAGCCAAGAGGAGCGGGAATGAGGACTCAACTCTTCCTGCTCCTCCAGGCCCACTGCCCAAGGCTTCAGCAAACACCAGGTGGATAGGAAAGGACAAGGCTTTGGGCTCTGGACAGAAACCTGGGTCCAACTCCCCCTCTCCACGTGCAGCTCTGCGACCTCAAGCAAGGCACAGTACATCTCTTTGAGCCTCAGTTTTTTCATATGTAGCATCGGATGATAACTTAACCACCCATGGGCTGTTAGGACAGTGAAATTAGAATGGTGCCTGGCACATATTTAAACACTGACTGACTTAAGGGGTGCTGGCCAGGGGCTCAGTGTAGGAGTTCAGGAGGGGACGCTGAGTGTCTCCCTCCTTTCCTGAGGGGACAAGAGGATTTGCCCCTTTCCTGGGGGGACACTGAGATCTCACTTCTTTCCTGAGGGAACACATGCCTGGGAGACTCTACCTCACCCAGTAATAGGTCCTGCTTTTAGGGGCCACCTGCTCTTAGTCACCTAGCTGGAAGGGAGCCAGGAGGTTTGATGTTGCATTTGCATAGACAGCACCCTGTGTTAATATGACCGGTGGTTATATGGAAGGTCCACTGGTGGCTTTGGGTCTGAAGAACTCCCAGCTGTCCCTGGACACTGCTGACACCTTTGTGGCCCCAGTCCTCCTGTGTGACTGAGACCTGTCCTTGACCTCTTCAGGACACTTTGGAGCTACACCCACCCCTTTCCTTCATCACCCCATCACAGCTGTAGACACAGTTCTCCATCAACACATGTACCCACCCAATTCCCCAATTTTGCTATTTCCTAAAAATGGTTTCCCCAAACGTGTGAGCACTGGCTCTGGAGTCCATGATCAAGGGTGTTCTACTGGCTGTGTGGCCTTGGATGAGTCGCCTCACCTCCCCAAGCACCATAGGAAGGGGAAAACATTACCTAACCACTGGACACCATGAGGATTAAACATGGAAACTTGAGAAAGCTCTGGATGTGCCAACAAGCCCTAAATAAACGATGAGCATACATGGCAAGGAAATGACACGTTTACATTCTTCCCGCCCCTTCCCTTGCTTGCTTGCTAAAGAGGGTGCAGACTTAAAGCAGAGAAACTGGACGAGAAGAAAGGAGAGGGTGAGCCAGGCACCAGGCCCTGAACAGCCCTGGGAATACCCCCCTGGAAACAAGTGTAAACTATACAGTTCCCCAGCAAGAGGGCATGTGAAGGCCCTAGCAATGGCCTGTCCTCTTCCCTTCCCACCCCGGGCTCAGTGTGCAGATACCCCAGCCCACACACGTCCAAACTCTGTCCACGCCCCTTCTTCTAACATCTGCCTCATGACGACCTCGACCTGTCAGTGCTCAGGCCTGCAGTCAATCTACCCTCAGGAGAATGGGCCCAGAGAATGAGGCCCACACAAACCCTGGAACCGGGCTCAGGCCCCTGGGGCAGGGCGTTCTGGCATCTGCAAGGGGGGTCTGTGCGGGGGTGTGGTATGGGCTATGGGGGGACACATCCCATTAGCCCCTCACCTTGTGAGGTGGAGTACAAGCAAAAGAGGACGAGACAAGAGTCCAGGGTCAAGGTCAGGGCCTCAATTGCCTAAGTCTACAGGCAGTTAAAAACTGCCTGAATCTCTGCACTCGGAACACTTAGAATCTAGCAGAGAGAATAGACATTAAACAAAGAATTATAAGAAAGTGAAATTCGTGATACAAATGCCTGTGGGGAAAAGAAACTGGATTCACCTGGGAAGGGGTTCACCTTCTGGTACCCCAAAGTGAGGCCCCTAAGGCCTCTCCTACTGCATGGCTTCTTCCCAAGACCTCTGAGGCAGGGTGCTCAAGGAGCCGAGCCCACAGCTTAGCACCTGTTCTGCTTCTGGCCCACTGAGGCCCAGGGGCCCTGGGCCAATGTTTCACAAGGGATGGCCTCAGGACCAGCTGCAGATTCCTGCCCACCCCAGACCCACCAAATCAGGTCCTCTGGGGTGAAGCCCCAAGTCAGCATAGTCAGCAAGCACCCTGGGGGTCTGATGTGCCTTAAAGTTTGAGAACCGCTGTTGGAGGGAACACACACCATTTGGGCAGCCTTCCATTGATTACCTACTGTGTGCCTGACACTGTTCTAAGCACTGAGGACACATCTGTGAACACAATCCCTGACCTCAGAGTTGACATCCTTGCAGAGGTGGGGAGGGAGGCAAATAAATCTATGACGAGATCATTCAGACTGTGGTAGATACTGTTAGGAGAATAAAACAGGGCAGAGTGGTCAGGGAAGGCCTCCTGGAGGAGGTGTCATTGAGCTGAGACCTAAAGGATTCAAAGCCAAGTCTCTCTGCATCTGTACCCTAATCGCTGCGGCACTGCCTCCCTTACCGGTCAGCCTCCTGATTCTGAGGGGCCAGGAAAAGCGAAGGTAATGGTGGAAAGAAGGCCGTGCTTCCTTCCCCCCCCCCAGAGAAAAACCTTCACAAACTAAGCGTGGAGGGAAGTGGTGATATAATGCCCACCACATATAAATAGGCCCATCCTTTCCAGGGTCGCCCTGGAAACCTGCGGTCAATTTGGACTTTGCTTAAGGCCGAGCTCCCTGCCACCAGGAGCCCAAAACGGCTGAACAAACTTCGAGCTTCACATGGGGCCGGCCCTCGATGAGTTCAAGGCCGGGAGCATTTCTCCAAAGTCAAAACCGCAACAGGAAGGCACAGAAACCGTCTTCTGAGGAGGCCCGGCCTGGCGCAAGGGCTCTGGTCAGCCTTCCCCAAGCCAGTCATGGTGTAGGAAGGAGGGAAGTCAGGACTGTCCCCTTGATCCAAAATCTCTACCCTGCCCAAGAGCCACCGTGCCTGGATTGCACCATGAGAACTGAAGATTTGGGTCAGGCAGCGCCCTGTGTCCTCACTCCTGGAAGAAGCAATGCATCCAGTCCCTAACACAGGGGGGCGGGGGAAGGGTGAAAGAGGAGGGGCTCTGTGGGGTTTAGTTGTGCTGACTGTGTGTCCCAACTTTTCCTTGACGATTCTGAAGTCAGATCATCTGCTCCCGTTTCCCATGGAACCAACTAGTGTCTTGTTGGGAAATAGGATCATCCGAGCGGTTATTCAGAGGAAGTGGCCCTGGGCAGGGAATCTGGAGCCCAGGTTCTTGGTTCTGGCTCTGCCACTTGGCACATCTCCCTTCCTGTCCCTGGGCCTTTCTTTATAGTAGGAACGGGGGGGGGGGGCTCCAGAATGAAGGTGGTGGTAGACCTGGTAAGGCTCTGAGAGGGAAGTAAAGGACCCTGGGAGAAAAAATGAGGTGTTGGGAAGCTGACTCCCCAGGGCCACCACCACCTGCTGCCCACTAGCCTACTTCCCGCCTCCGTCCTTTGGCCCTTGGGCCCCCAGGGAGCTTGACCCAGTTGCCCCAGAGCAGACCTGAGCCCACACTCCAGCATGATGACAGCGAAAGCCAAGCCCCAGGACAAGGCCAGTCTTCTGCGGGACTGAGGAAAGGCTTCGCCAAAACTGCTTGGGCTGTCACATGACCTTAGCTGGCAGTGGAGAAAGTGAGCAGCGCAGAGCCCTGAGCACTGTCTGCTCAAGAAAGAGCACAGGAGTGGGGGCAGACGGGGCCCTGGGCTGGAATCTCTGCTCCATCTTTTAGTCACTGTTTGCCCCTGACCAGTCCCTCGGCCTCTCTGAGCCTCAGTTGTACCATCTGTAGAAGGGGCTAATTGTCCTTCTTAGAGCCCACGTGAGGCTCCCGAGAAATCAGGGACCCACTTTCTCATACAGAGAGTTTTAGAACTCTTTAGAACCCCTCCCCTAATAAATGTAAATTAAATTGTGCCCTTGATCCTGGGCCAACATTTAACTCAGGAGCTAAGCTTCCTCCACAAGAAGAACTGGATTAATCAGCTCAAAACTGCAGTCACCACCATCACCCCGATTCTCGCCACCAAATCTGCACGTTCATTACTGAATGACGTCCTGTCCGGCGCACGACACCACCATCGTTGATAGGAGCTACGATTCATTACACGTCTACTATGTGCCAGGCACATCGCACTTTCACTGTCCTGCCACCTTCTCACAACAACCCTTCAAGCCGAGAAAACTCCCATTTTACAGGCACGAAAACCGAGATGCGAAGTGTCTGCTCAGGGATTACACAGACGGAAAAGAACTCAAGCCCAGGATTCACCACAGACTACCCTGCCTCCCAAGGCTCAGGGAAGTCTTTGCTCTCCCCGTACTTCAGCAACAGCTACTGGGGAGACCCCAGAAGAAACAGCAGAGGCCTGAGCGGCTCCCCTAACCAACCAGCATTTTACAATTTGACTAAAACTCAATTTCCCCGACATTAAGACTACTCTGACTTTTTTTCAAAATAAGACCTGGGTTTCAAGGTAAACCCCACAGCTGCTCTGAACTCTGGAGGAGCCAAGAGTGGGGTTGAGATGCTGGGAGCACAGTTCTAAAGGTGATCACATTTACCAAGCCCAAAATGGACACGTGGGGCTTGCCAAGAACAAGGAGCCTCAGATATGTCATTTGGGGGCCATTTGTGGCAATCAAGTTCCTGGAACCACTGCTGGCAAATGCCCATGATGCCTCCACTCTCCCTGGAAAATTGTAGCTATGCCTCTTGGCTGTGATGCAGTCAACACACTTTTAGGCCAGCCATGGTGATCAGAGTTCTGTGGGCCTCTCTAGCCCTCTGGACACCCTAGCTAGCTGGGAGCTAGTCAAGGAAAGCTTCCTGGAGGAGGGAGGGTTGGGCAGGCCCTGTGAACAGAGAGGATTCAGGGAGGCAGAGAGAAGGTTATGTCTTCTCCAAAGAGATATCCTGGCACCACAAAGGAAGTTGGTTTTCATGGTCAAGCTGACCTAGATTTGAATCCTTGAATGGACAGATGGATGGACAGATAGATGGACAAATGGACGAATGGACAAACGGACACATGGATGGATGGATGGATGGATGGATGGATGGATGGATGGATGGATGGATGGATGGAGGGAGGGATGGATGGAGGGAGGGATGGATGGAGGGAGGGATGGATGGATGGATGGATGGATGGATGGATGGATGGAGGGATGGAGGGATGGATAAATATATTAAAAAATAAAAGAAGGAAGACTCAATTAGTTAACCCCAAGGCTACAGTCCCTCTCACTGTCCCATTTGCCCCTCCCCTAGCACCTATCAGTCAAGATACACTGGGTGATGTCACAGCAACAAACAACTCCAAAACCTCTGTGGCTCTGAAGAGCAAAGGTCTAGTTCTTGTCCACACTACATGCTGTGGGTTGGCTGGGTCTCTGCTCCACGTTCTCCTCACTCAGGACCCAAGCCACCACCATCCTGCTGTTGCTGATTGCTGTCACATTTCATTGGCCAAAACCAGTCACTTGGCCACCCCTAATTTCAAGAGAGTGGGCATTGTCCCCAGAATCAGTGGGATGGGGACTGGGAGGCAGGAAAACAGAATAAAGGCCCTGGCCCTGCCTCTTCCATCCAGGGGTCTCAGAGGCCTAAGGGGACACGTTCACTCCTCCACTCCCTAGCCCCATGTACTGTGGGTGGAGGCCTCAGGATTATCGAGGAGCCCAAGTCTTTCTGGGGGCTGGATCATAAATTCTGTCCTGGTCCTGTCTCAGATGAATCTTGCTCCCCACTGTGCCCTCCTGAGCCCAATGATAGGCCATGAGGCACCCAGGAAGAGAAATATGGGGCATCCAAGCTGAAATGTTCCTTGGAGTTCACCATTTACAAAGAGAAACTGAGGCTCAGAGAGAGTAAGTGATTCCCACGGCCCAGCTTACGAAGGGCAGAGCTGGGTCTCCAGAAACTCTGTCCAGAGTCCCTTTGGCCCTCAAATTGCAGGCAGGCACCTTCATAATGTGACACAAGGGAGCGAGAAATGCCTGCCTTTCCCCTGGCCAGGGCTTGACTGCTGATCTTGACATGGAAACGTGGTCCTTGGAGGAAAGCTGGGGGCACTTAAGGCCTCTCACTAGCCCAGGGCCCCTTCCCATCTGCAAGGGAAGCAATGAAATCAGACACATTCCAGGCCCTGTCCCACCACATCCCAGACAAGTCTCCTTGGGCAAGTCACTTCACCTCACCGAGCCCGTTTCCCAATCTGTAAAAGAGAGGCAGTGATAGCTGCCCTGCCCAATTTGCTTGGCTCTGGGAAGGCGTGGGGATGTTTCTCCCATCACAACATGTCACACAGGTGTGTGTACAAAAAGGTGCTTTCCTCCCTTCTCCCCAACCACCCAATCAGCCCTGGATCCCCAGAGGCCAGCACCAGTCCCGCACAGAGTAGCATTCGGATGATGTCCTGATGAACCAAACTGATTTGTTCTTGATGCATTTCATCAAGTACCTGTCGACTCTGGGGCCAGCATTGTGGGAGCCTGGATGACAGAATCCCTCAGTCCTAGGAGGAGCCCAAACACATCCAGCAAAGGCGCAGGAGAACAGGAGGTCCCAGGCCCTCCCTTGAGTTGTGGGGTTTTCAGGCTAACAATTCAAAAGACTATTTACTTCTCTTGCTGGACTCTAGGTGCCTGTCTGTGTGTCTGTCGCCCCTGCACGGATTTGTAGCCCATTTTTCCCACTGGTTGTGAGCTCCATGGACACCGGGACCCGTGATATCCCCAGTGACTGTCCCAGGGCCTGGCACATAGCTGACCTTCACTGCATATGTATTGACTGGAGGAATGATTTTTCTACATCACTGATCTGTTCCTTTGGGCAGGTCCTTCTCTCTGAGCCTTGGGTCCTTTAACTATAACATGGGGAGGTTGGGAAAATAACCTGAAATAACAGTGAACTTCGATAACCTCCTTTGCAAAATCCTCAGATCATCACAGGCCAGCAGTAGCCATGGCTGTTTTTATCTCCATTATCACGACTGAAGAGGAGGGGGAGCTCTCTCAGAGATCCCTTGGGGATCCACACTGCCCTCCCTCCCACCCCAAAATACTTTCTATGAGGAAATTGAGACTCGGAGACATGAGAGAACTCACCCAGCTCACACAGAACTTACAAAGCGGATCCGTGGGAGACAGCATTTCCTGAGTGTCTGCAGTGTGCCTGTCACTGTACTAGGACTGACACTTCTTTTGCCTCATTTTGTCATCCTCATCTTACAGGTGACGAAACAGGCTGACAAATGTCATTAACCTTGCCTGAAATCCCAGCCAGTTAGTAGAGGAGCACCTCCCACCCCCGCCCGAGGCCTCAGCCTCAGACCTCAGTGCCCACTCCACCCCTTGGGGAGGTCGGGATCTGAGCAGCGCCCTGGCCACCCTCAGTTGCTCCCGGAAGTGCCCTGTGTGTGCACCTTGATCTCCACACCCACGATGCCAGGAAACCCCAGCAGGGCCTGCCGAGCTGTGGGGTATTTATAGCGGACATGCAGAAAAGCTGCCACCCCCATCTGTTTACCCAATGACTTTCCTCTAGCGGGACACTTTCAGCCCCGCCAGCCACAGACAGACCCTCAGCGCCGCCTCATCTATTTTTTCCTCCCCACTTAATTTTGCATCATCCCAGCTTCCAAAATAAACTTCTCCAAACCAGCCAGGCTCATTCTGGCCCAGAATCCCTAACGAAGAGCCCCCCTCAGTCCCAGCCCCCACATCATCCCATATGGCAGAGCCACCAAACCCAACCCGGCCCCTCGGCTGCCTTTGGCCTTGATTTAGAAGCAGCTGCTCCAGGCTTCTGACACTCCAGTGCCGGGGCGTCTGCATCTGTGGCGATGGTGGCTGCGCATCTGTGTGCATGGTTCCTGGCTGGAGGCCCAGGGTGCTGCCCCCTGCCCTCCCAACTGCCCCCTCATACATACCCACAGATGTGCACGTGCACACACACACGCACACACGCACACACACAGCATCCCAGCTTCAGTCTCTTCCAGGGCAGTCTTCGTTTCTGCTCTTGCCCGGCCTGGCTCCTGCTGACCTCTTCTGGTTTCATCAGAGGACCCACCAACTCTTCCATTTTTGCCTACTCGCCACTCTGAATTTCTTTTCTCTCCCAGTTACACCATGCCATCTCATCTCCAGGCATTTGCACATGCTATTCTCTTAGCCTAGAATTCGTACTTTTCCTCTCAAACCATTTGCCGAGCTAACCTTACTAATCTGTCAGCACTGAACTTAGTTATCACCTCTGCCAGGAAGTCTCCCCTGACTCATTGAGCAGTCTCTCCAGCATCTTCCACATCAAAGGCCAAACAAGCTTAGAAGCCACACCCAGGGCGGAAAGGAGTCCCCACAATTCTCCAAGAATTCCTCAGCCCAGCCCTGGGCCCTGCATACACAGGCCAGCCACCTCTCTCACCCCCAGAAGAAAGTATTTCTATACCTTAGGATCTGACAGAGTTATTTAGTCCATCCCCCTGTGGCAGAAACCAGGGACATTGCAATCATTCCAGAATTATAATTCCAACTTTGTGTTTGCTCCCTTGAGTTGTGGGGTTTTCAGGCTAACAATTCAAAAGACTATTTACTTCTCTTGAACCTTTTGCTGAGAGTGAGGATAGGAAAGAAACTAATGGGTAAGTCTGTTCCACTTAAAAGAAAAGAAATTTAAAGGCCTATTTTTTGGATGAAGAAACTGAGGCTTAGAGAATTGCACTTTATTTATTCATCTAGCACTGTGCTGGGCACACAGTGGCACCAGAAATACCAGGAACAGCAAGCAAGACAGACACGATCCCCACCCACTCGGAGGCCATTTCTACAAATAACTATTTAATAAACATTTTAATTAGGTTGATAGGTCTTCAAAGGAAAAGTCCAGGCAGCTGAGAGAGAATATGTAACCAGGAGCCCAAGGAAATCTTCCAGGACATGACATATAAGCTGAGCCCTGACAACAATTAGCCCGGTAAAAGACAGGTCAAGGGCGTTCCTGGCAGGAAAATAGTAAAGGCCTAGAGGGGAGATGGAGGGGAGAGAGAGAGGAGGTGGAGGGGAGATGGAGGGGAGATGGAGAGAAAGTGGAGGGGAGATGGAGAGAAGGTGGAGGGGAGATGGAGGGGAGATGGAGAGGAGATGACGGGAAGAAGGAGAGGAAATGGAGGGACACAATAGATGATTTCCTGAAAGACACGCAGCCTGTGAGCCCAAGGCTAGCTAACCCCAGGGCCTTTGCTTGTGTTCCTTCAATGTGAGGGCAGGTTGCTGCTAAAGGAAAACAACCCTAGGAGCTGCCTCCATCATTGCCTCTTAACCAGAAAATTGGATTTCCGATATAAGCAGGACAAACAGGTTACCATCATTCATTCTACTTTTCTAATATTTAAGAAAATTAAGCCCTCTACTAAAATATCTTAGCAATCTATTTTTTAAAGATTGTAATAAAAACAAGTCAACAAAAGAGACATTCAAAAGCAATTTGGCACCTTATGCAGTAATCCTCAGCTGTCGATTACATTCCCTGTTCCCATGAACTTATCAGAATGCCTCTTCTAACTCACCTTAAATACTTCTTTATAAGTCAGACCTTTTTTCCAAGACTCCAAGATTACACATGTCTGAGGCCTTATAGGTAATGTGAATTGCCTTTGAGAAAAAGTCAAGTTCATACTGCCCACCCCCTCAAGTTCCCTTCAGGCCAGTGAGCTGCTTTGGAGTTCTGCCATGTGCAAGGGATGGGTCTCACAGGGCCTTCCTGCACCTGAAAAGCTTGTTACCTAGATTGGGACCTAAGAGCAGGTTCAACACGGCTCGGATTCAAACTTCTGGCTCAAGGCATAGTGTTAACAATGCTGTCCTGTTCCCCGAAGGAACCAGCATCACTTCTAATTCAAGCCATTTTCAAGGTTCAAGCAGAATGCTCAGCCACAAGAAGTGTTTTCACCACTGCTCCCTGTTTCTGGAAGGAAAGAGCAATCTCCCAGCTGACTCAGTGAGGTGGGGTCAGAGCCTAAAGAGCAGACAAGAGGATGAAGGCGGAGAGGAATCATTTTCCAGGATTTGATCCAGAGGGGAAGAGAAAGCAAGCGCAGGAACCCTTTTGGGGACCAGAACCAAGACGTGAGGCTGAGTGTTGTGGACAAGAACCCAGACCTGCTAGCCAGGGTACACAGGGGGGTTCCAGGGCAGTAGCAGGCAAAGGCAAATCCCTCTGCCCTGACCCATGAGGTCTCCCACCCTTCGGGTGGGTGGAGAAGGTACGTACCACTTCTCCTGTGGCTGGGGATACAACAAGATTAGAAACACCTTGGGGTGAAAGGATTACCACTTCAAGTACAGGATTTAGAATCCTAAAATGACAGGATGTTTGAGGTTGCTTTTCCTTTCAGTGCTAGAAGAGACCTGAGAAAGGGAAAATTAAATTCCAAGGTTCCAGGTAGAGAAAATGGGCTCCAGCTAAAGCAGAAAAGACTGCAGTTAGACATGAGGTAGGAATATCTGACCATCCAAGTGACGGCATCCTGGAATGAACTCGCAAAAGCAATTCTTCATCCCTGAGACCGGAATGTAGAAAGACCTGCCCAGACTGGTGAGGCCCAATCAGAGGGGCCCAGCTTTCCTGAGCCTGACGACCCCTCCTTCCGAGCAAAAGATTCCATAGTGGGTGTGCTTATTAGTATAGACATCGATGGTAAAATAACAAAAAGCCACCATACATTTTGAAATGTTTTCAGTAACTTTGCATTTCATTCATCATAAACCATCTACAAGCATTGAAAAATTAATTGTACAACCCAGCACCATCTATGAAGTCTTCTGGCCCCCTGCAAAAAAAAAAAAAAATCAAAAACAGAAAAGGTTAGATTAATCTATTCAAACTTTAAAAACAGAAATGTCAGGGACAGAGGAACATGATAACTTACAGCACAAATAGCCAACGCACAACGGGGACCCTCTACAGATCAACCAACCTGACGTCTGCAATGATCAAGGGTATAAAAAAGCCACAGGTGAGGGAGAGAGCAGGGCATGCCCTAGATTAAGAAAAATTAAGAGGCATGACAACCACCTGTAAACGGACATTTTGGAAACTATTGGGGACATTTGGTTAGAATGTTACCATCAATGTCATTAGGTGAGAAAATCGTGTGGTGCTTATATAAGAAAATGACAGCGGTGCAAACGCTTAACGACCGGTACTCTGGGGTGGGGGTGAGAAGAGAGCCTAGTTTGTCACGTGTACTGATTTCCATGGTGTAAATATTCCCACCATGGCCAATTTCAAACTCCCACCATGACATCATTGAACTAGGAATTTAAAAGAAATAGCACAATCAGCTCTTAGCAGTCAACATCAGCTAGTTTTAAAAATCTACACTGACGGATGTACAGGTGACAAGGATTGCATTTTGAAATAATTCAATAAAGAAAAAGAAACAAACAAAAAGGAGTAGATGAAGAAAATAGGACAAAGTGTTGATAATTGCTGAATCTGGGTGACACATACATGGGGATTTATTATACTATTTATTACTTTCTTCAATTGTGTTTATTTGAACACTTTCATAATAAAAAATTTAAAACTCCAATCGTTTTATGTGTAAGTAGGAGAGTTTTATTACAAGAATTCTAGGTGCACACATTGATTCTTGGACCCCTACCCTAACTCCACAGCCCCCCACCCGGGGGTCTGAAGTAAAAGGATGAGAACCACAAGCAATGGCATCACATGTCCAAACCCATCTGTCAACCCATCAACAAGTCATGACCAGGGTTTCTCCATGGACGCTGTGCAAGGCTGAGGGTGGAAAGAGAGCTCAAAAAGAGAAAAGTGACACGGGTCCTGATTAGAAGTGCTGGCTGTACCTTCCGCTAACGCTGTGAGCTGGGGCAACTCATCACAAATTTCTGAGCCTCTATTTCCTCATTGGCAAAGCAAGGCCAGTAATAATTTATGGCGAGGATTAAGTGCTATAAGTAGGCACAGCTGCTGATAGGGTCCCTGACACACAGTAGGATGCTCAGGAAATACCAGCTTCTTTCCTTCCCAAAGGGCTTTGTTGGGGGTGCAGGGCCATGACTGAGGTGCTAAAGATGTGTGGATGTCACTCCCCTTCATTTGTGAAGCTGGGTGCCCTGCTGCCAAAAATGTTCCCATTTTTCAAGAGGACCCGGGGATCGAGCTTCTTGTGTGACTCTCCCAAACTTGAAATGTTGTCAACAAAGTCATATATTTAAAAACACTGGGCGGGCCAAGCAAAACACACCTGCAGACCACCAGAGTGTGACTTCTGTTTTAAACTATAGACCCAAAGGAAGCGCTAACAACCACCAAAGCTGAACCCAGGCTTAGAAGGCTTTACACATAGTGTCACATTGATTCCTCACAATATCTCTTATAATCCCCATTGCACAGATGAGAAAACTGAGGCTTAGAGAGGTAAAAAGATCTGGCAGAGCAGAGAACAAACAAGTTTTTCCAAGAAACGGACATTCCACTTTACCCCGTCTCTAGACTCCTAGAAGCGTCATTAGGAGCAACTGCCAGGCCCTGAGAGTGCAGGGAGCTACTCAGGGCCACACAAACATTTATGAGTGGCTGAGAAGGGTCAGGTTCCTATTCCCTTCTTGATCAGGGTCCCAGGGTAGTCAGCTCGAGAGGAGAGGACTATGCAGATCTGTCCAGCCAAGTCCAAGACTGCGTGAGCTATGGTGGCAAGAGAGAACTTTTCATTTCCTTGAACAATGCACATATAGGCATAAGAATGTTCTAGACCCCAAGCCTATGCCCTCAGTTTCTGCACCTCAACAATCTGGGAAGTTGGATTGGAAACCCCAGACCCCAGCGGCCCAGACACTTCTTTACTGGGTGCTAAGACTGGGCTGGAGGTACGTCCAAGCACATTGCTCTGGACCCATTCACCAAGAGCAGGCGATAACTTAGTCCCGCAACATGTGGTTCTTTCCGCTTAAAAACTTGGCCAGGTTTCCCTTCCTTGGTGAATTTTCAAAGTTTTACTAGTAAGAAAGGAGAACTCACTCCAAAAGTGGGCCACTTAGAAAGTTAAGGATTGTTTCCTTCGACTGAGGAATAGGAAATAGCCAAGAGGAGTTCAGACTCTGTTATGTGTGGGGCACTCAGTGCTTTAGGCATGTAGAGGGAGCATAGTGGGGAGAGGGTCGAGGGTTTACAGGGACTTCCAGGAGAAGCCTGGGAAAATTCCATGACTTCCCCGTCTCTTGTCTAGTGAACAGTGTAGTGAATGATTCAGCACCCAGACCTCCTACGTCCCAACCCTGGCTGTGCCACTTACTAGCTGTATGACCGTGGGCAATCCAGTTTAAACCCTCTGTGTCTCAGTTTCTCCATATATAAAATGGAGATAACAGTGGAAGCATCTATGACACAGGGCTGTTGATATACCTTAAAGCACTTTAGAGCAGCACCCGGGCTTCAGCACCTGTAAGTGGGAATAATAATAGAATCTACCTCCCAGGGCTGTGATCAGGATTAAATGAGTTAGGATAAGCAAAGTGTCTGGAACAAAGGCTGGCACTGCAGAAGCACTAGATCCCTGTTTGCTATTGTCTGTAATTATATATGAAAGAGCTTTTGACAATTGAACGTTTTAATTAATTCGCATTTACATTGTCACAATTGAACTGTTCTTTAAAGTTAGAAGGACATTTTCTCAAAGAGACTTTCACATTAAGACTTTCCACTGACTCAGACCGAAGGACTCCTCCTCGTCCTTATCACGAGCAGGGCGGGCCTTTCTGGCCTTGGGCCTCAGTTCCCTCCCTCCCTCCTCTCTCAGTTCATTCCAGCTCACAGAACTCACACCCACTGCTTCATGTGTGTCTCCCAGCAGCCCCTGGAGAAGGTGAGTCAGGTAATATCCCCAACGGATGGATATGACGCTTGATGTCCAACAGCTCCTCAAAGGTCAGGGGACACGTGCTGTGGGACAGGGACTCAAGCCCAAAAACCTGAGCCCCAGGTACAGGGCAGCATGGGGCCTGAGGACATGGCTCTGGAGTGCTGGGTCCACCACTTTGCTTGGGCAAGTCACTCACTTCTCTAACCTTCATTTCCTCATTTGTAAAGTGGGAAAAATAGCAATACCTGCTTGTGGGGTTTGTTGTCAGGATTAAATGAGTGACAGCATGTAAAGCCCTTAGAATAATGCCTGGCATATGAGGGCTCAATATTTTAGCAGAACAAAAACATCCTACTTTGCCTGGCCGAGTCCTGCCTCATGCCTGATAGCCCAGCAAATCTTCCAGTTAGAGTCCCCAGTTACTCTCAAAAACGGTTTGGAAGAAAATTTTATGGCCACCCTAAAATAATTTCCTGTTGCTGTTTAAATTGTTATTACTATTATTATTATTTTCCACCTTCACCACACTAAAATTCCAGGAAGCCAATACATTGACTCAAAATAGTTCACTAATTCAGTACCACGCTTAGGTGAGAGTGGCCCTTGCACTGGTCCCCACACTCTGGTCATCCTCCAGCTAAGATCTCATCACAGGGAGAAGAAACCATGGGGCTGAGGGGATGTGCCCACCTGGAGCCTGTGCCCCTCCTCTAGATCACACTCTGGGTACCCAGGACCTGGGATTCTCTGCCCACATGGCCCTAAGCCGACTTGCAGGATTTGGGTGGGTCTTCTGAGATCCATCCCCTGAGGACAGACTGCACCACTGGGACGCCCAGCCCTGGGCAGCCCTCCAGTGGGGAGGGGCAGTGTGGACTACACTTGTGCAGGCTGAGACATTCACATGTGTGTGCACAAGGCCCCTTGCAGGGCAGATCAGGGTCAGAGGTGGGGAACAAAGGGGTCTCCTCTCCCTGTGCCACCATGCTCCAGTGCAGCATCCGAGGAGTCTGAGAATTCGACATTCAAAGCTGGTCTTCCAAGTTGTTATGAATATGTACTTGTCAAGAGAGGAGAATAGAACATATTTTATTTCACATTTTGTTAGCTTGATTTATAACTTTCAAATATTTAGACATATGGTATGTGAGACTCCATCTGCACTCTTGCTCGGCCCCACAAACCGCTGCCACCTTCCGCCCACTCTCAACATCAGATGTTTACTGAGCTCCTTCTCTGTGCCGAGCCCCAGGGACTCCATGGGGTGAAGGGCACCATCCAAGCACCCAGACCAGACCATCCACAAGGCATCAAACCTCATGTTCTTAAAACAGTGAAGAGCACCAAGTCAGGGCTGAGGGCATAGGCCTGGTCTATGGCTCTGTCCCCAACCCCTAGCAAGGTGGGGCAACTCGCTGCCCCTCTGGACCTTAGTTTCTCCATGTAGATAAGAGGTCCTTTGAGGTGTGAGCAGCTGTGGGACGCAGGCTGAGGCAGGATGAGAAGAACACAGAATTAGACCAGGGAGCTGGAGGTTGTGACGTGGGCATGGGCAGATAACTCTTCCCAGTTGCTGTGGTGTGGAACTGAGCACTCTGCACCAGCGAGGCCCCGGCTGCAGCCCGTCCCGTTTCATTCATCCCACACACACCGCAGCCACCTCCTCTGTGCGGGGCACTGAGCTAGAGCCCGAACCTGATGGGTATTCGAGGATAAATAAAACGAGCACCCCAGACGCCAAAACGCAAAGCAAGACTCGGCGAGCGCGCTGCAAAGAGACCTCCCCTCAGCTCCCTCCATTCTCACACCCCCGACCCCCGGGGTGTTACGTCCGTTTCTCGAACGAGAAAGCGGAGGGCGGCCCGGAGAGGTAAGGGACTCTATGGAGACCCTGCTGCTCGGGGCGCGCCCCGGCCTGGTGGCCAGCCAGGAGCGAGGTTTCAGACTCCCGCCGTCTCGGGCCACCGTCCCAGGCTCCCCGAAGCTGGAGAGGCCCGTCCAGCTCCCGGGGAGGCTCAGGGGGGTGAGCGCCAGGGAGGGGCCGTGCCAGGGGACGCGCGGCCCGGGAGGCGGTGGCGGGGGCCTGGCGGGAGGCGGCCGGGCGGCCCCGGAGCTCCCCCGGGCGCGCAGCGCGGGGCGCCCGGAGCGCACGCCGCTGGGTGCGCGCAAGTGGCCGCCGCGCTCGGGCCGGTGCGGCCCGGGCCCGGCCCCGCGGCGCCGCCGGGGGGCGAGGCGCGGCGGCCAGGGCGGCGGTGTAGTGCCCGGGGCGGCGGGTGGGGGAGCTGCGCCCGCCGGTCCCCCGCGGCCCGGGCGGGGCCCCGGCAGCCGGGTCGCCGCGCCCCTGGCCGCGCGGGGCGCGCCCGCGGCGGGCTCGCGCCCCCGGTCGTCCCGGGCGTCCGGCCGGGGAGGCCCCCGCAGCCGCGCGGTCCCGCGGGCCAGGGCGGCCGCTCCCGCCGCCGCCGCGGCCCGCCCCCGGGGGGTGTCCCGGGCCGCTGGGCCCGCCCAGGGAACCCCATCCTCGGCCCGCCCCCGGCCCGCCCCCCCGGCCGGCCGCCCGCCTCCGCCTTCGCCGCCGCCGCCGCCGCCGCATCCCGGCTCCGGGGCGGCGCTGACAGTCGGGTCCGCGCCGGGCAGCGGGCGCAGCGGCGGGCAGGGCTGCCGGCAGGCACGGAGGCAGAGCGCCCCGGCCCGCCCGAGGGGCGCCCACCTGCCGCCCCGACGGGAGGCCCCCGCGCGGCCGCCGCCGCTGCCCGCGGCCGCACCATGAGTCCCCGCTCGTGCCTGCGCTCGCTGCGCCTCCTCGTCTTCGCCGTCTTCTCCGCCGCCGCGAGCAACTGGCTGTAAGTCGGGCCGGGACCCGGCGGGGCCGGGCCGGGCCGGGCGGGGCGGGGCGGGGCAGGCCCCAGGGGCAGCGGCCGGTGCCAGGCGGCGCGGGGCGGCGGGCGCGGGGGGCGCCCGGCAGGTGTCTTGGCTGCGGGACGCGGGACTCGGTCGCGCGGTCCGCTCGCTCCCCGGGCCCGGGCCTCCCTCCGGACGGCCCTCCGGTCCGGGTCCGGCTCCCAGCCCGGAGGCGGCAGGGGTGACGGCGGCGCCCGCACCCTTAGGCGGCCCGCGGCGCCCGAGAGCGCTGGGGCTGCGGGCGCGGGACGGCTGCTCGGGGAGGGGGCGCGGGCGCGGGCGCAGCCCAGGCTGCGCTGACAGGTCTCCAGGGAAGCCCGTTATGAGGAAGGGCCCGGGTCCTGCGAGCAGGGTAACCCTGAGGAGTCCCTGAGCAGGCTCCCCGCGCCGAGCTGCGCCGCGCTCCGGGCCGGCTGCAGGCGTGCAGGGACCTGCTTCGGCTGCGGCGGGCGCTCGCCGCCTCGGCTCTCCCTGGGGCAGGAAGAAACTCTGTCCAGCTCTGAAAGAGGACAGCGGCCCCCACCACCACCACCTCGCTGTGTGTCGCCTAAGGGGCGGGGGGCGACCACGGGTGACCTGTCTCGTTTATCCTTGAAGAGGGCCTGACTCAGGGGGACTCCCTGTGAAGGGACCCGAGGTTCGCTGTGGGGTGGCAGGGGGAGATTCTAAAGAGATGAGCTTGGGTGAGTGAGTCAACAGGGAAGCTAGGGAACGCTGGACTCCTTCTCCATCCCTTCCAGTGCCCACTCCCCCCGCCCCAGGCTTACCCCCGGCCCTGAGAGCTGTCCCCATCTGATGTGGGCAGCCAGTGGGGAGCCAAGCTCCAATATTGATCTGAAAAGCATGAGGTGGGAAGGGGGGTAGCCAACAGTGTAGCTGGGGTTTCCATGGAGACAGCGGGAGAGGAAAAAATTCTCTCTGCATCAAGACCAAAGAACAAATATCTCCCATGAAATTGCCCCGAGTGTCCAATGGCTGTTGCTATGAGGTCATTGCGGCCAGTCGGGGCCCTACAGGCTGGAAGGAGAGTGTTCTTTGGGGTCTGAGCCACCCAGGGCTTGGGGGACGGAGGTGATGTGGAATTCTCCCAGCTGTTCAGATGGAGGACTCTGAGGCCTCCCGAAGTGGCTGCGGAGCTTTTGTTTTTCTTGGAGGCTTAATTTGATTAACACTTCAGGGGCAGGGGCACAGTGTACAGAAACCAGGGCACCACCACCTCCTCCCACTGCTGCCCTGCAGACCAGCCCCTGGAGTGGGGCACGGAGCTCAGAGCTGAGGGGGAGAGCTGATTTAGACTTGGGGGAGCCTGCGGTCCCTGCAGCTGACCCTTGAAAGCATTGGTCCAGAGCCGGGGTCTCCATGGTAAGTGTGAACATGAGGAAGAGCAAGGACTGCGGGGTCTGACCCGACCAGCACAGAGGGCTATGAAAAGGCAGAGAGAGAAGTGGCAATTCCGGTGTCTGATCCAGGCCTTCAGGGAAGAGAACGACATCCTCAGTAGAAAGTCCTTCAACAGCATCTAGTGTTTGGGCTCAGTTTACAGATGGGAAGACTGAGGCCCAAAGAGGGGAAGCTACTTGCCCAAACTCAGAGTTAAGAACTGAATCTAGGTGCTCTGACTCCAGGCAGTGACATACCTCCATCCCTAGAGCTGTCCCAAAGTTAAGCTAGGGTGGCACAGGTGGTGTCACCACCCACCCTCAATTCAAAATCCTAGCCAGGGTGGCAACCCCAGCTTTGGGTCACGCAAACCATGGGGAATTCCACCAGCTCACTTCTCTTGTGCTGGCGCCGTGGGGGGTGGGGTGAGGAAGGCGGCCTAGAGGTAGAAGCAAGGTTGGCAAACCTGTTCTCTGTGACGGTGATGGTTCAGGTTGCCACGGAGTAGTCTCTGGATGACCCCGCTCACTCCTGCTCCACCCTGGGCTTTGAGCCAAGGGTCTCTGCTCAGCCCAAGGCAGTAGGAACAGAGACTCCCAGGACCCTTCCCAACCAGAGAAGCCGTGATGGAGAAGAGATCTCTGGGCACATCCAAGACTGGGTCATTTGCCTTGTATTCATCACTCTCCATCCCCAGGCCAGAGACTGAACCAGCTCTTGGGGAAATCAGTGTCACAGCCTGGTCTTCAAGGAGCTTAAGGTCTCTGGAGAAAGACAAGATAAAAGCAAAACCACTAATGGGTGGGGCGGTGTACATGCTGCTGCTATCAGAGGAAAGAGTTGAGTGTGAGCTGGAGCCGTCACAGAGGGGGCGTTTGGCCTGGAGGATGTAGAATCATAACAAAAAGAATAATTACAACAGCTCCCACTGACAACATCTGACTCCCATTTCACAGATGAGAAGATTGGGGATCACAGAGACCATCGTCCAAAGTCACCTAGCTAGTAAATGGCAGAAAGATCTGACCCAAAAGCTGCCTCTAGAAGGAAAAGCTTCAGGCAGGCAGGTATGCTGGCTGGCACTGTGGCTTTTCAAGTGTGAGCCATGCTGGAGGTCTGGCCCCAGGAGGATGGCTGGCAGCACCCTCCGAGGGGCAAGGCCTGGCTGTCCATTCCCCTTCTAGTACCTAGAGTCAGGCTTTAGTCCAGGGATGGCTGCTTGGCCAGTTGCAAGGGCCGGTGCTGTCTGTTGTCTCAGAAGGGCGGGTGGCCTGGCAGGCAGGCCAGGTGTCCCGCTGCGTGCAGCTGTTGGACAGGACGGAGTCTGGAGCTGGGAGGGCTCCGCAGCCTGAGGCCTGGGCAAGCCCAGAGAAGCTGGAAGCTGTTGATTAGACTTGTGTCTGGCACCCAGAGCGAGTTGACAGCTTGTGGCAGCTCCCACCACCGAGGCAGGGATGGATGTGTGGATCAAAACAGTCCGTCAGTGGAAGGCTTTGGTTGGGCCTCTTCCATGTTCTGGCCCATGGTGCTCAACAGATTGCTCTGAACCCCGAATGGAAGTACTGGGAAGAGTTAGGGAACAGATAAGCTAAGGTTTCACCACTGCGGATTTCCTGGGGGGAGGCAGTGGTGCACGGAGCAGGGGTCCCAGCAGAGGCCCACTGGGCAAGGGCAGGGAACCTGTGCTACTCTCAAAGATAGCCCGGCAGAGAGGCTAAGAACTGGACCTCCAGGACGACAGTCCACGGTTCCTTCCCAGTTCTTCCACTGACCAGCTAAGTGACTTTGGATAGCTTAGTCAGCCTCTCTGAACTTCAGGTTCCTCATCTGTAAAATGATACACACCCTTGGTGGGCTGTGAGGCCTCACACGCATGTAGCATCTGAGCACAGTGCCAGGCACACCAAGGGAAATGGCAGCTGTGGCTGCTGCTGGAAGCTGAGGGCTCCTGTCAGTGAGATGGGGGAGTCATGTCCTTGTTTATAGGGATAATGGGCTGCTGCTGTTCCCAAACCCTATTTACCCCAAACTATTCAGTCCGGATCCTGTGAACTTACACAGGCCACACAGGTGGATCCCCAGGCTGCCACCTCCCCATTCTTTAACCAGGGCCCCTACGAGAGCTTCATAGAGCCAGGGAGGCCCAGCCTGGCTCACAGGCAAATCCTGCTGGCCCGAGGAGTGGTTGCTGGGAGAGCCCGTCAATGCCACCGGGAGGAGGCATCACATTCCTCACTGGATCTTACTTCCCACGGGTATGTGTCTCCCAGCCAAGCTCCTGTGTGCCTGGTCACCCAGCAGGGTATGTAACTCCCGTGTATTGGGCAGGGTAAGGCCTGGCACTCTGGGTGCAGCTCACTGGGCCAGGTGTACACAGAACCGGCCCAGCTGTCAGTGCCAGCTCCACAGGTAAAAGTGTGGCCCCTCGCCCCTAAGAAGTATTCCCTTCGTCTCCAGATAAAAAGGATCCTTCTCTCCCTTCAAAATAGTAAAAACCCATTTCCTTAGACCTTCCCCCACGGCTATGGGCATTGAATCACAATCAGTAGCACACCCACAGCCCTTTTATACCAGGATTTCTTAAATCACTCTGTTGATATTTTGGACCTGCCCTGTGCATTGTAGGATATTTAGCAGCATCCCTGGCCTCTACCCACTAGATGCCAGTAGGATTTCCCCCTCCCCCACCAGGTGACCACCAAAAGTTGAGAATCAATGGATTACAAAGCACTTTTGCACCCGTCACCGTATTAGGACCCCATAACGTCTTCCCCTCCCACATTCAGAGGAGGGAGTCTGTATTCTTTTCAGCCCCACTTTATAGGCCCAAAGGTGTAGTGGCTTCCCCAAGGTCACTCTGCAAATCATAAGCAGGACTTAAACTTCACTTGCTCTCCCATGTCCAGGTCTCATGGTTTTTATCCCCTGCCTACAGAACTGTTTCGTATGGTATATAAGGAGCGTGGCTTCTTACTTCTTCCACAGGGTTATAAACACCTCTCAGCATCTTCTGAGTGTCTGGCACATGTCTGATATGCAGGAGGTGCTCAGTCAGTGTGTAACGGATGTTCGCTCCAGAGGGTTCGAAGTTGTGGTCCAATAGTGCCCTATCTTCAGAGACCTCGAGTAGGAGGGAGGCTCTGCTCCACTGCCGAGTCTCAGGTGATGCTAAGATGTGCCAAAGTGCATGTCAGGAAAGGTAGCTGTCACCCAGCAGGTCTGCTGCTCTGGGCTCAGCTCTCCAGCTAGGCACACCCCTCAGAGGCAGGCTAAGCACTTTCTCCCCTCACCCTCCATTGCAGGGCATTGGACCAGGCCCTGCCCGAGGGGTTTGTTCAGGCGGCAGTCACGACCCAGCTGTCTGCTATGGCTTGACTTTCTTCCCTCAACTCTGGATTAGCAATTGAGCAACTCAGCAAGCATCTGACAAGACAGTGCTCCCCAAACCTGTTGAAACTCGCCCAACTTGGGCCCTGTGGGTGCATTTGGAAAGCTGAGCATTTGCACCGAGCCTCCTTTTCTCGTTTCTCCCCCTGGGAAGAAGGGCTTTCCCTAAGCCAGCCAGACACAGAGTTAGCCAGAGAAAGAGCCACTGATGGGGGTGACAGCTTCCTGCCATTGGCCCCTCCCTCCAGTCACCCCAATACCAAACCAGCTTGAAAGAGCCCATGCTGGTTTGCTGGGCAAACTCGGCTGGAAGGCCAAGCTGCAACCCCATGGTTGCTGTCCAGATTTCCACAGGAGTGGCCAGGTTTTATCTCTGAGTCCTGAACTGCTTCTTCTGTGATTCAGCCAAACCCAAGAGAAGGCTCGATCCCTGCCGAGACCCCACCAGCTTCTCTTCCCCATCCAAACCCCTGTCCACCTCCCCCATCTCCTAGCAAACCTGAAACCAAACTTTGTTTTAAAAGTTCCCCGGCCAAGTCAGAACCCTGAAGTGGAGGGGACCTGGTCTGAGAAGAGAAGGGGAGGGAGGTCGATGGAAGGAGGGGGTGATGGGTCAGGGCTGGGAAGGGACCGCCCCACAGCTCCCAGCTCAGAAGGCAACCTTGGGGAGGCCCATTGGAAGCAGCAGAAAGTTGCTGATGGGACTGGAGGGGCCTCTCTCCTGCTGTGATGCTGAATGGTCCTTTCAGACCCTGTTTGTCACTGTGTTCACACACAAGTCCTATTGGGTCCCAGGAACTCTTCCCCAAAGGAGACTAAAGGCTATTCCTCCTGAGTGGGGGGTACCCAAGGGTCTTGGCATCCCAGGCACGGAGGACTGAGTCATGGCCATCAGAGTGAGCGGGGCTCTCAGAGATTATCAGTTCAACCCCATCGCGGGACATCGCACCTCCAAGCAGAGGAGTGCCTAATGAGCCCCATTCGGTCGTGTAAAACACTTGTCAAGACCTACTCCATCAGGCCCTGTGTGAGACGCTTTGGGTCACACAGCACAGTATGGTAGTGCTGGAACTCCCTCCCAGGTCTCCTGTCTCCCCAGAACTCTCTCTGTAGCAGATGAGAGCAGACCCCGAGCCAGCCATTCTCTGCTTGAGGTGATGCCTACTTGGAGCAAGGAAGGAAACAACGTCCAGTTCTGTGCCTGTTGGGATGGGATGTGGGTTTGGTCACAGGCTCTCCCAGGATTGGGCCTTTAGAAGGAATCCACCGAGGAACTCACTACAAACCTGGAGCCACTAGAACATGAGCCTCATTCCAGGAAGACAGTGAAGGAGCTGGACAGCTCAGCTGGGGTTCCACCCATCCCCCTCTCTCCCCCCACCCCCCGCCCAGGGCTTCCTCAGTGGGACTAGGGAGGACAGTTCAGTGGTTCAATAACTATAAGGACAAGAAAGGCACTCTGGGAACATGGGTTGGGTGGGTCTTTAAGAGGAAGGAGCTGTCTGCTAGCAAATTAGGAGACAAAGCAAGGTCAGGAAATACCCTAAATTTGACACCCATTCACCCCACAACCATAGCTGCCCCAGAAAGAGAAGGAGGTGTCTTGCCTTCGGCACAGCTCTGGGGCTATCCAGGCTCAGGTCTAAGTGGCCACTTCTTGGCTCTGAGTCAGCCACCAGCTCCCCTGGGAACAAACACTTGAACATGGGAAATGGGGGGCTCCCAAACAGACAGTGGGGGACACAGAGCCCTCAGAAATGAAATATGGGGAGCTGGGACACTGGGGTACTGAAAGTAATGGAAACCGAGAAGACAAGAGACAGAAAATGGGGTGCTGAACCTTCTGAGGATGGGGATCCCAGCAGACAGAAAGAGGGGGACTAGCACCCTATGGTGCAGGAGTGGGGACTTGGACTCCAGAGGAGGCAATCGTTTCCCCCCCAGCTGAGGAATGCACTTGGAGCAAAGGGAACTGGACCTGGGCATTGAGAAGTCTAGAGTTATGCTAAGACCGGGAAGAATGTGGAATAGGAGCAGCACCCACTTACCCCACAGCCACTGTTCATGTCTCCAAGGCCGGCCCCTCCTCACTGGCTGCCCCTGCAGGGGCTTCGGGCCAGCAGCAGTAACTCTTTCCATGGCCCCCGAAGCTGCCGAGACCGCAGGTCCAGACACTGTCCAGGCAGCTGCATGACCACTGAGACGTCTCCCTCCCCAGCACCCCCCACTCCTAAAAGCAGCCCAGACGCCTTCACTGTGCTTCAGAAAGACATGGAGCTCTGGGAAGACTCATCAGTGGAAAAATGAAGCCACCTTCCTCAAGTCACTGTTCGTTGATGCCGAACCATCATGTCCTAAATACCCAGGGCCACCTTTGGAACCTGATCAGCCAGCCTGGGCTTAGGACCCAGAGTGACCTGTTTCCAAATCTTGGTCACCCCCGACTGGCTCTGAGCCTCATTTTCTTCATTTGCAAAATGGAAGGGATGACACCCACCTGGCCCACCCTGCATGGTTGCAATAAGGATAAGTGAAAGAAAGCTCTATTGTTTAAAGAGCACAAGTGACAGAGGACACGAGGTCCCTCCCTGCCAGTCATCTAGTCCCATACATGGTTTCCAACCCCCTGGACACAACTGAGCTTGTTCAAGATATCTACTGTTCCTGCCCTCCTCACCCCAGTGTCCCCAGCAACTGATCTTCCCAACCCCATCTCCCATACTCTGGTCCTTGGAGGATCCATCTTATGGGCCAAGAAACACCAGAAACACATTCTAACTCCACATACTCCATCTGGAGATTCCATCAAAAGCCTGCAGTTGCAGTCGAGGCCGAAGCAACTCACTGCTCCCTCTGGGAGCATATCCTCCTCTGGGTGTACTCAGCTGGGAACCCAGGTCTAAGAGAGCTGATGGAGGCAAGCAGAGAAGACGAATGAGCAGAACCGGGCGGGTCCAGCAGGGGATCCGGCTCAAGGGGCTGTGAAGAGGCTTTGCGATGGCAGCAGTGACGATTATAGTGAGGGTAAACATTTAGTAATGATCATATAACAATGTCACCAATGGAGGAAGAGGGCCTACTATGTGGACATTTAATCCAGTTAAGCTTCCTGCGGTAAGAATCACTATTCTACCCACTGTGTAGGTGAAGACACTGAGGCTCAGCCATGCTCACCGACTTGCCTCAGATAACACAGAGACGGGGTTCTGACTCTGCACATCTCCCTTGCAGTATGCCACACCACCTCCATGCTGATGCTGAGAGTCTCGGGGACAAGTCCTAGGGGAGAGGATGGCAGGATAGTGAGACCATGAGTACAGAAGGTCTGGACGACTGGTGTCGGGTCCTGGAGGACCAGGTCGGCCCCACCCCCAACCCCCACGAGAACACCCTCTGGATGGGCTGTGTGACTCTTGCTTTCTCCCAGCCCTGCGTCTCCCAAAGTAGCTCACTGCTGAGCAGACAGGCACTCCGTTTCTTTCTGGCTCCTCCTCCCACCCTCTTGGCCTTCCTCCTCCCTGGTGTCACAGGCAGGACCGCTCCTAAGGAGGCTCTAAATGTGGCCCAAGCAGAGAGGCCAGAGGGAGGGGGCAGAGAGGCCTGGGCTGGTGTCCCAGCCCCCACCTGGACACCCGTAGGGCCAGGACCCATGACACTGATCTGCTTGGCTTCCCAAACGCTCCAGCTATTTCCCGTCCCCTCTCCTCCGGACTCGCAGAGTAAGAGCCCAGGAGGAGTAAGAGGTGTGGACTTTCCTCTAGGAATTTGTATATTTTTTGGGAAAAAAAAAAAAGCAAGCAAACCTGGTAAAGCTTGGGACAAGCCCAGCTAATTTTAGTTTCTAATGAAAACAGCAGGTGGCCGAGAGGATCTGATCTCCCTGGCAGGGCCAGGGCCCTCCAGCCTTGCAGGCTGCAGGCATGGGCAGGAGCGTGGGGAGGGCCCCCTGGGAGGAGCCTGAAGGACCTGCAGCCCCCGTTTGAGAAGATGGGGCACGAGCTGGCTGGCAGCAGCAGCCAAGGCAGCCTGGGCTGGTGGGATAACCTGATCTATGGCACGGCTGTGGCTAGAGTGGTAGGTGGCTGAGGCGGCAGGTGGCAAATTGCTAAGCCTATCTGCAGCACTGGCAGGAAGAAGCCTAAATTGGGGCAATGCAACCAGAACAGGAGAAGCGGGGACAGTAGAGGCCCTCCACAGGCCGGCCCAGCCCAGTGGCGACCCACACCGACCACGTCCAGGCTCTCTGTCTCCCTCAGAAATGGCTTATGCAGTCGATATTTGAGCCCAGCCTGGCTCCAGAGTCAGCAAGTGGCACACGTGTCTCTGGAGGAAAGGCTGAGTGAGCCACCTTAGGGTGCAGAGAGAAGGTTCCCAAGGTCCCCAGGACCAGTTGGGCCTAACCCCTAAGGGCCTCTAAGCCCTCAGCAGACTGAAAGGCCAAGGCAGCCACCATTTCCTTCCCTCACCCATCCCTCCAGTCCTCCCTGTTCAGGAGGTGAGCAGAGGAGACCTAGTCAGGACAGAGTCCCCTGTTCATCTAAGTTTTTATTAAGCACCTCCTCTGTGCAGCACCCTCTGCTCGGCACTGAGGAGGCCCCAAGCTGGACATGACACTGAGGTGGCTCCAGACCCCGCAGCTGTCAGAGGAGGCAGATCCACAGCCAGGGTTCAGCGAGAAGAGAGTGCCTAGTGGGAGCTGGGTTCGCCTTCCGACTTTGCCACTCACTAGCCGTGTGACTTTGGGCTAGTCACTCCACCTCTGCTGGGCTCAGTTTGCTCATCTGTAAAATGAGGCCAGATACCCCAAGGGTGCCAGAACGATCAAGCAGTGCTTGACGGGGGACAGCCTGCAATGCCTGGGGTCCTAACTGTTTTCACCCCATTTCTAGGTCCATTCCTAGCTCTGGCACCCAGCCCCTCCCAGCAAGGTCCTTGGCTCTGGGAGAACTTGGGTGGGGGTGGGGCCATGCCTTCTGTGGCATGGAAGGGGACAGCTGCTGGCCCAGATGAAGGCCGGGGTTGGGGGTGGTGGGCATTGGTGCCAGCCGTGGGGGCAGGGCCACTCCTCAGCGGAAGAGGTTTCTCAGCTTCTTCCTGGAAGCCGTCCCAGTGACTCACAGCCGTGGCAGCCTAACAGCTCACCCCTAAATCCCTACTACCGTTATTCAGTCCATCTCCCCTCGTCGAGCTCTGAGCCAAGGCCAGAGGGGGTGGGCGGCCCCTCTGGTCCATCTCGCTCCTTGTCCAATGGCAGGAACTCCATCTATCAGCCTGGCGTAGGGTCAGGAGGCCTTTGAGGCTTGGACCCCCCACCCATCCCAGTCTGTAGAAGGAGGGCCGCCAACTTTGACAGTGGGAAAGGCTGCACGGGTCCACTGGTTTATTGTACCCATGAGACAGGCTCCGAGAGAGGCGGGGACTTGCCCAATGATCACACTGAGGGTTGGTGGCTCAGCCAGGCCTCCCCAGCCTGCGCCTCCTGCCCAGAGAACCCCTGCCTGTGAACACCTTCCCCAGAAGCCCGGACCCAGCACTGCCCTACCTGGCCCCCCTTGGCTGGCTAGACGCATAGGCGGCCAGCTCTGTGACCCCATGTCACAGAGGCCATGGGGGTCACCACCCTTCTCCAAGAGGCCAAGCTGGGTCTAAGCAGGAAAGGATCCAAAACTGGGGCCCACCTTCTCGTCCCCTCACTCTGGGCCTCCCGAACGTGGACCTGGCCCACAGCCAGTAGCTGGGCGCTTGGCGCCCCCTGCAGGCCAAGATCCCGGGTGGACCTTCTCTACAGGGACCCCTTCTCTCCTCGGGCCCAGGTGGGGAGCACCCAGGCAGGACGGAGGAGCCCAGTGGCCCCCTCGCCTTCTCGATGCCCTCTCCCCCTACCCCTTAAACTATCCTCCTGCCCTGTCTGCCCCTGAGAGGCTCAGGCTTCTGCCCGGATATTACTAGTCTTGAGCATCCCCTAGGTGGAACCTGGTAGAGAAGACAGGGAGCCTCCGGGAGGCAAGGATTGAGGGGAGTGTCCCAGCTCCCTACATTTCATTCCTTCAGGCAGAGAACCTCGCAGTTACGGGGCCCCCGCAATGTGCCCAGCTCAGAGCCAGATGTGCCAGCCACAACGAGTCACGTTAAGTTCTTACAGCAGCCCTGTAGGATAGGAACCATCATCTCCATTTCTAGATAAAGAAAGCCAGGTACGGACAGGGCCCACTGCCAGGGGACTGACTCTGCGGCAGGTGAGGAGAGTGGGTCCCAGAATCAGATCTCCCCTGGGCTTAGAAGGAAACACCACCCAGTGGTTACCCGAGAGCTCCCCTAAAACACCCTCCAGGCTAGCGCCAGCCCTGTTCACAGCTGCTCCTGGGAACGTGGTAAAAGTGCAGATGCCCACCTGGACTGGGGCCCAGACACCTGCACGTTCTACAAACCCACAAATGTTTCGACGCACAGCCAGATTGGAGGACCATCAGTCTGGTCCAACCCACATGCCTGACAAATAGAATCCAGCTGCTGCTTGCACGTCTCCGGGGACGGAGTGTTCGGTGACCAGCAGGCAACCCGCTTGACTGCACCTTACCTGGCATCTGTAGGTTGAACGAACCCAGCTCCCAGCAGCTTCTGCCCACTGGTGTCAGTTCTAGTCGTCCGGCCACATCTTCTCTACCAAAGGCTTTGAAGTCAGGCAAAACCAGGTTCAAGTCCTGGCTCCACCTCTTAGCAGCTCTGTGACCTTGTGCATAAGGCAAATTGCTTAGCCTGTCTGTGCCTCAGTTTCCTCCTCTATAAAATAAGGGTTCACTGGCTTGCTGCGAGGATAAATGCAATAATGTAAGTAAAGTCCTTAGCCCAGTCCTTTCTAAGTTCTGCAACAGTTCTCTATTTTTATTATCTTCGTCATATAAATTTTCCATATTTAAATCGGGCTTTCTGTGCCTTTCTTTGTGGTCCTCATTCATTCATTCACTCCTTCAGTTAGCAAACAAAGGTTGAGTTCCTGCCCCATTGCCTCGGGCTCATGTCAGGCCACCTTTCACACATAAGCAGTCTTTTTGCCTCTGACAATTGTTCTTGACTTAGCCAGAACTGGTATCTTCCCCACATTACAGATGAGAAAGTTGAGACCTAGAGATGGTGACCTTTCCTGTGACCCTTCTTCCAGCAAGAAATCTGTGTGGCTTCCCTTATAGGAAGCAACAGCACCTTCACCTCAACTCCCCAGAAAGCCCCCCTCACCAGGTTTGCTGGCAAAGCCCCCTGGGGTATGTGGTCCTAGGTCACTGTAAAGTCAGGGGCAGCAGGACCCTCGCTGTCATGTGCAGAACTCCTGATCTGAACAAGGTCTGAGGGTACGGCCTGGGTCTGAGTTTCCTCCTGGGAGGCGGTCGGAAGGCCCCTTTCCCAGTCTGTGCTCACCTATAAAATGAAGAGTCTGGGCCAGGAACGTTCCTTAAGTCTATGGTTCTCTGTGCTCTGCTGCCCCCCAGGAACGGGGAAGCCAGCCCCAGGCAGCCTTTCCCAGGGAGGTGAGCAGATGCATCACCCACAGAGCAGGTGGGAAAGGGAGCAGGGAAAGATGAGGAGGCCTTCCAGGGGCACCACTCAGCTCTCCTCCCACATTAGGCTGCCACTTGTGCACCTGTTACATGCCGGGGACATGAGATGGGGGTGGGGGCCTGGCAAAGGGGCAGCAGTTACAGCACAAGTCATGGGGACATCCAGACCTGGGCTCCAGTCCAGACCTGTACGACAAACCGGGTTGAGCCAGTCATTTCACCTCTCTGAAGCATACCTGGCACTTAGCAGGTGCTCGGTGGGTACGCGCCTCCTTCCCTTGAGAGAGGGGCTGCATCTCCACAGAGCCTTTCCCTGTCCTAGTGAACATTTTTGCATCTTGCTCCCGAGCCCCTTGCCTCCTCTCACTTCACAAAGTGTCTGTCCTTAGATGAAGCAGAGCCTTCCTGGGCTCCTCAGCCTGCTGTGGAGGACAGGCAGAAGGAAGGTCCTCGGGGTTTGAAGGGGTTAGAGGCTTGGCTCTTGCACTTGCTATCTGTGTCACCTTGGGCATGTCACCCTCTTAGCCTTCATTCTGGAAAACGGGCATAATAATTATCACCTCATAGATTTGGGGTGAGGATGCAACAGGATAAAGTGCCTGCTACTGTGCAGCACATAGTAGGTATTCAATGAACAGTAGCACTCTCTTGTCCTCCACTGAAATGGATGCATTTAAGCCCTTCTCCTCACATGTGCCTAGTCCCAGAGCTTCTTGACTGTGATTGTGATCCTCACCATGACCCTATGAGGTGGAGCCCGCATTGTCACCCCATCTTCAGGCTATAAAAACTCAAGGAACTAAGGAGAGAGCATGGCACACTTTGATTCTGAAGACCCCCTTGCCTGCTACCCACCCATGTGTCGACCATCCCCAGGCCCCCAGCGTTCCACTGCCCTCATTGTCCCAGCCCCAAATGCTGCAGCACTGATGCTGGTCTCCATCTGGTAGCCCTGGGATGTGGCTAGCAGTGAGGCTCTTGGCTTTGCAGCCAGAAGGTAGGCTTAGGTCACTGGGGGTGGAGAGAGATGCCAGGGCAGACAGTGACTCCCAGCTAGAGGGCGTGTCAACATGAAGGGGTTGGAGCCCAGGGGCTGGGGCTGGGGTAACATCAGGGCACAGACCCCGGTGCAGGGGCCACCCAGAGCAGGGAGGAATCCCATGGGGTCTCCAACTGCTTTGGCTGCCTTGAGGTGGATGCCTCCTTGTGCGGGACAGCACTTTCCCCTTTGCCCTGAGTGCTGGGCAAGAGGGCCTGTCTCTGGGTCCAGACAGAAGCTGACAGTCGGGACCCACGCTGGGGCAAGCCGGCTCCCAGAGATCTGGGCTGGGCACAGCCTCGTCCTGCACGTGGAAAGAGGAGGAAAGGGGCTCTGCACCGCACTCCACCCCCACCATCCTCTCCCCAGGTACCTGGCCAAGCTGTCCTCGGTGGGGAGCATCTCGGAGGAGGAGACCTGCGAGAAGCTCAAGGGCCTGATCCAGAGGCAGGTGCAAATGTGCAAGCGGAACCTGGAGGTGATGGACTCGGTGCGCCGCGGCGCCCAGCTGGCCATCGAGGAGTGCCAGTACCAGTTCCGGAACCGGCGCTGGAACTGCTCCACGCTCGACTCCCTGCCCGTCTTCGGCAAAGTGGTGACGCAAGGTGAGGGAGGGGCTCGTGGGGGGCTGGGGCCCAGCCGTGCCCCAACGCGCAGCATCTTCAGTCCTGGAGCTGCCATCCCAGGTTACAGAGGAAGAAAGCGCAGCCCAGAAAGTGGAAACAATGGAGCGACCCCGGGCTCCTCAGAGAGTGGACAGTCCAATCAGAATTCAGACCTGGGGGTGGGGAGGAGGAGGGAGGTAGATGGGGTCAATGGGGTCAAATATGTGGTGACAGAAAGAAATCTAAGTATGGGAGGCGAACACGCGGTGTAAATATATGTACGCCTTATTGTTAAAGTGCGCAGCTGAAACGTATTGGATTTCGTTAACCAGTGTCACCATTAAAAATATAAATTAAAAAAGAGAGAGAGAGTTCAGACCTGGGCTCCAGGCCCACATGCTGTCTTACGTCAGCACTCAGCCTCTCCTGCGTGAGCCCCTCTCACTCCCTGTCTGTTCCTCTGAGGAACTGTATTGGGAGCCACACTGCGCCCAGCCCTGAGACCCAGAGACAAACAGCACCAGCTCCGACCCTCCCGGACTCTGTCCCAGCTCACTAGGCATAGTGGCTTGCACACCGATAGTGCTAACTAGGGACTGGACACTGCAAAGTGTTTTAACTCATCTGGCCCTTGGGGATAGGCCTCCATGTTATAAGCGAAGAAACTGAGGCGCCTAGAGTTTAGGCGACTTGCCTAAAGTCACAGAACTAGAAAGTGACAGAGCCAGGACTCAAACCCAGGCAATCCAGTTCCCGGGTTTTACCGACGATGAGAAAATCTTATGATGGAGAGGAGATGGGTGTCTTGGGACCACAAGGGTGGACCCCTCCCCTGGCCAGGGCTGGGGCTCAAAGAAAGCTTTTCCAAGAAGGTAAACCCTTAGCCGAGACCAGAATAGTGAGAATGCATTAAGCCAGAGGGTGGTGGGCCAGGGCATAGACAATGTTCCATGCAACTGGAAGGCTCCTTGAGAGGTCACCGGGTCAAGCCTCTGCCCTCGAGGAAGTGTTCTAAACCAGCTGCCTCTTTTTCTACTTCCTGAGCATGAAACTGACACTCCCGAGCCACCAGCAGTCTACAGGGGCCCTTTGACTTGCTCAGGCAGCAGGAAAGCATTGCCTGGGCCAACCTTTGTCTTGGCACCTGTGATCCTGGACGTCTAGGGCTGCTCGGCTTGTGGCAAACCATTTGGATGTTGTTGGAAACCAACTGTGATAGAAATTTGGAAGCCATTCTCCTGGGAGCTGGCAGAGGCCAAAAACGCATGATCATGCTTGGCATTACTGAGCTCTGCTGCTCCAGAAAAGCAGCAGAGACCCAGGGAGCGGTCTGGTAGCGAAGGATCTCCCGGGACAGTGATGCCACTGCTGAGGGCCAGGGCTGCCTGTTTGATGAGGCCCAGATACTAGGCTCAGACGACAGCCCCTGAGCACAGGATGTTCTTCACACACAGTAGGTGTTCGGTGTTTGGGATGGACCGGTGGCTAGATCAGCGGGTTCCATGTGCCGGGCCTTTTCACACCCCCGTGCCTTTACTCAACCCACTTTCTCGGCCAACCCAGTGGGACCCTTGTCCACAGTCTTCCCAGCTCCCACGAGCAGGTAGCTGCTTTTTCCTCTGGGATCCAAAGCTCTTTGTTCATGCTGGAGTTTTTTCCTTTTTTTATTTATTTTTTTCCTGTTTTCTTTCCATTTTTTTTCGTAATTTTTTTGTTTTGAAAAATTTGAAACTTACGGAAAATTTGCAAGGAATTGCCATATACTCTTTACCTAGATTCACCAACAGATCACATTTTAACCCATTTGCCTCATCCATTTCTCAGTTCACACACGCACATTTTCGTCTAAACCGCTGGTGTTCACACGGCTTTTATTACACCTTCTAGACTGAACTCTGATGCCTGTCTCCCCCACCCCACCCTGCTATCCCTAAACCCTGAGCTCTTCCAAGGCAAGTGTGATGTCACAGCACATGGCAGAGCCTTGGCGTGGAGAGGACAGTCAGTTGATGCCTTCCAATGACAGGAAGCAAGCCAGAGCGCAGACCGGAAGGGGCAAAGAGAGGCAGGTGTGGGCCGGTGCTGGCCTGAATGCGGACCCCATCGAGAAGGGCCTTGCTCACCCATGGCAGCAAGTTTGGGAAGACACCAGGCATCCTACCCAGCTTGGCTGGAACCTGTTGCAGACTACAGTCAGAGTGGCCTGGTCGAGCACCAGTCCCCTTGGAGCTGAGTCAAGGTGCCCTCGCCCCAGGGCCTGTTTGGAGGAGTCCAAGATCTTCCCATCCATCCATCTCCTAACTTTCATATTTTTCATTTTCTCCCCTAGTAAAATTCCTCTTGTAAAATGTTTAATTTGCCTCCATTGAACACGAGAAGAGACTTGTCCATTCCAAGGCAACGTGCTGCTCTCGGAAGGTGCAGGGGTTCATGAGGTGGCTGCAGGGAAAACATGGGCAAGCAAGGCCTGGAGCAAGTGACTTCACTCCTTTGAGCCGTGGTGTCCTCACCTGTCAGTGAGACTGACAGGTGCGCTTACCTCATAGGGTTGTCATGAAGATTCAGTGACGTCATTTGTGGCAGCACTTAGTGTAGACCCTGACCCAAGAAGAGCTGTCCATCATCACCAGCTGCTGTCGTTTTTGGCAGTGGTGACGGCAGCAGTGGCGGTCTGGGCAGGCCTGTCTCGTCGCCCCCAGCTTTTGGGGATGGGGAGCTGGGCCAGTACCCGCATTCACGAGCTGCCTGGCTGGGGTCATGACCACACACACACACGGAAGAGGCCAAAGTTAACAGATCCCCGCCCCGCAGAGCTAGGAACCCTCATTTGTCGAGGGCCTCCTGTGTGCTGCCCGCATCAGATCACCCTGATGACAATTCTGAGAGCATATAGTAGTATTTCCATCCCACAGCTGAAGAAGGGGCTCAGCTAGCAGAAGGTGGTAACACACCCAAGCCTGGGGCCTGCCAACTCTTGGCTGTGAGATCTTGGGCAAGGTTCTTCCCTCTCCTAGCCTCAGCATCCTGCTCCTATAAAGTGGGGACAGTCCCAGGACCATTCTCCTGGGAATCCCATCAGGAATCAGAGTCAATGCAATGCCTCTGAAGAATTAACTGACTCTAACAGACCCCCCCACCCCACCCAGCAAGAGGAGGCCAGTGCTCTTACTGCCAGCATTGCCCAAGCCCCTCGCTCTCCGCCTCCAACGCTGCGCTCCCACCACCCCTCAGCAGTGGAGGCCACCCTGCTTTTGGCCCACTGAGGCCAGATGGACAGTGAAATAATGGTGACCGATGAGGGCCGTGTCTAGTTAAGGCCAAATGCGTGCTCTCAGCTGAAAAACTCCCAGAAATTTGGTAAAATTGGTGTCTGGGCAGCCAGGAATGGGTTCTTGACTGAGGAGCAGTCATTAAGGGCCAGATACGGGATGGCTTCTGTGCGTTTCAGTCACTGCCTGGAAACAGTGCCTAGAGCAGCACCTGCACATAGTAGATAACTGATAAAATTTGTCGAATGAATGAAAAGGGATGGAGGATGGGAGGGAGAGGCCATAGAGCCTGACAGAGGTTGCCGTGAGCTGATGTACTGGAGTCTCAGAGCAGGCTGGCCTGAGTGGGATGAAGAGAGGCAGTGCAGACTCCCATTCTCCTGCTTCCCTCCATCTCTAGACAACACCGGGCCTCCCCCTGCCTCTTTGTATCTCACTCTATGACCTTGATCAACTTCCTGTCCTAAGAAAGAGGACTCCATGAGCTCTTAGGCCCCTTCAGACTCTGGCTGCCATGGTTGGGAGGGGATGTGGTGCTCTGGCCGCAGCAACGTGAGGCTTCAACACCAGGCCCACCTCCCTATGTGTCTAACATCACCGAGGACACCTTACTGACTGTAACTCTGGGCTGGATTTAATAAGTAAATGCTCTTCAGACTTGGGCTGTAACTCACTATAAAACTTGTGTTCTCATCTTTGTCCTCAACACTGGCATCATGTTGGAGCCAAAGAGGGTAAGGAGATGCCTTCCTTCAGAGTGACCCCTCAAGCCAGCCTTTTGGTGCCATCAGATAATTTACAAGGTCGGGGGTGGGTACCCCAGAGACACTGCCACTGAGAGTTCCTTGAACATGAACTCACCTGGGTATTCCTAGAGCATGGCATAGGGCCTAGCTCACAGCAGGTGATCAGTAAACATTCGGCGAGGCAGCAAGGGAAAAGTCTGCCCTAAGGAAGTTTGAGTCCAAATCGCAAAGATATGGGCAACTGACTGGCCCTCAGAGTGTATGTGCCAGACTGGTATTTGTTAGCAAACGAATAAAACGGCTTTAATCACCCAGCAATAATTCTCACAACAGCTATTATGTCTCAAGTGCATACTGTGCGCCAGGGCCTAGACTAAGCCCATTCCATATTCGACCTCAATAGATTTCCAGAGCCACCTGATGCAGTCAGTCCTATTATCAGCCTGTTTATGGTCAAGAAAGCTGGAATCACACATCTAGGAGGTGGCAGTGCCATGCCTAGAACTCAGACCTGCCTGACGAGCATCCGCACTTTCCCAACACCAACCCCTGTCTCCGAGTAGCTGTGAGGGGCCTGCTCTGTGCCCAGCCCTGGGCTAGGAGGCCAGAGGAGAAGTTTGAGGGACAGCCTGGCCCCAGGGACTTCCCATCCGACTTCAGAGGCCAAACACAAGATACTTAGAAGATAAAACAGGCTGCAGCCCGATTCTGACCGTGAGGGGTAGTCAGGCCAGTGAAAGCAAATCTGGGATGGTGGGAGGGGAATGCAGGAGTGCGAGGGTCTGGCCTGCCGGGCAGCAGGACTCTCCCCTTATTCAACTTGGGAAAATGAGGCTCTGAGAGGAAGGTCACACCACTAGTAAAAGTCTTAGCACAGTGTTGTCCAGCTCCAAAGCCTTTATTCTTCCCCCTGTCCGATCCTGCATCATCTCTTAAATCCAAAGAGGCTTCCTGGAGGTGGTTTCAATAAAAGGTGAGCTTGGCAGATGAGAGCAAAGGAAACTGGAAAGGCAGGCTGGGGGCAGAGATGAGGAGGAGACTGGGAATAAGGTCTTTCTCGGAGACCAGTGCCTGTCCTGCCCCACCTCCCTAGGACCCTGCTGAGTCTGCTTTGGAAACATGCGAGTTGTGCTGGGAATGGGACCTCTACCTGGTGCCCTGGTGCCCAGGAGATCGCCATGTCCATGGCTTCCTTTCCAGCCCAACTCAGCTTCTGTTGGTTCTCCTTTAAACACCCCTTCCCAAACGGCTGTCTTTCCAACATCTGGGAGAGACATCACACACGATGTGCTCAGAAGAGCATAGGCCTTGAGTCAGACAGGCCTCGTTCCAATTCCCTCTTGGCCACGGACTGGGTGAGGGACCCCAGACAAGCCACCAAGCTCCACTTTTCCCTCCAAAGAGCAGAGCTGGAGGGAGCTGGTTGCTAAGGTTGGCATGAGCCTTGGACAACATATGCAAAGGCCCTGGCATCCTCAGAAAAGGGAACTGATGCTGGATCCATAGGATAACTGAATCCCCAGCCCCAGGCAGCCTTAGCACCTTGGGAAAGACGGCATCGAGGTGCGATCCAGAGGACACACAGGATTTAGGCCAGTGGAGCTGGAGTAGGAGATACTCTGGGAAGGAGGAAAAGCAGGAAGAAAGGAGTTGAGTGTGGGATGTGCAGACATCTTCGTGGAAAAGGCAGAAGGTTGCAGGGCAGTTGCTGGCACCTTAGAGTCCTGCCTCACCCTGGGCCGGCTCCGCTGTCCCAGGAGGACAAAGCCAGGACTATCTTCCTCCTGTGGCTGGAGCAGGCAAGTCCCTGACCAGGGAGCAGTTTTCTACCATGTTGCTGGGGAACTCCCTTCTGCTCCACTCATAGGCATACCGCAGTCCTTCCTCTCAGTGGTCTCTGCCAGTTACCCCACTAGTGAGCAAGGCTCCAGCCTGGGCACCCAGGCAGAGAGGAGAATCTGGGAGGGGCCACAGCACTAGAGTCAAAGGGCTGGGACCCAGGGCCAGTTAGAAAGGACTATAGGAGCCGCTGCCATCAGCTTTAGGGTCACAGTGGCTTGGCCACATTATCCAGGCCTTCTGGGGTTTTCTGTGCTGAGCACAGAGGCCAACTACTTACCATCCCCCAGTAAAGAACCCACAAAAGGAACTGGGCTTATCCCAGAGCACATGAGATTTAGGGTACACCTAGGGAAGCCCTTCTTGGCTTCACACATGAGGTGGGGAAGGATGGACTGCATGTGTACTCCTGGGTGCACCGGGCTCTGTGAGGTGGGGTAACATCAAGGTTGAAAGCTCTGATGCCAGGTGCCCGAGTTCAAATTCCCGTCCCACTACATCCTGCCAGGTATTGTCAGACAAGTTGCTTCACCCCTCAGTGCCTCAGTTTCCTCATTTGTAAAAAAAGTCTCTACTTCATAGGGTTGTTGTGAAGAATACATAAATTACATGAAGTGCTTAGACAGTGCCCAGCACAGAATAAGGTGCTCTGAAAGCTTTAGCTCTTTTTATTATCATCTGCCTTCCAGAATCTACTCCTTCAGGCCCAGCCCCAAGCTGAGAAAACCACAGCATCCTTGTTCCCAAGGCCAGGGCAAGGAGGACCTGGAGTCCTGGCAGATGGGTATTGGTTCGGGGAATGAAAAAGGGGTCTCCCTGAGCAACCATACATGGCTCCCTGTACCCCAAGAGCCCCAAGTGCTCAGGGAAGAGATGAGGCCAGAGCTTCAGGTGGGCCCAAGATGCCTGAGAGGCTGGAGAGCAGGGAAGGAAGGACCGCACCAGGCCAGGAGCTGGGGCCCATGGCCCTATCTCCTGCTTTCCCTTCCCCCTTGGTCTTTGGGGCAAAGAACTGTGCCGGTTCAGGCCTGGAAATACCATAAATACCAGAAACTGAAGTCGTCTCTCTTCGGGTGGCCGCAGCACAAAACCAACCAACAGGATCCTGCTATTAACCTCCATTAACTTGGAGAGGGTTCCATCTCAGGCTGTCGAGGCCCCCACGGCCCTGGCCAAGCCCCCTGACGCTGGCCCAAAAGGGCCAGGCCAGGGCGGAGGGCGGCCAGTGGAGAGTGGGTGGCAGGCTGTAGCCCCAGCTCAAGTGCCGAAGCAAGAACAGGGTGTCCTGAGCCATCAGGGCCTGAGCTGCCCCCACTGCAGCACTCAGCTTTTTCTGCTGCCTGTCCACAGACACGGGCACAGAGGAGGTGATTGTTTCCGTCTGACCACGGTGACTGCTCCCCAGGGCAGCCGAGAGCACAGGCCTGGGTGTCGCAGAGGTAATTGCCAACCACGGGGCCAAATCCTGCCCCCTTCACTCCTGTGGACACGGACACTCCAGCAAGAGACAGAAGGACAGTCACGGGCACACAGAGGCCCTCACAAGACCCAGGAGAGGAGCAGGGCCTGTCTGGTCACACTCCCAGCCAGCCATGCACACATGCACCACACTACACACTCTCTCTCTCTCTCTCTTGCTCTCTCCCCCACCCACCCACACCCCCAGAAAGAGGCTCCACAGAAGCTACACCCCCTGAGGCACAGTTCCTAGGAGGATAAAAACACCCATTCAGGCAGGGGACGGGGCAGGCACCAAAATAGCAGCACTGAGAAGTCACGGCAGGGAAAGAACAGACACAGACAGAGGCAGACAGACCTGTGTTTGAGTCCTGTTCTATTAATTCCTGGCTGGCTCTCTGGGACCAAATCACTTCCCCTCCACAAACCTGTACTGCACATGCGCCCTCTGTGAAATGGGCACAGATAAAAGCTCCCAGCGGCAGATGGCATGCCCTCATCAGCAGTCGTAGTGGTAAACTGTGGAGGCCACTGTGATTACACGTCATTCTTAAAGAGATAAGGGAGCAGGACAGCAGGCCCCGCCTCAGCAGGAAGCGCCAGGGCAGGACTCTAAGGTACAGGGAACCCTCAGAGCCCGGGGGGCTGGCTGAAGAATAGGTACAAAAAGAACACTGGGCTTAAGGGAAGCCAGACCTCGTCTGGCAGCCCAGCCTGGTGCTTCACAGCTCTGCAGTACTGGTAAGTCGAGTCACCTCTCCGAACCTGCCTCACCTCTCAAAAATGACGTGAACATCATTTTTGCTTATACAACCTTCGTGAGGTTGTATAAGAACAGTGCCCACGGTCGCTAATGGCACTGAAGCTAAGAGCACTCACCTGTGGCCCCTCCGCCCAGCCGTCTGCCTGATCAAACACGCTGTGAACGGGAACAAGCAGACGAATCTCTGTAAAATGGAGATGACAGTACTGACCTCTCAGATGCTCTGAGGATGAAACACTCAGCACATGTGAAGACGCAGGGCAGCGCCTGGCATGTAGTATGTGTATTTAGCATCCAGGTGGCGGCAATAGGCACCAGCACGGTGTCACTCTTGGCCCACAGGAGTTAGCTTGCCCTGCTCTCTCTGTGGTCCTCCAACGTTCAGGTCCACATACCCCTCCCCCTCTGAAAAGAAGGATGTAGGGAACAGCACTGGGACCCAGCCCTGCCCTCCCTCTGCCTCCCACAGGGACTCGGGAGGCGGCCTTCGTGTACGCCATCTCTTCAGCAGGTGTGGCCTTTGCGGTGACGCGGGCGTGCAGCAGTGGGGAGCTAGAAAAGTGTGGCTGTGACCGGACAGTACACGGGGTCAGCCCACAGGGTAAGTGCAGGCAGGGGGAAGCGTGAGCGGGAGGGCCGGGGCCTGGCCCTCACTCATCCGCGGACCCCTCTGCCCACCACGCCCAGGCTTCCAGTGGTCAGGATGCTCAGACAACATCGCCTACGGCGTGGCCTTCTCCCAGTCGTTCGTGGACGTGCGGGAGAGAAGCAAGGGCGCCTCGTCCAGCCGGGCCCTCATGAACCTCCACAACAACGAGGCCGGCAGGAAGGTAATGTGGCACTTCTTCCATCACCACCGCCACCGGGGTGGGGGCGGGCTCGGAGAGGTCCCCGAAACACTCTCCCAGCCACACGCTACTCAGCAAGCGTTGCTCAGGCTCTCACCAACACTAGGCACCTCCTGTCAGCCAGTGGGGTACAGGGCGGCGGGACGGAGAAGCAAACGGGAGCAGGTGTCACAGGACGAGTGGCCCTCCCAACACAGCACCCCTACCCATGTGTAGTATTGCGTGTCTCCATCCCTTTGTCACACACATACACACCCCTAATAGGTAGCAGAGCTAGGACTGGAACCTTCTGTGTCACCGTGAAGATCACGTGCTTGACTATGGTACCATCTGCCTTCTCAGTATCTGCCCTTCAAGGTTCCCGTGCAGATTCAGTGCAACCGTGTTCTTCCCCATCATGTCACTTGTCAGTTTCATGACACTGCGTTTTAAAACGTCTCTCCTCCATCAACTGCGAGTGCCCCAAAGGCAGGGACAATATCTCCTCCGACAGTCCTCACTCAACACAGCTTACCAGCTTACCACGACACGTGGTAGATGCTTACTACAGAGGAGGCATGGTAGTACACCTTTCTCCAATCCTGTGGCATGCCCCCACCCAGGCCCCCACCGTCTAGCCCCAGCGGTCCCTCCCCAGCCATCTCCGGCGTCTCCTGATGGCCTCTGTCTCCCCGCTGTCCCTGCAGGCCATCCTGACACACATGCGGGTGGAGTGCAAGTGCCATGGGGTATCGGGCTCCTGCGAGGTAAAGACATGCTGGCGAGCCGTGCCACCCTTCCGTCAGGTGGGCCACGCACTGAAGGAGAAGTTTGATGGCGCCACCGAGGTGGAGCCACGCCGTGTGGGGTCCTCCAGGGCGCTGGTGCCGCGCAACGCACAGTTCAAGCCGCATACGGACGAGGACCTGGTGTACTTGGAGCCCAGCCCAGACTTCTGCGAGCAGGACACGCGCAGCGGCGTGCTGGGCACGAGGGGCCGCACGTGCAACAAGACGTCCAAGGCCATCGACGGCTGTGAGCTGCTGTGCTGCGGCCGCGGCTTCCACACGGCACAGGTGGAGCTGGCTGAGCGCTGCAGCTGCAAATTCCACTGGTGCTGCTTCGTCAAGTGCCGGCAGTGCCAGCGGCTGGTGGAGCTACACACATGCCGGTGACTGGCGCCCAGGGAAGGCCGATAATTTAAACAGTGCCCCACCGCCTACCCCAAAAGATACTGGTTATATTTTTTGTTTTGGTTTGGTTTTTGGGTCCTCATGTTATTTATTACCGAAACCAGGCAGGTGACCCCAAGAGCAACAACTGGGGTCTCCCCGAAGCCTGGGCCTTTGTGGCTGCCACTGACCAAAGGGACCTTTCTCATGCTTCTGGCTGTCCACATGTGGCTGCTGCTGACCACTCATTTGTTATCTGTATGTTTTTCTACTTGTAGGCTTCAGGTGGGCACCGGGAGTGTTACAGCCATGTGCCTACTGACCCTGCCTTCTAGGGAAAGAGGTGGCCCTGTGGCGGGGGGAAACTGGTGCCATTTTGATGGAAGGCACACCCCCACACGTATGTACGGACCCTGGCAGCCTCAGCCTGGTAGCCTTGTCTTCTCAGATCCCCTGGAAAAGGAATGGGCAGCTACCAGGTCAAAGGCAAAGGGTTAATTTCAGCCTCCATGAGCAGCTGGAAGTTGAATTTCTGTGGGACCTTCCAGGCAGGAAGAACAGGTGAGATGAAGGCAAAAGAAGACTACAGTCCCATCCCAGAGCCCAGCCTGCCTGGCCTCCCCCTCACAGAGGGAAAGCCCCCATTCCCTGGTCCCTCCCAGGCGGGAGCACAGGCTGTCATCCTGGATCAGAGATCCCAGCTGGGCCTTTGCAGTGATGGCCCTGTGAGTCACAGTGCTGCTCCTAAGACTAAGAATGGTAATCACCCACACACACCCTGGAAAGGGCTGTGTAAAAACACCTTCTCCCAATCATTATTTCACTCAGCCAAATTTACTGAACAAATGCTATGTTCTAGGCCCTGTACTGGGCCATCTCACTGGATGATGGACAAGACAGGGATGTTTTATGCCCATTTTACAGCAGAGAGGGCAATGCCCAGCCAGGTCCCAGAGCAAACTAGATGCAGAGACAGAGCCAGGAGAGCCCTCCAGCCAGGCTCCTTCTGGGCTCCTATACCCAGGAACTTCTGGTCATCTTGGGTTTGAGCCTTGGGGAAGGGGCTCTGGCTCAAGGAAGAGGAGCCATGAGGCAACCAGAGGCACAGACCATAGGCTGAGCTAGAGTCTACACAGTTCCTGACGGCTGAACAGGCTCTGAGGAACAAGACCGCTGGAGGCTGATGAGGACAGGTAGCTGAGGCGCCCTGCCCTCGGGGTACCATGGGTACTGAAGAGTCAGCACCAGCACTCGGTCCTGGCCCTGTGTACCAACCAAACCATCAGGAGCCCAGCCCAAACTTCTGGGAGCAAGACGAGTACACAAGACCTGGCTAACCCAACTGCTTCTAGGGTAGACTCCCAAGCACCAGAGGTTCTCGCTGTCGGCCGCCTCCAAACTGCCGCCACATTGGAGCTCTAGGTTGCTGGTTTGGGGTCTTGAGCTCTGGGATCCCCATTGAAGGTTCTCAGAGCTCTGCATCTGAATTCAAAGTCCCATATTCAGAATACAGGCTCCAGCCTGGAGAAGCCCTCCTCCAGGCCTTGCGGTTTGTGCCTCCTGGTGTTGGCTCCTTCACAGAGAAGTCAACACCCTTGGCCTCCAGCCAAGCGCTCTGCTCAATGTCCATCCAAGGAGGCCAAAACCGAGTGAGATGCTGGAGCCATATTTGAATGTGGGGATAATGTTGGGGCAGGCAGGCTCTGATGTGGATGAAAGCTGAGCCGACAAAGTGTCCCCACAGCTGCCCAGCTGGGCTCACTGGTCTTCTGGCGGGCTCTGTGCAGCTGTCCGCTCAGCGCCAGGGAAAAATACTATTCTCACTGGCAGAGGCCAGACCCAGACACAGGAAGCAGTGGAGACCTCTCCCCTTCCAGAGACAGGGCTGAGCCACTCTCCCCCACCCCAAGTCCTATCCCCATAATCAGGGGAATAGTAAGTCCAAGCTAGGTACTGGCGTTATGGGCACTGCCCCCAATAAGAAGTGAAAGGGTCTGTGCCCTTTCACAGGCTTCACTGTTCCACCTGCCAGGGGGCTTCTCATAGTTGATCCTCTTGGGGTTCTAAAGGGTGTGACCTCAGTGAAGCCAACTAGATTCTAGGAGCCTCTGCCCAGCCCTGCCACCTCTACCACCAGCAACCCAAAGGCCAAAGGATCCACAGCTGCAGGAAAATGGAGCTTCCTTGGACAAGCCCTCCTCCCAATTCTCCCAAATAAAGAGGAAGAACCAATAGGCCTGACATAGCCCACGCCCTCTGAAAGCGCGCTAGAGGTTCCAAGTCCAACCCGAAACCTCCACTAGTCTTGCCACAGGCAATGGTGAAGTTCTCTGAGGCCTCGGGCCCAATAAGCCCCAGCTCTGAATGCTGCTGCCCACTCTGCTGCCCTGACCCCATCCTCCAATTTTTATACTAGGCTCCTTGCCATTGTGACATCCCCATGAAATAGTCTGATGCACAATAAAATGATTATTTCTTTATCTTGCAATGTGGCATTGACTGTTTTACAGAAGAGGAGAAGAAAGACTTAGGGAAGTACATGAGAAAAGCAGGTAAGTACTAGATGTGAGGACACTCTTTCCTTCTGAATAACTGGTCTGATGGCCACGAGCAAAGAACCAACCTGCAGGTTGTCTGGAGGTTGCCTGGAATTCACCCTTAACACACTGAGGCCATACCTGCATTTCAGTGAGCCACGATCAGTTACTAAACCTTGGCCTAAGCCAAGGCCTCAGAACCCTTTTGAGTATTTAGGTAGAAAGACAACTACAATGACAAAGGAGGGTCTAGTGAAGTGGGTGCCAACGGAGGAGTTAGGAGACAAGTAGGAAAAAAGCAGCACTTAAGGACACAAGGATTCAAGGCCTGTGACTAGAAGAAAAATCCAGGAGTGGAGCCCAGTGAGAATGAGGTGACTGGATGGAAAAACGCCAAGTAACTCAAGTCACAGATGATGGGGAGACCCAAGATGGCTTCTCAGGAACCTCAGTCTAGTGGAGTGAATTCCTCATCTTTACCAAGGGGGCCAGGGCCTGTCTCCCAACCCTCCACCCCCACTGCAGCAAATCCACACCAGCCTGGAAACAGGCTATGTATGTTAGGCTTTCCAGAAGTTTAATGGGATATAAAAGAGCTAATGCAAAGAGCTTTCAAGAAAGCAGGAATACATGCAAATTTGTGAAGAACTGGGGAGGTGAAAAACAGACAGTGGGAGGGAATGGGGTCTAGACTATAGATAGAAGAGGAAACCTCATCCTCAAATCAAGGTCAAAGACAGAGGGGAGAGGACTGGCAATAGAGAGTCCAACATGGCAGAGCGAAGAGGAAAAGGTGTTCATTCTCAACTATTTTCTAAAACTGTGAAAAAGATGCAGGCTTTGCAATAAGACCTGAGTTGGAATCCCTTCACTATATAGAACCCTGGACAACTTATTGTCCCTCTCTGGGACTCTTTTAAGATTCACAATATGGTGTGTTCCTCTTGCCCCAACTTTAAATGGGGCTAAATAATAATAGAACCTATTTATTAGGAATATTAAATAACACATGTAAAGCTCAACAAATGACAACTATTATAAATATTAATATTATTCCCTTTTCAGGAGTGTAAGAGGCAGTTAAAGTAGTTCTAAGGTTGAGGGGCCAGAAAGGGAGATAGAACAAGGAGAAAAGCAGAGACAGTATGGGATAGGTTAGGAACTAAAGACAGGTACCCCAAGACTGGGGTCTCCTTTGGCCTCATCCCAAGGATCAGAAGCAGGCAGATGTCTGAAGGCATAGATCCTCAGACAGGAGACAGAGACAAAGAATCCCAGGAGTCGAGAAACCCGGCAGTACCAAGCAAGGCAATAGCAAAGGTGCCCTTAGGCACCAGCTAGAGAGGGTGAACCAAGGCCTCAATCTGGGCAAAAAGCAGGACTAAGACAGGGAGCAGGGGCCAAGGAAGCAGAGTCAGAAGTGGATATGGGAGTGTCTGTACTGTAGGAGGCATACGTAGTGGGACCCAGGGGCTCCACCTTAGAAGATGGAAGGCTTTCATGTCTCCCAGGCTGGGTGGGTCAGAGAGGTGGTGTCCAGGTCCATCCTTGACACATGCCCTCAGAGCTCAGGCCTTAGGTCTTGGGCAAGTTGTAATACATGTGATTAAGTAGACCTCCTTCTCAGCCCTTTCTTGACTGACAGTGGTCCAAGGGAAGTCTGGGGGGACCAGAGGCAAGGCTTAAGGTGGATCTTGGGCCAAGGAAGGACCAGAGAACACAGAGAGGCTATAAAAGGGTCTGGGGAACTGAAATGAGCTAAGACAGACTGAGAAACTGAGTGAGAAAATAGCAGAGGGTGAGAGGACAGACACAGGAAGAGAGCGAGAAAGGCTGAGGAACAGAGGAGCACCTGGGCAGAGGAGCCCAGCAGCTTCCTAGTAAGAGGAGAAAGTGCTGAGCTTCAAGAGAAGGCGTCTGACTCAAGAAGGGGGGTGTGGGGATGTCTAAGGGATGTGGGGGAGGGGGTGGAGTGTGGCCTGGCCTAGCCCAGGCAATGACTTCATAGGCATCTCCCCCCACTCCTTCCTGAGCCGCCAGCCCAAGTGACCCCCTGCCCGCATCTCAAGGGTCTAGGCCAAGCAGGCGCTGACAGGGGAGAGAAGGGGCCCTTCTGGGCCAGGCCCCCTAGCCTGGCATAGTGCCTGCTGGGAAGGAGGGGCCTAGAGGCCCAGCCCTTGTCAGCATCCACGCCGGCACTTCGGAGGCAATTAGCAGCCCAGCTGAGCTAATCCCCCGCCTGGCGAGGCCAACACAAACAGGCCCAGGCCGGGTGCACACTCGCCTCCCTGTTTGCTGAGGGGCCCGGTGGTCCGCCAAGATCAACACCAATAACCCGGGGCCTTCTCTAGGTTAAGAGGAGGACCGAGGCTTGCTGAAGAGCTGACCATGCCCAACAGAGCATACTCTGGCCAGATGCCCTGGCTGCCCCAGAAAGGCAGCCACTGTTCCCAAGCCTTGAGCCAGCCAGGAAGAGGAAGCTGGACACAAGGAGCCATATACTCTGATTCAGTACCCACCCCCACCCCTAACCATGCCACCTGTGAGGGAGAAGGACCAACTCAGGCTTGTGTTGCCTTGGCCAGCCCAACAATCAAGGCCAAGAGGGGCTGGGCCCCTCTGGTCAGGACCGAGGCTCCTGGACCCTGTCCTCAAGGAGTTCACAGTCTAGCTAGGAAACAGATCATGTATGACCTTGGGGCAGGGCCAGACTCTAGTCCCATCAACGATCACCTGCCCCAGACTTGGAAAGGCTATAGTAGGACTACCACAACTGAGAAAGCAAAGACAAAGAAACAAACGAAGGCCCAGAGATTGATAAACAGGGGAAGATGGTGCCAAGGGAAGCAGAAGGAAACCAGAGCAAACGCTGGCACAGACTGGTCCTGGACCACGCCCCTGGATCAGGGGCCACTCTAGACAACCCAGCACCCACTGGGAGAGCCCAGGCTCCAAACAAGGCCCTACACCTGCACACGCACGTCTCAATTCCACCTTCATCAGCTCTCAACCAGGGAATAGCTCCTTTTTAAGCCAAATCCTCTATCCTCAATATGGTTCCTCACCTACCCAGGTACTTGTGGACTTTGTAGCAACATCAGGAACTACAGCCTCCTTGGAGCCCGTACTTGGGGAAGTGACACAGCCTCCCTATTGGATGAAGCACCTGAGAGGCAAATATATGATTCATCTCCACATTACAGATAAGGGAAGCAAGGCTCACAGCAGAGACTTACATAGAGAGAGAGAGAGAGAGAGAGAGAGAGAGAGAGAGAGAGAGAGAGAGAGAGAGTGTGTGTGTGTGTGTGTGTGTGTGTGTGTGTGTGTGTCTCAGCCCCTCGTCCAGTTCTACACAACTCTCCATTTTTTCTCACTCCACTGCTAGCCTAGACCTACCTTTTCTGCTTCCTGGGTGAAAGGGCCTCAGAGCTTTGAGCCTATCTCCTCCCCACCTCAGTAACATCTGTCTCTGGCTAAGTTCAACTCTGCCACTCTGCTGCGGACCTATATGTTACTCTGTACACAGCTTTCTCCAGGGCAGAAGGTGAGGAAGGCTGGAGTCACACTGCTAGGGTAGACAAAGCCACAGCGAGAAACGGCAGCCTTGCCTACCACCTAGTGCCCTGGCTGCTGTGGCAGAAGACTTTAGGTCCAGTTCCAAGCCCGCGAGACAGGCAGTCAGGTTCATGCCCACAGCAGAACAGGAAGGGGTTGACAATCCTGTCTGAGCTCTGGGCTGCTCCCACACCTGGCTCGAGATTATCTAGCCTGGACCAAGGTATAGATGAGTAGATGAGTCCTTTTCCCCTTCAACTTCAGCCAAAAAGGGAGGTATTTTTCAAAAAGACCTTTTACTAGGAAACTGAAGGAAAATAAACAGATCGTAAGGACACAGAAACACGCAGATTCCTAAGCAGGACTTTAACCAGCACCTAACCAGAGCCCTGCAGATGCTGCTTCTCCCATACCTCCTTCTAGACATCAGACCTGGGGTCTCACTCTAGCTCCACTGCTGGCAGCCTGTGCAACCTGAGATTAATACCTCTAAATTTCATCTGTAAAAGAGAGACGAAGATAGGAGCAGAGCCAAGACCAGATCCCGTTCTAATTCAAAGCCTCTATTGTACCTAGCCTCCCTACCCCTGGCATTATGGCTGTTGGAGGAACAAGTAAAACGCTGAATGGGGAAGTGCTCTGAGGACTGGGAAGAGCTGTAAGAAACATTGATAGTCGTCATCAGGCAGCACTCTGGCTTTCCTTAAGTGTGATGGACAGTACGTGTTGGGTGAGTGGGGATGGCACTGTAGACTCCTGGTCCCATCCGTTTTAGATGACACCAGAATTTGCTGGGTCTCTCTGCTCCTGGGAGTCTTCCCACCCCTCCTCCTCCCTCCTTCCAGCACCTCCTACAGCCTGGGCCTCCTCCTCATCCCCTTCTTGGACAGCGGCTGGAGCCACCTGGGAAGCTTCAGGAATGGCTGATGGTTATCGCAGCCAGGACAGGGCGAGTTGCTGCCCCTCAGATTCTTCACAGAGCTGGAGTGGATCCAGAGAAGTGACCAAGAGGATGCAGGGCTGCTGCTATGAATTCAGACTGCTTCAGTCGGGAAGGAGGGAGGTGGAGAGAGAGGGCAGCTCAAACATTCAAACCAGAAGGGGATGAGAAGGGACTTTAGACTCATTCCTCAAAAAAGAACAGGCACAGCATGATGGAAGAAGCCTAAGAGCTGAAGTCACACAGATCTGGGACTGAACCTCTTCTAGGCCTCACTAGCTTGGTGACCTCGGATAAGTTAACCCCTATGAGTCTCAGCTTCCCCATCTGTACCACCTCAAAGGCCACTGTGGAAACAGAATGTAGGTCGGTGTCCATTCCCTTCACTTCTGACCTGGAATATGCATTCGCCCCTTCCCACCTGGCCAGTTACCACTGCCACACGTTAGGTGATGGCTCTCCAGAACCCTCTCCTCTCAGCACACAGGGTACATTACAACTACAGCAGGCTTCAGTTTGATAAGAGGACCCCAGCTTACTGAGGGGAAAGGCAGGTTACTTCCCTCCAATTTGCCCTAAGGGTCAGAGCTCTGTCCGGCACACCTAATCCAGGCATTAGCTCATTAGCAAAGAAGAGGTTCTCAAGCTTTAACCTCTGCCCCCTGCCTGTGAGACACAAAAGCCTTGCTGTTAGTTCTGACAAAATGACTACAACAAGCGTTTCAAATTACATACACTATTTGTCCATTGGCTGTTCTAATACTTACCCCCGAGGTGGTTAAATGCTCTGGAGTCAAATGTCCCCAGCTCTACCATGTCCTAGCTGTTACCTTGGGTAAGTCATTTACCCTATTTTCTCAGTTATAAATTGAACTATTGTGAAGATAAAGCATGCAAAGTACTTTAGCACATTGCCTGTCACATAGCTGCTACTCGCTCACCTATTAGCTACTACTATTGCTGTTAAGATTAGAGAACAATCCTGCCAACACCCCCCATAGCTCTCTGACCCTGAGACTCGCTGAGCCAGATGTCTCAGAGTGGACTCCCCATACTTCAGGTGGGCAGAGGGCACACTTTTACAGACCTATGCTTCCCCTGAAGTCCATGCCACATTGTGCCACACACACTATTGCTTACATGTTCACATCCTTTCCCTTGGACTGCACATGCTCTTTCAGAGTGGGGTCTGGATCTTCCGAAGGGGGTTGGGGGGCAGGAAGCACTGAATGTCAAATGAACCAAGGCATGCACTGTAGAAAAAAATGCAATGTGGCCATCTGCTAAGCACTAGATAGGCATAAGGTGAACTGACAGGCTAATGAAGGGCACCACAGGAGTGGGCTCAAATCCCTGAAAGCTCGAAAATGCTACAGCTCTAGGGCTGGTAGTATGGATTCCTCCAGGGTAAGGGAGTCAGAGGAGCAGATTAAACCATCTCCATCCACTATTGTCCCTGGATTGCAGGATCCCTTTCAAGGCCCCAGAGAAAAGCCTCAGCATGGGTCCACAACCCCTGGTCCATCCGCAAGGCCCCTCTTTAGGGCCAGCCCACATGGCTTTGTTATAAATGATGCTCTGGACAGCCATCTGACCCACTGTCTCCTGGTCTCATCTCCGAGTTCCTGAAACCTTGGCCAAAGACAACAGTGTGGGCTCGTTTATTCGGGGCCCAGAGAGGAAGGCTCCCCAGCACCTGGGAGCAGCTGGAAGCTGAAACTCAAGGACTCATCGCTGCTGGTCTCCCATGCTATGCCAAGTGCATCTGTAAACAAACCTTCTCAGTGGCTCCCTGCAGCTGCTCCCAAGGGGTCAAAAGGGAGAGGCTACAATCAGGGCAGCCCATAGCTGACAAGAAAGAACTGAGCCAAGCAGGGCCAGGTCTGAAAGATGGTCCCTGGGTATGTCCAGGCCTGTGCTGCTGGCCCTGTGCCCAGAGTCTTTGATTGGGTTTGCCACTGCCTAGGATTGCTGTTCTGTGCCAGGCTGCTGGGACCCCAAGAGGCATGGGGCTGTGTCACACTGCTGTAGGTCCCACTGTTTTACAAGCTGGTGGAGAGAAAGAGCTTGCTGGGGTGGAGATGCCTGGATGCCGGGCTGTTGTGCGTGATTCTGTTTGCTATAAAACAGCCAGACATTCCTAGGACCTGGAATTGCGCCGAGGCCATGGAGCTAGCCTTCCCGGCCATATATCTCCAGGCGGGGGACAGGCCTGAGACATCTGAGATAATAAAGACATGATTGTCTCAGCCCTGGGGCTTGTCTCCCCTTTGTCCCAGGGCCCAGCAGCCAGCAAGAACTTTAAAGACATCCTCCCCCTTCTCCTGGGAAAGTACAAATGCATCAGAATCTACAGCCCCTGGGGTGAGCTTCCCAAGAATCAGGCCTGGGATTCCTGCTCTTGGCTCACCAGAGCAGAAGGCAATCAAGGGTCCATCTGTGGCAGCACGCACGAGAGACGGCAAGTAACCAGAATGTGGAACACTCAGGGAACATGACCTTCTCTGTGCACATATCTCTAATTCTCATCAGCCCTACAACATAGGAATGATTTGGTTTTAGGGTTGAAACTGAAGCTTAGAGATGTTAATAGACTTGTCCAAAGTCACAGCTATTTGACGTCATAGATGGTTTGAAATCGATGTCTTTTACTCCAAAGCCTGAAACTTTCACAGTAATTCTATAACAACTGACCCCCACACACACACACACACACAGACACTTAATGCTGCTTTTTTCCTAATGTCCAGCTTCTTAACCCCAAAGGGAGTGGTTTACCCTTTAATAACTAAAGGGAAAAATTCATATGAGGGAAGCAAAATCCAAACTCTCTAATCTGGAAGCCAAAGCAGCTGTTGCCAGCCTGGTCTCCCATAGGCCATCCCTACCTCAATCTGACCAAGTAGTAGCAACCATCTGTCCCAAGAGCGTGTAGCGAGAGGTGCTGAGGATGAACCCTTACTTTGAGAATTAGTGGGTTATCAGTCCTAGCTTTCCTAACCACAGAACCCACTGAATTAAAAAGGGCATCAACCACACAGAGAAGTAACATGCTCAAGAACCAAAGTACTCAAGTAGAGGGCACACTGGACTTAGAACCGAAAGACTCTGGTTTAATCTGTGCCATCTTATAGAAGTTCAACTCTAAGCCAGTTTTCTCATTTGTAAAATAATCTCGTGTTCTACCTGCCTCACAGGGTTTCCTGAGGATGAACATAAAAGCATTTTATCAGCAGCTTTATAAATCAATAGTATTACAACCCATGCATATTATCTCCCCTGCTGGTTTCTTTTGTATTCTGACTCCCCCTCTCTTCTCCCTGCCTTTTTTATGTTCAAACAAACTATGTGCTCAACACCATTCTGGATACAAGGAGAGGCTCACATACATACATGAGAACATCAGAAACTGTAAGAACAGAGCAAAGTGGCTAGCAATGAACTACAGGGTCAGGCCTGCTGCGGGATGGCCAGGGTCTGTTTAAGCCTCAGGCCTGCCCAAGGCCCTCTCAGCCTGACTATGGGGTCTTAGAACTAGAAGTTTGCTCCCCACCCCCACTGAGACATTCATCTGCCCCTAGGCAAGGCTATGAACCACAAGATCTTTCAAGGCCACTTCCAGCCCCAGGAGCCCACCCATCTGCCTCCAACTCCCTGCTTTTTCCATCCTCTACTCATGGGCCTTGGCAAATTAGAGCCTCAACTCTATTAGACATACGACTCCCCCCCCCCCCGCCGGGAACAAAAGGGGGCTGGGAGAAACCAAGCAGTAAGCAGTCTTTCTGAATGACCCCAGGAAAAGCCCAAGATTACCCTTACTTACTCAACTGGCCACCTAGGCTCAGAACGGTGAGAGAATGTGGAGGTCATCTGATCTTAACAGTCCCAGTAACATCGTTAAGAGTTCTGTTTCCACACATTCCAACCAACACAAACCTCTACAGTCCAAATTTGATGTTGCTACTTATAAAGAGAGAATGTATGTCTGCAAGAAAGGATGTAAGTCTGCAAGCTCCCCAAAGGCAGTCTGCACGAAAGCTCGGTTCATGATCGAACTTTAAAAAAATAGAAGACAGACTGATGCTTGGCTGAAAGTTAACTGAAAGATATTCAGTTATCTGAGAAATGGGAAGCAAGATCACTGGCTCTGGAGAGTAGTAATGGTTCAGAGAACTGGAAGTATAGTCTGCTGATATGGGAGACAAGATACTGTGGGCAGTGGGCTCTTTTCCCAGCAATATCAGAGTTTGTACTCCCTTCCCAAGGGCAATGAGAAAGGCAGAAACTCAAGAATTCTTACTAAGTCCCAGGTGCACAAACACCTTTCTTGCTGTTTCTCTGCCATCTAGTGGCTCCTCTGGAGCATTACAGGTCCAGCTACTTTCCTGGGGCCCTCCAATGTCTTCCTACATAATGGTACTTTAGACAGGCATTATTCTGGGTGCTTCATCTATATTATTGCTAGTGTTCATAACACCACGAGGTGAGTATTAATTTCATTTTTCATAGGAAAACCAAGGCTTACAAAGCAATGTCATTTGACCAAGGTTGCAGCGGGATCAGCAGAAAATGTGATACCCGAATCAATCCTCACACCCTTATATCATCCCTCCTGGAAGAACAGAAGGCCCCAAAACTAAAGATAATCTTAGTTCTTTCATAAATCCCTACATGTTCAAAGCTGCTCACAGTTTGTTAACATCTTGGTCAAGTAGATGGTATCACAACCTCCCCTCCAGCCCCAGGCACAGTACTGGGAATTGGGTAAATCACCCCAATTTCTCCAGCAGAAAACTGAAAGGCCACATGAAACATGTACACGAATGTTCACAGGAACATTATGCATAACAGCCAAAGGTGGAAGTAACTCAAGAGTCCATCAACTGATGAATCAGAAAAAAATATGGTACCCATAAAATTAAATATTAGCCATAAAAATGAAGTTCTGACATGCCAAACTATGGATGAACCTTGAAATTACCCTAAGAAGCCCAACACAAATGACCATACATATGATTCCATTTACATAAAATGGCCAGAAAAAGGCCAATCTATAGCAACTGAAACTATATTAGTGGTTGCTTAGAGATGGAGGGATTGGGATGTGGGGAGGAGGGTTTAGGAGGTGATAGCTAAGGGTACAGGGTTTCTTTCCAAAGTAAAGAAAATATTTTACTATCATGGTTATTAATGCACAATTTAGTGAATATATAAAAACTACTAAACCACTATATTCAAACACTATAAATAAGTAAATTCTAGAGTATAAGAATTACATCTCAGTAAAACTATTGTACCATTCCTACACCCCCCGTGAGGATTGGTCTAAATAACCTCTAAGAGTCCATCCTTCCAGTTTTCTTTTTGGCAGATGAAGTCATCTATCATTGTTAGTGCCAGCACTGATAACGTGGCCTTAGCCAACTCACACTGGTATTAAAACCAGTCCCATCAAAGGCCACCTAAGAAACTTTGCTACCTGCCCTCTCCCCAGGCCCTGAGCAGCCTCTGCCCCCAAGATGTAGATACCTTCTCTCCTTACCTTGAGGAACCCAAACAGTAGATATTGTATACCTACTGACTCTAGGAAAGAAAAACAGGGCAGTCGTGGTATGCTTCCATCTCTGGTCCTCTCTCCAGAGGACCTAACATGTGGCTCCTGCCTGAGCCCAGCCCTCCTGAGAATGTTCGGCAGCCTATATGGTGGGAAACAAGCTGTCTTTGGAATCAGATCTGAAGCTGAATCCTGGCTTCATCATTTTGAAGCTTCATCTTCGGCAAGTTACTTAGCTACTCTGAACCTAAATTTCCTGTTAATTGGTTATAAATAAGCTCCCACTACTGTTACGGGAATAGCATGTGTATCATCTGGGAATACCATCCCACAAGCCAACCCCACTACACAAGACATGAGGAACACATCCTTTCCTACAACCCCTGGCTGAAGAACTCTATGCCCTAAGGTCCGCCTGGGACAGCCCCACCTCACTAATTAGTCCCTTTCAGTCTTCCAAGCACTTAGAAAACCTGATGGCCCACATCTCTGAAAAGGAACTCCCATGTCTGCAGATTTCCCATTTTTCTATAATTTATTAAATATCTAAGTTTTGCTACTTTTCATCAGCAAGAATTGCTCATCCAGTCTTTTTTAAAAAATGAGTATCCTGTGTTATATTACAGGAACAAAGTCCTGGACTGTGTACAGGATTTCAGGTTGTTTCTATCACTAACTGTGCTGTATGGAAATTTGAGCAAGTGTCCTCCCTTCACCATGTGTAAAATGAGGGACTAACAATAACCTTAGGTCTCTTCTAGGTGTTTAAGATTCTCCCTAGAAAACTTGTGATAATACTGAATTGTTTGAAAAGCAATAAAATAAATGGACACTTAAATGAGGCAGAAAAGATGTCTACAACCAGAAAGTAGAAATATGCTGTTGGGGTCAGACCGGCCACTTGCTAAATTTTTAGCCTCATCACTGATGCCATACTACCAAACCCTCTCTCCAATTGTGTGATCTAACTTTTCCCTTTCTACAGAACTAAAGAGATTTGTGACCTAGGTTACACACACACACACACACACACACACACACACACACACACACTCACTCACTCACTCACTCACTCTCTCTCTCTCCTGAGTAGGTATTATTATCCCAAGGAAAAGAGAGAAGTTAAATAACTTGCCCAAAATCATTCAGCAGGTAAACAGTAGAGCCGAGATTCAAACACAGGCAGTCTGGCTCTAGAGTCCATGTTCTTCGTTATTAATTACTCTATTACACTACCTCTTGCACAGTGGACGAGATATAAACAAGTATTCCCTGAAATGAACACCTCAGCAAAAGTAAATCACCACTGAGTGGTGCACCATTTTGAATCCACTAATATAAAATTGGATGTCCTTCTTTGAGAAAAACTCCCTAACAAACCAATCTTTATCCTTTTGTCTGACGGCATGTTCACTGGGGGTTGAAGATCCATTATCACCTAACCCTTATGACAATTCTGCAAAAGGTTAACAGGTATTGACTCAATTTAAAAATGTGTAAATGAGGACTGAAATGCTAAAACAGTTTGCTCAAACACAGCTAATTACTGACAATTTAATTCAAATGTAGGTCACTCTACCCCAAAACATATATGCTTCTATTATTCAATACTGTTTCTCTTTAAAAAGTTCTATACAAAACCGGCACTAGAATGATTCCCAAAATTACCACAGCAAACATTCTATTTCATATAAATTATAATGGAGAATACTAGAATATTTACAAGGAGAGAGATATCTGTCAGAAGATATAGTTTCATTAGTGAACTATATTAATGCTTGGATCCTACCGGTATTCCCAGAAAAAAAGTGGTCCATAAGACAGGAAAATGCAGTGCCTGCCACTGTTAAGTAATCATATTTATCCCACAAGCAAAAACCAAGTCAGTCTTTATTGGACACTGCAATATACAAAGCACTAAAGACTAAACTAAACTTTGGAATCTCTCAAACATTATCAATGAAAACCTAATTCTTCTTGAAGACTAAATAGTCTACTTGTATATTTAACACACAGGTTTTATAGATTTTTATTAACTACCTCTCAATAGCAAAAATTCTTAGAGCTTTACAGATGATCCTTACCATGGTGTTTCAATCTCTTGGCAGAGCACTAGAGGTCTCACGAGGGTATACAAAGTATGTGTCCATGTTGAGGGTAAAGGAGCAGTGGGGCAACAAAACTGTTGGGCTTGCGTCCTTCACAGCAGTTGTTTCATGAAAACTTTTGTTTTTATAAGGAGGTTCTATGTAAGACTTGATTTGGGGGCTGGGAGGGTAGGCGGGAAGAGGTCTACTGCTAAAAAGACACAAACCAAAAAGGAATAAAAAACTATTTATCTACCCATGAGCTAGCTAAGGCCCAAAGAGATAGAGTGACTTCTCCAAGGAAATTCTGGTGCTGCAACGAGAACCTGGGTCTTCAACTCCCAATCTGAAGCTTTTTCCAGTAATGATATTAATACCATGGGAGGAATGAGATATCAAAACGTATAATGCAAAAAAATAATAATAAAAGGACTTTACTTTTAGTCACACTACTTTTACCAGGATTCAAGATTCCTATGGACTAAGGAAAACCTGGACTTACAATAAACTAGCATCTGTAACAGAGGAATTTTATATAGTAGTCCTCCCTCCCTTTATCTGTAAAATTGCTTTCCAGTTTGTTACCCATGGTGAACCATTATCCAAAAATATTAAATGAAAAATTTCAGAAGTAAACAATTCACAAGTCTGAATAGCATGATGAGATCTCACATTGTCCCACCCTGAACATAAATCATCCCTCAGTCCAGTGTATTTGCAATGCATAGGGTTCCCACCTGTTAGTCACTTAGTAGCCATCTAAGTTATCAGATTGCCTGTCATGGTCCTGCAGTGCTTATGTTCAAGTCACCCTTACTTTACTTAATAAATACCCTAAAAACACAAGCATAGTGTTCCTGGAAATTCAGATATGCCAAAGAGGTCTTGAAGTGCTCCCTTTAAGTAAAAAAGTGAAAAGTTCATGATTTTAATTAGGACAAAAAAAAAATTGTATGCTGCAGTTGCTAAGACCTACAGTAAAAATATCTGTGAAATTGTAAAAAAGGAAAGAGAAATTTGTGCTAATTTTTTGCTGTCACTTTTCAAACTCCAAAAGTTATGGCCACTGTGCATGATACATGCTGAGTTAAGATAAAAAAGGCATTAAATCTGTGGGTCAAAGTTATGAAGAAAAAACGTGTTCTGAGTGATGGCAACATGTTGCACCAGAAAGCACTAAGCCTATACAGAGACTTTAGAAAGGGATCCCCTGACACCAAGCCATATACTGCTTTGAACTGAAAAATATAAAAACTACTGGAGAGGCTGCATCTACTGATGAAGAAGGTTCTGCCACATTTCCAGCAGAGCTGAAAAAGTTGATTAGGGTTTGGTACTATCCATGGTTTCAGGCATCCACTGAGGTTCTTGGAACATATCCCCCACAGTTAAGGGGGTACTACTGCAGTAGGAGATGAGGTAACTGCAAACTCAGCATCCTAGAGTGAAGTTATTCTCACATGAAGCAAGTGAAGAATTCACTAGTGCCTGCCCACCCCTCACATGCTGACAAAGGATGTGGAAAACTCCCTTACACCAATGCAACTACAAAGTCTTCAAGTTATGGAGAAAAGGGGGCAGTTCTTTAGGGAGCAAGAGATTCAGAATCAAGACCAGTGTAGATCCTATAAAGCTGTACAAAGGTGGTCTGGGAAGCTGACACTAAGACTCCACAGCAGGTCTGGAGCTCCAAACAAATGCCTAGTCCCGTCACAGAATTGGTTTGAGATGAGATATAAGGAGACTATAATATTTTCTCAGGCTCCCTGAAAGTATTATCCTATTCCTGGCAGTGGGGCTGAAGGCCCCCTCACTCATAAACCAGCCTAACACTCAGAAGCCAACAGGGTTCTCTGGTTCTATTTTGAAGTGAGCCAACAGTCATAGTAACGGTAGCCTAAATCCATCCCATTTACTGCTAAGTGCTTTACACAGAACATTTCATTTAACCCTCATAATTCTCAGGTAAAGTAAGTAAAACTACTTCCATTTCATAAAGGAGAATGCAAGGCTCACAAGGTTTAAGTTACTTGCTAAAGGTCAAAGATCAAGTTAGTGGCAAGGCCCAAACTCAAATCCAAAGCCTATGCATGCACTTTCTATCACAATGCCAAGTTGTTTAATCTCAATCTTGCCATCTGACAAATGATACCATCTATCCTGCCTCCCTCATGAGGTTGTACTAAGGAAAATCTGTAAGTTTCCCCAGTCCACCAGTGTATTGACTCAGCCTCAATTCTTTTCTGCATTATCATCTCCTCACCCTTCTGCCATCTATGATACAAAAAGTAGTGTTAATATGAGAGTGTACCCTCTAATCAACTACCAGTTTTATCTTAAATTCACCACTAGGTGGGGCTAATCTCAACAATCCAGGAAGTTCATGGGCGGAGGGGGGGCCACTGGAAAGAGAAAACAGAGGGGACAGAGTCAAATTGTTTAGAAGGAGCAAGAAATAGATAGCCTAGTACTGGCACAAGCTTTCCTACCTTCATGACACTATGCCCCAATACCCATGATCAGACAGTTAAGAAAGAACTTTTCAGTTCAAGGTTTATGGCTCAAAAACACTAAACATCTGCAAACCCACAAGGTACCCCTCCCTCCAGTTCCTGCCTGCTTGAGTTTTTATCAATTTACAGATAAACCAAAACCAAGACACAGAAACTTAGACCCTATCCAATCAAATATTAATTCATTAGTATCAGGCTAATATGCAGAGGAAGTCGCTGTTTAATCAAACTTAAAAAAAATCCATCTGGAAGTACATATTCACTGGCGCGAGGAGAAAAGAAAGCCACATAACACTGGCCTACACCCTGCCCACAGGTCTGACAAAATTACTCAGGAGCATCTGCAGCAGATAGACAAAGTGACCTTGTTTTTAAGTTAGCAAGAAATTTTACCTCCTAGAAGTCCAATTTAGCCTTGTTGGAATAGTTTAATTTTCATAACCATTTCTAAGCAAGCACTATCTTACACTATTTGGAATTTGGTCCTGTGTATTCTCTGTGGATGAATTAGAATACTTGTCTTGTGGTTACAGCCTCTCTCTACATTCTAGCTTTTAAAAAAAAATTTTTATAAGATTTATTTGAGCTGACAACACATGTCGAGGAGCAAGATCTCAAATGCTCTTCCATTCCAGCTTTGACTGAGACAACCTCAGTTGATCTCTATAACTCAAATACCTTCCCTCTCTCAAACTGCTGCCTAAGTATTTCAATTACTTAGGAGTCTGCCCAAATGATCTCAGTGCCAGTTCACCAACGATTATATAACTATGCACTTTGTAAACCCTCTTTTTGATTAAGGAGTCAAGAACTGAGGCTAGTTTGGGACCACAGGTTTGGAAAACCTCTTTCCTCAAAGAACAGATAAAGCTGTAAAGACTTATAACACATGATGTCTTATACAAATGAAACCTTAAGAGATCATAAAGTGTCATGGTTTTCAAACCTGCTGGCATATTAAAATAATCTGGTGAGCTTTAAAAAAGTGATGCCACTCAAAAAATAATTTGACAAAAATTGTATATGATATCCAGGCTCTATCTCCAAAGATTGCTTAAAATGGACCCATATACATTTTTCTCTTTTTAAAATGAGTTCTCTAGGTGGCATTCATGCAGCTGGAGTTAAGAACCATTAAGATGTGCACTGGTCCCCTAAGTTCTATCTGGGGAGCTTTTAAAACTAGATTGTTTCCCAGGTCCCACCCTCACAGGAATTTTTTTAAATCTTCTCATTAATTGTTGACCAACTAGACACCTGATTTACATGAGAAACCTCAACCATGACAAAATACATAATTATTTTAAATAAGGAGGCCACGAGAGAAGTTACCTGCCAAAGGGGATGCTGACTTAAGGCTGTCATTCTCCAGTGTCCCCAGTGCCCAGGCTGGAGCAAGTGCAATGAAGAATGTGTGCCCCATATGGCATGCACATCAAACAAGATTTTTACTTCTTCCCTCAAGAGCCACTCTAAGAGTACATGGTTATTTAAGAGGAGGCAGCTATCTTCTTACAACTATAAGAAGAGAAAATTCCAACTAGAAGTCTGGAACCCATATCTACTTTATTCTATAATATCCTCAGAGCCATATTAAGTACTTTTAAGATCTATTTAGAAATTTACCAAATATGAATGAATAAATGAGTGGCACAGACTTTGGGCTTGGCTGTATGGCACACTCTGGGCAATGGAACAAGAAATTTTAAATGTGCTTGACCTTGCATTCCCGTTCGCTCACCAGGTTCACCATCTTAAAGTTCACTCTCGAATGGTCTGCTCTCTGAAGCTGCACTCCAAAATAAACAACACGGAGTCAACTTGACCCAATGTGAAGACTGGAGGGAAAGCCCAACTGACCATGAGAAAAATAAATGCTTATTATAGTAAGCCACTGAGTGTTAGGGATCTTGTAATGCAACGTTATTGCAAAACAAAAGCTTATAAAATAGGCTTAAGAAAAAAGGTAGGGGCACTTTGGAAAAAAATTCAAAGTAATATATAAAGTATTTAAACAGCCCTGGAAAGAAAATAAAGTGAAGTCTTCTGCTGTTCTATATAATTAAATCACCATGCTCTGAGTTGGAAGAACTTGGGATAAGGTTTACAGAAAACAAGGAGAGCTAAATTAGAAAGGTAATTTAAAGCTACTTCCTTCACATACCAGTCAGAGATATCCTCACCCTAAAGAGCTCAGCCCTTCCAGAAAGATAAGGGAATTGCTACTTCCTGGTGAAATGCTGTCCCTTCCCCACACTGTTAAATTTCAACGCAGTGGTACCCAGTGGAGACTAAGTTCCAATCCTTCTCAAGAAGTAGGGTCCTTGTATATCAGAGTTTCTTAGCACTCAGCACCCAAATAACCACTAACAACAACAAAATGAGAGAAGAAAATTGTCCAAACCTAACAAAGAAAAAGAAATGCCTTTATCCATTTATGAAGATAATAATTACAAAACACTATTGCTTTAATGAAAACTTCAGAACAAAAAAAAAGTACTACATTAAATGTACACATAAATTTTAAGAGGTATTGATTATAAAATAAAAATGTGAGAACAAATTATACCTTAGAATAAATATTGTAATTGTTCTTTTCATATAATCCTTTCCTCCTTTTAAAATATACTTCCCAACCAGCATAAAACCCAGTTCTAAGGATGCAACTTTAACAAACTACAAAACCTATTTTTAAGACCTTCAGTAAAACAATGATATTTTAGAAAACCAGTGATGTATTAGCCTAAATTCTGTAAATGTGGCCACAAGCTAAGTTTGCTAAGGACTGCTTTAAATAACCCATTCCCAACTTCTAGGTCGGCAGTCCCTAACCTTTTTGGAACCAGAGACCACTGATCCTATGACAATCTAATGCCTGATGATCTGAGGTGGAGCACCTCAGACTTGTACAGGTCTGAGATCTGGGGATTAGGGACCCTGCTCTAGATCACACTCCCTGGGCAGTATCACTCACTAAGCCAAGATAGTAAACAAGTCTCTTAAGTCAAATAGAAAACATCATTTAAAAAGAAAACAGTGTTAGCTTCCTCCCATGTTCTTCTGATATGTGGAAGTCAAACTGAAAATATTTAATTAGAAAACAATGTTAGAAAACAATATTAATTAGAAAACAATATTAATTAGAAATCAACTCCCTTGTCACCATTGTTGTTCTAACGTGTGGATAATTCCACGTATTTATTCATTCTTGGAATCATGTACCCATCCAATGACTAATATTAAAGACACCTTTTATGTGTCCAACAATGCTCTAGACAAGGAAACAGCAATAATCAAGATGGACCTATGTGCCACTATACCAAGAACCACAGATACACACTTCCTCAACAAGGTCTCACAGCGCAATCCAGGTACTTCTCCCTGGTGTGGTCATCAAGAATAAGACACATTGGTTAAGACAGTAAAGCCTAGATCTGCCTCTTCCTAACCCCTTCCTAACCAACCTAGCTTAATTCTAGCATACTATGGAATCAAGCCAAACATGACTCCATGTAGAAAGGTATTAAAATAAGGGTCCTTTATCAACCTTATTGGATTAACAGTTCTTTTCTAAGATTCTCATACAGATTAGTAAAATGTTTTAAAGTAAACGAATCATTCTTGCCACCTAAAGAAAATGTGTCCCAAACTCAGATTCACAGCACAGAATCTAGAATCTGATAGAAATAGTTTGGGTTAATAACACAGGAGCATTACTGTTGACTGCATTTTGGATACACCTGGTAAGCTTTTAAATATCCCACTGCTCGAGCTGCACTCCAGTAAACAACAAAATCTGAAAACCACTGATACAGAAAACTCAAGAAACTGTCTGCTTTCCAACTAATTGATGGATAAGAGGTGTACTTCCTTCCAATAGGAGCAGTGAGCTTCCTGAACATTTCTTCACTAAGAACTGTTATGAACCCATTTGATATTAAAGAAAAAGAGTTGTAGGCTACCTGCCAAACTCAGGGAAAAACATTATCTCAAAATGAATGCCAGGAAAAAAATAAAAGCACATGAAAATAATAAAGATTTAAAATCTTATCTCAAAATTTGTTAGAAATTAATGTTAATAAGAGTCAAGTTCCAACTGCTACGTATCTAAAAGGTAAGAGTCGGAGGGAAAATAACAACCCCCAGGCTGGCTTGTGAAGGGTTTTTGTTTGTTTAATACATCTGAAAAGAATGCATATACAAAGAATTGAGACACGAGAAAGCATTGGTTCAACACTAATAGAATCTACAAGAATTAGGATTTGGGGAAGGTGGAAAAGATTACCTAAACATTTTTAAAAACTGGAAACTGCAACCAAAATAAGCTGATAAAATCCCTATTAACACTTATGAAGAGTCTTCAAAAGACTCTCTCCATGATTTCTATTAAACTAGAGAGCCTCGTTAGCTGCTCTAGGGTTCCTCATGCAGAACAGAAATAAGGGGATTCCCCTGACTGGTCCCCATGTTGTTAAATGTTCTTCCCACCCCCACCCCACCCCTAGGCTTCTTAATGAAGCAGGTCTCCATCCTCACAACATGAAAGAGGATGTGAATCATTCCACAGACATCTGTCTTCTAGCACCACCCCTCATATATACCAGGTCTTCAGCTGTGTTCTAGGAACATCACATGATACACTATTTAGCTGCACATCTATGCTAAGCATATAAGACAATGACTGACAGGGAAAAAAAATGTTTTTTTAATTATGTACTCAATCCATTTGGTGTATTTCAAAAGGTGCAATACTTTTTTCATTTATCAGTGAAAGAAGTTAGAAATTAACTTCAAAGAAAATCAGCAAATGGCTAACAAATTTCCTGAAAGTCACAGTCACATATATAGTGCATCCTAGAAAAGAGGAGGGGCAAGACAGGTTCCACCCACTTTCATGAGTTTCATCAAATACTGGACCTACTCAAGGGTGGAGAGAAAAGGCAACTTTCAAAAAGGAGTATGTTATTAAATGAGGCATTTTCTATACTCCTTCCTAAGAGCACCAGGTGGGGAATATGTTTTCTAAACTAGATGTAGGAAGTGGAATGTGGAATCACTCCATCATCCTCCCCTTAAGGGCTGTCTAATGGTAAATTAATTTTTTAAAAATGACTAAATAAAAATGAACACCACACACACTCCGCCCAATAAAAAGAAAGGAAAAAAAAAAAAAACTAGATGTCTCAGATCACTCTCCGGAGTGGAACCCGGGAGCAGCTCAACAACTCAAATTAGTCTGTTACAGAGTCATCACAAGCATGCCTTGCTTTTAAACAAAAAAACAACAAAAAATTTTTTTGAAACAACAAAACAAGAACTAGTACTTATCACTTTTCTGACAATACACAATTACTCAAAATTAACTAGTACTGAGAGGGGGAAGGGGGCCATACCTATGGGCCTTGTCTCACACGAGTGCATGTGGGTAGGTGCAGGGCATTTGTCATTATTGCAAAAACGAATTTTAATTTTTAATCTTTAGTTTGATTTAAACATTGCTTTTAGTATGATGCCGACACGAGCTGTGCAGAAAGGGCTCTGGAGAGACGTTCATAGCAGCACACACCTGCGGCTCTTCTTCGGTTCTGGAGGTTCCAGGGCAGCCAATATTGCTTCGTCAAATACATTCTTTAGGCCTTTCTGAAAAGGGGTAGAAAGAAAAAAATGGGCGGTCTGATTTTCAGTATAATGAAATTGAAGGTCAAATTAAAAACATTCAAACCCCCAAGAGTTGGCAAAGAACCAAACATTAAAAACAACCCTGAATCTCAACACAATCATCTCACTTCACCAAGTTTTTTGTCCAGGAAGGGCCCTGGAAGGATCCAGCAATTCAGGAGCAGAAGAGTATATATTCATCAGTGAGACAGCAGTCCTTTGAGAAAGCTTTCTGCAGACCAATGTATGTCACAAGAAGCAAACAAGCACGCGTCATTTGCTCATTCAAGTTTTGTAATGTGCTGCTGAAACATTTTACATAAAGAATAAGTGAAGCAGCTCTGCATACAAACGAAACAGCTGAATATGGAACAGGACTGAGAGGATGGGCACTGGGCAGCAGCAATCTTATTATATGGAAGGCACAGGCAAAGATGGAGAAAGCAATTATAATGGCTGCAATCAAAGATATTCACTCTGAACTCCCTTTATCCCACCAATTAGATAGAGCCAAGGGGACTCAAGGAAGCAAATACATGGGTACCTGATACATACGTAAAACTAGAGCCAGTCAATGCAAGAGGAATAAAGCTTCATCAGGCATTTATACAAACAATTGTATATTTTTAATTTCAAAATTTGAAGTAACCACAATTGTATTTTTCCCTCACAACGATAAAATCAGAAGCAGGAAAATATAAAGGTGGCAGCTTTACATCTGAACATTAACAAACCTTAAGTCAACTGTTAAAATGAATGCTATTCATAAAAGATAATGTAACAAATAATCTCATAAAGCAATAGCAGATACATCAATATCTTTCCCACCCCAGACTGACAAATACTCCACCTACAGCACAGACAGCCAAAGCAATAGCAACACAAAGTTTCACCACACCAAGGAAAACCAGAAAAGAATTCTCCCTTCCCCATTACACTCTACTAGCAGGTCACCCTTTTTCCATAAAGTTTGTCATGCAATTACAATTAACAATTGATCATAAGAGTAAAATGATGTTTGTGTTATTTTCTCCATCTAGAACTAAGATCTAGAAGTGTTAAAACTCTTCACATTTTCTCCAAGAGGACATTCTTAATGCCAGACCAAGTTCCCTTTTGCAATAGTAATCCAAACCAAAAAGCTCTGAGCATCAGGCAACTCAAGCTGCAGAAAGTAAACAAGTTCAACTTGACTACTGATCACAAAAAATATTCTATAAGATATTGCATTCTTAATCAAAAACTAATACAGAGGTTGCTCTAAGGTGGTGAGTAAAAAGACGCAGAGGCTTTCAAACAGGATGGTTTTATTCCTTTGTTTTTAAACGATCTTTCTACAATAGTGGGACAGGAAGCAGCAGCAAAGAGGGGAAGGAGAAAACAGTTTAGAATATACAGCACTTCCTTTTGGGTTGAGTTTCCGGAGGCTCGAGGGCAGCTAGGATAGCCTCATCAAACACATTCTTCAGACCTCTCTACAAGACAGAGGGGAGGAGAGAGAATAGCAGCCAGGTTAGAGGATTAGAAAGACTAGCAGATACAATAGCAGTCTGGATTAAAAGAGCCGAATTCACTGAAGCAATGTGCCTTAAGAAAAATAATGGCCAGAAAGCAGATCTTAAGACCTTACTGGGGGAGCAGATAACCGAAGAGAAACTTCTTACCTCAAGAAAGGTTAACTGATCAAGAAAGCAATTTTATGAAAATGCCATGTGATGACTTCTAAAACAATCACACTTTGAAATGTACTATTACATTTTAATAAAAATGCCAGGAGAGAAAAATGGATATGTAAATACAAGAATAGATTCATCGTATAATTAAGCTTTGTAAATTCCCCAGTTTTTCTCATGAAAAGAATGGCACACACATTTTGTAATCTATTACAATTTCAAGCTTCTGTGAATTCAGCCCCTGAATAACTGAAGGACACAAATAGCAGACTAACAGGCATGCTACATGTTTCTAGATTCAATGACATATCTGGATGGGATTAATCAGGATTTCAGAGTAAACCAGTTTCCCAGAAAAAAATGGTTCAGACATTTAGAAAGAGTGTTAATTGTTCAACAGTACCAACTGGGAATAGTTTAAAGTACAGACTCTAGAAACAGCATACACTTCAGTTATTCAGTAATGTTAACAGAGCAAGTAACTACCACCCAAGTCATAGAAAACAAAGAATGGGGTCCTAGAATGAGTTTTAGCAAGCAGTCCAATGCTTTAAGGTATCCGCATGGGTATCAGAGCATAAAAGCATGAAGTGAAAACAAAGAATATTCTCAGATCTACAGGAATTAAGATGCAGAAATACACTTACACCTCAGCCAGAACTCCAACGTGACAGTGTGACTCAGTAGTACAGGTATGTTGGGCCCAGGTCTATAGACTCACCTAAACTCACTTAAATCTGAAACCACAGGTTTACCACCCAAAGTTTCACATATTCTTTAGGTCAGTTTGACTCCCAATAAAAATTTCCCAGAAGTCCCAGAACACAGCTTCAGTAACAAGTACAACCCCACACTACCCCACTCCCCAACAATCCTATTCCCAACCAAGGCATCCCAGAGGATTGGCACCTACACATTCTATTAGATACAAAATAAATGAGAAATAACAATAAGTATTTAAAAAGAAGCAGAGATTATAAAGTTTCTTTATTCTAAGTAATTTACAAAGTAGAAATGCTAAACAAAAGTTCTCTGAAATTCTTTCTCAACGCCTAGGAGCAAATATTGATAATCAAATATAAAAAGAAGAAAGAATGAAAGGGAAATATACTTTATAAGGGAAAAAAAGTAGAGTGCCACTATTAAAACTAGGGCATCCTTTAACAAGAAGCAAATCTTTCCTTGTTTATAGACAAAGATCAACTAATTCCCTACAAAACAAAACTAATCTTTCCTTTACCACACCTATCTGATGACACAGAATTCAGTTTTAGGGGAACCAACAAATAGAATCTGGAGTCCTAAAAATTCTAGCTCCCAAAAATGAACAGAAACCCCATTTTCTATCTTCACCTCTTTTTCTCCAAACTTCAAAATCTGGTAAGAAAAATATAGCTGCTAAGACCTTTTCAAATTCTTATTCTCTCCAAAGTGACTTACTATATAAATCTGTTCATACTGTTAAAAAAAAATCTTATATGGAAGCATCCAATTCTCTAAAATAATTATCAGTGACCTAAAATTGGGTCCTGATGGCCTGCTTGCCTCCATTTCTCCCAAAAGCAACTCATATTTAGAAGGGATATACAACAGATTCACATAGTTACAATCTGACACACACGTTCCACATACAACCCTCCCCCCCCAACATACACACAAACATATTTCTGAGGATGGTATAAAACATAAAAGCATCAGACATTTTTTTAAAAATCTGAATCAGTACTGTATGTGAGAAGATGTAAACTGTTCTTTAGTTTTAAATATCTGCTTTTACAATAGAGCTAAACTGCCAAGGAAAATTGGGTTTGGAAGAATGTTAGGCCTTGAAATTATCCTGTACAATATCCAAATAAGATAAAAATGTTACCTTTAAATATCCAACCTAGCATTAGAGATTCTTCAATTATGTCTAAACCCTAGACATGTACTAAATACCTAGTACATGCATAATGTGTAATTACATATGCCATTTACCTCAGTATATATATAAAATCAAGATTAATGTAATTTTTTAAAAAAAGAACGAACACTCTTCCTTCAAACCTGCTCTGTTTTAATTAGGCATGCTTGCTCATTGTCGAAATGTCAAAGCACCAATACCAGTGAAACAAAAGTTCTATGCTAATTATTTCCATATTTTTTTTCTGCCTCCAGAACAGACTCAAAACAGGAGAAATGACCAGCAATAACCATGAAGGTGGAGAAGATGAAATCACACAGGTCAGTTGTAACTCTCACTCTAAATACTCTTTTTAACATTGCTCCCTGTCCTCAGAATCTGATGTTTCTCATCAAGCTTATGAGAAGAGTTCCAATTAAATCATTCAGAAAGACAAAAGAAAGGATCACATGAGGAAAGAATGCCTCCAAAAACATAATAGAGACACTATCTAAGCACACTTGAGAAACAGCCAAAGCAATTTCTTTCTGACATGAAAGTCTCTATTATGATTAATTTTCTGTCCCAGAAATAGTACAGCATCAATTATAAATTGCCAGAATTAACAAAAAAAGATCAGATTTAGATGAAAATTTAAGTGGGAGGTGGAATATCATGCAAATACTTGCTTGTAAATTTGTGCTAATCTGGACCTTTCCAGTTAAAAAAAAAAAATTAAAAAACACTACCTGACCACTACAAATGACTAAGTACAACATTGGAAAGCTCATCAATACAAGAGCTTTACTTAGAGACTAATGATTTTCTCTATAAACACAGACCTCTAGCAAAAGAACACACACTACGAAGCTGGTCCTAGTCTTCCTAGAAGCTTTCTTGAGCATTGCAGACCACTGTTAGAAATAACCCTGACTCCTAATGTTCTCAGAAACTATTCAACTGTAAACAGACATGGGGTTCCACACAGTCCTCACCTGTGTAAGTGCAGAACACTCCACATACTTGACAGCCTTCAGGTCACGGGCCAGCTTTTCAGCCGTCTCTGGAGTGATAGGCTTCTGTTTGTTCTTGGCAAGTTTCTCAATAGTAGAGGGGTCATCTCTGAGATCAATTTGGGTCCCAACAAGCAAGAAAGGAGTCTTTGGACAGTGGTGAGTTATCTCAGGCACCCACTAGAGAAAAGTATTTTAAAAAATACACCTCTGTTAATCCGAAAGCCTCTAAGCTATTAAGAAGTTAACAGAAGTTCTGACAACCTTTTTCAGAGCGAGAATATCTGACCAACTCACCTTTTCTTTCACATTTTCAAATGAGGATGGAGAGACCACTGAAAAACAGACTAGAAATACATCTGTTTGTGGGTAACTCAGTGGTCGTAATCTGTCATAATCCTCTTGCCCTAGTGGAAAAAAAAATTTTGAGAAATCAACTAAATCTTGAGGTTCTCACAGCATTAAAATCACAAGTCAGTCAACGGATTAAGCATGTAGCTAACAAACAGCACAGTGATCATTAACAAGAAAGCAACTTACTTATCTAATAAAATGTATGGCTTTATAGTATACTATTTGAGAATATTATCATTTGGAAAATTCTACTTAATATTTCAAGTCCTTACGACAGCAGTGAATTTGTTATATATTCATTACGTGATAATTACCAGTTTGTAGTTTTCAATCTTTGTGTCTATTAGCAACTCAACCATAAAGTAATGAACACAATAAACTGTTACTACAGAAATGGTTAAAAATCAATCCTACTCAGATCTGGTTAAGAAATAATCACGGTAAAACCATCTAAGGAAACAAAAATCTCAGGGAAACCCAGCTGACAAAAATTCACTGCTCATTCATGACTACAAAGCAGGTTCACAGGTTTAGTTAAAACCAGTATCAGAAACTAAGAATGCCCAGAAAAAAAATAATTCAAGAATCAATGGGTGCTAAATCTTTGGGGGGAAATTCTGATGAAAGGAAGAATATCTGAAAGGTCTAAAAGATTACCTAAAAATCACAAGGGAAAAACATAATTATATTGTGAAGAAGTAGGACATTACTTTGAGTGATCAAAATTACCATCACCCATCATTGACTGGAATATCATGTGCCTCTAGATTTTTATCCTAAGACAGACACATACATCACCATTGCAGTATTCCAACCAAATAACCTGAATCTAAACATGAGGAAACCGAGACCAAACCCAAAATAAGGAACATTTTATAAGGGGGAGGTGAGAGGATGAATCCGTATTCTAAAAAAATTATATCACTGAAAGATCATAAAAAAAAAGGGCTGAAGAACTAATTCAATTAAGAGACTAAAGAAATATGACAACTAAATGCAATAGATGGCCCTGTAGAGAAAGCAAAAAACCTGGACCTAGATCTATTGACAAAACTGAAATATAGATGAAAGACTGAAGTACTACATCAATGTTAAATTTCCTGACTATAGTTACACAATAGCGTCCATATTCTTAGGAAATACATAGTTATTCAAGGCGAAACAGCTATAATGTATGCAACCTACTCTCAAATAGTTCAAGGGGAAAAATTAATGTGCATGTATGTTAAAGAAATTAATGAAGCAAATAAAGCACAATGTTAACAATTAGTAATCTGGTTAAATGGTATATGGGGGTTCCTGGTACTAGTCTTGTAACTGTCTGTAGGCTTAAAATTATTTTCAGATAAAAAGTTTTTTTAAATAGCCATACAAATTTCCAAAACTGGGAGAAGAAAGGAGTCACAGGAGAAAGATTTAGCACTCCAATTCAAAACAACTGTAGTAATCTTATGTACTTAAAAAAAAAAAAGTAGGTATTGCCACTGAACTGTACACTTAAAAATGGTCAAAATGGTAAATTTTATGTTACATATATTTTACCACAATAAATTTTTTTAATGAGGAAATAAAGTTAAGTAGTTTGTACACCAATGAAAAAAATTTTTTTGGCCACCACACAGAGAATACAAGAATTCACAGTAGCTATCGAAATGTGTAATTAAAGTTGTTACTATTACTGCCAGTTAAACAATATATCAAAAACAGATAGCTAAGGTATCTTCAGGAAAATACAGAAATTGAAGGTTAAAGGAGAAATCAAAATAAGGGAGGTTAGTTATAAAACAATAAAATCATCATCTGCACATTTAACATTCACTGAATACTTACTACAACAGTATGCTACAGTTAACAGTTAATCAAAAGAATTCAAATGTATGCACTTAGATATCTAACTTTCACTTCCTATATTATAATGTAAAATTACATATGTGGAATGGATTAAAAAGGAAAAAAATGGGCTTAAAGAAAACAAAATCAGCTCTGAGCTTTGAAGTATTACATATCTAAGCTCCAATAAGACAACAAAAAATATTTTAAAAATAAGACAAAACAGTAAACAAAGCCTTGTAAAAAGAGATACAGATGTTCATATGGCTTCTATCAGCCCTTTTCCCTATTCAAATGGAATATATTTCAAAAAATTAAGTCTGGCATAGACTAGAAAAGACTTCATTTTTAGTCATTCAGCCCCTGCAAGCAGTCTAAGTAATCAGCAAAACAGATCCAAGTCTTTATTTCTGAGCACCATTAACAGCATCTAAATGAATGTCCAATGTTTTACCCGCAACTAACCTTCTATTCAGATAGATTGGTGACAGAAAACAAATATAGCCATTATTTTTTAATACTAGGCCCAAAGCAGTCAGTCCATTTATTTGTGATGAACAAGCCTATAAAATCAATCTTTCTTTCCCCGAAGAGAAAAAAATAAGATTGTTGTATAAATGAAAAGAGGCTACCTTACCTCTACTTCTGCTACAAAGTCTACACTAAAGAAACAGAATAAATACAGTCCCTTAGATGAGCAAGATTATTCAATATCCAAGCATAATTTATCCAGCTAAAATTTATCCTCTGAGTATGTCACAAATGGCCATTATTCATTCAAGACAGAAGCAATGCTACCTACCATTTAACATCCTTTAAGGTATATAGCATGATCAACAAAATTTCACTCTACTATATAAACAGGTTTGGATACAGTCTTAAATTATACCAACTCTAACAGCATACCAGCTCACTACTTGACATCATACGCATGTCAAAAAGCAAGACTACATCTCAAGGGCTGCTGATCTTTTCTTTGGTTAGAACCTCATGTTTAAAATTCAAATTCAAGCAAAACAAAGTCAGTTTAAACTGGACTCTAATCCATATGAAAAAATATGAAAAGATTTCATATAAAAAATGAGAATACTGCCAAAAAGCAACATTTTTAGAGAATTCTAATAGGACATGATAACACAAAAAGAAAGCAAATAAACACTTTGTAGTTTTTACCACTACAGGTTAAAACCTAAACATTTTTTCTCAACCAATTACTCAGAATTTAATTTTACTCAGTGGTCCTGCTTTATCTCTGCCATAGAGCTTACTCCTAAATCATCTCATAACACCTTTTATGCTTACGGGGAAAAAAATCCGAAAATAAATAGGGACGCTATGGACCCTGACATTCCTACATTTTTATGTATAACATCTGCAGAACTCCAGACTATGATATGTTAGTGCAGAATTTACTGACATCTCAAACCTCAGTCAAAACACCCCTCTGGAAGATTCTATAACAATTCTAAACCAGAGACCAAGGCTATAATGAGTATCTCTATGGAGAGCAGTCATTTCCACTAACATAATTAAACAATTGCACAAAGTGACCAGACACTAGAAAACCTCAACAAAAGGAGTTTATTGTTTATAAACAAAACAAACAAAAATCAGCTAAACTAGGTCAGACTACACCACTATGACCTGTTCTAAACATTATCAATATGCTAATGAGGAGAATGATATTAGCTGTGTACCAAAAACATTCTAATCACTATGCTGTTTTAAAGTGCATGCATCATAAATATAAATACACAGCTCCTGAGTTTTTAAACATGTATACACTTAAATTTTGATTATTTATCATTCAATCTTCACAGCATCTCTGAGAGAAAAGTATTTTAAACATTTTACATTTCAAGGTATTAAGCTCCACACAGTTTAGTAACTTGTCAGCTCTCTAGCTAAATGGTGTGTATAGTGTTAAAGACTAAGCTTTCTCTTTTCTTCTACCATAACACCTGAAATGACAGATTGTGGTTACACTGAAATTCAAAAGATATCTTCCAAAAACTGAACCTAAGAAAACAAGAGTATATGTAAATAAAAATTAACAAGTATAGAGAAAACCCGAAAATTTAATATAAACATAAACATAAACAAACCAATTATATTCCCAATAACATAGCCACACAGAATGGGGAGGGGAAGACAAGTCCAAGGAACAAAGAACTTTGTGTGCTATTAGACTAATGAAAAAAGAATTGCAAACAAATCTTGAACTCGTTTGTTTTTCATAGTGGTATAGTATAGCAATTCTGAAACTATTTTATGTATATGGTAGAACAGAAAATGAGTAGATGTATTGATCTTTTTGGGAACCAAGCTTCTAACTATAGAAGAAAAAGTGATGAAAATATGAAATTTGTGAAAGTCAACTGACTCCTGGAGTTAGATTGAATTGGAGCTATCTAACAAAAAGTCATTATCCAGATTAAATGTGCTAATGTTATTTTCTTCCTTAGTGAATAGATGATAATTCAGGACCGGTCACTATGATCTAGAAATTAAATCAAAATAAAAAGTGACAAAAAATGTGTGTGAAATATTAAAATATTTGTATAGGGAAAGGTCTTAATAATATAAAAGAAAACTTCAAAATAGAGCACAAATGTTAACAAAAGAAGTTTAATTATGGTGTGATCTGCTACATAACAGACTACCAAGCAACCATTACTCTTATAATTTTTAATTCATAAAAATTTTAAAGGCCTAAGACACCATTAGAAAACCACTGATCCCTAAACTTAACTGTTCACTATTATCTCTCCATTTCACACTCTCAAATGAATCCAGACAGTTCCCCAAAGTGGACAGTATAATAAATTCCATTAATACAATGTCAACTGGCAGATGGTGAGAGAGTAACTCAAAAAGTGAAAAGTTTTAGAATTTCTGCAAAGTAAAAGGATAACTTTCTAAAAATTTCCTTTTGCTAACTGAGCTGAAAATAACACAGATGACAGGTCAAAAATTAAGATGTACAGCCACTGTTAAAACAAGAAGAAATAACACTGAGGAATTCAGTATATTGAAGAAAGTTATTCCTTTAATTTGAAAAGCTTACCACAATGTCAATAATTGTAAGCTAAATATTGGTTCACCCTCAAAATACTTTCAAATGTAGTATAAAATAATAAGCTTTATATCATAAGAAGCTATCAGTACATATATTATACAAACACACATATTATATAGCCTTCAAATTTCAGCAAGTGATAATACAACTTGTCTAATATACTCTGCTTTCACCCAACTTTATTTCCTTCCACACCATCCACAAAGGGTACTGTAAACTCCTATCTGACATTCCAAGTCTGAGACTGCCTCTTGGTCAAACATCAGTCATCATGATAGTCAATCCTGCCAACTATTTTTAAAAGGCAAGTTATTTGCTAAAATGCTAGTTTCACAAAATTTCCTAAAAAAGACAAACGACCAGCAACTATCATAGTTATAAACCAAAACATTATAAAAGACATCAAGTTTTCACCTGCAGTATCAAAAAGTCCAAGAGTATATGGCTCTCCACCAATCATAACTGTGACTGCATAGTTGTCAAAAACCTAAAAACACAAAAATACAACATTGTTAGTATGTAAGAGGATGGTCAAAATGGGATAGAACAACACTACACTAAGGCGTTATTTCCTTCCTAAAACTCAGTCCTCTCTTAGTCCATCTTCCTTATATAACCAACCTTGCATGAGCTAAATGCTTCTTGGAAAAAGTGATAGGGGACGTGTTCTGGAGTGTCAGCTCTACCCCAGCGGCCTCAATAAAAAGCCACAGAAGACTGAGCGGTATCCCAGGAGCAGAGTCCCTAGCTGTAAAAATAATCAAGTTCAAATTTGAAATTTTGAGACAGTAGTTTAAAGTTTACCTCAATGTTCAATCTGATTTCTAAGAAATTGTTTGTTTCCTCACAGACCATTTCCTTTTAATCTAGAATTAAAATCTCCTAGATCCTGGAAAATCTTTCCCCTTCATGGTTTAAAACAAGAAGAGGGTACCAACACACCCATTAGAGAGAAACAAAGGTTCTATCAAGGTACTCAAGGAAAGTGTCCAAGAAAAGGCTGGCAGATTATTTGTTATTATTTCATGAATAAAACTCATGCTACTGGGTACAAACTGCATAACCTAAGGTACCTTCTCTAACTAGATGCTTTATTTGTAAATAGACTATAAAACCATGACAAACACAATAGATACTAATATTGGTCATACTAAGTTATTTGTGAAAATGGGAAGTAATGGTGCTAAATGAAAAAGACCCAACACTAATTCATAGATGCTTCTGAATTATTTTACAAGTGAAAAGCAATGATTTCCAATGAGGAGAAAGATACTACATTTTAACCTTTTAGCTATCTAACACTAATTTTCTGGCTCATGTTTTGATGGGTTAGGAGCTTGTTTAAATGTAAAAAGAAGGGAAGCAAGGGCATGTGAAAGATAGTAGTTAAAGGAAAGACAGTCTTGACGACAAGAAGTAAATGTAATGAAATGAATGCAGTTAAGCTCTCAAACCATATCGGTTATTTACTTAAGTCATATCTAACTCTTTTGTAGAGATCCACATACAAACACATATTTAAAACACCCATGAGCCCACCTTAAACAGAACACCTAATAACAAGAATCATTAAACACTCAAAAATGCTCAATGAAAATAATCTTAATGGAGACAAACACAAAAATTTTGACAGTTGCCCTCACTCTGAAACAAGACATATGTATCTCTAAAAGTCCCCTTGAAAAGTCCTTCGCAACCTCAGAACTTCCTTCATTTATAACGGGCTAATACAAAAATATGATTTTGTGTTTAATTATTCCTTCAAATTCTCCCCCTCCAAGAAATCTAATTTTTCTTCCTACAGCCTTAGCCTACCTCAATCATTTTACCTGCCTTGGGACACTGCAGACTATCAATTCCAATTAAACATAACTATCAAGCCTTTAACAATTCACCCTCCTAACAATGTTCATGTCTCTAAAGATTAACCTTAAGTACATTTTTTTCCTTTTTACTTACAAACAATACTAATTCCATATTAATCTACACAGATGCTTCTTAGTCCCTAAAATAGCTCACTTAACAGAGGTGACTGCTGCCAAGCTAGGCCAACTCTATTCCACTCCCACCACTGAATGGACATCTATGTTTAACATAATTACACCACTGAGTTGGTCAAACAACCTGGGACAAACACTGGATCACCAAACTCACTCTTTCACAAGTGACTGTTAACTCTGAATAACTCTGTCTCTCATTTCATTATCTTTGTTACTCCTATTTTCCCTTTACTTTTCCAAGGAGGTGTTAAAATTTGTGGAAAAAAACTACCAAAAGTTTCTGTTGGTGTTCTCATAACAAATGGAGGTCTTCTCTGGCCCTAAAAACCAGTTTGGAGCTTCATTACTGCCAAGACAGCACCTCCTGAAGATTCTCTTCTACTATTCTCTTCTAAGGAGAATAAGTATAGACATACTACTCTCTCAGAAGTTACCAGACCCCCAAAAGCATCCTAGAAGACCTCTAAGCACTCATTAATCAAAAAAAAAAAGTCACCTCATTCCAAGATGTAGAGCATACTTCTCCAAACTGAGACCACCACTCTTTAGAATCTTGTCTATTGGAGTTTTGCCTCCCAGCACTTCTTGCAAACCCTTGTGTCACCCCTTCTGACTTTCCACTGATTTTTCAGCTGTTTAATTTTAAAGTGTATATAATTTACCCATGAGAAGTCAAGATCTTTAAAAACAGGAAAAAAGGCAGACAACAGAAAAATTTCAGTACAGAGAGTTTTCAAAAAAGTAACAAATTTACATTTCATTGACAGATAAATGCTTTTATACTTACAGTTGGTACATACTCAGATGGAAATTTGTTTGTTGTATAGGATATCAGGAGACATGTTTTACCAACGGCACCATCGCCCACAACAACGCACTTAATTGTCTGCATTGCTGAAACAGTTTTCTATCCACTTTAAATATTTCAAATCCGAAGATGACCTACAAAAAGAATTAAAATAGTTTATTCATTTATACTTATATATGTCTTTTTTTTTCACCTAACAATAGGTTCACTCTTTCAGAGCAAGAACAGAACTAGCACACCAGTACTATGGCTGAAAGAACCTAAAAAGGGAAACAGTGACTTGCTCAAAGTCACAATAATAAATAAAAATTTCTGATCCCTGGTTTTTTGACCTCATTGGTTTTTTAAAAAGTCCAAAGTAATGTAAAAAGCAGCATTATTTCTTTTTATAGTGAAAAAGAGGAGGCTGTTTCAGAATGAATCCCATGTACTATGCCAAGTATTATTTTGTGACACTTTTCCTTCCGTTGTATGTGTACATGCATACATGCGTGTATGTGTACCAGACTACAATAAAAGCCACTGTTTTAAAGAATGGTCCATATATCCAACCCTAGAGCTATAGTTACTCAGACTATAAGCAATGAGCAGCAGAGCACCACCACCTCCCTGGCCCGTAACAGATGAGCAACATAAGGAACTGGATAAAGATCAAGATGACCCATCATCTCACCAGCTGTTTCAGTACCAGGTTGCCTAGTTACTAATTCAATATTCATGGCATAAAGAGGCCAAAATCTATATTTTCATAATGCAAAAGGTTAAAGTATACTGACATAAACAGATATAATTACTTTAGCTTCTCTTACTATAGTCCTCCATTCTAAGAAGCTAACAATTACAAATGCACCAAAAATTGATTATATTTCATCAATCCTGAGATGCTTGTTTTCACATTTAAACAGCTCTACAATCAGAACATGTCTTTACTAAAGGTTCCTTACAATCATTACCAGTCATTCTTTTCCACACATTTTGTTATCTACAAAGTTGGGACAAATGACATCTTAGAGCCAATGAAAATGTTTAAGTTTTTCCAGAAGAATAAAAAAGAAACACAACCCCTTGTGTACCTATATTTAAAAATTAAGTCCTATTTTGATTATATTCCTGAAGGGCTAGAGCTGCCACCTTATTTCTTGTTGGCTAGAGCTGCCACCTTATTTAACATAAAAATGTCATAGAACCACCAATTCTGGATTAGATGTGAAGTCTATAGGCTCCTACAATACCCTTCACAACTATTAATCATGACTTATAAATGCCTGTTAACAGGAAATGCACACTCACTCTTTCCTCATCAAAACCATCTTTCTCTTTATTTAAACTCTTTTTATCCTTTTCCTTCTTTCCCCTCTAATCCACTAGAGAAGCACTCATACTAATACAACATTAAAGGTTAAAGATCTTGATCCCTAAACTAACTAATCAAACACAATGAGTATTAATTCTAGAGAATTGCTCTAGAAGAATGTCTTTTACTTAATAATTAGACCAAAAAAAAAAAAAAAAAACCGTTGTCTTCTACAGAATTTTTCAATTCAGAGTGAAGAAAAGCAGAGACAGTTCTGATCATCCTACAGAATATTTTCCAGAGGACTACAAATCTATTTCAAGTTCAGTTCTTGTACTTTCTATTTCTCCTGACCATTATTACGAGGTAATTTTTTACATAGAGTTTAATCATAAACACTGAAAAGTAATGTTTGATCACAATAGCAGAGACTGCTAGCTCTCTGCCAACTCTTCCTCTCTTCTTTAGTAACAGAATTAACTAGGTGACATACTAGGTGACAGCTTATGTCGCCTAGTAAAGACTACATTTTCTAAATTCCTTTGCAGCTAAATGTGACCACTGAGACTAAGTTTTAGCAAATGGGAGTAGACAGGCCTTAAAAACAAGGGATAGAGTCTCTTCTATTCTAGCCTTTAGGCTGGGATGCAGACATGATGATAGAAGCTGAAGCAGTTATACTGAACCACGGACAGAAATTACATATTAAGGATGAGTAATACAATAGAAGGGGCCAGCCCTAAAGAGACTCCCAGGACTTTTACATAAGAAATAAACTTCTCTCTCATTATCCCCAGTATTTTGGATTTCTTTCTTACAGCAGCATAACTGAAATCCTAATTTACTATATTTCATAGACTCTAAAAAAACAATGATTTTAAAATATATCCTAAATTCAGAGGTGTTAAATGTGAGAAAATATTTTAGAATATAATTATAGTAATATTTGGATTTATCAAGTAACTTTACAGTAAACTTGACCACTTTTGAGACAGTCTCAAAACCATCTGAGATAAATGCTGTTTTTGAGTTTTCATTGTGGTTTAAGTCAAATTACTGTTATACCTAAACACTAAGTTCCTTATCTTCATTCTGTATCTAGGACTTATAACCCATACTAATAAGCAAAAACAAAATCAAGAGGCTATTTATAAACTTCAAACTTCTAGTGAAGAACTATCCTTTCTTGAAACTTCCATTAAAATTTCCTAGGGAATTAAAAACTCAGAACAAAAAGCTTCCATGATTAATGCCATGAATGGGACTGCCACGTGGCTAAATCACAAACTTCCACAAGCTGTGATGAAGAGAGAAGGTCAGAGCTTATTTAAAATATCCCCAAAGAGTCTACAGCCAGGTCACCCTGAACATACCCAATCCTTTCTGATCTTGGAAACTAAGCAGGGTGGGGCCCGATTAGTACTTGAATGGGAGACCACCTAGGAAGCCCGGATGCTGTAGGCATATAATTAATTAATTAATTACATATTCCAAAAGAAAACTATCATTAACAACTGTTTTAAAGAATTTACATCTGATTTCAGCTGAATTCCTTTTTATATTATAAATATATTTGGAAATGCCATCAAAATGAACTGTCTTAAGGAGCCCATTCACAAATAGCAGACTTAGAATATAGTACTGTTTTTTGTGTGTAGTGGAAATCTGAAATGTAGTACCTCTATGTCCAATACCAACAAGAAATTGTTAATATTAGATCATTCTGGCCACCAGGAAACTTTCAACACTTAAGTAAAACATGCGGATACAACACAATCTGTGGTAGAAGAAATCTATGATGCAAGTTTAGAGACAAAGGTAACAGCATTTCCAATTAGCACATCAGGTCTACCCTTTAAAAGTGTACTTTTAAAAAGTATTTCTGCATTCTTAAGCACCAATTCATTATAACTAAATGCCAATTTTTCTAAAGAAGATCTTTATGATTTTCCAGTGGAAGGTAATAGGTAAATAGAAGTTGTATAAGAGAAACGTGCTCTGCATACAGTTTGAATAGATCACTAAACAAACAATATTATTTTGAGAACTTTCAGAAGTCCATATCTTTTCTGAGTAGGGAAAAAAGCCCTAAGCCAACTGGGTCTTTCTTGTGTGTCTGCCTAATAAGCTGAAAAGAATATCCAAAACAAATAAACTTAATACATAATCATTTTCCTAACTTGAAGTCAGGAATGTCTGGGTTTTAATCTCTGCTCAGAGCTTACTAGTGACCTAATCAAGTTTCTGAATTGCTTTTGCCTCCATTGTCTCATTTGTAAAACAGAGCTAATTATATCAAAACCTCACACAGTTATTATAAAGATTAAACAATATGAAAAGAGCTGGCTCATGGCATGTACTCAATACACATGACTCCCTCTTCTACCAAATGTCCAACTAAATCAATCCCATCACATCTATTTTAATGCAGTGGGTCAAAACTTACATTGTACTTTCTTCTCTCTTTTCATGCTTTGTACACAGCAGGCACACCAGAAACATAGGTTAAAATGAACTGAGTATATTTGCTATTTAACTAATGACACACAAAAACAAGAAATTCACACAAATATTTCTTCTTTACCTAAACACTTCTGTATGAGAAGAGACCCACCACTATCTTTAAATATCAAATTAAATGCTTTTTCAGTTTATAAATCATCACTGCCTCCATGCAAACTAAGAAAAATCTGACAGTTATTACCTTTTATCATCTTTTTCCTGCTATGCCTGAATTCAACCTCTAAATAAGCAATTTCGAAATTATCACCTCAGACCACCAGAGCCAGAATTACCCTGGAATGGGTTTGTTCATAATTCAGACCCCGGGCCTCACCCTGAATCTAATAAGTAAGAATTCAACACTCCCTATGTAACTCTAATGTGCAGTGAAGTTTAAGAACCGCTGTCCTATATGACAGCAAGACAAGGAATAACAGTAACACAAGGATCTAAACTAAGATAAACATTACTGGCACTTTAGGTCACTTAGCAGTTTCTTAAAAGTAGAATCCAAATTATATATCTGAACTGCTGTACCAACCAGACATTTTACATATTTAGTAATAAAAACTCACATTGGATATTGAGAGATCATGAACTAAGATACTTCAGACGTGCTTCAATCTGAAAGTGTTTTCAAATAATAGTGATAGTAGCAAACACTTATTTGGCACTTACTATGTGCCACATAATGTTCTAAACACACTACACATATTCATACATTTCATTCTCCCAACAACCCACTGAGGTGTATATTATCCCCATTTTATAAGTAAGAAAAGTGAAGTTAAGTAACTAGACTAATATTAATGAGCCAGTAAATGGTAGAACTGAAATTTAAACCCAAGCTGTCTGTCAAGCCCCTGCTCTACAACACTGGACTATACTCTCTGGCCCGGGAACTGACATTAATAAAAACAAACATGATCACTGCAAACAGAGGTGGCAAATACATACCCATTAGAGTGCCAGAACTGGAAAGAGGAAGGCAGAAGAGGAAGCAAGAAACAGGAGTTAAGTTCATTTCCTGTTTCTTCACCCTGTAGAAAACTACTGAATTTTATTGGAGAGAAAGAACATGAGAGAATAAGAGTTGCTCTTCCCCTTTCTCTATAACCACAAATCTTCCATTTCTTAGGTTTCCTGACAGCAATCTGTTGGAAACTGTGAGTCTCCTGTTAAGAGCACTGGCTCAGGAGTCAGACTGGCTCTACCACTCTAGTTACATGACCTTAGTCAAGTTATTTAACTTCTCTGTGGCTCAGTACTCCTTTAAAAATAAAAACAGTTAATACCTTCCTCGTAGGATAAGTTGATTAAATAGATAATACATGTATGTAAAGTATTTAAAACAGTGCCTGGCATACAGAAAATGCTTAGTAAATGTTAGCAATTACTTGAGTGATTAAAGAAACTTTTAAGTCAATATAAGTTTTAAAACATCAACAATTCCAACTCAGAAAAGAGCATATATTTTTTTCCAAAATAATTACAGTACTCATTGTTCCTACTAAAAATGTCAAATATAGAGTTGTTATTACAAAAGTGGTCATTCCAGGGTTAAGTTCCAATTTAATTCACTATTCTACAAAGCATGTGACATATGTTATTAATAATTACATGTATTAAAATGTTACCAGATGACCCACAAAGGGGGAGGAAGCAAGTTACCAGGGAAGAGACTCTGTTTTGCAATACATATAATGCCAGCTTCAACAACATAGAGGAAACCAGGCCAGACATGTTTGTATATCCTGTTAACTTCCCGTTAAAACGTCAAATCACTATGGCAGCTAAGAGGCTATGTAATTCCAATTATCATTTTGCTATTCAAAGTGGAAAAGTTATTTTGCACAAATAACTAAACACTTCCCTTTTTAATAATGAAGTTCATTTGTACTAAACTTAGAATTGGGGTTAAGGAACTTAAAAGCATAAAAATGATTCTGCCAATCACAAGAAAAATAAATTGTAAAATAATGTATATCTTCTACACTTCTCCATACCCATTACTCTATCAGCCAGTCACACCACAACCCTTATTTCCTAGATTCTTAAAAGCTTTTGGGGTCCAATGATCCTGTGAGAATCTCAGAACTAAAGTCCCTTTAGTTTTCTGGGATCCTTGAGCTCTAAATGAAGAATGAGCAGCTTTTTTTAAGAGAAATATCCCTTAATGAACTTAACCCCATCATTTTGCAGATATTCTACCCTAAACGCAAAAGACTTGCCTCAAAGCCCGAAAGTTAACTGCCATGTATCCTGACATTCTTTTCCAACTCTTCAAGTATCAGGCAAATACAGAACAAGCCACATAAAGACGGTTGTTGTTGAACTTCACAATTTTCCAGATTCCTCAATAAACAGACAATAATCTTAGAAAACGGTGGCATTTATTCGAAGAATCAAAGTAATACAGATTCTGCTCAAAGGTATTTGCCCTAATAGAACACCAAAAGAAGCTTAATATCATCAGCAGTTGTCTCAGTTTTTAATAATAAATGTACTCATTTCAATTTGAAAAAAAAATTAATTCTGTAAAATATCTTTCAATAAGTAAAAAACAGACAACCCTGTGTTGAAAGAGACAGTCACCCATGGATTTCCCATGCTCCTATCCATTTTGCTGGGTATCTGAGAATGCAAAGGCCCTGACTGCTCTTACACAGGCCATAGCAGAAAGTTGTGTTTGCAACAAATAACCTTGAAGGGCAAATCAATGTCTCCTTCTGGGACAAAGAGCAAGCTTGTTTCCCACTTGCTATTAAATAGTGGGTTCCCCAAGCTCAGTGTTCCTCAGCTGTGACACAAATCCACTGCATCTCCTGCATGGAAATCTTAGGGGTAAGGTGATACAACACACACACTGATCTGCTGCTGGCTATGCCTTAATTAAATCCTTTGTCTCTCACCCAGTCTCATGTCTTCTTCCAGCATTTATAAAACACCACCAAACTAAAATGTTAGCTTGTAAGGAGAGTGAAATAAAATCCAAGACCCTGTTTACTTGATTGAGCTTCATGAGAAATAATCATTTTGTTGTGAATTTTTTATATGTAAATATAGCAATTAGATATTTCCTAAAATAATAAATTAGAAGCTAGGTACAAATACCTGGTCTTAAATAGTTTATTCATCATTGAACTTTTTTCTTTATAGGAAAATCCTCCTGAAAAAAAAAAATTTTAATATTTTTTCCACCTTCTCCTCACTCCCAAGCCAACCAACATATCTTCTCTAGGAGCTGATTGGTTGTTTTAATTTGTTTATGTTCCATGTCTATTCTAACAGAAAATTAATGCAAACCATAATCCTACCAAGAAAGGTGGTTCCTCTCAGTAATCTTATAAAAATAAGAAATTATGTATTAACTTGTTTTGCTTTACATTAATAAGGCTAATAAAATTTTTAATTTTTCAAAAAGCAAACAAATCTTATTTTATCCTCTTTTATACTTGAAGAGCTATTAGTAAGCTTACTTTCCCCCAAAACTTATTCACCTCTAGAAGTATAAAAATTTAAAGGACAAGGTCTCCATGCTACATGTCAAAGAGCCCTGTGTTTTTTTCCTGTTGATTTTTGACGTGAGATTGGTGAATACATACAAACTGGCAATTCACCAAAAAAACAGTGGAAGAAACCAAAGAAACAGACTCAGGCAGAAAGTAAGTGATAACAGCACTACTAGAGCTTTTGATTGTTGGAAAAATACTAGGGTTTCCCTCCTCCATCCTGTACGTACTTTTCAGATATATAAAATAAGTTTCTTTGAGTTTTTTCACAAATATATACCACCTTGAATTCTTCATATATACATACAAAATGGATGCAAAACTCCTAGTATCTCCAGCTGCCAATTAAATGCATTAACACATAAAAAGTGTAAGATAGCAAATATTAAGCAATTAAAGCATTTATTCAAATTGCTCCATTTTCTGCCACTTGTGACAGAAACTGACACATGTTGTGAAGTCACAACCTCCATAAGAAAGTTGAGAGGCAAGTCTTAAGGTTCTATGTGTCCTTGAGATGACAAAAATGAAACGGAGGAAAAACGCTGACAGTAGCACTCATAAAATGAAAGATTATGATTCCATGTAGTAAAAGATGTTTTCAGCAGTGCTAGACAAGTTTGTGGTGTCAGCTTTATTCCTGAAAATGACTTCACTCCAAAATGTCTGATCCAGGCAGAATGCAAGTCCTTATTTTTACTATGAGTTTCCCTTCCTCAAATTGGCAAAAAGGAAAGAACAACGGCCAGTCATTTCATACGTGACAAGAAAATAACATTTAAAAATCCAAACATATTTAAATAAGTTATATGTTTTAAATATAATGTCAAAACAATTTGGAAAAATTGAAAAGTGCAATGATGTATAGGTATACTAAGTGGTTGATTAGAAAACAGAAATTACAATGAGCTTTTCCCTCAAAATATCCAAGACTAGTAGATTTTTTCACTCATTCAACAAACCCTATTAAGCATCAAATATGTGTAAAGCATTGTCCTACACACAGCCATATTCCACTATGCCTCCAACAAAGTCCATGCCCTCTTGGGGCAACAATCCTAAGTGGGGTATGCCAACAATAAATAGACATCATCCCTCTTGTACCTCCCAACATATTCCTCCTTCATCACTTACTGATAATGACAATTTATATGCAATTTTCCCATTCTGGGAAAAATTTAGGGCAACATAATTCTATTCTCTAAATTAAGAAAGGGCAAAGAGATATTATATACACTCAAACCCCTCTCAGTTTCAATCAAAAGACCAGATAACAAAAGATAAAAGCATTTTGCTTATCCCAAATCTCAAATCTGAATCTGCCATAGCTGAGATCTAGGGAGCCTGGGGAAAAACAGGATTGACACTGCTCAACCAGTTTCTTTGCATCTTACTCTGCCCATCCTAATAGATTGCCAATTGCCTGTTACTATTTAAATGATCTAACATGGTTTAGTTCTTATTTCAAAGTTTATGCCTTTATTCACATCATCTCTCCAAACTATGGATGTCTGGCCTTACAACTTCTATGTCATCCTACTTCTATGCTAACTTTCCACCCCAAAATCCCATCTTATCTGAAACTCCTTCCCTAAGTACTTCAGCTATCAAATACTGCCCCAATTCTCTGAATTCCCATGGCACAGCCTTACCTCTTAAATCTATTTCTTACTCCTCTCCTTAACTCTCCATGCTCTCGTTACTCAGGTCTCTTTATAGTTCTCAAACATGCTAGGCCCTATCCTGCCTTCAGGTCTTCATATTTGCCAAGAATATTCTTTACCCAGTTTTAAAAGCTGCTGACTTCTTATCCTTCAAATCAACTCAAATCATCATCTCAAAAAATAATCTCCCTAATAAGCACAATATCCAGAGTAATATCCAACTTCCTCCTTCCCTACTTCTATCATATTGCCTTTTTTATTCCCTTTATAGTATGGTTTTAATCTATAATTATCTTGTTTATTTGTTATATTACAGTAAGGGATACAGATAAAAAATAAAATTTCTGTAAAGGCAGGGCTTTGCTATATTTCCAGAAAATAGCTCAGTACTGGGCACAGAGTAAATAGTAAATAAGCGAATCACACTGACTACTTAATCATGCTGTTTTTATGCCACTGTGCTTATGCTTATTATAATATTTTAGGATCTCTGAGAGAAAAATTAGGCTTAGAGTTCTTTATTTCCCTACCAAGTCACCTAATACAGTACTGAGCATATACTTAGAGCAAGAATAAAAATTTTAAAAAATTTTAAAACCTTGTTAACTGAAGTAATATAACATGAAAAAAGCATAGGATTTTTAAAGACAAGCAAATATGGGTTCCAATCTTAGTTCCACTTCAATGTGTGGGATCCTGGCAAGTTACTTCACTTCTGTATCTTAATTTTCTCATCTGTACCATGACATCTAACAAAAAAATTGCTATAAAGAGAAACGAGGTAATGTATATAAAGCAACCAATATATTGCGTGGCACAGAGTAAACACTTAATACGGCATCTTGTCCTCATCCCCAATTAAAATTTGCAAAACACAAAATGGCCCTATGATAAAGATTAGTACTACTGTTAAATGAAAGCATCTAAACACAACAAATAAGAGGAAACTCAGAAAAACCTGTGCTTCTACTTGACAGGATTATTCACTAACTGGATCAATCCTTTTTGAAATCCTCTCACTTTGATCTGAAAGAACAGTTTAAACTAAATTTCATCTTTGTAGCCAGAGAATTCCAAATGTTACAAAAAGGATTGTAATCCACCTCTATTTTAAGAAGAGACAAAATAACATTACTTAATCACACAACAAACTTATCAAGTCTCCAATATGGCCAAGGGAGACAATACAGAGTAGGAATCAAGCACAGAAGCTTTCAAGTCAAGGAACCCTCAACTCATAACCCCATTCTTGTATGACTTTGAGCAAGCTATATAACCCCTTAAAGACTTTATCTCCATTTGTAAAACAAATAACATTAACATCATAGGTTGTAAGAATCAGTTACTCCTCTGTAGATAGTAGCACTTAACACTCAAATGAGCTCTTTTTTATCATTGTGAAATAACTCAGGTAAGCAGTCAACTGACAACTTGATTATGTAGGCAATCTTGTATATGGAACTGTGTTTATATTCTATTATAAAGTGCTAACTGAAAGTCAATCATTAGATTAGGACATAATACACAAGACAAATTTTTGCTTTCAAAAAAATAAAAACACCAGAAACAATATGGAACAAGGTTTCTATCTATAGGCCAATACCTACCAAAATGTAACATTCTTTGACCTGACAATTCCATTTCTAAGATTTTTCTCCAAGCGAGACTGGAAACCACATACATGTGTATCAACAGGGAACTGGTAAAATAGGTCATAATACAAAGAAATATTATTCAACTATTAAAAAGAATGAGCTACAGTGCTTATTACAGATTGAACTGTATAACCCCCACCCCCACCAAAATGCGATGAAGTCCTAACCCCAGTACCTCAGAACTATGACTGACTATATTTGGAGATAGGGCCTTTTAAGAATTAATGTAAAATGAGGTCATACTGGTGAGCCCTAATCCAATATCACTGGTGTCCTTATAAGAAGGTTAGTTAGGACAGAAAAGAGGAAAGACCAAATGAAGACCCTAAAAGTGGGCCATTTATAATCCAAGAAGAGAGGCCTTCAGGGGAAACTAACTCCTGCCAACACCTTGATCTTGGACTTCTAGCCTCCAGAACTGTCAGGAAATAAATTTCCATTGTTTAAATCACCCAGTATGGTACTTTCTTATGGTAGCCCTAGCAAGCTAACACAGTGCCAACATGGAAGATCTCCAAATATATTAAGTTTTAAAAAGCAAAGTGAATAACATGTCAACTTACATGAATTTTTAATGGAGAGAAGCTACATATATACTTACAGGTACAGAGACTATCTACAAAGGCACATTATTTGCTAGATAACCGTGGCTGCTCCTGGGAAGGGGATATGGCTGTGTGCGACGGGTAGACTTTTCATCATATTCTTTTTACTATATGCATATAGTATTTCCTTTAATTGTAAAAACAAAACTACTAAAATGAGAAGATCTCTAAGACACACCAACAATTAAGAAAAATACCACCAGAAAACCTGGTCTAATAACTAACAAGTCCTGATAAAGCAAACTCACCAAACGCACCAAAATCTTCAACCTATTTCACTAACGTAGGCAGTTTTGGGTTTTGGGGGTTTTTTTTTTTTTTGGTGGTTTTTTTTTTTTTTTGGCAGTTTCTTTAAATGCCTTACACGTGTATCTTAAGAAACATAAAAATATTTACACAACTTGTCTTAATAATCTACTTCATCCACTTAGTATGACAATGTAAATCACTCAATTTACCAATGTATTTCAACAAAACATCTGTATCCCTCTTTAAAAATAATATACTCTAGTTAATTTGTCCAAAATGAAAATACCAAGAATAGAATACTGTAACATTAAAACAGTTAATGCAACAGAAAAAAATATGATTAAGTAACAACATGCCACAAGATGAAATACTATGTATATATTAAAATAGCTGAGAAGACTATCAATATATTAACACGATGTTATTAAAAACATATACTACCACTGTTAAAATTGTGTCCTAATGTGTAAAAAGCAAATGCAAAGAGAGTTTAACAGCAGCTATACTAGCGCTTGCTTGCATGTGCATGTTAAAAAACAAGACCAAGCACCTAAGAGATCTTATACAATCTTCACTGCACCAGGACACAATTAGGACCTTCAGCATGTTGCAATAGGCTTCTGTTCTTCCAAGAAACAACTCTATTAACTATAAAACTCAGCAAAGTATTCAAATGCCTATTATAATACTACAGTGGGTTAAGATGAAACCCTGCCTTCGAAGGCCTTCAAAACATTTTAGTAATTTACTGAATGCCTACTCTGTGCCAAAGACTATGCTAGACAGCTTGACATACATCACTTCATGTATTTTATGAGTTATAAGCAGAAGAGGCTAACATGGCTGCAGTAGTCTGACTGCTACAAAATTACACTATAAACAAGTGCCAGATTTTCAAAAGAGTAAGAAATATGAGTGGCCTTGAAGAGAGAATCTCTAGTTAGAATGAATATCAGGAGAAAGGGCACAAGCACTGCCAACCTGCAAAGTGGAAGAAACAAAACAAAAAAAACTGAGTCTAAGTCATTAAAAATTGAAAGCTAGGCAGAGGAGTTTTAATTTAACCTGGTAGGTGAACAGGAGGCTACCATTTCTTTCTTATCCATGAGTATCAGTTTTTTTAGGAACATCAATATTGTACCTGTATTCCAAGGTGGACTATCAAAGGTAACCAGATAAAGTAAAGGAACTAAGCTAAGAAGCTACTTTAATAAGCCAAGACTTAAATGGAAATAGAGAAGAAATAGTTGACAGTTCAGAGTTGGAGAATGGATCTGTTTAAGGTGATGGTAAATTCTTAATCAAAGCAGTCTACCATTTTTGATGTAAAAATTTGTCGTTAATGGTAAACATCTACAGAAGCATTCAACCATGTACTTGAAAAAATAACTAGACAAACAATAATAAGTGATGCTATAACAGTTGTACCAAGATCTGTGTCAATGCAGTACAGCTGGCATGACCGCAGATGTTTCTGCTTGGTTGCAAAGTAGTGAGTAACTATATAGTTCTACCCACTAAAAGAGACTGAAACAAAGAATCGCAAACACTGAAAAATAACCAATATGTGTTGGCAACAAGTCTGCCTTTTCAAGCACACTTTGAAACCAAGGATACCACCATCAAAGCACAAACTTCTCCCTTGACTATCAATTGTTTCAAAGGAAATTATGCACAAACACCATATTTTGGGAAACTAAGTTTCTATAATAGCACTCCAGCTGTATTGTGGAATGCATGGTTAATATATATTTTTAAAGATTTCATATAAGGGTCAGCATAACAGTACTTATCACTGCTAAAAAGTGATCATATAGTTGCTCCCTCTACCTAGAATTCTCTTGCCTGGATGGTTTGTTCACATTCCCTACAGGTCTTCACTCAAATGTCATTTTGGAGCTAGAACTCCTCTGACTACCTTATTTTTAAAATGCACCCCAAGTTCTATCTAACCCTGAAGCACTCCACTGTACCTCACCCCCAGCCGTACCTCATCTTCCTCCTCCTCATTTTTCTCCAAACATTTACCTCTAACACACACACTAGTATGTAAATTTCATAGGGCTAGATTTGTTTTGGTGTTTTATTTACTGCTATATCCTCAACAGCTAGAACAATGACGTTCACACAGTATGTACTCAAAGGGTTGCTGAATTCATAAATAAAATAGTATGGTTAGAGATGTAGCAAATCAAAAAACATGGTCCTTGGACTCAGAATAAACCCTTCAATGGGTCCTTTAGGCTCTTAAACCCTCTCCCATTACTACCTGGATAAAGAACAAACAAAAATTTTATACCCTACTGAGAGAAAAATCCAATTCCAAAAGCAAAGTCAAAACCACAGCCTGAACCAGCTACATAGTTAACACCAAGTGTTTAAAGCCACTCTGTATCACAGAGAATAAATTATCATCATGAGCAACCCTATTCCATTCGGTGAATCCACAACTGTACCAACTTTTAAACTATCAAAAAATACAACCTCCTAGAAAAGAGCAGGATGCCCCAAACTAGGTGTATCACATTATTTGCAACCACATCAAAGAGTTCATGTAACCAATCTTACACTGTCATTTTATAATTACAATACCCCTCTAATTTTGAAACAATTCAGATTCAAATCACTTAAAATAGTGTACAATGTATTTAAACATCACATAATTGCCAAAGATTTTCTACAGAATCTAGGTCTTCACAAAAATCTTTGCCACTGATTAACTCTATTTTAAAAACTACTTCATTATAGGTTTCTTTTCTTAGATTTTTCGGGTTTTGCTTATAAAGAATCATCTTCATATATAAGAGACTGAGCTAGAGAGGCAGATTTATATGTCTTAAGAAGAGAAATGACTCCAATTTCTCCAACTGAAAGTAGCAGAGACAAGAAATTTGATGTCAGAAAACTTTTTGGATCTTCAACTTATGTCCCATCCAGGATACGAATTCATCTTGATCCTGAAGAAAGCTTAGTCAATTATCAAATAATAGTAGGTTTTTTTTCAAGAACTAAGACAGCCCAACCTAAGCTCCTAAACCCAACCATGATATACAAAATTCTTTCCCCCACTCTCCCATTTCTCCTAGATAACTGGTAACACAGGTATAAGTAAAATAATTTTTCTGTTCCTGGCTCTAATTTTACTAGAACCATGGACAAGTTTTTAGGGGAATGTATCTTCATTTCCATGTCCTGAAAAAAAAATTAACCTAAAACATGGGATTGGGTGGGTTTTGTGGGGGAGAAATGGTGGAAGGATTGGGTAGTGTGAAAGGAAGAAAAAGCAAAAGAAATATGTCAAATTATAAAATACAAAGAATTTATAGATCACTGCCACAACCTCCTAAAAAGTTAACTTCTCATGTACATGAACAATTGTTTTTAAAAAACAAATTATCTGAAGAGCAAAAAAACAGTTAAGAATTATATAACTTTACTGCATTAAATATTGGCTTTGAAATTACTGCAAGCTCTTCAGAACACTGGAAAAAAATAAAATACTCAAACTAAAATCATCACTCCAAGAACAGAGGAAATTGAAGACAGTGACTATTTCAGAAGTTTCTGCTACAGCCACTGGACAATCACTTCCACAGTCCCTAATATTGGACAGCTTCGCCTTTCCAATACCTTGCTCCAATTTTAAGTTGAGATGAAACTACTCCCCCATAGGTATCCCAAGGATGTAATTTATATATAACACGCTCAGTTCCAAAGCGTGTTGATTGGGGCTTAGGCAAGCATAATTCATGGCCTATGCTGAAGTCTCTACCATTCATTCACCTGCCTCAGAAACTTGAAAAAATGTTTCCCATTTTTCTACCCTTTACAAACATTGTCTGACCATACCAACGGCCCTTGAACCTAAAGGAGATTAATAAGCCAACAGACACCAGTGTCTCCCAGTCCATTTTCTCAAAACTTTAAAGGGCATTGTTTTTAACAACATTGTTTTTAGTAGTGGTATTTCCAATTACAAAATATAGTTAATTCTCAATTGCTGAAAATGTCAAATTCTAGAAATTGTGGCATTCCTACAATTGTTAAATTAACGCTAGCAGCTGCACTTATTTTCCTGACCAGAAGAGTTAAACATTTTCCCTTGAGATCTGATAGCTTATTCTAGTAAAGAAAGCAGAAAATATTTTTTAAATATGACGAGCTAAATGCCAATTTTGTATTTGTATTTCACCTGTTCATAACCAGCGAATAATCCTGATCATATATTCTTCATAAAAATTAGTTTCCAATAAGATGTCATCAGAGTTCAAAAGTGTAACTGATATACTAAACTAGAATTTAAGATTATCTAGTTATTTCTAAGTGGATAATGGCATTTTAATAACTCGATGATACATCTGTTCCTGATGAGCCCAGCCATGAGGCAACTCTACACAATAGGCAAGAAACTATAATAATTTTTTGAAAACCAAATAGGTTTCACATTCACCTTGATTATGATCCTTGCAATAACCTTTGTTTGGTACACTGCCTAGAAGAACCCAGGTTATACTTAAGTAGGGAGAAAAAAGGAATAAAACACTCAACATTTTTCTGAAATTCCTTATGACACCACTCTGACAGTCCTAAAGAGGGTGCTTCAAACTTTAATGTGCATAAATATCTTATTAAAATGAAGGTTCTCATTCAGTAGGACTAGGATGGAGCCTGAAATTTCTAATGAGCTCTGCTGCTGGTCCACAGACCACGCACTGCATACTTAGGACCTTTCACCCTTGCTTCTATTCTAGTACACTGGTTAGATAATAAATAAAAATTTGAAGCATGCAACAACTTCCACTTCATTTGATGATTTAAATGGTTCCATGAGATTAATCTGGGGGAGAGATGGTTATTAAAATGTTGTTTGGAGGGAAATGCAGGTAGCTTCTTAAAAGTGGGCCTAAGAGACTGTAATAAAAGCAAACACCTACAGAGCACTATGTGCCGGTGCTTCACACAGATTAACTGATTTGATTCTCATTAACACTGTGAGGCAGAGACTATTGCTAGCCCTCTTTTACAGAAGGTAAACCTGAGTCACAAAGATATAACTTAGATTGCACATAGCTAATAAATGGCAGAGCCAAGATTTGAACCCCAACTTTTAATCGCTAAACTAGCAATAACTCTCTCAAGTACATACAGCAGAATTAAAATGGCAAATCATAACGGATTACTATGAGAGGAAACAATACAACTGTTAAATTGTAGTGTTAAAGCAGAGTGAGTGAATACCATGGCTTAAAAATATACAGTTTTTTGCTGTATTATAAACTGTTCTGCACTTCAGCATAACAGCTAAAGGAGGGAAATGTTGGTGGCTAAATACTCAGTTTTACTTCATGAAATAAGCAATTTAAGACCAATGTCCCAAGCGCAACTAGTAGAGAAGAGTTTTGACATCCAGGACTTATAATAGCAGCAGTGGCAGACACAGCTGAAATGACAAGTAATGAAAATTCCTTTAGCAAAAATATTCTGGACCAAAGGGATGAGTAACTAAAAGTAGAAACTGGTAAGGGACAAAAACATAACCAGGAATTTGATACTGCTGAGTAGAGAGGAAGAAGTGGAAAAAATAAGCTGCTCTTTGCAAACAGAGGAAACAAACATTAAAGTCTGAATAATTTTTAGGAGTATAAGAAACGTCAGAAAAGATTTTCTAAGCAATAGTAAACTCTCCAGATAGTACAGATGCAGAAAAATCTGCTAAACAGACAGATATAATCAAACAAAAGTAGATTAGTAATCATCACTTCAATGAACCCGAACATGGATATGGCTGAGCAAGCACAAAAACCTCAGGAAACCAGCACACAGGCATATGGAATACACAGAAAGGGAAAGTTACCCTGTGACATCATCAAATTCATTCATCAAACATCTCCTGAGACCTACTATGTGTTTGGCATTGTTCTAGCTACTAGGAATTCAGGAGTGACCATGCCAGGTCAAAGCCCTGCTCTATACATTCTATTGGGAGAAACTAACAGATTGTAATAGAGCATTGAATACTGAAGGCCTATAATGAAGCCCTTTAATATGAGAATACATACATATTTATGGGAAATAAAATATTAACCCATCTCCTGCAGAGGCCCTGTAATCTGAAGTGCTATTAAGTGTTTGGCCCTCATCCTTTCAGAAAATATCCTAAAACAATAAAGAAATGCATTTAAAATGTATCTACAAATAAAAGTACAATTTGACTTTTACTTCCAAGAATACTTATAAATACTACTCTCAGACACAGTAAATTGTACTTCAAAGTCTTCCGAACGCAACAACTCTTGTATCAAAACATTTTATGTGTAACTATTTTTTAAATAAAGAGAAATGCTTTTTGTAAGCAGGAAAAGTATCCAAATAAATCTCAATGTTACAAAAAACATCAAGATTTGGTGTTACAAAAAACATCAAGATTTGGTCTCAGTGGGCTTTAAGAATTCTCACTGATGTTTAAGCCCCCTTACTACCCTAGGCTGTAACACCTGTCTTAGAGCACCAAAAAATTTAGATTTAACTGAGTACAGCTGTTAGTTATTAAAAGGATGTGATACCTTTTAGGTCTGAAGAAATTGTTGGAAAAGAGCTCATTTTTAATACTCAAGTACTAATCTCCTATCTCCTTGCCACAGTCTAAACCCTGTAAATGCAAACTATTCTATTTTAAGAAGATACAAATTGATGTATATTTAAACTTCTTATAGATAGAAGATTCAAGGCAGCAGATAAGCATTCCATTTTGATATTCTTAAAACGAGATAAATTATGGCAAATATATTTCAGAAGATACAAGCTTCACACCTATCCAATCAATCTATAACACCTAAACGCTAAGGAAAGCTGACTTAAAACTACTTCTTCTAAGTGTTTTTAACAAGCAATCTCTTCTCACTATAAAAATGAGAAACAATAGGAAAGTACTTGTTCCAACAAGAACTACCCTTCCAAGGCATTACACAATTGGATTTCATTCACTTTACAATGCTAACATTTTTCAGCGCTACAGTACTCTGTAGTCAATGAAGGATGCACCTAACAAGTACTGTGATCTCAAAATATTACTCGTTTTTCTAGTTAAATATCTGAAACTGGTTTTAATCACAAAAACTAAGTGTCTAGCAAGCAAAGAGTAGGGAAAAAATTAACTTCCTTCTCACCACACCCTTGTCACAAAAAACGAACTGGAGTCAATTTGAATGTGTACTGAATCTGTAAGTCACATGGGAGAAGTCAAAGTCTGGGGAGGTCCTCTTGGACCAAGGTGCTGCTTCCACAAATAAATTCACTTCATTCGAGTACAGGCAAAGGAATTTTTAAAGTCACTGTCTACGCAAGTGGCTGTAGGTGTTGTCTTATGCTTTATTTCCTGGCACAAACTAATCTTGAGATTTTAAACCTTTCTGGCGTTTAGGTGCACCTGAGACGCTGGGATTGAAAGATCAGCTAAATACGATGCACCCTCTGGGAGCAAACAGGATATCCCACTAAGGCCGCAGCACACTGTCCTGACTTGGTGAGTCCCTGACTTGCAGGAGTTAAAACTCTCACCCCTTCTACTGCGATGACGTAATCTTCCACACTGCATCTCTCTTGGACTCAAAGGCGAGGAAAAAACAACAAACGAACAAAGAAAATGTCCCCCTACGAAGAGGAATCAGACGAGCAGCAGAACGGCCGCCTCGGAAGGCGGGTTAGGTAACTCCCTGGAAAGGAAGCTTCGGCTCAGTTCGCAGGGAGAGAGTCGGGGAAGCGAAACGGAAACGGTGTGGGGAACGCAACCTGAGGCAGGAATAAAGCAGAACGGAGGGAGAAACAGCGGCCGGCCGCTCCGCGCCGGGCTCCGCGCGGGCGGCGAGGCTGCGGGGCCCGCGGGCCGCCCCCTCCCCGGGAGGCTCCGCGCCCACCCCACCCCCCGCGCCCGCCGCAAAATGTCGGCGGCCGCGCCGGGGGAAGCAGGAAGTCGAAGCCGGGGCGCCAGGGCAGACCCCGCCCGGGAGCCCGCGAGCCCGCGAGCGGCGTCGGGGCCCGGGCCCGCCGCGCCCCGGCGACCCCTCACCCCGCACCCGCCGCGAGGCCGGCGGGGGAGGGGCGCCCGGGCACCGAGATGGGTGTGACCCCTTCCTTCCGCCGCGGCCGCGCCCGCAGCCGGGGCCCCGCTCCGCGGGCGCCCCCCGCCTTCGCTGCCGCGGCGCCCGCCCCCCTGCCCTCCGCTCCGCTCCCCGGAGGACGCGGACCCGCGCGCTCACCCTGACGGCGCCGCGCGAGCCGGCCTGCCCCCTCCCACCCGCGCCCCGCGCCCTCGGGCGGCCCGGGGGCCCAGGCGCGGGGGGTCCCCGCGGACCGGGACGGGGCGGGGCGGCGGGCCCGGGACGGCGGGGAAGCCGCTCCCGCGGGGAGCCCCGGGCCCCGCACTCACCTCAGCTCCTCCGCCGGGGCGTTGGCAGCGCGGCGCGGGGTCTCCTCGGCTGCCGGACAGGGGCGCGCGCCTGACGTCAGCACGCCGGCGACGTCCGGTTGGGCGCCCGCGGCAGCGGGCGGGGCCGGCGGTGGGCGGGCGGCGGGCGGCTCGGGGCGGGACCCGAATTCCGCCACCGCCCGCGTCCGCGCCGCCCACGGCGCGCGGGCCCCTCGCTGGCGGCCGGGAGCCGCTCGCCTTTCCCCCACCGGGGTCGCTTGCAAAGCGCTTCCACTCACATTCCTTTTGACCCCTGCAACCTTGGGAAGTGAAGTATTAGTTTAGCATCCCTATTTTGCAGAGAAGACGGATGCTTCTCGAAAGGGGGCAGCGACATGGGGGATGGCCCGGGCTCGCCAGGCCTGAACTCTGTGGGTCCGCGTGGCGTTAGGGCTGTTCTCATCTCTGCGTGCTCCCCCACGCCCCTCGCCCCAGCCACATCGTCTCCTCCGGTTCAGAGACTTCCTCCCAGCGGCGAGGCTTTGCGCTCGCTGTTTCCTCTGCCTGCTTTTTACCAGCTCTTGGGCTGGCTCTCAGCCCTTCTTGATCATCCTATCGTCACAGCACCTGTTTGTCTTCTCTGCTACTGTGCAAGCTTCGGGAGAACAGGCACATTTGCTGTCGTTATTCTCAGATGTTTCCTGGTGTTAGAGAAAAACAACTTCTCAATAGTTCATTTATTGATAACAGATAGTCCAATATCCTTAATTTCATAGCCATATTTTTTGGATTTTCTAATTACACAAGAATAACTTTAACATTTTTGAGTGTTTAGGCATGGTGCTAACAACTTTGCATGTAATAGTAGCTAATTTACTACTCAAAGACCATTTTAAAAGAACTAGTACCCCCATTTATTGATGCATGAACTGAGGCTCAAAGGTGTTAAGACTTGCCCAAAGACTCCAAGGCATGCAGTGGCAAAGCTTGGACTTGAACCCAGGAGGCTGGCTCTAGTTGACCAGTACACTATTATACTATCCAGCAGGTTTATTATAGAGAAATCAAAAAGATAAGCTTCAGCTGCAGTCCTACCCCTTATCCCAACTATTAAGATTTTGGTGTGCACCTCAGATATTTATATACATACACACACATCTATTGCACAAAAACATTGTAATCTGCTTTATCTTATAAAGCATATAAAGCATTATTTGTAAAGGCTGTATTCTAATGTATGGGCATTACAATAAGTAACCAATCTACTGTTGGAATTTAGGTTGTCCTGGGCTATTATAAATTTTTGACTATTATAAATAGACATTAGTTTCTTAAACTTGAGGGAAAACTGGTTGTCTTTCCTCTCTCTGCAAGGCCAGTTGGCAGTGACCTTTACTTCATCCCATCTCACAATCCCATGAATGTCCCCAAACAATGTCTGCCCTTTCCATTGACAGCAGTATCTTGATGGGGTGTCACCCAACTACTTGATTTTCCCTGCCTTTGTTCTGAAGACAAAAACTCACTTAGCACTTTGTCTATTATGTTGTCAGTTTTTTGTCAGAAGGGCCTTCTGAAAAGCTGAAAACTTGGAAGTGAGGGTGGGAATAGGGGTTGGAGCAGATAGGGATTTGAGAATCATGTAGAGGTTGGTGGCAACTACTGCACAAGGGCACACGTGGGAAGCAGCAATGACAGTGATCGTCAAGTGTCTTCCAGTTGTGAGAGAAACCTACTCAAACTGGCTCAGGGAATATAGGGAATTTACTGGATAATGTGACTGTGAATTGAACCCAAACAGCATCCAAGGGCTCAAACAGTCCCACTTGGACTGTTTCAATTTGTCCATTTCTCAGTTCTGTTGATTCCCCTTCTGACTTAATCTCATTCTCAGAAGCCCCATCAGCACCACTGAAATTATCTTCTAGTTCCCACCTGCTCCAGGTTCTGTGGTGCCTATATCTGCTTTAGGTCCCTGAAGTATTGTACATCCAGGGACTTCCAACCTTCTCAGAATCATAAATCCTATACTCACAGAATATCGGATTCATAGAGATTTCCTTTGAGAATGTTTTAATACATTTTATACAACACAACCTTCATCTTCCCAGATCTCAGCTCTTATTAAGTCACTCTTCAGCTCAGGAACTCCCAGTGTTTTCTCCTTTGTCTTCAAATTAAAATTCAAAGTCCTTTGCAGAGGCATTCTGCCCTCAATGACCTGGCACCAACCTGCCTTTTTAAAGTTATTTCCTTTTCCCTTCTGTATCAGTCAGCGTTCTCCAAAGGAACAGAACCAATTGGAAAGATCTATACCTCCATCTATCTATGTCTACCTATTTACCATCATATCCATATAATGGAATTGACTCACACAACTATGAAGGCTGGTAAGTCCCAAGATCTACAGGGTGAGTTGACAAGTTAAGATACCTAGGAGAGCTGATGGTGTAGTTCTAGTCTAAGTCCTAGGTCCTGAGAACCAAAAGAGCCAATGTCTCAGTTGCAGTCCAGGGACCAACTGCCCTAAGACAAAGGAAAAACCAATGTTCCAGTTTGAGTCCAAAGCTAGGGAAAAAAATCTTCCCTAACTCGAAAGACAGTTACCTTTTTTGTTCCTTTCGAGCCTTCAACTGATTGGATGAAGCTAATCACACTAGGGAGAGCAGTCTGCAGTACTCCATCTACCAATCCAAATGTTAATCTCAACCCAAAACACTCACAGACAAACCCAGAATGTTTGACCAAATATTTGGGCACCCCATGGCCTAGTCAGTTGACATATAAAATTAACCATCATAACTTCCATCACACACCTTTTGCTGCAACTAAACTGAATTAGTATTATGCGTGCAGGTACCGTATCTTGCCTCTATGCCCCTGCTCATGCTGTTCTCTTTGCCTAGAACACCTTTCCTGCTCATCCATCCTGCTATCAAGTCCCACTTTCCTTTGCCAACACTGACCTGTGTCCATTCCCACCTCATGCCTCTGCAGATTTAGTGTTTCCCTTCCGTCTGTGAAACTCCTTTTCTTCTCTCATTTAAGTACTAGCCTAGACCTCAGCTCTGAAGCCTTCTCTGACAATTCCAGACGCTAACCATGCCTATTATACTTTGTATTTCAAGCATACCATATTGGAATCACTTATATCTGTGTTAACAAAACCATTAGGCCATGAGCAGGCAGGGATCTTATTCATTTTTGTATCCTTCAAAATGTTTGATAAATACATGAATGAACATAGCCTGCTTTCCTTCCCACTGACAAAAGTGATCTCTGCCTCTTCAAAATTCCCATAGCATTTCTTTGGGAACTTCTTCAGGCCCTCACTCTGTTCTGTCATGTGTCCCCAGGCTGTCTCTGCCCTACTGCAAGCTCCCAGGGCCAGGCAGTTTTAGATGCATCTCCATGCCCCTCACCATACTCTTCAGGTACCATAAACACAGTGAGCACTTCGAGTGGGCAGAATGAGAGAAGCCTCAAAAGTACATTTGTTGCCAGATGCCAAAGACCGCAAAGCCACTATCTTTTTCTCCGGGGCCTGCAAAGATTCAGAAATGAGGATCCAGTTTAAAGAGACTCACCTTCAGTCTTCAGATTTAGAATTTACACAAGGGAATCCTAATCTAATACTTGTGTGATTTATAGTTTATAAAACTGTAAAGAAAAGCCGGGAAGTTATTATTATAAAAAAAAAAAAAAGAAAAGAAAAAAGAAAGAAAAGAAAAAAGAAAATCCAGCTACCAGCTGTATCTAAAGGAGATTGCAATCTGGGAAAGATGGGGAGTGCAGGGCAACTGTGTTGGCAATGTTTTATTTCATGACGTGGGTGATGATTACATGGATGTTTGCTTTGTAATTATTCACTGTACTGTACATTTGTGTTATGTGCTTTTTCTCATGGGTAGTATTTCATAGAAATAAAGGTTAAAATAATTCAATAAAAAAAATAAAGCCTCACTGCTGTTAAGGTTGATGTGTAAAGTCCCACCACTTAAGAATCAAGCCTACCCGCTTCCATTCTGATTCACTGACTGGTCTTTCCCTACTCTGGCTGATGATGGCCCACACCTCATCAGCAGCTTCACTCTGCTGCTAGGACTCCAAATGTGCTCCTGGTTTGGCTTGCCATGCCATAAGGAGCCAGAGCTGCGGTCTCCTGGCTCAGAGCCCACCCCGACCCCTTCTGCAGTCCCTCCTGCCACTCAGTCTCCTTCTTCCCCTTTGTGCCACATCAGTACCCTTGCCCAGGAACCTTGACCATTCCATGAATCAGAGAAAGGAGAGAAACTGACAAAACCTGTTTCCTACTTGCCTTTTCTCCAACTGGCCCAGGCTTGCCTCCTTCATCTCTGTTACACATCTCTGGTGGAGATAATCTGGGTCATTGAAGAGGGTGGATGAGATGGGATAGGGGAGAGAAAAGTCTAGAAATAACCGAGTAACTCCATCCCCAACTGGAAGAGTTCAGTAAAAATTCAGAGGTACATGGCATGATAATAAAGTTTTAACTTGAAAATTATTTGAAAATGGCTCATGTGGACCAACTGGTCATGGGCAGCTGTGACCAACGTTCAATTTAGCGAGTGTACCTCGATGCACAGGTGATCAATATCCCCCTGCTCAACCCCTTCAATGGTTTGTGGACTCCAGCCATGATGCCCTCTCTCTAAGACATATATGAGCTTACTGTGCCCCCCTCAGAGTCTTGTATTTGCTGTTATGTCTCCCACTCTGCACATGCCTGCTCCTTTTCACCCTGCAGGTCTTAAATATTACCTCTTCATGAAGGCCTCTTCCTCACTAAGGTTAAGTAGCACACAAACCCACTATATCACACCACTCTGCTTTATTTCCTTCATAGTACTTCATAGATCCCAAATGATCTCACCTTTTTCTTATGTCTCCTCCCATTAAAAAATAAACTTAAGAGCCTCCTTTACCACTGTATCAAGTGCTAGAATATAGTGCAATCTCAATAAATATCTGTTGAAGAAATACAACGAATGATGACACAATCCCTATTCAAGGTATAATAGTGGGACAAACAATAATCAAAATAATTACTAGAACAAGAGTATATACAAGGATCTAGGTGAATAAAAGCAGAGTATTCACAATAGCTATGCCTGTGCTAGCTTCAGCAGCACGTATACACAATAGCTATGCCTAACATTCATTAAGTACTCCTATGTTCCAGGTATTGTTCTAAGTATTTAATATGTATTATCTTATTTGAAATTCACAAGAACTCTGGAATAAAGAAACTATGATCTTCAAACAAAATGAGGCATGCAGAGGTTGTTAGTAACATTTGTCCGAAGTCATACAGCTGTAAGTAGAGGAGCTGGGATTCAAACCCGGAGCTGATCCAGGAAGGTTTCCCAAAAGAGTGAGGTTTCATCTGAGTCTAAAGGACTTACACAGACTGGCCAGGGCGAGACATGCTGGGAGAAAAGAAAACTTCCTGGTAGAAAAAATAAGAATGTCCAGGTACAGAGGCATGGAAAAGCAGGATGCTCAGGGAATAGGTATATCTCACAGACATAATATTGAAGACAGGAAGCCAGACATAAAAGGGTATATACTGTAGGATTCTATTTGGTGCAGAAAAAGGCAACAATATGGCAAGAGAAATCCTAATAGCAGTTACTTTCAGGGGTTAATGACCAAGACAGGGCACAAGAGAGACTTCTTGTGCTAGAAACCTGTATCTTCATCTGGAAGACTGTTATAGGGGTATGCCCACTTTGCTCAATTAAGATTTGTGCGCTTTACAGGATGTGTGTTATATTTAAATTAAAAAAAATTAAATGTCACTATAGTGATAGAATTGGCCTAACACTTGTGATTTTTTAAGTAGTGTGGAATGTTTTCAGTGATGCTTAATGCCTGTGAATAAAATAAGAAACAAAAAGAGGGATGGGGAAGAATAGGACAATAAGACAAGATTTTATGTATAGAAATTAGGAATGAGATGGAGCTGTTCAAGGGATCAGAACAAGAACAAAGGGACAGCTGAGAATCATTGAGTCTTCCCCTAAACAAGTAGATTCAGGTACAATAGCATTTATTGAATGTTCCTGTGTTTCTGGTGCTGATCTAGGGTGACCCTAGCTGGGAATAAGACAGGTTTGGAAACTGAAGCTAAGAGAAGTGACATGACTTGTCTGAGATCACACATCTCCCAAGTGCTGAAGTTATCTTTACTAAAAACATCCCATTTGTGCTCCTAAGAGTTTCAAAACACTAAGTATTGGCCTCGATTGTGGGAGAAGTTTTGGCTCAGAGGAAGTGAAGGGAAGGCCCTAGCTACTTTGGTGGTAGTGGTGGTTTCCTGCCTAGAAGACACACCCAGCTTCAAAATCACCACTCTGGGCAGTCAGGTTGTTGCTAGGCACCAAGGGGGCCCTAGAGCTTTCAAGCACAGCTATCACAGGGCTGTTAACCTTACTTCATTACAAGGTCAGATGTGAAACTTAAAGAGAAGCCAGCCACCCACATGAAGCCTTCTCTTTCTTCTTTGGTTTTATTTACTCTGCCATCCCCAGCCCTTACACAGTAATGAATAACCTCACCCCCTGCCCTCTCCCCAATGTAATATTTAATGGTCTCCCATGAATCCTAATTATGTTCACTAGAAAGAAAACACCTTGAAAGAGGGAGCAACCACATTTCCTACAAAAATCAAATTGTTCCTTAAGGACCAGGCATGTGTAGGCCCTATGTTGGATGCCAAGAACATAGAGATTGTCTTCAGAGCTCATAATCTGCCTGGAAACACAAACTAGACACCCTACAGTGTGATACTTAGATGAGAACACAGCATGTTGGGTACACAATTTATATTTGCTGAATGAATGGGGACTGAGAGAGAACTAAAGCTGAGGTTCTATAAGAGCTCTCAGGAGGGCTTCAGATGCTATCAAGGCAGGCATCAAAGAAGGCTTCAGGAAGGTGACCATGCCTATCTGCGTCAAAGAATGAATAGGAGTAGGCTGGCAGGTTGGGGGAGGGGAATTCCAGGCCGAGGAAAAATGTCCAATAAATGCATGGCAGTGGGTGGAAAATGTTCAGCAAAATAGTCAAGTCATTGTCAAGTGCACTGTACTGAGCTGCCTGTGGAAGCTGACCACATATGATGCTCTTGGGAAGGCCAGTTACACTTTAATTCTCCAGCTGCCACCACCATTGTAGTGAGCTCCTCTCAGCCCCCACCCCTCCTGGAGTTGGCCTCCTCTCCAGCAGCCAAGGCCTGGCACCCACTCACTGCTCAGGGAGTAGCTGCCCAACAAATGACATACTTTTCCATGGCACCAGCCAGTTGCTAGCAATCTCACATTACCTTGTGGTCCCAACACTGATTCTCACTAGCAGCCATCTGGCAGGGGCATTTTTCAGTAACTAGATGAAATTACTCTTTTGTTAAACTTGGAGTCAAAATAATCACAAAGGGAAAATTAGACACGCAATGTTTTAGAAATACTTCCTTCTGGTCCCTCCATTTTCTTCATTCCCCATCACTCACACAACTAAAAGGTGTCAAGGTGCTTGAGAATCACGATCTATATTGAGTTAAGAAATGACAATGAGACACTATAGGTAGCTGTGTAGTGCCAACCAAGCAGAGAAAGCACATGAATTATCTCAGGGAGTGGCAAGAGAGATAGTGAATTACTGTACTCCCAAGTCCCCAGAGGCTTTGAAACCATGAAGTTGGTTTATTCTTTGATATCCAGGCAGTGTGACCTTGTGACAAGAGCATGGGGCTAGAGTCAGATGAAATGGAGATGAACTCCAGCTTCTCATACTGGGGTTTGGGGCACAAAATCTCATCTGTAATCTCGCTTTCATGGGAAGGAGCTGGTACCACAGGATTGCTGGGAGATTGCTGGACAATCGCAAACTGAACCAGTTCTGGTTTTGGAACATAAGGGTTGAGTCCTGGCTCTGTCACTTACCTCTCTAAATCTCACTTATGCTTTAGAGATTTGACTCCAAACCTAAATACTCTACCTTGCACTTTTTACTGTAAACTATTAGGCTGGGTATTAGACATATAAAGTACTATGAAACTGATACAAAAATGTTTTTAAAATAAATCTCTTTATATTGCTAGCAAAAGGCTTCTAAGCCTTATTGGGCAAGAAAAATTATATAATAAACATGCATAACATATTTTGTGTAAATAAGAGATGTGTTCACACACTTGTGCTTATGTATCTGCTTACATATGTATAATTCATATTTTTTGGAAGGCACATAAACTGTCAATGGGAAGAGAGCTTTTACATTTTTCTCTTATCCCATTCTATACCATTGAATTTTCTATCCACATACAAATATGTCTTTTTATCTTAAAAAATATCAATAGGAAATACCACATTATTTCACTTATATGTGAAATCTAAAGAACAAAAAGAACAAACTAATCAAAAACAAAATCACAAATATATACAATCTGGTGATGAACAGAGGGGGCAGAGGTTGGGGAGCTGGAAGAAAGAAATGAAGGGTTAAAGAAGCACAAATTAGTAGTTGATAGATGGTCATGGGGATGGGGATCACGGCATAAGGATTGCTGTTAGTATTAATGTAATGGCTAAGTGAAGAGCCAGAGGAGAAAAAGGGCAATTAGGGGGATTGTTTTATAAACTATATAAATATCTAACTAATGTTAGATAGTTTTAGTATACTTGAAACTAATAATAAAACTTTTTCAAAAATCAATAAGAGTTACCTAGGAAGTTTATGCACCATTTTTTTTTCATACTTTTTCTGTATCATATGAATCCAAAAAATGTTATTTTACATTGTAAGATGAAGATTTTTTAAAAGGCAAAAGAAACATTTTGCACTACACGTAGGAGATTCTTGAGACACTTGTAAAATTAACATTTCCAAACACAATGGAAAAAGGCCAAACTAGGCTCAAGTTTTGCTCCAGGATGAGTGGCCATGTTCATTGCCTAAGGGTCATCTGTGGTATATCTGTGATGAACTCTACTAAATCAGTGGTTCTCAACCACCACAAATTTGCCCTGAGAGGACATTTGCCAATGTCTGGAGAAATTTTTAGTTGTCATACCTAGAAGGGTGTACTGGCATCTGGTCAGTAGAGGCTAGAGATGCTGCTAAAGATCCTATAAAGCACAGGAGAAATGGCCACAGAAAAACTATATGGCCCCATAGTACCACAGTTGAAAAATATATGTGCTACATTCACTCAATTTAAAAAAAATCTCGGCTATCTTGCCATAAAATCCCTAAGGTGAAGACTTTTTGGTCTTTTACTTACATGTAAAATTCTAGACCACTGAAACAGGTAAGAAACTGGTACAAGCCAGGAAATCCCTTAACACCAGGAGTTCCTGATCCCTGCAGACCATAGGAAATACCTTCAGAATGCTCCAAAGTATTGGAGATGTTAGGACCCAATCAGTTACTTCTATGCCAATGTTACAATCACTCCTAGAACAGAAAAGCTTAACCTAGACAATAAGAGGCATAGTTCTTTTGTCTGTATATTCACTATTCCCCAAACATTATATAGGTTTTCACATTCCCATGCTTTTGCCCAAGATGTGACTTCTGTGCAGTGAACTCCTTCCTACTCAAGTTCAATTAAAATGTCACTTCCCTAACTTGGCTATTTCCTCTTTGCTTTTAACATGTTTTTAAAATAGGAAATGTGTTGTCTTAGTGTTGTCTCAAAACCGGATACCAAAAAGACTAGTTTTACTCTAACATTTTTAATAACATATTTTGGTGGCTCCTTCCTCTCTCCTTGAAAACTATACATTCCCTTAAAACTAGGTTTTTTATTTGTAGTCTAGCATCTAGAAGAGTCCTAAAGGCACAGGAAGTACTAAACAAACACCAGCAGTATAGAGCTAATCAGCCCCTAACCCAAAAGATTAGTTGCAAATTGGCACCAAGTTTGTTACCAGAGCAGATCTGCAAATCCAAGAGCCCAGCCAGAGGCAGAAAGGTTCTTCAGACTGGGTCATGCTGGGGAAGCAGCTGCTGTTTACTCTCACAACCATAGATACTGCTCGTCTCAACTGTCAACCAAAGTACAGGTCTCCGTACCCACAAAGCCAGGATGACCTGTTTCAGGAAGAGAACAGAACCGTCAGATGGCATTAGAGCGCGTTCTCTTGCAGGAAGACAAGCTAAAGAACAAAGATGACGGAAATGGAGAAAGAGCAGATTGAACAGCTCTGTGGAAGAGTTACTTACCTCTTACGACCCCGTTTTGTCCAATTTAAATTGACTTTGAAAACAAAGAACAGGCCTGTTCCTAGTTCCAAGCTCAGTGAATGCCACGGTCATAGCTCACATCTAGGCCTGATAATTATCTCACCTGTTTCAAATGCTGACTACTAAGAGCTAAACTGCTAAATTACCACAGCACATTTTTATTAAGGACCAAACTTTAATATATCAAGGACATCCCAAATGAGTTACTTCTTTGGATACATAAAAACAATAAATTAAAGCATGTCACAAAGTGTGAAAAAAGAGGCATTCAGCAGAGCAAAAACAAGCAGCAGGCTGATTGTCCTAACAAGAGAGCAAAGAAACTCCTTCGAGTTCAGTCCCAGGAAACAGAGCTGCCTCAGGCAAAAAGAGGTCCAGACATGGGCTCTGATTGATTCTCATTACTAATCAAAGGCAAGCTAAAAAAAAAAACAAACCGATGTTCAAATTTCTGATTGCAATGGAATCGTTCAACAAAAAAGAACCTTTGGTTAGGTCTCACAAGTAGAAGCAAACAGTGAGGCTTAGCCAGTGATTCTGACCCCAGGCTGACATCTCTGTGCCCATGCTCTGAGCACAGAATTGCTCCTGCACCAGCATTTCCACAATCTGCTCCTTTGTGTGAATATCAGGTCTCAGCCACTGTCCAGCAAGCTCCTGGAGATGTCTGAGGACATCCCTGGGCCCAGCTGCATCCTCATAGCGGAACTTTCTGAACCTCTGCCTGGAAGCTGCCAGGTTGGGAGGATTCCTTTGTGGCATGGCCTCAACATCTTCTATACAGTCTTCATCGAAGCTCTCTGGTGGATGCCTAGAAGGCTCCCGTGGAAACTGGATCTGGGGAGCTGTTAGTAGCACATCTTCTGGCTCCTCAGCCACCATCTCATTTGGTGGTAGCATTATTTGACCATTCTGGACTTCTCTATTTCTTTGTGTCTCCAAGTATCCTTCAATCTCCATTCTGGAACTCTGGAAAAGGATGACAGACTCCTAGGCACAAAGAGAAAAGTCAGGGACAGCAGAAACAGACCAAGGCTGTTAAAACCACCCTGATCTCATGGATCTGGGCTAGAACCAGGGTCCATCAGCTTTCTACTGTTAATAGGTTTTTAAATTTTTTCAAAGAGGCTTTTTTAATAAAGCTACCAGAAATTTTTGTTTCCTCTTGTTGAATCAATAGACACAAATGAGAAAATATGTCAATGGTTTATCAAAATGAAAAACCTAGACTCTCAAAGGAGAAAGAATGAACACTCGCCTTGTTAGCTGGAGAATTTTTCATCCATCCCCTGCCCCCCTCCCAATTAGAGTATTTTACATTATACTAAAAACAAAATACTGTACATGCACAGGATTTGTAGTGGGGGGGGATCATTAAAATTATGGGTATTTGCTTCTTCTACTCACTTTTATGGAGCATTTGCAAAGTCTAAAAGCAACAGATGCTTAGAGTAGAGAAAGATCTGTTTATTTACACCTACTCCACTGTCTTTTCCACCTCCTCTTATTTCATGAAGATGAAAAAATAGCAACTGTTAACTACTTTAGGAGCTACCATCAGGGTAGAACCTAAGGCTCAAGAAAAAAAAAAAAGAAAATTTAAAAGCCTGTGTTAAAATCAAGATCCCAAGCCCCTCCAATCGATGTATGGGAAACTGAACTTGTCAGAATCTCCTGATGCTTGATAGCTCCAGGAGTAGCAAACCAAGGGTAGTCGGGATCAAATACCTGTAAAAGGCCAGGAAAAAAAATGTTTTGCTTAATTTGAGTTAGGGTCCCAGTTCCAAAGAGGGGTTATTTACAGGAAAACCACATTCTATGCTAATCAATTTTTAAAAAGCAGGAATGGGGGGAGACTCAAATGACAGTGATGTCTAAACTTTCACATTAGGGTATGCCCAAACAAGAGAATAACCCCTACAATAGTCAGTTTTCAGAGAGCATCGTTTTTCATTAAGAATAAATTCCTCCCTAGTCCACACAGAAGTGTTGACATTTAAAATCACTCCCACCTTGGAGACTCTCAAACCTGTTTCCTAGATAACAACTGAGTCCACAATCACCAACACTGACCAGCTGACCTGCATGAACTAGCTCTCAACTCTTGATCACCTCTTCTCTAAAGCTTCCCTGAACCATTTCTAGTATTGATTCTAAACCCTGTAACTTGAATATTCTTGGAGTACAGCAATTCTATTCTCTGGTGTTTTGCTCATCCTCAAAAGTTAATAACTAGAGTGATGAGAGCAAAAACAAAACAGTACCATAACTCAGGGGGGCTTTGGATAAAAAGGAAATATTTAGTCAAGGAGAGGTTAGATAAAACATTGTGGGAAAGAAAAATCTAGGAAAAACCAAAGTGACTGTCGACAGGGTAATGATTAAATAGCCATTCGGTGAGATACTGTGTAGCCTTGTAAAGAATGAAGTAGGCCTATGAGTGTTGATGTGAAGGTATCCATAACTCATCACCCCATGACAAAGGTATAAATCAACATGTGTAGTATGATCTCATCTGTGGAAATTACAAGTACCCACAGAAAAGCGTCTATCACTTAATTTACCCACAAATACCTGATGGTTAACAAATAAATTGTATTTACTTGAGGGGCAGGAAGCAAAAGAGGGAAATATTTTTTCATTTAATATTTTTGTATTGTTTTCTTCTTAACCACACGATGTATTACTCTGTTACAACTCAAACGGGAGAAAATTTTTCAGGCTTTCCCTTCCTGCCCAAAACCTTTCTGAGTGAAAAACCCCTAGCCCACTTGGGAAAACACCCTGTCAGTAATTCTAGTTTCCAGCATCAAGGACTTTACAAGTACACCTTCAGGAAAAGTCTGACTTGTCAGCAGGCCAGTTCTCAAGGTTGGCTCTGAAAGACAGACCCAGCTACAAATCCTATGTTTTAGACCACCTGCCAGAGACCATGCTGAACCTCACCAGTAACTAACTCCGGTTTTCTGAGCCCCTACTTCCTGACACAGTGCTGAGCACTTTATATGCTCTTCTACGTGTTCCTCTTAGCACTCAGGTTGAAATCCGGATACGACTCTCTACTGCCCCAGTTGTCTCCATTAACAACAGCAACAGCTGCTACTACTGAATTTTACAGGCCAGACACTCCGCAGCTCTTCCTCATCCAATCGTCCTGATGACCCATGAGGGCGGTTACCGTGATTTCCACTCAAATAAGCAAACTGAGGCTCGGAGAGAGGGACTTGCCCGAAGTCACATGGCTAAGAGGTGGTGGGAACACAGCTGGAGTCTAGATGGGGAACTGAGCCCGACTCCTCCCACCCACATGGGCGCGGCTCAGAGGGCCTAGGCCGGGCTGGAAAAGGCGCTTCTGGGGATGCAGAAGCGGCACGTCCTCCTCCTGAGGTGAAGCGAGGCCCAAAGCCACGTCCAGCCACAGCAGGCCGCAGACCGCAAGGGCACACCCCTTTAGGGCCGGCCAGGCCGACGCTGCGGCCCCCGCTGCCAACAGACCACGCGCGGAGAAGGGAAGCGGAAGGCAGGAGAGGGGCCGTTCACCTGCGCAGGTGTCGCCTCGAAGGGCGGGGAAAAGAGGGACCACAAGCCCCACAACGGTCTCCAGGAAGCAGAAGCCACCTCCTCCGCGCACAGCTTTGTAGCCCACCCCCGGAACCGGAAGTGACGCCTGCCGGAAGTGGCCGCCTCCCCGGAAGTCGGGTGGCCGGAGACAAGGTTCGATGGCGGCGGGGGCGGGGTCGCTCTAGGCCTGGGCGGCGCTGCGCAGCTTCATGGTTTTAACCCGTGGGGGTGTGCTTGGCGTCCTCGGTCCTCAGTCCTGCTTCCCTGCGGAGCCCTGCGTACAGCCCAGGCAGCTTTCACGCTTCGGGTAAGTTCTTTGTTGTTCTGAGCCGCAGTTTACCTAACTGCAACGTGGAAAGAGGATGAAGCGGGATTGGAGACCCCTAGGAGCCCGCCGGCCGCTGAGTCAGCCCCGCACCCGGGAGTTTGAGTTTTTGCACCACCCAGAGGGGAAAAGAAAGGGGCTCATTTCTCTCTAAATGATGAGCCATTTCAGGGCAGGAACCACTTCATCTTCCGCATCTGAGCCCTCCTCTGGAACAAGGAATGAATGTTTGTTGAATGAATGAATGACCACAGTTCTTCCCTAGCCTATCAGTGGAAGCAGAAAACACGTGGCCCTTCCGTCTCCACTATGAACTTCCCAAGGAACTGGCAAAGCCAGGTTTTGTGTAGATTCCACTATGTTTTTGTGCCTGCGTTGAAAAGCCAGTGATTGTGGGTGGCTGGAGAGGGTAATCAACTAACGTCCCATGGCTCTCGAGTTTTAGCACTGAAAGTCCCATGTCCTATGAACACCCTCAGTCCCAAGCAAACTGGGATGTTTGGTCACCCTATAGCAACTCCCTTCTCTCTCTGCCTCATTTTTTCCTCATCTTCATATGAGAGTGTTGGATCTGGTCTTGTCTCTGCATATCAGATCTAAGATTTCAAAAACAGGCTAGAGGGAGAGAGATGAGTCAAAGAAGGAGGCAAGACTCAAGTTGGAATTTTCTAAGAGACTTTTATTGTTTTGGCAAAGACTGTGGATCGGTACTGCCAGCCAGGCCTTGGTTCTAGTGGCTTGCTATGGTCTGGAAAAGAAGAGGGGGGAAACCCAGAATAGTCTGGTTAGAAGCACGATTTCTGAAGCCAGGTGGAACTGGGTTCAACTCCCAGCCATGCCACTTATTAGCTGTGTGACCCGGGAGAGTGACTTGATCTCTCCGAACCTCAGTTTGCTCATCTGTATAAAAGGGATAATCATAGTATAGCAGTCACCCCATGGGGAGGTTTAATTAAATTATTAACTCAGGGGTTCATCACGGTGCCAGGCACATATTTAAGTATAAATGGTGGCTATAATGTTAGGAACATTTATTCATTAATCCTCCCAGATGATATTTGCATTCTCGTGGGGACCTGAGGCTTCCCTATCGCAGCTCTCACATTTATCACTCATGTAATCATCTGCCCCTCATGAGGGAGCAGCCCTTTGACACATCGCTCTGTCCTCCATGACAAGAAAAGACCAGGACCAGAGGAGGCACTTCATAAACACTCGTTGAAATAAGAAAGTTCAAAAGCACTTCAAAGCTCCACCCAGAAGCCATAGAAGTTCTTGGGCCCATGCTATAGCAGAAAACATCCCCAAACCCTCTGGAATGTCCCCAGGGGCCTCTCCACTACTGACTTTCTAGGACCCTTTGAGCCCCTCCTCAAGATCTACTGTTCTTACTCAGCCCCCAAGCACCCTTCCTGGCTCGCCTCCCTGCTCACCTCCTCGATCCAGTCATTAAAGGCCGAGACACGCGTGAACACAGTGGGCTTCTTGCGGGTGTTGCAGCCAAAGGCAGAAACAAAGCTGGTCACACCGTGGACCTGCCAGGAGCCATCTGCAGCGGGGCAGTTGAGGGGTCCTCCAGAGTCACCCTGGAATGGTCAGGGAGTGGTGGGGGACTGAGCCATGTCTGAGCTTTATGGAATTGTTCCTGACTTTGGGGATTTCAAGAAATCTTTGTTACTTGACCTCTGTGAGCCTCAGTTTGTTCATTTGTGATGGGGAATAGTATCTGTCTTACGGAATCTTGTGATAATTAAATGAGATGATAAATACATGATCTTAACATAATGCCTATTAGAAAGGAAGCAATCAATAAGTGGTAGTTCCCATTGTTAGTACCACAGTTAACTGTTAAGATTATTGTTCATACTCACTTTTAATACAATGAGAGTTTGATGTAATTATAACTTCAAGACAACAGAGTTGAAGGTGACCTTAGAAGGCGTAAGGTCAATATCCTTTGCTGTGCTGATGGGGAGACTTGAGGAGCAGGGAGGGACAGTGATTTGCCCAGGTCAAGTCTGTGTGTGAGCTGGGACTAGAATCCAGAGGTGATGACCCCAGGCCAGGGCTATGTGTCTGGATTATGCTCACTCCCTCCCAGTCCTGCCTGGCCTGGAGGCTGAATGGGGCAGGCAGGGCACGATTTCCCCTCTGCCTTTAGGCAGATGGCAGTGGTACCCTGGGACCCTGTCCGCCCAGCTGAATGGCTATAGCCCAGCACCACCTCAGGCAGAGGAGAGCGGACTCACATTGCACCCAGAGCTGGTGTCCCCACCAGCGCACACCATGGTCTTCTTCAAAGAGCTGCCCCACCAGTCCCTCTTGGAACAGTGCTCATAGTCCACCACGGGCAGCAGGGCCTGCTGCAGCTTGTCCGGGAGTGGCCCACCAGCTGTGGGGATAGAGAGGTCATGGGGTACAGGGCTTGGGCTGGGGTCTGGGAGTCAGGGCTGGGAGCCCCCGGGGGGGCAGGTCTGAGGCAAGCAGCTCTTTAAGTATAAATGGTGGCTATAATGTTAGGAACATCTGATGGAGAAGATGGGGACTCTCCTCCCGCCAGGTTATATGGTCCTGTCTGTTTTAGAGGTCTGCACTTGGCATGCAGGAGACAATAAAAAATGTTCATTTGAGCACATTCATGTTTGGGAGGGTTGGTGGGGAGAAGGCTGCTTTTGGATGAGCAATGTGAAAAAAATGTCCTGGTATTGCCCTCAATCTTAGTCCTCAGGCCCTGTCTTCCCTCCCACTGCCCCTGTGGCCATCTGGACGGATCAGCACATACTATAGAGACGGCCCCAGCCGGTGATGTAGCAGGGCGCCTCATTTGGCAGGATATCGCCGGCAGGAGGGAGGCAGGCAAGCTGGACTGAGTCTCCCAGCTGGGCAGGGCGAGAGAGCTTGATGAGGGCAATGTCGTTGCTGGGGAAGAGAGAAGAGTCAGGAAGCCTGGTCCTGCTTCCAGACCAAGGCCCACCTCCCGTCTTTGCTCCAGGTATTTCACTGTTGGGCTACCCCGCTGCTCCCTTCCCCTCCGAATCCCACGCATTCTTAAGGCTAAGCATCCTTATGAAGCCCTGCCAGTCCCTTCAGTGCACGCTGAACTGACCCTTGGCCTTCTCAATTGTCCTCCACTTTTACACCAGTGGTTCTCACCCCAGCTGCATCAGAATCACCAGGAAGGCTTGTTAAAACACAGGTTGCCAGGCACTGCCCCCTTCCCAGATTTCTGATGCGGGGGGTCTTGTATTCACATTTCCAACAGGTTCCCAGGGGATGCTGATGCTGCTAGCCTAGGGACCACACTTCGATAACCCCTGCTCTCAGTCTTCATCCACCTCCTCGTCACTAGTCGTCTCACCTGGGTCCAAGTTTTCTCTCCAGTTACCTCAGGAGCCCCATGAGGACAGGTCAAGATCTTGATCATCACAGCCCCTTGCTCCTGCACTGCATCTGCAGGGGCTCTATACCCTTCTTTCACCCTCTCACTGGAAAAGAGCTAAGCTACCCAGACAAACAATTTTGCATATGATTCAGGGACTTAGTGTCTGCACCCAGTGATCATCTCCTTGACCTTCACAACCACCGAGGAAGCCCAGAAGTTCACCTTTGACAAGTGATAAAACTGAGGCCTAGAGGAGGGCAGTGACTTGCCCAGCCCTTCTCACCTTGAGAGTCTCCTCAGAATCAGCTTTGGGTCACAAAGGGGTGAGTACAGGAGCTCCTAGGTCCCAAGCCTGAGAGTTCACTTACCCACAGGCCACGCAGTTGGAGTTCCAGAGGGGGTGCACGAAGAGGTCCTCAGAGTTGATAGGAATCACCTGTTCAGAGCCCTCCTTCTCAGCCCGGTCATACTCTCCCAGCACTACCTGGTAGGTCAAGGAACTCCTGCCAGTGGAGGTAAGGTCAGTCCAGGCCTGACTGGCCTCCTTCTCTCCCTCCCACAGTCACCCACCACTCTAGTCTGCCTGGGTCTCATGCAGGGACAGGGGTAAGTGAGAGAACTCACGAGATGCAGTGGCCTGCGGTCATGACCCAGCTGGGGGCAATGAGGCTGCCACCACAGGTGTGGTAGAAGATTCCATTCTTCTCATACTGAAGGGAAATCTGGCGACCAGAGAAGTAGAGAGAAGTCTGAGTGGTGTGGAGCCCAGGATGCGGGTTGCTACCCATGGCTGTGTAGGTTGTGCACTGTACAACTCCAGCAGGCATCATTCATGCATAAAGGATGACGCCCTCTGGAAATGTGCAGTGCACAACCTATACAACTGCCCATGGTGGCCCTGTCACTTTTCTACTAGAATCACATTCTGACTCTCCAAAGCCCTCCACCCCTTAGCCCTATGACCTCAACATTCTCTGTTCTCCAGGAATCTCCAGACTTTCTGTCTCTTGAAAGCCTCTTTTCTCTATGGCCTGAGTTCTTCTGAACCTCAATTTTTCATAGCCCCTTGGGCCATCTGAGGCACAGTCTTTCCCAAACCCTTTGCCTCTCTTCTCATTTCCTAAATTCTGAATTTCAAACACTCCCGCTAAACCAGAGGTTGGCAAACTATAACCTGTGGGCCAAATCTGGCCAATGGTCTGTTGTACATAAGATGATTGGGAAATAGTCATATTCATTTATGTATACTCTATGACTGCTTTCATGCTACAATGGCAGACTGAGTTAAATCATTGCAATAAAACTGTATGGCTGGCAAAGTCTAAAATATTCACTCTCTGGTCCTTTATAGCAGGGGTCCCCCATTCTTGAGCTGTGGACCAGTACCGGTCCATGGTCTGTTTGAAACCAGGCCACACAGCAGGAGGTGAGTGGTGGGTCAGCAAGTGAAGCTTCATCTGTATTTGCAGCCATTCCCCAGCACTAGCATCACTACCTCAGCTCCACCTCAGATCGTCAGGCATTAGATTCTCATAGGAGCATTGGTACCTAGTGCCAAAAAGGTTGGGGACCATCACTTTATAGAACAAATTAGCTGGTCCCTGCTGTAGTGCCATCCAATAGAATTTTCTGTGATGATGGAAATGTTCTGTAATTTGGCTGTCCAATATGGTAGCCACTGGTCTAACCCTCTGTGCCTCCTTCCACTGACCTCTATAAATCCCTTCACCCATTTATTTATCTTATAGCTCTTTTATATAATTCAAGAAGTCTAGATAGTCCCCAAAATCTCCCTCGCTAAACGTGGAGCCTGAAATTCCACTTAGTGCACCAACACTTGGATTAAACATTGCCATCTCCCCAGATTCCACTTTTAATTTGCAAATACCCCAGATTTAATGGGCAGAACTTCCACACAGAGTAGATCATCCAAGGGTTTCCTGACCTTTGGAAAATGAAGTGGGTACTGGAAGTACTGGCCTCAAGACTGGATGCCTTGCAGTCAGAGTATGGGGTGCAGAGCCCATGGTAGGAAACGGTGCCACCAGTATTGCTCTTACCTGCCAGGGCCAGCTGTAGGGAACTGCATCTTCACCATTGACTACACGGCTGGAAGGGTTGTAGGTAGATCGGCCACATCCTGAGGCTGGAGGGGAGAGTAGAGGTGTCAATCAGCCAGAGGGTTCCCCAAAATCGAAGAAGAGGCCTGGGTTCCAGTTCCAGATATGCCACAAACTGGCTATGTGACCCCAAGCAATCCCCTCCCCTCTCTGGATTTCAGTAGCCATATGTGCACAGTGAGTATTTGGAACAGAGCAAAAGTTTCCCAAGTCCCAGGAGTCCAGGATGGAGAGGAACATAAGGCTTCCTTCCACAGTAGGATTAAAGGTGCTGATGCACTGAGACCAGTGTCTGGAGCCCAAGAGTCTTCAAGAAGTGATAGCTATCATCACAAAGAAAGGCAGCTTTGGAGTAAGACTGTCTGGATTCAAAGTACAGCTCTGCCTCTCTTTTTTAAGATGGGCTACTTTACTTCTCTAAAGATCGGTTATGGGGTTAATAATAGCAATTCATGGGGCTGTTGTGAGGATTACATGAAATAATAGAAGAAAAGATCCTTAGCATTCTACCTGGCATATAGTAAGCCCTCAAAACCATTACTGTCATTCAAGGGAGGATGCTTGGAGGAGGTGTCCCTGAGCTGGAATGTAATATGGCAGAGAGATAAGGAAAAGGCTAGACCACAGAATATGGAGCAAGGTAGGGGAAGTGGGAGAGGAGAGTTAAAGAGTTAAGCAGAGGAGCAGAAATTCCAACCAACGCAGTCTAACCACAGAGCCCAAACTGCCATTAAATTTTATTCACTGCCCCATCAAGGATTCCCACCATAACCCTTTGGGTTCCCCAATTTTTCTTCTAAGCTCATCCATCCATAGCTCCCCCTCCATTCTCTTGCTCCAGCACCAAGCCAAAAGCCCTGACAATCATGTCCTAGGTACAAACTGAGGGCCTCTCCTGTGGAACTGTGTGTTGGGGTTAGAAGACTCAAGGCAGGTGGCAGATTTCAAGGGCTCCCAGCACAGTAAAGTACAAAACAGGCTGGGGTCTTACCGAGAGCCACAAGTAGCAGGGAACTCAGCAGCAGGAGCATTGTAAGTTTTGGGGTGATAGGAAAGATGCAGAGCTTGGGACTCTAATATAGGGCAGAAGGCAGGTGGTAGGGGCCTGGACTGGGCCCCATTTCCGGAACAGATGGTGGAAGGCCAGGTCTCCCATGGTGCAAGGCCACAGTCCTTACCCACTGCAGATGGAAATGACAGCCAATTGCAGGACCCAGAGTTCCCTCCAACATGTTGTTACACAGGTGGCATTGAATGGCCAGCTGATAACAGGGGATGAGGAAGGAAATTTCACATCGTAACAAGCCAGCCTCTTCCAGGAAAGAATGTGGGCTCTAGAACTGGTCATACCTGGGTTTAGATCCTGCCACCTCCAAGCTCGGCAAACTTGGGCACACGGCTTACCTTCTCTGAGCCTCAGATTTCTCATCTCTAACATGGGATTAGTATCCACCTCTATAAAAAAAAAATTTGTCGAGTACTTTCTCTATATCACACTGTTTTAGGGGATGCAGCCATGAACAAGACATGGTCCCAGACCTCTTGGAGTTTAAGTCTAATAGAGAAGACAATGAAAAATCAACAAAAAATAAGTGAAGGTTCTTTCTGATTGTGGTGATGTAAAGAAAATGACACAGGAGTAACTGGCGTGGGAATGGGAGTAACTCACTTAGATGGGGGACCGGGGAGAGTGACATTTGGACTGAAGAGGTAATGTTTGAGTGCATCCTAGAGGACAAGTAAAAGCCAGCTGTGGGAAGCCCTGAAGGAATAGCAGGCCAGGTGGAGGTGTGATCCAGTGGTTCCACTCCTAGTACCAACCCTCGAGAAAATCTTGCACATGTGCCCCAGGAGGCATGCATGAGAACGTTCCCAGCAACCCTATCCTCAGTCCTCACCTGCAAAAACCTAGAAACAACTCAGATGTCATTCAAGGAAAATGGATGCATGTGTGCAGGGCAGTCACGGGATAGAGTATTGATCAGTGGTCAAAAAGAGTGAATCACAGTGACACGTTGCAATGTAGGCAGCTCCTAGGAAAGAAAACAAAAGAAAGGTCCTGGGAGATTAAATGCAGTTTAATACCCTTTTTATAGACTTAAAAAAACAACTAAAAGATTTAAATATACTTTTTAAGGAATACCAATATGTGGATAAAACTGTATAAAAAGGCAAGCAAAGACATCATGGGCATAGGATTCTGGATGATGGCTGGCTCAGGCCTGTGGTAAGGACAAGGATAGATTAGATAGATGTTGCTAGAATGTCTAACTTTATTTAGTAGTTTTGTTTTAGCTTTAGTGAAGGTTAATTTACATACAATAAAATTCGCTAGTTTTAACTGTAAAATTAATGTTTTGACAAACATATATGGTCACGTAACCACCACCATAATTGTGATACAGAACATTTTCATTACTGCAAACTTCCCTCCTGCCTAGTCTCACTCTGTCTCACTCCCACACCTGGCCCCCGGCAACCAAAGATCTGCTTTCTGTCACTACAGTCTTGCCTTTTCTAGAACCTTTATTGTGAATAGAAGATGCAGCATATATCTTTTGTTTCTGTGTGTCTTTACTTTGCATAATGCTTTCAAGATCCATCCCTGCCATTGTTAGATGTATTTTTGAAGGTGTTAAGTACATTATTTAAAATATCTATACATCTAACATAATAAAAGTGGCCCATGAGTGGACCAATGATGCCAAAAATAATGATGAGAGAGCATCATGGGCTGAGGCTTACGATTTATCATATTCTATTACCTGAAAAAGAGAGAGAGAGAATAAAAGGAGAGAAAGAGGTGGGTAAAGGGCGTATCCTTTAGGGTTTCTTAGCAGGTCAGGTAAAAAGGAGTTGGGTCTGTAGCCTAAGCATAAGGAGAAAGCCATGGGGAAGGGGGAAAAGGTAATGAAGTGCAGGAAGGACCTGGAATCTAATTTATACTTGAAAAAAATCTCTTCCTGGGTGCTGTGTGAAGGGTTGTGGGTGAGAGAGAGGGGGACTAGCTGGAGCTATTTCAGGGGTGGGGTGAAGAGGGGGTGAGGGGTGGAGTAGGGCTTGGCCTTGGGCAGTAGAGATGGAAATAGACAGATAGGGGTGGGATCAGAGTGTATTTTGGAGACAGAGCCATACCTGAGATCACCTAGAGCCATACCTGAGATCACCTCTGTGAAGTGTGAAGTAATGCCTGGCACGAAGTCAGTGAACTAAGTTCACATTAATTCATAGAAAAGACTTAGCACATCCTTGTTGGCTGTTGGAAATAGACTCCCAGGCCAGGGCCGGCATGCTACAGGTGTTCAACAATTTCTGCTAAATAAGGCTAACTGGCTCTGCAGACTCTCCTGAGTAATCTTTGCCACTCCTCAACACCTAGTGCTCTAGGAATGGGCAGACTCATTCCTGCTAGTGTTACTGACTTAGCATAGAGCCCTCCTTTAGGGATCCTGTGATCTAGAAGCATAAGAGGAGCTCAGTGCTTAGCTGATTTAGATGGATCCCTAATGGCAGGATGTCAGGCATTAGCTGGACAGGTTCTCTTCCAGTAGTTTAACACTTTTTATGGAGTTAAAAACAGCTAAAAAACTTTAAATATCCTTTTTAAGGAATACAAATAGGTGGCTAAAACTGTATAAAAAGGCAAGCAAAAGCATGATGAACCTAGGATTTGGTAGTGCGCCCCCTCCCATCACACCCTCAAAGGATTGCCACTCCAATAACCTGGGCAGGAGGAAAGTGCGTGGACACAACAGAAGCAGCAGCTGTGAAAATCCTTCAAACTCTGATAAAAATAGCCGTGCCCTCCCTTATCACCTGTTTCCTAATGGGCCTGGACCTGTTTATTTGCTCAGCTTTAAAGCTCAATGTCATTTCTCAGACTCTGAGCTGAGGAACAAAGAGGGAGGGGTGAAGAGGTGGGTGGGGGAATGGGCGGGGCAACTCAGACACTCTGAGATTCCACCGGAAGTCTGGAACAGAGAGAGCCTGAAATGATCTGTCTAACCCATCTCTTCTGTCTGACAGCTGAGGAAATGAAGACTTGGAGAATAGCGAGGACTGGCCCCAGGCCTCTTGGTTTGTCACCGCAGGACTTGGCAATGCGTAATCTACCCATGCCCCCAACTTCTCACAATAAGTGCCCCAGCCTTTCTCCAGGTGGCCTTCAGCAGGTCCCAGCCTCCCTGTGGGCTCTGCAGGCAGATTTGCAGCCATCGTAGCCCTCTGCCCTCCACGGTGACTGTCCCATCACGCTGTCAGGTCATCTCATCTCAGGCCTTATGGACGCACTGTCAGCTATACTGGTGATTACCCCCCTAGGGGTTTTCTGGCCTAGGAGCAGATGAAGCAAAATCCCTAAAGATGAACCTCCTCCTAACCCCTGGGAAGAGGGAGCTGGTCAGGGACTCTGGAGTCCTCAAGCACAAATCAAGCCACATCCTGAGAAGGAGGTGGCAGTTCAGGTGCACAAAAGCCTATGGAGAGTAACAAGGCAGGTCTGGGGAGGGGAGGGAGGGTGGAGTGGCTGGAGAGCTTTATTCTTGGGGTTGGGGGTTCCATTTTTTCAAGTTCTCACATGATGGGAAGCTCCATGAGGACAAAACTTTCTTTTATTCTCCTTTGGATTCCTAGTGCCTAGAAGGGGCCTGGCACATTGTAGGTACTCAACAATATACGTATTACATTAAAGAAGGGAAGGAAGGAGGGAGGGAAGGAAGGAAGGAAGCAAGCAAGCAAGCAAGCAAGCTAGCTAAAGGACTCTACACACTCTTGCCTCTTCTTACCCTGAAAGTACAGTTGACCCTGACTTTCATAAAGGGCTCACCTGGAGCCCGCCCCATCTGTGTGTCCAGGAGGAGCTCAACCGCAGCATTCAAAGAATATTAACAGATGTTCTATAACGAATGGACCCACACGAATGGAGCCCCAAAAGGTGAGGTTTTTTATCTGCTTTTGTTCATGGCTGTGGCCTCAGCTCTTACTCAGGACAGAAACAAACTGGCACTCAATAAAGAATCAAAAGTCAAAGGGGATTGGAAAATACGAGATTGAGTGAAGTTCTTTCCTGCAGGACTTCTCAGGTGCCAGTGTTCCTTGTGAATCACACAAGGTGATCTTAAGTCCAGGACTCTCAGGTACCTTATTGCTCTGAAGTTCCCCACTATCAGCCCCATCCCCCTTGGATGGGACAGCCCAGCCTCAGGGATGGGTAAGGAGGCCCACGATCAAGGAAATGCCCCATCTTTCCTGAAATGGCACTGAGAAGTCACTGAAGAGACCCAGGGCTTGGACTACATGAAGCTGGCTGTTCTCCCAAGAAAGCTACTGCCTCAGCCGGGACCCAAGGAGATTGTTGAGCAATGACACTGGGAGGGATGGAGAGCAGGGACAGCCTTCTTCCTAGAGCCAATGCTCTACCTTCTTGGGTCTGAGCAGGAGTGGGGTGGGAGGGACTCCCCCACTTCCATCAGCCTCTCTGGGAGATGGTGACGAAGGAGGTGTGAACCGCCCCCTTTCCTCTGCTCTCATTCCACTGCCCTCAGGGCAAGTACACGTTCAACAAATATTTGTCCAACACCTACTGGATTCCAGGCATTGTCCTGGTCAGCAGGGATCCTTCTGAGATGACAGATGACAAAGTCTTCCTGAGCTCACAGCCAGCAGGGGGAGTGTCACAGCAGGAATTCCGCGTCAGTCTGCTGGATACTCCATCGGCTCTCCACCTAGCTCCACCCTAACCCCTGACTGACCTGATAGATAGCATCAGTAGGGTCCTTTGTCCTTGGCCTGATTCAGTCAATGGAAGGTGCCAGCAGGAGACTGGAGGACAGGAAGGGAGAGCAATTATAGTATCTATTCCCCAGGCCCCTTCCTGCCAGGCCTCGGGATGCAATGGCTGCATGCCTCTGCCACAGGCCCTGGCTCTATTAACTGCCTCCTTCCTCTACCCCTTCAGGCCTGGGAGTGGTATGAGCTCCCCATTGTTGCTAGCCATGGGATGCTTCACCATCCTTTGTTTATCCAAACCCATCTCCACTTTTATTAAATATTCCCCAATTACTCTGTGGGGTTAATATCTGTTCCCCTCCCTGACCTTGACTGATGACTCATGTTTAGATGAATCTAACAGAGACCACAAATAACAGTGCATAAAATAAGGTAGAAATTTATTCCCTTCCTCTCTAACTTCAAAGTCCACACTGGCATTGCAGCTTTGCTCTGGGAAGTTCGTCCCTAGGGTGTGTCCTCACCCTCAGGCCAAGTTTATGGATTCAGTTGTGTTCCCCACCACAGGACTCCAGTGCTGACGTCCTAACCCCCAGCACCTCAGAATGTGACCTTATTTGGACATAGGGCCACCAGAGATGTAATTAGTTAAGATGAGGCCACTAAGGGTGGACCCTAATCCCATGTGATCAGTGTCCTTCTAAAAAAGGGAAATTTGGACACAGAAACACACAAAGAGGGAAGGTGGCCATGGGTGAGCTAAGGAGAGAGAGGGGCCTGGAACAGAGTCTCCCTCAGCCCTTGGACACCTAGATTTCAGACTTCTGGCCTCAGGAATTGTGAAAATGTATTTCTCTTGCACAACCTCGTTTGTGGCTGTAGGCAACTCATACCGTACACGATGGCTCCTACACCCCACTCACATTCCAGACAGAAAGAGAAAAAGCAAGCATGTGCTTTATCTGTAAGCACCCAACCTGGAATTTGCACTGACCTCTTCTGAGAATGATCAGAAATCAACTTGGAGCCTCCCCTGACTGCTAGGGAGCCCAGAAACACCCTGGCAGGAGAGAAACTGCTCTTACGACTGAAGAAGGGAGAGCGGAATTGGGGCTCCGGCACCAAATGCCACAGATGTTTTCAGATATAAGCAGTAGGAAGCCCTGTCTCAGGTAAACAGGAAATTTACCATCTCAGGGGAATTGACTTCAAGTCCAGAGGCAGGGAAAGCACAGGCATGGTACACCAGGTTCAGGTTCTGTTCTCTGCCATCCCATGGCTCTGCTCTGCACAGGCTGCTGGCTTCCTCCTTCGGCTGGAAGTCAGATGGCTGCTGGTGTCAGTTGGGGTCAAACCAGAAAACAAATCTCAAGTATTTGAAATGGAGGGGCCTGGTTACCCAGGTGGAGTAAGAGCTGAGGTTAGCCACAGCTGCCCTCCAGGATGGAGGGACAAGATGCTGTTAGCTGGAGCCCAGGAGCTAGGCTCACCCTGCAGAAGCTGGGCCCAGGCAAGGCCCGTTGGGTGGGAGCCATGGAAGAGGAAGTATAGGGGAAAAATACCCTGGATTCTCTCTTCTTTCTTTCCTCCAGTCTCCTATCAGTGCCTCCCATTGGCTGAACCCAACTAGAAATCAGTTTGCACTGGTTTCTTGAAAATCCAGCCTGCAAGAGTCAGTCCCTTACCCCCCTGTCCAACCAGGATACAGTGAAGAATAAACCCCAGGCTGGAGTTCTGTGGGAGGGAGGGGAGAGAGGACTGGAGACCTTGGCATGGCAGCACCTCAGCAACAGAAAGAGAATGAGACTATCCAACATATGTTTTCAAACTATATCTCTCACTGCTAAGTGGAAAATAGTTTAAAGAGAAGCAAGAATACCACCTAGGAAACTAGCCAAGAGGCTGCAGAGGTTGTCCAGGTAACCAGGATGGGGCCAGGACAAGTGAGGTGCTCAGGAAAGACAAAACCTGAAACCAATAAGAGGAACCACACAAGACATGCATGAACGAGCCAGGATGACCTAGTTCTCTGTCCCAGATACACAGCCACTATATAGGGGCTTGCGCACAGCAAGCGTTCAGTTTGTGTGGTGTGCGTACACAGCCACTGTGTGCACGCGCACAACTCAGCAGTGCTCTACCCACCATGGCCCATCTGCAGCCAGCCACCAACCTGCCTTTCACACAGAATCCGCCCCTGGAAAGTGAGTGCTTATTTCTAAAAGGCTTTCAGTCACAAGAAGTCTGTGACTCCATTTAAAGAGGTGTAAACGGTTCAGGTTTTCTCACCTAACCAGAAGGTGGGGGTGGGACAGTTGTCAGCTGGTTAACTCAGAGGTGTGGTGATGCCACCATGGGCCCAAGCTCTTGCCATCTGTGCTCTGCCAGTCTCAGCTGGCCTCTCCTCTTGGGCTGCCTCCTTCATTGTCCTAAGAGCAGGCCTGGAGACAAGGATTCAAGTATAGGTAAGCTATTTAGGAGGTGATTCCGAGAAGCGTGTGTTGAGCAGGGAAGTGAGATGTCAAAGAAAAGGAAGCCAAGACGGTGCGTTAGTGGACAGCTAGGGCCTAATTCTGCTAGAAAACCCTGGCAGCTGACTCCTCAGAGTTGTCCCATGCACATTCCTGGAGAATGCCTCGTGAGCATGGGGCAGGGTTACTCATGTGCACAGCTCCATCACGCCTGGGGCAGAGTATGTGAACACATGCTCAGAATTTGCACCTTGGCTCTCCCGTGTGCATGCATGCACCCTTACACACACCAGAGCACACACCTCCTCCCCATTAAAACAAACATCTCTGTCTGTTTGGGATGCAGTAACGAAATAGACTCAGTGGCTTAAACAACAGACATTTATTTCTCAAAGTTCTGGAGGCCGAGAAGTTCAAGATCAAGGTGCAGGCAGATCCAGTGTCCTGGTTTTCAGATGGTCATCTTCTCATCTCATGGTCATCTTCTCACATGCCAGAGAACAGGGAGCAAGGAAGCATGCTCTAACCTTGTGACCTCATTAATTCTCAAAGTCCCCACCCATGAATAGCATTACATTGATGGTTAGGATTTCAACATATGCATTTGGGGAGACACAAACATTCAGTCCATAACAATGTCTCACTGCTTCTGACTCTGGCCTTTGGCTTGGCCCTGGCAAAGGCTAGGGCATTAAACATTTCTGACAAGAACTCCACCATTATGAGCCCCTAAAGTGAGTTTGCTGGCAAAAATTGCTGCTCAGGCGGAGTGCAGTGAGGGAACTGGAACAGTCCTTTCCTGGAGGTACAGTGGGACCCTCGGGCCCAGGATGTAATCTACAAAACTACCAGCAGGGGGTGTCCGAGAGCCATGACTGTCTCAAGGTGTGTGGTTTTTTTTCTAGAAGGTTGCTTGGTTTATGTAAGGGTTTGTCTCAGGGTGAGTTTGAAGAGGCAGAGAGGTCTCAGCTGTTCCTCATGGAAATTTAGCTGAGCGTGATGGATGCACTCACCATCAGTTCTAGGCATTACATCACCCAGGCCCAATGTCCTGGCACAGCATTTGTGTTCAGTCCATAGCTGAAAAAATGAATGGATAGATGAATAAATGAATGGATAGATGATTATATGGAGGACTGGAGGAATAGAGAGAAGATGATCCAAGAAAAAAGGGTAAAAAGAGAAAATCAGGAAGAAGGATGGACCGCAGACAGATTAGGGGAGAATCAAGGAAAAGAGAGAAATGCAAGGAAGGTGTGTGGTAGGGAGGAGTAAAGAGGTAGTTATTGAAGGGGTGCAACGCTAAACCTTTCGGCTCTAAGTGTCTCTTCTCAAAATTGCCTCTCACTGATGTCTACTGCAATGTCCCCCTTCTTTCTATTCCAGTTGAACCTGGCATCTTCTTCAGGAAAGCCTCCCTGAACCCACAGTTAGGATTATTTCCTCTTGCCTTAATGCTCCCTCCCTCAGTTCTGGGGGATGCTACTAGGGCCCTTCTGGTCTACTTAAAATATGGGCAGTGAAGTCAGACAGATTCAGGTTTGGTTTGAATTCAAGCTCAACCAATTCTAGTGTGACTTTGGCCGAGATTTCTGACCTCTCTGCACCTTGGTTTGCTCAGCTGGGGTAATACCAGTAGCTGCCTCACAGGGTTTTTTGTGAGTAGATAGATAAAACTCTTAGCATAGGACTTGGCCCAACAAAGGGTGACAATTATTGCTCTAGCATTCTAGAAAGTTCCGGCCTCAAATAGTCTGTCTCATCATCGAGTTGTTTGCCTTGATTTGAGTTCATAAAATATCATCATCAAAATGAATATTTAATAGCACCGATCAATGCATGTAAGCGCCCTGGAAACACTCATCTTTGCTTGGTTCATTTTTTGACCTGTACTAGAATATTTATTTCAGTGCTGCTTGAAATAACAAAACATAATTGGAAACAACCTAAATGTATACTGACAAGAAAGTGGATGAACTGTAATATATTTGTAGAATGAGATAACCATGTAGAGTGAAAATGATTGGACTAGAGCTATCTGTATTGATATGGATAGATCTCAAAAGCATTTCATTGAATAAAAAAGCACGTTACAAAATAATGCATTTAGTATAATGCCATAATACACATAGCATTTGAAACATGCAAATCAATGATGGGCTGTAGGAATGGGATAAACATGAGAGAACAGGATGGTGGCACCTTCTAAGAAGGGAAGAAGTAGGGCTGGTGAGGGCTTCGGGTGGCTTCAGCTGTATCTGCACGGTTAACTTTTTTTTGAGTTTCTTGAGCGTGGTATGAGACCTTCTTTACAACAGCCTTAAGCATGAAATACGATGGAGAAACTGAGGCTCAGGCAGGCAAAGTAAAGGACCCATGCTTACCCAGTCTCTGAGAGGCAGAGGTAGGAATTGAACCCAGGTCTCCTGATCCCAGCTGCCCTCCCTGCCAAGCAGGCTGCTCCGTGTTTACTGAAATGCCAGCAGTGGTCTCAGGGGCAAAGAAAGTCCTGAGTGGCTGGGACAGAGGGCCTGGGCCAGAGCGTCTGAGCTCTGCCAGGCTGGACAAGGAAAGTGGGCTCTGGCCCACCAGTCTCAGTGCTTAGCCCAAGCTTGGGCCCAGGCCAACCAAGGTGAGTTTTCCCCACCTTCCTGTCCATCTCCTGACACTGTCCTGGTGGGGTCAGAAGTTCAGGCCAGAGCCAGGTTGGGGAGGGTCTCCAAAGCAGGAAGTGGAGGCCTCCAAGCTTTCGAGCTGATTCTCTTCCTCTTCTGCAGCCTCTCTCACCTCCCACCCAAGCATAGGCATGGGGGTGGACTTCGAGTGAGCTCCAGTCTTGAGGATATCCCAGCCTACCCACCAAGGACCTCAACATAGATTCTAAACCCTCTGGGCAGGGGTGTTCCACCTGTTCCAGGATGTGGCCTGAAAGTCATTCATTCCCTCCCTCCCTCTCTCCCTCCCTCCCTCCCTCCCTCCCTCCCTCCCTTCCTTCCTTCCTTCCTTCCTTCCTTCCTTCCTTCCTTCCTCCCTCTTCTTCTAAGAACCTACCAAGTACCAGGGCCTGTGCCTGGCTCTGAGGGACAGGAATGAGAGACAGCGTCTACCCTCCAGGGGCTTCATGTCTGTTCAGGTCTTGAGCTCACATTGTAAAGCCTCACAGTGCCAATATGAGAACAATAGGCATGAAACAGGCTTTAGAGACCATTCGGTACCACCTTCTCCTTTTCCAGTGTCGAACTGAGGACCAGGTCATTCAACAAGTTAATAACACAATGGGATCTCGAACTCAATTTTTCATCTGTCAAATAATCAGCAGCCAATTATTTACAGCATGCCAGGGGATCAACTTTGTGGGGCAGGAATTTTTATTATCCAGGTTACAGGTGAGGAATTTGAGGCTCAGATAAGGGAAATGACTTGCCCAAGGTCTTAGAGCTGGTAGAACCAGTCAGAAGGAGGACCTCACTGCTGAATTCCTCTCTGGGAAGACAAAGGCTTTTACCTCACAGTGTTTTTGAAAGGATCCAGCCATCCGGAGCACATTTACAGGAAGGAAAAAATTGTGAGCAGCTGCTTCCATAGTGGGGGCACGGCAGGAGGAAGACACCTTCATATGGAAGGTGACCTTCCCCCACCCCGCCCCAGGTGAGAGTCAAGGGAGCAACTTTTCAGGATACAAAGAAGAACTGGAAATGTCCACTTTGTCATCAGCAGCCTGAAGGTAGGAGGCCTGGGGAGGGGGGAGCCCAAGAACAGCGGGGCTGGGGAGGAGGTCGGGGAAGGGTCTCCCATGAGCTTCACAGTGGGAGGCCTGGGCCTGAAGAGAGGAGGCCAGATGACATGAAGAACTGAGAGATTGCCGTTTATTCCATGTTGAGTTCTTTTTGCCCTGTGCTGCATGGTCACTCCTTTGTCACTCTGTGCCTCGGTTAAGTCTGCAATACACCATAGCTTCGTGTCTGTGGTGGTTTGGAGTATGGATGAGGAAGGAGTAATGGCCACAGTGCCGGGGATGGTGGGTGAATTTTGCTAAGAGAAGATGGCAGACAGTCACAGAAGGTAGGGGGGACTGAGAACTGGTTCAGAAGCAGGAATTCAGAGTGAGGGGTGACAAGAGGACATAATAACATCTCGGGCTTCTTGAAACAAAGTGCACTGCATGGGCTCTGAACTTCTCTATTCCACAGCACATGGAATAGAGATCTGAGTTATTTTTTATTTGATTATTAAAGGAAGAGGTAACCCCAGAAGGCAAGAGGGCTTTGGGGAATATCTGTTTACATGATGAAAACTCTTAGCTTAGGTCTCTACTCAGTAAATGCTTAATAAATGGCAGCGCTCTCGTGGCCCTAGAGACAGTAGGTACAGTGGTTAGTGGGCAGAGCTGAGCCACATTGCTTGGATTCATGTCTTGGCTGAGTTCCTTCTGGTGAGTTACTTCGCCTCTGCCCTTCGGTTTCTCATCTGAAAAAATGGAAATGCTACTAATAGCTACCTCATAAGGTTGTAACGAGGAATAAGTGAGTTAATGCACACATAAAGCACTTAGCCCAATTTAGTGGTCAGGGTTCTCTACAGACACAGAACCAATAGGACATATATATACATATATATATTCTTCATCTGTGCTCAGGCTGCATAACAAAAATGCCATAGACTGGGGGCCTTAAATAATACACATTTATTTCTCACAGTTTCAGAGGCTGGGAAGTCCAAGATCAAGGTGCTGACAGATTCGGTGTCTGGTGAGAGCTCCCTTCCCGGTTCACAGGTACCTACCTGTCTTCCCCCTGTGTTCTCACATGGTGGAAGGAGTGAGGGAGCTCCCTAGGGCCTCTTTCATAAAGCCACTAATCCCCTTCATGAAGGCACCACCCTTGTGACCTACTTACCTCCCAAAGTCCCCACCTCCAGTACTATCACCCTGGACATTAGATTTCAACATATGAATTTTGAGGGGACACAAAATTTTAATCTATAGCCAGATACAGTAAGTCCTCACCTAATGTCGTTGACAGGTTCTGCGACTTTAAGCAAAACAACGTATAACAAAACCAATCTTACCATAGGCTAATCAATAATTGACGTGAACAAGAGTTCAGTTGTTAAGGCATCTTATCAACACTATTGCAAAACGATGTTGAACAAAACGATGTTAATCGGGAAACTGCAGCATATATATTTAGAAATATTTATTATATTCATACAAATATATGTAGGGAGATTTATTATTAAGTACTAGCTGATGTGATTATGAAGACTGAGAAGTCACGTGATCTGCCATCTGTAAGTTGGAGACCCAACTTAGAAGAGTTGGGGGTGTAGTGTTAAGGCTGGGGCGCCAGACCACTAATAGTGTGGATTCTAAAGGTCTGAAAACCAGGAGCACTAAGGTCAGTAGAAGATTGATGTTGCAACTCAGGCAGAGAACAAATACAACCTTCCTCACATTTTTGTTCTATTCAGGTGCTCAACAGATTGGATGATGCCCACCCACCTTGGGGAGGGCTGTCTGCTTTATTCCGTCCACCGATACAAATACTAATCCCTTCCAGAAACACCCTCGCAGATACACCCAGAAATTAAGTTTAAACGGACATCTGAGCATCTCGTCACCCAGTCATTTGCCCTATAAAATCACACCCAGCAACACACACGGCAGCTGGGATGCAATAAGCAATCGATACATACAGGCTATTATTATTACTGTCGACGTAACAAATGCCCAAACCTGTAGAGAATTTGTATAAGAGTTTATTTGAGCCAAACCAGCGCCATATGCTAAGGAGCAAGATCTCAAGTGCTCTGGAGAATGACAGGTTTGCAGTTTCTTGTATGCATTTGAAATTGAGGGAAAAGAAGGAAGATGATGTAAAGGTGGGAGAAAGCAAAGTGGGGACTGGATTATCAGATAAGATTATGTGCTCTTTTTGAGGGTGCTCATGCTTTAGAAGGAGGGATCTGAAAGGGGGCGTTTCAAAGGTATGTTAACCTGGATACACAGAAAACAGTGGCCAGGCCTTCCTTAAGGCAAAGATAAGCCTTTTAGTAAAGAAGCTGTGTGCCTGGGACATGACCACCCACCCTGAGACCTGCCCAGTTAGGAATTTATGATTGGATCATCCTGTGAGGTAAGTTTCCGTCACATTATGGTTTTATGGACAAGGAAATTCAAAAATTCAAAAATGTTGTGTCATTGGCCATCGTCACACAGCTTTCCATGACATGTTGGTGAACCAGGTCTCAAAAAAAAAGAAAAAACAAACAAAACTCTGATTCACCACACTTACCAATTCCTGTGGTGTAAACATTCCCACCCTGGCTGATTGCAAGCTATCAGTGGTTTAACAATCAGTTCACCAAATTCCAGGATATTTAACAATTGGCTCTTGTGAGCAGGTGTGAGCTACTCCAGCCTAGGACTGCAGCTCCACTGTGCCACAACAGTGGTGGCGATGGCGATGGCGGGGGTTCGCAAACATTAGCTATTTCTGCAAGTCTGTCAGGTCAACAGTGTTCAGTGGGCACCCTCCTTACCCCCATTTCACAAACAGAAGATTGAGGTTTGGAGAAGTTCAGTGACCTGAGGTCACAGCACAAGTCAGTGACTTGCTATCTTTCTTCTCTCAGCAAGACTGTACATAAGCCTACATATGCCAGTTATCCCCACCCTCAGAGGGAATTTCCCAAGCTCCATAAAGATGGGAGCCCTGACCCCTACCAGACTGACTGCTTTACCTCCAAAGCCCTGAGGTGGCTTGGCAGGAGGGAAGCTTGTACCGGCTGGAGCCCCACCTGCCCCAATGTTCTTGAGCTCAGATCTGTCCTGTCTTGTACCTGCCACGTGTGGGCTTGGGGAAGCACTGTTTTGGCAGCTGATGAGCAGAGGTCCCTTATCCCTGAGACGATTAAGAGTTGAAGGTAGGTGACTCATTCATTATGCTTGGGTAGATGGAAGACTGCAGCCAGGGGAGCGCCAGAACCAAGCCCAAGAGAGATTTTCAGATTTTCAGGCAGGCTGGCCCAACTCCAGGTGAGGGCTCAGGTCAGTCACACTTCAAACAGTCACCTGAAGCTAGGCACAGATGTCCTTTTAGCAGAATGAGACTGCCAAGAGTTTCATTTCTCTTCGCTCTAGCTGTCCCTTGGAAAGAGCTGGGCTTGCTCCTTATCTGTGATGCTTTCAAGAGCCATGAGCTGAAAGAATAAGGGAACACTCCTCTCGCCATATCAGGCCCCGTGGGAGGGGAGAAACTGCTAAATGACAGGTGGGCGCTTAATAAGCAGCATATGAATTAATGGGGCAAGGTCCTAAGGTTTCTGAAGAAAGAGGCTGCTCCCTCCATTCTGGGGAGCCCAAGGGAATGACATACCCTTGAACTCTTCTGAGCCTGGAAAGGGGGAAGGGTCCCTGATGATCTTTGTGGGACACAGGAAGGGACAAGGATTGGTAGGACTGCAAGAGGGGGAGTAAGATAAGAGGGAGAGAGTGGGAGGGGTGAAGACTAAAGGAAAGTTCACAACTTACTGCTGGTTTGGTGATGGAGCTAAGAAGCCAAGGTTGGAGGTCATCCCAGTGGGGCAACAGAGGGGGCCACTGAGGGTGGAGATTGCGGGGAGGGGCATTCCATCCTCTCAGGATATTCTGAGACCCTGGCAACCATCCCTGCAGTGCTAAAGAGAGAGAGAGGCAGCTGGGCTTGGCTGGATGGTGGAGGATGGGGGTTTGTTGGGCGACCAGTCCACAGCTGCCTACCAGCCTGTGTCTCCAGGCTGGACCCCTCCCATGCTGCTCACTTCACAGGGTTACTTACTAAGTCTTCAGTGAGTGAGAGGGTACATAAGCCAATAGAACCCAGAACACCAGGTTCTAATTCTGACCACTGGGTGAGCTTGGGTAAGTCTACTACCCTCTCTGGATCTTAATTACCTCACCTAGAAAACAAAATACCTATCTCTTAGGGGTTCTACGAGGATTAAATCAGAGGGTGGATGTGAAACTCCTGGCACTGACAATGTCAGGTTCTTTGGCACATAGAAGGCGCTTCACCAATATCAGTTTCTCAGGGCTGGGCCTGGGCAAGAGGTGGGGTAGGCAGCCTCCCCAAACCCTCCTCCTCCTGTGTCCCCACACTTAGAGTCATCTGGACTCCAGCCAGCCAGCCTGACTCCAGGCTGGGCCCTGGGAGCCCAGTATCTAAGGACAGAACCACCCCTCCCACTCCTGGCTCTCAGGCCTCTATGTCTACAAAGGCCTCTGTGGTCCCCAGAAGTCCTCGAGATCCCCTGGAATTGAAGAAGCCGGAGAGGGACATTCCAGATCTTAAGGGGCACAGCCTGACTTTCTGGGAGGATAGAGGAATAGCACATTCCTCCTAATATAATCGTCCTGAAGTTATTTACAGAGGCTCTTAGTGACCAGGCCCGAAATGGCCAGTGATCTCGATGCCTGGGTACCTTCAGGACAAACGTCAGAGAGGCCCAGGCCTCTCCCTGGATGCCTTCCCACCCGCCTGCACCCGCCCGGCCCCCTGCCCAGAGCAGAACCAGGCCTGGCTGAGGCTCCACAAAGGAACTGTTGAGACTGCTTTCCTGGTCCACTGAGTTCCCCACACTCCTCTTTCTCCTTGGGGTGGGTTGGGGAGGGAATGACTCTGATCCCTCCTCTCTGCTCCAGGTTTCAGAAACTATAACCACCGGCCCCAGGCAAGGCCCTTCACTCTCAATGACTGTGAGCCAGGAGGGCACTTCTATGTTAAAGTGCTTCATAATCTTGGATCTTATCATTAGGAAACAGCAGAGAAACCCAAATTGGAGAACATTCTCCCAAACAACTTGCCTGCCCTCTTCAAAAATGCCAGTGTTAGTCTATAGCCAGGCCACCCTGAACAAGCCCAAAGCTGTCTGATCTCGGAAGCTAAGCAGGGTCGTGCCTGGTTAATGCTTGGATGAGAGACCACCTAGGAAGACCAGGTGCTTGTAGGCATAAACAATGAAAAATAAAAAATAAGGGATTGTAAGCTTCAAGATCCTTGCAGTCTGTGATGTCAACCAAGGGTTGCCTCGCCTGAAAAAAAAAAAAAAAAAAAACCAATGTTAGAAAAGAGAAAGACTGAGGAACTCCCAGGTTGAAGGAAACCAGAGCCCCTGAGACTAAAAGCAATGCCTGATCCTGAATTGAATCTCGGACTGGAGAAAGAGTGTGTTAAATATCCTGTATTTGGTAACCGTGGTGTGGATATGTAAGAAAATGTCATTGTTCTCCTAACATGTAGGGGATGCATGCTAAATCCATTGGTGGTAAAATATACTACTATTGTCTGCAGCTTACTCTTAAAATAACAATAATAATCAGTGTGTGTATGTGTGTGTGGTTACAAATGTGGCAAAAGTGTTCATAATTAGTGGATTTGGATGAAGACTATATGGGAGTTCATTGTTTTATAAGTTTTCAGTAAGTAGGAAATTTTTCAAAATAAAAAATAAATCTGTATTTCCAGTATTTAGGGAAGGAAATGATGGAGGGTGGTTTTTCTTGGCAAATGTCATGAAAACTCAAAAGGGGAATTTGGTTCATTTATTCAACAAATGTGTACTGGATGTCCCCAGTGGACCAGGCCTCAGTAAGGGGCACGGGGATTCTGAAAGGAGCTGAGATTTGTTCCCTGAATAATCCTCAGGCTCTAGCTGGAGCCCCCAGCATAACAGATACTCACCACTGGATTGTTATTGCAGAAGGAACTGGAGAGAAGGAAGGAAAGAAGGTGCTATTATGCCCAGGAATGGGTCACTCAAAGGGATTGCACTTTGGGGCATCTTGGTAAATGTTTGCCGACCCAATGAGAAAAGAGGAATAGTTGATGACCATAGCCAATGGGAGTTATATTAGACCCAGCACAGAACTTCCTGACTCTCAGCATAATTAAACACTTAGAAAAACAACAAGGAATGCTGGAAAATGTCCACCCCAGCCTCGTTTTAAAAATAGGGCCCATCTGTTCTAGAAGGCTTAAAGTGGTGCTGGCCTTGAGGCAGGGGCTTGACTAGGATGACCCCGGGAGGCTCCTCCTCCCAGTGCTAAGATTCTATGATTCTATGACATGGCCAGCAGTCTGGAGTGGCAGTATGAGGGTATTCTCAGTGGAGAGCAAGAGGAGGGCTAAATCATCTGCCTCCTAAAGACAGAGTGAGAATGGAGGGGTCCTTTATGGCAGATGAGGCCCAGCCAGCCAAGAGGGAAGGGTGGGGTCCTATGGAGGTCAGCTCTCAGTCACATCCTATATTTCTGGAGGAAGAGATGGGGTGGTGTTGGACCAGGGAGGGAAGAGACAAGGGTCTGGACATTCCATGAGCTTCAGACCCAAAGGACAAGGGCAGCTGAGGGGCCGTGGGCTGTGAGAGGGGCCAACAGCTGTTTTCTGGGTGGGACAGGCTCAAATACTGCTCTGTTCTCATAGATAGAAGTGGAAAATTAGTATCAAGCTGGCAGCACTGGGGGAGACAAATCAGAGCCTTCCTTCTGGTGAGGGGGTAATGGGGAACTCAGGGACAATGAGGACAGAGAGGAGAGGACTACCCTGCCCTCGGCTGAGCCCAGGCAGGCCCAGGAACAGGAGGTGAGGTTAAATGGATTGGGCACTTCTTTGGCCTGGTCAGGGCTTAGTCCCTTTGAAGTGTCCATTTTTGGACCAGGAAGAGTAGGAGTCTCAATACTCAGTCCCCTTTTGTGGGGTGAAAATGGAGACCCCCTACTGTCAGTTAGAATCAAGGTCAAACATCCCAGAAGTTTCTGATCTCACAAGTTCATCCCTATTAGTTGACTTGCAACAATCCCTGCCCCCACCACTTGGGGTTCCGAAAGTCAGAATCAACTTAGTTATGGGGTTAGCAAACACCCCTCTCCATCTGGTTTTCCCTATTGTGCCCCCAAGCAGGCAGGCAGAAGCAGGTGTGGTGAGACTTCTTTCTTAGCAGACTGTGAGGGGGGCCCAAATCATCCTGACAACATAACATTGTCTTTCAGGGGTCAGCAGACACACCCGAGGTAGTACCTTTCCCCACCACCAACAAACTGTATGATCCAAGGCAAGTCATGTCATCTCTCTGAGCCTCAGTTTCCCCCAACTACCACCTTGATTTTTTGGGAGAATTACATGTAAGATACAAGCAGAACGCGGGCTCAGAGAGTGCACTGAGTACTGCACTGCTTCAAAGAGGTATTTTTCAGTATCAGGATACATTGTGTAGTTGATGATTAGCTATTTGCTATTACCTGGAAAGGTCTGTCTCAGTGCTTGGAATTTCACCATTAGTGATTCAGTCCTTGGCCTTTATGGTCTTCTGGAACCCCGGCTTACAGGGTGAATGTAGGTTAGAGCTAAAGGAAAAGAGAGACTGCCCATTTTTTCTAGAGAGCGTTCTGGCCTACATCATTCTCAGAATCTTGCCTTCCTCCCCATTTCTTGCCCTTCTCTTTGTGCTTCCTGAAAAATAAGATGTCTGTTTACTAGTCCCTGGGCCTAGGAGGAAGATGGGGAGAGAGAAAAGGATGGTGCTGGCTCTCTGGTGGCTGAGGGAATACATGGAGAGAAATCCTGGAGGGAGGTGGCAGGGAGCCAACGAAAGCTAACCCAACCGTCTCCTTACCTAGGTAACCAGCCTCCAGGTGAGCTCACAGCAGTTCAGTGCCACGAAGCTTTATCCACCCAGCCTGGACAATGTCTAGACGCCAGGTGAGCCATCCCAACACTTACAGCCGCTTGAACCATCCCAACGTGTCCTTTCCGGCCCAGACATCAGGCTGGTCCCACTGCCCCAATGCGACCAGGGCTAACAACTTTAAACACCCCCACACTCCAAGTGCCTCAGAGTTTAGCAACTACAGCAGCCCTTCGGAGCAGCCTGAGAGCCCCAGCTCCCCCAACTTTCCAGTGAAGAATATCTGCATGGGCCGGCCATACAACTCCAAGTGCGTAGAGTCAAGCCACCTGGCGAACCACCCCAAGGTTGCCAAAAAGCCCACTTGGCATAGCAACCCCCACTGCTTGCTTTGCACAGACCATCCCTCGGGCCCCTCGGGCCCCACCTTCCTGGATCAACTCATAAAAGGCATCAACTACCTTGACAGATCCACCAATGCCTTCTACCACAGCTACCCTAAATCACTGAGCCTGCCAAGGCTTGCAGCCAACTACCTAGAACGTGCTGCCAACTCCATCCACCTGGACCACCCAGACCACTCCTTCACCCGCAGTTACTCCAACCCCAGGAACAGCATGGCTGCCTCTGACAACAGCAGCACCTGCGTGGTGCCACACACTCATACTACGGATGAGTCCATCAACATGAGTTGCCCACGCCGGCTTCATAGCCAGAATCTCACTCCCACGCTGCCTCATAGGCAAGGGATAAAGTTGCCTGAGCTCCCTTTGTTTGGCAACGGGATCTTTTCTTTAGGTCGTCTGCCCAGGCTCTGGGAAGCAATCCGCTCAGGCTGGAGTGCCTCTGAGCCCATCTCTAAACCCAGTAGCTGGTGGTAACATCAACAGCAACCGTGAAGTGGACTCATGTCCATCAGGCTGCAGGTGTGGAAAATAAATTGTCTGTGGCAAAATGCTCCTTCCAAGGTTCTGTTGAGGGGAAATGGCCATTTAGGTTGGAGGTTATAAATTCGAGGACCTGTAGGCCTGGGCATTTAAAAATTAATGGGAGAATTGGTGGTGGTAGGGAGAGGTGGTCACTGTGTCTGAGTGGAGAGGGAATACCTGGTCTAAACCCAGCTCTCAAATGGGTTGTCACCTTTTCATGAAAAGCCAGGAATCTGAGTTTATGTTAGCAACAGATCCAAAAAGGTCATATGTTCTGTGGGCTGAACAAAAATACTTGCTAGCTGAATGTGAAGCCCACAGGTCTCAGTTTGGAATCTCTGGGCTTTATTTACCTTGTATGAACCACTGGGGATGTTCCTAGTCTCCTTTCGCCTCAGTTTCCCCATGTGAGGAAATAGGCTGGCTGTTTATACTCAATCCCCCTCCGTACCCTTCTTCTTCCAGGGTTGTGGTTGATTTTAGCACAGCCACATGTGAGCAGAAAGGTAGCATAATGATGATAGTAAACTGATATAAAACACTTATATATGGCAGGCACTGTTCTAAGGGCTTTACACATCTATTCTTTTAAAGATGTGGTTTTGATGACCAAGACCTAAGGTGGATGTAGAGAAAACTTTACGATGGCTAGTGTGAGATGCATTGGAACAGGCAACTGAGGATAGCAACAGCTGGAAGAATAGCCCTTCCTGGAAAATCTCTGAAAAGAATGGTTTTGTATAAGCCAGGTGAGGGCTGGAGGGTCAGAATGACATGGTCCCACATTTCTTTCTGGGAATGTTTGGGAAAATGTTCCTGAGTCACTGGGGCTCTAGACCTTCAGACTCAACTCATTTGGGTGCTGAGAAATCAGGCCCCACAAAGTACCTAGGTATCTACCATCCCGCCGATGACTCTGGAGACCAGGATTTCAGCCTAGTTCTGCTACTCTCCTGCGTTGAGAGCTTGGGCGCATCATTTCCCCTCCCCAGGCCTGTCTCCTCTTCTCTAACACGAGTGGGATAGCTTTGATGAGACTCTGATATTTCTGAGTCTCTCCTTCTGGTTCCAAGACAGGTCTGGAGCCTCCTGAGCTGAGAATTGAGATTGTGCTCCCCTCCCCCAAGAACTCAGGCCTCCTGAGTCCTGAGTCATCTTCCTGGGCTACCCAGGGGCCATTTCAGGCCTCAGGGCCTATTTCTGTGCGGCTCTGAACTTCAGGCCGTCTTTTCTGGCTGGAGCTTTTCCATCTTGAAAATGTGGGAGCCAGAGCAGTTCAGAAAGTAGAATGTGGCTGACCTTGAAATAATGCAGAACCTGGAGGTCTACAAGATTCTATGGCTCTTGGAGGAGGTGGCTGGCTTGCTGTGGCCTAGCAGAGAAGGCAGCAGACCTGAATATCTCTGCAATGAGATCACCGCAGTGATCCTAGGGTAGGAGGAAGGAAAGGGGTACTGACACCCCCCCAGCCCATTGAATTCACCTTCGCTTCTATTCCATCTCTTGGAGCCCAAAGCTCAGCAGGGCACATACTCTTTTCTCTGTCTCTGGCATCCCTTCCCTCCCCAGGGAGAAGACTTTGGCCTTTTTCTGAGGGGTCCTCAGCACCCCCAGTGACCAATTCCCCCGTGAATGTTCACAGGAATACAACTTGTTAGAGTCCATTTGGGGCATACTTAACAAGTTCTTCAAAAGTGTTCTGATTCCCAAATCCTCTGTTAGGCCACTCGAAGCCATCTCTTTCTTGCTCTAAGTTCATATTTTCATAGGAGTGGTTTCTAACTGTCCTGGAGATGCCTACGTCAGAAATGGTCCAATTTCCTATAATCAGAGAATAAGACCCTTGCCTAGGACACTGCTCTTGAGGTCTCCAGTATCTAGCCCACTTCTGGCTCACAATAGGAACTCAATTATTATATTGATATTGATTACAGGGCCCAATGATATTGATTAGGTGCTCAGTAATGACAACTACTATTAAGAATATTTATAGTATCTTGCATGCAATGGATTTTCAATAAACAATAATGATGATAACAGCCAGCATTTATTACACTCCTAACTATACCCCAGGCATTAAGTGTTTTATATGTATTAACTCAATTAATCCTCATGCCAACACTTTAAGGAAGGGACGATTGTCCCTATTGTACAGATAAGGAAACTGAGGCACAGAGACATCAGGTTTAAATACGATAAAGATAGTTACAGTGTATAGAACATAGCAGCTCTTTAAGAAATGGTTGGCATTGTCATTATAAAGTACTGTAGGCACAATAATAATAATAATCTTCACAAATATAACATCCTGGAAGTAAAAGGTGTTCCACAAATGTGCATGCCCAAGAATGATAGATGTCATTTCAGAGCCCAGTACACAGTAGATACTCAATTGAAGTTTGACCTTTGGTTGGGGATTAAATTGTTCCCTAAAGGGACAGGATCTCTGTACTTGGCCTAACTGCTACTAGGATAAATACTCACTGCTCACGAATCCCTTCTGCCAGTCACCCAGCCCAAGTCCAGAGAAAATAAGACTCTTAGAGAAGACCTTCTGCTTTGTGTGGTCAGTCATGCAAAGGCCATAGGAAGTCCCCATATTCACTATTCAAGCCATACATCTGCAGGGCCCATGTAAACAGGAAGCAGTGAGCTGGCTGCAGAGCAAGCCCACAACCTGCTGTGCTGTTCATCTTGTGAAAAGTGGCCTAGGTTTCTTCAAAGCTGGGAGTGGCTGAGAAGGTCCTTCACGCCTACAGAAGTATGTCAACGTTTATTGAGCACGCATGCTGTGTTCCAGATATGCTGTCAAGGCCTGAAACGTAGGCTCTCAGCCCTCTGCTCCCTGTGAGCCTAAGTTTTAGTATCCCATTTTGTGGAGGGGGAAACTGAGGCTCAGAGAAAGTGATTCAAGCCCCTGCTGCTGGTAAGAAACAGAACTGGGATTCCAACCCAGGCCTCTGAGCCTCAGCCAATGCCCTTTCTACATAAAGTGTAAATCTTGGCCCTCAAAATATATAATAAATTAGACAAAACAAAGACGGTATTGAATCCCAGGGAGTTGGGCTGCCCCCCAACACCAGTTTTCTGAACAGAGCAGTGTTAACCCGAACAGGCCCTTTATAGGAAATAGCAAACAAAGGGAGAAAATTTCTCAAAGGTCACCTGTGGTGTCAGTTATCCAATCCACTGGTCCTTGCAACATATGGAAACATTGGGTATAGGTGTATGATATTAGAATTATTTTTGTATATTAAAAAAAAATGTGATGTGACCCTTTTCAAACATAATTCGATATCATTATTCTATAATTCTAAAAAAGAAATGTAGCTTTTCATATGACCAAGGTCCATGCTTGACAGATACACCCATCTTATTCTTGACCCTAACTCCTCCCCTAACCTTTCCTTATCATGAACCTAACCCTCTAAGCCTGAGCCCACCCCACTCCTCATCCCATTCCTGAGTCTCTCTTTATCCCATACTGTTTTTTCTGTCTACACATGACTTGTCCCGCTTGCTCTATATAAGAAACACAAAACTAGGAAGGGGGGCACTTTTGCCTCAGTTACATCTACACTATCCTCTTCTAAGTTGAAATCTCAGGAAACAGAAAAGAGCCTCAGACGTGTGCTGTGCCTGAGTTGGTACCATCGTTTTTGGCAAATTCTCTTCACAGCCTCCAGGACCCCTCCTAATAAGGCAGGAATTTTTCCCGAACAATTGAACAAAGCCAGGAATTCAGAGGGAGAAGGCACAGGACATTCCAAAAGGATTTCTCTCAAGCTCCAAAAGACAACATGTAGGAACACAGCAGAAGGTTCATAGCCTAGCAAAGAAAAGCATGAAAGGGATGGAAAATCTGCCCAGTAGGAAGGGCAGTGCAGGCTAGAGGAAGGAACAAGGGGCCGGGGGTCAGGAGGCTTGGGTGGGAGGCCTGCCTCTGCCACTTGTGACCCTACTGAGGCCACTCCACCTCTCTGGCCTCAGATCTGTGGTCCTTAAAAAACCTGGTTGCTCTGAAAGTAAACACATGGATGCATGCATATCTGATTGTAGCAATGCTTTATGAATCACGATGACCTGGAAATAGCCCAAATATCTAACAATAAGAGTTAAAGAATGATGGTGGGTTGATAAGACCAATACCAGATAATTATTAGAAATATGTGCAAAGTCAATATGAGTGCTATTCACAGTAGCTGGCCCGCAAATTACTAACGGTTACCATCTGTGATAAAGAGCTTCTACCCAAATGGAAAGCTGTGTTGGTTCCAAAACGGACCAAGTTTTGCAGGAAAAAAACGTGTCAGCTAAGCTAAACAGAGTGCTTACTGATACAGTTAGTTTCCACTCTGAGCAAGCTCCTTATCTCATCTCAGACTGGTAAAAAACAGTTTGGGGATTGGCACTGATCCGCAGAGCCATTTTTAAGTAGCTCTGGTCCTTACTGACATGTAGAACTATATTTATAAAAAGAATGTTAAGTGAGAAACACAAGATATGAAATCATATGCATAAACCGATCATATGAGGTAAAATGCACGTGAGTACAGTGACAAAGGATCAGAAATGAACACTTACGGAGCTCCAGCTGCAGGTCCTGCACAGAAGTCTCCTAAAGCCGAAGCAGGGGCGTGTGGCCAGGAATGTGAGGGGGTACGTGAACACCATAAGAATTCCAGTCTGTTTAGAGGGAAGCAGTGGGGATTGAGGAGCATGAGTGACAAATTCAAATTATAGAAACCACTTACGGTCAGCTCAGAAGCTGGATCTGGGGCAATATTTGCAAAGTGTGTAAGAAGAACACCAGTCTTATGAGATGTTATAAGGTTTTTCCATATCTTGAATATGTTGAGGGATGTTGGATCAAACAGAGCTAGCTGCACAGGTGACTGTAACTGGGGGTCTGCTCAGAAACTCTCCTGTGTAGGTATCTCTCGAGATGACCAAAGTATGGGAAAGAGTACAAAATTCCTAACATTGACCAGGGAACCCCTTGTTCAAGGAACATTGCAGAGGGCAGATAATCCATGAGGCAGTGTGGGAACCCTGCCCTGGGCCCGGGACCAAGGCAGGAGCTCAGCAAGAAAGCTATTGATAATGATGGGCGAGGAGGGAATATCAAGAGGGAGTAGAGATCCAAATCCAAGGCCATTTTCGGAAAAGTCACACTTCTGCCTGGGCAGAGTTGAGAACAACCCAGGGGAAGGAAGAATTAGAAATGGTTGAGAACGTAGGTTCCAGAGTCAGACAGACATAGATGTGAATCCTGGCTCTACCACGTACTGACTGACTATGTGATCTTGGAGGCCCACTTCATCCCCTAGGTCTCACTTTCCTTGCCTGGAAAAGGGTAGTAATAAAATACACTCACTTGTCTACAATCCCAGGATTGTAGTGATCAAATGAGATCCAATGTTGACCAAATGGTGAGGGGAGTTTATCTTTGCTCCAAGCACAAACCAGAAAGAAGACATTAATGCTTGATGACAAGCCTGAATCAATTTGTTCTTTCATTCAAGTGAAATTATTCAAGTGCCAACTCCATGCCAGGCACTATGTTCTTCACAGTGTAATTGGGAACAAGACGGAAACCAGATAGCCATGCTCCCTGCCTTCATTATGCCTCATAATATTAAATAATCTTCCAAATTATTTCAATTGTCAAAAATGGTGAGAGAGAAGCATAAGGGATGCAGGTTATGGGAAAGTATAGCAGAGGACATGACCTAGCCTGGGAGGTCAGGGAAGACTTCTATGTGACATGATGTTTGATCTGAATCCCACAGGAAAGTAGGGTAAATTGGGGTGAGTGTGGGGTGAAAAAAGACTCAAGCATACAGGGGGAAGGATGTGGCTGGAGAAATAGGACTATATCTTGCCAGGCCCTGGGGGGTCCTCTCTCTCTCCAAAGGAACTTTTACTGCCTGCTTAAAACTGCATCCTCCCTCTTCCTCCTCCTCCTCCTCTCCACATCATTACGTTTTCTTTCCTCCATCCCTACTCCCTCTTAATATCCATTTCTTGTTCCACATTCTCACCCAAGGATAGATCCTTACCCCTCCAGTATCTGTTTTCCTATACAGGCATTGGAGCCCTTGTGCAAAATAGGTGTTCACTTTCATTGTTGAATAAACACGGGGCCACACTTAGCCCATGTAGTGCCTTTGCTCTATTAGCAAAAGGTACCCCCCAACACCCTGGGCAGATATAGACCCACAACAGGGCCCACTTGGCCCAACCATCCACTGCAGCCCTGAATACACAAGTGAATAAATTAATGAAGAAATGTGAAAATGAATGAGAAGCTCTAAGGCAGAGAAAAGATTTGGATCAGAGTGGAAGCCAGGGGAAGTTGAGCCCTGTCCATTTTGGAGCAGCAGATAGGTGACCCACAAACTATTGGTTCCAGAAGGCCCACAACTTGTTTCTCAGAAGTCAGAGTGTTTGGCTACTCTTGCCTATTCAAACTCTTATAGTCTCTTTCTAAGGAACCTTGTGCAAGACAAGTTCTTTCTTTCCCAAAGAGTATGATGAGCACCCTGAGCTAAGAATATAGGTGATTATGGGCTCCTCCCAGGCTTAGCAAAGCCCAAATACCCTGCCTCTGCTCCTCTAAGCCATATGAGGAGACAGCCAGGCCCTAGACAAAGCAACCCGAGAACATTACTAAAGATACCAACGACTGTGAAATAAAACAGAGCTGGCCAAATCCTTCAGCAGGGAGAGGATGCAGAATAAATAGTGGATGACCAGTTATCTGGGTGAGTGGGGTTGCTCTGGAACACAACACTTTTTACACATTTCTTGCCCTTCACGTCGGCTCAGCTCCTTCCAGTCTCCAGTCAGCTTTGCCATCTCTTTCCTCAAGCTCTTTTTGGAAGCAAGACTTACAGCTTGGGTTTGGTTTTGACTAAACATCTACAAAGGGTTACTTGTTCCCCTTTTTCCTTTGCTCATGAGCAAATCATCCAAGAAGCCAAAGTTCTGGGACTTAAAGGGCCTGAGGTAACGAACAGACACTGAGGCAGCTCACAAAATGTGATTTGTCACGGATGCTGACCCTCCATGGACAGGCAAGGCCTTGGAAAAATCTTGCCACCACAGCTGGCCACCTACCAACTCTGAAGTCAGTGGAGTTTTGTAGCCTTCCTCATCGGATGGGGAATTCTCAAGTGCAAGGCTGTACTCCCCCATCAGACTGGAGAACCTTGGAGTGGGGGTTGCATCTGGCCTTCAGACTTGGAGCAACACATTGGGTGCAGAGGCTGCTCCTCTGTCAGATCAGATCCCCCTGAGCAGTGGTCACCAACCTTTTTGGCACCATAGACCTGTGCCCCTATGAGAATCTAACACCTGATGATCTGAGGTAGAGCCGAAGAGGTGATGCTAGCGCTCAGAGAGGCTGCAAATACAGATGAACCTTTGCTCGCTGGCCCACTGCTCACCTCCTGCTGTGTGGCCCAGTTCCTAACAGGCTATGGACCGGTATTGGTCCATGGCCCAGAGGTTGGGGACCCCTGCCCCTAAGGACAGAGTTGTTTCTCCCTCTTCAGATTGGGAACTCACACAGAAATAGTAATAAGAGAAATAGCTACCACTTATTTAGTGATTATTCTGTGCCTGAAATTGTTAAATATGTTTTAATTCATTTTAATCCTCATAACAACACTATAAGGGAGGTCTTAACACTATTTTCTTTTTCTAGATGATAAGACTGAGACACATCGAGAGGTTGAACAGTTTGTTCAATATTGCACAGTGAGGTGATGGAGGCAGGATTCTCCATCAGACTGAAAACAACACGAGGACAGAAACGATATCCTCCCCATTTCCTCCATCAGATTAGGGGTTCACCGAGGGCCAAATCTGGCATCTCTTCTCTGTCCATCCCTATCTCCCTGTCTGGAGTAGAAACAGACCTTATTCATTGCTGTACCTGGCATCTGGGTTGGGGTCAGTGAGCTGGCTGAACCACTGTGGATGTAGTTTCCGCCCCTGAGAGCTCTGAGCTGGTCACCAGAAATATGCCCTAGAGGGTGGAGAACCCCAACTGTTGGAGACAGACATCTCTATGGGATGAGGGTTGGAATGCCAGCATTTTCTCTATCTCCCGGGTGCCAGGACTGGAGGCCCCAGAATCGGGGGGAGACTGCAGGCCACTATCACATGGAACACACCTTCCGGAGCCAGGCCTGGTGCCACCCGACTAGCTAGGCATTTCCTTCTGTCCACAGCTCACCTCACTCCTGGCTGCAAACCCAGCCATGAGTCTCTGGAACCTAGCAACTGTCAAGGAAACAATGGAAACTTCAGTTTTTATTCTCCTCCCTCTATCATTACTCAAAAGGTTTTCCTCTAAGACACACACACACGTTTTCTCTCCACCCATCTGCCCTGGAAATTTTCAACAGAAAGGAGCCCTAAGTGTGGGCGGTGGGGAGGCCCTGTGGTATGGCCATGTGCTGTCTGCAGGTCTGTGTCAGACATGGATCATCCAGGACTGTGATTTACCATCCGAGCTTCTGTGATTGGGGCTCTGGCAGGGTCTGCGGGTGTCTGGGCCTGGGGGGGTGAGTTGGTGTGTCTCTGGCACTGGGGCTGTGATTGATGTGAGTCAAAGTCAGTCTCTGAGTGGTTTATGTAGAACGTGGTGTGTACTGGGAGCAATTCAGTTCAGGATCCAGTGCCCAGTGTAACCACTGTGGTCAGTGTGTGAGAAAATGCACGAACTACAGGCTGACATACACGCGAGAAAATGACGTCGGCCTGCGTGTGGACTGCGAGCGCCTGTGAGGAATGTGTGTGTGATTGTGCGTCCTTGTGCTTCGTGTCTTGGGAAGCATCTGTTTCTGCGTAAAAACGTGAATATGGATGTGAGCAGCTGGGGGTGTGTCTGAGTGGTTCTCCGTGTGGTCGCCTGCAGAGGTACGAGGTTCTTCTGAGGAAGTTGGGTGGAAGCGCGTGAAAGCGTCCCAGGCGCTCACCAGGTGGAGGGGAAGTGCGTGCGTGGAAGTGGAGAGTGTGAACGTGCCCCGGGAGCCCACGGTGGCGTGAGTGTGTGCGGGGGCGCATGTGCTGGGGGGGGCCCCACACAGGGGCATGTGTGTGTGAGTGTGCGTGTGATTGTGTGTGCGTGTGAGTGCGTGTGTGTGCGCGCGTGTGTGAGTGTGCGTGTGTGTGAGTGTGTGCGCGTGTGTGAGTGTGATTGTGCGTGAGTGTGAGTGCGTGTGTCAGTGTGCGTGTGCGAGTGTGTGTGAGTGCATGTGTGTGTGCGAGTGTGTGTCAGTGTGTGTGTGCGTGTGTGAGTGTGTGTGTCAGTGTGTGCGCGTGTGTGTGCGTTTGTGTGTGTGTGTGTGCGTGTTTGTGCGTGTGTTTGTGTGTGTGTGCGTGCGTGTGTGTGTTTGTGTGTGTGAGTGTGCATGTGTGAGTGGGTGTGAGTGTGTGAGTGTGTGTGTGTGAGTGTGTGAGTGTGTGTGCGTGCGCGCGGGTGGAATCCGGGGTCCCCGAGGGCGGCCCGCGGGCGGAGTCACCTTTGCGGGGCGTCACGGGGTGCGAAGCGGTGGCAGGGGTCCGGGCGTCGGGGGCGCCTGCCTGCGGGCGCGGCGTGCGCGGGCCCCGGCCCCGTCCCATCGCAGGCTCCGGGCCGGGTTTGGCGGGAGCCGGGCCGGGGCGCCGCCAGCGCCGAGAGCGCTGGGGGCGCAGACAAAGGCCGGGCCGGCGGCGAGGCCCGCTCGGGCGCGCGGCGGGGGCGGGGCCTGGTCCCGGGGGCGGGGCCTGGCACCTGGGGGCGGGGCCTGGCGCGCCGGGCGTGGTGTTGCGGGGCGTGGCCTGGAGCCCGGGGCGGGGCCTGGTCCCGGGGGCGGGGCATGGCGCCGGGGCGGGTGGGGGCGGGGCAGCGGGCCTCCCTCCCTGTCCCGACTCCGCGGCGAGCGGGCGAGCGGGCGGGCGCCGAGCGAGGGAGCCGAGCGGCCGGGGCCATGAAGCGGCGGGCGGCGGGCGCGCTGCTGCTGCCTCTGCTGCTGCTGCACGGGCGGCTGCTCGCGGTGAGTGTGCGGAGTGCGGGGCGCCCCGGGCCGCGTCCTCCGCGCCCGCCAACTTGGCTGGGGCGCCGAGGCTGCGCGATGGGGACTCCGGTTTGGGACGGCCGCTCTCGCCAGGGACCCCCCCCACCCCCCCACCCCCCGGCCGGCACGGGCCGGCAGCACCCTCCGCGGTGGGGCTGTTGGGAGGGGCGCCCGGGGAACCCCGCATGGAGCCGGGGGCGGGGCTGGCCCGCGTGGGAGCCCGTGGGTCGCCCGGCCACGTTGCCGAGTCTCGGAGTCGCGCTAGGCATGACTCGGCCTGCCACTCCTGGGGACCAGGCGGAGAAACTTGGAGCTGGGCGAGGACTTGGCAGGGCGAGGGAGGGCACCTCTTTCTGTGCCAACTCGGGAAAGGGACACACAGTGGTGATGGAGACCCTTATCAGTCCCCACTGGAACTTCACCACGCCATCTGTCCCCGCGGGGATCTAGTAACCAGGCAGAACACAACTGAGGCTTGCATGGAACACCCCTAGACCCTGGAGTTCGACTTCCCAGAACTGGAATCAAAATCCCCGCTCCTCACTGAGTAACTGTGTGACCTGGGGCAAGCTAGTTAAACCTCTGAGACCAGCCTACATTCCTAAAGACGAGTCAAAATGCATTGCCCAAGGCTGGTTGGTAGGACTGGATGGAATGCGCAGGAAAGTAAGTGCCTGGTGCTGGGCCTGCTAGGTGGTGGATCCGGGTGGATCTGCTTCCCCAGTTTTCCTCTTGCCGGGTCTTCAAGGTGCAGGGGAGGCCTGCCCCCACAGCCCACTGCCCTGCTCTGAGCTGGGATGGGCCCTCGCAGAGGAAAAGAAAATAGCTGGCCAGGAGAGGCTCTGAGGACCTGAGTGAACTCCAGGAGGGTGGGGCTGGGTCAGTGGGCAGGGAGCTGGTGGCAGATGTGGGTGGGGGCACATCTGGGGAGGCTGGCCTGTGTGGGGAACCACAGAACCACCCCCGCCCTCTTTGAGGTGGTCCAAGGCTGTCCCTGTGTTCTCAGAGCCAAGAGAGGGACTTTTCTAAGCTGGCCAGTATTTACCCAGTGACTGACTCCCCGTCCTTGCCTTATGGGCTCTCTCTTACCTCTGCCCGCCTGAGTCACTCTGAGACCTGACCCCTCACCTCTCTTGCCCCACCCACCTCTCCTACCCACCTTCTCACATGGGCAGCTTCCTTAATCCTCTGTCTCAGCCTCTCACCCCAACACATCCAGCAGGGACTACCCAGTTGCTTCCCAGTCTTGATTTGAACTTGTAGCTCCAACACTGATCTTCACTTTTCCAAAAAGTAGGCACCAACGGCACATGTGCTGTCTTCTTTTTCTGATGAGGGGCTCCTGGATGCCTGGGATCCACTGTGGCAGGAGTGGGTAGTGGGTGGAACTGTTTGCTCTGTGCAGGAGGAATTTCTGCAGAAATTCCCGGATTGCAGCCAGTCATCTCATTCACTTGTTCATTCAACACATCTCTTTGAGCAGCATTCCACGACAGTCATCCGGAGTTCAGGGTTCATTCATTTGCATTGGGCAGGTATTTGTGCACCTGACACGGTGCTAAGGACTGAGGTTTATGGCTGAGCAAGATCAGGTCCCGAACTGAGATTAGTAAATATGCAGCTCTGATCCTGTAAGATTATAGGGTTTCCTCAGCAAACATATTCGATCTTCACTGTCCCACCCCAGGCTGATGGTGGAGGGCTGGAAAGAACTTGGCTTCTAGATCTCACACACCCAAGTATGAATCTCAGCTCTGCCATTTTCCAGCTCTGTGATCTGGGCAATTTTCTCTCTCTCTCTGAGTCTCAGTTTTCAAATCTGTAAAATGGAGATAAGAGTTAATTATAACTTTTGAATGACATCAGGTTTTTAGCCAGTGCTCCAGGAAGCCTTGGACTCCTCCTCGCCCGCTGCCTTATCTCTTCTGCCTTTAAGTTCACATCCATAAGCCAGTAAGATACAAGAAGAGGGTGAAATGGTCCTTAGGGATCTTAAGACCTCATTGAGGGCTGGAGATAGAAGAAACAGTGGTCTGTGATTAAGCGTGGGAGTAATTTCAGTTTAGAGGGGGTGGTGAAGCTTGTTGGGGGAGGCGGCTGGGCCTGAGTGACTCAGGGCCTGCCTTGGCTTGCTGACCCCATTTCTTCCTGCTGGGGCCTTAGCTCTTCCTTTCTCAGAGCCAGCCCTGGCAGGAGATAGGAGTCTTGAGGCCACAGTGATTACAGTGTTCCCAGACCAGAGGAGGAAAGTCACTGAGATACCTGTTCCCTGCCTCAGCTGGGTTTCCTCACTAGGGAGGCTGTGGGCTGACAGGAAATGGAGGAGCCTCCCTTTCCCTCAGGGGCAGCGTTACCTCAGTCTTCCCCTTGATATAACTGGCCACCCTGCCCACCCCCTACTGACCCCCTTGTTTCAGACCTGCTGCTGGGAGAGGATTGTGAGTGTGCCCTTGGGATTTCTTGCAGCAGATTTGTCCATAGAGGGAGGCGGAGGCTGGAAGGAGCAGTAATGGACCCCTTCCCCCATGCCCTAAGCGAGCTCCCTATGTGTAGGGAATCACAGCCCCTACTAGGCTTGGCCTGGGCCTGTTCTCGGTCTGAGCACAGGCAAGTCGGGATCTGTGAGTCTGAGGCCCTGCCTGGGAGATGAGTGTAAGGAAAGTGGCAGAAGGTGAGTGAGTTCAGGGCTTGGAGTGGTGGGGAGGGAGGTCTTGGGGTGCCAGGCCAGATGATGACAAAACAACATGGATAGTTCACATTTATCTAGTGCCAGCCAAGTTTATCAACAGATCCCCACCTGTTCCCCTGCTCAGAACCTCTCTGCACTCTCTGTGTTCCCAGTCATACTGACAGCACAGCCCCTGACAGCACAGCCCACAAAGCCCTATGACATCTGGCGTCCCCCACTCGAATCTCTCCTCCTTCCCACTTCCTCACTCCTTCAGTCCAGCTACACCAGTCTTCGTTTCCCAAACATGCCCAATACGCTGCCACCTTAGGGCCTTTGCATCTGCTGTTCCTTCAGCCTAGAAAGCTTGTCCCACAAATATCCGTGCGACCTTCTGCCTCACTTCCTTCAGGTTCCCAACTATTCTACCTAACGTTCACATCCCCTTACACTGCTTTATTTTTAGGTCACCATCTGACATCTATTCATATACTTGTTTCTCTCTTTTCCCCCTCAGTTTAAACTCCACAAGATTAGGATCTTCCATGTTTCTGTTCACAGCTGCTGTACCTTTAGCACCTGCAGGTAGTAAGTGCTCAGTTAATATAGCTGTTGAGTGTATATAGCTACTAGTGTAGTCCCCTCTCTCTAAGCAGAGGAAACTGAGGCACAGAGATTTACTTGCCCAGGGACTCATGCATATACTCAGTGGTACCACAAGCCAGGTTTTTGAGGCTCTCCTCACTGTTTTACTGCTTTCTCACTTCCTAGAAGCAGCAGGCATACATGTTGATAAAACTTGTCACTCCAGTTGATAAAAGGGAGGACTCAGGCCCTAGTAGTGCAAGGGCTGCCTCAAGCAAGAGTAGCAGGGTCTGGCTTTGGGATAAGAGGTACAGAAGATGGGGTGCCTCAGGATCCATGGGGCCTCCTAGGACACCTGCCAAGGTGGGAACCTGGAGTAACTAAACCAGGATGGTCATTTGTGGGATTACCTGTCCATTTGTAGGTTTGTTAATTAATGAATTTCCTCATTAAATGTTCCCTGACATCCCAAAGACAGTTGAATTAATCTAGGGGTCTTAAGGGCCGAGCAGGCCAGGCTGGGCCTTCCCGTCTCATGGGACATAAGAGGAGGACTGGCTTGCTGCCCTGCATGGAGCCCTCACTAGATTCCCCTGGCTGTTCCCTGGGGGCTCAAGGTTTAGGGTGAATCTGCAGAGGCTTCAGGGCTGCCTGGTCTGTGGGTGAGAATCTCAGAAGGGAGGGTGGGAGAGGCTGCCCAAGATGTGGAAAGATCTGGAATGATGATTCAGAGGCCACTCCAAGGCCAGATGTGTGGGTTCTGGACCCTCAGACCATTTGGGGCATGCAGGAAAGGCTCTCAGCCCTGGCCAGTTGCCCCCCACAACCTAGCCCATCCCAGTTGCAAGGATCAGGCTGAGGGAGGAGGGAACAAACATGACCCCATTCCCCTAGCAGCTTCCCAAAAACCTGGTGAGCCCATCGTACCCTCCTCCCAGGGCCCACCCTGGCGTTTCCCTCATCTTGCTTCTGCCAGGATGGGGGAAGTTGGGCTAAGGGTCCTGGCCCTGCTGGAATATTGCCCCAACCCAGGCCTTGGCCTCTTTGGCCCCACTGCCCCCTCCTGCTGGGGCCTACTGGCTGCTCCAGTGCCCAGAGCTGCCTGACTGAAACCCAGAAGAATGTGTGGAACTCGCTTCGCGGGGAGCCGCCAGCCTCACTGCCCAGCCTAGTGGCGTCGTCCATGTCAATAGCGGCCTTGAGAGGGGAGTGGCTCGTGGCTGCTGGGGGCGGTTGGGCCAGGGGCACCATCATGAAAGCCCTGGGAACAAGGAGGCTCTTTGAGGCCAGGGAATGTGGGGACTTCAAGTCTCAGCCACCCCCAGAACCCACCCTTCCTCCTTTTCCTGGTGCCCACCCCTGCCAGGGTTGCAGGGACCTCAGAGCATCCCCAGGGGCATTTGTGGCATCCCTGAGATGTCCTTAAGACCAGCCCCCAGCTACCTACCAGAGCCCTATCCCTGAGGCACCAGGAGGGCACCTCATTTTTCTGTTGCTCTGGATTTTAGGGGGGCAGCTGGAGCACAAAGGCTTATAGTTTGCATTGAATGACTGAATGGACCCACGATGTACGTGACTAAATGTTCTGTAAACTGAAGTCCTCTATAGGCGTGTGTTAGACTTAAAATTTACTAGATATTTATTGAGCACCTTCTAACTATCTGACCTTGTTCTAAGCGCTGAGGTTATAGCAAAGAACAAAAAAGTCAAATTCCCTTCCTTCATGTAACTTGCATTTTAGCCTCGTACAGGAAGACAGACAGTAAATATAATATGTCAGTGAGTGTTAAGCGCCAGAAAAAATAAAGCAGAGGACAGAGAGTGAAGAGGTGGGGTGGTCAGGAAAAGCCTCTGATAAGATGACATTTGAATAGAAGGCATCTGAAGGAAGTGAGGGTGTGAGCCCTGAAGATATTTAGGGAAAGGGCCCTCCGAGGCCCAGAGGTGTGCTTGGCGTATTTGCGGAAAGCAAGGGGTCCATGTGGCCAGAGCAACATGAGTGAGGGGGAGCATGGTCGCTGGGGTCAGAGGGTTGGCAAGGTAAGATCAGCAGAGCCTTGGCTGAGGGAAGAACTTCGTATATTTGCTTCTGAGTGAGAGAGTTCACTTGAATTGCTGTGTAAAGAGAATGTGGAGGGTCAAGGGCAAAAGCAGGAAGGCTGTGACTCAGGCTGGCGACAATGGGAGTTCGTACCAGGGCAATGGAGGTGGGAAGGAGTTGAATCCTGAATGTATTTTGAAGGTAGGACCAGAAAGAGAGGGATTGGGTCTGGGTGGGAGAGAAAGAGAGGAGTTAGGGATGTCTCCACAGTCTTTGGCTTAAGCGTCCAGAAGGATGGAGCTGCCACTAATGAAGATGAAGAAACTTCAGGAGGTGCAGGCTTGGGAGAAAGATGGAAAGTGACAGGTGATGGAGGGGACTCACAGCCAGGGCAGTCAGCTTCCTCCCTGCCTCCCACCTTCAGCGAAGGGGTCTTGCTGAGTGTACACTTAAGGAGCTGCAGACACTCATCCCTTAGAACCCCACAGCCTGAGCTCATGGGTTATAGATCTTCCTGTTTAATTAGAATTTACTGTCTTCCACCCATCTAGAAAGGAAACTCCATGAGGGCGGGGACTTCGTTTTTTTCATTGCAGTTTGCCCAGTGCTAGGTGATAGTAGGTGAACATTCATTGAGTGAATAAATTAATGACCTTGAGGAAGCCAGCAGGCCAGAAAGGCCTAGGCTCCTTGCTGAGGATTGGGAAGGGGCTGCTTCTGGCGCCTGGAGAGCCCAGGAGAGCTGTCCTTCCAAGCCACTGCTATCTGCGGAGACCTGGAACACGTGGAACAAGCTGGCGTGCCCACCCTGCCGTCTTATGCTTGTCTGTGCCCTCACTGGACTGGGAGCCCTTTTCCCTGGGCACTGTGGTTGAGGGAAAGATGTGGCATCAGAGGGCCCTGACTTGAAGTCTCAGCTCTGCCCCAGCTGGCTGTGTGACTGACCTTGGGCAATTTGCTTCCTTTCTCTGAGACTCAGGTCAGAAATAGGGATCATGATGCCTGTTTCCCAGGTGGATATGAAAGCAAGTGGCTGCCCTTCTCTTGGTGTCTGGAATGTGAAAGGTGTTTGACAGTTGGTAGCTACTCTATTAGTCTTGTATGGGCACAGGGCGAGGATGAGTAGTATCTGACTCAGCGTTCCCATTGCTCAGCGTGGCACACCTTCTGATCAAAACTGCTGCCATCCAGCGACCCAGGCCCTGCTCTGGGCTTATTGAATGAATGATGGAGGAAAGGGATCATTCCTGTTCCCTCTGCTTCTCTTCCGCAGTCTGAGAGCCCCGGATGTGACTGCATCTGATCTGTCACTGCCTCCTTCCCCCACTGAGGCCACAGCTGCAGGACAGAGTCCACCCTTCCACCCTGATTGCTCCTTCCTGGACGGGGAGAGGGAGGGAGTACACCCAGGGTGTGTCCTGGGAAAGTCTGGGGCCTGTGGATCCGTAGTCCCCTTCCCAGATGTGTGCAGTTGGTAGGTTCTGAGCAACAAGAGGTGTGGCCAAGTGGCTCCCATGGGTGCAGAAAGGATGTTCATGCATCTTAAGGAGAGCGGCAGAGGGAGGTTTCCTGGGACTTCATCCCAGCCCCATCCTCTGTCAGGCCCACACTGAAGGAGAAAGGATATTGCCCAGGGAGCCCTGGGAAAACCTGTAGCAGGTCTTCATTGCCAGAGTTGGGAGGTCACACAGCTCTAAATCTGGCCCCATGGGCTCTCAGAGAAACAGCGCAAGTAAAGAGAAAGAGACACACAAGTGGGTGGTGACCTCTCTTCCCCATGCTATGCCTTGGGCTTGGGTTTCTAGATGGGTCAAGTCCAGGTGTTTCATTTTTTAACATTTGGCATCTTTTCCCACCTTTTCCCCAGTGCCAGTTTGTGGAGATGGGGAGGCAGCCTGGGGCTGAGCGGAGGAAGGACTTCAGAGGCGGCCTCGGGTGACCCCACAGATGCTTCTTCTGGGGTGGGTCTGGGAATTCCCAGCTGCCTCTGGCCCCTTCCCAGCCCACCTCCTGCTCCCTGCCCCCACTTCTTCCTTTCCCGCTTCTCCATACTCACCCCTAAGGAGTCAGCTCTGCTTCCCCGCCTCCACCTCTAGGTCCTGGTCTCCCCCCTCCTCACCCTAGCTGACTCATCCGTCTCTTTGTTTGGCGTTTCCAGTTTTCAAATATTTGGGAACTGGGATCATGCCTCTTCTTGGATCTCACTGGGATGAACAGATTGAAATTCTGGCCTCAAATCCTAACCCCAGTGGCCTCTATCACTTAACAGCTCCTCTCCCTCTCCTGAGGTGTCTGCCTTCCCCGTGACCCTCAAGCCAGAGAAATAGAGACCTAGGCATTTCTGAGGGCCAAACCAGGGCCTTCTGAGCTCTGGGATTTCCAGGGTCTCCTCCTCAGTCACCTTTGTCACCCGATCATCAGCCAGTTCTTAGTGAACATCCATGCCGTCTCTTGATTAAAACTGCCACCCTCTTCAGCCAAGCCTTGCATGGGCCTTTCTCTGGGCATTATCGCAAGCTTTTGAGGTTGGCATTATAATCTCCATTTTGCAGAGGGTGAAACTGAGGTACAGAAAGGAAGAACGGCTGGCCCAAGTCACCCATCTAGTATGTGGCATAGCTGGGAGTAGATCTCAGGTTGTCTCACTCCAAAGTTTTCATCCCTTCCCAAGTGGGTCCAGCCTCTTGGGTGCAGAGAGAAGTCTATCTGGGAGGATAGGCATAGTCAGGACTGCTGCCTGTAGGAGTTGGACTGGGTCGGCTTTGGCAAAGGCTACAGTAAGCTTCATCTCGGCCATGTGGGTTTATCCAGCTCCTTCTCAGGCTTGGGTGCCTCTTGCCCCTGGGCCTCCATCTCAGCTTAGTGATAGCATTCCCTGGGGAGGTGAATTTGTCTTTTCCTGGGATAGAGACCCTTGAGAACCTGTGTCTTTCAGGTCCCAGGCTCCCTGTGGGGTCTCTAGGTTTTGCTGTTGGGAGTTAAGTGAATTTTTGCTGCGTGGGACCTGCCCTGGACCCACTTCCATGCTGGGGGCTTGGCCGAAATAGAAGGCACAGAAGCACATGGCCCAGCTGGGGGGCACAATCTACGTACAAGTCCAAAATTGTGTCATCTGAACTTCCCTATACAGTGGAGGAGCCAAGAATTCATCCGTCTTTTTATTCGCAACTTCATTGCCTGAGAACCTACTGTGTGCTAGACATCCTGTTAAATGTTTTATCTACATTATCAACTTTCCTATATAGTTGAGATTAAATCTCCATTTTCCAGATGAGAAACAGCTAGAGGAGAACAGTGACTTGCCCAAGATCACACAGCCAGGTGCAGAGGAAGGTGAGAGCTGAATCCAGCTCTGTCAGTCTTCCTGGAAGACATTAGAGGCATGGTCCCTCCTCTTCCAGAAGTTCTGGTTCTTGGAGAGTCAGGACCCACAAACCATAAGTACCCAGCACAACTTCAAGTCCAGACAATAGTAGATCGTCAGGGAAGGAAAGGATGAATTTGTCATGAGCTATCTGGAAAGACTTTCTGGAGGTAGTGAGGCTTCAAGAGCAAGGAAGGTGTGGCTGGTGGAGGGGGAAAGTGTCCAGAGCAGGGGTCCCCATTGTCCCTAGATTTGCATTGTTAAGTATGTGGGCAGGAAAGCCATGGCCTGCTGCTGGGATCATTAACCCTGGAGAAAGAATGAGAGGAAATCACCAAGAAGTCTGAGATGACATCCATCCCAGTCCCCTGCCCTGTACCTGGCCAGAACAGGGGGTAAAAGGTCAAGGCCTGGGCCTCCACTTGGCTTCGAAGCCAACTACCGACCTTCTGTGGGCCTCACTTTTCCTGCTAACTAAATGGGCTTCTTTCTTGCCCTGTGGCCACCTGCCAACTCAGAGGAAAGGGACCTTGAGTTCTTAGAGAAAACTGCCAGCTTCCCTTCAAGAGTTGGTGGTATTCCATTCTCTAGGGCCAGGGGTGGCAGCCACCTTGTGGAGCCCACCATTTTACCAATCTCACATCTTCCTTCATTGACACTACCAGCCCACAAGTGCCAGGGCCTGGGCAAGGGAAACGTGAAGGGGTGGCTTTCTGCTCCCTTAGATGTACTTGAATCTTTGCCTGCCCTCCTGTGTGGGCCTGAGATGACCCCTGCGGTGGTTTGCCATGTGGGTTCACCTCTGTGCCCTTTGGGCACCTACCACTGGGCTAACATTCAGGGGCACTGTCACTGTCAGTTAGGTGAGTGAGCATAGACTAGGAGTCATGAGATTCCTGTACTCCTCCTGGCTCTGCCTGTGTTATCCAGGGCAAGTCATTTAACTTCTCTGAGCTGAATTTTCTCCATATGCAAATGGGACCATTCATTCACTCATTTGTCAAACACTCATGGAGGGCCGGCTCTGTGCCAGGCCCCATGTTAGGAATAAACACCAAGTATGGGCCGAAGAAGCCTCTAGTCTGATAGGGGAGACAAGCTGGGTGGCGCACTAGTCAATAAAAGGTTGGGGGCCAAGGAGGCTGCATTCAAGGAGAGTCTTCGAAGAGCTTTAGAGCTGGTTTTCAGGGCCACATGACCTCTGGGAGAGATCGGGGGTCTTTGTGACTCTGTCTCAGCCCCCATTTGTTATTCTAGTAATTGTACAGTCAGTTTCCCTTGAAATTAGCTTTTGGGAAGAGGGGACGTGACGGGACAGCTTGCCCGGGCTAGGGCAGGGGACAAGACTCACAGAGGTAGAGAAGAGGGCAGGCTGGTTCTGTTGTGAGTCTCAGATGAGCTCGTGGATGTGGAAAATAGTGGGGGCTATTTATATTGAGTCTGGTTATTTTTATTTAGGAAACATGGAAGCTGCCCGCAGAGCTCAGCTTTGGGGCTCTGTGGCATTGAGTGAGTTAAAGGAGCCTACTAGGCCTGAAGCTCCTGCTTTCTATTTTCCTTTTCTCTCTTCCTACTTTGTGGGGTGGGGGTTGAGAGGAAGGCAGGGATCCTGGATTTGACTTGAGAAAATGGGAGGAAAGGGTTAAGATGGCTTGTTTTTTTACCTCAGGGGTAGGAGGAGGTGGGGGAAAGGGGATGGGGAAGACGGGCTGGGGCTGGGGCAGGAATGTGTGATAAGATCAAAGCTTTCAGCCTGCCTGGGCCTCACCTTGGTTTCACCTGAGCCATAGAAGGGAATTCTCTTAGCGAGGGGAGGATGGAGAATGGTGACCTGCTGGGGGGAAGGGGAGTTGCAGGTCCCATCCTCTTCACTTTAACACTCCAAGAGGCCCCACCTCCTGCAGCCCTCAGATACCCCCTCCCACCTATCCGCAATCTCCCAGAAGGCCCAGCTCTTGCCTGGCAGGTACTGGAAGTCCTAGGGGCCACCTTCACTTGGCACATCCAGACTGGGGTGGGAGGACGCTCTTCCTACCACTCCCACCCCCATCAGCTTTCTCTCCCTAGAGGTTTCTGGCCCTGAGGCAGAGGCTCCTTCGTGTGGCCTGTTAGAGCCCCCTCTATTAATTCTGCAGTCGTCAATTCTGAAGGTTGTACTTTGGGATAGTGTCACTGGCAGGAGACACAGCCTTGAGTCCTGTCCTAGCTCCATCACTTATTGCTGTGTGACTCTGGGCTGGTGGCTTAACCTCTCTGAGCCTCATCTGTCAGCTGGGGATGGCAAAACTTTCTTTGTAGGGTTTGGTGAAGATTAGAGATCATGTAAACCTAGCTAGAAAAGGCCACTGATAAATAACAAGAACTATTATTTTATGACTTTCTTTTTCCCACTTCAGGACTTTCATCCCTGTACTTGGTCCTAGGTAAACTTAGGGACTTAGTTTTGTTCTGCCTCCCCACCCATCGTCTGAGAGGGCCCCAAGCCCTAGGGCCCATCCTCTTGTTAAATACTCTTCACTTTGGTGGGGGCTGGGAGGAACAGGGCAGGGAGGGCTATGAGTGTAGAGGACCTGGACCTCTGTAAGTGCCCTCCAGGCACCTGCTGGTCCACCTTCTCTGGTGATATCAGATTAGGTCTTTCTGGCCAGCCCCAGTCTGCCAGGTTGTCCAGGTTGTTCAAGCCACTCCCTCCCATACCAGGGGCCCCAGCAGCCCATCTGTTTGACTGGAAAGGTGGCCCCAGAATGCCCCAGCTGAGAAGGGCCCTGGAGCTGGCCCTGGGGCTGCTGCAGCTAGGCTCCTGCCTCAGCTCTCTCTCCTGGTTCTGCCCCAGTTAATGATTATTCTGGGCTGCAGAAGAACAGGGGAAAGGAAAACCCACCCTCCTAGCTCCTTAACCACTGGTTGCACCCGAGGTATGTCAGTGGCCTGGGTGTCCCCTGCTTTAATGTGACAGCCCTGCTCTGGGGCCCATGGGGTAGGGGAGCAGGGAGTAGGGCTTGGAGTCCCAGATTGACAGGCAGCCTCTGCCCCTGGGGTTCTGAGGACAGACATAGAGCCTACAGGATGTGGGTGAAATGTGAGCTAGGGTATAATAGGCCCCTGTGGTTTAAGACCATCTGGGTGAGCAGAGCCTATAGCGATGCACCAGGCGAGCAAGGCCCTTCTAGCTCATAAAAACCCCTGCACTCCTCCTCTTCTGGGCTCAGACCCTGCAGTGAAGTCGGAAGTAGAAGGTGGTATGATGGTTGCGGGCTTTCGGCAGCTGGGCTTGGCTTCCAACTCCAACTCGGCCACTCCCAGGCTGTGTGACCCTGGGCCAGTCACTTCACCTTTCTGGGTACCTGTTTCCTCATCTGACACAGGAGAATACTAATCCCTACTTTGCAGGTGTCAGCAAACCAAGGTGTGGGAAGTGTTTAGCTCAAAATTAATACCCGCAGAATGGTAGCAATTATTACTATTATAGTTTTTGTTATTGAGAGAAAGTGAAAGTTGAATCCTAGTCTTGGGTAACCAGGGCAACAGTGGCCCATGGGATGAGTTAGAGGATTTGCGGGAAGTGGGGGCCTGGGGAGGTCCCAGGAGTGTGTATCTGTGGAGAGGGCTGAAGGATAGAGAGAAGAACAGGGCTTTGGTAGGATCTCTCGGTCTCCCTAAGCCCACCTTAGTCCTCCCAGCCCTGGCTTCTTGCTGGGCTGGGTCCTGAGGCTAGTGCAGGCCAAGAGTCGGGGTGGAGGGAGAATTGTTTATTTTGATACCATTAGGGCATTTTCCCCCACTGGCAGCTGCTATTTTGGGATCCCCAGAGAGCAGGGGTATGGTTAAATTAGGTAATGTTGCTCCAGAAGGAATGTGTGAAGCCGTCGAGCCCAGGCTGCAGGGAGAGGACAGTTGGTTCACTCCATATAAAATTAAACTGCAACTTGGAAAAGAGCAGCTTAGGTCTCTTTATAAGGCAATGGAGGGGGAGGCCGCTGGAAGCTGCCGCTGGGGGAGTGGAGATGATGGCTCATGGCCTCTTTTGGGGGGGTCTGTGCTCATGACCGTGCCAGGAGGCCTGGCTGGTCGAGCAGGGGCCAATGATGGGGCTGAGGGGCAGGGCTGGTGTGTCCTCAGCTCCAGGCCTCTGGCTGCCTCTGGCTGCCTCTGGCGGGTTGGGCCTGGGGTGGTGTGATAGATGGGGAGGATGGATCTGCAGACTTGGCCTCAAATCATAGCCTTCTGTGCTCACTCAACCTCAGCGTTACCGGTGGTGAAATAACTGTCCCAATCCCCTAGGGATGTTTCTTAAGGATTAAATCTCTAGAAGAAAAAGCATAGCTAAGGTCTATTGCGTACAGGGTGCTGTTCGAACTCCAAGGTGCTTCATGCAGCTTGGGCCTCACCTGGGAGCCTGTCAGAAATGTAGTCTCAGGCCCCACCCAGAGCTACTGAATCAAAATCAGAATCTGTACACTAACAAGATCCCCAGACCCCCAGGAGATGCCTGTGCATGTTAAAGCTTGAACCCCTACCCCTGTTAAAGCTTGAACCCCCGCACTCCCCCTTCCGTGATGTAGGAATTATCATTTGGGAGTTGTGACAGCTGAGACGTGAAAAGGGAGGCAAGATCGAAACTCCTCTGGTGCTCATTCTCTCCTAAATTCTGCCCCTTCTTCCCCACTTTTGGTCTGGGCCAAGTTAGGGAGAGAAATGGGGTGTCGAAGCCCCTGGCAGGACTGGAAAAAGTTAAGAGTGTCCCTTGCCTTTGAGACTTAATCAGACTCTCTTCTCTCCATTCACCCATGGGAGTCGTCTCCCCATTCTATACTTCCCGTCCTTGGAGAAAGAATGGATTCTCTGTTGCTGTGGCCTGTAGTACAGACAGTGGCCACTGCCTGGCAGGTTAGAGGGGGGAGAGGAAGTCACCAGGGGTTGCCCTGGGCTTAGTTAGGGTCACCCCACCTGTCACTGGGATGTTTGGGACTGAGTCAATCTAGCAGCAAATATTTTGAAGTACACCTACTACATGCCCAGCCCTGGGAAGGGATCCCAAATTTCCTACTATTCTATAACCTATTATACAGAAAAAAAGCGTTACAATTTATTTAGCAATTGCCATGTGCTGCATGTTATACTAAGCCCTTGCCTTGCATTACCTCTTTTGTGTATTTAGTTTTACTGTCGTTTCCAATTCTATAAAATGGGGGTAGTAATAATAATACCTGTCTCATGGGGTTGTTATGAATGTATTTGTCAAATGCTTGGCACATCATGATTGTTAAATAAATAAGTACAAATACTCTCTCCACAAGGTGGGTACTGTCACTGCCCGTATTTTACAGATGGACAAATTGAGATCCAGAGCAGGGAAGGGACTCGCCAGTTGGGGACATAGGAGATTGGGACAGAGCCATAAGAAATTGAGTCCTCAAACTCCTTGGCCACTATTATAATCAGTTCAACTTGGTAAATATTTATTTATCGTCCGCTAGCTACTGCTTAGCATTGGGAAGTATCTAAAGGTTTAATATATATTAGTATATATGTATATGATATTAAAAAACAAAAAAAGAAAAGAAAAAACGAGTGTTTGAAATTAAGGCCTATGGATGTCTGGGGGAGAAAGATGTCTTTGTGAGATATCCAGGAAGACTTCAGAGTAGCGTAGTAATTGAGCCAGGCCTCGAAGGACAGATGAGTAGATTAGATTGGGAGGAATAGGGCCAGTATTCCGGGAGAAAACAGCACACACAAAAGCCTAGAGGCAGGGAAATGTGCCCTGTGAGAGTGAGTGTCACTCAGTTCTCAGGAGCCTGCGGGCTGCGTGGGGCCTAGGTTGATGAGGCAGGTGGGAAGGCTGAGGCCAGCTTTCTTGTCGCTGAAGATCTCTCGTTTTCTAAAAGACTTGCCTCCTCAACCAGCTGTGATTATTCATCATCATGCTGCCCTTTCTTCATGTTAAGAAATCAAAGACTTTTATAAATGGCCTGTCTGAGCTTCTGGTCAACGTGTGATAATTGGTGTAGCTGACAGAATTCAGGCCAAAAACAAGAGGCTTGATGTCATGATTAAGTGGACAGCCTTATCTTCCCCACACATACAATTTCTGTTAGTCTTTTCCGGTGCCGACAATACCCTGGGTGGGAGCACGGTGGCGGGGCCAGGCCTGGCTTCCGATTTCTTGTCAGTGGCTGACCAGCTGTGTGCCTTGGGCAAGCCTCAGTTTCCTCCTTTGTAGAACAGAGATGGCTCTGCCTTGAGGCTTGGTTTGAGGCTGGTGTAATCTGCACTGTCCAGTTTGGTAGCCGTGAGCCATGTGTGATGATTTCAATTTAAGATTTGATGAAGTAAAATTACATAAAACATTTTAAAATACAATTTCAGCTTCTCAGTTATACTAGCCACATTTCAAGTGCTCAGTAGCCAGCTGCCTTATTGGGCAGTGTAGATTTAGAACATTTCGATCACTGCAAAAAGTTCTGCTGCATGGTGCTAGTGCACATTAGGTGCCAGGTGCGCACTCAGTTAGGAGTACTTGTCATTATTACTGGTTCCCTGTCCCAGTTTGGGACCCCTAGGCTAGGGAGCCCTGAGAGACCCCTAGGTCTTGATGGAGGTGGACGGGATTGCTCGTCCTGTGGTCCTGTGCTAACCCTGATTTCTCCTCAATCCCTGGGCACGTCTCACTCACTCTCCCCTCACCTGACTCCAACTGTGATGTCAAAAAATCTGTGACTTGGCTCCAGCTAGCCAACATTCTCCCCTTAATTTTCAACCTACTCCCTACACCCTGTCTCTGCTTATCTCCCCTTTTAGCTGCTGGCATCTGAAATCTCTGTGTCCAGCCTCCAAGATTCCCACTGCCCGTTCCAGGGGGTGGGGGTGGGGAAGGAGGCCTTTCCTGGCAATCCCCAGCTCCCAGCAGAGGTGCCGGCTGCCTGGCTGCCCGGGCCCCCTCTCAGCAGGGTGGAGATGATGGTTTGTTGTGACGGGGGCAGTGGGCATCCTGCCCACTCTAACGCTGTCATATCTGGGCGCCAAGCATGCTGTTTGCACTTGGCTGGGCCTCAGGGTCTGGCCTGGTGCCCGTTAGGGCTGGCCTGCTTTGGCACCCCTGGTTACAAGGCCCATCATGGGCCTCCGCCTGATTGGGACACCAGGAGCTGTTCCTGGGCTGGGTCCTGGGAGTGAAGGGCATGTCTGACACGTGGAGTTGGAGTGCAGGACAGATTCCCAGCTGTGGCCGGGTCCTGGGTCCTGAATGGGGACAAGGCCCAGGCAGGTGTAGGCAGGTTTCAAACACTTGGGGGCCAGGCAGGAGGTCACCCTGGGAGGTTCAGGTTGGTAGGGTCTGCACGTGGCCTTCTGTGTCCAGGGAAGGGGCTTTGGGTCTGAGAAGGTGTTCAAGGTTATCTCCCAGCACCATGTTCTCCCCTCCCCCTTCTTTTGGCCTCCTTCCTCATCAACTGGGAAGTGGACAAAAAGGCATCGCTTCTGCGGACTTGAAGGCCCAGCAAGGAATGTAATGTCTGAGGTCACACAGCCAGCCTGAAGCAATCAGATCTCGGACTCTGAACACCTTACATGTTTTCTCCCGTTCCGTCTCTCCCCGTGGGAGCTCCAAGCACAGTAGCCCCTGGACACTTTGCTGAGTAGGAGGGCTGGAATCCTGGCCTTGACACTTACTTCTTCTGTGACGTTGGACAAACAAGCCTCTCTGAGCCTCATGTGCCTCATCTGGGGGATGGGGATAATTATATCTTCCTCTCATGGCAATTGGGAGTGTTAGATAATTGGCCTCCTGGCTGTTTCCAGAACATTCTAAAGATACTCCTACCATGGGGCCTTTACATTCGTTGTCCTGTACCTGGAATGCTCTTTCTCTATGCGTGTACCAGCTTTCTTCACATCTCTGTGTCACCTTCTCTAACAGGCCTGTATAAAACAGTAACCCCACCCGGCCACCCCCTGTCCCCTCACCTCGCGATAGTTTTATTTTTAGCACTCTCATCATTCGATGAACATTAGTTGATGGTCCAGCTGGCTCCGAGTAGAATGTTAGTCATGTGAACATGCAGAAAACACGCATGGCTCATGGGACCCTCTCACATAACGATGATTGGTTATCTCCTTTTTCCTTCTCAGAACCTGGTAGCCACTATGTATTGGGCCCTTACTGTATGCCGTACTTGGGCTAAGAGATCTACATCTCAGCTCCATGAATTTCCCGGGGTCCAGCTTTGTCACTTCCACATCAGAGATGAGGGGTAGCAGGGGCTGCAGTGATTTGTCCAAGTGCTAGCTAGGAAGTGGCAGAGCCAGGCTTCTAACCGAGTCAGTCCTACCCTAGACCTCACACTCTAACACTGTGTTGGGTTAGCAAGATCAGCGCCATCACCCACATTGGGGTCTCAGAATCCATGTCTGACAGGATTGAACAGATCAGATTTAGGGGTCGCTCTCCATCTTTCTAGGGTGCCCCTTCCAGTCCTCTCTTCTCCTAGATTGCTTAGTTAAAACTGCTCCCACTGCCCCAGGATGGGTGCTCTTTGGCTGGGTAGCCTCAGAGGCCAACCAGAGATTTCAGGGGTAGGACAGGGAACCAAGGTAGGCCCAGGTCTGGGCTCTCACTGGGCTGTCTGGTAGGGGGTAGACAGGATGTTCCCTCAGGCAGCAGACATTCCTGGTCGGAGGTGGCGGGCAGCAGGAGATTTATCATTTCCTTTCTAGTAACCTGAGCCCCCGGGAGGTGATTTCTTCCTGCCAAGGACATGCACTTCTCCCTTGCCAGCCCTTCCTGCCATTTCCTCGGCTGGGATTGTCTTCCTCAGGCTTAAAGTGGACCAGAGGGACCAGCTCTTAAGGCTGAGGTTGGGCTATCAGGTACTGATCGCCCCTGACAAAGACCCAGCTTAATGCCACCCTCCCAGAGTCCTGGCCCTGGACTCCAGCCTTGGGGAAGGAGGGGAAGGAGATGACATCATGGAAGGAGAAGGACCCTGTGTTAGAAGCCAAGAGACCTGGGTCCCAGGTCTGCCTCTGCTATCAACTTGCTGTGAGACTTTTTCTTTTCTTCTTAGAGCTGCCTCATCTCTCCGAGTACCCAGCACTTTTTCTAAGCACTCTTCCATATATGTGATCCAGCTTATCCTATACCAACACTTGGAGTGGGGTGGACACTAAAATGATGCTCCAAGAGGTAAAGCCACCCAACAGGCAGTCAGTGTCACAGAGGGGATTCGAACTCAGGCTCTTTAACACTGGTTGGTCCTCCTTAATGTTCTTACTTCCCCTCTCTGGGCCTCAGTCTCACCTTCTGACAGGTGAAGGCATCGAACTAGGTATCCCTCCCATCCCTGATAGTCCAGGATCCAGGAATTCATAGGAGCCTTTGCAGGCAGTTTTCTTTTGAGCCTTACCTAGCCTGTGGGGCATAACAGGAATTGTTTTCCCCTTGGGGTTCTGGAAAGGTCTCTCTCTTGGCTGTGAGCTCTTGGATTTTTGGCAGTGGGAGGAGAGGAATGGGAAGAAGTGACACTTAAACCTAGTAAGGGCTGGACGATTGACAAAGCTCTTAGGTTCTCCTGTTGAATCTTCACAGCAGCCTTGTGAGGTGGCCATTTTTATTCCCATTTACAGATGAGGAAACAGGCTCAGAGAGCTCAAGGGATTTGTCCAAGGCTACACAGCTAGGAAGTTCCCAGACTAGGATGTCCAGTCAGTTCCAAGTGGTGTGGGGTGGCACTTTTCCTAGGATGGCTTTGATTTATTAATAAAATAAAAATAATAGTCTTCCCAAAGGGCTATGAACATGCCCTAGAATTTAAATATCTCTGCATCCAAACTACATCTTCCAGGCTGCCTCTGACAGCCGGAAGTAGCTTGGGAATCCTTTGTTAAACTGTTTCTCCACTGCTTTGGAAAATATGGTCAGTCGTAATTGTGGGTATGCAAGAGTTCAGAGGAGCAAGAGCTGCGTGGGCTGCAGTGGACTGAAAAGGCTTGGCACTGAGCTGGGAGTGGAGCTGAGGGGGCCAAGAGGGGCGTGGGGTAGGAACTGGCCAAGGCCAAGTTCACAGGCTCCAAGAAGCCCTCCCTGAACGGTCTGCAGCCCCGTCCAGGAAAATCACAAGGCCTCTACTTAGACCTCCTTTCCACCCAGCCCTGCCTATCCACGCCCCCTCCCCAGGTCTCCGGGGTAGCCCGGGCTCCAGGCAAGCCATGTTGGGACCACAGATCTTTGCCCCAGCCCCTCTACCCTCACCCCAGACTTCCTCGGGAACTAGGTAAAGGGCTGAAGGGTGGGGCAGCAAGGCCTGGGTCCTGGCCAATGGGCCCAGCGGGGCCAGTCACCCTGGGATTTTAGTAGTTGGCAGTATGAGGACTGAGATGACCCTAGCCAGCCTGCTCCCACCGCCTCCTGCTATGGGGCCCTTGACCCTGAGGCCCCAGCAGCTGTCAGCAGGAAAGGGCAACAGAGCAGGGCCAGAGGTGACTTCTCAACCCGCCCTTCTCCCCAGGCTTGGGCCAGGCCCAGAACTCTTCCCAGCTGTTGTCAGCAGCTGCAGAGCTTTGTTCGGGAGCCAGCATTGGGCACCGCCCTCCTCCTCAGGACATCTTCCCACCTTCCTTCACAGCTGCTGCCCCCCTGGGGAGGGGTCGGGCCTAATATGGGGACATGGTCACAAATCTAGTTCCTTTGATTCTACTAACAACACAAAGAAATCGGAATTAATGCCCCTGTTTTAATGGAAAGGAAGACAGACCCAGAGAGGCCACGTGGCTGGCCTGAATTCACACAGCTCCTTAGTGGCTGAGTTCAGGCTCCCGGCTCCCTGCTGTGTTCACCCCTCTGCCTTTCTTTGGGGCGTGTTTGTGTAGGATGATAGAGACTTCAGGGTCCTGGGTTTGACTCCCAGCTTGGCCACTTAGTAGTTTTGGGACCCCAGGCAAGCTCCTTAAACACTGGGAGTGGAACTCCCGTTTTCCTGCTTGTAAAATAAGATAATAATGCTATCTACCTCTTGGGATTTTTGAGCAAATTAAATGAGATAATCAATGTAAAGTACTTAGCATAAGCCTGGCTCGTTCTGAGTGCCCAGGATGAGATCTGGCAATCTTGTCATCAAAGAATATTCGCCGCCTGTACGCCCAGGACTGCCGGTGGTTCTATGGGAGTCATAGACACATTCCACAAAGATTTATATAAGTCAATAAATATTTATTTGGCATCTACTGTGTGCAGGTGCTAGAGAAAGAACAGAGACAAAACAGACAAAATTCCCATCTCTAGTTATATTCTACCCCACACTAGCTGGGGAGACAGGACTTCATCTTAACCACAGAAGAAGCCTCCAAGTGTTTTTGTAGACAACTGGTATTATTCACATTTTGCAGATGAGAAAACCGGGCCTGAGAAGATTAGTGGCAGAGCAGGGCCAAGACCCAGATCTTCTGAGGGTCTCGGGCAGTGGCCCTGAGGGCTTGCTGGAGGAGGAGGCATTTTGCTGCATCCCACAGGGCCTCAGGGCCCAGCAGGAGAGGTTGGGACACAGTATAGAATGCAGCCTTCACACTCTGGGCAGCGACAATTTCAGGAAGGTCTTGCTGAGTTCAAGGCCTCTTATTCCCCAGGGTCGGAGGCCCAGCCAGAGCTTTAAATACCCCATGCAGCCCGGAATAGCCTCCATTGTCTTGGCCAGCCGCTGGGGGACCCAGGAGGATCCTGAGGGAGGCTGATTCTGGAGGTCTCCGAGCACTTCCCTATATGGTATGGGTGGCGTTTCTGCAAAGACTTTTCCATTTGGCTAGTGCAGGAAGGCCCGCCTTGTAGGAAGGGTGGAGCAGCTGCCTGAGTTCTGCGTGAGCAACATGAGCAACGTGCTGCTACTGAAGGGGTGCCTGGTGGGCGGGGGACTCCCAGGGATGGCCATGTTCCCTAGAGAAGGTGCTCCAGGAATGTGTGTTCATTGGCCCACTGGGTCCTCCAGTCCCTGCCCCAGGCCTCCTGGCACCCTCTCATGCTCTGGCTATTTTGGGCTCTGGCTGTGTTCAGGCTTGGGGTGGGATAGTAATGCTGCCCAGACCAAGGATGCTGGGGCCCTGCCTGGACAGGCATTGCAGCCTCCTGGACCTTTGATTACTGCAGACTGCCCCTAACTTTGGCCCCAAAGGGTCATGATCAATGGACTCCAAGGGGATGCTGGCCCCACTGGCAAGGGCAAAGAAGGGCACCAGACAAGCCTTTTTCCTTGGGACCTTTCCCGCTGTCAGTCTCAGGAATAGTTGTGTTTCTTCTAAGCAACGGGTTTGTTTTTTACCTCGTGGGACGCTGAATCCAGGGACTGGTCAGGTTTCCTGCTTCCCATTGGTTACTGGAAAGCTCAGAGCCAAATGAGCTGTTGCTTTCCCAGACCTCCAGAATCCAGCACATACTTTCTGTTCTACTCACCTCACTTCAGGCTCTGTCTGTCTGCCCTGCCCGAGTTTTTCTTACATAGGTTTAATTTTCTTTATTATGTGTGCGTCTTTGTAAGGTGTTTTGAGTCTTTCTGGAACAGGGTGGTGTGGAAGGTATAACTAGATAAATGATGATGGTGATGGTGATGTTGGTGATAACCCTTTGCTGATCAGTTCTCCTAAATCCCCTTGTGCTTGGTTCTGACTTTGTAATTCCCTCCCTTAGCCCGGCCCTCTCTGCTGATGTAGTCACAGCCTGGAATTTTAGGATCCTATTGTTTCAGAATTTCCATGTCCTAAAATGTCAAAACCAGAAGGAACCTTTGGAATCATCTAAGTTGAGAGCTTTCCAACATTATTACTATTAACAGTGAAACCCTTATTTTAATCAAAATGATAGTAAATGATTGATTAAATGCTATGATGCTTTGGTAAATAACAGCAAACAGAGCATTCACCATGTGCTAGTGCTATATATAGCATCTATATTTTTATTGAATCCTCACAACAACCTAAGATACTATTAGTATGAATCATCATACCCATTTTACAAGTTAGCAAATGGAGGCCCAGAGCGGTGAAGTGACTTACTCACAGCCTCACAGCTAACCAGGGGCTGAAGCAGACCTATTGTGTAGAATATAAAATGGAGAAGGTGGATTTGTTTTTATTGAAGTGAGTATTTGGGGGAGGGGTCCCAGACTCTACCTGTATGACCCCTACCCCCTCGCCCACTCTCTAAAGTGGCCTCTGAGGCTGCGGAGGACAGAATTAGAAGCCAGTGATCTGTACTTAATCCTCTGACAGAGGGAGCCCGGGGCCCGTAGAGGGGAAGGGACCTGCCCAAGACAGCAGGGTGAGCTGGAAGCCTGGTTTGTGGCCCAGCCTGCTGCCTGGAGGAGCTCTATCCCCTCCCTCTCTCCACCCCCAACAGTCCCCAGTCCCAGTCTCTGCACTCAGCTGAACTCTCAAAACACTCAGCTCCCTCCTTCTCTGCATCACAGGTACCTTCAGACCTTCTGCAAGGTCCTAGGGGAACTAGGAGGGACCTGGCACTGAGCTACCCATTCTGTCCCCACGTTTGATGTGGGTGTTCCCAAAATGTATCCTGTGGAACCCTGGTCCCATGAACTCTGCATGAAGAAAGAGTTCTAAGTTAAGCAAATTTGGGAAACACTAAATAGTCACTCCATTCCCTCATCATCATTTTAGAGACATTGGGACTTAGGGAACCAGCTCAGCTCTGTAGAAACAGCCTTTCCCAGATGTGTGTCTACAGGACCTTCCCCAATTCCTATTCCTGTCCAGAGTTACTATGCCCTGGAATGGACATTAGTCATGAGGAGAGGGGACAGGGAACACCCCAAAATGAAGGGGCCCTTCCTTTTACTTCCAGCTCTGTTTTTCACAGGCCTGTCTTCAACCATGGCCTAGGTCCTGCCTGCCCCTTCTCCTCCTCCAGGAAGCAGATGGGGAAAGCCCTGGGGGGCAGGGGGAGCTGGCCTCCTTGGCTGCAGCTGTTGGGTTGCCGTTCCAGTCTGTTTTTTCCTGTTGTCGATACCCGTGGGAGCAATCAGGAGTGGAGCCACGGAGGCTTGGCTGCCTGTCTGCCTTGCGCAAGGCCCTAATGTGGTCCTGCTTGCCTCTGAGACCCCCTGCTGTCCTGGGTAGCAGGCAGGTCTCTTCTTGGTGACCATGGGCTGCTGCTTGTTTCCCCAGAGAGGAACCCTCCTGGCTGGAAAGCCCCAGGTGTCTAAGATGGCAAGAGGAGGGCTCAGATAGTACCAAGTTTCCAATTTGGAACCAGGGGTCTGGCGTCTAGTCTCAACTCTTCCAACTCTGTGACTATGAGCAAGTCACCTTCTCAGCCTGTCTCTTTGTTTGTAAACCCCATTCTTTAATTCATTTAACAAATATTATTGAGCGTCTCTTGGGTGCCAGGTACTTTTAGGTGCTGGGGATACAAGAGACGAAAGTGGACAAAGTTCCTGTCGTCATGGAGCTGATGTTCTAGTGGAAGAGATAGATGATAAACAGATAAACATGTAACTATGGGGTTGAGTGTAGGTAGCAGACTAAGGGAGGTGACAATTGATGCTTGACTTGGGATGTGGTCAGGGTTGGTCTCTGTTAAGGCGACATTCAAGCAGAAACTAGAGGAAGAGAAGTGAGCATACCTGGAGGCAGTGTCTCAGTCAGGGGATACAGCAAGTGCAAAGGCCATGAGGTAGGAGGGGGCTTGGCATGTCTGAGGACCATTGAGATAAATGTGGCAGGGAGTGGGGAGAGCACAGTGGGGGAGGAGGTCGGAGAGGTGTGTGTAGGTATATGTGTGTGTGTAGGCAGATCACACGGGACCTGACTGGCCATCATAAGGACTTTTTTTCTAATCTTTTGGTGAGTCAAGAGCAACGGAAAGGCCTAACTTAGTAGGTTCAGGAAGTGTTCATTGTTATAAGTGGTGTTTCACTTCAACAAAAATTTGTGGAACATTTCTCCCCTTCTCCCATGGGCCTGGTACTGTGCTAGAGGCTTCATTGATTAAATCAGTGCTCGGTGACTCTGGAGGGTGTGGGCAGGCCAGACCAGGGCGATGTGGCTTTGAAGATCCACAGACACTCCAGTGTTCCAGCCGGGCCACCCGGGAGCCAGAGAATCTGAGAACCAAGCCGGGCCTCAGGCAGGAGGCAGGCACGTGAACACCGTAGGCGCTGTTGGCACCTACGGTGCTGGCGGATAATATTCAACCCCCGGGGACCTTCTTGCTGAGCAGCCCAGCCCGGAAGTTGTTTCCGCTTGGCCACCTCCACCGCCTTAGTGGCACCTGGCAGACGGCTGGAGTAGGGGCATTTCCCGGTGGCTTCCTGCTGCCTCCCTGTAAGCTGGCGGGCAGCTCACTCAGCATCAGGGGAGGCCCATTCTCAGGGTGTCTGTGGGGGCACGAGGAGAGAGTGTAGGGACCCTGGGGGGACTAGGAGAATTGGGGTCTGTGACTAGCACCATGACAACAACACAACCAAGGGGTACCACTCCTTAAGTGGAAAAGACCATTCAGAGCTGGTCCCTTTGATCCTGTGCCACCTGGCACACCCTGCCTCATTGCACTAGACTTCTGGTCTCTTTACTGTGCCATATGCTCTCCCCCTCTGGGCCTTGCGTGTGCCCTTCCTCTGCCCGGTGCATGCTCTCTTCCCCTCCTTCACCCTACTTAGGCAAAATCATCTTTCAGACCCAGCCAAATGGTCATTTCCCCTGGGAAACCTTGCCCAAACTAAAGTGAGGGGACCCTCTTCTGGGCTCTCCCAGCCCCCATCCTTCCTCTGCAGAGCTCTCCACCTACCGCATTGTCTTCACTCAGTTTAATGATCTGCCTCCCCTAGGAAGACAGAGAGCTCTGTGTCTGTCTACTTCCCTTTATCCTCAGGGCCCAGCACATCTCGTAGGTGCTTGATAAGTAAAGGTCCAAATGATTTGCTTTGAACCTTATGGGCCAGGTCTGATTGATTATCCCTTTTCAACAGATGAGCAAGCTGAGGCCATCCAGGCCACCCAGCTAGAAAGTGGCAGAGGCGGCTTGGAGTCAGGGTATCTGAGCAGAGTCTGTCCTCTGCCCCACCGGCCACATCCCTCTGATACTCGGGGATAGAGTGCTCTTGCTCAGCTGTGGCCATAGCAGACCCGTTTGGGTGTACACCCCAACTATTAGAGGGGCCTCAAAGCAGAGACCGTATCAGGTCTACCTGGGAAAGGCCTGGACAGATTCAGAGTTCTTCGGCTGTGCTTCCCAAAGCAGTTCTTCCCTCACTCCGAGTTCGTCCATTCAGTCACTCAGGCTGTCAGTGTGTCAGCAGATATCAGTTCAACACCTAGTATGTGTTTTCTGTTCCAAAAATGCAGCAGTGATGAAAATACATGGAAGTCATGGCCCTCCTTGTGCTTTCGTTGACGGCGGCAGGGAAGGCTGGTGTGGGAGCCTAGCACATGTTGAAGGCGCTCACTGCAGTCTGCTAGAAGGGAAGAGTGTCCAGGGCTTGTCCACTGCCACGTGGGGAGTCCGGGCAGAGCTGGGATGAAGAGCCCGGGACCACTGCTTCCTGTTCCTGTGGTCTTTGTGGAAGGCCCTGATAGGCCCTCCGTGTCCTCCTGGGCCCTGGATGGAATGCAGCCTGTCCAGGTCCCAGGCCTTGGTACGCGTTTATGGAGGGCAAGGGTCAGAGCCTCAGAGCCAGCGGAGTACAAGGGAGAGGGCCCTGTTTCCAAACTGGATTCCTGTTGCCTTAGCTGCCTGACCTTGGGCAGGTGACTTCACTTCTCTGAGCCTTGTGTTCTTATCTGTAAAATGGGGAGCGCCAGTGTCTGTCTCATGAGGTTGTGGATTTGTGTGAGCGAAGCCTTGCAAGGATCTGCACACATGAACGCTTGAGGAGCCTTGGCCCTTCTCCTTATTCTGGAGATCGTTGTTCTTCTTGGCCAACTGGCTGGCGAAGGCCCTGCCACCTTGGGGGCCTGAGTATGGGGAGCTGGCAGGCCTCCAGAGTGGCACGGGCAGTGCAGGCATGCCAGAAGGGGCTGTGACCACCCCCTTTCCGGCCGGCGCCCCTCTCAGCCTGCCAGGGGATTAAGGGCCTTTTGGCCTTTGTGTCTGGCTCTCCCGCCCCTGGCAGTTTGCACAACAAAGTGCTGCCCCAACAGATTCCTTCCCCTTTGCTGTCTGCTGCCCATGGACTAGGCACCCACAGCCTGGGGGTGGGGCAGGGCACCTTGACCCTGTATCTGGGCTTGGGTTGTAGCGGAGTGGGGGGAGCACTTGTGGGGTTACCTGGAAGCCTGTATCAGAGCAGAATGAGAAGGGACACTTGTCTGGGTCCTTGTCCTTCCCTGGAGAATTGGGACCTGTGGGTCACAGCCTCTCCTGGTTCCTCTGCCATACACAGGAGTGGAAGCACTGAGGCCGGCTGTGCTGGCAGGAGGCAGGTGGGCAGGCAGGGGCTCGTTTGTCCCCCACCCCCACACTGTCTCTGGATTTCGATGGGGTGAGCTCACTCCACCCCAGATGCCTGGAGCCTTGCCCTGGGCAGCTGCAGCCACCCTGGGGACTGCCGTGCTCAGACCTTCCTGCCCGAGGCCGGTTCAGTGCTTGGTCCTAGGTCTGGGCCATGCAGGGAGAGGGTGGGCTGGCTGCCCAAGGCATGCGAAGAATGTCTCTGGAGAAGCCTGACGTCCCAGATTGTTCCAGGGTCTGCCTCAGAGCAGGCAGACAACCTGAGCCTCGGAACTAAGCTTTGTTGTCACCCCCAGTCAGTGCCATGCCCATTCAGCCAGCCCAGAGCCTGGGAAGCAGAGCCAGACCCCCTCCCTTCACTCTACATCTGGAGGCTGACCTTAGGCCTGAGCCCACACCCCACTCTCCCATGCATAACCTCTCATCCCCTCACCTCTGCCTTACACCTCCTGCATGGGACTACTTCTGCTGCTTATTGGGCACTTTATACAGGCACCACGCTGAGTGTCTTACAAGCTTTACCCGATTTACACAGACGAGCCTCTTTGAGCCTCAGTTTTCTCACCTGCAAAATGGAAATAATACAAGCTCAGTCCCCTAACTGAAATTCTTGGAGTCAGACCTGTTTTAGAATTCACAAGTTTTCAAATCTGATAAAGGTGACATAACGCACATGTCAGCTGTGCTGTGACATCCTCAGTAGAGTCTGGGGCAACACCCTGTATTCAAACACATTAATGTTGCTATAGCAAAACGTATGACTGTTCGCACAAAGTGGAGTGAATAAGCTATTAATAGCTTCATGTCAGTTCAGGTCAGGGCCTGGCACCAGATGAGCTTGTTATAAACTTATTTGAAAAAAAAACGCACTCTTGGTTTTCAGAGCAACTTGAATGTCCCTACTGCAAGTGAGGGATAGTGGTCCTATAGTACCAGCTTTCTCCCCCGGTTGTCCACGCAGCATGTAGGACGGGGCCCGGCCTGGAGGGAGCCCTCCCTCCGTGGACTCTGACCATCCTTACTGTCATCTCTTCACTGGGACACCGCCTTCCTACAGCTGTGATTTTAGCAGCTCCAGAAACTCTTATCTACACATGTAACCTCTGCAAGCCCCACGCTTCTCACTTAAAAACTTTTAAAACACTATGTCCTAGTCTACAGCCAGGCCACCCTGAATGTGTCCAATCCCTGTCTGATCTTGGAAGCTAAGCAGGGTCAGGCTTGGTTAGTCTTGGATGAGAGACCATGTAGGAAGACCAGGTGCTGTAGGTGTAAAAATTAAAAAATAAGGTAAGGGATTATAAGCTGACAAGGTCCTTGCAACCTCTGAGGTCAACCACGGATTGCCTTGCCTAAAAAAATTAATTAATTAAACCCTATATCTGTTACTGTACCTCTTCCTACACCCCAGACCTTCTTTACCTTCTGTACCCTTCTCTAATGGCTTGATCTTTCACCTCCATGCTTCTTCCCAGCCATCCTTTCCTCCCTCCTTCTGTACTCTCACCCAAGCCAGGAGAGGAGGGCCCAGTCTCTGTCCCTTGTTGCCAAGGGCCTCTGCAGCGCTTGGAGTTGCAGCTCCTCATCCTGACCATGAGGGCCTGGACACAACTCAGCATCAGGAAGCGGGTGCTTCCTAGAAGTCCCCTGCCTCTCTGGTATCCCCCCAACCCAGCTGTGTTCAGGGAGTGCCTGCCCATTGGGGGGCCACCCTACCCACACCGCTGCCATTAGGGATTGTTTTCTGCACACCAGACTGTCTTCTGACCTTGGCCTGTGTGAGTCAGCTCTACCCACTCTTCCTCCGCCAGGAACCTGCAGGGTCTGGAAAATCCCCCTCTCTGCCTGGCTCCTTCCTCTCTGGCTCAGGTCTGTCCTCCGGACCCCTGCTCTCTGGCCCGCCATCCGGCTCCAGCGCCTGCCTAAAGTGCTGGGTTCCTCTGGGAGGAAGCAGGGCTCCCTCACAGCCAGAGGCAGGCTGGAAAGGAGGAAACCTGGGTTCTATTTCTGTCTATGACCTTAAAGTCGCTGACGGCCCTCCTTGGGACCTGAGGCACCCGCTGCATGGCCCAGGCTGCTGCCAGCTCATGCATCCCATGATCCATCTTGGAAGCTGATCACATTGGGCATGGGGACCAGGCAGCCCTGGGCTTCCCGGCCCAGCCCAGCCCTACCTACTTTCCTGGCGAGCAGGGAGCTTGGGGTACTGAACCTAGAGGTCCTGGGTTGGCCCTGACTCTACCAGAGGCTCACCTAAGATCTTGGGCAAGTTTCCTCCTCTTCCAAAGGGGGCCATTCACACCTGCTCAGAGACTTCAGGGGGGTCATTGTGAGGGTCAGATGACACTGAGGCTGAGGAAATGCTCCGTAAATAGTGAAATGCAGTGTGATTGCAAAGCTTTGCAGGAGTGACCTTGGTGAGTTCTGGCTCATTCCACAGCCCTGGTTGCAGAGGCAGAATGGTGCACTGGTCAGAGCTTAGCCATTGGAGCCAAATCACCAGGGTTTTAATCCCAGCTCTGCCACCGGCTAGATCTTCAAGCAGGTGACCTGACTCTGCTTCATTTCCCACCTGTACAGTGGGGGCTGTTTAACACCTCTCACCTGGGTTAACACATTAAAATCCTTAAAGGAATACCTGGTGCATAGTAAGTGCCCGATAAATTAGCTCCTTTTATTCTCCAAGTAGACCTTGGACTTTCCAGGTCTGAATGCAAGTTCCCTTCTATGGTCAAGTCTCAGGCTCCTTCGGGCTCTTTCTGAAGCCTCTTTCCGGTCTGGCTCCATCCCCCCTCCCAGATGTGAAATACAGCTGTTAGAACCTTTTGATCTTCAGCATTTCACAAGTGAAGTCTCTGCTCTTGCTGACTTGGCCCTTGCTTGCCGCAGACCCTGATCCGACCCGGGAGTTCTGGGTCCTGGGGAATGGGCTGCAAGCAAGGGCAGGCTGTCATCTGGAGAGTCCATTCTCTGAGGTCCCTGGGATGGGGGGTTTCTGTCCAGGCCTGACATGCTCTAGATTCTCTTTCCGCTCTCACTGAAGATGTGTGTTCTTTGCATTTTTTCTGAGCTGAATCTCACTTTGCTATTTCCTGTCCTGTCTGTCCCCCATCCCCTGGCTTCTTCCTCCCTGGACCTTGCTCACCACCTGGGTTCCTCTTTCCAGACAGTGGTCTAGTGTCTAGGGGGTGCCAGGAATCTCTGTGTCCCATGTAACCCTCCTCCACCTTGCTTGCACAGGGAGGAGGAGGGTATAGCAATGACACACAGAGGTAGACCTCCCTGGGTAGGGAGTTGCCAAGCCTACCACTCTAACCTCCTCTGCCCAATGTCAGTGCTCCTGCACCAACCCTAGCCTCACACTCCCCTTAGGTCAGTTAGGGCCTGCTCAGGACCTACCCCAACCCAGTGGGATCATTGCCCTCTACCCCTGGCCAGGGAGGGAGGGAGAAACCCTAGTGGGGGTTGATATTGTGGGTGTCAGAATCCCCTGAGCATACACAAGCCTAACCTTCCCTCCTGGGAGTAGGGAGAGCCTGACACAGTGGCTCTGACAAGCAGCCCAGGTTCTAAAGCGCACTCCTGGATGCAAACTCATGGCAGAGCCCAGAAGTCCACTGACCTCCCAGCACAGGGGTGGGCACTAGTCCAGAGTGGGAGGGTGGGGAGAGGAGAAGGAATAGGAGGAGGCGTTTGCCCATGGATTGTGAGGGGAGAGGCCTTACGTCATAGCAGAGGATAAAGTGGGCAGTGTAGGCCTTACACAAGGTTTGGTAGCACTGTCAACACATAGATGACCCAGTGGCACTCAGTGCTTGCCCCCAGGGCTCCCAGGCTAGGAAGCGAGGCGCATGTAGACTTCATCGGGGTGGGTGAAACCTTCAAAGCAAGTCATCTTCGGGAAGCAGCTAGAATTAACAGGTGATGGCATTTTGTCCATCCATCCATTCATTTATTTAAGTATCTATTGAACACGTGCTGAGAAGATAGGGGTGAACTAATCATAGTTCCTGCCTTCAAGGTTCCTTTCATTCCAGTGGAGGCACAGGCGACAACAGCATGAGTCTCAGAGGGCCCTGAGTCCAGCCCGGGGGTGCAGGTGGCTGGGAAGGCCCAGGAGTCAGGACAAAGTCTCCCAGACATTTTCTTTTTAGTCATTTTTATTGAGGTATAAATTACACATGCTAAAATGTACCCATTTCCAGTATACAGTTCAATGACGAGAAGGAGATGAATGTACCCAGGGAGCCACCGCTCCAAAAGGCTCCCTTGTGCCCCTTTCTGGTCAACCCCACCCCATTCCTGGTCCCAGGCAACTACTGATCTTTCTGTCACTATAGATTAGACGTTTTCCCCCTAGTTTCATACAGTACGGAGTCTTTTGTGTCTGGTTTCTTTCGCTCGGCATAACGTGTTGGAGGGTTTTCCATGTTGCTGTGCATAGCTGTGATTTGTTCTTTTTTATTACTGAACAGAGGAGGTGATGTTTAGCTGAATTTTGGAGGAGGAATTGAAGTTAGCCAGATAAACAAAGGGAGGAAGGGCATTTAGGCAGAGGAACCAGTGTAAGGAATGGCCAGAAACTCCAGAACATGGACTGTGTGAAGTTGGGGGGTGGGGGAAGGAGGCGGGCTGTTTCTCTGTTACTTTTCTTCTTGGGCTTCTCTCCTGTGGCCACCACTTTGTCCTCCACAAGAGACCGTTTCTTTCTGGCCAGGCCGGGCTCCCTAGATAGGGTAAAGGCCAGGGCAGAGCATGAGACACCCCTGCCAGGCTGTCTGGGGCTGGATGTGAGTTATGGGGCCACAGCAGATCCATGCACACTTGTGTGTGGAGGGCTCTGGGGTTGCCTGGGGTTTTGCTGGGTTTGTTTTCCTCTAAGTGATCGGTAAAACTCCTTTAGAAAAATCTCGATCTCATCTAAGGGAAAAAGGCATTCACTGCCTACACCTATACCTGAGAAAGGCAGGTGTGTTGGCTGCTGGGGCCCTTCTGCTCCAGCCTGCAGCGTGCAGGGTCTCAGCAGCAGCCTGAGGTCACATGAAGTGACACCAGGCCTGTCCTGCCCTCATTCAGCCCAGTGGCTGGGCTCCACCCCTGCCTCTGCACAGACGAGCCTGTCAGTGCAGCACAAAGTGCCAGAATTAATTCTTCAACATGGCTGGAATGTGTTCCCTATGGCCTGGAAATTTGGAGGCCAGAGAGGCAGAAAGAGGTAGCCAAGATGGCCCGGCCGGCAAGGAAGCTACTGTTGGAGGCAGCTTCAACTGATGACTCACCCTCAGTTTCTGCCTCTGTTCCCTTTCTATGCTGACCCTCTCCACCCTGCCATCTGCCCATGATTCCATCTTTGTTGGCCCAGGTCACCCTTCACCTTCTTGTGTCCCCATGTCCACTAACTCATGTCCTGGATTTATTCCTTGCTTTCTCCAAAGGAAGAAGAGTCATCACTTCCCAAAATGGATTTAATTTTGTCTGTTTATTTGAGGATTCATTCAGAGTCAGTGAATTTTTAGGTTCAGACTCAGAGGCTTCCAGGGCCTAATGGGATTTGGGAAAACTGAGTCAAAAACAGTGATGTAGCCCCAGTCTGACTCTCTGAGGGAAACCAACTCTGACTTAACCACTGGAGGGCTTTGGGGTGGGACTCTGGGTTCCCCTGGAAGGGAGGGGAGGGAGCCTGAGCTCAGTGAGAGCTGGGGAGTGTGACGCAGTTGGCTCTATGGTCTCCCATAGGTAACTCACGGGCTGAGGGCATACGATGGCTTGTCTTTGCCCGAGGACGCAGAAACGGTCACAGCAGGACGGGCTGGCTGGAGCTATTCAGACCTTTCTGACGACGAGGACTTGCTGGCTGATGAAGCCTCTGGAGGTAGGCAGAGGGTTCTGGTGCCTGGGAGTGAAGGTGAGGAGCAGAGTTGGGGTTCTTCCTACTGGGCCTTAAAGAGGCCCCAGGAATCTTGCACAACGTGGCACCTCAAGAGATGAGCTAAGAGTTACATGTGTCCTGAGCTCTGGTCCCCGTAACTCCAGGAGTCTCCACTTACAACCTGTGTGAACCTGGGCTGGGGGCAGCTCCTCTGCCACAGCAGCCCCCTCATTGCACAGGATGATCAGGACCGATGGGGAAGGTGGTGGGCATGCACAGTGAGGACGATTATCTCCCTAGTCCACCTCCTGTCTTCAGCTGGTGGCCAGTCTGGCCTGGCCCCTCCCACCCAGCCACCCTTGGTCCACACCCTCTCCGATGGAGGCTTCTGTCTAGGCCAGCCCTCCCTCGGCATGGGGGGGAGATACCAGTTGTGTTTTCATGACCTTACCCACTGTGTGCCCAGAACAGTGCATGACACATAGTAGGTGTTCGACAAATGTTTGTCGTTGCTGAGTAAATCTCTCTTTTGCTTGCAGATGAACTGGGCAGCGCGGACGTGGGCAGTGGGGACTTCCAGATGGGTAAGTTGCTGGGGGTGTCACGTAGGCCCCTGTCCTGCCCTTGGGGCAGCCCCAGAGGCCCCATTTCCAGGGCCAAGGGCCTTGAGGGCTCCTTGGGTTTGCCATGGGGATGGCCTTGTACCTGCTGAGTGACAGTTACATGAACTGGTTGGCAGGTACCTGCAGGGCTGGAGATGGCCAGGTTCTGTGCTTGCCTGTACTAGGAAATGCCTGGTTCTGATGGGTGAACCGAAAGCTAGCAGCTCAGCATCCAAAGCACAGTTCTCACCTCCCAAGGCACCTCAGCTGTGGAGTCCTTCCTTAGAGTCCTCTTGGGGACTGCTGAAGAGCTGGGGCCCCCAGGCAAGGGTGGGCAGCTAGAGGGGCTCTGTGGCCTAGAGCATCAGGCAGGACAACAGAGCTGACAACGGGGTCTCGGCTTTACCCAGGAGGGAGCCCTCCCTTAGGTAACATCACCGCTAGGAAGCCAAGGGTTTGCGGGCTGGAGAAAGAGGGCTGGGCTTCATGGAGGAAAGGGAATCAGGAGCTCTGTCAGCTGCCCATTCTGCCAGCACCTGAAGTGCTTGGCCAGAGCAGGGGCTGGGCCAGCACTGGGACTGGGGGTCAGAGTCCCTGCTTCCTCCCACCCTAGGATTCTGGGTAGAGAAGGACCTACCTGGTGACAAGTCCCAGTGACTCCATATGGTTCCTACTGACCTCTGAGAGACAGTGCTGGGCACTCTTTAATCTATGATCAAGGGCAAGGGTGGAGCTCAGCTCAGACTGACCACTGGGCAGCCCCACAGCCTCCAGGCTGCCCATGCCAGCAGGCCTGGGGCAGGTCTAGCCTGATCCTCCAGGGTAGGGTCACCTTGCTTCTGCTGGCTTCTCATGGGCATCCAAATGCCAGAGGGTGGCATCCTATCTGGGTGAGTGGTGATAAGAGGGTTGGCTTCTGGGTAGAGTGGTCCTGTCTGTGACCTTCCAGCACCTGGGACTCAGATACTACCTGAAGCTTTTCTACGTGTAGGTCTCTGCAGGGCTACAGGATACTTGGGAGCTGGGTGGGGCCCAGGAATGGGTGTTAGGTGGGCCCTCTGTACACAGCTCACCTGCAGAATGGTCTGTGCTGATGCATCCCTAGGAGCCACCTCTTGCCAAGCCAGGCCTGCCTGTGGAGAGGCCCTGGCCCAGTCCACAGTGTCCATTCAGAAATATCTATGACCCCTCCCATGGGGCTGCCCACTGCGATAGCTCTGTCCACTGAGTCGTCCTTGCCAGCCCATCTCCCACCATGAGAAGCAGCTATGAGGACAGGAGAGGCCAGGGGTGAGGGATGGGTGGGATGAGGAATAGCAGCAAGGGAGGGCCCGAGAGCAGGGCAGGAGCCTTTCCTTTTTGGTGGGCTTGATCCGCAGGAAGATAGGAAGCTTTAGATTCTCCAGGCCCAAGCCCTGGTACCAGCCTGCTGCCCTCAGGTCAGGCCCATGCAGCTGGGCTGACTCTCAGCCCAGGAGGCAGCAAGTGTGTCTGATTCCTAGGGGCTCAGCGTGCCCACTTCAGCTGTGCCCAAGGGCAGTGCCCTCCTGCACTGACTGCTAAGCAAGTGCCATCCTGACTGTGACAGAGCCATCCCCGCCTGTGCCCTTCGCCTGGGTCCTGGCCCAACCTCAAACCCTGGAATGTCACTCCTGAGATAGCACCTTCCCTCTTCTCTTCCTTAGGCAGGGCTGTGGCTCCCCCAGGCTCTGCCCAACCCTGCCCCCCCTTCTACGTGCCATTTCTTGGCAGCCCCTGCCTACCTCCCCTCACCCAGTTTCTTCCCATCTTCTGACCTGTCTTTCCTTTCCTATTGCCTATACTGCTCTGACATCTATCTCCTTGTCTCTCCTGCCCCCCTCCCCTGCCTGGGCTGTCTCTTTCCTACTGCTTGTGTCTCTCTCATCTGTGCCTCATCCTCTGTCTCACTCTTTGTCTTTCTTCCTCTATCTGTTTGATTCGCCATCTCTGCCCCCATATCTGTTTTTTCCTCCCTTTCTTCTGCTTTTGTCTCCACTCCTCTCTTTCATGTTCCTCCCACTTTCTCTATGTCTCTGTCTACATCTCTCTGTGTATCTATCTCCACCTCTGAATCTCTGTCTCTACCTCTGAGTCTCTGTCTCCATCTCTGTGTCCATCTCCATCTCTCTCTTTCATGTCTCTGTCTGGCTCTCTCTTCATGTCTCTGTTTCTCCCTTTGGTTCTCTCTGCCTCCCTTGCTGTCTCTGTCCCTTGTCTCCTTCCTCTGTGCTACTCCTCTCTGCAGGCCCTGGGCCACCCCTGGGCCTCCCTTCCATGGCCGGCGCGATGGTCTCGGAGCCTGATGAGGAGTCTCCTCTCAGTAAGTGACCTACTGGCCAGGTGGTAACTCATTCTCCCCTTCTCCTTCCTCACCTTCTCTCCTACCTTGTCCCCTCACTCCTTCTCCTTCCTCTCTCTTCCTTACCAGCCTGTACTTTGTCATACTGGTGGCTCAGAGGAAGGCACCTGCCTACATGGTCTGGGGACCAAGCCAACCACTGCCCTTTCCTAGCTGGCCCACCTTCTCCCCTGCCCAGGATGCAATCAGGCCCCATCTGGGTACTCACTCTGAAAACAGTGGGCCAGGCCTGACATCCTCCTCATGGGGTGCTGGTTGGGCAGGGGTGGGCGCAGCAACCCCTGGGGAAAGATGCCCTAGAATCTGAAGGCAGCTGTATCCACCTTGGGAATGGCTGATCCTGGGCCCGACCAAGGGACCCATAGGGACCCAGGGCTGGGGTTTGAGGGCCTGGGTGTGTGGAGGAGTTCTGGTGAGCAGAGACTGAGCATGGGAAGTAGGTGGGGTAGCCTACATTCCCCATCCCAGCTGGGTGCAGGGCAGCTCTGGCCTCCTCTCCCTCTAGCCTCTGACTCCAAGTGGGCTCTCCAAAGGAGGTCAGAATGAGGGCCAGGAGAGAGAAGGCTGGCTGGGGCAGGCACTCAGTGAACATGCCCACCACTACATAGTGTCACTCCCTTCCAGCACCCTCAGCTCTGGGGGATGGTTTCTGAAACAGACAGCCCTCACCTTCTGCCCCAACCCTCAGGCACTGGCTGCAGGGACAGAGCTCAGGGTAGAAGAGGAAGGGGGCTCGCCCTGACCGACCCCTGTTCTGAAAGATGGCCGGAGGTAGAATCAAGCAGGAGGGTCCATGCCCTTCCCAGGCCCTAGTAGAAAGAGGCTTTGTGGAGCCCCAGCCCCTCCCCCAGGATGGGGCGCATTCCTGGGCAGAGGCCTGGCCTCCTCACCCGCACTATGCCGTGGGGCTGAGTCCAGGGGCTAGGGTGGGGGGACTTTCAATGGGCCTCTGTGCCCGCTCACAAGGGGCCTCTGTGGCCAAGCTCATGGCCCCCACACTCCGGCCCCCAGAGCCCCACCCACCTGGCACCCAGGAGCCCAGCGTAGCACAGTCCCTGTGGCTCAGAGCAGGCAGCATTGCCCTCACAAGCACCCTCTCTTGGTGTAGGAGTCTTACTCCTGTACCTTGCGTGATCCCTCCAGGGGTGTGTACAGAGTGAAGAAGGAAGAGGACAGGCTTTGTAGTCAGGCCCAGCTGATGCCACTCCCTGCTCAGACACCTACATGATGGTCATCTGTTACCTCTCCAAGCCCACTTCTGCCTCGGGCACTTTGCTGTTGCTGTTCTCTCCGCCAGAATACTATTTTTCCAAATACCTCCTTGTGGCTCACTCTCTGCCTTCAATCATCCCTTTTGAGGAGACGCCCTCTCTTGCCACCCTGGGAAAGTAGCTGCCTCCCTCCATATATTCCTCGCTCATTTGTTTCATTTTCTTTCTCTTCCCACTAGGAAGGGATCTCCTTGGGGGCAGGAAGTGTCATTTTTGGAGTTCACTGTTCTATATCCTGCCCATACGACACTGCTTGGCATACACTAGGCCCTCAATATAAATGTGTTAAAACAATGAATTCCTCCTTCAGATGGGAAGTAATCAAACCAAATATATTCCTTGGGTTTGTCGTAAAGACCAGAGAGAGTAATTACCCATGCAGCCACTAGTATGTGCCAAACACCGTCAAAAGCATCTTATGTTTATTAACTCGTTTAATCCTCACAATAGCCCTTTGGGTGGACACTGCCATTATCCCCATTTTAAAGATGAGGAAACAGGCTCAGAGAGGTTAAGTAACTTGTTCAAGGTCACAGAGCTGTAAGTGGCAATTTTGCTACAGAGGCTGAACTTTTAACCGCTTAAGCTACACTGTTTCTCATATGGTAATAGTTCATACATTGCACCTGCCGTGTGCCAGGCTCTGTGCGAAACACTTTGTACATGTTTTAAACTCTTTTATAACTCATATCAACTCCATTTATAATTTACCCCTTAATTCATGCACAGTATGAGAATTAATGCATAAAACATCTTGTACATAATAGGTGCTCAGTAAATGGTGTGTGTGTGTGTGTGTGTGTGTGTGTGTGTGTGTGTGTGTGTGTGTGTGTGCGCACCAGTCTGTATAAACCGTAGGTACATGGTATGGATTGATTCAGCATCTACTACTAACAGTGCCAGGCTCTGTACTAAGCACTGTGTGTACATGTGTGTATACACATATGTGTGATTTATTTGCAAATCATATTAACTCATATTTATAACTTCTATATGAACTCAGTGAACATTATAAGATTTTATGTGTGTAAATGTGTATAGTAGGTACTTCAGAAACAACAGTTGTCTGTGTGTGCTCACACCAATCTAACATGAATTGATTCAGCCATCACTTATTAGGTACCTACTATGTGACAGGTACTATACAAGCACTGGTGATGCAGGAGTGAATGAGATCTGTGCCCCCTGCCCCCCATCCCGCATCAGATTTATAGTCTAGAGTCTCTGGTGCTTGCTCCGTGCCAGGTACTGTATCTTGTATCTAAGTGCACAGGGTAGGCGGCGTATGATGTTATTTATTTCCTATGGCAACCCAGTGTGATAAATGTGATTAATGTCCCCTTTTGACCAAGGACGAAACAGAAGCTCAGAGAGGTGAGGTCAGTACCTGAGGTGTGTCTGATCCCAGAACCCATGATTTTTAGGATGATGCTCTACTGTCCATGTGTATCCAGGCAGGATGTATACGATGTGGGGTAGAAGGTGCTCTGATAGCGAAGACAGAGGGGCTGGGGGAGCCCAGAGGAGGGGGTCTCTAACCCAGCTAGGGTTGGGGGAGTAGGAAATTTCAGGCAGTCTTCTTGCAAGAGGTAATGGCTGAGCTGAGCCTCAAGGGATGAGGAAGAACTGGCCGAGGAAGAGTGAGAAAACATGTCACGGTCACTCACGAGTACTTGGTATACCAGACCAGCCTCCCCTGGAAGCCCCTTCTCACCCAGCCTTCCTTTATGCCTCTGGAGATCTCCTTTTCTGCACCAAGCGCTGGTTTATGGATCAAGCTATCTTCCCTGTTAGTTGAAGCCCTTCACTCAAGGGAGGGCCTTGGCTTTGACCCCTGAGCAGACCAGTCAGGGCCACTGCGGCATGTGCTAATAGGGGCAATTCTGGGCATAGTTGTGGGCACACACATGTTAGCTTCAGCAAGAGGCCTCTGGGTACCCACCTTCCATTTCCACGACTGATCCAGTTGCCTGAGGCTACCACACACCAGGCTGGGCCCCTCATGGTGACCTACCCCCCTTCCTTTTCTACAGTTTATTTCCGAGCCCTGGTAAATTTCACTCGCTCCATCGACTACAGCCCTCAGCTGGAAGATGCAAGCTCTGAGGCATTCCGAGAGGTGTCCGAGGCTGTGGTAGACACGGTGAGGTGAAGGGGTTTTGGAGAGCTCCCCGGGTGTGGTAGGGCAGGACTGAGGACGGGGTGAAGGAATCGGAGGCTGATGATGCTGTGTCCCTCCCCAGCTGGAGTCAGAGTACTTGAAGATTCCCGGAGACCAGATTGTCAGTGTGGTATTCATCAAGTGAGAAGGGTCCCCGGGGGCTGGCAAGGGATTGAGGGTAACCCAGAGGGAGCCGACAAGAATGGAGAAAAGCCTGGGTACCAAGAGGGGCAGGCGAGGTCTAATCGGGTTAATCTCTATTGGTGGAAATTCAGGAGTTGGTGGGGGTACAATTTGGAACTTAACTTGCTCTGCTGGGGGTACAGGCTGTCCAGGAGCAGGGCAAGGGTCAAGTGATCAGGCCCGAGCATCCGAGCATCAGGCAGGGGGCTGAGGGAGGAGCTGAGACCTTAGGCATCTTCCTCACCCTGCTCCCCTGCCCCATGCCCATCCCTAGGGAGCTGGACGGTTGGGTCTTTGTGGAGCTGGATGTTGGCTCCGAAGGGAATGCAGACGGGGCTCAGATTGAGGAGGTGCTGCGCACAGTCATCTCTAGTGGCTCAATCGCCTCTTATATCACCTCTCTCGAGGGATTCCAGTTCCGACGCCTGGGCACAGGTGAGCCTATCCTGGGGCCTGGAGTCACTTCCCCCAGTTTCTCAGACTCATATGGGTCCCCTTTGAGTGTCCCCTTTGAGTGGGCTAAGAGAGGGACAGAGAGTTCATCACTTTATGAGTCTGCCCCATCCATCTTGGCTTGAGTTGAGCATAATCTGTTTCCTCTACCATATACCCATTAGACCCAACTTCTGCTCTCTATCAACCTCTATACCTTACCAACTCCTTTCTTCATACAGTACTTTAAGGTCAAAACACTTCTGTGTTTAATAATAACCAACAGTTATTTACTGAGCACCGATGATATGCTAAGCACTCTGTAAGGCCCTTATTTCCAGCCTCCCATTCAGTGTTCACAATAGTTCCTGTGAAGTAGATGTTATTCCTACTGTTTTTAGAGATAAGGATCGTGAGGCCCAGACAGGAAAAATGACTTGTTTAAATTCTCATACACAGATAGTGGAAAAGCCAGAGTTTAAATCAAACTCTGTCTATACCAGTCTTGCCAGAACCTATGAGGAGATGAGAAGAGAAACAGAGAGTAACTGAGGCTCAGAGAGACTAGGAAATGAGCCCAAAGTCACACAGCGGTTGGATGTGAAGGCCTGGCCTCCTGCTTTCGGTCCACCCAGGATTCTCTTCACTGCGTACTCGGGGTCCCGTTTTGACTCCCTGAGTCTTTTCTTCTCTAGGCCAAACAGTCCTAGTTCGCTAGTTATGGCCCTTAACCCTGTCTCCATCTCTGACTCTGTGGGACCTAGAACTGAGCAAACCCCACCGCTAGCATGATGTAGCCCAATTAGAAAAAAAAATAGTGAGACCATTACTTTCTTCATTCTGCACGTAAAACCTCAATTAATGCACCCGAAGATCAAGTTAGCTCCTTTGGCATCCCCAGACCCTGGTCTAAAGATTGCTGGGGATCTATCCCTCCCCTCCCTACTTTTCAATGAGTCTTACTGGCTAGAGAGGGTAGGATGGGCCTGGCTCAGCCCTGCAGCCCACAGCTTCCAGGTCTCAGGTGGGACGGCTGCTAATCACACCTTCCTTTCCAGCACAGACACCCCCGCCCCCCTTGGCCGCTGTGGCGGCCGCAGTGACACCAGGTGAGAGTGTAAGCCAGACCCAGGCCCAGCCGAGTAACTAAAGTTAATGAATGGAGGGGAAGGAAGGATGAGAGCAAGATGGCTGGGCTAGGTTGTGGCTTGCATGTGTGTGATGTCATGGATGCATGTGTGTGGCATGTTACCTGTGTGTGGGGTCTGTGTTAGGGCTGAGTAAGGCTATTGCTACGTCTCCCACGTCCTGTGTGTGCTGCCGATGTATCCACCACGTGCTCTTTTCCCTCACTGAGACTGCCAGAAACCACATGGCCTGATACAGGGCACCGAAGCCCACTCTCAGCCATGCAGTGCCTGTGCTGACCTTTCGCCAACCTTCCACCTGCCTCTCTGACCTCTTCCAACCCCACAGTGCCCCACATCTCAAGAGTCTGCACCGAGGCCGAGTTTGCCTGCCACAGCCACAATGAGTGCGTGGCCCTGGAGTATCGCTGTGACCGGAGGCCTGACTGCAAGGACATGTCTGATGAGCTCAACTGTGGTGAGGGGCTGTCTGGGGCACAGTGGCCTGCAGACGCCAGGGGAGGGTCAGAGTATGCATGGGCCTCTAAGTCAATCCGGGCTGTGAAGTTTTGGTGTAGGCAGAGGGGTCTGAGGGAGATAGGCAGGGACACAGAAGGGTGACAACAGGGCCGGGAGCACTGGGTGCAGCAGGGAGGGTCTGGAGAATGTGGGGGGGCAAGGAAGCCACCCCTTCATGCCAACACCAAGTGGGCTCTGTCCACAGAGGAGCCACTCTCAGAATTCAGCCCCATCCCACCCCTGCTGGTGGAGATAACACCTACACCACCCCAGCTGGAGGCAAGCACCCCGAGGCCACTACCAAGCATCGTTGCTCCCTATCCTCTGCGCCCCAGTCCAAGCAGGCCCGTGCCCTGTGGGCCCCACGAGGCCACATGCCGCAGTGGGGACTGCATTCCTAAAGATTATGTCTGTGATGGGCAGGAGGACTGCAAGGACGGCAGTGATGAGCTGGACTGTGGTAAGGACCGAGCAGAATGGAGGTGGGGGCATGGGGTGTGGGGGAGCTTGCTGGGGGAGGACCTCTGGCTGAATCCTGCCTGATCCACCCAGGCCCCGCTCCTCCCTGTGAGCCCAACGAGTTCCCCTGTGGAAATGGGCACTGTGTCCTCAAGCTGTGGCGCTGTGATGGTGACTCTGACTGCGAGGACCACACCGATGAGGCTGACTGCCGTGAGTGTCCCAGGCACTTCCAGGTGCCCCTGCCCCACCCAGGCCTAGTTCCCCATGCCCCAGCCTTTCTGGGGCAGGTTTGTTTGCTCTTTCTGATTGAGTGGTAAAGGCCCTGGGGACAAATTTTAAGGTTTATTTCTCTCTGTCCCCAGCAGTGAGGGCCTCTGGCTCTGAGTTGGCCTTTGTAGCAAGTGGTGTGGCCAGACTGCCATGGTTAATGTCTCTGTCCCTTTGCTTCTTTCCTTTGTTACCATTCATTTGGTTTTGTTATTTATGCTTGTGTGTGGGTCAGAGGAGTAGCTAAGAGGGATTGATACACTGAGTCCCTGATGTATGTATGAGTCAAAGCCTTCCCCTTATGGGCCAAGAGGTTTTTAACCTAGAGCTGGTTCTGATTATTTTGTTGGTCCATCATCCCAGCTCTTAATCTATCCATCCATTTACTGTCCATCTGTCTATCCATTTATTTGTTGAATAGCCTTCCTCCCATCCATCTCTCTATCCATTTATCACCTGTCCATTGTCTCTCTTTCCCTCTCTCCATCCATCTATCCATCTATTCATCCATATAGCCAAGATCTTTTCCTCCCTCCTGTCCATCTGTCCAACCATCCATCTAGCCAGTGCCCATCCATCCATTTGCTATCCATTTATCTAGTCAACGTAATGGGCCTCATGACAGTTAAATGGGTGAGGATGGAGAATCAGAGACCATATAAGATAGCAGCATCTCCTGTGTCCTGTCCTATGAGATGAAGCCTGGGGCTTGTTAGTCCGAGACCGAGGATAATCGTCAAACCATTTCTCTGTGATCATGGGTCACATGTCTGAGTGCATATTGACATTTCTACTGTCTACTGGTCTAGCTTCTCTCCCTTGCCTTCCACCACCTGCCCTTCTCCAAAGCAAACACTGGAGAGAGATAGCATCGTGCCTCAGACTGGTAGCATTTATGATGCCCTTTCTGTGACTCTAAGCCTGCCTGACTACATGGCCCCTGGAGAAAGAGAAAGTAATTGAGGGCTTTAGTTGAAAAGCCCTTCTCAGAGGCCTCTGCCGGAAACAGTCAAAGAAGGTCCTTGTTGACAGCACAAAACAGAGAACTCCAAAGCTGGATGGCCTTGGGGCTTGCAGGATATTGGGACAGAGGTCCCTGAGATAGTGCGAGTAGACAGCTGCCTCCTGACCTTTTCCTTCTCTGTAGATGTATGGCTTCCACTCCTGCACCAGTCTGCCCTCTCCACCTCTGCCCATGTGTCTGTCCCAAGCTAAGTCTTTCCGAGGAAGAATATCAGTCACCTCTGTCCACTAGAAATGCCCTCCTGAGGCCCAGCCCTGGTGCCAGGCCAACTCCAGGCCTCTAGCCAGTCTGTAGGTGACTACCTCAGGTCAGGTGCCACCCCTGGACCAAGGGAGGGGTACAGAGCAGCAAGGTCTGTGCCGTGGCAGGCCCCTTGCAGGGCCTTTCCAGTGGAGAGAACTGCCCTGGGTTACCCAGAGTTCATAGATACTGAGAAACTGGCCCCTTTGGCTCTGCCTTTGGCAGGGGCCTTGTGCTTCTCTGAAGGTGGCTAAATGTGGAAGAAACTGAGTGACTGTGACATGCCAGGTATACTCTGTGTTGGGGAACGCAGGTTGAAGTGGTGGGGGCAGGGCAGTGTGATGAGCCATTTGATGGCCGACTGGTGACCGTGATATTGTGGTCAGTGTTGTGGCAGCAGTTTCAGGGCACCTGTGTGTCATGTGAGCGAGGTGAGAGACCCTGGGAACACCTGGGGAAGGTGGACAGGGTGGATTGGGTGGGTATAGATCAGAAGTGGGGGAGATTCTTCCTAAGGGCAGTGACCACTGCCCACACCCCCTGGCTCTATCCCCCAGCTGCCAAGCGCCCCGAGGACGTGTGTGGGCCCACGCAGTTCCGCTGTGTCTCCACGAACACGTGCATTTCAGCCAGCTTCCACTGTGATGAGGAGAGCGACTGTCCCGACCGAAGCGACGAGTTTGGCTGCAGTGAGCAGGGAGCTGGGGGCGAGCTGGGGGCCCTGGGCTGGGTGCCAGGTGCCCTCTCCATAGTCTCAGCTTCGACTGTCTCCCACCTGACTCCTCTGAGCCATTCCCCCCATTCCTTCTCCCTTTGCCTCTCACAACTCTCACTCCTGCTCCCATCTCCCAGTGGCCCCCCAGGTGGTGACCCCTCCCCAGGAGTCAATCCAGGCTTCCCGGGGCCAGACAGTGACGTTCACCTGTGTGGCCATTGGCGTCCCCACCCCCATCATCAACTGGCGGCTCAACTGGGGCCACATCCCCTCTCATCCCAGGTGCGGCTCTGGGCCCAGGCAGGGAATGGGGCTGTAGGGGAGGCTGGGCTTGTGCCCCAGGCCTGACCCTGCCTCTGTCTCCATACCCACCAGGGTGACAGTGACCAGCGAGGGAGGCCGTGGCACGCTGACCATCCGAGACGTGAAGGAGGCAGACCAGGGTGCCTACACCTGTGAGGCCATGAACGCCCGAGGAATGGTGTTCGGCATCCCTGACGGTGTCCTGGAGCTCGTTCCACAGCGAGGTACCACGGACAGGCTGGAGGGTGCTGGGTGTGGGCTGGAGTGGGGGCTGCCTGCGGGGTGGCCAGCTACAGCCCACTCCCATGCCACCCAGCAGGGCCCTGCCCCGACGGGCACTTCTACCTGGAGCACAGCGCCTCCTGCCTGCCCTGCTTCTGCTTTGGAGTCACCAGCGTGTGCCAGAGCAGCCGCCGCTTCCGAGACCAGATCCGGTTGCGTTTTGACCAGCCCCACGACTTCAAGGGTGCGTTGGCGGGTGGGCGGGCGCCGTGGTGGGCGGGGGCCAAGCACCAGGCTCCAGTGGCCTTAGAGGAGGCCGGGTGGGAGAACTGCGGGCACAGGGGCCCGGTTCTGGGAGAGACCCAGGGTTGCTGAAGAAATGCCGAGCCTGGTAAGAAGAGCATTTCGAGAGGAAAACGTTTGGAAAAGCCAAATCCATACTTGGTATTTGCCTGTTTCGGGTTATGAAGAAACTGGGCTCTGGAGCCAGATTCCTGAGTTGGATCCTTACTCCAACCCTTACTACTTGTGCCCTTGGTCAAGTCCCCATCTTGTGTCTCAGTTTTCTTATCTACAAAATGGGGAGAAAATAATAACTACCTGCTTCCCAGGTTGTTACAAGGACTTACTGGGTTAATGTGTCAGCCTCTCAGAATAGTGCTTGGTCCGTGGTAAGTGCCCAGTACTTATGCCCTAATGTCATCCTCATCCTGACAGATTGAGAGGTGACATTGTCCCCGGAGCATAGGAGTCCAGGCTTGGGCACCCTCTTAGCCTAAGGCTGACCTCCAACTGCACCAATTACTGCCTGTGTGACTTTGGACAATGTTCTTGGCTTCTCTGGGCACTGTTCTCTGGCTCTGAGAGCCAGAGTGGTATGGGCCCCGACATCAGAAGCCCCAGGTTCAAGTTCCAGCTCTATTATTTACGGCTTGACCTCAAGCGGCCCCTCATCTCATTTCCTTCATTACAGAAGATAAAATGCAAGTAGAGGGCTTAGCGCCTTACACAGTAGCATTCAACAGGTATTGCTTATTACATCCCTTCGTTGGTTGAGGAACCTCAAACTGACTCATAAAATGTAATTACCTCTCAAAGTTGTCTCCTAGTATACTTAGAATAATAATGGCCATGGCCACCATTTCTCAAGCACTGAGTTGGCACTGTGGCTTGATTTGCACAGTCATTGGGTAGCCAGTAGTCCTGGCAAGGTTGGGGCTGTTTTTACTATTTTCAGAGGCAGTCCCGGAGCCCTTAGATGTTATGGGGTTTCCCTTGGGACATGCAGACATTTAGAGGCAGAACTGGTACCCAGGCCTGTCTGATTGGAATCAGGGTGGACGGGGATTCCAAGGCAAGTAGGTGGCCTATATGTGGATGGTGACAAGGATAGAAGGGGCCTGAAAACATCCCTGGACGAGAAGGACGAAGGCAGGTGTGGGGCAGTGTAGCCTCGTCTTGGGGGGCTGTGTGCGGTCATTCTGCAGATGAGGGTCTGGACTCCTCCCTGGTTGCAGAAGCACGTTTAGGATCAAAGGAAAAAGCTGTTGGAAGACAGATGTAGATGCAGAGGAGGGAAAACTTTCTGAGTCAGAACTGTCCAGACTTGAGTGGGACTGCCTTTGGAAGTAATGAGCTCCCCATTCCTTAGAGCTGTCCAGTGTGGCACTCATTAGCCACGTGTGGCTATTTAAATTTAAATGAATTAATTCAGTTCCTTAGCCACTCTAGGCACATTTCATGTGTTCAGTAGCCACAGTAGTTGGAGAGTACAGATATAGGGCATTTTTCTCATCACAGAAAGTTTTCTTGGATAGCTGGTGCTGCTCTGAGGTTTGGGACGGTGCTCTAAAGAGAATTCCTGTGTGTGTGTGTGTGTGTGTGTGTGTGTGTGTGTGTGTGTGTGTGTGTGTGTAGGAGAGGGCTGGACCAGGTGACCTGTCAGAGGAACAACAACGACACCTAACTGATTTTTTGAGAACTTCCTTTGCGCCACGCTCTGGTTTATCCTTTTAATAACGTTCCGAGGCAAGCTGCTATTACCTCATCTCATATATAGGGAAACTGAGGCCTTTGCCCAGACTCACATCTGGAGGGAAGGAGAACCAGGACTTGGGTGCCTGTTCTTCTGCCCTCTGTAGCTCTCTACTGCCTCCCGGGGGCTGTTTTAACCCTGACAGTCCATGGATCGACAAGCGAAAGACCCTGAGAAGTCCTGCTGTAAAGAATCCCCTTGACCTTTCTTTGAGCCTGTGGCTCCCAAGTGGTTCTTAACCATCATTCTACAGCATTGACCTTCCCCAGGGCATACTTTGAGAAATGTTGCTCCAGACCTTCAGGAGGAGTAAACAACTTTTTTTTAACTTTGGTGGAAAGATTGAAATTTTCTCCAAATCACATTTTCTCCAGAACTGCCCACCTTTCTGGATTTCCACCCCTCAAGGGGGGTGTCTCAGGCACACGTGTGCTGCAGCCTCACCCCTCTCTCTCGCCACCACAGGTGTGAACGTGACGATGCCTGCACAGCCTGGCATGCCACCCCTCTCCTCCACCCAGCTGCAGATCGACACTGCTCTGCAGGAGTTCCAGCTGGTCGACCTGTCCCGACGCTTCCTGGTCCATGACTCTTTCTGGGCTCTGCCCGAGCAGTTCCTGGGCAACAAGGTGAGGGCCAGGCTGCTGCCCAGGATAGGAATAAGGCCAAGCCCCTCCCTACATGCTCAGAACCTGCCTGGGCTCTGCTCCCTCTGAAGTTCATGGGCAGCAGGGCAGACTCGGCTGTAGGGAAGAACGTGGTTGTGCCCAGCACAGCCCCCATGGCAGCAGCTTGTTCATCCTGCCTATCTCCCCACCCCCCAGGTCAGAATGCTGACTCAGCCTTCACAAAGCCCTCCCACTCCTGGGCTGGGTTCAGAGCCTGTCCTCTGGCCCACCTGGGTACCTTTTACACGGCATTATCACGTCCACCCCCACAATGGACTGAGCATCCCAAAGGCAGAGCTCAGGTCCCATCCGTTGCTGCTCCTCTGTGCCTGGCTCTGTGCCAGGCACACAGAGAGCACCATGTCTTCAGAGTGAAGGAGGAGGGGGACAACTGGACACATGCCCATGGCTATTCTGCCCTGATCTGTCCTGTCCTGGCCAGGTGGACTCCTACGGTGGCTTCCTGCGCTACAAGGTGCGCTATGAGCTGGCACGGGGCACACTGGAGCCAGTGCAGCGGCCAGACGTGGTCCTCATGGGTGCCGGGTACCGCCTACTCTCCCAGGGCCACACAGCCACCCAACCCAGTGCTCTGAACCAGCGCCAGGTCCAGTTCTCTGAGGTGGGTAGTGCCTGAGCCCTCAGGGGTGGGGGTCACGGGAATCCAGGCTGGGCAGGTGCTAATGTGTGACTGCCCCCCAAAACCACCACCTTTGTTTGCACCCAGGAGCACTGGGTCCATGAGTCTGGCCGGCCAGTGCAACGGGCAGAGATGATGCAGGTGCTTCAAAGTCTTGAGGCCGTGCTTATCCAGACAGTGTACAACACCAAGATGGCCAGCGTGGGACTGAGCGACATCGCCATGGATACTACCGTCACCTACACCACCAGCCATGGCCGTGCCCACAGTGTAGAGGAGTGCAGGTGCCTGACCCAGCAGGAACCCTGACAAGGATAGGAGAGAAACAGCAGGGTCTCACAGTTCCTACAGCCACTGTCTCGATCCTGTCCCCACAGATGCCCCGTTGGCTATTCTGGCTTGTCCTGCGAGAGCTGTGATGCTCACTTCACCCGGGTACCTGGTGGACCCTACCTGGGCACCTGCTCTGGCTGCAACTGCAATGGCCACGCTAGCTATTGTGACCCTGTGTATGGCCACTGCCTGGTGAGTAGTGCCAGCTGGCACTGGGACACTGGCTAGAGGCAGGGGGCAAAGGCAGGGTGGGAGGCCCAGGCTGAGGCTTTTTTGTGTCTACAAGCTTAGCCCAGCCTCCAGAATGACTGCCATGGCTGCCAGACAAGCTATCATGACCTCTGGATGTATAAAGAGAAATATAATGTCTAGATAAGGGAGGTGAAAGTCCTACTCTCTTCCTGGTCAGACCAATCCTGGAGAATACTATGTAAAGCATGGCCCTTAGCAGGGCAGCCCTAAGGGAAAGGAGCCTATAAATCATACGTTATTTCTTACAAATAATGGAGAGAGGTGGGAGTGTGGGCTGACAGAAAGCTGGGAAAAACGATTACCTCTAAATCTCTGAAGAGCCGTCAGGGGTAGAAGGAACAGACTCCAGAGAGCAGTCCTGGCCAGTGGGTGCAGGTTGGAAGAAGAAGGCAGTGTTCGGTCAGTGTAAAGCAGGTATTTGGAACCTTCTATGGGACAGGCAGCATGTGAGGCAATGAGGTACTCATCAGGATGCAGTTGCATGCCCCCTGGCCTGCAAAGCTGTGAAGTAATTCCAACACAATAGCAGAGGCAGAGCCAGACAGCCTCAGAGGCCCACCCTCAAGGAGCCCATCTGGTCCAGTAGGGCCCCACACGGGGGGCAGAGGGCTGCTTTAGAGACCCTGAGCAATTCCCTTTCCTTCCTTCCAGAACTGCCAGCACAACACCGAGGGGCCACAGTGCAACAAATGCAAGGCCGGCTTCTTTGGGGATGCCACCAAGGCCACGGCTACTGCCTGCCGGCCTTGCCCTTGCCCATACATTGATGCCTCCCGCAGGTAGGACCTACCTCAGGATGAAGTGGATATGTCTGGGGGAGCGGGCAGTACAACAGGCTGGGGGCATACTCTGGGCAGGGAGGTGGGAGGCCTGCGTCAAATCCTAACCTGGCCACTAAACTGTTCTGTGCCCCTTGACCTTTCCAGTTCTTTTCCATATAATGGGCCCATCTGCCTTGCTAGTGTTGCTATGAAGCTGCAGATCAAGGACAAGTGGGTGGGGAGGTGATGCTTCAAGCCCGCTTGTGTCAATGTGATATCTCAGAGTGGGGCTGTAAGACCTTGCCTGGCCCATTGTTGCAGCCCTGCCCCATGTCCTATCTACTCGATCCCCACAGATTCTCAGATACCTGCTTCCTGGACACGGATGGCCAAGCCACATGTGACGCCTGTGCCCCAGGCTACACAGGCCGCCGCTGTGAGAGGTAATGGAGGTTGGAGAGGACTGAGGGAAGCAGGTTGTACTATGAGGATATGAAAATGCCACTGACAACCTGTTCTTTCCCCTAGTTGTGCCCCCGGATATGAGGGCAACCCCATCCAGCCAGGCGGGAAGTGCAGGCCCACCAGTGAGTATCACAGCCACCATCCCTTGGCATCTCCCTGGGCTGCCCATCAGGCCCCAGACCTGAAGCCCACGATCCTCAGGGAGCGCCCCATTCTGTCCCTGTCTGCCTAGACAATGTCTGTCCCATTCCCACCTACTTATCAACACCTGCTTTGTGCCTCCAGACCAGGAGATTATACGCTGCGATGAGCGAGGCAGCTTGGGGACCAGCGGGGAGGCCTGCCGCTGTAAGGTACAGATGCTTCCCCTACCCCACCCTGGGGTCCTTGGGTCCTGGCACATGGCTGGAGGAGGGAGGAAGGAGCCTCCCTTGGCCAGTGCGTAGTAGCCTAGCTGGAGGCTAATGGGACTGGCTGGCTAGTTTTCCCCCTCAGGAGAGATGGCTTAGCATCAGCATCAGGAAGGAACACTTGTTGGGAGTCGGGTGACCCAGGTTCAGATCTCAGGTCCTTTGCTAGCTGTTCTTTTTGCAGCCATTGTATCTGTACTGTACCTTTGCTTTTCCCATGCTTTAATTCTCACACAGATACGGTGACATAAGAATTAGTGTCGCCCGTTTATAGGTGGTGGAGAGCTCAGAGGAGGGAAATCATTTGCATTAAGAGTGTCAGTGGGAAAAAACTGGACAGATTTTGGAGTCAAGCACCCCTGACCTTAAATCCAGAGTGGATTAGCAAATTGAGTGACCTTGTGTAAATCATTTCCCATTCCTGAGCCTCAGTCTCCTCGTGTGAAGCAGGGAAATACCACATACCTCTCAAAGTAGTTAGAGGAGTTAAATGGGATGATGGCTGAGCAGAAACTAGCACAGTGCGTGAAACACTTCACAGTCACAGTAATAATTTTGAATCTAAATCTATATTTCAAATCTTAAATTTATTTTTGAGCCCCCTAGCAACCAAAGAGAAAAAGGAAAAGTGATTGGTCGCAGAGGTCCCCATTAACTGAGAGTTATTCTTCACATGGTGGCAAACCCTTCATACACGTGCTCTTTCTGTGGCTCCCCCTGGCCTCGGGTCCCCATCTAGAATGTGGGTGGATTAGGACGGAAGCTCCAGGCAGCCCCTCCCGTGGGCCATCCTGCAGCTCCCAGCTCTGTGCCTGCAGAACAACGTGGTGGGGCGCCTATGCAACGAATGCGTGCCTGGCTCTTTCCACCTGAGCAACCGCAACCCCGACGGCTGCCTCAAGTGCTTCTGTATGGGCGTCAGTCGCCAGTGCACCAGCTCCTCTTGGAGCCGTGACCAGGTACCTATGCGAGGCGGGTGGTCGGGCAATCAGACAGGATCTCCAAGCCCTGGGCTGGGTGGATCAAGTGCCATTCCCAGGCCACAGCCCCATCCTGGCCTCTTCTCCCATCCCAGGTGCATGGGGCCTCCGAAGAGCCCGAACAGTTCAGCCTGACCAATGCCGCAGGCACGCACGTCACCAGCCTGGGCATCTCATCCCCCACACCTGGAGAACTGGCCTTCTCCTCCTTCCAGCGCCTCTTGTCTGATCCTTACTTCTGGAGCCTCCCTTCACGCTTCCAGGGGGACAAGGTGGGCAGGGGCTGGGAGAGAAAGGGAATTCTAGGCAGCAAGGACATCCTAGGCAAAGGCTCGGAAGCAGGAGTGTCGTGGTGGCTTTGGAAAAGAGAAGAGGTGGAAGAGGTGGCTGGGGCAGTGGGAGGGTCTAATCGTGGGGGCCCCAGCTGAGCGCTTTTCACCCTGTGTCCCAGGTGACCTCCTATGGAGGAGAGCTACGCTTCACAGTGACCCAGAGGCCCCAGCCTGGCTCCCTGCCCCTGCACAGGCAGCCGTTGGTGGTACTGCAAGGCAATGGCATTGTCTTGGAGCATCACCCTTCCCAGGAGCCTACCCCTGGCCAACCCACCACCTTCACTGTGCCCTTTTGGGAGGTGAGCAACATCTCTGGAACCTTTGGGGGAGAGGGTGGGCCCCTGTTCCTACAACTCTGAGGTGTCAATATCCAAGGATGCCAGGAGTTGTAGCGCATGTGTCCTTTCCTTGGCAGCAAGCATGGCAGCGGCCAGATGGGCAGCCGGCCACACGGGAGCACCTGCTGATGGCATTGGCGGACATCGACACCTTCCTGATCCAGGCTTCCTACAGCCAGCAGCCAGCCGAGAGCAGGTGTCTGGGGCCGGGGCAGGAGAACAGAAGGGGGCTTGGGCAGGCGGCTCCTGTCGAAGCAGTGCGATGTGGTGCAGCCAGACTTCCAGCTCTGCCTCTTACGGGCTGTGTGGCTGTTTTATGCCTCATTTTCCCCATCTGTAAAATGGAGACTGTAACTGTGCCTTCTTCACAGGGCTTGTCTCAGGTCGGGTTCCTTGGAAGCAAAGCCTGAGACAGAGATTAGAGTACACACGATTGACAAGGGGAACATGGGAGGGACAGAGACGGGGAAGGACACAGGAGGGGAAAGTGGCCAGGCAAGGAAGTGGTTTCAGGGAAAACTTCAGCCTCATCCCTATGATGCTCTGCAGAGTCATCCTGCTTTGAGGGAAAGGGGCTTTTATGCCCTGGGTCAGTCTGTCATTGGTCACCCACAAGAGCACAGGGTAGTGTGACCTTTCTGGGCAAGGAAGTCGCATTCTCTGGAGAAAGTTGCAGGTTGAAGCCATTTGCCACAGCCCTCGCAGCAGCTGAGGGATGGGTGGGCATCCAGTAGCATCACAACGGGGCTGTTGGGAGGGTGAATGAGATCATCGCCTATAGGACTCCAGGGATGCCAGGCACAGAGTGAGTGCTCATTCATAGGGGCTTGTCACATCCAGGATCTCTGGCATCACCATGGACGTGGCTGTGCCAGAGAATACCGGCCAGGACCCTGCACTGGAAGTGGAACAGTGTACCTGCCCACCTGGGTACCGAGGCCCATCCTGCCAGGTAAGATCTGGGCCCCACATACCTGTCCAGCCTGCTACCCAATGGTCCCGGCCCAGAACCCAGCCCTGCCGAGGAAGCCCCTCCCACTGCCATCTTCCTACCCCCAGGACTGTGACACAGGCTACACACGCATGCCCAGCGGCCTCTACCTGGGCACCTGTGAACGCTGTAGCTGCCATGGCCACACGGATGTCTGTGAGCCTGAATCAGGTGCCTGCCAGGTGAGTCCCTCCCTCCTTTCCTACCTCAGGGGTCTGTGGCTTTCAAGGGCCCAGCTTCAACCCATGCTCTGCTCCTCCAGGGCTGCCAGCACCATACTGAGGGCCCTCGATGCGAGCAGTGCCAGCCAGGATACTACGGGGACGCCCAGCGGGGGACACCGCAAGACTGCCAGCCATGCCCATGCTATGGAGCCCCTGCTGCTGGCCAGTGGGTCTAGTACCTGCCTGCACCTGCCCTTTCCTGAAATGTCCCACTGCCCCCTCCCAGACCCCCTTCCTCCCAGGCCCTTCTGAGAGGCAGCGGTTAAATCCTGGCCTTACTGCTTCCTCGGTGTGTCATTTTGTATGAGACACACTTTCCTCAGCACTGGGCCTCGGCTTTCTCGTCTGAAATGGGGACATTGATGTACTGCACCTTGGCCTTAGCACAATGCCTGGCACACGGCTGGCTTCCGAACACGTTCGTTCACATGCCCCCCTTTCTCTCCCATCTCCCCTGGTCTTGAAGGAAGAGCTGCTGCTGACCTATTAACTGGGAATTTCCCCCCACATTCTCAGGGCCACCCACACTTGCTTTTTGGACACAGACGGCCACCCTACCTGTGATGCGTGCTCCCCAGGCCACAGTGGGCGTCACTGTGAGAGGTGAGTCGGGAGGTGAACAAAACGGGGAGCGCGCAGGTGCAGCTGCCCCTGGAGTCAGGTTGGGCCCAGCCCTCCTGACAGAAGGGACCAGAAGCCGTCCACTCACCTCACACAGGCCCCCAGAAAACAAGCAGGCCATCTCCCTGAGAGCCTAAACCTTGAGCCTGACATTTGAGACCTCCTCGAAGGTCTTGGCCTGCCGTTCACCTCCAATCCCCAGCACCCCCTGCCCCAGCCAGACCAGTCTTCCCAGAAAACCCCTGGGTCCTATATTCAAGGCCTGATTGTGCTCACTGTGGCCTAGGGCATGTGCCTGCTCTTCCTCTTCCAACTGTTTCCCCATCTGGAAAATGGGTGAGTTAGAGTAATAGATCCTTTCTGGTACTGTGAGGTCTGGATCCAATACAGGGCCTCCTGCACAGTCCCGGGCTCGCAGCAGGCTCTCTGCAGGATCCTGCGGTTCTGTCCTCCATTCAGGTGCCTTTTTCCTCCTTAGGTGTGCCCCAGGTTACTATGGCAACCCCAGCCAGGGCCAGCCATGCCGAAGTGAGTAGTGTTGGGGAGGCCTTCGGGGTCGGGCTCCCAGTCTCCCCCAGGGGTGGAGCTAGCACAGACCTCTGTTCTCCTTTGACCTGGGACAAGTAACTTTACCTGTCTGAGCCTCAGCTTCTTTATCTGTAAAATGGGCTAGTAAAGGCCCCCCTGCCCCAGAGTGCTGCTGTGAATGTGTAGAATGCCTACACATAGCAGGGACTGAGAAATAAACACTCCTTCTTGCAGCAATGAGTTAGATGCCCAGGGATGGTTGAAATGAGGGTGCTAGGTGGTGGCTTTGGGGTTCCAACTGTGGCTTCCCTCCACTTCAGGAGATGGCCAAATACCAGAGCCAATCGGTTGTGGCTGCGATCCCCAGGGCAGTGTCAGCAGCCAGTGTGACTCTGCTGGCCAATGCCAGTGCAAGGTTAGTCCAAACCCCTGCCCTCGGGAAGACCTTGAACCGCAGCCACAGTGGTTGCCAGGCCTTCCCTCTCACTGTACACTTGGAGCTGTCCCTGTGCCCCTGCCACGCTTCCCCAAAGGGCCTCTCTCTGCCCCAGCTGACAGGAGTGGGGGCGTAGGCATGGGAGCAGCCGGGGTTCCCACAGCTGCCAGAAGTGACTGGGAAAGATAGCCTCACGGTGGCTGGAGGTGCAAGAGACCCAGCCAAGCTCCTCACACCTACCTTTTCGTTCATCCTCCCAGGCCCAGGTAGAAGGCCTCACCTGCAGCCAGTGCCGGCCCCACCACTTCCACCTGAGTGCCAGCAACCCCGACGGCTGCCTGCCCTGCTTCTGTATGGGCGTCACACAGCAGTGTGCCAGCTCCTCCTATACCCGCCACCTGGTAAGAGCCTATGCGTGCCCCAGCACGGGGGCAAGTCGGAAGCCTGGCCCAGTGGCGTCCCCATTGCCTATGAGGACACCTATCTCCATGCCCTCATTATTGTGCATGGAATCAGATCCCAGCAACCCTCACCTCTACCCTATTACCCCCCGTGACTCCATTATTGCTTATGTCAGCACTCAGTCCAACCACCCCCCTTCTTCCCCCAAATGTCTTCCTCACTCCCCCATCATTTCTGTCCCAGCCCTGATCTTGGCAACCCCCATTACCCACCCTAATGCCTTCCCGTGCCCCTCTCCCACCAAGGTGCTGGCCTCAGGGCCCAAGCTGACACCCATCCTCCTTCTGCTGCCAGATCTCTACCCGCTTTGCCCCCGGGGACTTCCAAGGCTTTGCCCTGGTGAACCCACAGCGGAACAGCCGCCTGACAGGAGGCTTCACTGTGGAACCCGTGCCTGACGGTGCCCAGCTCTCTTTTGGCAACTTTGCCCAGCTTGGCCACGAGTCTTTCTACTGGCAGCTGCCAGAGACATACCAGGGAGACAAGGTATGAGGTGCAGCAGGGGCTGGCAGGCCCTCCCTGATGGTCAGCTCTGGGCCAGGCCCCTGCCAAGCCCTGGGGCCAGTGGGGACTCAGAGTCATGTTGACTTTCTGGCCCAGCAGCCACGTGGCGGTTAAGTGCACAGCCTTTGGGGTCAGGTAGGCCTCGATCTAAACCCAGCACTGCCACTTACCAGCTGACTGCCTTTTGATAAGCCTCAGCTCCAGGGTGGCTGAGAGGACTGGAGATGGTGCCTGGCACATAGTAAGTGCTAACCCGTTGACAATTATTAGCTTTCATGCAGCACTCAAAACACAGGATGAACAAGACAGTTTCAGTTTCATTCATTTGGTCACACAAAATGCAACTGCTATTGGTTCTGTTGAGCATGATAGTTCTCGTTATGGGTCACATTTACTGGCTCGTACTCTCTGCTTGGCACTGTTCCAAGCACTTGAACATGTGACAAGCATTGTGACCTATGAGCTACTGCCCTATCTTATCAGTGAGGAAACTAAGGTGAGAGAGGTTAGGTAACTGGTCTGAGCTCCCACAGCTAGAAGGTGCCGACACCGGGATCAAAACCCAGGTCAGAAGCTGCCCTTCAGTACTACACTAGGCAGAGATGAACACGTCTTTGCTATTCCCAGTCCTGGTCCAATGGGGAGGTGATGGTGATGCTGGTGTTGTGGGGTGCAGGGTCAAATGTGTTCCTTGGACACTTAAAGCCACCTTGTGGCACCCTGGGAAAGTGGGTCTTGGTCTAGGAGTACCCTGCTGGCTGAGGCCAGTGCTCAAGCACATGTGTCCCCACCCATGCCCAGGGTGCCAGGGAGGTCAGGGATGCTTAAAAGGGAGAGGCCCAAGGCTGCCTTGTCCCTGTTTCTTGGACAGACTCAAGTATCACAGCCTGCTTTCAGGGCTGGCTGCCTTCTAGTCCTTTCCTCCTTCTCGGTTCCTCCTCTCCTGGCCTCCTTGCCTGCCTCCCTGCTGCCCTGCCCTGCAGTTCCAGACCCCTCTCTCTGACCCACTCCCCTGACATTTCCCCGTGCCCCACAGGGGGAGGCATATTTTGCGCGGATGCGCCGGGCTCACCAGGTAGGCCCCTGAACTGAGTGGTGTGAAGCTGATGTGACATGGGCATGGTGTGTTCTTGGATGTCCTCAGTCCTGCTTGGGGAGATGCCCAGTGCCCAAGGCAGAGCGGGTCTGCATGAACCCCAGTGGTGCTCAGTGGCCCCATGACCAGGGCACTGCTGTACCCAAGCCCCGCGATGCCAGGAGATGGAGCCAGGAGGGCTGTGTGCCTCATCTACTGTGTGGTCTTGTCCTGGTGCCAACCATCTGTGGCCAGAGTGGTAGCTGAGGTGGCAGGGGAACTAACTCAATGCTAAACCACATGACCATACCTGGCCCCTAGGTAACCCCTAGCACTGCCTCCCATGTAGCCTCCATCAACCCTGTGTGCATATGCCCCGCCAGCAGCCTGGAATTAACCCCTGTGTGTCAGCCTGGAGAAAGGAGCATGCGTCTTTCTCCCAAATCAACATGGACCTGTCTGGCCACCATATCCATGGGGAGAGGACACTCCCCAGGGCTCCAGCTCCAGGGGCCTGGAAGGTCTGAGCTGGCTTATACCCTCCACCCATCAGAACCGCACGTCCCTCTCAGAGGAGCAGTTGCGGGTGGCCGTGACAGCTGGGAGGATCCCGGGTCTCCCAGAGGCCAGGGGCCGGGCACAGCAGCTATCACAGGTAACTCAGAGCCTGGCTGCCACAGGCCATGTCAGGGGGCCCAGGAAAGAGACCAGAGAGTGTAGCCTAAGCAGGAACCTTGAACCAAGGCCCTGGCCTTCCTGGGCCATTTTCCTCCATGCGAGGCCAGGCCCAGTCCACTCCAGTGTTGCCCTTGGGAAATATTTCAGAGCCCTGATGGCTGAGGTTGACACATGTGCATGCATGGAGTGTGAGGCCCAAAGAGTGGCCTCCCCGGTGACAGATGCCCTTAGGACTACCTTCAGCCCCTCTAGTGTGAGCTGGACAGAGCCGTCTGCCCCTCTCCTCCCAGGGGCACACTGGTGTAGGCTTCTCCCGTGGTCAGCTGGGCCCATCCTAGGATAGTCCCACCAGGCTCATGAGGAGCAAGAAGATGATGGGTACAGGGGCCAGAGCACAGGTATCATCAGCATTTGTGAACATATAGCACAGGAGCAGGCGGCCGGCTGGGCCTGGTGCAGCCTGGGAGAAGGCAAAGCCTCATGGCACCTTTTCTGTCCCTCTCTGCTCCTTGTCTCCATCCTCCCTGTCCTGGCCCCCAGGTGGATGAGGCCCAGAGGCGGATGGATGCCGAGATCTGGCAACTCCTCTCCAGCTTTGCTGCTCACCCCCACCCCCCTTCCCGGAGGCTCCCACCCCATCCCCAGCCTGCAGCTGCTCTGTGGGCAGCCCCACCTTTCTCCTCTTCCTCTTCTTCCTCCTCAGTTCCCCTGTCTGTCTCAGCAGGCTCTCAGGTATGTGCCAAGGCACCCACCAAGGGACCCCACCCACCATGTTTCCTAGACATGAGTTGTTTCTGAACCAACTTTACAGATGTTGCCGTTTCTGCGAACTACCTGGACTGTTCTTTGCTTCATATTTCCCAACTCAGTTTTACTGCTTACACCTTTTTTAAGATTTTTATTAAAATATAGCTAACGTACAATATTATATTAGCTTCAAGTATACACCATCGTTATTCAACATTTACGTACCTAAGGAAGTGATCACCACAAGTCCAGACCCACCTGACACCTTACAACGCTGTCACAATGTTGACTATGTTCCCTATGCTGTACGGCACCCCACTGTGACTTATTTGTTTTATACCTGGAAATTTGAACCTCTTATTCCCCTTCACCTTTTCCCCCAGTTTTTAAAAATTTTCAATTACAGTCGAGGTTCAATGTTTTATATTAGTTTCAGGCGGGCTACTTACACAGTTTTAAGTGCACATTAAAACGACTACTCAATTTTAAAATGTTTTCTGGTGTGGTGCATCGGTCATGTTGGGGTCCACAAGAGGCACACACCAGACGTGAGGTGACACCCAAACTATGCCTAGCAAAAGCAGTTTGGGGTATCCAGGTCCAGACAGGGGGAGCAAGTTGTCCAAGAACAAGGCCAGAACCTGGGATGTGAGGGTGGGGAGCTTCGATCCCTCTGCCATTGTGGGTCCCCTTGCCACCTGCTCCCTCATCTCTCACTGCCTGTCCTTCTGTCCTAGTTCTCTCTGTCCTACGAAGGCTTCTCTCTGCTTCCCGAAAGCCTCTATTACTGGCAGCTGCCCCAAGCCTTCCTGGGGGACAAGGTAACAAGGAGTTGGTGGATAATAGGGGTGTCACCGAGTCCTAAAACATCAGAGGGCCTTTTGTCAAAGTCTTTATGATAAAATGGGTAGATGGAGGCCCAGAGAGGAAAAGGGATTTGGCCTGGGGTGTCATGTTTAGGCCAATGTAGGGCTGAGGTTGGATCAGCTCAGCCTTTACTGTTCCGTGGCCGCAGGCCCCCAACAAAGGGGCCATCTTAATTGGGAGGTAGACACCCCTTCTTTGGGCTCCCTTTACCCTGTATCCAGATCACTAGCTCTTGGCACTCCATTTGCTCATTTGAGAAGCATGAATGAAGTACTTACAGAGCGCTGTATTGTATATGGGAAAGAGGAAAAAGGCACTGGCCTCCAGAGCTCACTGTTACTCTGAATGTCATGCTTGTCGTCATCAGCATCGTCATTTTATTATTATTATTAATTATTATTATTATTATTATTATTATTAGCACTAGCGTTAGCATTAGTGTTAGTGTTGACATCACTTCCATCTTGTTCCAGAAACAATTTCGAGTTCTCTTAATATACACACTATGTAATAAAATAGCATGCAAATGAGAGTCTGGTCCAGAGGGAAATGAGGGCAGGGAAGCTTGGCTGAAGCCAAGGACGTAGCTGGGCGTGATGAGGACTTGGCAGTACTGAGGCTGTGAGCTCGCAGGCACAGTGCTGAGTACAGTATCTCCCGTGGCCTGTGATACTTAATCATGCTACCCTTCGGGTAAGTATTATTTTTCCTCCCTTTTCCACATGAGGAAAGTAGGGCTCAGGCAGGGTAAGTGACTTGTCCAAGGCTGTCCAGCCAGTAGAGCTGAACTTGAACCCTAGTCTCAGACTGCAGAGTCTGAGCCTTTTATGATCAAATGGGTAGATTGAGGCCCAGATTGAGGCCCTTTGCATTCAAATCAAACAAGACACCAGTTGTTTCATGGTTATCCGGCTATGGCCCTGAACTCCTCACCTTACCCTGAGCTTGTGGAAGATATGCTCAGGGCCCATGTAGCCCAGGGCCTGACATGTGATCAGCAGGCATTTAATACATGTTTACAACTGAATAAACACACAGATGAACAAATGGTCTAGGCCCAACAGACTGTGGGATTGATGTGAACATCTGCTCTGATGGCAGAGGAGAGAGAGGAAAGTCCTGTGGGACAGAACTGAGGCTTTGGCTGACCACGTGAAAGCCCTCTGGGGCAAACATAAGGTCTCTTCCACTGTGCACAATTCAAAAACCCAAGTCCAGCAAGTCTGGAACAAAGAATCTCTTGGCTCATGTAACTACGAAGTCCAAGGATATCTGGTGTTAGGCATGGCTGGATCCAGGGATTCATTAGGACTTTATCTCAGTTGGCATCCTTCTCTGGCTTCTAATCTGACTAGTTAGGGGAGTTTCTCTGTTCCAGTAGAAAGAGCAGATGTGCCGGGTTCACGTGTCACCCCTGGTGGAGCAGAGAGGGGGAGTGGTGGAATGCGCAGACTGGCCAGGCCTGGCTCACCTCTCCACTCACGACATAGACTCCTTTAAAGGAAACCAGGGCTGCAGTTTGCAAACAGCAGGGAATTGGATTCTGAACAAACAAAACCCACTGGCCCAGGAGGCAAGACCTCCAAGGGGCCACCCTCAGCTCGACTCCCATTGCTGAGAACTTTTGAACCTTCTGCAACCTCCCTGTGGTGGTCGCTGTCATTATTCCTGTCTGCTTCGTGGGAAATTCCTTCCAGTGAAAGGGACGAGGAGCTTGTTTGCTGGGATTGCCAGCCAGTGGAAAATGGGTAACCCCATAAAACAGAAGAGAGGCTGCTCAAGGTCAGCCCTGAGGTGTGAAAGAACTGAGAGATGTCCTATCTCCTAGGCAAGCACACGCTACACACACCAGCTTCTGGTTGGGTGGGCGAGGGGGTGGGGACAGCACAGGTGCAGAATATCTCGAGGCTCCATCCCCTCACCTGTATGGTCATATGCCCCCCACGGGAGGGCAGAGTCAGGTTGTGACCACAGAACTGCCTCTTTGCAGGTGGCGGCTTATGGCGGGAAGCTGCGGTACACTCTGTCCTACACAACAGGGCCCCAGAGCAGCCCACTCTCTGACCCTGACATCCAGATCACGGTGAGCACGTGGGTTCCATGCCAGGAGAGCAGTAGGGGAAGCCAGAGTGCGTCCTCATGTTTCTGTTCTTTCGATTCAGCACTCGGCTGGCCTGGCATGGGCTGGGGGGGGGGTTAGGTTCGTGCCCCCACCTCAGCATCTGGTTGGACACTACCCAGGCAGAGGCTCAGATGCCGGGAGAAGGGGACAGTGGGCACGTACCAGATTTCTTGGGCGCACGAGCCTGGGAGATGGGAGAGATGGGAGGCTGGTGTTACGGAGAGGCTGGACGGATGGAGGACCCCACCGTCAGTCCCCCTCAATCCTGCTGGCTTCTCCTTAGGGGAACAACATCATGCTGGTGGCCTCCCAGCCAGCACTGCAGGGCTCCGAGAGGAAGAGCTATGAGATTGTTCTCCGAGAGGTAAGGGGCACTTGGCCGCCCTGTGTCTGACCCTCTCCCAGTTCCCCTCTTGCTTTGGAGCCTGGCTTTGCCGCCAGCTTCCCTGCTTCTCACACCCCTGTCCTTGCCTCGAAGTCCTCCACTAGTGCCTGGAAAGCAGGCACTGAGGGCCAGGGAAATGAGAAGCAGCACACAAAGTCCAACACCCCTCACCCGCCCTTGCTGCCGTTTCCCAACCCAGGAATTCTGGCGCCGGCCTGACGGGCAGCCAGCCACGCGCGAACATCTCCTGATGGCACTGGCTGACCTAGACGAGCTCCTGGTCCGGGCCACGTTCTCCTCGATGCCACTGGCAGCCAGCATCAGCGCAGTCAGCCTGGAGGTTGCCCAGCCTGGCCTCTCAGGTGGACCCCGGGCCCTCGAGGTGGAAGAATGTCGCTGCCCCCCAGGCTACGTCGGCTTGTCCTGCCAGGTGAGTGTGGCCAGTCCAGATGCCTCTGCTCTGGCACAGCTGGATCAGCAAGCCTGATCCAGGCCTGTGACCACTGTCATGACTTTAATGTACTCTGTAATATCTCATTTATTCTTCCCAGCAGCCCCAAGAGGGGTATAATTATCTCCTTTTTAAAAAATAGAGATACAGAAGGGTGAGTGACCAAGGGCACACAGCTACCCTCTCCGGAGGTTAAGACCCGGCTCGTGCTGTCAGGATGTCCACAGAGACAGGAAGACCATGCAGAGAAAGAAACAGTCCTGTAGCCTAAAGCAGAGCATAGACGTGCCTTAGAGGGGAACAGTGGGGAGCGGGGTAGGACTCCAGGCAGGAAGGCAGAGTAAGCGGAAGCTCAGAGGAGGAACATGTGGGAAAGTAGCTTGCGATGTAGAAGGGTCACCCCTGGAAAGCCAGGGTGGGTGGGAGGCACTTCCTTAGGCCTAGAACAAGGCGATCTGAGCTGGGCCCCAGGAAAGTTCCTCTGCCAGTGGTGAATGAGATGGATGGCAAGACCGGGGGGTGGGGACAGGGAGTCAAGGGCAGGGGGGTGGAACAGAGGGGCTGTCAGTTGGAGAGAATCCAGGAGCACCTGCAGGGCTTGGCCGGAGACTGAGCTCCAGGAGGCCAGGGCCTGAGCGGAGCTGACTGTTGACCACCAAATCCCCAGGCACGCAGCAGGTGACCAGTTAGCAATAGATGCATGAATGCGGAGCTGGGGAAGGGGAGGGGATGGGGCTGCAAGGCCAGGTGGGTGACACGGAGGTCCAGCGTGGGAACAGCCAGCACCCCCACACCCCGACATGGGAACCCCAACGTGGGAAGTCCACATCTCTGCAGTTTTATATCTGTCCACTTGTGCAGTGGCCACGCGTATCCAAATACATGAATTTCGCATCCCGTGAAATGATAAAATTTCACACATTTTGAAGGAGAACCCCTGGGGAGAACAGAATCCTTGGTGCACATTTTCTGTAGTGAAGCGAAACAGATTTATAAACATGCCCTTGAAATGGTTGGGGAGGGCGGGAGGGCCTGGCGAGGTTTCAAAGTACGAACAGCAAATAGAAATTCATTGTTTTCAGAACCTATGATTACTCACTTAGAACGGGTGAAAACATCCTCGGCTGTATGTGTGCGGCCTCTTTCGCTTAATTTAGTGAATGTAAAAATAGTTGTAAAGAGAGCTTCAAGGGCTCATTCCAGATCTAGGTGTCCTGAACCCCCTTTTTCCATCTAAGACCCTGCCAGAAGAATTTTCAATAACAAAGTCCTGGGCATGGAGATGGGTTCTCCATTCAGGATGAACTATTATTTCAGTAAATTCAGATGACTGGAGATGCCAGGATGGGGTCAGACAATATACCCAGCTTTGGAGTATTGAGAAAGTGAAGATGAAGTCAAGGAGGAGGACTCGGGAGTGGAGGGCTGGGCCTTGGTTTTCCCCTCTGAGAGCCAGCGGGAGTCTAGATGCTGGATGGGGTTGGAGGGAGAGTGTTTCTGAGTCTGCTGGCTCCAATGGCACTGGAGATGGAGACCAACTCTCCTCTCTCTCCACCCAGGACTGCGCCCCGGGCTACACACGCACTGGGAGTGGGCTCTACCTCGGCCACTGTGAGATGTGTGAATGCAATGGCCACTCGGACCTGTGCCACCCAGAGACTGGGTCCTGCTCGGTAAGACACAAGCAGAGCCAGGGCTGGGGTTCAGTTTGGCTGGGCCTGGGTTGGGTACCAGGGCTGGCTGTGGGACAAGGTGGGGTGGGCTCGGTAAGGGAGGCCTGCCTAGGTTCAGGAGCAAGGTCATAGGGCACGGCCTGTGAGACAAAGCACCTAGACCCTCAGTTCTGGTCAGCGAGGGACTGCAGGCATAGTGGGGCAGCCAGAACTATGGAACACCATTCTTCTTTGTAAAGAAAACTTCGATTCCTGCAATTTCTTATTACCAAAGGGACACATATTCTCTGTAGAAGAGTCAGAGACAACTCAAAGAACGTAAAAAGTCCCTGGAACTCTACCACCCTCTTTCCAGGCTGATGTGTACACATGTCAGTATGCCTTTTGTTTTACAAATAAGCACGGGATCATTATGTTTCGTGATCAAATTCTTTCACTTACAAGTTCATGAACATCTTTCCCTATCACTAAATACTTTTTATGCCTGAACTTTTCAGAGTGGGGTATGTATAGCTCTCCAGAGTATGTGGGTTAATATGAGAAACATGGATTTCTTCAGAGAAGGATTTAAAACCCACACGTTTTTGTAATGAAGCATCTTTTTTCGAAGCTCTTCCCCTACATACCTAGGGGTATATATTTTTACTTTCCTAGGATATCCCAGGTGCGTAAGTAGAAACATCTAAGAAGTGTAATCAACATCATCTTTGAATGTTCTATTTAATTTATCCAGTTCCCTATTCATGGATGTTTAGGTTTATTTCCAGCATTTCGCTTTTATAAACACCAGTGAGACAAACATCCTGTAATGAAATCTTTGTGTGCTCCCATGATTATTTCTTTAAGATAAGCTCATGGACATGAATGTCAAGATCGAGGGATTACAGATTGTAAGGCTTTGGTAAAGTCTGCCAAATGACGGGCGGCTGACATTTTGTTCCTTGCAGCAATGCCAGCACAATGCTGCCGGGGAGTTCTGTGAGCTGTGTGCACCTGGCTACTATGGAGATGCCACGGCTGGAACACCTGAGGACTGCCAGCCCTGTGCCTGCCCACTGGCCAACCCGGAGAACATGTGGGTGCCCTTGTTCAAGGCCCAAAGAGGCATTCTCCCTGGGGAGCAGAGGACACTACACTGGCCCTGGGGGCAGAATGAAAGGGGTAGGATGGGGCATGAGCGTCCCATGGCCTGACCTTTGCCTCTTCTATTCCAGGTTCTCCCGTACCTGTGAGAGCCTGGGCGCTGGTGGGTACCGCTGCACAGCCTGTGAACCTGGCTACACTGGCCAGTACTGTGAGCAGTAAGTTTGCAAATAGAAGGGGTGAAGGGAGGGGGCATATAGTAAACTCCTAAGCAAGAGCCCAGGGTGGTGTTGCTCAGAAAAGTCTCCACCAGGATCATGCCCCTCCCCTCTCCAAAACCCTTCCAAGATTCCTCACTGTCTTTAGGACAAGCCCAGGCTCCTCAGGTAGCTTCACCAGTCTTCAGTCTCATCCCACTTCTGACACCCAACGCTATTCCAGCTGGGCTTAACTTCTTGACTGCTAGATGTTCAGGTCTCCTGTTTCCTTCACATGGAACATTCTTCACCCCCAAACCTCCCCTTCCTGGGGACTCCTGTTTAGCCTTCAAGGCTCTGCTTCCTTCATCCATTCGGCACATTTTTATGGAGCATCTAACATGCACCATGCAATGTGCCAAGGTACGGGAGATAAAGTGGTGAGCAAAACAGTTTCAGTCCCAACTCTTACGGAGTCTACCACCTGTAATGAGAGACAAGACGGCAAAAAAGTGACTATACCAGTGTATAATTGCAAACAGTGAGACGTTCTCTAAAGAGTATAACAGCCCCATCCCCTGGGAAACTTTCATTCTCAGGGCTGGATTAGTGTCCCCACTCTGTGCACTCACAGCCCCCATACTGTCCCTCTCTCGCATTTTACATGGTTTTCATGTTGATTTCCCAATGAGTGAGTTCTGTAAGAGCAGAGACTTCATTTTCACTCTTATATTTTCATAACCTAGTTGTTTAGTAAACGTTTGTTGAATTAATGTTTTCCTGGAGAATGAAGGCTTTACCACCCCCATTACCCAACCTGCTGACTCCCCTTTCTCAGCTCACTGAGGACCTGAGGGGCCTCTTTGGTCTCTGAAATCCTTCTGGAACTCTGAGCCTCCTCACCTGCACTGGGCAGTCAGCTGGGCTTCTGGCTCCCCATGAGGCACTGAGTGCCCTGGAGGCTGACAGAGCTGGTCCTTGTTCCTCTCAATAGGTGTGCCCCAGGTTATGTGGGGAACCCCAATGTGCGGGGAGGCCGGTGCCTGCCACAGGGTAAGTGAGACCATTGCCCTGGGTTGGGGTGATAGGCAAGTCAGGGAGCCTAAGGAGTTTGAGAGATGCTAGGTCTGGGGGACAAGGCCAGGGGTGGGGCATGCCAGTCTTTGGGAAGGCAGAGATATCTGAGACAGTGCCGCATGCTGGGGACCTTCTGCCTGAATCGCTTCTTCTGTTCCTCCCCCAGCAGACCGGGCCTCGCTGGTGGTCCAGGTGCAACCAGCTCAGAGCATAGTACCCCAAGGTGGCCCCCACTCCCTGCGGTGCCAGGTCAGCGGAAGCCCACCGCACTACTTCTACTGGTCTCGTGAGGATGGGCGGCCCTTGCCCAGTAGCACTCAGCAGCGCCATCAAGGTAGCGTGGCCCCAGGCCCCTCAGCCCCTAGAGTCACTCCAGCAGGAGAGGCACAGGCCTTTCCCTCCCTTGCTGGGGTCCTGTCCTTACACCCAAGGTTGGGTGGGAGAAGGGGTACATCCACACTGACGAGCTGCCATCCTTTCCCCACCAGGCTCTGAGCTCCACTTCCCCAGCGTCCAGCCCTCGGATGCTGGAGTCTATATCTGTACCTGTCGTAATCTCCATCATGCCAATTCCAGCCGGGCAGAGCTACTGGTCACTGGTGAGTTCCTACTTCCCCCATTGCCAAGACTGCCTTCCTGGGCTGGGCTGCAGACCGCAGACCCAGGCAGCTGGTTCATTCATCTCCCAGAGGAATGGTAGTTGCTTGGACACGGGTGCTTGGATGGAGGTGAAGAGAGGTAATGAGGGACTGGGCAGGGCACTGTCAGCACCTGCTAGAAACAGGTCAGAGGGAATCACTAGTTTGGTTTTGAACTTGTTAAAGTTTGAGATATTTGAGGAAACATCTAAATAGGTACATCAGGCAGCCATTGGTCATGTGAGACTGGAACTTAGGAAGGAGGCACTGGCCAGGGAGATGAATTAGGGAGCTGTTGGCTTAGGGATGAAGTTAAAAGCCACGGGGTGGGATCAAATTACCCAGGGAGAGTGCAGGTCCAGAGCCCCTAAGGGAACATGTTGAGTTGAAGAGTCTTTTTCACAGCAAAAGAGACGGAGAAGTTGGGGTGAGTAAACTAGGAGGAGACTGAGAGAGGTGTGAGTTGGAAGCCAAGAGGAGGGAAGGCTTGCAGGAGGGAGAGATTGGCCTCAGCAGATGCCCCAGAGAAGTGAGACATGGCAGAGAAACAACCCTTGGAGGTCGTGCTTTGACAAGGGCAGTTTCCAGTGGAGAGTAGGGGTAGAAGCCAACTTGGAGTGAGGCAAAGAATGGATGGGAAGGCAGCAAGTGTAGACAACTCTTTCAAGAGGTTTGGCTCTGAGGGGAGGCTAAGAAATGGGGCAGTGGTAGCTGGAGGGACTATGGAGTCAAGGGTCCTTTTCAGAGATGAGAAATTCTACAACAGATTTGTCTGTGGAGAGGAATGATCCCATGGAGAGGGAGAGGAGAGACTGATATAGCAAGAGAGGACACAATTGAGGGTGGAGGTCCTTGGCGGTGGGGGAGCTCCAGCACTTAGAAGGTGGGTGGGGGTTGGAGGGAGAGTCGTATTCTTCAGGGACCAGGAAGGAGAAAGGTAGGTAGACTTGGGAAGATGGGAAAACTCCTGACTAGTAGTTTCAATTTTCTTAACAGTATGAATTGAAGCAATTAGCTATGAAAGCAGAAGAGGGGTATGTTGGTAGAGAAGATGGGAGGAGGTGTGAGATGGTTTTAGGAAAGATGGAAACTCGCACCAGACAGAAACCCAGTTGAGTGAAGTGTAAAATGTTAAGAGCTCATTTGAGGTCTGTGGTCATGAATCAAAGCCAAGTGGGCTCGTGGTGTGATGTTCTCTGATCACAGCCCGATGGCTGCTCAGTGGCAGCACACTAAAAGGCGGGTAATGGAGTTCACATGGATGAGGGAGGGAGGTGCCAGGGAGTGGTATCGAATCTAAACTGGACTTGGAAGAAGTGGCGCCTGGATGGGATGATGGAGAGAGAGAAAGTGGCCACAGGACAGGGGCCTGGCTAGCACCCCACTCACTGGGGGCCTCCCGTCCCTGCAGAGGCTCCAACCAAGCCCATCACGGTGACGGTAGAGGAGCAGCGGAGCCAGAGCGTGCGTCCTGGCACTGACGTCACTTTCATCTGCACAGCCAAGAGCAAGGTGGGCAGGGCGGGGAGTGGCCATCAGGAAGGCTGTCTTCTGGGGTCTCTGAGTGCCACCCGTAACCCCCATCCCATACCCCTGCCCTGCCTGCAGTCTCCAGCTTACACCCTGGTGTGGACCCGCCTGCACAATGGGAAACTACCAGCCCGAGCCATGGATTTCAATGGCATCCTGACCATTCGCAATGTCCAGCCAAGTGATGCGGGCACCTACGTGTGCACCGGCTCCAACATGTTCGCCATGGACCAGGGCACAGCCACGCTGCATGTGCAAGGTACACTGTTCATGTCCATGCCTGACCCACCCGCTCCCAGCCTTCTCCCATGCCCCGCAAGACTAGCAAACTTCTTTATTCAATGACAGTTTCTGAGCATCCACAGTCTGCCAGGTCCTGGCCTAGATTCTAAAGAAGCAGTGGCGAATAGGAGCTCTAGTAAGGTGACAATAAGCATGGAAATAAACAAATGAATTACACACAGTGATGCATGCTGGGATAGGCATAAACCATGATGGGAAAGTGAGAAACGAGATGGGAGAAGGGTGAGCTACTCTACATGGGGTGGTCAGGGAGGGCCTCTCTGAGGAGGTGACATCTGAGCTGAGACCTGAAGGAAGGAAACGTTCCCTGCCACTGAAAGAGCTGGCAGAGAATGTTCTTGGCAGAGGAGGTGTCACATGCAAAGGCCCTGAAACAGGAGTATGTTGATGTGTTTGAGGAATGGAAAGGCCAGTGTGGCTGGCGCTGTGGCAATGGGGTGAGTGAGGAACTTGAAGATGTAGGCAGAGGCGAATGCAGCATCTCCGTGGGGGATCACAGCAGGGAGTTGGAGTTTTATCCTAGAAGTGATAGGGAGCCACAAACAGGAAGTAACAAGATCCTATTAACATTTCAAAAGCTCCCACTGGCTGCTCTATGGACAAACAGCCATTAGGGGCTTGAGAGGAAGCACAGAGAGCAGCAAGGAGGCTCTTGCCTGTCCGTCAGACGATATGTTCTGACCATGTGTTCTTTCTCCTCCCCCATCAGCCTCGGGCACCCCATCTGCCCCCACAATCTCTATCCACCCACCACAGCTCACAGTGCAGCCTGGGCAGACGGCCGAGTTCCGCTGCAGTGCCACGGGGAACCCCATGCCCACCGTAGAGTGGACAGGTGAGGCTGTGGCAGGAATGACATCCAGAACCTGGCTCTGCCGATTGTGGAAGCCAAGGGCAGGAGGCTAGTCTGTGGGGCCTGCAACTTCAGGTGGGCCCAGTAATGCCAGTCCCAGTGGGTGCTGACTCTACTTTTCCATGTCAGGGGGCCCCGGCGGCCAGCTCCCTCAGAAGGCACAAATCCATAGGAATATCCTGCGTCTGCCAGCCATTGAGCCCTCAGATCAAGGCCAGTACCTGTGCCAAGCCCAAAACGGCGTCGGGCAGCATGTGGCCAGGGCTGTGCTCCACGTGCACGGTGAGAGGACAGGGCCGAGGGGGCGGCTGGGAACATATGGGCAGCACAGAGAAGTTCTCACAGGGCTCTGTCTGCAGGGGGCAATGGGCCTAGGGTCCAGGTGAGCCCAGAGAGAACCCAGGTGCATGAAGGCCGCACTGTCAGGCTGTACTGCAGAGCCGCAGGTGTGCCCAGTGCCACCATCACCTGGAGGAAGGAAGGGGGCAGCCTTCCCCAACAGGTAAGGAAATCCATCCAGGCCTGGCCCATGAGCTCAGCAGAGTCCCAGCATTGGCCACCTGCACTTCCTACCTCATCTCCTCTTCTGGTTCCCTTCATTTCCAAGATGGTCGCCTGCTCAGACATCCTCCCGGCAGGTGGTAGCTGTCAACCTCGTGGTTTGCTGTCTGGCTCCATCCCTCTTGGGGTCCAGCTGAGCCCTAATGTTGGCTCTGTGCTTGCCTCTACCTTTTATGCCCCTTCATCCACCCGTGCCATGCCAGCCTGCCTCGGCCCCTCTGGCGGCGGCTCACCCTTCTCACTGTGTGGCAGGCCCGGTCCGAGCACACAGACATCGCCACACTGCTCATCCCGGCCATCACAGCTGCTGACTCCGGCTTCTACCGCTGTGTGGCCACCAGCCCTGCGGGCACTGCGGAGGCCCGGATCCAAGTCATTGTTCTTCCAGGTGTGGGTCCTCTGGGGGCTAAAAGAGTGGGGAGGGCAAGCCAGGGCTCCCCTGAGGCCTACTCACTCCCCTTCTGCCCCCAGCTTCAGGTGCCAGCTCCGTGCCAGTCAGGATTGAGTCCTCATCACCTTCCGTGACCGAAGGGCAGACATTAGATCTCAACTGTGTGGTGTCAGGGCTGGGCCAAGCCCAGGTCACATGGTACAAGCGAGGGGGCAGTCTGCCTCCCCACGCCCAGGTACGAGGGACCCTGAGCCTGTGGCAGGGGATCTGGGGGTGGTCTTGTACGTGGCGAGGCCTCACACAGCCCTTGCCCTCTCCACGAGCAGGGGCCAGCCCTTCTCTCCCACTCCAACTTCTGGCACAGGACAGCTCTCTGGAGCCAGTGAGAGCTTGATGAATGACTCATTGAGGCTCAAAGGGGAATGGTGACCACGGCCCCCTCCCCATCCTCACATACCTCTGTTCTCACCTGGCCCAGATTCATGGCTCCCGGCTACGGCTCTCCCAAGTTTCCTCAGCTGATTCTGGAGAATACGTGTGCCGAGTGAAGAACGGGTCAGGCTCCAAGGAAGCCTCCATCACCATCTCTGTCCTTCATGACACCCATTCAGGCCCCAGCTACACCCCAGGTGAGAAGCCAGGTGGGGCTGGGCAGAGAGATCCCACCCTGGGATCTCTTCACTATTCTTAGGGAAGGTGCCTGTGGCCTCTTTGGGGACATCAGGACAAGAGGGGGCACTAGGCAGGCTTTGACTCTCCACTCCCTGCTTGAGGAGATGAGGAGACTAAGGTTGGAAATAAGGTTGACCTGGCTTACCTGGGACCCCATCATGAGGGCACTGTTTTCAGAATTCATCAGTAAGCAGCAGAATCTGGGTTAAACACTGAGTTGGGAGTCAGGCTGACCTGGGTTCAAATCCTAGCTCTACCCCTTCTCAGCTTCGAATGGGTTATTTTGCCTTTTGGGGCCTCAGTTTCCTCATCTGTGAAATAAGGACAATGCCACTACCATGTGGAGTGAAAACATGGCAGACATTCTGTGGAAGGGAGTTGTGGCCCTAATGTCTGCATCGTCTGGCTTAGCCTGGGCACTAAAGGACTCTGGTTCCCTACAGGCCAGAGCAGCTATCACAGATCAAGGTGTGAGCGAATGGGCCTTGAACTCTGAGTTGGAGGTGGGGGAGGGAAGAAGGGGTATGGCTGGCCATGCTGAGAGGAAGAGCATGGTCCCAGGCCCTGAAAGGCCTCCCATCTGACCCAGCTCCTGTGTGCCCTTCTGTTACTCAGCTCCTGGCGGAGCCCCGGCTCGGGGCAACACCCAGCCCATCCGCATCGAGTCTTCCTCCTCCCATGTGGCTGAAGGGCAGACCCTGGATCTGAACTGTGTGGTGCCTGGGCAGGCCCATGCCCAGGTCACATGGCACAGGCGTGGGGGCAGCCTCCCCGCTAGGCACCAGGTACAGAAGCCCCCCCAGGGCCAGCTTGCCAGAGGGGTTGGATAGGGTCGCTCTGGCCCCCTCCCAACCTTCCCTGTTTGCGCTCAGACCCATGGCTCGCTGCTGCGGCTGCACCAGGTGTCCCCGGCTGACTCAGGAGAGTATGTGTGCCGCGTAGTCCTTGGCTCTGGGCCCCTGGAGGCCTCTGTCCTGGTCACCATCGAGGCTGCTGGCTCCAATGCTGGCTCCATCCCTGGTGAGTGACCACCTATAACAAGGCAAGCTGGAGGAGGCCGAGACCCTTCCAAGGTGCTGAGGTCCTAGGGACTCCTGTTGTGACGTGGGGCAGGAGGCCCACACTGGAGCTAGCCGCAGGGCCCAGCCCAGGCAGACTCCACTCCTCTGAGTAATCCACCACCTCTTGTCCTGATGTCCCCGAAGAGGCTGCTGCCTCCTCTTCCTCTCTCCCAGCCTCAACTACCCTCATCTCTCCCGCTTCCTCGGTCCTCTCTGCAAAGCTTCACCCCTGCCTCAGCCTTCCTTGAGGACATCAAGCCCAGGCCACAAAACCCCTGAGGCCTGGCCTCAGAAGACAAAGCTGAGCTGGCTGCAAGGGGGCAGTTCTTTCCGTCTCTTCTGAAGGCCATCTACTACCCTCACCCCTGTCCCCACAGCCCCAGGACCTGTCCCACCTGTCAGGATCGAGTCCTCATCCTCCACAGTGGCTGAGGGGCAGACCCTGGATCTGAGCTGTGTGGTGGCAGGACAGGCCCATGCCCAGGTCACGTGGTACAAGCGTGGCGGCAGCCTCCCTGCCCGGCACCAGGTACGTGTTGGTAGAAAGGTGGGAGAGGGCCAGCCAGGCCGTGGACAGTGGGTCGCAGGGTTCCTGGCTCCTGAGCTAAGCGGCTGGCAGTTTGGGAGTTTGGGAGCGGGGAAAGGGAGGTGCATCTGCTTGAGCTCTGGGAAGCCTCTCTCTCACACCCTGTGCTCATGCTGCCCAGGTCCGCGGCTCCCGCCTCTACATCTTCCAGACATCACCAGCTGACGCAGGCGAGTACGTTTGCCGGGCCAGCAATGGTGTGGAGGCCTCCATCACAGTCACAGTAACTGGGACCCAGGGGGCCAACTTTGCCTACCGTGAGTAGGGCTACCAGGCTGGGCTGGGATGGAGAAAGGGAGTAGTGGGGAAGGACTGGAGTGACCTGGTGACTGTCTTCTTGCTCAGCTCCTGCTGGCACCCAGCCCATCCGCATCGAGTCCTCCTCCTCCCACGTGGCTGAAGGGCAGACCCTGGATCTGAACTGCGTGGTGCCTGGGCAACCCCACGCCCAGGTCACATGGCATAAGCGTGGGGGCAGCCTCCCTGCCCGGCACCAGGTACAGGACTGGAGGATAGGTGGACCAAGAAGGTGACAGGAGGGAGGCCCCTGGGTGCTGAGGTCAGGGATGGGGAATGCTGGAGGTTCCTCTGAGATGAGAAGGCTTGGACCGCATTGACCATTAGCTATTCTTTTTTCTGTATTTTATAGAATTTAGGATGCTATTGATTGTAAAGTGCACCATTATTTTATGTGCCTCTAAGAGGGGAAAAGCTGCTATTTGCAATTGTAAGATTATTTATCGTAAGACGCATCTGGACTTCAGAAATATTAGAAGGTGTGTCAGCATTGATACAGTATTAGAGTCTGCCCAGGTCACCATGGTGCTTCCCAGCCACCCCCAACTCCTGGAATGAGACCCCATCTTCCACACCCATAAACAGGACAGAGCTGGTGCTGAGGCCCTGGGGGTCAGAGAGTGAGGCAGGTTTGCAGGTTATAAGTACAAGAGTCCTGTAGTCCCCTCTGACCTCACCTCCATTCCGGCCAGACCCATGGCTCGTTGCTGAGACTACACCAGGTGTCCCCAGTCGACTCGGGCGAGTACGTGTGCCGCGTGGTGGGTGGCTCAGTTCCTTTGGAGGCCTCTGTCCTGGTCACCATTGAGCCTGTAGGCTCTGTGCCTGGTGAGTGGCACTGGGGGGAGGGGAGGGGGGCAGGGCTGGGGGACCCCACCGGAGGAGACTCCCCACTCCAGCAGTGGCAGGATCCCATGAGATCAATAGCCTCTACCTTCACTCATTGACCCATCCTGCTCTCCTCCCAGCTGGGGGTTGACCCTCTGCCCTCTGTCCTCAGCACTGGGGGTTACCCTCCCAATCCGGATTGAGTCGTCCTCCTCACACGTGGCTGAAGGGCAGACCCTGGATTTGAACTGCCTGGTTTCTGGGCAGGCCCACGCCCAGGTCACGTGGCACAAGCGCGGGGGCAGCCTCCCTGCCCGGCATCAGGTAGGAAGCAGGGAGCTAATGTGGGGGTTGGGGGGGAGAGGGGGCTGAAGGATCCTCGTGACTACAGAATAAGGAGCACATGCTTTGAATTCACGCATATTCGAGTTCAGGTGCTATTCCCTGCCTCTGGCCTGCTGTGTGGCTTTAGGCCAGCCATTTGACCTTTCCTGGTCCTCAGTGTCCTCGTCTGTCAAATGTGCTCATGCTGCCCACTTCACCTGCCCTGTAGCACATCAACAAATGCTGGTCCCCTACTTCTTTCCCGACACTGGGACAGGGGAATCGAAGGGTCACAAATGGTGGTCCTCCCTGGAACAGCTTTCCTCAAGCTTTAGCTGGGGGGCCGGGCTGTGAGGGGCAAGGGAATAGGGCAGGAGTCTGGCTGTGAGCCCCAGTTCCCAGCTCTGACCCTGCTGCCCTCCTACCCCTCCCAGGTACATGGCTCAAGGCTGCGGCTGTCCCAGGTGACTCCAGCTGACTCCGGAGAGTATGTGTGCCGTGTGGGCAGCAGCTCAGGCACTCAGGAAGCCTCAGTCCTCGTCACCATCCAGCAGCACCCCGGCCCCTCCCACTGTGAGTGTCTCAGGTGTCATAGCAAATGGCAGAGGCAGCTATGGCCTCTCCACCCTCAACGGCTCCCACACCTTGCCTCCCATCTCACCCTCCCAGCCCAGAGTGTGGTGTACCCCGTCCGCATCGAGTCCTCCTCAGCCTCCCTGGCCAATGGACATACCCTGGACCTCAACTGCCTAGTGGCCAGCCAAGCCCCCCACACCATCACCTGGTATAAGCGTGGAAGCAGCCTACCCAGCCGACACCAGGTACCAGCCAGCACACAGCGGGGACAAAAGCTGGACACACTGGCCCCAACAGGAATCAAGAGGCACTCTCAGCACCTCTCTGTGCTCATTCAGTCATTCAACAAACATTGAATGTTCTTGTACATGGACTCTGGACCGTTGTTGAGGATACAGAGATAAGTCCTTCCAGCCTCAGTTGAATCCTGTATTTTAGCACAATAGTCTATGATTCACTCATTCACTCCATTTCCCCAAGAGCCTGCTCCAGGCCAAGTCCTGCGCCCGGTGCTAAGTATCCTAAATGGAATGAGCAGGTGCCTGCTCCCAGGAAGCTCGTGGGCTAGAAGATAAGGCAGACATGCCACCTGACAACAGTGTGATAGGAGCCGTCGCAGGGTACTGTGAAGTTGCTGGGGAGAGCTGCAGCGGGCTTTCTGCAGGGCGATGGGAGAGAATAGTTCACAGGCTAGAGGCGCTGTCCTCCCCAGTCCACATCCTCAAGAAGGCCACTGAGGGAGTTCTGAAGGAGGCCAGGGTGGGGGTCGGCCCCAGGCAAGGCAGGGAGGCTCCTAGAGTCCAGCGGCAGCTGCAGTGCTGAGACATGGAGGTGCTGCCCCCACCCACTGATACCTGTTCCCCCTCAGATCGTGGGCTCCCGGCTACGGATCCCCCAGGTGACGCCAGCGGACTCGGGCGAGTACGTGTGTCATGTCAGTAATGGTGTCGGGTCCCAGGAGACCTCGCTCATTGTCACCATCCAGGGCAGCGGCTCCTCCCACGGTGAGAGCTCATAAGGCCGGGTGTCCAGGAAGCGGGTGTAGGGGGAGGCACAGAGGTCCCTGGCATCGGCATCGTCTGACTCTAGCTACATCTGACCCTCTCTGTCCTCAGTGCCCAGTGTCTCCCCACCAATCAAAATCGAGTCCTCGTCCCCCGCAGTGGTCGAAGGGCAGACCTTGGACCTGAACTGTGTGGTCGCTGGGCAGCCCCAGGCCACCATCACGTGGTACAAGCGTGGGGGCAGCCTTCCCACCCGACACCAGGTACAGAGTGGAGCTTAGCGGTGGGGATGGGACCTTTGCCTCCTGGGGTGGGCAGATCAGGGACAGCCCCATGTGCAAAGAACCCAAAGCATTCCATGGCAGTCCCAAGGCTGTCCTCCCTCCCACCCTGGGTGGAGAGTGGGCAGCCTCAGCAAGCCTTACGAGAGAGGCTTGGGAGGCTGACCCAGCCAGTAACTCCTCGGCCCCTCAACTCCCTCTCCCCCTCCTTCCCCATCCCACCCACCTCCTCCTCCCCAGGCCCACGGCTCCCACCTGAGGCTATACCAGATGTCCGTGGCCGACTCCGGTGAGTACGTGTGCAGAGCAAACAACAACATCGATGCCCGGGAAGCTTCCATCATGGTCTCGGTCTCCCCCAACGCCGGCAGCCCTTCCGGTGAGTCTGAAGAAGGCCCTGGAAGGAATCAGGAGTGTCCAATACCAAGGCCACTAGCCACATGTGGCAATTAAATTAGTTAAAATTTAAAATTCACATCCTCGTATTTCAGGTACTCAATGGCTACACCCAGCTAGTGCAGACAGAACACTTCTGTCACCGCAGAAAGCTTATGACTGTTGTGAGGACTAAATGAGTTAATATGCAAGAAGTGCTTAGAATAGTGCCTGGCACACCGTAAAGGCTCAACAAGTGTGAACTATTATTACCTTGGGGTGGGGGTTTCTGTGGCTGAGGAGTCCTCCTACCCAATCGTTCTCAAGTCTGATGATAGCCAAAGACCCGACTGGATGTTTCTGTGCCCCCAGTCCCTGGCAGTGCTGTGCCCATCAGAATTGAGTCATCATCTTCACATGTGGCCGAAGGGCAGACCCTGGATCTGAACTGCGTGGTCCCTGGACAGGCCCACGCCCAAGTCACGTGGCACAAGCGCGGGGGCAGCCTCCCTGCTCACCACCAGGTATGGCAGTTTGGGGACAGGAAGTAATGGGAGGGCTGCTGGATGCGGAGGCCCTAACTGGAGGCCTGTCCCCCAAGCCCTGTCCAGGAAGGCCTAAGAGCCCCTCTAGGGTGCAGTACCTGCCCAGGTTAGAGTTTAGTCCCTACCCCAGGCCTTCAGGGATTCTGATTGCCATGTTTGCTCCTCTGTCTCCCTGTCTTGTCCCCACTTAGACCCACGGCTCACGGCTTCGGCTGCACCAGGTGTCCCCAGCTGACTCGGGAGAGTACGTGTGCCGTGTGGTGAGCAGCTCTGGCCCCCTGGAGGCCTCGGTCCTGGTTGCCATCGAGGCCTCTGGCTCTAGTGCTGTTCCTGTCCCTGGTGAGGGTCCCTGCAATGGGGCTGGGAGGTTGGACAAAGGAGGAAGGGAGGGGACGAGCAGGTCACATGGAGTGAAGCTCTAGGGCCCGACAGCATAGACTTGGGAGTCCGGCATGTTTGGACTTGAGTCCCAGCTCCTTTGTCCACACTCTGAGGTGTGGCACAAGGGACTTCTCTGCGTTTCATTTTCCTCATCTGTAAAGTGGGGGCAATCGAGCTCTTGCAACAATTACCTGAGTTCCCTAAAGGCTGGAACTGTACATCAAGGCATATGAGAGGGTGACTTTTGGGTGATGCCCTGATAAACATCTTTTATATTCGTGGTGGTACATTAGGGAAAAAATAGCAACACATCACACCTGCCATGATTTCCCAGAAATCAGTGCCTATAATGAGGCTAAGTATTTAAGGTTTTTTTTTTAAGTAAATCATTCAAAAGGAAAATACAATGATCAGCACACGGCCGTGGCTGACACGTGAGAGCAGTACATGAGGTGCTAATAAACACAACACAGCACTTACTAGGTGCTGGGCCCTGTTATATTTTCACATATTAACCCGTTTCATCCTCGCAATAATGCTTGGGGGTAGGTATGATTGTGCTCTCCATTTTACAGATGGGGAAACTGAGGCAGAGAGGTGAAATAGCTTTCCAAACATCACACAACTAAGAAATGGCAGAGCTGGGTTTTGAACCCCAGCAGTGTGGCCCCAGAGTCTGGGTTCTTAGCGACACACTGCTACTCGAGTTTCAGTAATCTGTGTGGAGGTGCCTGGCCCTGAGTCCTGGCCACCAGTGGTACTCGGAGCACAGGAAGAGCACAGATGGTGGGGTCAGCATCTGGAGTGGGGCTGGAAGGATGAGGCACCTCTACCCCCTAGGCTAGCCCAGGTGCTCCAGGCCTTGGGATAGGAAGGGGGAATCCAAGCCACCTTCCCATGGTCGCTGGTCAGAACATCTGGGCACCCAGGAGTGGGGCTGAGGGCACAGGGGTGAGGGTCCCAGCTCCCTGACCTCTTCCTGTGCCCCAGCCCCAGGCAGAGTCTCACCCATTCGCATCGAGACCTCCTCCTCCCACGTGGCTGAAGGGCAGACTCTGGATCTGAAGTGCGTGGTGCCAGGACAGGCCCACGCCCAGGTCACGTGGCACAGGCGCGGGGCCAGCCTTCCTGCCCGGCACCAGGTATGGGGGCTGGAGAAAGCAGGATGTGGACACTTCCTACCCCACCCCTGCCTGGGCAGAGCTGCAGAAATCCAGCCCAGGAGGGAAGGTGGCCCTAACATGCGGAGCTTCAGGGAAATTACAGCGGGAGAGTACTGGGGGTCAAGAGGTCAACAACAGGCTGGGTCCAGCAGGGCTACCACTGGCTCCCCAGCACCTTGGTGCAAATTAAAAAAGGACACCTCTTACTCAAGACACTGGGTTTCCTCCCACCAGAACAAATGTCTCAATAAATGTACTCCACAATGTCTAGTGTCAAAGGGGGTTGCCTTTGACAAGATGTAGCTTATATAACTGTACAGGACAGCCCTGGGATACAGGCACCAGAGGGCTAGGGAGGGCATCTTAAGGCCTTGGCCTCTGGCTCCCAGCTCACTCTCCCCACTCTTACTCTGACTTTGGCCAGGTCCATGGCCCCCTGCTGAGGCTGAACCAGGTGTCCCCAGCTGACTCTGGCGAGTACTCATGTCAAGTGACAGGCAGCTCAGGCACCCTGGAGGCTTTTGTCCTGGTCACAATTGAGGCCTCCAACCCAGGCCCCATTCCTGGTGAGTGATGGCAGCCATGGGCGATGCAGGGGCATAGGCTTGGGGGACCCTTTCTGGCCTTGCTCCTCCCTGCTCTCCCAGTGGGGTTCCAGCTCATGAAGACCCTCCAGCCCCTCCTTCCAACCACTGGGGACCAGTGCCAGGTCTTATCTCGCATCTTGGCCCCCAGGGAATGAAGACCCTTCTTTATGTTAATGGCGCGCAGCTATGTCAATCACTCTCAAGCCACTGCACCTCCAGGAGAATCAGTTGGCTTTCACTGTCACCACCTTAGGTTCCTGCCTGACCCCCGAGAGCCTTGCCTTTCTCACCCACTCATTGTACCCACAGCCCCAGGACTGGCCCAGCCCATCTACATCGAGGCCTCCTCATCCCACGTGGCTGAAGGGCAGACCTTGGACCTGAACTGCGTGGTGCCTGGGCAGGCCCATGCCCAGGTCACATGGTACAAGCGTGGGGGCAGCCTCCCTGCCCGGCATCAGGTACAAGGGCCAGGGTGGGGCAGTCCCAGGGCAGGCAAGGTTTGACCTGCAGTTGCCTGCTACGCCCCAAACCTCATGCAAACCCTGGCCCGCTGGGGGGCCCTAGGGGAGAAAATATTTTTTGCAGGGAAGAGTCCACCAGCCTGGGAGTTGAGAACCCTGGGTCTTTCTCCTGGCTCTGCCACTGAATTATTTCCTGAGTCACTTTCCTCTGTAAAGTGGGTGGGTTGGATGTGCAGGAGTCTGTAAATGAAGCTCATCCACACCAGCTGAAGTCCTGAGCTCCTGAGACCCAAGGGAGAACTCTTGGGCACTGACATAGCTGGGCTTAGGGATTGGTCCTGTCCAAATACTTTGGCCTGACGGCTGCCCCCTCCTCGCTCCGACAGACCCACGGCTCCCAGCTGCGGCTCCACCACGTCTCCCCTGCCGACTCCGGCGAGTATGTGTGCCGCGTGGTTACCAGTGCAGGCCCTGAGCAGGAAGCCTCCTTCACAGTCACTGTCCCACCCAGCGCAGGGTCCTCCTACCGTGAGTGTGGCAGATGCCATGGCAGGGGCAGAAGGGGAGACTTGAGCTCAGCAGGGAGGTTGAGCCATCCCTGCTGAGCCCAGCCCTCTGCCTGCCTCGTTCCCCAGGCCTTAGGAGTCCTGTCATCTCCATTGACCCGCCCAGCAGTACCGTGCAGCAAGGCCAGGACGCCAGCTTCAAGTGCCTCATCCATGATGGGGCAGCCCCTGTCAGCCTTGAGTGGAAGACTCGGAACCAAGAGCTGGAGGGTGAGCCAGGCGGGGTGGTTGGGGCTGGAGGCAGGTGTGAATGCATAGCAATCACCACTGTGGGTGGCAGAGGCCAAGATGGTACCCAATTCACAGTGTAGTCCTGGTAGAGTCCTTCCCTTCTGGGGCCTCAGTGTCCCCATCTGGACGAGAGGGGTTTGACCCAGGAGTCTCCAAGGACTCTCATCTGCCATCTGTGGCCCTCTGAGCTGGACACACACATGAGCTAGAGAGGTCAAGAGCATGAAGCAGAGGTGTAGCCACTGGCACCAAGGCACAAGGACACCCTCACTGACCATACCCTCCCCAATGTCGACCCCACAGACAACGTCCATATTAGTCCCAACGGCTCCATCGTCACCATCGTGGGTACCCGGCCCAGCAACCATGGTCCCTACCGCTGCGTGGCCTCCAATGCCTATGGTGTGGCCCAGAGTGTCGTGAACCTCAATGTACACGGTGAGGAGGGTCAACTCCATGGGCTCTGGCATCCTGTTTCAGCCCTGACTCCAAATCAGAACCTCCAGGTTTAAGTCCTGCCTCTGATACTGCCTCCCTCTTGGGCATTCTCCATCTCTGAGCCTCAGTGTCCACATTGGTGCAGTGAGGAGACTAGTGCCCACCGGGCAGTTACTGAGAAAGGGGCCACAACAGTGAGCGTGTCCGACAGAGCCCTGCATATGCATCAACAGTGTCATTCCTCTGGGCAGGGCCCCCTACAGTGTCTGTGCTCCCCGAAGGCCCTGTGCGGGTGAAAGTGGGAAAGGCTATCACCCTGGAGTGTGTCAGTGCTGGGGAGCCCCGCTCTTCTGCTCGCTGGACCCGGATCGGCGCCCCCAACAACCTGGAGCAGCAGACGTTTGGGCTTGTGGACAGCCACACGATGCTGCAGGTAAGGCATGGCTTCCCCCAGCCAGGGGCCAGGGCCATTTCATCTCTGGGTCTGAGGCCCAACAGGGCCCATCCTTGAGCAGATGCTTGGAGGAAAGTGTTGGATGGGCAGATGGATGATGGATGGATGGAGAGAGAAAGGGTGAGATGGGATAGGTAGATGGTGGGTACAGTGGAAGATGGGTGGATGTATGGATGTGTAAGTAGATGGGTGGGGGGTAGGTTGATGGGAAGGTTGGGGGTTGGGGGGGCGGGTTGGTGGAAGATCGGTAGATGGGTGAGTAGGTGGATGAATAAGTGGTGGGTTGATGGACATGTAGGTGGATGCACTAATGGAATGTCTAGAGTGTTAGCCCTCAAGCAGCCAGTCAAATAGGAAGGTTAAAAATGAAAGGAAGAGTAGAATAAAGAGGTAAAACCAAGCCAAAGCTGGGGGCGGATGCCAAGGTCCCTCCTCAGTGCCCATGCCACCAGCCTCCTTTCTTTCTTCCAGATTTCATCAGCTAAACCATCAGATGCGGGTACCTATGTCTGCCTCGCCCAGAATGCACTAGGTACAGCACAGAAGCAGGTGGAGGTGATTGTGGACACGGGCGCCGTGACCCCAGGGGCCCCCCAGGTCCAAGTTGAAGAAGTCGAGTTGACTGTGGAAGCTGGACACACGGCCACCCTGCGCTGCTCAGCTACAGGTGTGGACAGGGGCTGGGACACAGGACAGGCAGAGCAGTGGTGCCCTGGGGCCTGCATTTTAGACACAAGAAATCTGAAGTCGGTGTCATGTCTGGGGAGGGGACTCCGCTCCTGGCATCTCACAGTGATGGCTAAGGCAGAGGTCCCCAACATTTTTGGCATCAGGGACCGGTTCTCCTATGAGAATCTAATACCTGATGATCTGAGGTGGAGCTGAGGCGGTGATGCTAGTCCTGGGGAGCGGCTGCAAACACAGATGAAGCTTCACTCGTTAGCCCACTGCTCACCTCCTGCTGTGTGGCCCAATTCCTAATAGGCCACGGACCAGTACCGGTCCATGGCCCAAGGGTTGGAGACCCCTGGGCTAAGGTGCTTACTTCATGCCTCCTATGAAGTCACAAGGTCACCTAATTCCCTTCCTCACCATCCCTACTCCCAGTTGGTCTCCGGAACAGCCTTGCAATCTCCACTCTCTTCTACTCCATTCAACAGGCAGCCCCACGCCCACCATCCACTGGTCTAAGCTACGCTCCCCGCTGCCCTGGCAGCACCAGCTTGAAGGTGACACACTGGTCATCCCCCGGGTAGCCCAGCAGGACTCAGGCCAGTACATCTGCAATGCCACTAGCCCCGCTGGATATGCTGAGGCCACCATCGTCCTGCACGTGGAGAGTAAGGCACCCATCCTCCCTCTTTGGTCTACCTTGTCCATACTGTATGGAGGTCTGAGCCCACCCACCAGGGTATGCCCTGGACAGAACTCCAGAAACTCCACCTAGACGACCCCATGCACCTCAGGCCCCCAGAGCCTGCCCTAGCCTAAACCCACATTTCCTCTTGGGACCTTTGCTTTCCTCATCCCTGGTCCTCAGGGCTCACCCTTCACTTTCCCTTGTCCTGTGGCAGGTCACCTGCTCCCCTCCTGACATCTGTTCTTTCCTTGCCCACCCCCCACCTCTGTGTCCCCCTACCCTAGGCCCACCATATGCCACCACAGTCCCTGAGCACGCTTCGGTGCGGGCAGGAGAAACGGTGCAGATCCAGTGCCTGGCTCATGGGACACCCCCACTCACCTTCCAGTGGAGCCGTGTGGGTGGCAGCCTCCCTAGGAGAGCGACCGCCAGGAACGAGATGCTGCGCTTTGAGCCTGTGGCCCCCGAGGACTCAGGAAGCTACCGCTGCCAGGTCACCAACAGGGTGGGCTCAGCGGAGGCCTTTGCCCAGGTGCTCGTCCAAGGTGAGCAGGCCAGCTCAGGTTGGACAGAAGGAGGTCAGCCTTCCTCCCAGCCCTTCACTTACCCAACAACTGGCACCTGGGACCCTCACTTGGGGCACAAAGGCCTCCCTCCATTACCCCACCTGGAATGCCTTCCTTTCTCCCGTTCTCCAAGACCCGAGGCAGGCCCGCCTCCTCCAGGAAGACCCCCATCACTGTGTTCTCAGCAGCTCTGGTTCTCATGGCTGCATCCCTTTCTTGGCGAGGACTTCACACTGATGAAAGCTATTATGTGTACATAAGTGCCCCAGCCTTCTTCACTTGCCAGTCTAAGGACACTCGGGGCAGGGCCCATACCCAGTCACTTTAGCAGCCCCAGGTTTGTCCACCACAGGACCCAGAAGAAGCTGGGTAAATGCTGGACAGTGATGGCAATGCTTATGTGACAGGGTGGCACTGGCACACCCAGCGTTTTGGTGGCGCTCCAAAGAAACCAGCATCTCCACCGTCTCCTGTGTCAATGACACAAACCGAATAAGTGCTGTTGGGCCCCCAGTTCTAGAAGCAGAAAAGCATTTGGCCCATTGGTCAAGAGCCTGGGCTACAATGAGCCTGAGTTCAGTGCACAGCTCTGTACACAACTTGATAGTTATGTGACAGTGGCCGGGTCAGTTAACCTCAGGCTTTAGTTTCATCATCTGTAAAGTGGAGAGAACAATCCCAGCACATAGGCCGACTTAGAGAGATACACATATGTAAAGGCTGTGGCACACAGTAGGCACTTATTAAAGGATGATAATGTGCATCTGCACTCATCCTCCCATCAGTCCCTGCCACAAGGACATGCAGGTGCCTTCACCATGACCGTGGGTGCTCTGTTGTGAGACAAGAGCCAGATTAGTCTTGTCCTTTAGGCACTTTCTCGAAGTATCTAAATCTTTCCAAGACTGACCCCTCCCACTCGTGCCTTGAGCTGCACACTCTTCCAGAAGACCAGGAGCCCAGCATTCCAAGGCTCATGTATGTGTTGATTGAATAACTGCACAAGTGAACAAATGAGCAAATCTGTCAATGAAAGGTCTTTGACCCTGGCCAGAGGCTACCAGGAGAAGACCATCCCATGAATGTTAGGATGGGGGCTTCCTGGGTCCTAGGCTGGTGTCAGGGATGACACACACACACACTCACTCACTCACTCACACAGATCCTCATCATGTCCCCACAGGCTCCTCTGGCTTTCTCCCCGCCACCCCAGCAGGATCCACACCCACTGTTCAGGTCACTCCTCAGCTGGAGACCAAGAGCATAGGGGCCAGCGTGGAGTTCCACTGTGCTGTGCCCAGTGACCAGGGCACCCAGCTCCGATGGATCAAGGAAGGGGGCCAACTGCCTCCTGACCATAGCGTGCAGGACGGGGTGCTCCGGTGAGTGGGGATGGGACGGGTACCCCAGCCCAAAGTGCACACTGGGGCTCAACATGAAAGAATGTCCTTGGGCAAGTCACTTCACCTTGCTGAGCTTTGGTGTTCTCAGCTGTACGATAGGTTACATGAGACCAAAATTAGGTTATCTAAAGCACTTAACACTGCCTAGCACAGGGAAGGCCTTCAGCAAACAGTGACCCATGTTTGTATTGTTAGAGGAAAGAGAAGAGGCTCTGAGGGCAAATACATACACACGACCTGGATCCCAGCCCTACTACTTGATGTGTGATCTTGACCTCTAGACCATACCGTCTTGGTCTAAAATGGGTGTGGTGACACCCACCCTGCCTATCTGCCTACCTACCTTGCATGGTTGCTGGGAGTCGGGAAGTTGACACCGTGTGCTGATCTCTGAAGGCTTTGAACTCCTATGCAGTTACAAAGCAGTCTCATCGATGGTTTTTATTTACTAATAGTGTACTCTGTTTTCTTTACAGAATCCAGAACTTGGACCAGAGTTGCCAAGGGACATATATTTGCCAGGCCCATGGACCATGGGGACAGGCCCAGGCCAGTGCCCAGCTGGTTGTCCAAGGTAAGAGGGTAACTTCAGGCCTCTGCTAAGAGCAGGGGGACAGATGAGGGGCACAGGGACCATGTTCCCCAGGAAGCCCATTGGCACAGTGTATACAAATGAAGAGAACGATTCCACTGTGTCCAGCATAGAGTAGGGGGGCTTGACAGATGTTGTAGGAGAAGGAGGCAGAAAGGATGTGGGTCGAGAGAGTAGGTGCTCATACAGACCAATGAAGAATGACAGTGGGTACACAAGTGAGTAAAGGAATAAAAAGAAGAGCAAACAGGAGAGTATGTTAGTGATCGAATGCATGAGAACGCGAATGAAGAAATGAATGAAAGCCTCAGGCCCCAGTGCTCACCTTTTCCTGGGCCCTCAGGCCAGGCCTGCAGCAGGCCAGCCTCACACTGCCTTTGCCTCCTCCCACCCTCAGCCCTGCCTTCGGTGCTCATCAACATCCGGACCTCCGTGCAGACTGTGGTGGTGGGCCATGCTGTGGAGTTCGAGTGCCTGGCCCTGGGTGACCCCAAGCCTCAGGTGACGTGGAGCAAAGTGGGAGGTCGCCTGCGGCCTGGCATCGTGCAGAGCGGAGGCATTGTTAGGATTGCCCACGTGGAGTTGGCTGATGCTGGACAGTACCGCTGCAGTGCCACCAACGCTGCCGGCACCACCCAGTCCCACGTGCTGCTGCTCGTGCAAGGTGAAGGCCGGCAGGGATCTCTGTGGGGGCTGGGGAGCGCGGCAGGGGCTGCTTGCGCTGCGATCTCCTGCCTCGCCTGTTTTATTCTTCCTTTCCACTCTCCTGGGAATTTTCAATTTTGTGTATTTAAAGGGCAGGTTTCATAACAGGGGATAAAAGTGAGTATTCTTCTGGGGCAGGCTGAAACTTACAGGGAAAAATTACACCAAGGGGAATTGCATCAAGGGGAAATCGATATGTAGTCCTCACCTGCTGGAGCCCCTGCTCTGATAAGGGAGACCTACAGCCCCGTCTGATGGCAGAGACAACGTAAACACAAAACAGACACAACAGAGAGTAAAACAAGGACAGTGGGTGCAGGGCTGGCACAAATCTGTGTTTTCTTCTAAGGCAATTCTATTTCACCCCAAACCCTATGATTTGCTCCCAAACTTCCTGACCCATACTGCCTTAGTACCCCTTTCTCAGGTCCCCAAAGGGATGCACAGTTCTCTGCCTAGTTCCCCCATGGAACCAGGAGTGAGCAGCCACCTTTCCCTCTAAGCCACAGTCTCCTCGTCTGTGAAATGGGGACACAGTGCCTCCCTTCCGGGGATAATGTGACGATTAAACACACGAGGGAACAGCCTGGGCTCACAAATGGTGGCTGTCATCAGGTCGATAGCTTCTGTCTCCTACTTCCTTAGCCTTGCCCCAGATCTCAACACCCCCAGAAGTTCGAGTGCCTGCTGGTTCTGCCGCCGTCTTCCCCTGCATGGCCTCTGGCTACCCCACTCCTGAGATCACCTGGAGCAAGGTAAATGCCAGGCAGGGCACCAGCAGGCATGCCTGAGGGGCAGGGACCAGGTCTTCACCATCTCAGTGCCCCCAGGATCTGGCCCAGGCTTGGCACGGAGTGCTCGGTATTTGAGGGTGGGCCTGGGGCAGAGATGGGAGACAGGCCCAGTGGAGGTATGCACCAAGGCCAGGGTCCAAAGTGTGTGTGTGTGTTTGTAGCTGGATGGTAACCTGCCACCTGACAGCCGCCTGGAGAACCACATGCTGCTGCTACCCTCGGTCCGACCCCAGGATGCAGGCACCTATGTCTGCACTGCCACTAACCGCCAGGGCAAGGTCAAAGCCTTTGCCCATCTGCAGGTGCCAGGTAAGTCAACACCCCCCTGGGACTGGCAGTGCCCTGCCCACTGCCTGGTTTGCATTGTCTGTAACTGTGCTCTCTGCTGGCAGAGCGCGTGGTGCCCTACTTCACACAGACCCCCCACTCCTTCCTGCCGCTGCCCACCATCAAGGATGCCTACAGGAAGTTTGAGATCAAGATCACCTTCCGGCCTGACTCAGCTGATGGTGAGCAGGAGAGAAGCTGAGTTATGGGGCCTGGGGTAGGGGAGTCTCCTGGTGTAACTGCCATCATGGTATGAGCCCTGGCGACCCTCAGTCCTCCCCGCCTCCATCAGCCCTCCCTGTCCTGGAGCCCCCAGGCCTTCCCTCTGGGGCCTCTCTCCTGCCTCCTCTCTTTTCCATCCCTACCTCTGTGACACCTCCCATCTGAGCCTGCCCGTGGTCTCTCTGCCATTGGTGCATTGACACTCAGTCTTCTTCCTGTCCCATCTTCCTATTCCTGTCTCTGCTCCTTTTTCCCTCCTTTTTTCTCCCATCTCTCACCTCTCTCTCTCTCTCTCTCATCTGTCTCCTCCCATCCTTTGCGGGTCTCTGACTTTCACTGTCCAGGCCTCCTTCTCTACTCGGGTGAGTCTGCCTCCACCACCTCCTCAGGTAGACCCTACAGTGTGAGTGAAGCAAATTCAGTTTCTCTCTGGGGGTTCTTAGCAAGGCCTAAGTAGGGTGTCATCCTGAGGTAGTGGGTAGGCCTTGCTGTGTGGGGTGTGCCAGAGGGGGCATAGGGGCTAGAGAATAGAGGGCTCATAAGCTTGGGTTGTTCATTCCTGGGCTGGGCAGACAGGCACCCCATAGCTGGCTGGGAGCCCCTTACACAGTTGTGCCTGCCCAGGAATGCTGCTGTACAATGGGCAGAAGCGGATCCCAGGCAGCCCCACCAACCTGGCCAACAGGCAGCCCGACTTCATTTCCTTCGGCCTCGTGGGTGGAAGGCCCGAGTTCCGGTGAGATGCTCGCCCTCTCTATTTACAGGGGAAAGGAGGCTGGGGGCCTAGACTACCGGGCTTTAGTTAGGCACACACTGCCCTGGACTGAGTTGTACAAAGGAAGTTCTGAAGGGAAGAGGAGATGTGGCTAGTCCCCTGGGTGACCACCCAGTCTGCTGGAGTAGGGGCAATATGCCAGCTAGTGGGAGAAGAAGCAGCCTCAGACTTGTCCATAACTTCCTCAGAAATACTCAGTGACACTGAGTATGTCCTTAGGAAGTGGGACTTCTGCAGTCCCTGATTCATCCATTCATTTATTCATCCATTCAACAGTTATTTGCAGAATCCCTGCTATGCACCAGGCACTGATACAGGGATAAACAGAACAAATTAAGTCTGGCCCTTGTGGGAATGTATAGTCTAGTCAAGGAAGAAAAGCCATAAACAGAGAAAGAAAGAAACAGGGTGATCCAGAGGGAGCAGTACTGAGGGGAACAGTGAGGCCAGGTACTAGGCCACAGAGCCCCGCAACCAGGGGCAACTGGAACCCCTGGGGGGCTGTCCTGGACCAGCTCCCAGGGAATGGATGAAGAGAAGCACTGGGGAGGGGGCAGGGATAGGGTGAGTTGGAGGTAGGTGATAGAGCGGGAGGACAAGGCAGGGACAGGAACTAGAGCAGGATTGCAGGGAACGAGGATACCACTTTTGCCCTAGCTGGGCCCCCTGCCCAGCCTTTCTTCAAACCTCACGTTCACTCTCTCCTGCCCTGACCCTGCCCCGTGGAGCAGATTTGATGCAGGCTCAGGCATGGCCACCATCCGCCACCCTACCCCACTGGCACTGGGCCAGTTCCACACTGTGACCCTGCTGCGCAGCCTCACCCAGGGCTCCCTGATTGTGGGCAGCCTGGCCCCGGTCAACGGGACCTCCCAGGTGAGACCTGACCCATGCCCCGTCTCAGCCCCCTCCCCTGCTCCACCCAGCCTATCTGCCATTCTCAATCTTGCCACTGCCCAGGGCAAGTTCCAGGGCCTGGACCTGAACGAGGAGCTCTACCTGGGTGGCTACCCTGACTACGGCGCCATCCCCAAGGTGGGGCTGAGCAGCGGCTTCATAGGTGAGCCCCTTCCCAGCCTCACCTGGCTGGTTGGCAAAGCCCATGGGAGCCTGTGGGCCGGACCCAATAGGATATGGCTGGGGCTGGGTGGGCCTCCTAGCACCCTGCTTTACTCATCACGGGCTCACCCTCCAGGCTGTGTCCGGGAGCTGCGCATCCAGGGTGAGGAGATTGTGTTCCACGACCTCAACCTCACAGCGCACGGCATCTCCCACTGCCCTACCTGTCGGGACCGGCCTTGCCAGGTAACCCCATAGTGCATATGCTACCTGGCTGCCCTTGGCCACTGCCACCAGCCGTGGCAGGGCCCTGTGGGGACGCGGGAGGGCTGGAGTGTTCTCAGCCTGACTTCTCGGTGCTGCCTTGCAGAACGGGGGCCTGTGCCAGGACTCGGAGAGCAGCAGCTACATGTGCATCTGCCCTGCTGGCTTTACTGGGAGCCGCTGTGAACACTCGCAGGCCCTACACTGCCACCCAGGTGCGTGCCCACCCGTCCTGATCACTGTCACCCCGGATACTTGCCTCTGCCCTTTGCTGGCCCTTCCTAGTCGCCTGCACTCCAGCCGCTCTCTGTACTTACCACGCTCTGTCACTCCTACCCAAATACTATGACTCCTCCTAGACACTGACTTCCATCACTGCCACCCTAAAATTCACTCTGCCTCCCCTCTCTGCCACCCAAATACTCAGCCCCCTCATTACTGACACCCAGGTACTCATTCTTCCCATCACTACAACCCAGGTAACTACCCGCTTCCCATCTATTACCAAGGCACTCACCCTATTACCTGCCTCCCAGGTACTCACCACCCCGCACTGTTGTCCAGGTACAGTCTTTCAAAAACACCATAGACAGAGTCACTCATTCACGCCCCACTATATTGTCCCCCTTCCAGCATCTCCTGACTCCCCCACACCTTCTCTAATCCATCTCCCCTCCTCAGTCTGACCAAGTCCTAAATAGCTGAGGCTCCTGGGCTGCAATAGGTAGAGCTTTCAAGACCCCACCCTCTCTTGGGTCACCTCAATGTCCTCCTCGTGGCTTATGTGTCCCCCAGAAGCCTGTGGGCCAGATGCCACCTGTGTGAACCGGCCCGATGGCCGAGGCTACACCTGCCGCTGCCACCTGGGCCGCTCAGGGATGAGGTGTGAGGAAGGTGAGGAGCCAGGCCCGAGATCCCCAGGGATCTCAGTAAGAATGGGGGATTTGGACAGGGTCCTTCTGAGGCCATGATGGGCCTTCACATGATAAAATTATACTAGGGCCAGAGGTCCTCAAAGGCACCTGGCCAAGCTTCTGCCCAGTCAGATCCCTAATGTGTGAGCCCCCCGAGGGGATGCCCATCTTCTTGGAGATCCCTCCACCCTGGTCTTCAGTGCCCGGGGGGCAGGAGGTCCTGGGCTGCTACAGCTGTCGCCCAGCGGCTCCTGAGCCTCCGGGACTAGAGAGTGAGGTGGGCAGGGGTTCCGGGGTGAGTGAGTAGTTAGACCCGTCCTGGGACTCTGGTCTCCCCACTGCCCCTGGCTGAGCTGTGGCTGCTGCAGGTGTGACCGTGACCACCCCCTCCATGTCGGGCACGGACTCCTACCTGGCGCTGCCTGCCCTCACCAACACGCACCATGAGCTACGCCTGGACGTCGAGTTCAAGCCGTTGGCGCCCGACGGACTGCTGCTGTTCAGCGGGGGCAAGAGCGGGCCTGTGAAGGACTTCGTGTCCCTGGCGATGGCTGGCGGCCACCTGGAGTTCCGCTACGAGCTGGGGTCAGGTGAGCACTGGACCCAAACGTCGATGGGCTCTAAGCGTCAGCTCCATGTGCCCTGGGCTCTCCAAGGCACCCCGAGGAGGCTCGGGGGAATCGCTTCAGACATTAAGCCAGCTGCGTGCCCTGTCCTCTCCGTGCGGGGCTCCGGCCAAGCCCAGAGATCCCTCCTGCGTTCCTCGTGGAGCGCCGGGGCTGTTCCCTCCCCGAAGTCCTTGTGCGGGGCGGGCCGGGCCGGGCCGGGGGGCCATTCATTCGCGTGCCAACCCCGCCTGGCGGCCTGCCCAGGACTGGCCGTGCTGCGGAGCCCCGAGCCGCTGGCCCTGGGCCGCTGGCACCACGCGTCGGCCGAGCGCCTCAACAAGGACGGCAGCCTGCGGGTGGACGGCGGCCGCCCGGTGCTGCGCTCCTCGCCGGGCAAGAGCCAGGGCCTCAACCTGCACACCCTCCTCTACCTCGGCGGCGTGGAGCCCTCCGTGCCACTGTCCCCGGCCACCAACGTCAGCAGTCCCTTCCACGGCTGTGTGGGCGAGGTGAGGAGCAGTGGCCGGGACCCGCGAGGGGACGGAGGGGAGGGGGGCAGACCAGGCCTCCGACCAAGGCCCTGGGGCCCAGACACTGCACCTCTGAGCCTCAGTTTCCTTTTCTGTAAAACGGGGATAATGGCACCTACTTTCAAGGCTTGTGCCGAGGCTTGACGGCGCTGAGGGATGTTCCTGGCCTGCAGTAGGCACTCCTGTGCCCCCTCCCCAACCCTCGAACCTCGTGTTACCGCTTCAGTTCCAGCCTGGGTTCCCAGCTGCCCTCCGCTGTATTTTTCTCTCTGCTCGCACACCGATGCCCCTGCTGCCGGAGTCCCCTGAGTCCTTCGGTGTCCCTGTGCCCACAGGTGTCAGTGAATGGAAAGCGGCTGGACCTCACCTACAGCTTCCTGGGCAGCCGAGGCATCGGGCAGTGCTACGACAGCTCCCCATGTGAGCGCCAGCCCTGCCAGAATGGCGCCACGTGCTTGCCCGCGGGCGAGTATGAGTTCCAGTGCCTGTGTCGAGATGGCTTCAAAGGTGTGTCAGCCGGCCCGGGCCTGGGAGGGAGGGGTGCAGGGTGGTCACTGGCAACTCTAGCCCATGCCCACTCACCTCCGCCATCCACAGGTGACCTCTGCGAGCATGAGGAGAACCCCTGCCAGCTCCGTGAGCCCTGTCTGCATGGGGGCACCTGCCAGGGCACCCGCTGCCTCTGTCGCCCCGGCTTCTCCGGCCCACGTTGCCAACAAGGTAACTGCCCTGGCTTCTCTCCACCTTCCTTTGGGGCCCTGGAGCTGGACAGAGTAGCCACAGGTGTCTCTGCCCATCGACTGGAGCTTGCCTTTCTCTACAGGCTCTGGACATGGCCCAGCGGAGTCCGACTGGCACCTCGAAGGCAGCGGGGGCAATGGTACGTATTTATTGTGGCCAGCTAGGAATCTTGAGCAGGCTTGTGCCTTCACTGACTCAAGTCGCTGAGCCCCATCTTCCGGTTACCCCACACCCTCAGTTCTGGCCTCCAAGCAGATCAGGTCCATGTGAGAGGCTCACTGGGGACAGACGGACAGAATAAAGAAGAGCTCAGCCATACAGAGCTGGGTCCTGCCTTATACTTAATGGCTAGGTGACCTCGGACCGACCCTTGTACCACTCTGATTTCAGTGTCCGCTTCTGTATTCATGCATCCTATTACCAAACATCTGTCGTGTGTCCATCCTTGTCCTGGGAGCAGTAAACATAAGATGAATGAGGCAGAACCCTCGTCCTCAGGGTTCCAAAATCCTTTTTTAAATTTTTAAAAATGAATGTTTATTGCCATTTATAGGCGCTGTGTAAGTGCTTTGTAGATATTGGTCTTATTTATCACTAATGTAATAGGAGAGATAGTGACGTAGTGGGTAAGGGCATGGGCTCTGAAGCCAGCCTGCCTGGCTTCAAATCCTAGCCCTGCCAAGGAGTAGTTCTGTGACTTCGGGTGAATCACTTAATCTCTCTGCGCCTCAGTTTTCTCATGTATAAAAGGGAGAGAAGTAACATCCTTCCACAAGGTTTTGGATAACATTTTATGTAAGAGTAGAATTATTTAATGCATTTAAAATGCTTAGAACAATGTCTGGTCTAGAGTGAGTAGAGAATGTTAGCTTTTGTTAAATTAATATTATTATATGTAAGTTGTGATAAGATTATTATAAGGATCCGGTTAAATGAAACAATATTTATAGCTGGATGTGAAGCTCCCTGCACAGTGACTGACACACAGCAGGTGCTTGGTAAATGGTAACTGTTCTATTCATGATTTGGTGAAGGGTGGAAAGGTGTCTCCTCTGACCCCTATAACTACCAGGCCCCCAGGGGCCAGCGCTGGACTATGTGGTGTTGAGGCCACACACAGTATGGACATTGGAACTGCAAAATCCTGGTTGCCATCATCCAGGCTTCCCCCTTCCTGGGCAAGTCACTCACCCATCCCTGCCCCCCAAGTCTGTCTTCGTATCTGGAAGATGGTGGGAACACAGAAGTTCTGAACCTTTCAGGTGCCAGGGACCTAGGTGACCAACTGTCCCAGTTTGCTCAGGACTGAAGGGTTTCTCAAGATGTGGGACTTTCAGAGCTACAGCCAGGACAAAGACTTGGCAGATGGGGATGGTTGGTCACCCTACCTGGACCCTATTGGCTACATAAAATATGTCAGATTTCAAAGGAAACCAATTATACTGAAATAAGATTATCAAAACATTTAAAACCTTCTGATTTGGAGCCTGCATGCTTCTTTATTAACACATTAAATAACAAGATCTAGTGGTGATCCTAATAGCACAGTTTAGGTAAGTGTAAACGACGTTGGAGATATTTGCGCCTACTGTGATTCGATAAGGAAATCTTTTATTAGTGACAAAAGCACAGGTTCTGCTGCTACTCCTTGGTTTGTTGCCTACATGCATAATCGAAGGAACTGCTAAATTTCAGTGAGAAGTGAGTGAACGTAGAACCATAACGTTTTCCCATTCCAGTTCACAGGCCCCTGAATTCTGTCCGTAGCCCCTGGGGTCTCCAGGGACTGCAGGCCTAGAGCCCCATAGGTGTGCATGTCAGGGTGGAGGCGGGGGCTGGGAACCGATGCCGGATGGATACTCCAAGCTGGTGAGCAGATGTCTGACCTCCCACTTTCTCCCGTAGACGCCCCGGGACAGTATGGAGCCTATTTCTATGATGACGGCTTCCTAGCCCTCCCCAGCCACGTCTTCTCCAGGAGGTGAGATGGGTATTGGGAGAGCCTACAGGCTTCGGGAGGGGACAGGTTGCAGAGAGGCAAATGGGAATCTGGGACTTCTGCCCCATCATCTGCTTCCCCCCCACAGCCTGCCCGAGGTGCCTGAGACCATCGAGCTGGAGGTTCGGACTAGCACAGCCAGTGGCCTCCTGCTCTGGCAGGGCATGGTGAGTGTGGCGTCCAGCCTAGGTCTTAGGGTTCCTAGCTCCTGGTGGCCAGGGCAGTGGGAAAGAGGAAGGTGGGGAACACAGCCATCAGGGGTGTTAGATCTCCAGACTGGGGACCCCAAAAGCCCTGTGCTTCCCTGGCAGGAGATGGGAAAGGCCAGCCAAGGCAAAGACTTCATCGGCCTTGGGCTTCAGGACGGGCACCTTGTCTTCAGGTGGGTCCTCTTCCTTCCCTGGCCCTGCTTACCCCCTCAGTGGCTTCCCCTCTGGTCAGCCCATGGCTCCTGCCACAAGAAGCTGCAGCTCCCAGTGCCCCAGTGACACACCACTGCCACCCTCCCAAATGCTCTCCTGTCCTGCCCCACCTCATACCTTCCTGGGCCTGTGTGACTGCAGCTACCAGCTGGGCAGTGGGGAGGCCCGCCTTGTCTCTGAGGACCCCATCAATGACGGCGAGTGGCATCGGGTGACGGCGCTGCGGTAAGGGAGCTTTTCCAGACACTAGGGCGGGGGGCCCAGAGCTCTGGAATGGGACGGGATTCCCCCAGCTGCACCGTACGTGGGAGGCAGTCACTGGGCTCTGGGAAGACAAATTGAAGCCAGGGTCAGGGGATGCCTACCAGGCAAGCACAGGCTTCCAGGGCAGGATAGAAGTCCATGGGGTGGGTGGGCAAGCACTCTATGGTTAGTGCTAAGAAGCCTGTGGCAGGCGGGGCACAGGGAGGGTCAGATCTTCCATCCAACATGGAAAGAAGGAACTCAGAGAGCAAACACCTCTGTCTAGAGTCTTATGGAAAAGGGAGGGACTCTTCTTGGGTCAGGGAGCATAGGGACCTGTTGGCAAAGGGCCTGACCCAGTTCCACCCACCGCAGAGAGGGCCGGAGAGGCTCCATCCGGGTGGACGGTGAGGAGCTAGTCAGTGGCCAGTCCCCGGGCCCGAACGTGGCAGTCAACACCAAGGGCAGCATCTACGTCGGTAAGTCCTGGGCTCCGGCCTCTGTGTAGACCTGGAGCCCCCTCCTTGGGACAAGGCGGGAAAGGGCTCCCACGGAGCTACAGCACACACCTTCCTCCCCTCCTGAGCCCCTAGAGCTGATGTCCCGTCTTCCTCCTCCCCACAGGCGGAGCCCCCAACGTGGCCAAGCTGACGGGGGGCAGGTTCTCCTCGGGCATCACGGGCTGTCTCAGGAACCTGGTGCTGCACTCTGCCCGGCCTGGCGCCCCACCCCCACAGCCCCTGGACCTGCAGCACAGTGCCCAGGCGGGAGCCAACACGCGCCCCTGCCCCTCGTAGGCAGCCGCCTGCCCCATACGGACTCCTGGGCAGCGCCCCAGCCCCACAAGTCTATTATTATTAATATTATTATGATGAATATTTTGTAAGAAACTGAGGCAATGCCACGCTTTGCTGCTACTGCCCTGGGCCACAGACTGGGGGGCAGGACAGGCTGGATGCGAGCAGGTGCCTCAGAGGGCCACCAGGACTTTGGGGCAGGAGTGGTGACTGAGTGGGCTCAGAAGTGCTCCCACCAGCCGAGACCTGTAAGACAGAGCTGGGCCACCTGTTTCTGCAGCCCCTGAGCAGCCCTTGTCCCTGTGAGAGCCAACTCCGGCTTATAGCCCAGGGCCTTACCAGCCACCGGGAGCAGAGAGCATCGCAGTGGCCTTTGCCACCCTCCCCTGGGTGGTGAAAGCTCTTTAGTGCCAACTGTGGAGAAAAAGGCAGCTTCCCCCTGGGCAGGCAGCCCCCACCCCGCCAGCCCATGTCCCAGCCCTACTCCCCCCTCCACCAATGCCTGCCACCAAGCCCTCCTGGTTTGTATCCTCCCACCCAACAATACCCAGCCGGGGGCCCTGCCCTCGGGTGCTGTGAGGAAAACTCCACCCCAGCTCTTACCAAGATGTGCTACAGGCAAAGTCCAGCACTAAGAAGGTTCCCCCGCCTGCACCAGGCCACATCTCCCCACTGATCTGGAAGTGAAGGCCCAGGGGACATGGGGGAGGAGTGTGTTTGTGGCTGGAGAGAGCTAGTGCCTTGGTCAGGGGAAGCCAGGACTCATGACTGGGAGGGACAGGAAGGGGCCATGACAGCCCTGCCCCATCTGTGGGAACCTAAGGGCCAAACTGGTGGCAAGTGACCTCTCCACCAGCAGTCCCCACATGTGGGGTCAGGATGCCTGGCCTCTGTGTCCTAGAAGGGACCCTCCTGTGGTCTTTGTCTTGACCTTTCTTAATAAACGGTGCTATCCCCGCCCTGGCAGTCCGCTGTGTCTTCAACTAGGGCCTGACTGGCTGGAACCTGAGTATGGGTCAGGGTGGATGGAGCAAAGCAGGGCAGGTAAGGTCTGAGAGTGAAGCAAGGCAACTTCAGGTGAGGGAGGCCCTTGCTCTCTGCCCTGGGCATGGAGCTCCTGCCCTGCACTGATCCAGCAGAATACCAGCCACCACACAAGCTGCAAGGCCAGGTACCTCCTGTGGCCTTCATCACAACCCTGTGAGGCAGGAATCATCCATTTTCCAGAGGAGCAGACTGAATCCCAGAGAGTTAACGTGACCTTTCCAAAGTCAGACAGCCCTCTGGAGGGTGGGGACAGAACCCAGGGTGTGTCTGACCCTAGAGCCCACTCTACTTCCTCTGAAGCTGCAGCCTCTTTAGGGATGGCCTCCCTGACCCTGGAAGGCTGGCCCACTTGGCTGCAGTCCCCCAGGGGCCACCTGGCCGGGACATATGTGACAGATGGTACAGCTAAGGCAGAAGCCACGGGCACTTGCCCACCGGACCAGCCGACTGGAGAAGCAACACCACCAGAGGAGGCCAATGAGGAGGCCTGCAGAGGCTAGAAGCAGCCAGGCGGCCAGCGCCACCTTCTGTAGCCAGGGGCGACCTGCAGAAGGAAAGGGAGAGTCGGCTTAGGTCTTAGCTGGGGCCCGCCACCCCCAACTCCATTACCTAAAGAGGGAAAAGTATGATCTTGATGGGAGAGCAGGTGGTAACCAAAAGCCATTACCTTCCAGAGCTGCATCCTGTCCCACAGGGCCCTGGTTGGCGGGGGGACTGCTCTCAGCAGCAATCTGGGGAGGGCCCGCCGATTCAAGAGCTGGGGCAACAGTCAGAGGCTTGGAGGTATCATCCTCCGTACTCCCCACCTGGCTGGGCACCAGAGAGGGACCTGTAGTGGAAATGACAGAACCAACACTGAGAATTGCCCTTGCTACGGCATGATCATGTCTCATTAATCCTCCCCAAACCTCTCTGAGTATTACTATTAGTATTTTCATTTTATAACTAAGGGAAGTGAGGTACAGGGAGGTTAAGTTCCTTGCCCAGGTCACATACCTGGAGGTGACAGAGGAGGACTTGAACTCATTAAGACTAGCTCCAGGGCCTGAGGTTTATGATCGACATGTGCTGAGTGTGTTCTCTGCACCAAACACCGTGCTCCGTGCTGGGCCCTTTACCTATAGTATTTCTCTTAAAGTTTATAGCAACTCTGAAAGGTTAGTTTATCCCCCACATTTTGTAGATCAGGAAGTTGAGCCGTTGTGAGGTTCATTCTTCTACTCATTCGACTCATATTTCTTAAGAATCTACTACACCCCAGGCATTGCTCCAGGGACTGGGGTATATGACAAGCAAAGCAGACAGAATTGTCTTCATGGAACTGGCATTTTAGTGTGAGGAGACAAAACCACGTCAAATGGAAGTAGGTGCCGTAGAGAAAGAGTAAGCAGAGAAAGCGGGCAGGGCACGTTGGCTGGGGGCAGGACTGCTAATTATTTTACTGTGGTGAAATATACCACAATACACCATTAACCATTTTTAAGTGTACGATTCAGTGGCATTTTTTAAGGACACTCACACAGTTGGGCAACCATCACCACCATCCATCTCCAGAACTGTTTTCATCTTGTAAACCTGACACTCTACACCCATTAAACACACTCCCCACCCTGGGCCCCAGCAACCACCATTCTACTTTCTGTCTCGATGATTTTGGCCACTCTAGGTGTCTCATGTAAGTGGAATCGTACAGTAGTTATATCCTTTTCTGTCCAGCTCATTTCATTTAGAAAACGTCTTCGAGGTTTCATCTACGTCGTAGCATGTGTCCGAATTTCCTTTCTAGGCCTGAATGATATTCCACTTTATGGACGTATCACGTTTTGTTTATCTTTCACCTGTCCATCGACACAGGGTTGCTGTTTTTAAATAAAGGGGGCAGGAGAGAACTCCCTGAGAGTGTTAAACAGAGACCCAAAGGAGACAAAGGAATGAGCATGAAGTTCTCTAGGGAAACACCTTCCAGTAAAGAGTTGGTCTTGAGGCCAGAGGCAGGACAAGGCTGGAACATGGAAGGAGCTTCTGGGGACCAGCATAGAGGAGAGAGAGAGCAGGTAGGAGAGAAGGCAGATCACGAGGGTTCGAGGGTTCGTAGGCCCTTGGGAGGCTTTGCCATGGCTGAGTGAGGAGCATGGAGGGACGTGAGCACAGGAGTGACGTGATCTGGCTTAGTGTTTTGGCCAGGGAGCTAATTCCCCACTCCTTAAATGTGGGCTGCGTACAGTGACTATCCTCCAATGAGGACACCACAGAAAGAGGAGGCGAAAGAGTAACTGTGGAGAAACCTGACAAACACCGCCTCAGCCAACATCACAAGTCAGGTTGGTGGTATGAACCTTTGCTACGATGTGATGAAGATGACGCTTTACCTCTCTAGTCTTTCTAATAACCCAGAACTCCAGTCTTATCATGAGAAAAACATCAGCTGAATTAATTAATGTCGATGGCTTGGTTATGGGCTGATAGAAGGAGTAAAGAGTAACTCAGCAGTTTGGGTGAGAAGGGGAAACAGGTGAGGAGCAGGACATGGGGACGGGTGTGGATCAGGAGTTCAGTTTGGGGCCAAGTTAAATCTGGGGTGCCATCTACACACCCATGTGGAGACGAGTAGGGAAGTGGCTATGTAACTAGAGTTCAAAGACAAGGCCAGCTAGTGATACATTATAAAGGAGACCACCAAGGGAACGGGTGTGAAGGATGGAGGGGAAGCAGATGTAGGAACTGGGCCTCGTGGTACAAAGCAGAGTGTCAGGGAGATAATGAATCTGCAAAGGAGACCAAGGAGTGGCTTGGGAGGTGGATTTCACCTCTCAGCCAGCTGGATTTTTACAGTAAACAACCTCTTCAACAGTACTTGCCAGCCCTGGGGATGAAGCATCTCCAGATTACTGAGAGGAATATTCCCGGGTGACCTATTCTGGTCTTCCTGCCCACAGGTCATTCCTGGTTATATCACTCGCTGACTCTATGTCCTTAGGCCATAAAGTCATTTCTCCTCCCTAGGCCTCAGTTTCCCCATCTGTAAAATGTAAGAGTCAGACCAGATCAATAGTTTTCAAAGTAAGTCTTGAGAGTCAAAGTCAGGTCCCTCAGTGGGACATCCGTTGGCCAGGGCCCAGGCCCACCCCATGTCCACCACCTAAATGGAACATCTCCTTTTGATGTTTTGGGCCTCTGTGCAAGGTTTCACTTAGGAAAAGCTTCCACCACTAATATATCTTTCGGAAGCAGCTGGATTAGATCATCTCCAGTGTCTTTCTGGCTCTAACCTGCTCTGATCCTCAGGTAGTCTGGGCCAAACCGATTCCCCACTACTGTGCTTCATCTTATTCTCTCCTGCCATGCCCTTGCCTCTGGCCTTCCACTGAGGCCCTGCCCTGAGAAAGGAGACCTAAGCCTAGCTTTCCTCCTAGCTGCTCAGCAGGGCCCAGGCCACACCCATCACTGACCTCTGCAGTTGGCTGGTGGCCAGGAAGCCTGGTCACTGCCATCACCACAGTTGTCCATGCCCCAGAGATCACATACCAGGCTCGGGGGAATGCACCTGTCGTTCCAACAGCGGAAATAGGCATCACAGGATCCTGGGTCCAAAAGGGAAGGCAAGTTAGGAGGACCTAAGGCCAGCCCACGACACAATGGGATGTGTAATATCATAGTGAAGGAGTGTGGAGGTGTGGGCAGGAGAGGGCTGTTTCCATGTGTATGCAGATGAGAGTGTGAATGAGAGTTTCATGGGAGACAGGTGTATAATCATGATGATGATGGCGAACATTTATTGAGTTCCTATTCTGCGCCAGGCATGCTTATAAACAGTTCATTCCCACCCCACCTCATTAGTCCTCACAATAACCTTCTAGGGTAAATGCTGCTATTAACTTCATTTAAAGATGAGAAAACTGTGGCACAGGAAGGTTCGGTCACTTGACCAAGGCCACACAGCGGGCATCTAGGTAGCAGAGTAGGTGTTCAGTCCGATGCTTATAAATACTGTGGCCCACAGTGAGTGTGACTAAGTGTCTGCATGAGCACATCCACACAGCCTACAGTACCCAGTCAGCCCCAACACTTCCAAGCAAATCCTCGCTCATGGGGTTGCTCCTGCCATCAGCTCTGCCCGGCATTCTCTTCCCCAAGTAACAGCATGGCTCTCTCTCTCCAGGTCTCCACTCCAATGTCATCATGTTGGTTGACCTTCCCTAATCTCCCACCTGAGAACAGCACACCATCCCTCCCCCAGTACTCCCACCCTCGTTATCCTGATCTGGGCTCCTCTGCAGCACATCCCACCTAGGCAGAATAAGGATTTACTTGATAATTTGTTTTCAGTCTGTCTCTCCCACCAACGTGTCAGCCCAGAGAGGGCAGGGACATTTTATTCATTGCTTTATCGCTAGAGCCTACAACAGTACCTCGCATATTGCAGGTGCTCAATTAATATTTGTTAAATGAATAAATATGCACACAGGTGAAAGGACTGTATGACTCACTGCAGTGATGTGGCAGACAGGTTGGCTCACCCAGCATCCCATTCTGTGGAGAAGAGCTGGTCCAGGTAGGACTAACTAACACCATGGCTCAGAGGTGGACATGGACATCAGAGCATTCCATTTCCTGGCATGACTAATCTGATTTGACCCAGGGCTTTTGCTAGAATCATAAGGAAGGATCTGTGCTCTCTATTTTGTTCAGATCAGAGTCGTAAGGGTGGTTGTGGTCTTGGAGCTGCAGGACTACCCTGCTGCCAAGTAGAAAGAAGACCCGCCTGAGATGGAAGCCAAACAGACCCACACAATGCAAAGAGAGAGGATGAGAACAAAGAGACAGAGCCCAGGTGACATGACCTGAAGTCCTGAATCCAGCTACACCTGAGCCAACACCTTACTATCCCGGTTACAGGAGCCCCTCCCAAATTTAAGCCAACTTGAGCTGAACTTCTTTCATTTGCAAATGAAAAGGAATAATATAGAAAGTGTGTGGATGTAAGAATGAATGTCTGTGAGAGAGAAAACAAATAGTAGCTTGGTAATGCGTGGAGAATCACACATGACTGTGGGCTGTCAATGTTAGAGTGTGTGCAGGAGCCAGGCAGGATATGCTTGCATGTGTGAGCCACTGAGAATGTGCGTGTGGCCCAAGGACGTGAAATAAACCCTTCTCAACCAGGTGACAGAACCGATCCAAGGAAGCCAGACTTATAATAGGGCTTCACCACTGCCACCTTCTTGCTGGAGCCCAATCCTACTAAACACAGAGCAGAGGCAACATTCTTGGCCCCCCTGGCTGACAGCTGCACCTGAAAAGAGGGGATGGCCATGGGGAGAGGCGGGGAGGGATTGACTGCCAATGAGAGCCGTTTTCAAAACAGCATAATGGGAACCTACAGGAGCCAGAAAGGGATCCTAAGCACCATTGGTTGTAGCCCCAAGGATTTACAGCACAAATTTTATATAGTTCCTCCCAGAGACTCTAATGGGGGAAGAGAGAATCTAAAATCCAAAATTCAAGTCTATGGTCGTGCTACCTTGAATAAGCCCGATTCCGTCTGATTTTGGAAGCTAAGCAGAGTCGGGTCGGGCCAGGTTAGTACTGTAGGCGTAAAAAGAAATTAAAAAATAAGAGACTATAAGCTGACAAGGTCCTTGCTATATGTGAGGTCTACAGAGGGCTGCCTTGCCTAAAACAAACAAACAAATAAATAAATAAAAATCAACTTCGGACCATGCACAATTCCAGGAAAAAGAACATTGGGACTTGACTAAAGAGACAATAAGACAGCGCGGGGGCGGCCTCCAACCAGCTCAGTAGTAAAGGACTGTCCAGGGCCTGGCATGCCAAAGTCTAGTTCATGGTGAACACTTGTTAGCTCTGAGACCTCATGTTCTTGTCTCAAAGTGCTCACAACCCCATGTTTAATTCTCCGGTCTGGATATTTAGCCAGAGATGGAGATAAACTCCTCTGTAGTTTTGGAATTTTCTAGAATGTAACAGCTCATCTACTCACCATTACTGGACACAGTCTCTGCTGTGACCCTGGCTGTGACATCGGTGAGTTGGGTCCCCAGTCCTGGGATAACCTGCTGGGGCTAACGCCTCAATTTGAGCCAGAAGACATAACTGTAGCAGTGAAAGTCCCCACGGTTTCTCTTGTGAGCAGAGAGGTCTGGGAACACTTAACCTCCCCAACTGTCGGAACTCGGCCCCTCTGCAACCATCTGAAGGGCTGGCCCAGGACAGAGGAGCCGGGACGTGAACATGAGAGTGTGGAGAAGTGTGCAAGGTGGTACTGTGGGCGTATAAGGTCTGTGTTGTGATTTGTATGTGTGTGGAGCAGGTGCTAGGGTGTGAGGTTTTAAGCGTGTGGGAGTTGTGCGGGAATGGAGATGCGTGTGAATATGAGTGTGTGTGAGTGTGTGTGTGTCAGGGACTGGTAGGGTAGTCTGGTATACTCGTCTATGGAAACCAGGTTTATGGGTTGACTCACTGCGTCTGGAATGTCCCTCAGTGTGACCCTGCCAATCCTGACACCAGTCGCCACCTCCTCTCTCTGAGGACCCAGCCCCCCGCCCCCCAGTGTCTTATTGGCCGCCCCCAGTGTGGAGGCTCTGGTCCCGGCCACCAGCCCCAACCCACCCAACCGGAAAGAGGTGGCTTCGCCCACGAAGTCCACGCGGGGCTGGCGACCCCTGGTGACCAGGCGCAGGCCCAGGAATTCCCCGGAGGACGTCACCGGGACCGGGATGGTCAGGCCGCAGAGTGGGGCCCCCAGAGGCCGGGGCGCCCCGGGCGGACCCTCGTAGAACTGCAGGTAGGAGCCGGGGGCGCACGCGTCCGCCGCCGCCGGGGAGGAGGCGTTGGGCGCCGGAGATGCCGGAGATGCCGGAGATGCGGATGCCAGGGTGTAGACCAGGAAGAAGCCCCCTGTCGCTGGGGGCTGCCGCCCGCACCCAGAGCCCGCAGTCGGTGTCCGGGACCACGAAGTAGAACCTGCGCGACGCGGAGTGCGAGCGCAGGTGCAGCGCGTCCCCCGGCCAGGTGTGCCCGCAGACGTCCGCCAGGTGGGCTGCGGCCAGAAGCAGGGACCCTGCTGGCACCTCGCGGCCCGGTCCCAGGCCTGCCTCTACCTCCTGCCGCGTGACCCCGCGTTCGCCACACGCCCCCTCTGAGCCTGTTTCCTCGTGGTCAAATGGGGACAATTAAGCAAGCTCAGACCTTTTGTGATGATAAATAATCTCAGATGAATCCTCAATCTCGTATTTAAAAACCCTAGGATGTGTTTAGAAGGTTCCAGGGTTTTAGAAAGAGCATATGATGTATAAGCGGCATATTATGTCGCAGCCCTCCAGGGTCACATTTTCCAGAGCGACTGTAGGAACATCTACCTAAGCGGGACAAATAAAGACAATAAACAGCCGCCTGTCTGTTCAGGTCAGGTGTTGCCAGTAAGTTAGTTAAGAATAAATTTTGGTTTTCACAGCTTTTTGTATTTTGGAGTCGAAACTAAAGGATTGTGGCTATATAGGGGTTCCGTGCTTTGAACAGTGCGTGACATTGAATGAGTGTTATGGAAGTGTTAGCTATCATTATTGCCTTATTTAAGGATGACGTAGACACAACCTGGCTGGCACCGGCTCACCCAACAGCCTTTCCCTATTTCTTTTTGCTAAAAGGACCCTGATTTCCCTCAGCCATCACGGAGCAACATGCCAACAGGGTGGAGTGAGGTGTAGGGAGTGAATGAATTAAGCATCTTCTACATGCCAGGCTGTCTAAGTGTCTTACATGGTTTACCTCATCTCATACGAACAATAATAAATTCTCTTAGGGGCAAGAACTTATTATTATTCCCATTTTACTACAGAAGAAACTGACTGAGAGTGTTGAAACAATGATCTCATTGGTAGAATTGCAGAAAGAGGCAACTGGAGTGTGTGAACACAGGGTGATCTGACTCCAAAGCCCACAGTGTTTCCACTTCCAGGTCTGAGGGCTGTCCCACCCATGCCCAGACCGCTGCTTCTGGGTGACTTGGAGCTCTAGCTTTCCAGAGGAGTTTGGGGTAGATTTGGTGGTGCCAGGCACCTGGTTTCCCAGCCTCCCCTTACTCAAGGGGTCCCAGCCCATCAGGGGGAGTGCTGATTGGGAAACACAGTTGTTAAGGGTGGTGGGGCCCGAATCTCCTGCCTACCCTAGCCAAGTCCCTTCATACTCACCTGTCTCCAGAGCAGACACAGTCAGGACAGCTGCCCCCAGCAGGAGCAGCCTCTGGAGCAGCTGCAGAAGACAGGCCTCCATCCAGGCCCTGCTGTACCCAATAACAGGGCAGATCTGCAGAATCTTCAGTTTGAGGTCTTTCGGAATACTGGGGTGTAGGGGCCTGGCCAAGCTAGCTGGGGAGCCGGCAAGATCCAAGGAGCAAGGGGAAGCAAGTCAGTAAGCTCCTCTGGTCTCTTCACAGTGATCTTTCTGCTCCCAGTTCCAGATCCTCCTTCAGATCAAGATTGTGTCTAGGGTTGTCATGGAGATTTGGGGCTGGGACTGGAGCCTGGGGAGAGAAAGCAGGGAGGATGTCTGCTCACCCCCTGCCAGACAGAAACCAGGAAACTCAGATTCGGTTCAGCCATGGGGCTTCTAGGAGGGCAACCAACAGTCCTAAAATGCTACTGCCTTCCTAATAAGTTGGTACCTTGGGGACTGAGCTTAAGGGAGGCCCAGGACACCAAAGGGACCTCTTTAAGTGCCTAGAGAGGCATCAAGTGATGAAGCATCAGACCTGAAGTCAGCTCTATTACAAACCAAGTATTCCTGCCTCAGGGCCTTTGCACTCACAGTTGTCTCCTCCTGGAGTGCTCTTTTCTCAGAGTGTTCTACAGCTGGCTCCTTCAGTGTTGGGAGCCGTTTGCCTGACGGCTGCCCTTGGGGCAGATAAGGGATTGTTTACTCAACAGGATGTCTGCATAGCTGGCAAATACTTTGCTAATATTGTAATCCGAAAAGCACCTTTCTGGCTCCGGGGAGTGAGCTGAATGTTTTAAAGAGGAAGATAGAATTAGCAACAGGTTTCTTATGCAAATGTCAGCAATTGTTTGTGTATACTGGGATTTTCGGATTGGGGATTTTCGATTTTCGCGCAGTTATGATGGATAAATGGAGTGTGCTGAATAAACTCGGGACTGCAGTATTGACTGTCAGTCCTCCCGACTCTTTCTCTTCTTCTTTTTTCCTTAATCCTCACTCCCCCTCTCAGGACTGTTCAATCTTTGCCGGAGGGCTCCTGCACTTCAGGTCATTGAGGTTTTAGCTCACATGTCACCTCAGACTCACTTCCCTGAGCACTTCTCAATCTGAATTACCACTCTTCTTCCTTGTCACTCACTCACATCTCCCTAAATTTATTATATCAGCAATTGCTGGAATTATTTTGCTTACTTATGTCTTGTTATACATATTGTCTATTGACCCCCACTGAAATTGGGTTCTGTGAATGTCTTGTGGGTCTCTGAACCCCAAAGTCATAGCACAGTGCCTAGCACAGAACTGACAACCAAGAAATAAGAATAAATGTGTGGCATTGAGCAGAACTCTTTTTCTGGGTTTTACTCCCCAGTGTGTAAAAGAAAGGGCTTGAACCATTTTAGGCTTTTAAAAACTTATTAATAGGACAATGCTTTTCAAAAGGTATCTTACATGGAAACTTAATATATAAAACTGAAAATTTCAAGTCTCAATTTCCTCATCTAAAAAATAGAATCATGATCATTCCAACTTTGTAAGTATGTTGTCAGGGTTAAATAACTCATTACAAGTCAGGTACTCAGAACAGTATCCGTTACATAACAGACTGCTCATTGTATGTTGGGCTGGATGTCGGCTCTTAATGTCATCACTATTATTTAAATAGAGTTTAAAAAGTCCCCAGTAGTAGCCTTTGAGACACCTCTATGGGAAGAGTCCCAGTGCTCTTTAATGGCTCTCTCCCTTCTAAACTGACATTCGATGCAACCTCGCTATCCTATCATGTGTGATGTCCAAGGCTAGGCCTTGGTGGTCTTTGAGAAGACTCAAGTCTGCCTTAGGCATGGATGTATCATGAAGCTTGTAATGCTTAAGCTTTAGGATACATTGTTTGCACGGGATTATATATTTTCATAAAATTTGCAAAAGTGAGATATTTTAATCAGTCTGTTCAGACCACCGTTTTTCTTCACCCTATCTCTTCCATCACACCTCTCTTTGTGTCAGATGGCTACAGGCATGTATGGAATTTGAATAAGGGAACACTGGTTTGGGTTTGGGGGTATAGACTTATGATGTCCTAGCTCCTTCTAGGTGTAGTTTTATTATTTCTAGATGCCCCAGAATGGCTTCCTAATGCCCACTGTGCTGTCTTCCCCAGTTGTAATCTGAAGGTGGAGAATCATCTTTATGCCTAGCCCTGGTGGTGTTTGGGTATTGGAGGAGAAATAGGTTTGAAATGTATGAAGCCAGAAGCTAGTCTGCAGAAAACCTTTCCAAATCTTACTGCTCACATACATAAGAGGTGGGATAGAGGTTATCCCAAGTCTGACAACAAATTCTTAAGAGTATAAACAACCTTACCAATAATGAATTGCAAAGGTGAAGGAAAAAATCTAAATGATTACTAATTTTAAAAATAATAATTTTAATCAATTATACTAGAGGAAAGACTGAATTATCTTCCTAGTCCGGTTATGGAAAATATCATCCAGTATTGTCACATAAGTGGTAAAAGAGTGTGCAGCCAGAAATGTAAGAAAAAAGTATTACAGAAGAGCGCTAAGCAGTTGATTAATGATTTGTTATTATTTTTTATTTCTATTTTTTGTGGTATTTTTCAGTTTTTTAAACTTAAAAGTTGTGATTTTTCTTTCTCATTCTAAATAAATATTCACTTTCAAGCCTGGTTTGGTGTTTCTAATTTCATATTTTTAAAGAGGGCCCTCAAATTCTCTATACTTCATGTCCCACTACACTTGGCCCTTGGGGAGCTCATAGTCTGGTAGAGGCTTCAGATTAAACAAATAAATAAGCAAAAAGATAATCACTAAATAAATAGTGGTTTTAACTGTAACAGGAACATGGGGTGCCTGGGGCGGTCAGGAAAGGCTTTCCTGAGGAGGACATTTCTGAGTTGGGCCTTGAAGGATACATAGGAATTTCTATAGAGAAAATGTCCTAAATATATCCCAAGCAGAGTACCTAGTGCATGACACAGTCACAGCCTGGACACATTCTGGGTACAGGCTGGTGTGGCTAAGACATGCTACACAGAAAAGCAGAGGGGAATGACAGCCATGTTAATAATAATAGTATCTTCCCAGCCCCTTGACTGGGCCCTGTGCCTGAATGTCCCTACCTTTCATGAACCAAGAACAAACTCCTTGTAGACCCTTTCATATTTCTAGCGACCACTTCTTAAGTGTTTGCAATATTCTAGGCACTGGATGGGTTTAAGCTTGTCACATGCTTTATAACACCTAATCATCACAGTGACCCTACAAAGGAGACCCTTTTATGAGCCTCATTTAAATCGGGAGAAACCTGAACACAAATAATGATAATAAGTAAGGTTAGTAAGATAAGGGGTGGGGTAGAGTATTCCCCAGGTCCCATTTCCTAGCTGTGTGACCCAAAGACAAGTGACCTCTTTGCCTTGGTTTTCTCATTTATAAAATAGGGACAATACTAAGTATCTTATTGGGTTATTGGGAAGATTAAATTAAAAGTAGGATGTAAATTTATTTTTTAAATATCACTAACCTCTATTTTGGTACTGGAGATACTTCAGGGAACAAAACAAACAAAAGCTCTACCCATGTGGAACTTACATTCCAGTGGAGAATAAATGAATAAAATGTATGATGTATTGAATAGTGATAAATATTAAGAAGAAAAAGACAAAGCGAGGCTGGGAGACGTGAAATGTCAGAGAGATGTTGAAATTTTGACAGGACAGACTGAAAAGGCCTCAGGAAGAAGGGTCTTTTGAATAAATATCTGAAAGAAGTGAAGGAGCCAGCCATGCAATTATTTAAAGGAAGAACATGCTAGGCCGAGAGAATAGCAAGTGCAAAGGCCCTGCAGCAGGAGTGTGCCTGGCACAAGCAACACCAGTGTGGAGTGAAGGCAGCAACGGGAGAGTGATAGGAAATGACTCAGATTGTGTAGGGCCCTCAAAGTCATCGTAAGGACTTTGGCTTTTTCTCTGATGAGATGAGAACCACTGAGCAAGGCTAGATGCTGTAGGACCAGATAGGAGACTATTAGTAAGACTAGAAATGATGGTGGCCTGGACCAAGATAGCAGAAAGTAAACATATTTGGAAGGTACAGCCAATAGGATTTATTGACAGATCGGACTTGGCAGTATGAAGAAAAGAGATGAGTTAAGGATGGTGCCCTGGTTTCAACCTAAGCATTGGAAGGATGAAGTTGCCATCATAACTGGGATGGGGAGATCTGTGGGGGCAGGAACAGGATGATCGGGAGCTCAGCTGGGGGCACATTCAGACTGAGATGTTTGTTAGACATTCCAGTGGACATGACAAGAGGTGGTTGGATTTCAAGTTTGGAGTTCAGGGGAGAAGTGTGGACTGGGCATATAAAATGTTAGAAATCGTCAACATACAGATGGTATGTAAAGCCACAAGATGGGATGATAGTGCCATGGGAGTGAGCATAAAAAGAGAAGAGAGAGGATTAAAGGGCTTGGACAGGGCCCTAACCTTTCCTCTGGGGAATTCAGCTGGTACCCATGGTTCTGGAGAAAAACATCCCCTAACGGGTAGTCAAAGATAATAAGGAACCTTGCTGAGCATCCTGGAAACAGCACCTGGGAGACTGCAGGATGTCCCTTAGCTTAGAAGCCAAGGATGGTGGCAGCTCTCCAAGAAGCCAAGTGCTCAGTATCTAGGGACTGAGGCTTCGGTCTCTTCGCTACATGTTTGGGTAACTATAGAGAAGGACAGTTGCCCCACCAAACTAATGTGCCCTTTTAATTCTGTACAATGAGTCAACAAGACTGGATCATCTCTAGGGCTCTTTCCCCTCAGCCTTTCTTTGAGCCTTAGATATGGCTGATGCTTCTGCATCTAGGTCGTCACATCTCATTTTTCACATTCTTTCATGCAACTTATGATTTGTTAAGCTGCTAGTAAATAACTATTCACTGATGCCAATTCCAGGCTGGGTGCTTTGAATTCCCTCACTCTAGAAACTGCCTGACACAGGTCTAATCATCTCCTTTTCTGGAGAGGAAGCCAGAGGGCAGAAACGCTAGGGGCCGTGTTCAAAGTAGCCCCAGAAATGGGAGGCAGAGCTAGGACTGCTCATTTCAGTAAGGCTCTGGACCCCAGTTTCTTCCTATTATTATTATCCCACTTTGACCATGAGTCCTAAAGTGCCTGGTCCTGCACTAGGAGCTGGAGTATAGCAGTAAAGGACACATTACCCTTAAGAAGTTCAGAGCCTAGCAGCCAAGCAAAACGAAAGTACAATTTAGCATTATAAGAGCCAGAGCTATGGGAACAGAGAGGGGAACCCAGCCTTCTCTGGAGCAGAGAAGTCAGAGAATAATAAACTAACCAGTATTTATAAAATGAACAAACAATTGTTAAAAAAAAAATTAAGTTAATCATGATTAATTTATCGGATGCTTTCTATTTGCTAGGGACTGTTTTCATGCATCAGCTTATTTCCTTTCCAATAGTGCCATGAAGTAGGCACTGTTGTCATCCCCATTTTGCAGATGAAGAAGTTGAGGCACAGAGATGTTAACTGTAAGAAGGAAGTGGAGAAGCCGTCTGCCTCCCAGAGGAATACCTCTCTAGGCTGAAATCTGAAGTCTGGAAAGGACCTAGCCAGGTGACCAGAGAGTCCACAGCGATCCAGGCAGGAGGAGGACGGGCGACGCTGCGAAGGCTTGGGGGAGCCCACCTTGATGGCTGTTACCCAGCAACCTGAGAAGCGCCCCCTCTGGCAAAGCTGGCTTAGGCCTCACGTAGATCAAGTACTGTGTTAAGGTTCAATCCACAGCAAAAGGGACAGAGTCAATTTGAACTTGGAATCTGACTTTCAAATCCATGCTCTAAGCATGACAATGTGTTCAGCAAGGGTTTTTATATTGGGTCATGTGGGGAGACAGTTCTTTTGCCTTTTAGTCCATATATTGGCAAAGGCTGTTAATATCCCACAAGAAAAAATTCAGGGATGAGATAATGAGATCACAGTCATTTTCACTGAATTAGAAAAAGAAGGCATAATTTGGTGGACCTAAGCCTCTAGAATTCATTAGAGTGGCCAGAAGGAAAATGAAAATTAACAACAGAGACAGAAATAAAAGTAAGACATAATGTACAAAATAAAACAGGTTGTACAAAAAGTATAGTGAGTGCTTATCTAACACATTAGAAATCCCAGAAAAGATCTCTACATATCTAAGAAAATAATCTTTTTTGGTAATGCCAATACCTCTTGATCACCAGATTTCTAAATCCAATTTGCATTTACTTGGCAAGATAAACAATAGACATTTCAGAAACTATTCTGGGAATGGACAAATAGCTTAGTGCTTGCAAAGATTTGAGTATGTTAAATTCCCTTACCCATTATTACATATACGATATTATAATTAGAGGAACAGATAGAAAGCATACATTAATTTGAACAGATAAAATCATAAATTGTTTAGAATTAAAAGGATGGCCATTTGCCCACCATAAAACTATAAAACTATAATAGGGAATATCTTAGTTACAATTTTAGGTAAAATTTGGTCATTAGCGGGAGCACAATACCAGAATCAATTAATGAACAGATAAAGGACACAGCCTAGCATTAAAAAAAAAATCCCCTAAAACTGATAGGATTATTTGACTACTGGAGAAAACAGATTCCATGGTAGACATTCTTTTACAATATTTCAAATGACTAGGGGACAAAGGCCAAGACTTTCCATCAGACAACAGACATCTTTGGATGGACTAAAGAGGGTAGTAGGACCTCGTTACTCTAAGCACCTATACTACTAAAGAAAAGAGATTTCAGTGACTGATGGACATGTTGATTGGTCACTCTGAGATAGGCTTCAAGAATCAGGCATAGCACTATTTCTGCTTCAGGACATTTTCTGATTCAGAAAACTAGCCCAAGAGAAAAAAAAGACACTGGTTATGTTGCTTGCATTACAGGATGCAGAGACTGTTGGTAGGCTCCAAATAAGAACCAAGTCACTTATCCTAGCATGAGCTAGACCCAGCAATCTTGACCAAACAAAGGGGTTAGCAGAAAGCCCTACTCACCTGAAATGGAAATGGTATTAAGGTAAATGTGTTTTAGCCTTGGCTGTAAATTGCTGCATGAGAAGAGAGAGCAAGGAAGACCTCAGCTACCACTGTGGAGACAGCAAGCTTCCTCCTGCTCCAGGTTGGCACAGGGGCACTGTTGATGTGTGTGGCTCAAGGATGAGAGTGTCTCGCTTGTCCTAGAAGGGATCAGGTGGAAAGCAGCAAACCTAAATTCAACCACACGGCAAACTCTGGCAGGTGGAAAGCCAGACAAGACAGCCTACTATTGCCAATTAGTTATAACTTGCAAAAAGGATATGCTGAAATTATATGCTTGAATTCTGATCTATGGGTAGTAGCCAATGTTCTGATAGTTTGGTACCTAAAGAGGAAAATAAATCATCGTCTAATAAACAGCCAATATGGGAGAATATATATCATCATATGTGACAATCTTACATATCAGGAGACCATGACTCAGCATGCAGAAGGATAAAACTCCAGAAGAAAAATACAATTAGGAAGTAGATACATTAACTAGAAGAATAACATTAAAATTGGTTAATTGACAAAATATTAGCTAGATGGGTTCCCTCAAACAAATAGACATTTGGGCACAAACTCATCAATGAAATGATCAAAGGAGAGAGGTATTCCTAAAACAGCTCACGTTAAAGCATTGCCAAATCTGCCATCAGGTGACATTTTAGAAAAGTGGCAAACAGCCTAAAGAGCTAGCACAGGATGAATCTGGGAGATAGACTATGTTGAAGCCATTACAGAGTCACAAGGAAAACAGAAATGTCTCCTGTGGATACTTTTTCAAGGTTGGGGTTCGCATACTAGACATACAGACACTTATTGGTGCCTATGGAACTCCCCAGATAATAGGAAACAAAACACACACACACACAGGGAACCAATTTTATGATAAGAAAATGGTTCTAGGTTGGTAATGAACCCAATCATTTAGAAGAGGAATAGACAGGATGTGATTGTGGGGCTGTGCGAGGGGTATCCACTCCTGACAGGATGATCAGGGAGACTTTCTCCATGGAGGTGTCACTTGAGCTGAGATCCCAAGGAGCCAGAGGTCTTAAGAGCTGGGAGAGAGCATTACGAGCAGAGGGAATAACAACTGCAAAGGCCCTGAAGTAGGGACCTACTTGGATGCAGGGACTCAAGCACAATGAATGAGGTGACAACAACAATAGAGGCTGGAATAGGATCATGGAGGGCCCTTGTATTAGTTTGTTATTATTGCTGTAACAGATTACCACAGACTTAGTGGCTTGAAACAGTTTCTAATTCTGGAGGTCAGAATTGGGTGAAATGGGTGTCAGAAAGCTGAAATCAAGGTGTTGGCAGAGCTGCACTCCTTTTGGAGGCTCTAAGAATTCCTTTCTTTGCCTTTTCCAGCTTCTAAAAGCTTCCTGCATTCTTTGGCTCCTTCCCCATTCAAAGTCAGCAGTTTATTATCTTCTTTGACACTCCTGCCCACCCCATGCCCCCCTCCCCATCCCCGTGTCTTATGAAGACCCTTGTAATTACGTTGGCATTGGACTCATTCAGGTAAAAACAATGCAATTTCCTCATTTCAAGATCCTTAAACTAATCTCATCTGCAAAGTCCCTTTTGCCACATAAGGTAACATAGTTACAGGTTTTGGGAATTCAGACATGGACATCTACCTTGTTCTGTTTGGGCTGTTGTAACAAAAATCCCGTAGACTAGGTGGCTTATAAACAGCAGGATTTTATTTCTCACAGTTCTGGAGGCTGGGAAGTTCGAGATCAAGGTGCTGGCAGATTTGGTATCTGATGAGAACTCTCTCCCTGGTTAACTGATGTCTGTCTTCTCACTGTGTCCTCACATGGCGGAAGGGACTAGGGAGCTCTCTTAAATCTCTTTTATAAGGGCACTAATCTCTTTAATGAAGGCTGCACCTTTATGACCTACTCACGTCTCAAATGTCCGACCTCCAAATACTATCACATTGGGCATTAGGATTTAACACATGAACTTTAGGGGGTAAAACTATTCCATCTATAGCAATATCTTTGTGTTGGGGGGCATTTTTCTGCCTACTGCAGCTTTATGGGTCATGAAAAGGAATTTAAATTTTATTAAAAAGGCAAAAGGATGTAAACATGGAATGATGTGATCTGACTTATGTTTATACTTATTTCTATTTTTTTTTTTTTTTATTGACTGGTATAGAAGAGAGCCCAGGACAAAGGCTAGAACCCCTTTTAAACACACCAGAGTTTATGTTAATGAGGTGACTTTAGGAAAGCCCTTAGGTAACCTAAGGATAGGGGCTGGTTTCTAGGGGAACTGATCATGATTAGAGGGCTGGAACTTTCAATCTTGATTTTCAATCTTGAGCCCCACCTCTGGGGAGGGGAAATTGAGGGGCTGGAAATTGAATTCAAGTATCAATGGCCAAAGATTTAATCAAGTATGCTTATGTAATGAAGCCTCCATAAAAACCCAAAAAAGATGGGGTTCGGAGAGCTTCCTAGATAATCAACAGCAAAGGTGCTGGATGGGTGACATGCCCAGAGACAGTATGGAAGCCCTGTGCCCCTTCTCACATGCCTTGCCCAATACATTTCTTCCATGGGCTGTTTCTGAGTGACATCCTTTTATAATAAACTAATTCATAATTTAAATGTTGTCCTGTGTTCTGTGAGCCACTTTAGCGAATTAATTGAACCCAAGGGGGGTGAATACGGAAACCTCCAGTGTATAGCCAATTTGTCAGAAACATGAGAACTTGGATTTTCAACTGATGTCTGAAAGGTGTGTGTGTGTGTGTGTGTGTGTGTGTGTGTGTGTGTGTGTGTGTACAGTCTTGTAAGACAGAGCCCATAACCTGTGTGATCTAATGCTATCTCTAGGTAAATAGTGTCAGAATTGAGTTGAATCCTAGGACACCCAGCTGGTTTCAGAATTGCTTGATGTGTGGAAAACGCACAGATCTGGGGTCAGAAGTGATGTTGTAGTGAAGTATTGAGGATAGAGAAGACACACACAGGAATGAGTTTTCCCAGCATTTAGAAAGCCAATAGAAGAGGAAGAGGTAGCAAAGAGACTGAGAAGGTGTAGCCATTGAGGGAAGTGGAACACCAGGAGAGGATACTGCCCAGAAGTAGGGGGAAGGACGCTTCAAGATGGCAAGATGGCCATCTGTGCTGGTGACTGTGGAGAGCTGAGAACAGAGAGAGACCACTGATTTTGGTAATGTGGAAGTCATGAAATCTTGATAAAAGCAGCTATAGAGGAATGATGAGGTCATAGGCCAGATTGAACTTGGTCGAAGAGGAAGTCAACAGAGTACAGACCTGTGCTGTCCTCTATATAGTAGCCACTTGCCATGTGTGGCTATTGAGTTCTTGAATGTAATGAGTTTGAATTGAGATGAGCTGTAAGTGTAAAATGCACATCAGATTTCCAAAACATAGAGTGCAAAAAAGAGCAATCTCATTAATATATTAAAAATGTTGATTTCATGTAGAAATGTAAACATTTGGAATATATTGAGTTAAATATATTAACATTAATTTTACCTGTTTTCACTTTTTAAAAATGTGGCTACTAGAAAATTTAAAATTACATATGTGGCTCACATTATATTTCTATTGGACAGTACTGGAGGTAGATACTGCTTTCAATAATTTTGCTGTGAAAGGAGTCAAGAGATGGGAAAGAAAATAGACATTTAACATTGCTGACCATCTCCATCTTCTTGAAACTTTCTCAAACTTCTGAGGTACTTGATTCTTCTGCTCCTCCCTATATCTAATGGATGTTTAAGAAGACATCTAATAGATATCTTCTTTCTAGGGTCCTCACCCTGTTTGTGAAACTTGTTAGGTGAAGGAGCAAGCCATGTGGCTGTGCACTTTTAAGTGTTCCAGACAGAAGAAACAGCAAATGCAAAGGCCCCGAGGCTGGAGGCTGCTTGGATAGTTATGGGACAAGAGGGAAGAAGGCAGTATTGTTGGAGCAAAGTTTGGGGCAGAGCAATAGGAAATGATGTCTAGGTGGTAAGGTGTAAAGGGGAGGGCCTTTGTCACTTATTTGAATGAGATGGGAAGTTTTGGGAGATTATTGAGAAGAATGTTCATCTATATGACATCTATAAAGGGTGTTTAAAAAAAAATTCAGGGGAGGGGAGAGGTAGATAGGGTGAAAGGGGTCAAATATGTGGTGACAGAAAGGAATCTAACCATGGGCAGTGAACACACAATGCAATATATATGCATGCCTTACTGTTGAATTGCACACTTGAAATTTATTGGCTCTCTCCATGCCTTTACTCTGTCTCTCACTGTCCTTCTCACACTCTGTGGAGTGTTATCCCTTTTCTAATGAACTTTCCTTTAGACTCTAAAAAAAAAAAAAAAAGAAAGAAAGAAAGAAAAAGGAAAGAAAAAGAAACTTACTGGATTTTGTTAATTAATGTTACCATAAAAAATAATAAAATTTTTTAAAAATGGAAAAAAACCCCCCAAAATTCAGCTGAGTAAACTTGAAAATCTAATTAGCTTTCTTAAGCAATTCATGAATCAGGTAGCATCAGATCTAGCAAATAGAAGGGAGCTCCCAGGGGTCCTACAAAACGGAAGGCTTTTATAGGAAGAAGTGTGGGTCAAGGGCTCTATTAACAAAAGAAAAGAACAATTTTTGTTTGGAAATGCCTTTTTTGAAGGGGGATGTAAATGGAAGGGTTTTTATCTTGCAAATTGCCTCTAAAGTGTGTATGTGGGGGTGGAGTGGAGGGTGGGGGTGGGGGGGAGGAGGAACGGAGAGGGAGAGGGCACGGTGACAGATTGCCTCATTGGTGTTGACCAGAAAATTCTAGACTAGTTGATTGAGAGGTCGAAAATACAATTAGATCTTGTATTAAATCTAGATTTGGTATCATGGGCTTTTAGCATGAGTGACACTGTTTTGGTTCTGTGGTTTTGTTTTCTCTTTAAGAAACAAGGATGAAAACAGGGAGACCACTTAGGAAGCTTTTGTAACAATCCAGGTGAGAGACTGGGGTGGTAACAGTAACTGCCCAGTGGTGGCATTCTGTGTGTGTGTCCATAATTGAAGTTTTTATTTTATATACAAAGAGCAAGCAAGGTAAATGTCTGGAATGACTCATCCATGGCAGGTCACTCAGTCCAACCTAATGAAGCCTGCATCCTTCGCGTACTGACTGAAACACTGGTGGCACATATTGAGGCTGTATTTTCAGATTAGACCATGTGGGTTTGAGCAGAAGTGGCAAGAACAGGACCCCTGGCCGAATTTTCTTGGATGGCTCCAGTACAGTTGCTGATGACCCATCTTGTTTTCTTGGAGGCAACAAGGCAAAAGGGACATTCTGTGTGTATTTTAAAGGCACAATTGACAGGATCCATGGAAGGATGGGAATGTAAGAGAAAAATAAGTTAAAGTTGTGTCCAAGGTTTCCAGAAGGATGGAGTTGCCATCTGCTGAGGTGGGAAAGATTACAGAAAGATATCTGGCTGCAGTTGGAGGTGAAAGTAGAATAAGGATATGTTTTGGGCCTGTAAAGTGTGAAATAGCCATTGCACATTGGAGATGCAAAATAAGCATATACAAGGATATACAAGTCTGGCATTTTAGGAGTGAGGTCAGGTCTGGAGATATGAATTTGAGAGTCATCAACACACAGTCAGTATTTAAAACTATGGGAGGAGATCAGATCACCCAGGGAGTAAATGTAGAGAAGAGATCCAAGGACAACACTAGGCCACTCAGGTTTACAGATTAGAGAGATGACAAAGAACCAGCAAAGGACAATAAAAGGGAATGGCCAGTGAGTGATAGAAAACCAGGAGAATGTGGTGTCCTGCAAATGAAATGTTTCCAAGAAGAGAGAGTGAATAACTGGGTCAAATCCTGTGTATAGGTCAAGTAAAATAGTGTGAGTTTACCACTGGATTTAGCAACCTTCATGTGAATGGTTTTAGGGTTGACAGAGATAAGATCTTGATTTGGAATGGGTCTAAGGGGAACTAGGAGGAGAACTGGAGAAGAGTATAGATAACTCCAAAACTTCTCCTATAAAGGGGAGCAGAGAAATGGGGCAGTGGCTGGAGGGGGATGTGAGAGTCAAGAGAGGGTTTGTTAAATTTAGGAGAAATTATAGCATATTTGAATGCTGATGAGAATGATCCAGTAGAGATTGAAAAATTCATGATGCAGAAATAATATATCCACCAAAATTCAGTAAGCCAATTAGCCAGCTCTGGCCTCTGGTGTCTTAACATGGAAGTCCCTGATGGACCTGAAATGCATTAAAAGTTGAAATCATCGTCTCCCTTCTAAACCTGCACCTTCTTCTGAAGTTTGTCTCACTTGGTATTGTTAAAATACAATTGGGTAAATTTAAAGATCTAATTGACACAATTAAATTACTCATGAATTAAACTGAGTTTCATCTGGCAAATAGAAGGGAGCTCTGAGTAGTTGTACAAGATGGAAGGTTTTACAGGCATCCCTCAGAGATAGTGCAGTTTCGGTTCTAGACCACTGCAATAAAGTATCACAATAAAGTGAATCATTGTTTTGCTAGTGAAGAGTCTTGCCTTAAATTTGTAAGAAAATGCAACATCTCTGAAGCACAATAAAATGAGATGTGCTTGCATAGGCAGAGAAGGTGGGACAAGGAAGTTAAGAGTTATTTCAGGCAAGGTCACCTTTCCTTAGGAAAGGCAGGGGATCTTCAGGTAGGTTACCTCACTAGGGTTGACTAGGGTATTCCAGAACGATTGGTTTAAAATTCCATTCCTGGATTTTGAGATGTTCATGTTAAATAAGTCAGACAGAAAAAGAACCATATGCTTTCACTCTTATATGGGATATAAAACTGAAAGCAACAAACAAACATGACAGACAGACTCATGGGACAGCAGATTAGTTACCAGAGGGAAGGAGGTTGGGGGGAGGTTGATAGGGGTTCAGGGGTTCAAATATATGGTGATGGAAGGAAATTTAACTTTGGGTGGTGAACACACAACGGAATATATGTATGATGTATTATTAAATTATACATTTGAAATCTGTATGATTTTATTAACCAGTCACCCCAACAATTTTAATTTAAAAAATAAATTAATAAAATTCCATTCTGGGAGAGCCTGAAACTGCAATTAGGTTAGGTACAGGCATATCTGGGAGCTATTGAGGTCTTGGTTCCAGATCACTGCAATAAAGTGAGCTGTAATCTTTTTGCTGGTGGAGGGTCTTGCCTTCAATTTGTAAAAAATACCTGTGAAGTGCAGTAAAGAGCAATAAAATGAGGTTTACCTGTATGAAATCTTGGTGGGGCTTACCAAAAGTGAATCCATTTTGGGTTTGTTTCTTTTTAACAGTAGAAACTCTTCATTTAATTACAAGTTAGAAAAACCTGCTGATAGCACTGACAGCACTAACTTAATAATATTCAGTTTTATCATGTGCTAAGCGAGGCAATGGATGACAGAAAAAGCTGTAAGCACTTAGGGAAGGGCCATGACCCAACTCTACAGTCAAATAACAGAAAAGTGAACAGATATTGATTAGATCGACATCATCAACTTGTAGCAGTTCTATGTCCTACATATCTTTCAAATTTGTCCCCTCACTCCATACCTATTACACTGCCCCAGTTCAGGCTTTCATTATCTCCTGCCTGTATTACATGGAAAGTTTGACCTTGATCCAGAGGAAGCTACACAAAATGCAAATCTCCATATCATTTACCAGCTTTAAACTTTTCAACCAGTCTCAGATAAAGGCAGTCTTGGCCTGCCTTTCAAGCTTTGTCTCTCACCTCTCCCAACCTCAGAATTAGTGGTCTCACACCAAGAAGTTTCTCTTCTTTGCCTTTGCTCCTCACTGTTCTGTTTCCCTGGACTGGAGCCTATCTTCTATCCTGGCTAAATACTACTCTTCTTTTAAGGGTGGCCTTCAGAGTTACCTCTTCTGGGAAGCCTTCTCCAAGTACTCCAACCCTTACAAGGCTGGAAGGGGGCCTTGCTTCACCTCTTCCCCCTCCCCTCAAAGGCAGGAGCCGTGTCTTATTTTCATCACGCTTTCAGGATGTTTAATGAATGGCACACATTAACTTCCAGTTCAAGGTTACCAAGCTGGTAAACTGGTGAGTCAGAAATCAGCCCCTATAGGGCTCTCATTCAAATGCAAACTCCTTAAAATCCTCACTCGAGTCTTGCCCTTTAGTTTTCAAAACATTCTTTATAACCTGGGGCAGAAGTTGGAAAAAGGAACTGTTTTCAAACCCGGGAGCTAGAGAAGAGCTTCGCGAATGAAGTAATAGAGATGACAGTGGTGGGTTGGGTGGGCCAGCTGCAAGGATGACCCTCTAGCCAGAGAAACCCCGCCCCGACACCCCCCCGCCCCGCGGGCGCCTCTGCACAGCCGCGGCGCACCCAGGCCCCCCCGCCTCCAAAGACTACAAATCCCAGGGTGCCTCTACTCTAGAGGCACGGCCCGCGGTGCACGCCGGGACATGTAGTACGGTTCCGATTCAGGACAAGGCCAGAACGGAGCGTGACGTCAGGAGGGCTCGGGAGACGAGTCGGAAGCGGCCCAGGCTCAAGTTAAAGTCTTCCTTTGAGCGAGCTGAGCCCGGTTCCTGTTGGGGGGCTCGGGTTTCAGGTCCCACGGCCCCCCACCCCGTGGTGCGGCGGGCCTATATCTATCTGTATATATATGTGCGCTGAGTCGCCTCTCGCGTGACGCCTTCCCGGTGAAGGAGAAGCCGCAGGGGCGCGAGCGGGCGGGCGGGCGGCCCTGGGGCCAGTGCGGCCCGCAGGCCCGGGCCGAGACGCTGCTTCCGCGGCAGCACCGGTGAGGACGTGGCACGGCGGCCCCGGCGCCCGCTCCCCTTCCCTGCCCTTCCCTCCGCTCGCCTGCCCGGAGGAAGCCGCGGGCGGCGCAAAGGCCGCCGGGAGCGCGCATGCGCCCGGCGCGGCGGGGCGTCCATCGCCAACGTCTGCGGGGGTGCGGCGGGGGGTGCGGTGTCGGGTGGCGGCGGCGGCGCTTTGCGGCCGGTCGTGCGGGGCGGTCGGGCGCGGGCGGGCGGGCGCGGCGGCAGTGGCGCGCACAGGTGATTGACTGGCCAGCTGGCTGAGGCAGCGCCCGGTCCTCATCGCTGGCAGGTGGCGGAGTCCATTTGGGCGGCGGCGGCGGCGGCGGCGGCCCGGCTCGGGAGGCGCTCCTCCGGCCAAGGCCATGGCCCCGCGGCTGCAGCTGGAGAAGGCGGCCTGGCGCTGGGCGGAGACGGTGCGGCCCGAGGAGGTGTCGCAGGAGCACATCGAGACCGCCTACCGCATCTGGCTGGAGCCGTGCATCCGCGGCGTGTGCAGGTGAGTGAGGCCCGCGCGCCGGGCCTCGCGCCCCTCCCGCGGCGGGTCAGGGCGCTGCGCGCGGGCCCGGGGGTCGGGGCGCGGGGGGCGCCGGGGGCGTCCGCGGGGTGCGTCTCGCAGGCGTGGAGGGGAGCGGGGTGGAGGCTCCCTCTTCTTCCGCCGTCCGGCCAGCCTGGGAAGCGCAACCTGCCTCGGCTCTCCGGCACGGAGGTGATGCTGCTGCAAGCCCTCCGGAGAGGGTTCTGGGTTCTTATTTAGAAGATGGCGGTGGGAATGGTTCAGGGCAGGAGCTGCGAGCTTAGCCAGCGTTGCAGGCTGACTCTCTTGGCCGCGGCTCGGCCTTTTCGCTTGTAAAAAAGGGAACTTCTTCGAAGTGCGCTTCATCACGGCATGTCTTGTGTTAGTGTCGACGCCGAGGGCTTGACCATCTCGTATTATTTTTGGATGGGGCTGCTTTGGAAAAACGTGTGGTTAACCTACGTCATCTGTCCTTCCTCCTCCTGTTGACCTCCCTTCTCTCGTTAATCTAGTATTTTTCAGCCTTTTTTTTTGGTGGGGGAGCCCTTCTGACTCTACACCTCTCTAGCAAGCACGAAGTTTGAGCTGTGTAAGTGCTGTCCTCTACTTCTCCTTAGCCCTTGAACCCTGCCTTTTCCTTTAGGTCGACTCCTTTGGCATTATGCCTGTCTATTCTGCTCTTCCACCTTTTAAGAAGGGAACTATAGTTTTTGTTCCGGAATGTTGTTGAATGGACTTGGCCAAGCCGGGCGTGTCAGTGGCCGCTTTTCAGCAGGCGTTTAGGAAAGGCTTTCTGGAGGTTTTACATCCTGCAGCGGGATCTAGAAGGAATGGAAGTCAAGGTCTCAGCTTTGCGGCTTTTAAAGTCTAGTTTGAGAAGTGAAACAAGTGAGCGAGCAAACGAATCATTCCAAGCTTCGGACGTCGGGCTCACAGGAGGGCAAATCTGACTCCAGCAATGAGTCCTGGGATGACAGAAGTCTGTGTGTAATAGAACTTACTAAGCTTCAGCCAGCTCTCAACATAATAATTAGGTTTCAGAGCAACCAAACAGTATAAACTCTTTCGCTGTAATAGTTCCGATTTTAACGGAAGTAAAGGAGTAGAAATTGGTTGAGATCACTATGAGGGGGGATGACATAGAGAGGCTGACTTAAGCTGCAGTTGCAAAGTTTATATCCAAGAATTTTAAACTACATTGAGATATAATTCATACATCATAAGATTCACCAACTTAAGATGTAGAATCCAGTGTTTATTTGGTATATTCACGGTGTAATTCAGCCATCACCACAATCTGGTTTTAGAACATTTTGGCCCCCCTAAAAGAAGCCCATCAGATTGGAACTCAGTCCTCCCCTGTACCCCCTGCCCTCCAAGCTTGAGGCAGTCACTGATCTACCTTCTGCCTATCTGCCTATTCTGGGCATTTTATGTAAATGGAATCATACAATATGTGGACTTTTGTGACTGGCTTCTTTCACTTTGCATAATTTTTCAAGGATCATTCATGTTGAACCATGTATCAATATTTCTAAATTGTGTAAATATACAACAAAACTTACCATTTTAACGTATGTAGTTCAGTGGCATTTATTACCCTTACAACGTGGTAACAAGCATCACCATTGTCTAGTCCCGGACTTCTTTTTCACCACCCTAAAAGGAAACTCCATGTCCATTAAACAGTCCCTTTGCATTTCCCTCCTTCCACCACTTAATCTTTCTGTCTCTGGATTTCTCTATTCTGGATATTTCATATAAATGCACTCATATAATATGTGGCTTTTTTTGGTCTGGCTTTCACTTAGCATAATGTTCTCAAGAGTCACTCATGTTATAGCATGTATCAGTACTCTGTTTCTTTTTAAAGCTGAATAATATTACATTGTTTGGATATACCACATTCTGTTCATCAGTTGCTTTTCTTAACTTTGAGGAACAATTGAAACATATAATTGTATATTTTTAAAGTGTAGGATGTGCTGATGTGATACAAATTATGGAATGATTACCCTGATCAAGGTAATAACCACATCCATCACCTCACATGGTTAATTAACTTGATGGATGTATCGGCAGTTTCTACTTTTTGGTTGCTGTAACAGTGTTGCCAAGAACATTTGTGCACAAGTTTTTGTTAGAACTCCTGTTTTCAGTTATTTTGGGTATATACCTAGGAGTGGAATTGCTGGGTCATGTGGTAATTATATTTAACTTATTGAGGAGCTGCTACATTGTTTCCCATAGCTGCTGTGTTACATCCCCACCTACTATGCATGCGGGCTCCAGTTTCTCTTCAACACAGCCAACACTTGTTACTTTTTTAAAAAAAAATTACCACCCTAGTGTGTGTGAAGTGGTATTGTGGTTTCGATTTACATTTTCCTAATGACTAATGTGTTAAGTGTCTTTTCATGTGCTCGTTGATCATTTTCATTTGTTTTTATTGCCAAATCTTCCATTTTGTGTGTGCACCTACCACATTTTGTATATCTGTTCATCAGTTAATGGACGTTTGGGTCATTCCACTTGATTACTGTGAATAATGCTGTGAACATTTGTGTATAGGTTTATAAGTTTTTGTGTGGACATTTTGGACAAATTATTTTCAAACGTGGCTGCACTATTTTGCATACAAAGTATGAGGATTCCAGTTACTCCATGTCTTTACACTTGTTTTTGCTTCTTATAGCCATCATAGTGGTATGAAGTGGTGTCTCATGGTTTTGATTTGCATTTCCCTGGTGGCTAATAATTTTGAGTATCTTTTCCTGTGCTTATTGGCCATTCATCTATCTTTGGAGAAATGTCTATTCAAGTTCTTTGCCCATTTTAAAATTGGGTTATTTATTTTTTCCATTGAGTTGTTCTTTCCACATTCCAGATACAAATTTCTTATATTTGCAAATATTTTCTCTCAATCTAAGGGCTTTTCACTTTCTTGATGGTATCATTTACAGTACAAAAGCTTTTTTTAAATTTTAATGCATTCCAGATTATCTTTCTCTTTTTTTTTTTTTTTGGTTTCTTGTGCTTTTGAAACCACATCTAATCTGAGGTGCAAGCAATTTTTATTTAAATATCAAAAAGGCTTTTTTCCTACTTTTTCCTTTTGATTAAACATTTATTCTCACTCTTAGCAAGAAGAGATTGAAGAATTAATATCATTATCTTTTTTTATACTGAATACAATTTGTTATGAGATGCCAAAGCTGAAAGGTATTTAGCCATGTTCAAAGAATAGATGAATCAGGACCATATTTATATTTCCAAAATTGCTTAGAACATTCACAGGATGAAAGCAATCTGTACTAAATTCTATATCCACAGAATTCTGCAAGTATTTAGTGTCTTAATTTTTAAAACTAGACTTGTTTCCTAACAGTGAGGATAATAGTCATGTAAGTTCCTTGAAGTAAAATTGGTGAGTAAGGGTTGTACATTTTTCAGTTTAACCCATATTGTTAAATTGCCCGTTGGAATGATAGTTCTACCTTACATTCCTCCTGTCAGTGCGTAAGAATGTCTTGTTTCCTCTACCATTACGAACACTTATGTTAATTATTTAATTATGCCTTTTGATCTGATAGGTGGAAAATGGTACCATGTTAATTCCTTTTGTGACAGTTAAAATTTTGATATGAATTTTCAAAGTCTGTATTATGTTTATTTTGTTCTCATTACATGACTATAATAAAATTAAAACTTCACAGAAATGTAATGCATTCTAGAGAGTGTCATGCCAGTTTAAAAACCCTTGATGAAGACTGCTAGGCCTCACTTTTAAAGTTTTATCAAGCTTTCCTCATCGATAATGTTCCAATGACACCTTTCTCTCAGTTGGTTTACATTTTCTCTCACTTTAATTGTATTGGTCTCTTTTGCCTTGCTAACTTTTCTGGATCCTCTGACCAAATCAGGGGACCTAGTTTTTGTTTTTATTTTTTAAAAAGTTAATTATCGCAAATTTTAAACATGCACAGAAGTAGGAAATGATAGTGAACCCCCATGTACCCATTACCCAGCTTTAACAGTCATTATTTTTTAGTATCATTGTGCGTTACCTTCAGGTGTACAGCTTAGTGTTTAAAATATTTTTATTTTTGTGCCTATAGCACCTGGTAGTGTTTAGACATTTATGTAATTTACAAAGTGATCTCTCCTAGTCTAGCACCCACCTGACACTATACACTACAGTGTTATCTACTGTATTCCCTGTGCTGTACTTCACATCTCTGAGACTATTTTATAACTACCAATTTGTACTTAATCCCTTGGCCTTTTCACCCAGCCCTGCCCACTCCAACCCCCCTCCTATCTGGCAACCATCAGTTCTCTGTCTCTGAGTCTGTTTCTTTTTTGTTTGTTCATTTATTTTGTTCTTTAGATTCCATGTATAAGTGAGATCATATGGTATTTGTTTGTTTTATTTTCATGTAGCATAATGCCCTCAAGTTAATAGCTATTGGCAGAAGATGATCACTTGTTTTATTTTCATTGCATGCTGTACTTTTACTAAACACAAATTAAATCTAAAAATTAATTTAATGCATGTTATTGGTTTAAATAGATGTTTTGTGTTTCCTGCAATCTGTGTCTTTGTTCTTGTTCATTGTTTTGTATCTTTCTGCTGCCTGGCACACTTAACACTTTGAGAATACTTTGTCCTTAATTTTGAATGCAAGTGAAGCCCCTCCTCATTTTCAGGATCATAGCTAACCATTGTTAAGATAGTTAACTTTTCTTTGATTTTTTTTTCGTGTATTTGTTAAATTCAATAACTTTTTTGGATGCCTGTTATATGCCTTGCTGGAATAAGTGTTCATTCTTTATTCAACAAATATTTTTGTTGCCTGCTATGGGCCTAGTAGTTTTTCTAGGGTGGTTCTTGGATAAAGACCCAGATGTTAAAGTTCCTTCAAGTGACATATATTTTAAAGAGAAGACAAATATAAGCAAACAATATAATTGTTATTTTTCAAAAAAAGGGAGTGTCACAACATAATTTTGTAACTTGTTTTTATTTGATGATATATCTTTTTTTCCAAATTAGTGCATATATTCGTGCTTTATTATTTTTAATGGCTATGTGATATTTCATTGTGTAGAGGTAGACATGTTATAATTTAATCAGTTCCCTGTTGATGGACCTTTGGGTTTCCGGTTTTTGATAGTGCATCTGTGCTGCTGTGAACATCCCTATTCATTTATCTTTGTTGAGTCAGCATTTTCACTAGGTTGCAAGATGAGGATTCTCTGAGGTAAAGGGAGCTATGACCATTTTAAATTTTGACAGATGATAAAGTTTACATAACATTTAACACTGTTACCTGTATCACCTTATTTCCCACACCAGGCATCCCTATGTCAGACACCAATCTGATTAGTGAAAAATAACATCTTATTTTCATTTGCCTTTTTTTGCTAGAGGCATTGAACATCTTTTAATTTGCTGGCTCTTCGTATTTCTCCTGTGAATTGTATGTTTTGGATTGTTAATTATTAGATTTTTTCAAGAGTGTATTGAACATTCCTATTAAAGATATTTTTTACCACATTTTTTGACTTATTTTCTCCATTTGGTGCATTAAAACCCATATTTTTATGTGTTCAAATTTATCAGTGCTTTCCTTTATGGTTTCTAGATTTCCTAACTCCAAGATTTCGGAAGTGTTCACTCATGTTTTGCTTTAGTACTGATGGTTTCATTTTATGCATTCAATCTTTGTCCTTTTAGCACTTATATTTAAGGAGTGAGATAGGGATCCATCTTTATTTTATTTTTTACAAAATGGAAAATCATTTTTTTAAACCACTTATTGAATAGTCTCCTCCCCCCACTCCTGTTAAAAAGCTACCTTCGTTATATGACAAAATCTTATATGAATTTGCATTTCTCAGACCTATTCTCTGCTGCTGTTGATTTCACTGAGTATCCCTGTACTTGGATCACAGTTCTAATTACTTGATAATATTTTTAAAATATCTGATAAGGCAAGACCTTCTTAATTCCTCTTAAGTTTTTTCTAATGGTTCTTAAATAACATTTATTTTTATGTACAGAAAGGTACACAAATCAAAAGATTTTAACTGGATGAATTACCACAATAGAAACAGTTTGATCGTATATCTACCAACAAGATTATATAGTTGCTAGAATTCCAGAACACCCTCACCTCCCATTTTCTGCCTCCACCTGATCAGTACCATCCCCCTTTTTCTCAAAAGTAAACAGTGCCCTGACTTTGGATGTAACACATTATTTTGCCTGTTTTTAATTTTGTATACAATTAATTATACATTGTAGTTGCTTCTGTGTCTGAGATTCATCCTCACTGTGGGTAGCAGTAGTGTGTTCATTTTTAGGGCTGTGCAGTATTCCATTCTGTTACTATGTGTTTTGTCCTTTCTCCTGGTGATGGCATTTAGAATTTTTCTAGTATCCACCATTATGAATTAAGCTACAATGAACATTCTTTTATGTATCTTTTGGTGCAAAGAGACCCTTTATCTTTTGCAAATTCTCTACATCTCATTTCCCTTGGCTTCTCCCGTTTTGCTCTAATTATTAAGAAAAAAATAGCCTTCTATTTGGGACAACCTTATAAAAAAATGGAATCAAAGAAAAGTTCAGGTTTGGTCTAAAAATTTTTGTTTTCTGCATAATTTTAAAAGAAATGTCTATAATTGTTTTTAGTAAAACTAATTGAAATTTAGGTTCCAGGATGGCACTGTATGTTTTTCTTGTGACTTTATGTAACTGATATATTCACCACTGCGAACTGTGATTTGAGAAGCATGGATAAGGTAAAATGAAATATAATTACATTAAGTTTGTAAGGAGTCTGATCTCAATGCTGACTTGATGAACTCATTTCAATTAAAAGCCACCACTGGAGAATAGGGTTATAATACTTTAATATAATTATTTTTTATTTTCCTACATGTACATAAAATGTTATAACTGCATTTTGAATGGGTGCTTTTTAATTTAATATTAAGACTATTTCCCCAGGACATTATATAGTTTACAGAAATAATTTTTAATTATTGCATAATATTCCATATAACATATCCCAGAATATTTAACTATATTCCTGTTGGGCATTTATCTGCCTGGCTGCTATTTTCTTCTTTTCCTTCCCTTTCTCTTCGTCCTCCCTTCCTTCCCCTCCTCCTCCTCTTTTTGGTTAAGTTCTTTTAATGTTCTGAGCATCCTTATAAATGAATATTGTTTACTTCTCTGATTATTAGAAAAAATTGTAAAAACAGCATGAACATTTTTAAGGCATTTCATATGCACTGCTATTGCAAGATTTGCTCCCACCAGCTCTGTGCAGTTATATGAACATTCCTGTCTCTGTCCTTGCCATTATTGAGTATTATATTTAATTGTTTTTGTCAATTTCATAAGTGCATGGTGGTATTTTTTTATTACTAGTGAATTTGGAAGATACTCTGTTTTCAAGTATTAGGCTATTATTACCCAATAGTATAAAACTTCAAACATTTCAAATCATCTTCCTTGGAGAAGAACTAAGTCCCCCTGTATTAGGGGGAAGGACTTTTAACTTTTAATTATTAAATAAACCCTTTTAAACAGGAAAAACTCTTTGACTTACCAGTTAGCACTCATCCCCAACCTTTTTAATACCAATTTGGGAGGTATCCTATTAAAATAATTCATAGTATTTTCAGGTAGAGTTACTTTATAAAATCCCTTTTGCTTGGCTAATCTCCCTTTCCCCAATAGAATCCAGAATTTCAGGTCAATTGATTTAATATGCTAATTATAAGAGTTTGGATATAGTGATTGATTTTCATAAGATGCAGTTTTTGAATCCTAAATTAGTAGGCCCTAAATTTTGAGGTTTGGGAAAATGATATTCCACTTTTGTTAAGTGGCAGAGCTTCAAAGGTTGATTAACCACGTGTCAGTAGTTTTTGTTTTTTTTGGGGGGGTACTGAATAGTCTGTGGCACGGATATATGATAATTTGTTAATTTAATTGATGAATGCTTGTATCATCTGCAGTTTTTGACTTGTAAATAAAAGCTGCTATCAATTTTCATGTACCTTCTTTGGATATTTGCCTCTTTTTCTTTTTGGTTCACATAATATACAGTTACTTTGTATACTCTTGAATGGATTTACTGTAGTTTATTTAGCCAGTTCTCTATAAACAAACACTAGGCTTTTCTGTATTTTGCTGTTACTAACAATGTTTCAATAAATAACTTTCATTTAATTGTTTTGCATGTGTGCAGGTAAATCTGTAGACTAAATACCCATGTTGAAAAGCAGTGTCAAAGATAAAAAGCATGAGTAATTTTAATAGATATTGGAAATTTCCCTTCATAGAGATCATTCCATTTTTTCACCTTGCTAGCAGTGTACGAGAGATTGCTTGTTTCCTCATGACCGTGTTAGACTTTTTGGATTTTTGCCAGACTGATAGGACAAAGTGTATCAGTCAGGATAGGAATAGGTTATGCTTTGGGAACAAATAACTCCCATTCTCAATGGTTCAAAACAGCAAAGGTTTATATCTGGCTTAAACTACATGAAGATTATAATAAACTAGATGTAGGGTAAGTGGAGGCTGACTCATCCTAGTCACTTGGATAGCCAGTGTAGCTGCCACCATTTGAAACATTGTCAGTTCCTCTGGAGGGTTTCTGTGGCAGCAGTTAAATGCTTCTCTTGGAATCACATGCATCATTTCTGCTCACACTCATTGGCCAGAGCTTGTTTGATGGTCTCACCCACCCTAAAAGTATCTAGGAGGAGGAGAGAGGGATAAGGGGTACTTGGTATTTGTTGATTACAAATACAAAATGTCTCTTGTGTAGTTTCATTTTGCATTCCTCTTATGACAGATTAAGCAACTTTTCATGCTAATGCGCCATTCATATTTCTCTTTGAACTGCCTGTTGTGTCCTTTGCCCATTTTTATACTGAGTTATTAGTTTTTATTTGTAGGAATTCTTTATATATTAAGAGATTACTTCCGTGACATGAGCTTCAATTTTTTTTCAGCATTGTCTTTTGACTTTGCTTATGGATTTCTTTGCCATGCAGAAAAATTTTATGAGATTGAATTAATGGATATTTCCTTTTATGGCTTCTGAATTTTGAGTCATAGAAAAGCCTTTGTCAGACCAATATTACAAAGGAATTTACTGGTGTTTTCTTGTGTTATTGTTATGGTTTCAATTAATGTTTACATCTTTGACCCGTTTGGAATTTGTACTGAAGTATACTGTGAAGTGAGTCCAACTTTATCTTTTTCCAGATAGCTTCCTGGTTGTCCCAACCACCATTATTAAAAAACCTATATTTACTCACTGATATGGATGCCTCTATTGCTTGCAAAATTGCCTTATGTATTTAGGCCTGTTTCTAAACTTTTTATTCTATTACATTTTTAATTTGGGGCACTTTACCTTATGATTTAGTATCTAGTAGGGTTTAATCTCTCCTGATTATTCTTTTTGTGGGTTTATTTTAAATATTTGTATTCTAGTCCATAATAAATCTGCTTTATTTAATAAATTTTCTTCTAATAGTTGTTTAAAACTTATGCTTCTTGAAGATGAACCATGTTTATCTCATGGCAGAGAATCCCTTACCAGAGTTTGAGAGGTGTCATGAAGTGCTTTTTTTTGTTTTGATAAGCAGGGATGAGTAACTAAAATCTCTTTTTTCTTTTTCTTTTTCTTTTCCTTTCAATTTGAAATATGATGGTGGAAGGAGGATGGGCCAGGGGCCTTTAAAGGTCTGGTTGGGTGCCCTACAGTGATCTTTGAAACAGTGCTTGGACACTGAGCTTTATTTTCTGCTGGAGGACTTATTGACACTGGTTTAATAGTTAATTTGCTTGGGTTTTTTTTTTTTTTTTTTTTTACCCCCAACCTACCCTGAGAAATTGAACACTGGATGAAAGTGCCTCTTTTAAATAGTGCCAGATGTTTCATAGCAGCTTGATTCTTAGAAGGATGAAAGGGATAAATCTTTTTGGTGAAAGATTTCCCAATCTTGGAACTCTTTCTTAAAAGAGCAGCTATAGGGCCAGCAAATCTGCCTGGGGATGGTAACTGCATATTATGAAAGATGCTTAGCCAGGAACCTAGTGTTGTGTCTTTCCTGTTTGCTATATGCTTACTTTCTCTTAGATCCTTTTGATCAGAATTCAGAATTTCAAATGAAATCAGGTTGTTAGGTGAATGAACATTTTATGAATTTCCAGATGTGAATATTCTCAAAGGTATTACCAGTGATTCTTCCTTAAAGATTTAAAATTAAACCACATACATAAAAAACTGATTTTTTTCTCTTCTTACCTTACTCCCCACAAAAATGATGACTAACAGGTACCGTTGATTTCCACTCTGCACCATCTCTTCAACTCTGCAGTCATCTTCCGTTTCAGATCTTCATTTCTCATCTCTTTTATAAGAATAGCATTTCCTTTAAATTTATCTCACTGCTTCTCCCCCACCCCATCCCCAGTGGATAGGTTAGGGGTGATGATATCCGACAGTCATAAATCTGCTGTATAACTTTTGATTCCCAAAAAACTTAATAGCCTTCTGTTGACCAGAAGCCTTACTGATAACATAAACAATTGATTAACCCATATTTTGTATGTTATGTGCTATATTCCTAGAATAAAGTAAGGTAGAGAAAAGAAAAATGTTATTAAGAAAATCATAAGGAAAATTCTCAGTACTGTACTGTACTGAAAAAAATCACCATATAAGTGGACCCATACAGTTCAAGCCCTGTTGTTCAGGAGTTAACTGTATTTGTATTTGGTTTTTTTTTTTTTTTTTGAAGCAGTTTTGGATTAAGGACACATGATTTTTTTTTTGTATGGAGAAGGGGAGGAGTGAGGACAAGGAGAGCCTACTTTTTAAATTGATTTTCTTTATTATTTTGCTCTCAGGAACAGGAGACTAAAATCTTAACAGTTCACTGGAACCCATTTCTGTAGAATGATATATAGGAGAGGGCCTGTCTCCCAGCCAAATCATGTGAAAAAGTCTTACCACCTTCTCTGTCCAAGAGGAGAAAGCACACAGGAGACGTGATATTATACCTTGATAAACAGTTTTGAAAGAATGGGCACCTACTTATTTTGTTTTAGAGGTACACTTTCATTCTAGTTATCTTTTTATATCTTAAAGGCCCTTAATAGTCCCACCCTGCTAGTGGCCTTTTTTTTTTTTTTTAAGAACCTTCCTAGTAAATTCTTGACCCTATTCCAAGGAAAGTTTTGGGGTTACTTTCCCCAATTGATGAGTCAGATTTTCTGTTTGTTTGTTTGTTGTTTGTTTATATCTTCTTGATAGAAGAGAAAAATTACTTTTGTATAAAAGGAGTGATTTTTTTTTTTTACTGTCAGCATTGTAGCTCCCTTGTAGTAATCCTTGCCTATTAGAGATGAGTTATAGGCACCAAAAATAACTCTCTTTAGATCCCCCTCCACAGAATCAGCCCTACTTTTACTTTTTTAGTAAGTTATTTCCAACTTGGCTTTGACATAAACCTGAAAAAACTGCTCTTAAATTGGCCAAACTTTTTATTCATTTTTATTTTTTAAAGCCAGGAAGACAATATGTTTAAGCAGAACATTAAAAACAAGTACTTATTTTTGGAATATGTAGTACATGCCATAGTTCTAAGTCTGAAAGGTGTAAAAGGTGATGGAAGGCATAGAAAACCTTTTAATTTGCAGCTAGCAAGTGCAGAGGTGAACATCTTTAGAGATGGTTTCCAATTTATATTGTGTCCTTTATCTAAACAGTCCTATCACGTCCATTTTTAAACACTGGACCTTGCTTTTTTCAACTAATCATGTTGTTACATATCATTAAAAATTTGTCCTCCCCGCTACAAAAGTTACCATTGTTTGGTTATATTGTTTATTTTTATCAGTTTCCTATTATTGAACATTTATTGTGTTTCCAGTCTTTTAACGGCTATCAATAAAGCTTTAGTGGGTAACCTGAAATATTCGGAACATAGTGACCTGATAATGTCCTTTATAATTAAAATTCAAGCTCATATGTTGCATTCGGTTGTTGTGTCTTTTTGGTCTCCTTTAATCTGGAATGATTATTCAGTCTTTCTTTGTATTTTTGTGAAATCGACACTGGAAGAGTACAAGACAATTTATTTTGTAGGAAGTTCTCAACTTGGGGTTAGTTGATGTTTCCCTTTAGAGCATTACACCAGGAGGTTCATGCTATCAATTAGACCCCTTACTGGCTACCTTAACTTCGATCACTCAGTTAAGGTGGTATCTGCTAGGTTTCTCCACTCAAAGTAATTTTTTTTTCATTTTGTAATTAATAAACAACGTGTGCTGAGATGCTTTGAGACTATGTAAATATTGTTATTTCTCATACTTGCCTATACTAGCTACCATTGATGATTCTTTCCTGATTCTTTTATTCTGATAGATGACAAATGGTGACTTCCTAATTCTGTCTTTTACTTAGATAGTTGAGTTTCTTCTGTAAGGAAGAGATTGCCTATCTACTCATCCACCCACCCCACCACCCGTCCATTCATCTCACTAGAGTCCTACTTTACTCAGTAAGTTATAATTCTATCATTATTTATTTTGCTGCTCAAATTGTTCCAGAGTTGGCCACTGGGAGCTCCCTTTCAGCTGTCTTTTTAAAATGTCCCCATCATTCTTTGAGTACATCCTTCTTGGGGACCGAAATTTGTTCTATGTTTATTTTGTACTTTCCCTGCCAGTCCTTGGCCACAGCCATTTCTCCAAGGAGTCCTGGGTTCTTCGAGTGGGCAATATTTAGAAATCAAAATTTGTTTGCTAGATGTGCTCATGTTATTGCTTTTAGGTCTTCAGTTGACAAAAAGCCATCCTGCTTAGGCTGCCCAATCAAAATTAAATAATACATTTTTAGTGTAAATATGTCTTTCATCTGAAATTCCGATAACTACTGCCCTGTATTTAACTGGCACCCCTAATCTTCCTATCTCCATGTATTAAGACCTGTGAGTTTGGGCTTCTGTCTCTCATTCCTAATCAGTACTACAGGGTTCATTTTATCTTTCATTCCTTTCTTCTTTGTCACTGTCCTCTCCAAATCTTGATTCCCATTGTCCTCTGTATATTTTCTTGTTTATTCAGTTGTAGAATGTAAAGAAAGTTCAGAACCCTTTACAGGTGTCTCTGAAGAGGAAGCCATTAGAGCTTGGCATTTGTTCCTTTTGTCTTTAGCCTAAGGACACTGCTAAATGAGCTTTCTAATGACGGGGTTCAAATTGCTTGGGTTAGTTCCCCTTTCCCTCTTTCAACGTGGATGTATTATTCAATTGAAATATGTTTCTGTTTGTGTTCAATTTAGGGCTCCCCAATCGTGTGTGTGTGTGTGTGTGTGTGTGTGTGTGTGTGTGTGTCTGTGACATTCACATGAACCCAGACTCCAACAGTGTTATGTTAAAGTATGTTCAGAAAAGTGTCAATTCTCTTTTTTTTACTCTTATTCTAGTAGGTAACCAATTTCATTAGTTTTATCCTTTTTGTGTTTCTCACTGCTCAAATTAGCAGACACATGGATATTTTCTTTGTTTACCTATCTTTTTACATACAAAAATAGCATACTATAGATAAGTCTTTAGCACTTTGCTTACTAACATATCCTGGAAATAGGTCCACATCAGTTCAGCGATCTTGTGTTTTTTTACAGTTGCATAGTACTCCATTATGTTTACATACCATATCCCTTGTGTTTGGTTATTTGGATTGTTTCCAGTATTTTGGAATTACAAACAATGCTGTAATGAATAAGCTAGTGCATGTGTTTTTGCACTGATGAGATGTAGCTTTAGGCTGAATTCTTAGAAATAAAATAATTAGCAGTATATGTAGATTTGTTAGAGATTGCAAAATTCTTCTCCATGAGTCCTGTCAGTTTGCATTCTTATCAGCAGTAAATGAGTTCTGGTTTTCCACCACCTCACAAACTGAATGTGGAGATACTTTCTCAGTTTTGCTAATCTTATAGGTGAGAAATAGATAAAAAATGTTTCATTATAGTTTCAATTTGCATGTTTCTTATGGAATATGGTATTTTTAAAGTAAACTTTATTTTATTCACAGGCGAAACTGCAAAGGAAATCCGAATTGCTTGGTTGGGATTGGTGAGCATATTTGGTTAGGAGAAATAGATGAAAATAGTTTTCATAACATTGACGATCCCAATTGTGAGAGGAGAAAAAAGGTAAGCTGTCATTTTTAAAGTGACTTTAAAATATATTTGTTTATTTTAATTTGTTTCAAGTATACAGTACATTGGTTAGACTAAAGTGATTTTATATGGTTTTCCTATGTTTGTTTTGTTTTCATTTTATTTTGTGCCTAAATCAGAAACCATTACTGATTTCATATAACCTGTGTAGCTTTAAAATAAATAATGGAATTTAAGATTCTGAACTGCTTGAATTGGAACAGGTCTTATGGTCTGCTTTAAAATAGGTAATTCTGTGATTCATTGAGCCTTTAAATAATAGTTTTGGTTTAAACGCTAATTCTATATTTGCTTTAATGTTGTGTGTTTTATTTTGAACTTTTTAAAGTCTGTTTAAAGGAGGTAGTAAATCAAGGGAACAAGCTCCCATAATGATATTACTTTGCTTTCTTGAGCCTATGTTGATATATATTATATATAACAATTTTACTTTTTTTAGTATACATTAATATTTCCTAATATTTGTAATATTTGTAATCAGAATTACAAAATCGTCAGCTGTATTAGGTATTTGCTGGGTTAAAAATAACAATTCTTTGTAAGTTCAGAAATTGTCAGTCTTATTTTTGGTAGAAGTTACAATCAACTCTCCTTGTACCCCGTCTCCCAGATCAATAGGGTTGAAGTTTTTTTCATTCTTCTGAATGCTGTTAATTTAATACAGAAAATGAACAAACCTTAGGTGCCCATGTTCAAAACTGATCTTTCCTATAGCCTACTGTTGTCATTTTAGATTAAGTAGCTGGAGAAGACTAGAAGACCAGAAGACTAGAGATGAGTTTTGGCATTTTCCTAATCTTTTTCAATCCTGTAGTCAACCCAAATGGGACTTTCATGAAAATGATGCCCTACCCCTGGCCTAGAGAGGCTTAAGGTGGTTGTACTGTGTTGGTTGAGACAGTTGTAACAAAAATTTTAGTCTGATGTTAAAAAAATAATGTTTATATATCTTTTTATTTAAAGAGAAATTGATTTTATAATTGTAAATTTTCCACTTTCATAGAACTCATTTGTGGGCCTCACTAACCTTGGAGCTACTTGTTATGTCAACACATTCCTTCAAGTGTGGTTTCTCAACTTGGAGCTTCGGCAGGCCCTATACTTGTGTCCGAGTACCTGTAGTGACTACATGATTGAAGATGGCATCCAAGAAGAGAAAGGTCAGTGGGGATGGTGTGGGAAGGGATCACTTCTACATATATTGACACAAGGTCACTTCTACACCAACCGAAGATAGGAAGTTACTTTTGAGTGCTCTTTATGTGCCAGGCACAGTGCTTGGTCCTTTATAAACATCGTTAGGATTCAAAATTATTTTCCTCCTTTTTCTACATATTTATCATTCATACACAAAATGACTCATTCTAGTGAAGAAAATACATTTGGTTATTTTTATGTACTTTACAACTGTAGTTTATGGAATATACTATGATTGTAGTGTATTTCTAGTGATTGATAAAAATCAGTCAGTAGTGCAAACAAGGTTACTTTTTTTTATTTATTAAGTTTACGTTGAGAGACTTAATAAATACTTCAGTGTAACTTCAGTCTTTTTGTTCTCAAATAAGCTCACTTAGATGATAACCTCTAAAATTAAGATTAAATTCACCAACCTTGGCCAAATCAGCCACTATGTGCTACTGTGCTCGTTGCAGATTTAGACAGAATCAGTTTCAAATTGTTTCTACCAGAATTACTTACTTTTTTCATGCACAATTTACATATTGTTAATCCTAATTGATAGTAGCTTGTATCTCAGATTATTTTCTTTGAGATGGAACTTTCACGGAATGAACCAGATTTTTCTCCTCCTCAAAGTTGGGGTGATGGTGGAAGGGGAGTGTCTAATGTTGCATATGTTTGGGAGTGCCACATTGGGAACTTTCAACTCTTGTTTTCGTATATAAATCCAGTGCTGCCTTTTATATGCTGTGATTGCTCAGAGGAAGAAAAGGATTTGTAAGCCTCGCATTTTCTCGCAGCCCTCTAGACCATGGTAATACTTTAGAGTCTTGGTCCTTATTAATGGTAATCTTTGCTTCAAAACATAGAGCTTAAAATTTTTCAATTTGTTTCCCCAAAAAATTGTAGTTCTGATTATTTAAATCTAGATTGATAGTGTGTTAAGTATTGAAGGTAATAGTGTATGTAAAAGGTGAGTCATATAAAATATATCATTTTTAATTTTTAGCATTGTTTTGCTGAAGTATAAGTTTACCAATGAGAAGACAGTTAAATAATAAATGCAAACTAAAATTCTGTTTCATAAAGTGATGTACCATGGTCTTCTTTGGATATTGTGGCTTTAATGTATGTTGTCAAGAAATTTTTCAAAAGTTTTTAAACATATAAATTTTAATATTTCACCAAAGTTTATCACCTTGTTCTCTGATAAGAGTGTTTGTACATTTCTGGTGTTATCTTTACAGGCATAGTGCAGTAGAGTGGAAAGGGTTTATGTTGGAAATGATGGGATCTGAGTTCTAGTCCCAGCTCAACCACTCCCTTATTTTACAGATAGGAAAATCAGCAGCAGCAGAGTATGAGTTATTTAAGATCTTATGGAGTATTTAACCTATAAAATAAGAGGGTTGGAGTAGATACAAACTTCACTTGAATAGCTTTTAACAGCCTTCAATGCCTTTGTACCCCAGGAAGTAAGATTTTTATCTTTATTTTACAAATGAAATATTAATTTCTTGAAAGTCACAATTGATAGTAAAGAGATAAACTAGAGTGCGATCAGGAGACAAACTATACAATAATTTGAACAGAGAAAGCATGGAGAATTATTAACAGGAAGTTAGAATAATGGAGGAATTGGGTAGTAAGGATTAAAGAAGACTTGAAAAAATACAGAAGTAGCAGACATAGGGAGCAGTCGCTGCCTCTGGAGCAGAAAGAGAGCACCCACGGAGGAGTCCCTGACCTGTGCTGCTCAAACCTGAGACCCAGACCTCTTTGGAGAGACCATTGACAGGGCTCACTGGATGGCCAGAAAGGTCCCCCAGTGGAGGACTATGCTAGAAGCTGTCTACTGGGAGATGCTGGGTCTCGGAACCTTCTGTGAAGTGACCTGAGAGGGTGCCCAGGAGGTCATTCACTGGGTGGTCATTCAAGAGGAATAGCTTCACCAGAGGCATTCCACTGAAGCTACCAGAGAAGGTGCCCTGGGAAGCTGCTGCCTGTTTGAACCTGGAGTCCTTAGGAAGCTGGACCCCACTGAGCCCGGTGAAAGAGGCACAGTCCAACCATCCGGTGCCCTCTACTGACAAGACTTGACTTCAAGCCAGCTGGCAAAGGAGAAATATTTGCAGAGCTCATCTCTGTTATCACAGAACAGGCAAGGAACGGTAGATTTGGACCTAAGAGGCCATAAATTGATAACTGGCACAGAAGATAACACTCAAGTCTTTTAGGGCCCTTGAGATTTATGCTTCTTATTTGCATACCTTCCCCCAACTAATTAAAATTTGCAGCCTGAAAATTCTAGAATTTTTAACCGTAAATCTTCATTCAGGTTTGAATATCTGCTTGAGATTCCTGTCACTTGCTCTATATATGGCAAGTCCACATTCATGAGAATATATTAAAGTATTTGGCCATCTTATGCGAATGGTAAATATAGTCTTTATTACTGGATTGGATGTTTCATTGTGATTTGACACTCTAGAAGCTAGTTGATTGTGATTGTTGTCCTGTGTGTATAGCCTTTTTTGCCTTAGGGGATGCATATAGCCATGGTTGTCTCATTACTTCCAAAAGATGTGATTACTAATTTGTTTCTATTAAAGTTTAAAACTAATGAAACACTCTGTAGTTGAGATGAAAGGGTGTTTATGTTCTCATGTGAAAAGGAAATCTTGTAAAAAGCAGTTTTTAAAAAACAAACTTTTTTAAAAATAGATTATGAGCCTCAAACAATTTGTGAGCATCTCCAGTACTTGTTTGCCTTGTTGCAAAACAGTAATAGAAGATACATTGATCCATCGGGATTTGTTAAAGCCCTGGGCTTGGACACAGGACAGCAGCAGGTAAGAACTTTTGATTTTTTTAAAATATAAAAAGTTATCCAGGCATTTCTTAGAATGAAATGAAGTGAAATGCTTTTTAAAAACTATTTTTTTTTATTTTGAATTAACGTATTTATTTACTGTTCAGTATATTGTACATTTTCCTTGATCTCATTTCTGAAAATTCATATGTAGGCACAAACTAATGGAAAATGCTCAAAGTACAGATAGTTTCTGGAATACTTATACTATTTATAGCAGAAGTTGAAAAGCAAGATACGATTTTTCTTTTTATTAACTGACACTTGTGTTGTAGGATGCCCAAGAATTTTCAAAGCTCTTTATGTCTCTTTTGGAAGATACTTTGTCTAAACAAAAGAATCCAGATGTGCGGAACATTGTCCAACAGCAGTTCTGTGGGGAATATGCTTATGTAACTGTGTAAGTGTGTTTCAGCTTTTTCATGGTACATTTTATTCTAAGATAGTTGCTCGTGTTATCTAATTTTCAGTTCAGTTCCATGTTATAGCTTTAGCTGGTTATCATGGGACCTGAAATATTTATAGCAATACATTGCCATGGGAATGCATAAACAACTGACTTGATAATTGCAGTTGAACCTATCCAGGTGTTGGGAACTGTGTGTGGTGGAGCATTTGTTTTATGGCTGTGGTATCAGCTAAAAGAGTCAGATCGGAGTCAGCTAGAATACTAAGAGTAAATATAAAATAACTCTTAATAACTTTCCTAATCATAAACTACATGGCCTCACCAATCACCTTCTGTTTTTATTTTTTAAATCTACATAATATAAATAATTTCTGTGGAGAACTTAGGTAATAAATGCTTTCCATATTTCTAGGGTGTAATACAGTAGAACTGTATTGTTTTTCCCACTCTGATCTTAATTTTATCACTCTATTTTATTATAGTTGCAATCAGTGTGGCAGAGAGTCTAAGCTTTTATCAAAGTTTTATGAACTGGAGTTAAATATCCAAGGCCACAAACAGTTAACAGATTGTATCTCGGAATTTTTGAAGGTATTCAAATTTTGGTGTATATGTTATTTCTGCTCATTAACAGTTAAATACTATTCTGAATGGTTTTTTGACTTAATGGATAAATTTATTATTTCAACTTTTTCTACATATGAAGTATCTGTTTATGTAATGATCTAGGAGAAACTTTGTAAATTATAAAGTGTTGAAGCAGGCTGCTTCTTAAAACAATCTTTGGCTATTCAAGTTATTTTTTTTATGTAAAGTTATGTATGTGTAAAATCTTATTGTGTAATGATTGGTGATAGTAGAGTATTAAGGAAATCTGAACTCTGTTACCATAGATTAATTTACTTTTTTATTTAATGAGAACTAGAATGTGTTGAATATAAGTATCTTTTACATCACTGGTCATTCTTCAACCTTGCCACTCGATATTTCTACTTTCTATAAGCTTATGTAGAGATCTGGAAGTGGTTCCCTTTTGTTTTCAGGGGAAAAGCTGCTAAGAGGAAACCTTTGTTATCAAGGAGGAATAGACACTTAGCATACTAGATGAACTTATTATAAAGCTTTTTAAAAATATTTTTGTACTACTTCTCCTTTAGCACAACTATTTAGTATGCTTGACGTACTCATTTATTGAATTCATTCAGCTAAATATTGATTGAGTGGTTATGACTGTTCAGGCACTGTTTTATCTGTTGGGGATAACCGTAACAAACAAAGACAAAACATTTTTGCCTTTAAGCAGCTTATAGTGGTGTTGGGACCAGGAAGGGACAATAAACATAAGTAAAATATATAGTGTGTCAAGTATAATAAGTGCTATGGAGAAAATAAAGCAGGGAAGGGGGATAGAGTATGTGGTAGGGATGAGGATAAGGTTGGTTGAATTAGGAAATGATAGAAGGTGATGGAGTGCCATGCAGGGATTGGGGAGAAGAGTGTTTTGATTACGGAGTTCATTGTGGCTGAAGTGAATAAACAAGGGGAGAAGGACAGAAGATGAAGTTATAGAGGTAACAGGGCCATTTCAGATAGGGCCTTCTAGACCTTTGTCAGAAGTTTCACTTACTCTGGGAGGAACAGGTTTGGGTGAAAAATTAAGAGATTGTATTGAGGCATGCTACATTTGAGAACTTGTAGTTAGGGGAGAAGTCAGGGCTGGATAAGTCACCAAGGGAGTGAGAGAGACAAGGACCAAAGACTGAGCCCTGGGACATTCAAACGTTAAGAGGTCAGGGAGATGGGAGCAGCTGGCAAAGAATGCTGAGGAGGAGGAGGACTGGTCAGTGAGTTTATAAGAGGAAAACAAGTGAATGTGGTATTTTTGAGCCAAGTGAATAAAGTGATGATGCCAGTATCATATTGCAGTAATCTATATGAAAAAGCTGTTACAGGAACAAAAAGGAAGAATTTAAAAAGAAACTGCTACCATTAGGTAGAACATTAAATTTTCCTGCACTTCTCTTTTAGCTTTGTCTCATGAATGTGTTAGTAATTTTAACTGTCTGTGTGTGTAAATTTTGTGTCTATACAATTCTGTATTCTGGTGCCCATGTGCAGTTTGTACTCATTTTCTCTTTTAAATTTTGCTTCATCAAAGTACATATGGTATTCTTTTTAAAACCCACTTCCTTTAAAATTTTGGAAAGATGCACATCAATTTTAAATTGTATACGAATTGATGATGTTACTGTTAAGCAATGCCTTTTATCTGAGATGCCCTTCATTATAGCAACTTTTAAACAGTTTGATTGGGAGCTATTGACAAGAAATTATACTTCACATCAGAGATTAGATCACTTTAAAAATCTACATTCTAATTTTTTTAACTAATATGTCTCATTCCTTATCAGGAAGAAAGATTAGAGGGAGACAATCGATACTTTTGTGAAAACTGTCAAAGCAAACAGAACGCTACAAGGAAAATCCGACTCCTTAGCCTTCCTTGCACTCTGAACTTACAGCTGATGCGCTTTGTCTTTGACAGGTAAATATGTACGAGTAGTAATGTTTATTACTCATTGGGAACTAATATGTACAGATTTCACTGTAGAGAGATAAGATAATAAAATGATTACAATTTGAAACTTTTGGTTTGAGGGTGAAAGGTATAGATGGAGCCTGTCATTTTGAAATGCCAATATTTCGTGATTTTATCACAGAATTGCTAAAGAAGCCAGCCATATATAATTGAGAACTAGAAAAGTAGAGAATCCTTATTTTTTTTAAATTATTTTAAATTGCAAAGGAAAAAGCATACATTTGGGTAGAAACTGAATTGCCATGACATTCTGTATTATTATATGAGAACTAGAGTAAAATTTCTACTCATTAGAATATTCTCTGCTCCCATGTGAATATATCTTTTATAATTACTATCAATGTTTGCCCATGTCTATTCTATAAAAAATCAGGAGCATCCATGGCTTTCTTTTGTGATTAAATCAAAATGTCTAGAAATATTTGGAATTCACACTTTAAATGTATACCTTTTAATTGATTATTTTTGCCAGTTCTAACATAATATTATGTTTACTTATAATTATATTGGTTTTTAAGCAAGATTGCTAAATGAAATCTACCTAGGTACTATTGAGTTTATTAAAATGGCTGGATAGAGCTTATTCATTGTTTTATGATTGTTTTAAATATAAATATAATTAGTTTTCCTCTTGGTTAGGCAAACTGGACATAAGAAAAAGCTGAATACTTACATTGGCTTTTCAGAAAATTTGGATATGGAGCCTTATGTGGAACATAAAGGTAATATTTTTACTGAGCAGTGATAATTAAAATGCTCAGAGACTAAGTTGTGATCTGCTTGTGGTGAATACAGAATAGTACTCTTAAACTTTATTGGCTAATCTCTGGGAACAATGGCTTTTTAGGTGAACTGAGATGTTACTCCCATTTTTGATGAGTAGGAACATAACAAAGATTAGATGGTTCAATATCTACATAATTAAATGTATAAAAATAAAAAATGAAAAAGATTTCACTGTTCCTGAACTCCTCAACACCTGTTATTTTAGTGTGAATAGTATATCTGTAATTCTTCAGAGTAAGCCTCCAAGCTGCCTCCATTTATGTTTTTTTTCTTTTAACCATTTATCAAAAACATTGGGCAGCATAATTTCAATACGTGTGTTGTAATTCTTGATATATGTCACCACTGATAAGTTAGTTCTAGGATGCTGTGAGGTAGTTTAAACAAGAAATAATTGACTACTTTTTCTTTTGGCAATCTTCACTTAGCAAACAGGATGATTCTTGTCAGAGAAAACAAACACCTTGTCCTTCCTGGAAGGACTGTTTGATTTTCCTTTCGAGATTGATCTTACTGCTTATGAAATTTTTTATATAGAAATTATGTAATACACTGTCTCCTTCTGTAACAAAGTTCTGGAGGCAGCTTACGGTAGAAACTAGCCATAAAACAAAACTTTTAAGAGAAATTATTGGGGCAGTTGGGTAGCGATGTGTTAAATGTTTAAGCTTTAAAATATATGATGCAAAAAAGTAAAATAAAATAAAAAATAATATGTATGGATGCTCTGTCAATACTATGGTTGAAAATTTGAACCTCCCTGGAAGAAGGAAACAGCTACAGATTTTGCCACTGGACTTTGTTACTGTTAGATTTGGCTGAACGAATAAACGTAGTTGTATTTCTCTTTATATAGTAGTTTGCTTCCTGCCTCCTTTATTCAGGTGATTGTTTGAAATTAGAAAAGTCTGATAGATTAGTAGTTACTCCGGGGCTGGAAATTTAGATCTAAAATCAGCACTTTCCTTGACTCTACTATTTAATTTTGAATAGTTGTTCTTATCATGTTGTTAAATTTATTATATTTTTGTCCAATTTATACTATAAGGAGAATAAGGAAGATATTTGCAAATAAACTTGATAGTTTAAAAAGCATGTAGAAATATTCAGTTTTGGTATGTTGGTTTACTAAATGTAGTAAACTCTTAATTTTTAAAGAAATAAAAAATTGGCTTATTTTAGAACTGCTAACAGGAACTTGTAAAATTTAATCTAGTAGATTATAGTTATAGGCCTATCTTTCATAGGCTTTTGAAATGTTTGCTATTACTACCTTATATGGGTGGAATACTAAAAACAAATTAACTTTTGCTATAATTGCTCAGGGTTCATTCTAGATAATTTGGAAAATACAGAAAGCATAAGGAGGATAAATAAAAACCTGTAGCTGATTACCCAGACAACCAGTATTTATATTTTTCTATATTCTTATTTGCATGTGTCTGCACACACATATCCACACAAAGCTGAAAAGATGATCTATTTATAAAAGGACAGTTGACTCATTTCTTCAGGTAGTGATTCTGCAAATATACAGATATCTGTAGACTGAGGGCTCCTCATTCCTAAACAGTTAGCACCTGACTCTAACTCAACTCCTGCCATATTTCTGAGGGATGTTAATATCCTCGTAAGACCACTTCGAGAGTCTGGTGACTGCATAAAATACATAGAATTTCAGAAGAAACCAGTTATATTTAAATATAAAGAACTGAAACCTATTAATTAAATACTAAGACAAATTTATGAACAGGTTCCAGTGGTTGATCAAAACTACCATCATTCCTAAGTAGAAGAATATAAAATCTGGTTATCTGCAACAGTGGTGATAGGAAAATTTTTGTGGCGTCTTGCTAATAGTTATAGTTACTGCAATTCTTCTATGATTTGTTGTCATTAATTTAGGAAATACTATTAAGAACTGTTGTAGATGAATGAATCAGTTCATTTAAAAATATTTAAAAATATTTTTTCTTACCAAATACTTATTTCCAGCTGGAGTGGGTTTGGGTCTAGGTATTAATCTGTATTACTGTGTCCCCCACTGAGCTACAAGAATGCAGGGACTTTGTCCTTTCGGTCATTTCTATATCCTTTGTGCTTGAAATAGTATCTAGCATGGTTATTACTTGTTGAATGAGTGATTGGCTATACCTTCTGACTCAGTGCTTGCAGATTTTAGGAAATTATTTGATGAAATTGTCAAAGATGTGTGCAAAGATTTTTACTACAAAGATAATTATTGTTTATATTGGCCCTAAAATGCTACCAGTTTACATGTCCAACAATATGGGAGTGGTCCAGTATATTGTTATGCTTGTACATAGACATTATAAATAATTTTGGAAGAATATTCAATGTAACAGTGTTAATGATGTATTTGTTAGGAAAAAAACTGAAAGTTTCAGATTTAATAGTGGTTATGTCTCTGGAATTACTAATCAATTTTTAAATTTGTTTTCTGATTTTTAATAATAAAACACATATTAGAAGTGATCTTTTCCCACAGTATATAATTTCCTCTCCATAATTGGTTTAAGTTTAGAATCTAAAAGATTTTTTTCAAACTTTAAAATACTTTTTTTGAAATGTAAATGTTCGTTCACTTGCTGACATTTTAATGTATGGATAAAGCCTTCTTGCATAAACCACTTGCATAGTATATATAGGCTGTGATTTGTAGGTTTTGTTTATTTAAAGTGTAACAGGAACTGAAAATAAGAAATCTGAGGGCAGAATCATTCTAAATTTTTATTGTTTTTTCTCTATAAACAATAGTTTTGCACTCACATCTCATTAGTTTATATAATGAATTTTTGTAAGTTGGAAAAAACCAAAAGGTTTTTAGTCAGTATATCGCTCAGCCAGTTAATGTAAAAGGACAAAGAAGAGCAGAGTAGCTCTGTAGCCGTGAATGCTTATAATGCCCCAGCTTTGTAGAGGTAATGGAGAGGTGATACAGCTTAAAACGTCCACATAATTTTATAAAATGAAACTGTTTTTCAGTCTTAGGGGACATGTTTTGAATTCTCTCAGCTACATAAAGAATCATATTCATTATAGTTCAGGTTCAGGATACAAGAATGCACATCGTTATATGAAATTTCTTTCACTGTCCTCTTTCTCCAGGTGGTTCCTATGTGTATGAACTCAGTGCAGTCCTCATACACAGAGGAGTGAGCGCCTACTCTGGCCACTACATTGCCCACGTGAAAGATCCACAGTCTGGTGAATGGTACAAGTTTAATGACGAAGACATAGAAAAGATGGAGGGGAAGAAATTACAGCTAGGGATTGAGGAAGATCTAGGTAAAACCTTTAAGTTGTGAGTGCCCTTTTAAAATATAAATATTTTTTTTTCCAAAAATATTTGTGATAAATTATTATGGTCCAACATTGTTGTGGACTATCAAGGATATTTACATTTATTAAACACGTAAAATTTCTGAACATCTTTTATTAGCAGCATTTGATTTTTTAAAAAATGTTTTTGCTCCAGAGATGGTTTCATAATTTATGTTTTCAGTACCATTTGAAGGCAAATATTTAATTTGCAATTACCAAGTTAATTGGTTGGGAGGGGAGAGGGTAGTGAATATTGAGGTAAAAACGATGAACAGTGGATTTAGTACAGTAGGATGTGTAGTCTTCTTCTCTGGGTCAGGAAATTTAGTTTTGTGAAATAACAGTAGCGATGAAATTTTGCTCCAAGGATGTCTGCTCCTCCCTGTTAAGTATCTGATCCCATCCCTGGAGCAGTGCCTCTGTGGGACAGAAACTGCTGAGGTCTGCTATAGTGATGAGGTCTGCCATAAAAGCACTTCTTGAAATAGTATCCTACTACGGACCTCTCATCACCTCGGTTTTCTTAGGGCAGAATACCCATTTATCCCCTCGAAAGAGTGAACAATTTTAGTAAGACCCCTCTTGGCTGAGGTTTTCATCACTTTTCTTACCATGTTTTTCATTTTGGGGTGAGGTTGGATTGTGAGATCTAAATAAGAGAAAAGGAATGAGTGAATGGTGTGTGTCTCCTGCCACTGTGCTTCTTAGTGGATCAGAACCAGTTTTCCAAGGTGTCAGACAGGGAGGAACATGGCAGTGGGGGTTGGCCATCAAGGTATACGGGTAATCTTTCTACACATCTTTGGTGACCAAATTCTTGTCATATAGTATTTTATATTTTAAAATCACATTTAGATGTTTATAGACATTCAGCAGTATTGCTTCCATGTTACCTAAATACTCTTCAAGTTCTTAGAATTTGCTTATATATTTTCTCATTGTGATATTTTTACTGGGAATGAAATTGATATGTAGCTTTAAATTGTGAATAATTTCATTTTGATTTTATTTGACATTTATTTAATCTAATTTTCAGTCAGAATTGTAAGATTAAAATCATTGTTAAGGTTGTCCTATTTGCTACATATAGGTAGTCCTACATTTTAAAACAGTTAAAGAGAACTCCAGGTCAATCAGGATCCCATTCCAGTGTTTTAGTATCCCTCATTATTATATGCAACTGACATTGCAGCTTTCATTTGTTTTCTTATAAAAAATATAGAAAAGTCTCTCATTAAATACATTAGTCATTCATTACTGTATTCTATCTTGAACTTTAATGAATATTTTTATCTTCCACTTGTACAGAGTAATGACCTCTTAGGTCTTAATACTTTTCAGTTACAAATGACTGACCTCTTGTCTGTACAAGCTCCTGAGATTTTAAATCCCTGTGACAGTGGGCTTCAAACGTTTTTGATCCTGTATTTATAAGACTATTGAACAAATTTGCATTCGTTTTGCACATTTAAAATGTAACATTTATCATAAATTTAAGTAACTCTAAGTAATGTAATTTCTGACACATTATAAATGGTAAAACTTCAACATCAGTTTTAAGAGTCTTCAAATGAAATTAAGTAACAGATTTGGTACCCTCATCATTTTTGTCAAAGGTAAATGAACTGGTCTTTTTTCATAGCAGGACATTTTTAATGCTTTTCTTTTCTCTTGTATTTCTACAACACTGACTCTACAGAATTTTGTTCTAGTGAAATATACTAAATTTCTATAACCATAAAGCTCTAAATTGTTAAAAAGTTTTTAAAATTACAAATATCACTACATATTTAATCAAACCAATATTAATACATTTTAAAATTTAAACTCAAAGAAAAATTTGTTTTTAATACATCTTTTAATGGATGAGACTTTATCACTGGGTGAGAAATTATATTTTTCTTTTGAAAAGTGGGGCATAGATGACTGAGAAAGGAAAGGAGGGAACCATCAATGAAATCTCAACTTTGAGGCAATTAATTTTTAGAAAAGTACACAGTGAATTGAAGGTCTGGTAATTGATTTTCAGAACTGTCTATCACTTCATAACCCTTGGAATGTTACCCTGGGATGCACAAACTCAATTTGAAGATCACTGTCATGTGGTATATTTACCATGTAGAACATTTAATGTTTCTACTTGCTACTGAACTCATAGAGTTGCATAGCTAATCTTTCTGCTCATTAATGTTAACATTTCATTTTTTTGAAGCTGTCATTTTATTTCTATGGGCAATTAAGTCTGGATTTATTTTTATAATTTAAGACTAACATTCAAATAATGTTGTAGTATTTTTTTTGTTGTTCTAGATTTGTCCTCATGAAAAACAGTATTTACTTATCTTTTAAATATGGAATATGGCAGCCAGGGGGGGTAGGATAGTATACTTGTTTAAAGATTCAAGCATCTATAGAACCTGCTAAATTTGTGTTGCCTTTTAATGTTTTAGATCCATGTTAGAGTATCTTAAGTGTATATTTTAGGGATTGTTTTCTGTGGGCCCCCTCATCCCTGCACCCCACTTCCCCCCACCCTCGCAAAAGAGTAAACAAACTAAGCATCCTAATTTAGTCATCTTTTGGTTTCCCTACTTCAGCAGAACCTTCTAAGTCCCAGACACGTAAACCCAAGTGTGGCAAAGGAACTCATTGCTCTCGAAATGCATACATGTTGGTTTATAGACTGCAAACTCAAGAAAAACCCAACACAACTGTTCAAGTACCAGGTAAGCAATTTTCCAGGAATACGTGAGGCAAATATTTTAGAATATCATGCACAAAGATCAATGACAAGAACAGAGTGCTTTATTTAGTAATATAGGTTGATTGCATATGGTAAATATTGGTGAAAGTAGATATAACCACAAATTTGCTTTAAGGTAGTGAGTTTTTAAAGTAAAGGAACCTTTAACAGAAAGAACTGTTCCACTGACCCCCTCCCACCCCTGATAAGAAAGTAAATCCTATAGGGAAGTGAACACACAATGTAAATATATATATATGCCTTACTGTTAAAATGTGCAACTGAAACTTACTGGATTTTGTTAACCAGTGTCACCATAAAAAATAAAAATAAATCCTATAGGTAATCAAGACATGTATTTAAAGAGCAATTTGGTTCGAATTTGTGAGTTTTAGCCAGTTATTCTAGATTTTTTTTTTTTAAGGAAGAGTTACTATTGGCCTGAAGCCAGTCTTGAGTTTTCATCTCACCTAATACTCTTCTGTTCTCTGTGGCACCATCAGTTTTGAAGTTGCATTTCTGAGCCGTTGAAAGGTTTAGGCTGATTGACAATATGGTGAACCAGGTGGAGGGAGTCACATTTTAACGTCTATCTTCAGGTTTACTTTTGCCCTCAGGTTGGAGATCTCTCACAGAAAGGGAGACCACAAAAGGATACTGCCACCAAAATCTTAGCCAGTATTTGATGTGATTTAAAGAACAGCCTCGTTCTGTGTCTAGAAACAGGGTAATGGTGTTTTTTTCTTTCTGTTTGAACAGCCTTTCTTCAAGAGCTGGTTGATCGGGATAATTCCAAGTTTGAGGAGTGGTGTATTGAAATGGCTGAGATGCGTAAGCAAAGTGTGGATAAAGGCAAAGCAAAGCATGAAGAGGTTAAGGAGCTGTACCAAAGGTTACCTGCTGGAGCTGGTCTGTAAGATATTCTGGGACAGCACTGTTGCCATTGAGTGCCTTGTTGTTTCTTTTACGTTCACAAGTGTATATGAACAAACTTTACACTTTCTTATGACCCGCTAATGCCAGCTTATGCACTCTAAAATTGCTGTGCAAACCAGCAATAACTTGATGTGTAGAATCCAGCGTATAATGTATACCATACTTTTTGTTATCATGTACTTTTTAAACAATGAGAAGCTCTTAATAATCTATAAGGTTCAGGTCAGCACTCTGGATATGACTCTTAAAGATATTTCTATTGTGTGAGACATCAACTTGTTCTTAGAAAAGTGTGATTGGGTTACTATGGGTGCAGCTCGCCTATTCTATTTTCTTGCATCCTTTGTACCCTCACAATATTGACAGGCATTCTTTTATATGAATACTATTTTTTTATGATGCTGTTAGGTTAGTTTGAAATTTAATATCAAATGTCATGCTAAGAATAGGAAAATGTTTTTCCTGACCTCTTCATTTCTTAAGAATTGTCCCACATAATTTAGCTCATCCCTTTACTGTGTGTGTTTATGCAGTTTACATAGTGCTTCAGAAAGGAAGCCTCAGCTTTTTAAGGCTGGCATGCCATTTGTAATAATATTTTGTCTTTGCCATTTCATAGACCTGAATCCTCCATAACTAATTCCTACTTAAAGAAGAGAGGCAATTTAATCCTAATTTTAGAAAATAAATACTGAAGCATGATTGTATTTGTGGTTTTTGTCTTTTTGATAATATTTTACATTACTGCTATAATTTTAAACAAAAGATGGATATAAATTGCTAAATCTGGAGGAATAGCTCTTAAAAGTTTTTTCAGAATGATATCTTAATTTGATTCTGACCTTTCTTTGTAACCTGTTACTCTCACTTTGTCCCAAGGGTTGGGATTATCCTAAAGAATTAGACTGACCTTCATTTTACTGGACATGATTTGGAAATGAACATATGATTCAAAGTTCTAAATTTATTCTGAAGTGTTGGGACCTAGAAATCTATTTTTTGAACTTTATTCATAGTTTTCATTATTCACTGAAGAAGAAGAGGAAGGGATTCACTGGGTTCGAAGTGAAATGCTCTATGGAACCACTCTTTAAAACGTCACAGCCCAAAGGTGCAGTGTGTCCAGTTAACGCGTACTTGTGGTTCTCTTGGCTGTTTTCATTCAGTCTAAAAGAACCTGTGCTTGTGTTTTTAGAATATAGTTATGTTATCAATACTTTCATCAATTATGAGCTTTACAGTTTTTTCTTAAGTTTTTGCAGTAAATTTACATAGTAAAAATCCATGTTGTCCCAAAATGTTATAAAATTTCAAAGCTAATGACCATGTTTTTATGGTGCCATTCGAAGTCTTCTGTTTTGTATTTTCTGAGTCTTTGCTGGTGAACATTATTTACAGAGTCACTTATCCTAAAATACAAGTCTCACTGGGAACATTAACTTATTTGGCTCTTTTAATTTAAATTGAAATAACTTATCTCTAAATAATCTTAAATTATCTCTAGATAAAGTATTTCAAATGTTTTTGGTGACTCAGTCTTCCCAGACTTCTTCATTCCAAAAGAAAATTCCCTGTGTTCAAAATCTGGGAATTAAAAAAGTTATGAATAACTTTGAATCAAAATGTACATTTCCCTTTAGTAAATATTTTAACAGTTGCTTTCCCTGTTTGTCAAATGCTTGAGAGTTTATATAGTTTGTTATCTCCCACTTGATAATTAGAGTGCTCATCCCCATTTGGTAGTTAATTTATCCATGTCTTTGGAAGATGACGCTTAGGTGGTTTGCTGAATCACAAATAATAGAGAATGTTTTTGAGAACCTGCGTGAAGTCTCTCTCTGACACAGAAAACCTCTGTAGTGTAAACAAGCAGAATCTGCCTTAACTTGTACTAGACCCTGAGTCCAAGGGACACTATGGGCAGAGATTGATATAGCTCTTTATAGTAAAGGAGATTGAAAATGGAAAGAAAGACCTCTGTGACCACAGTCGCTCTTTCTTCCATGGATCCTTCAGCACACCGCAGTGGCTCCGCAAACCTGGAAACCTGGCTGAATTAATAAGTGTGCCATTACATCAGAGTTACAGGCCCAGTCTCTGCTCTCTTCCCTCCTCTTCTTACTATAAAACCAACTTGGTATTTCTAATCTTCATTTCATACATTGAATTAGTATTAAACTGCTCAAAACCAAAACAATAAGCTTCACTTGGAAGTTTTCTGTGGGACTCTGGTAGGAGATTAAGAAAATGTTGCCTTGGACTAACTGTCTTCAAGGGTTGTTGTTGTGTGGGGCGGGGTTATAGTCACCTGTGCTTTGAATCCACAGATGACCCCTTGGAACGAAGTGCTTTATGCACTTTTAGTTTTCCTAGATTTAGTTTTCCTTGTAATGGTCAGGATTCTTATGGCTTATTTTTTCGGTTAGGAGTTGCAGGTATTGTCCTCTAGTTACCCTTTCCAGCTGCTAGGGAAATAACACCTGGTAAATTCTTGAATGTTGTTCTGTATCACAATCATGTTTTCCCTCTTTTGTTTGCCTTTAGGTTACTAAAAATTTTAATCTATGTAACTATATTTGTGAAAAGATTAGATAGGCTAAGACTTTCATTTTGTTTTCTTAGAGAGGAAGGATTTATCTTTGCATTCTTAAGATACCCAGTGTACTCTGTCCCTGCTAGATTAAACTTGGTAAGTGGCAAATAAAATTGAGAGGTATTTTAAATTGAATTAACCATATCATTATGTATTGTGAAATGCCACAGCCATGTTATCTATGCTGAATCTTAAGGTCTCCTCTTTTATATATTGTGTGAATGTATAATTAATTTTTCTATATCTCTTTTCTTCCAAAAAGCTCAAAAATGCTTCACATAGCTTATCTTTTACATTCAACAACATCCCTGTGAGGTAGGTAGAAGGCAGGTATTATTACCTTCATTTTACAGATAAAAGACCTGAAGCATAGAGTTTAAGTGACTTGCTCAAGTTCAGTTTCTTGGTGGCAGAACTTGGATTAGACCTTGGTTATAACTTGCAGTCACGAGCTCATCTGTAGCTGCAGCAGAGCTGATCAGTCAGAAGGCTCTCCGTTGGTGATGTGCTGTTTTAGCACAAATAAGGATCTACCAATTCTGATTTTTTTTTGGTAAATATTGGAATAAATGTTTTATTTAAACTAACGAAAGAAGTTAGTTTTCTAGATTTGTAACTCAGAAGTATAAAATTGGTCAAAATGGGCTTTGAGTTGAATTGTCTATTCCTCAGATCTCATCAGAAGTAGTACATAATTACAAATACATCAATTCAACCTCTGTATGTTTTCTTCTATGTTTTATGCTGGGACTCACTGGAGCTCTTTGTAAGTAATCAAAGCTGGCCCTTTATCTTTAATTTTGGCTTTTAGGGAACTCAGGGACTCTGCTTTCCCAAACTAAAACTTATGCCGAGGTGTTTCGTTTCGTCTCAATTTTGCAACTTCAAAATTGACGATAATTTAGTTCTAGTGTATTTCATCCTGGAATTTGTTTAAAATAGCTTGCTTTCTTGAAATACATAATAATGTAATGAATAGATCATGATATGAATTTGGGTGTGAACTTCAAATACCTTTTAATTGATGTCAGTGTCATCTTGGATGAAGAAAAGTCCAGTGGTGGAAATGGGCTTGTAAAAGTGTGATTAGAGCTTCTGATAGGTTAATTTCTAACTTGGAACTCAGTCGGGCTTCTCCTTTTAATTTTCAGATGTATATTACATATTGATGAAAAGTGTTGATGAAAATTATTTGTGGAACAAATCTAGTAGGAGATGAGGTTGTATGATTTGTGAGCCAACGTGGAGTGTGGCTTATGGTCAACCATCACAGTGTCCTGATCAAAGCTCTGCTCTGCTATCAAGCAAGACACTTGTCTCTGTGGATAGCTCTCGGGTAGAATGTGGTTAATAATACCAGCCGATCTCATAGGGCACTGTGCAGACTGGTCCCTGTCGTTCCCAGCTCCTTGAACTTAGGAGAGAGGTAGTTAAATAAATGGAGCTTTATGTCATACTCATCAGACATCCTTCCTAAATAATGATCCTTCTGATTCTGCTAACTTTGGACAGAGTTTGCATTATCTTTTGAGAAAAATGAATGTATCACTTAGTTAAAAAAGCTGTAAAAATACATAGACTCTTTCCCTTGTTTTCTTAGAGCCCTATGAATTTGTCTCTCTTGAGTGGCTGCAAAAGTGGTTGGATGAATCGACACCTACCAAGCCTATTGATAATCATGCCTGCCTGTGTTCCCATGACAAGCTGCATCCTGATAAAATATCAATTATGAAGAGGATATCTGAATATGCGGCCGACATTTTCTATAGTAGATATGGAGGAGGACCAAGACTAACTGGTAATTTGAGGTGTCTTCTCTACAAAAAAAGAGAGAGAGAGAGAGAAATGCTTTAAGTTCTCATCATACAGTCCTTAATGATCATCGGACCAAACCATGCTCAATCAGATGTTGCTTACACTTAACAGAAAAAATTTGCTAAATAAAGAAGTTAAGTAGCATTGTATGTGTTGTATTTATACTTTTAGAAAAGAAACCGATACTATTCATTGAGGGTTTTTTGTTCTTTTCCTTTAAGGCAGACAAAATAAGATACTTCCGAGGAAATCATCTGGTAGTTTTTCATTACTTTATACAATACTCTTCAGAGAATTTGAACCCTGAGCTGGTGATTGCAAGTCTTATGCCTTCCTGCTATGGTGACTTTTAACAGTGTGAGATCTACAGACTGTTTTTCAGCTTATGAATGGGAACTGGTTGATTTTACCCTGAAAACAACCAACCACGTAGAGTCTATAGTCTTATTTGGTTCTGGTTGCCTCTCCTCATCATATTTTTCTTGTTAACAGGCAGCTGGCAACGCGGTTTCCGTTCTAATCTGTAGATGAGTCTAATAAGTGAGATTGTGCAACCACCACCCCCACCACCATTTGCCCTAAATTAAATGCTATTTTCTGATTGTGTACCACTTTCTGCATAAAAACTGGCATTTAACTACATATCCAGGCCTTCTCTTGTACACATCTGGAGTGTTGCTTTCTAAATTTCTGTTTTTGATTTAGAATCAGTAAACTGTGCAGTGAGAAGATCTTTCAAAGGATCATTTTCATATGATATCTAGAACTGTGTATTTTAAATCGGGCCCTTGGTTTTTCTTTGCCCTTTTGTGTTTTGTACTTAAAGTGTTCCAATAGTTAACACCCTTAAACAATTAACAGATACATGACTGCCCTGACTTCCTTAGGGTCTCAATTATTTAATTATGGTCTTGTAAATTTTGTATTTAAACCCTGTAAAATATTGTACTTCATAGTAAAGATAGTTTTAGCATATACACATTTCATCTTTTATTGTTTTTTATGTAGATAACATTGTTAAGATATATGCTAATTTGCTATATTGTCAAAATTTGTGATTTCTCTGTTTTGTGAACATTTTTTTAACAGAGATCTCTATGTAAGTAAACTATATTTCCTTTTATTCTCTCTTGCCTCTAGTGAAAGCCCTGTGTAAGGAATGTGTAGTAGAACGTTGTCGTGTGTTGCGTCTGAAAAACCAACTAAATGAAGATTATAAAACTGTTAATAATCTACTAAAAGCAACAGTAAAAGGGTATGTTCCCCAGTGTATGTCATTTACGATTAATTAAAAAAATTTTAAGAGGTAATAACCAAGTAGCTGATTATTTACAGATAATAGGGAGTTGGGATTTTTTGAAGAAAGGAGAGCAATGAAGTGGATAGCTGAGCCAGGTTAAATTTTGCTTGTTGTCACTGTGGTAAAAAATGAAGCTGAGTCACATAACCTTTGTGACTGTATTCTGTCGGTTAGAAAGATAGAAGCAGAGGTGTGGATCTGAGGCCTGACCAAACCAAAGGAGAGTTGATAGAGACATTGTATATAGACATGGATGTTTATATGTGAGTGCCTCTGAAAGGCACAGCTGTGTGAGGTTGTGAATAGTAATCAAGTGAAGAAAGCGGCCAGTTGATTGGTGTGATTGACATGAATGTAAATGTTTGTTAGGAGAAGCAGGTAAGATTTAGGATGCAAACAAAACATGAGATTCAATAGTGAGGAACAAAACTGGCCAAGATGAGGAAGTGAGTTAAAAAATATTGTGTATACAGCAGATTTTGAGTGTAATTCATTTTAGCTATGACATTTGTAAGGAAAGAAGGGGAGAGGACGTTACTTGCATGGTTTTACTTTCTCTCTTCCTCAGCAACGATGGATTTTGGGTGGGAAAATCCTCCCTGCGCAGTTGGCGCCAGTTAGCTCTTGAACAACTGGATGAGCAAGATGGTGATGCAGACCAAAGCAATGGAAAAATGAATGGCAACAGCTTGAATAAAGGTAATGTCTAGAACTGTAGGTGGTAGTGAACTGTACCACAAACTCTAAACATATATTTTTAAAAACAGTAAAATTCACTTAGTAACATTGATTTAATTCTCATCCATGTAATTTTAACGACAGTTTTTCATAAAAAACCTAAAGTTCTCAAGAATGTGTCAGAACAAATAAAGGATTTTTAAGCCATTGATATTGAGCAAGGGTTCAGCAACTCAAATGAAGAATTCTTTATAACCTGGCATGTGTTTGGTGCAAGGTCTCTCTAGTTATTCACATGCAAAATTAATTTTAATTTTGCCTCAGATTGAAATTTTTAAGAAAGGTAATTCTGCAAATTGCATAGTATGTTTTGGTTATAGATTATCTGTCACAATTACCAGCTGCTTTTGTCAAGTAGAGGAGCTTAACTTCTGTGTTTTTCATATTACGAGAGAAGGCCGCTTGTGTAAGTCAACTTTTAACTTTTTTAAGATATCAAGGGAACTTAGGACATAGAAACTATTTTTGGATTTAAAATGTAAGCTAATGGTTTGATCAGCTTACTATTTCAGATCCACAAGCAATTATTTAACTTATTTTTCTTATCTCCTGATATTAGTAATTATATACATATTTATCATTTTAATATTCTTAATCATTTTACTAAAATACTTTGTATCTTCTGCATTCAAGCATGTTATATCATTTAATTTTACTTGGTGTGGGTCCTCATATCACTACCTTACTTTCTGAGAAAATAAAAATGCTAAAGCCACTATTAGTTTTAAGCTGTGAATTTTAACATTTTTAAATTTGAGGAGTTTAAATAAATTCCTAGAAATTACTGGATCAGAGAATAATACCTATATATAATTGTCATATACAGATACATAGTGGTAAATTTCCTCCAAAAAGTTTATTGGGGGTTTGTTTCTACATGCTTTTGTCAATATAAAGAGCACATCAGTCACATCAATTTTTATCATTTTGGTATATTAAAAATGACTTAGGAATGTTAAGGCTTGCATCTTTTAAAATTATCATTGAGGTTGACCATCATCATATATTTGAGAAGTTGTTTGTATTAGTATATGTGAGATAAAGAGAGAAAGAGGAGGCCAGAGAGTTATATAGTAATGTCCTTTCTTTGCCCATTTCTCTACTTGAAATTTTAAATATTTTTAGTAAACATTCTTTACATATATTAAGTGTATTAAATACATTGTGTACTTAACCTGGAAAACCCATGATAACTATTTTAATCTCCTGAAACTTAAGACTTTATTTGATCATGTTCCTAGTATACACAACTATAAATTGACAATGATACAGTGTAGACAAGTAGGAAAAGCAGATAATGGAAGAGAAATGTTAACAGGAAAAGTTCTTATTATATGTGTTAGCTGTAAAGGTTAAGTCCTTACTGCATTAGTCTCTAAGGCTTTCTATTCAACCCCCTAAAAGAGTAAGTAGGTGAGAATGACATGACATGTGGATGATTAACTTGCTTTATGACACAAAATTCTGAATATCTTGACTAGAATTAATGGAAGGATATGTAAATTATTTTTCAATTTGAAAAAGGCACATTTTCTTGCATAATCTAACTCTTTAAAAAGTAAAACTGCCATTTGGATATTCTTTCCTTTTAAGGTAAAGAAATATATCACTTCTTAGCAAAACTGTGTAGGAATCATTGGGGTCTAATTTTAAAGTTTTCTTTGTTCAGAACTGCACATAGTAGTGTCTCTGCTACTTTGAACTTTACGTATAACAGCCAGAGCAGTTATTACCTGTATTTCTTTTGATTAGATGAATCAAAGGAAGAAAGAAAAGAAGAAGAGGAAGAATTAAATTTTAATGAAGACATTCTATGTCCACATGGTAAGCCAGAAGCATAAACCTTTCGTTTTTAGTCAGACCTTAGCATATGGTAAATATTTTGTTAAATGTTTCACTGTTTCTCTTAAGGATTAGGCCTCAATATGGCAGCCATGATGGAGTAACTGGCTTTCTAAACTGTAATTGTTTCTAATGTTTTTGTTCTCATACCCTTTTTATCTGTTAGTTTCTACTGCCTGCTTTCATGCCAATGCCTCTCATATCTTTTCTTCTCTCCTTGCCAAAAAAATAAATAAATAAAATATATATAGAACCCAGGATTTTCTCATATTTGGAGGAGAAGGAACTTTTAGTCCCTTTTTACATTGAGGGCTTTCTTTCTTGATGAGAAGAATTTCAGTTATTTCCTATGACTGTCTTTGTCCAGTTTGAACACTTTGAGAATAGTGTTCATATATTTCTTCTTATTAAGGGTATGATTTGTTTAGTTATTTTTTTTGACATTTATTGACTAGCAACTGTGCTATAGACATAATAGTAATTTCCAAATCCTTATTAATCTATGTATTTGTTCATGTTGTTCTTATTTGGTCTTAGTACTCATTTCTAATAAGTAACTTTTTGTAAGGGATTTGTTATATATGAGGCATGATTTTCTATTCTGTTAGCACTAAGAGAGTCATGTAGGTGTCTGCTTCTTGAAGCCTTCTCCTGTGTAAGCCCCCCCCCCCCTTTAAAAAATTCTATCCTGGGAAAAGTAGACCCAGAGAAGCTGGGATGTCAGTCAGTGGTTAATACTATTAACCCATTTCTGTGCATTTCTTGTTGCGTGCTAATGTATTGCCAATACTCAGAATTCTTGTTGGTCCTAATAAATTGCTAATTTTAGTTTTCACTTTATTGGTTCATTATAAAACAGTATATGATGCCTCACACCCTCATGCACACCAGCGTTTTTATATTAATGGTCCTTGATGACATTGATGACAATTGGGTGGTACTTGCATGATGAACTTTCTGGACATTGTCTCACGTACTTTACCTTACTAGCTGAGTGACGTCTTATTTATTGGCTGTGCAACTAGGAAGTGGTGAGGGAGGGGTCTTCCTGGGGTGGTGATTCTGGTCTCTGGATCCCAAACCCATTCATTCTTCCCATCTCTTTGCCTGCTTCCCAGTTTGTGTCCTTACACTAGTACTACACAGGAGGAGCACAAGTGTGAGAGAAGACAAGGCTTCCAGGTGGTAGACAGATTGAATAAGTAGAGGGAGGCAAAGCGAATAGTCCAAAGTGGGTTAGTTTTTCTCTTAATGCTGTCATATCAGCTCTTCACAGCATAGATGTGGACATAGGACAAGTGCCTCATTTTGAAAGTTGAGGAAACTAGTGAAATACCAAGTTTCATGCTTGGTGCTGCCCTGCTGGTTGAAACAGTGCCAGGACCCAGATTGTCATCTTATTCTTTAGCTCACTGACTTTTGCTCTGTCTTCCCACCTCTTGTCTCATCTTGTCATTTCAGTATAATAGTTTTGATTAGAGAGCATGGCAGAGCTGAATGTGATTTCAGGACATGTGCTGCATTCCTCAGCAGAAATTTTACACAAGAGCTAGTTTTTAGATCTTTAGCTTGATCTGCAACTTCGTGTCACTTTGGTGCTGTACTTTGTTATCTAATATTTCAGCTGCTGTTTTCGTAGATATCACCTATCAGTGTACCGTGTCCATAAGGTCAGGGTTTTCAGGCACATGATATTGGACTCAGTAAATTTATCTTGAAACTTGTTCCTGAAATGTGTTGATCGTGGTGGTGGTAATCAGTACTAAAGTACTGATTGTATGATGATAGTGGACATTTACTGATTGTTTACACACATGTATGTACCCTGTAGTTTTCCAGGTGTGCAGGTATTAACTCACACACAATGCTGAGAGGTCAGTATTACTGTCATATCCAGTGTACTGAAGAGTAAGTAAACTGAGGCATAGAGAGGTGGGAGTCATTTGCTCAAGGTCACCACGTTAATGGGTAGTTTTGCCTAGTTATATAATTGTTTGAAATTATTTTTCTTTAAAAATTTGAAGGACTTGCTCTATTTTTTATTGTGCCATTTGTCCAAAAACATTATTCAGAAGTAATTTTTTTCCTTCTGTTTCTGGCAGCATGTAAGATCTTATCTCCGGCGTTCACTGACATCTCACACTGACCTGCCCAGGTGCACGCCCTACCCCATTTACTGTGCAGGGTGCTCTGTGTAGGCAGCGTGCATGTAGGAGGGCTGGTGACTAAGAGCTTTGCTGCCAGGATGCCCTAGTGGAGCTGTTCACTGGGGAATTCTCAATGTCACTTTCTGCTCTAGGGCTGCTCAGATTTCTCCATAGACATCATCCATTCTCCTGCCTGGAAAATGTAGTCATGGCTGTCACTTGCTGTTCCAGGGTAGCAGAGAAAGGGCTTGGGAATCTGCATTCCGTGTAGAAATATTTATCCTTACCTCAGCTTATTCCCTTATTCATCTCTGTGCTTTGTGTCCCCAGTGCAGTGGCTTTAGGTTTTATGTCATCAGAGAGCTTGTGGTCTTCTTTTGTGGGTAGAAGGGGGCAGTTATCTGAAGGGTATAGAGGGAGGGGAATTGAAATTTTATTTAACTGCCTCTTAAATAAACGTTTAATTTATTCTTAATTTTTTAAACCCCACCCATACTGCTGGGTGCCCCATTGTCTGGGTCTGTGGGAGCAGTTCTACAGTACAGTAAATTTGGTTACTTCTTGACTTATTGCCAATTTAAAGTTTATTTTTCATGTGTTTTATCCATCTGCTTTTAGGTTTCTGAAATTTTTGTTGTTCCCGGTCTCTTCTTTTTAATCTAGCATTAGGATTTTAAATCTTTTTAAAAAATTCTTTTTCTGTGGTTTAATGCTGTTTCAAGAAGCAACTGAAAGTAAATGCAGTTTTAAAACATCATTTTTATCTGCAAGTCCTTTTTTGAATTTTTATGTTTTTATAACAAAATCTCCATGTATTTCTAAAGCCCTGTGTATATGTAACATCACAGAATTTATGTGAATTAATCACTGGATTATATTTCATTAGAAGATTTACTGCTACCATAGAGTTTAGCATTTATTACAGATATTATATATGCATCGGGCTTTCTTAGCCTTTTTACTTCATATGTGTACTTATAACTTTAACTTGCCTTGTTAATAACACCTCTTTTGCTTAGTGGATGGCCTTTGTGTTGTTTTGTTACATGTTCTTCTGACATTCTGTGGCCCAAATTATTACAATTTGAACTAGTTTTTTGGGTGGAGGGTATTTATCCAAAATCTAAGCTCATTGTTAACTAGATTTCTATTTTTACCAAAAGAATCTTTGGGGATTAGGTTATCCAATTATGTTTGGTGAATTAAATCTCTCATGACTGGTTTGCTCTTGCATTGAGAGATGTTGCTCACAGGATGGGTTAAGTTGTTGATTTTCCTTTACAAATTGAAGAAACAGTGTTATTTATTGTAGGACACAAGTCTGATTCTGAAAAACTCATGTCACAAATAAAAGTGAGTTACTGTGAGGTCATAAACATTATTCAGACATACATATTAAATCATGGTATTATTAAAATGATATGCAACTAAATTTAGAAACATGGCTAAGAAATTAGAGTGGAGGACTTTATAATTATTACCAATTAGACTGCAGTAAAAGGACTTATTGAAAATACTTTCCTGATTTCAGAAATAAATTTGGGTTGTTCTTTTCTTTCCTAATTATATGAGCAAGTTAAAGTACCCCACATCAGAACAACAGGCAGTATGCATCCATAATATCTGTGGAATCCTATTGAAGTGAAGTGTGTGTCTGTGTGTATCGTTTCCTTCATTCCCTCTCCTTTCTCTACCCAGATTGGGTTATACTACTTACATGCAGAGGAAGAGTTTGTTTTGTTTTTTAAGGGGAAAAAAAGGAAACCAGTTTAAATCTTAATTACCTTAGAGTTCTTTCTAAAAAATCAGGTCATGGGAATCTACTTTAATCTTTTTTTTATGGCTGCATCATATTTCACCATCAAGTTGTACTATGTTAGGATTTGATAATCTAATCTTTTTTTAAAAGTCCTGATTGTGTCTGGAGGGTAGGTGTGTTGGAGTAAGCTTTTATAGCCTCGAAGAAATTTAAGAGCCTCCTCAGAGAGAAAGTTGATTTTTACATTGTGGCCTATTTTCTCTGGTCATAAGTTTATTAAAGCAAAGTAATCTTTTCTTGATATTATTCAAAGCTCGATAAGAAATGAAGAGTAGAAGTTAAAAAGATGGATTTTGAGGATTTAGAAATTATGGGGTTTAGGTGGGTCAGCTGGGTCATATCCCAACTTCATTTTTCACCAGCTGTGGTGACCCTGGGCATAGGAATTTCTCTGATTCTCAGTTTGTTAGGTAAAACATATAAAGCAAAGAATGATGATACTGTGTTTAGAAAGTCTCTGGCTTTATTACTCTTAATAAACCTAGAGGTACCTGGCCATTGAGGGTAGAAACAAATGAAGGGCTTTGGAAACTGGAAGATGGTTTTCTGGATAGTGACCCACATAGGTATTGTAAGTACAGTTCACTGATTTGTCAATTGGGAACAGCTGAAACAATAACTAGACCCACAAATGGAGTGAGAGGTAAAGTGGAGCGAAAGGCCCTGGCAAGCTAGATGTAGGTATGTAAACAATAAACAGGTGGGGCTGCTGAGGTTGCGGATTGCTGCCATCTGGGTTCTCATGACCTTCTAAGAAGAGAATGGGTGGTGATGACCAATATTCCTCCCTTTGGGGACTTTTAAAGATCTACAGGGGTTGAGGGGATGGCAGTAGCAAAGCAGTTGGATCCTGTTGTGGAGACCGTTTTCTGATTGTAGAGTAAATTGCTGTATTGCTTAACTTTGAATTGGTAATTGAAGAGAACAAACCTGAGAGGGCTGGACACCACACCACCTTGAAAATACCATTTTAATTCAGAATGACTTTAGCAGGAAATTGTGACATTTGAGTGTGGGTGGAGATGAAATCCCTGTTTAACAGCCCCTGTCCAGGCACAGAGACACTAGGATCCCTGGAGGCCTTTTTTTTCTTACCGGCAGGAAGAAAGATAGCAAATGCACAACTTCTGTCTCCTGATTTTTCAACTACAGACCTAGATTAAGGACATAAAGAAATGGCTTTTTTAGAATTAGATGCAATAAAGAAAATTAGAGATTTTTGAAACTAAGGAAAGAGAGTTACAACACTTTAGAAACGAAGGAGCTAGTATACCTACAAATTTTTCTTAAGTATAGCAAATAGATTTTTGGAGGCTATATGCTGACTTTTTTAAGTCTTTTTTTTTTTTCTTCAAATGTAATTTTTTTTTAACCTCAGGGGAGTTATGCATATCTGAAAACGAAAGAAGGCTTGTTTCTAAAGAGGCTTGGAGCAAACTGCAACAGTACTTTCCAAAGGCTCCTGAGTTTCCAAGTTACAAAGAATGCTGTTCACAGTGCAAGGTACCGAACGCTATGCTGGAAAGTTCTGGAACTCGCATGCCACCTCCCTGCACTGACTTCCTGGCATTGTTCTTCTAATGAGAGTGTGGGGAGGAAGCAAGTCCTGTGCTGTCAGCAGGAGATAGTTGATTATTTAATTTTCTTTCAGATTTTAGAAAGAGAAGGGGAAGAAAACGAAGCCTTACATAAAATGATTGCAAATGAGCAGAAGACTTCTCTCCCGAATTTGTTCCAGGACAAAAACAGACCCTGTCTCAGTAATTGGCCAGAGGTATCATGATCCCCAGCAAGGAAAGAATCCATCGTACCTTTTTCAGGCTTTTGTCAATCCCTCCCTCTTCACACACACATACATTCCTGATGAATTGTTTGAGAACAACCCAGAGCTTCTCTAATTCTCATGTTTAGTTTTGTCTAATCAGGAGGATTTACTGTAGCTTGCTATTTCTCAGTAAAGAGCTGTTTTTTCGTTTTATTTATAAAACTTAAAAAAGGCCACAGTGCATAGAAAAACATGTTCCCTAAAGATTTAGGTTCAGAATGCAGTGAATTAATGAATATCTTTATGTGATTTTTCTGTTCTAGGATACAGATGTCCTCTACATTGTGTCACAGTTCTTTGTAGAAGAATGGAGGAAGTTTGTTAGGTAGAATCCAAAATTTTTCTGTTTCCGTTTTTTGGGGGTTGATTTTAGTGTTTTAAGAATTCTTGGGTTCTGATCATGGTACCCTTTTGGTTACTTTTACTAGTATATACTGAAGGCTTTTTTTTTTTTTTAAGTTAAATGAATAACCGTAAGAAACACATTTAATTACTAATATCCTTTAAAATATATCTCTAATTCTAAAATAATTATCTTAAAAATCTTCTCTGTAGTCATGCAGTAGTGAGGTATATTGATCCTTCCTGTCTCATTTGAGTAGGAAACCTACAAGATGTAGTCCTGTGTCGTCGGTCGGAAACAGTGCTCTTCTGTGTCCCCACGGGGGACTCATGTTTACATTCGCTTCCATGACCAAAGAAGATTCTAAACTGTGAGTTCCTTCTCTTCATGCAGTTTCTCTGTTTCTAATGATTGGAAAATTTTTCATCTGACCCAATTGCTTTAAGAATCTAGTCCTTTGCTAAATTGTGGGTATTTTTCCTTTTATACGCTCTACTAGAGTGAGCATTTTTTTCTTTTTTTTCTTTTTTTTAATAAGACCGCTTCTTCATGAAAGGCAAGAGGCTGCCAATAGGCACCTTGCTCTTTGTTTCTCCTGCTTTTTCCGGGAGCCCGGCTTTCTCCTTCCAAGCTGCTGGTAACCGGTACAGAGTCTCCAGGTAGACTTCTTTTCCAGAATCATGTGATCAACAGGGTTTCGGTTGTCATTTATCTGTAGCCACTAGGCTTCATAAAATGGAGGAGGAGGAAGGCAGCATGGCACACTGAGTGATCATCTGCAAATACAGGGTCTTATGATGAAATTTCGATTCACTCCTCACGTGCTTCCAGAAGGACTCATCTATGAAACAGCCCTGATGTCACCATTTTTTCTTTTGAAATAATTTTTAATTATAACTGTATAAAAGAAGGTTGGATGCTTCTGACCTTGCCTATAAACTGTGAAAGGAACATTGAAACACATAAATAAAAATTCCTTTGGGACAAAGCTAAAGTTAAGGACTTTATTATTTATGTATCAATGCTTTAATATTAGTTAAGGAAGCTTAGAATTAATATATATTCTAGGTTCTCCCCCCAGCTCTTTTTTTCCTTTTTTTTTTGTTTCGTCGTTGTCGTTTAATTGCCAGACAGCCAGACAATAGCTATAATAAAACAAATAAATGTGTGCCACCAGCCAATTTAAAAATTAAACAATTAAAATATAACCGAAGGCCCCTCAATACTTATCCCTTCTTCCAGTCCTCCTTTTCTCTCTCATGTCCTTCCTCTTTCAATAACTACTGTTCGCAATTTGAGGGTTATCAGTCAGAAAGGATTTCTCTAAAAACAAAAACAAAAACACACATAGTAATGTTTGCATATTAAAAAAACTTTTGTATGAATGGCATCATACTATATTCTGTAAGCAGCTTTTTTCCCCTCAATTTAGGTTTTTGAGATTTAACCATGTTGATTTATATAACTTCAGTTTTAATGCTGTTGTAGCATTCTTTTGTATGAAAGAAACTGTTCTTTGTTGACGATGATATTTTTTGCCTCTAATTCCTTTGTGTTAAATATTGATTTTGATGATTTTGGTTTAGGAGGCTAATGGGTTATATTAGTTCTGTTAATCTCCATGTGTCTTAAGGCATGTTGTGTTTTTTTGCACAGTATAGCTCTCATATGGCCTAGTGAGTGGCAAACGATACAAAGGCTCTTTGTTGTGGATCATGTAATTAAAATCACAAGAACTGAAGTGGAAGATGTACATCCTTCAGAAACACAGTATATTTCTGAACCTAGTAAGTTTTCATACTGCTCTTGGTTTCTATAGGAAAAAGTTGACTTTTAAGGAGTAAGGAAAGAGTACGTCAGTATGGGATTCTCTATTTAAAAATAAAGATCATGTGGCATTCCAAACTAATACTTTCCAGGTGAGAACTATCATATAATCATCTAGTTTTTGTTTATTTGTTGATAGTGGGTTTCCTTATTTGCATATAATAGAATACAATAATTAATAGAAAATATGAGTAGTAGTTTAATGAATACTCAGTGGCAACTTTGATACGTATTTTTAGAGGTTCTTCGACGCCACTTCTGTTTTGTTTTAGAACTCTGTCCAGAATGCCGGGAGGGCTTATTGTGTCAACAGCAAAGGGACCTGCGTGAATACACTCAAGCCACCATCTATGTCCATAAAGTTGTGGATAATAAGAAGGTACCAGTCCCTCTTGTGGCCATAACTAGTAACGATCAAGCTTATTTTTTTGTTTGGCTTGCTTTTGGACTGCCTAGGGACACATTTTCTTGGAGCTGTTTGGCATAAGAATATAAATTAGACAATAATTTAAAATGAATAATTTTGTAATTATATGTGGAATTAATCAGTTACTGTATACATAAATACTTATTGAATGTCACCTGTGTGCCAAGGATGTTTTTCTGCTAGGGATACAGTGGTGAAGAAGATAGACAAGGTACTGGCCCTCAAGAATATTTGTACCTGGTGGTGAGGTAAACCAAGAGCAAAGCCATAACTTTATAAACATATAATCCATAAGTTAACTTGATTTCCTGTAGGGAGGAATGTTTCAAAGGAAATTTAACAAGGTAAAGTGAGAGACTGATATAGGTGGAGGTGACAGTCAGATAGGGAGTATTAGACAGGAAAGACGACTTAGAAGAAGCGTAATTTTACCTGAGCGTTAGCTATCAGGGATTCAGCTTAGGGAGAATATTCCAACAAAGGGAGGAAGAAGAGCTAAAGGGATCGCCTAATGTGCTCAAGCAATAGAGTGAAAAATCATTGTGTCTAGAGCAGCACTGTCCAGTAGAACTTTCTGCAGTGGCAGAAATGTCTGTCTGTACTAAACACTACAGTACCACTAGACACATGTCATGTGAAGCACTTGAATTGTGGCTAGGGTGACTGGGTTTTTAAATTTAAACATTTAAGTTTAAATAGCCACATGTGGCCACTGAATACTGTAGTGGGCTAGGATGAAGTTTCTTCCAGGTAGAGATAGGGATGGAATGAGGGACCAAATTCTGTTAAATTTTTATACATTATACCAAGGGTTGGCATATCATTCTAAGTGTGGATATAAGCCATTGGAGAGTTTCTAGCAGGGTCATTGTGTTATCTAATTTATGGTTGTAAAGGTCATCCTGGCCATTGTGTTGGAATTGGTGAGGGCATAACAGGAATAACAAAGGTCAGTTTAGAACCGCTTGCATTGATCTATAAGGCTTGGGTATATTTTGGGAGATGGGGTGTTAACACTTACTGTGGATTAGATTTGGAGCATTTTTATTATTTTATTAATAGAGATGGCTCTTAGGTAGATTCTGACCCAGACCTATGGACATCTCATTAATTTGATTCCAATGTTTTTGGAATGAAAGACAAAATAGAATGTATTTTATTCAATAGTTACCACAAACATTGTTATAGAAGGGCAGCTTACAAATTAGACTTTAAAGGTCTAGGGTTCTGCTTTCCAAGTTGAACTAAGGTCTTCACTTCCTAATGGGGAAAGGAAGCTAATGAGCATAAATGTCTCCATTTATCCCTTTGAAATGCTCTTAAATTTTTTGTACCTATTAGTACATGTATATATTGGCACCTAGTATAATATAGTATCCAATTTAGGAAAAGTTTTAGTATTTGAGCTTAATAGCAGTATTTCATAGTGCAGAAGAGCACTTTGTTTTTATTCTTTATCCTCTCAGTCTTAAGGAGCATTGTGATTCCTGCTGTCTGAACGACTTGAGGACTTGAAAAGGCCTGATAATTAGTAAACTAAGGAAAATGTAAAGCATCTTTGAACTGTTGCAAAATAACATCATTGTAAAAGCCTGATAACAACTGTTGTATAGAGATCACTTACATTTATGGTGACTGCATTAAATACAAGAATAAATCACAGGATAAAAACTAATGTGTTGAAAGAGCACAGAAGACACAGAGCCGCTGAGTTTTGATCCTCTTTTTGGTCTGTTATCTATCCCACCATCGATAAAAGTGGCTGGCCAGTCAAAGCCCTCAGACCCTCCGTAGCTTGTCTTCCTAGGGTCTGACCTACTTCTCTTTCTCTCTCTGTTCTCCTGGTGCATTCAGGTAATGAAGGATTCTGCTCCCGAGCTGAATGTGAGTAGTTCTGAAACAGAGGAAGATAAGGAAGAAGCTAAACCAGATGGAGAAAAAGATCCAGATTTTAATCAAGTATGTGTTGAAGCTGCTTTTCATGGTTATACATTCTGCTCTTCTGGAAGAGCAGCCTCTTTATTCCCCCAACATCTCCGTGCCCTATGTGGGATGTTGATTCTCAGCTCCCTCACTCGTTTTCTCTCTTTCCTTAGTTTTGGTGGCATGTTCTAGCTGTCTGATTTCTCATGAAAAGCCATGGACTACATTATTCCACAATTAATGTTTCTTGCTATTAAGGAAAAAAGGCTAAAATACAATCTAACAAATATTTAGCTGGAAAAAAGGACTAATGCAACACCCATATCTTGGTTTGTTGCTTACTCATGGAATCTCTAAGTATGAAATTTTCAAATTTCCTCATTATAAACAAAAATAAACAGCTTTAATAATGGAATTAATAGATGAGATTTTGGGCCTCTAAATAAGGTGTTAGATGACCAGATCAGCATTAATCTTTTGTTGTGCTGAACTTAGAATTCTATTAAAATTGCCTGTTTTTCTCTGTATTCTGTTATGATTTTCTATCCCATCCCCTTTATTTGGTTGCTTGGTTATATTCTATATGTTCGTAGTGATATTGGAGAAAATTGTCTTAACAAGAAATAATGTGGGAATGTTTGGTTGGTGTATGATGTAGATAAATTTCAGTTTCTCAAAAAGTCAGACCCCTTTGTTCCAGGATAATCTATGAATACCTTAAATTCATGGAATTTCTATTCTAACTAGAGTTTAGTTTTAACAGGTGAGGTATTTCTTTTATTTCCTTACTGCTAAAATATAGTATAGTCAAATATGGTTATCATTCTCCCCAAAGGAATAAAAGTGTTATAATGGCCATCTGCTTTATCTGTTACAGAGCAGAGATATCTGGGCTTGTGGGCCTATCTGTACACACTGATACTGTTACTTCATTTTCTACATTAAGAAAGTCTGAATAGCCCTCTTGACTTGAATCTTGGTCTCTGTGAGGTAAATGTCACTTGTAGTTTCACAGCTGTCATAGAGATGTCAGCATTAGGTTCCATGGTTTTTAAAAACACATCTGAAAGAACAAAGTTGTGCTGCACTTCCATGCACCGCCCTGCTGATGGCGATCAACCACTCTTGTTAAAGCTTGTATTTCAGTTGTCAGCATGAAGAGTCTCCTTTGCTTCATTCAGTACCAATCAAATCTGTACATTTTATAGGCATGCAGGCTTTCAGCTTTGAGGGAGTATTTTCCTGTAATAAATAATACTTTATTAGAATCTCTGCCTTCTGTTCCTTGGGATGGGTTTTGCGATTACAAAGTCAAATAATATCTCTTGATAAGAGTTTACAAACATCTTTCTGCCTACTAACCTGTTTGTTGTCAATTTTTCATGTCCCATCTCCTTATACCTTCATCTTCCAAGTCACAGATCTACCAGCTAGTCTGTTTTTTGCAGTTGTCATATTAAAAGTGTGTGTGTGTGTGTGCGTGCGCGCGTGCCAGCACTTGCACTTACTTGTGTATATCTATACCCATCCTGATTTAGGACTTCATTTCTTTCCTGAGTTTGGCAGTATCATACTATTTTACTTATTATCCCTTGGGATTATGGTTTAATAATCAGGATTGGAATCTCATCTTTTAAAAATTTTTTTATTTCCTCTTGTCACCAACTTATTTCCCATTCTTTTGGTAAACTTGTTAATTAGTTTGTAAAGCTTGGTATATATGTGCTTTTTGTCTTTAGTTTCTGTTATTTCAAGCTTCGCTATTCAGCCTAAGGTATTTAGAAAGTTCTACATTTCAAATAATGTAGACTTTTGGGAAACTGACCTTTTTGAATAAGTCGTTTTATTCATTATGGTCATAACCACAGCAATTTTTAAAAAGTGAATGTCGAGTTCTTCTCAGTTGTGGATGACAGCAAATTTCACATTGACAAATATGATAGAGAATGTTGGGAAACATTGCTTTGTATGCTGTAATTACTTTTTATACTTTATAATTTTCTTCTGTCTTCTCCTTGTTTGGATGTTGTAATACTCTAGCATGTTTTAAATAGTTCTTGTCCCACAAGTGAATCTCAACCTTCCTTCTTTAGAAAAGAGCATAGAGTCCCAGAATGTCAGCTTCCTCAAACCTTTTCTTTGTAATACAGTCAGCCCTTGAACATTCCTGGGGTTAAGGAGGCTGATCCCCGGCACAGCCGAAAATCCACGTATGATTCTGACTCCTCAAAAACTTTACCAGTAGCCTACTGTTGACTGGAAGCTTTACCAATAACATAAACAGTTGGTTAACACTTATTTTGTATGTTATATGTATTACATATTCTTAACAATAAAGGTAGAGAAAATGAAAATTATTAAGAAAATCACAAGGAAAACAGACGTACGATATTTATTGGAAAAAGAAAATGTTTAAAGTGGACCTGCATAGCTCAAACCTGTGTTGTTCAAGGGTCAACTGTACATTACAGTATCTCAGTGCATAGATAGCTTCCATTAAGTGCTGTTTTAAATCCCTATTATAGAAATGAGGCATTTTTACTTGTCCTTAATGGAGATGAACAAATCCCCTTTCCTCTTTTCTCTAAGCTAGATCAACCCACTTCCTTTGACTTTGACTGTATCTACTATTTAGGTTAATAATGTACCCAGTGTTGGGTATCACTTAGGTAATTGAAAGCCTTCTAAAACCAGTGGGCTGGTTTTTGTCAGATAAGTTGGATTTTAATTCTATGATTTTTTTGAAAAAATAATTCTGGGAAAAGCTTTTAGAACCCATTTAGAATCTGAGTCATTAAAAAATGTGTCTTGCTTAATGCTCAGGGCTTTTGTTATAGGGTTGTGCTTTGTATTTCTAAAGTAAAATTTATTATAAGTATTTTTTCTTATATTCCTAATTATTGAATTTAGGTTTAGTTTCACTTTTTCATTCAGCAGTGGAGATGAGGAAAAAATATTTCGTCAACTTTGATTTTTATTTTTGAACTCCTGTGTTCTCCTGACTTTTTCTTATGATTGTTAGAATCACCTATGTATTTTTAGACTCGGCGCTAGAGGTGAACCTTGTGCAGTGCATAGCCAGTGGATGTCACTCTGAATGAGTGCTCTTCTGTGTTTGTGTCCTGATTCTCTTCTGCTCTGTAACTCTCTGGAGCCCTAATGGTAATGAATATGTGGCATCTGTACCCATAATGACTCCTAAACCACTCTGCTTATGCACAGCAGTCAGTCAGTAACAACTATGGGAACCAGAGCCAGGGCCTTGGAGTTAGCTAGTTACCTCATTCAGATTTAGTTAAACCAGGGAAAGAATTCTTTTAAAAATCTTGTTTCTTTTATTCTCTGGCCTAGTTAGCAGAAGAATCTTCATTCTTTGTTAACCTCTTGATGAGGCATTTTAGGAGTATTATGGAAAGACATTTGGTCCTTATCTTTTTTTTTCTTTAAGATTGCTATAATATATATCACGTACCCATATGTATGCCTGTACTTTCTTACTGAATTATCGTTAAGTAAATCATGTTCATCATGACATTTTACCACTAAATACTTAAACTAGCACGTAAGTATGGTGTCCTGTTACCCATACTCAGGTTTCTCCAGCCATCCCAAATATGTCTTAAACAGTCCCCCCCACCCCCCAACCAGCATGCAGTTAAGGTATGCATTGTTTTGTTTCACTTTAGATGGTTATCACGTAGAACAGTTATCCTCTTTGATATTAATTAGAGACTAGTTCGATTTCTTATAGATTGTCCCACATTCTGGATTCAGCTGATTGCCTCCTTCTGTTACTGATTTTAACTTATTTCTCTATTCCTTGTATTTTCTGGAAGTTGGAAGTTGATTCTGAGTGTTTCATTATATTTAGGTTGAATAGTTTTTGCAAAAATATTTTATAGGTCAAGTTATATATGTTGTGATTGTGTCAAATCAAATGTTTCCTGTTTTTAGTAAACTGAGTTTGGTGTCTTGATTAAGGTACTGTCTGTTTTAAAGTTCTCAGCAGTTTATGCTTCTGTGTTATTCTCCAGAAGTCGAGAAAATGTTTAATACCAATTAGGATTATGAATTAAATTTAGTTATCTTAAAGTTTTCCGGTGTACCACCTGTGTGTTCTAATTTAAGGTCAGACTTACCATTTTGCTTTTAAATATCTTTTTTATAGTAATTTTTTTTTTGAATCCTGGAGCTAACATGCAGTTAGAGGCATCTCTCATTCACTCTTTTCTTTTTCTTAATTTTATGTGAGCCTGCTAAGAATCTCTGAGTTTTCTACTCATTTTTGACATTGAATTACAAATGGTTAAGGGACTAATAAGATGGTTTTGTTTTCCTGGTGGACTTTATCAGCACCGGTAATACTGCAGATAATTACAGTGCTTTCTTTGTTTTGCATCTTTGTTATAGAGCAACGGAGGAACAAAAAGGCAAAAGATATCCCATCAAAATTATATCGCCTATCAAAAGCAAGTTATTCGGCGAAGTATGCGACATAGAAAAGTTCGTGGTGAGAAAGCTCTTCTTGTTTCTGCTAATCAAACATTAAAAGAATTGAAAATTCAGGTGAGGATAACATAACATCTGTTTAAGTATGCTGTGGCTTTAGAGGACCTTCATGAAGTCCTGCTTTCCACTTAAGTTTATATACGTAACTTTTTTTCAGAACTGACCTCTGTCTGCTCATAGAGGTCATTAAAAGGGGGCTTTGTTGATTTTAGAATTATGCTTGCAAGGCCCCAAATTAAAATAACTCTTTCTTTAAAATGACTTAGTTTTCACAATAGCCACGAATCTTTCTATGAAGATCGAATGTATTCTGCAAACTCAAGCCAGTTCTGAGCAGCTTTCCAGTAACAACATTGAGCGCCGGTTTGTTAACATGTCAGGGTTGTTCCTGGATAATTGTTCTGTAGCTTTATCATGCTGCATGTCTTTCTTTGACCACCTAATAGGTATGTGAGCCGATTACCAGGATCTGCTGTGAAATTTAAGGGGGGAGGTAAAAGGCGACTCCTTTAATTGTTTATTCACATGAATGAGTCACAAATTCTTTTTATCTTAGTATTTTTGGTTTCAGATAAGTCTATTTGGTAGAATTTTAAAGTTCCTTTCACCTTTCTTTATAGACTGGTGTTTTCCAAATTGTTTTTTAAGGGTCCAATTTAGATCATTTCCTCTCCATCCCTCCAAAAGCATGCATTGCTTTGCAAATCAATTCAGTGAATGCGATGTAAGCATTATGAAAATGCTTCATGATAGTGTTATTTCTTAGTATCAGTACTGAAGTACTCTAAATGAGGATGTCAATTGTATATCTCAAAACCCAGGCAAAGGGGGCTGATAAATTCAAGATGTCCATGAAAAAAAATCTGGCCTCTGATCTGTTTCACTCACTGATATATATCCAAAAAGTTGACCAAATTTCCCTCTTTGCGACTTTCATGTGGCATAGTTTACTGGTTATGCATTTTTTTCTTGTTGCTGATATTTATCATTGTAATTGAGGCAAAAGTACAGGCTTCCTTTGAGGGTGTTATGTGTTCCAGATTGTCCTGGGAACAGTATTTCCCTCGTTTGAACCCACAGCTCTGAAAATAAACGTGTCGGCATAATATCTTTCCTCTGTTATTGTACCTTTTACATCTGAGAAAGCTTGTTTCTCTCACCAGCTTTTGCCTATCAGTGGTAAACCTTGGGCATTCAAAACCTTTAAATTATAAAAAGAGCCCCTGTGGATAAAGACATTTGAAAAGCCTGTACTGCTTTTATTGTGGACCGCCATTTTTGAAGAATAAATCAAAAAGTCAGCAGAAATAACCTTTGTCTGGGAGTGTGTTACCTGCACAAATGAGTTGTTAGAAGGCAGCAGCTGTTAAATGAAACCCCCCAGTTGTGCTCTTCTCAGATGGTGCCTTTGCAGCATCCTTCCTCTCATCTCCCACCCCTGCTTCAAGGACCGCTGTGATCCAACCAGAGTCAAAAGAGGGGCAATGAAATGTGATTTCCTCTCACTACTCAGTGGTGGTAACTTTGAAAGCTTCAACTAGATGTGACCTTTCTGCCTGGCAGCCTGGACGGCATTTCAGTCGGTGGTGGGCATGCGTGTGATCCTCAGTTAGTGGTGGTGGGTGGTTTTTTAAAAGCATGTAGTACATTTTTTATGTTTGATGGGGCCTTTCCTCTAGGGGATACTACAATTTCATATAAATAGGATGACAAACTTTGTAGAACTGTCAGTGTTTTATTCTAGACATGCCCATTTACAGTTGCTTAAAACTTGGAGAAACTTGCTTCACCTTATTATTAATTTATCCACCTATGATGTCATAAAGTAAATGATGTACAATTTATTCATCTCCCTTTTCAGAGGATACTCAGTGTTTAATTGTATTTCATTTTTCCAAAGATAGGTTTTGAGTGGGTGATATTGCCTGCCTAAAAAAAGGAAATTTTGGCACTGAGGTTAAATGGCTGGCAGCTAAAGCCATTTGCTCTCGCGCTTCCTTCTCTCTCTCTCTCTCTCTCTCTCTCTCTCTCTCTCTCTCTCTCACACACACACACACACACACACACACACACACACACACACACACAGGCAAGCCACTCACCTTTAGGAGTAAGAGTTTTCATTGTTCGGGTTTTGCTCCACAGATCAGGAATGCTGCACCTACTTGATAAACAGACCTACGTAACATTAACTATACTCAAGCATTCCTGTAGTGCTTACGGTTTATGAATTGTCCCAAAGGCCTCCCTGCCGTAGATTGTCCTGTTCTCTCATTCTGAAATATTATTTTCTCTTCACTAGTAAACACTTGTTTATTTTTCATTGTTCCTCATCTATAAAACCTGCCTTGGCCTCTTGTTAAAGCTGACTGTTCCTTCTGTGTCCTTTTCTAGATCCTACACATACCTTCTGCCACCATCTTCACTCCTGTGAACCCTTTCCTGGGGGGGATCCGTCACTTTGTATTTCTTGCACCTAACACAGTATTCGACACATGGTTAACTTAGTTATTGAATGAATTTAAATGTCCTTGTCTTTGTGCTGAAAATAAAGTATGAGCATCAGCCCTCTCTGATGGTACTCATGTCTAGAGGTATTTGCTATTTGTCCAACCTCATGAGGTGGTGCAAAGACACTTAACATTTAGGGTTGTGAACGAACTTTCCCACAGACGAGCAGCTGTGACATCACCCATGTTAAGATGGCATCAGACACTTCCACTGTAATGCTTTCTCCTTCACGGGTCCCATTGAATAACCTGGGGCTGGTTGCCCCTGCGTTGGACCTGTTTGCTGGGTTGCCTTTAGTAGAGCTATCCTGTCAGTACTTCTTACTCACCAGACATAGTTATTGCTTCGTAGGCAGGTCGTCGATGACGTCAGTAGCCACAGATCCCTGTTACATCAGTCCCTGATTACTTCTCAGATTCTTATTTATCCATTTGCCATTATTTAAACCACTTTCTCATCCCAGTCTTCCCAGCTTCCCAGCTTGGAAAGCTCTTGGGTCTTGTTATACACACAAACGATAGAATAGTTTTCCTATATCATGAACATAAATATAATAAAAGTCACATGTAATAGAGTACATTCAATGAGTACGTTACTCAGTTATGAAGCACAATAAAATGAATGCTCTTGAACTTATCCTCTCTAAGCCCAGTTCCTCCTTGCCCCCCACTAGTAATTACTACCGGGAAATAATAATAATAAAAAGTTTTCTGAATTTGAAAAAATGTTTAAGTATTATGCCTAATAGTCTTTCTGAATGGATTTAATTCTTAACACTTAACTAGAACTGGGGTGGGGTACATGCTTTCTACCCTTAAGAAATTCGTATTTTGGTTCTTAGAGACAGGACTCTGGTCTAAAAATATATGAGTTTCAAGGGCTGAATTTTATAGTATAGGCTACTTGCTAAAGGAATCAAAGTAAAGAAGAGTCCACATCGCCTGCTGGTTAATTCAGAGGTGGTCTTATGAAAGAATTTGGACTTGATTTGATTATTAAAAGGCTGCAGATCTTGGGCATGATGGGAGTGACAGTGATGCCAACCCTTATAATCAGAGGAGCTGTCAGCTCAGCTCTACTTTCTGCTCCTTTGATTTTGGTACACCCCACGCTTGGAGAGGTGATAAGGTGCAGAACAAAGGGATCTGTGGGTATAATTGATAATTGTTTCTTAATTCTCTACCAGCCTTCCTAGGGGTGTTCCCAGATGTATTGGGATTATAGCCTCAGTAGGAATTAGCAAGTGGGCTGACTGCAAACTGTGGTATCTTTTGTACTCTGAAGCGTTTTGTTTTTTAAAGAATTATGCATTATTTATTCTAATAGGTTATAAGTCTCAGTATTTTGCTTCATACGGACTTTTTTTTTTTCACAGATCATGCATGCCTTTTCAGTTGCTCCTTTTGACCAGAATCTGTCAATTGATGGGAAGATTTTAAGTGATGACTGTGCCACCCTTGGCACCCTTGGTGTCATTCCTGAATCTGTCATTTTGTTAAAGGTAGGTAACATTTCCTTAGCTGAGGAAGTATAGAAGGTTTTAATGATGCACACCCATGTGTAAATCAGGTGTAGTAGAGGTCACGGTTGCCTCAGGTCCTCAGCATGGTGTGGTAATAAGCGACTGCTTTGAATTTTTGGTGGCTTCTGGATTCTCCACCTCTTAGCTTAGCCACAGAGACTTAGAAGAGGTCACGACATTATCAGGTCTCATGGGGTTTTTATTATTTTTGTTAAAAATAATAGATCTAGATTTAGCTTCTTCCCTAATTTCTGGATCAGCAGAATTACTTAACCATACTTCTGTTAAAGCATCCCCTCATTTCCTCTTGGCTCAAAAGTATGTACCAACCAGTAAAGCTAGGAAACAGACATGAGACTTGGCCACAGCAGTCAAAATACTTTTGGTTGGCTTCATAGGATTCTTGTCCAGGGCATGGAAATTGGCTTTGAGTAGAATGGACTTAGGAGAGGTGAAGATGTTTTAGAAAGTAGGGCTTCTGAGAAATTGTCAAAGAAAATGAATCATTGAACCAGCTTCATTAGTCCAGTTCTATGCTCCCTAAGGGCCTGATTTTGTCACTTCTCTTTGCCTCTTGTTTCTTTGTGGCCAGAAGTATCCCTGCTGTGCCAAACACCATTGCATCGTGTAGTAGAATATTTGTCTGGTTTTGACCCATGAAATAAATGCTTTTCATACCCGAGAGCCCCAATTCTGATGAGATAAAGTTAAGCCCTAGAAATGATGAAGCAGACCCATATCTACCCCACACACGTACACACACCCTTCACCCTATCACCTATTCCTTCTCTGTTTACTTTTTGCTTTTCTTAGAACTGTAGGTTCTATGGAATTGTTTTGAAGACCTGTTGAGTTGCAGAGTCCCAAGGGCCCTTCAGAAATCCTAGAAACGGCTTGTATTTTTAAAGAGTTTGTACTTCAGATGAGTAGCTAGACTCTGTTCCAGTTATTTGCCTCTTTGTGCAGCTAATCCCATCATAGCTTAGACTTTTTAGAGGACCAGTATGACTTTATTTCTACCTGACTCACACTGCCACCACTAGTATCTTAACTCGAATTAATTAAATCAGAATTTAGTAATCTCAGGGTATCTAAACATTTCTACATCTAAAGATGTTTTTAGAACCAGGAAAGCAATGTCATATGGTGCAGTTTTTGGGTGATGAGTGTATACCCATCATTGGCAGGGTATCCTTTGTTAATCCTGGACATTGCTGGCTGTGGCCTGAACCCAGTTCTCCACTGGATAGTTTGGATTTGTGTCATGTAGAAGTCCAGTAGTTGACCTATGGGCTGGACTCACTATGATGAAGACCTGGCCTGCTACTCTTTCTGGCTCCCTTCTTGTGGTTTTGAATTGTCTTCATTTGTTTTCTAGGCTGATGAACCAATTGCAGATTATGCTGCAATGGATGATGTCATGCAAGGTAAAGACGAAAGAATCAACCTTAATTATCTTACAAGATCATAGATAGAAAAAGGTATCTATAAAAATTAGGAAAACAGAAAGCAGAGAGAAGAGTAATTAGAGCTGACATGAAGAAATAAATAAATGTAAACCTGCAGATGGAAGAGGTCAGCAAGCAGTGAAGCTAATTCAAATTGCAGAGCCTCAGGCAGGCACACAGAAATTGGAGACCCCAGGTACCCCTGTGAGTGGGGTATGAGCCTAAAATAAGAAACATGGTTGGAAAACTGTATACGAAGCAATTGGACAACTCACCACTCCCCAGATACTTGCAGCCTCTCCCTTTCCACCCATGTCACTGCCTCTTCCCCACCTGTTCCTTAGATGGGCAACTAGAGAATGTGTTTCAGCTCTTTGACTAAATTAAACCAGAAATGAGGCCTGTTACATACCAAATAGGGAGACCACCCTCTAGCTCTTTGTTTGAATGCTGGCAGCCCATCTCTCTTAACTCCACATAAGAAGGAGGAGATTCCGCTGTGGGGAAACTGGCCAATTCAAGAAAATAATCTGCAGATATAAAAAAGAAAGTGGTTCATCTCCCAGGGACCCTTATGAAGCCTACCAGTGTTCACTGAACAGTTTTCAGGCATCTTTTTAGTGACTCACACTTAACTAGGCAGAAATGGGCAGCCAGCGATCCCAAGACAGTTGAGGAATGAGAGCATAGACCTGAAGGATGTCAGTCACAGACTGAGAGAAAGGACCCCAGAGGAAATGGACAATGCAGGAAGCGTAAGAAAGCTTACAAATTAACTATAATGAGAGAAAGAGTAAACAACAACTAGGAACAGAATAAAAGGAACATTTGGAGAACAGAAAGGAGTTTTTGAAAATAAATGATTGCAACAAGGGCCCAATGCAGGAAGTGAAATTGTAGGGATAAGAGGATCCTAAAAGCATCTTAGAGACGTGGGAGGAAAACCGATCACAGTCGTAGGGTGAAGAGTCGGAAAGATAAACTAATAGAGCGATGCCAAAGAGGAAAAGTGAATTCCAGTCTAGAATTCTGTAATTAGACAGACTTAATTTTACCCCTCACAATTGATAGCTCTTGGGACACATGTAAGGACTCAGAAAATGTATCTTGCAAGCACTATTTGCCAAGATACTATGGGAAGATGTGCTCTTAAACAACAGAGTGAATCAAGAAAGAAGTTAATAGTGGAACCAGAAAACAGGGCATCCTACTTAGGAAAAGGTGCCCTAGAAGATGGTGAAGGGAAATTTCAGAACAGAAGCCCTGTATCAGGAGCACACCCAGTCTAGATGGGAGGAGTGGGTTGCAGGCTTTGCCAAAGGATGTCCGACAGGGAAAAGTGGAAGTGATAGATAATTGTCGTGAGGTTTACAGGTCTTGAAGAGTTTACACTTGAGTTGGAAATGGTATAGATAAAATGAAACACAAATAATGTAGCAGTTTCCAACCCTTCCCAGAAAAATGAAAAAGTCATACCAGACAAGAAATGGTATAACCAGGGTATGCCAAAGGGTTTGATTGTGAACAATATATTTAGAGTTAAAAATATTGTAAATATTGGAGATTGATTGACTTAACAACAAAGTATCACTGTCAGGAGGGTGGGGGAGGAGGCAGTGGTATGTAAGAGGTAGTAGAAGAACTAAATGTTTATTTATCTTTTATTGAGGAAGTTATTAGACATTATCTAAAATTATGAATAACAATATAAACATGTTATTTAGAAATAAAGAGGTTAAATACCGAAATAAATGGCTACAAGAGTCGAAAGGGATTCCTTCTGGCGTATGGGAATGTGGGGATAGGGAGCACGGAGAGCGATAGCGCCAGATGGCATAGTCATGTAGTTTTTTCTAGGCCTTCTCCGCCGTCATGCAAAGTTGGCTTCAGTTATTACAACCCTTATTTGCCAGTATTTGACGTTTTAAATGATGCATATTATTATTTGGATAAAAGTAAAAACAGAAAAAATGCCATCAGATTATTGTCATCCATAACTACAAAAGTAATCATTATGGGTGAGTTAGGTAATTAAAAGTTATTTTAAACTTTTCGTCTTTAAGCATTGAAGTGATTTTATTACTCTCTGTCATGACAGTCTTTTCAGTTTGGAATTCTTTTTTTTTTTTTTTTCCAGTGTGTATGCCAGAAGAAGGGTTTAAAGGTAAGTTACATTTGTCATGTTTTGCTTATGAGTGTCAGAGTCATACTGTAATTTTCTATTAAAGTGAAGGCTATAATTTGATTTTAAAATTTAATTCAGTTTGAGTCTCATGACTGAAATTAATTTTAGTTAAATGTATTTTTTATTCAAGCTTCTTTATCCATTTCAGCACTCAGGGCTCAGGTGGGGCCTGTGTGTTAGAAGTATCTACTGCCAGATGTCCATTCTGTTCTCTCTCATTTTGGAGGGAGGTCGGGGAATTAGCCAGTGGCATTTTGAGATTTCTATTTAACCTTTTCCCATTTCATCCTGTCACTCCCATCTTACAGCAAAACAGTTTGTGTGCAGCAATTGGTAAGAATTAGAGGAGAAGAATTTGCTGAATTATATGAGGTTCAGCGAAAAGATTTCATTAATCTATTTAGAATTAAGGCATTTCTTGGATTATTACTTTAGATGGAGAAACGGTGGTGCCTTGTACTACATCTTGGCCACTATAGTTGTATACACCAATAATTTTCATTAATCCATCAAATATGGACCTTTGACATTTACAGACTTAAGTGTTGCCTGCCATTTCAGTCCATTGCAGTCTACTCCAGAGGTCCATAGCAGGTTGTGATTTTGCCCAGGAATGAGTTTGAATCAAATATCAGGGGTTCTTTGCTAAAGCAAATGAGTGAGTAAAGCTACTGGCCTAAATAAAGGCTTCCTCTCAGTGCGGCTTTGTTGTCTACATGGTACCACCAAAGTGAAACTCCTGATGTGGTTAAAACAAAACAAAGCAAAGCAAAAAATTTCTTTATGAGAATGGCCATCAGATGAAAACATCAATAAAATCTGATTCACTTGTGTGAAGACAACACATAGGAAACACATGGCTTTCAACAGAAATGTGATTTAGCTGAAAGCCTCAAGTTGGCTGATATTTTTTTCTTATCCTTCAACGTCAAAGGGCTGCTGTGCTCGTTTATTAAATTGGATATTCTCTGTTGATGATGCATTCTTGGCAAATGGAATATGTGAACTCTTAGTTTTTGGTTCACAACTGTACCTCCACGTGTGTTTCTTTTCCCAGGTACTGGTCTACTTGGACATTAATCTTTTGAACACTTGCTGACTACTAAGAAATGACCAGAAGGGAAGAGGAGTTTGACATGTTAGGGCATTAAAGAAAAGCTGGATTTAAGAATTAAATCATTACATGACTCTTCCAAAAGGCAGAAAACCATTCAAAAGTGACTGTCCCAAATGCCTTATGTCAAATAAAGCAGATTGCACTGAAGGACATCAGACTTGAAGGAAATGTTTCAAATTTTATATTTAAGGGGGGGTGGGTCGGTGGGAAGGAAAGGGCAAATAAAGATTGAACGAGTTTAGTAGCAGTAACAGTAAATCATGTTTACATATAAGATTTATAGTCATGGGAGGGAATAAAATTCTGTTATATTTCCTTGCTCGAGTTTCATACCAGATGCATTGGTCCATAAGGGATTTGTATCACAGTAGGTGGGACAACATTCTGCTCTGAACTAAAAGTAATTCTTTAGAGACATAACCTGCTTACCAATACTTGTCTTTGATTCATATTTTACTTTCAATAAAGCATGAAAGTGAAGAACTTGCCATAATTGTGGAAAAGTGTCTTCAGATTAGACTCCTCTCCGCGTCGCCTGCAGCGCACCTGCCCCACGCTGCCCAGTGGTCTGTTTCTTAGTATCGGGTACAGGAGGCGGCACCTGCGTGTGTCCTGCCATGAGCAAGGGACTCTATCTCATTTTTGGCTTCAAAGGTTTTTGCTTTCAATCATTTCAGAAAGGACAGCAAATGTTTATTACATGTGATAGCATCCTTCTCCAGTTGTTGCTATTATTCAGAAGTGGGAAATCAGATACACCTTGCACTTTTGAAAAATCCGCCTACCTTGGCAGAAGAGTAAAGTGGACTGAAGTACATGTGGACAACACCAGGCTTTTATAAAATGTTTTTCCATCTTCTGCGTCCACCGTTCCTTGCGTTTCAGTTCTATTTTTTGACAGCATTCTTCCAAAATTGCCAGAAAAGGATCTTTTACATCACTTTGTTTAAAAAAGGAAAAAAACATGTATGGATGGGCTGTGCCATTTTACCCAATTTGGGATTATTGTTATTAACAACATAGAACCGAAGCAAGATTCTTAAGGATATTGAAGGACTTTTAAATGAAATTTAAGACTGGAGTTTGTTTCACTGTTTTCTCTGTTGAGTATGTATGTACTTCTTTGGGGCAGAGATGCTGACTCAGGTGTCTCTCTTGCTAACATTTGTTTTTTTAGACTTGGATTTGTGCTAGGCTTCCCACCCCTTTTCTGAAAATTGAAGCTCAAATAATGGATGGGGGAGGCAGGTTTCAATTGGAGGACCAGTAACCTTGGCAGCATCCCTTTTGAATAGTTCTTTTTATCTGAATAATTATGGCTGTTTGGTAAAATTATAACTTCTTGCTTGTGTTTCCCCTCTGTGTTTGCAATGTCTTCAGTCTGTGCACCCTGAGGAGACGGGGTTTGTTTAATGAGCCTGTGTAGGAGAGAGAGAGAGCTGCACACAGGACCCTCGAAAACCATCCTAGGAACCAGTGGTTCCCGCCTTGAGATCGGCCCAGGGAAAGGACTCAAAAGTCGAGATCATGGATAGCTAATCCGGAGTTTTTAGATCTTAGTTTTTTATTTTGCTCCAAAGAAATGAAGCTGGAGCATAAAACTGATAACACACCATCAACTTACTCTTCTTTCCCAAGGTAAAGGCATGTATACACATTCACTCAGGGCCAGATGCAGTGGCTTCCTTGTCCCTACTAAGTGGCTGTTTAGCCAGAGGAGGTTCTTCTTGGGGATTGACAGCAGCATGTTAGGAGCCTTCAGAAAGCTGATATCTTTCTCCCAATATGCCATTAATAACAGTTTTAAATTTGCTACTTGAGTCTTTTTTTTTTTCCTCATGCAATGGCACAAAATAACGGTCTTTTGTTAGTCTTCCAGGCTGATAACCCAGTCTCAGTACTGGCTCCTGTATTAACACTGCCCGGAGTGGGAGTGGGGTGGGCCTTGAGTGAGCAGGTGACTCTCCACAAATCTGTCCTCAGAGCCCTCGAAGGTGTCTTCCTCCTGCCTTTGCAACTTACCTGGTTCTACCAGCACTACTCAGAATGTCAGCCATGGCCCCAGCAGTGCTGCAAAGCTTTGTTAGAGACGCAGGCGCTCGGGCCCCAGACCCACCGAATCGGAATCTGCATTCCCAGGCTGCTCCCCTGTGCTCTTCGAAGTAAAGGAGCCTTGGGCTGGGACCTCTTCCTCACCCACAGCATTTAGTGGCCTTCCATTGCCACCCTCACCAGTTTGTACAGCGAAAACAGGTAGAAGGTATAACTTAAACCCGATTCTTCCTTTGTATTTACAAATAGTTGGAGACCAATTGGCTGTGACCACGTTGAAGTACAGAGACTTTCCATCGGGTTTTTTATGTTGTGCATGTGTACTTTTATATACTAGATCAGTCTTCTTAGAAGGTATTATAAAGCCTGAGGTCCTCCCTGCTTATGATTTTGGCCATTCCTTAATCCCAAACTAATGTGTACAACATATGCTGGTACAAATTGTTACCATTATCTGAAATATAGGTTGCCATTTGGACCTTTTCATTCCCTGGGAGAATATCATTCTGTGTATCAATGAAATTTGTTGTTTAGAATTACTGTGATCTTTCTGCCAAATTAAAAAGAAATGAGTGTCCCTTTATTTCTATGGAATCATAATCCAGAGTGAATGTTTTGTTTCTTTAAATGTCCAGTTGGTTAGTCTGTGTGGTCATGGACTTGTTGATCAGACCCTGGTTAATAATGCTGAGGTTGAATAACCTGTTTTAAGTACCCAAGGGATGATTTATCGCTGTCGAAACAAACTGCTGAAGTGAAATGAGCATTAAAGCCTGTCTTTCCTGTTAAAGAATCGTGGAAGAGTATCATATCCTTCCTCTTTGGTGTTTTAATGTTCAGTTTGTTTAATGTTACAGGGGACTGTGCACAGAGTTCAGGCCACTGAAAAGCCAGTGCTTTCATTTTAAGAAGATTCTCACCCCTTTGCCAACACCCTGCGCACCTCTCATCCACCCCCATCCCCCTACCTCTCCCCTAGCATTCTGATTCTGAAGGCTAGGAGTTCACTACCCTGACTTTAGACATTGTATGGACATCAATATTAGCTGGGGGTTTGATTATCAACCCTGAAATCCTTTATTCATTAAAGTACAGATTAGAAACATTTGTAAAATGGTGCCACTTTGACAGATATTTCACTGGGGAAACAGGTCTATGCCAAGTCCTTTGTATCAGGGAGAGTCTAGTAAGTAGGGAGGCACAGGATAACCTCTCCCTCTCATACATCCCAAACCCTTGTAGGTTTTTCAAGTCTGGCTGTTGAGTTAATTGGGCTAAGTATGTAGGCAGGTGCTGAAGGGGCAAGTGTGAGAAGCTGGGTCACTTGTGTTCTAGATAATTTTGTTTACCTTGTAACTAAGAGAAGTTGCTTTGACTTAGTTTCTTTATCTAGTAGAATAAGGCAGTATTTGCTGCCTCATTTACCCTCCCACGCTGAAGCAATAATATTGTTGGGGTAAAAATTACATTGCGTTATTCTTCGTAATTAGAAAGACTAGCCTTTGTGAGGAAATGCTGTGGAATCTTTTTTGCAAATCTTCAAAAAGGTCTGGGAACCACAAAGCCAAACTACCTGGAACTCCTCTCAGAACTTTTAGAATGGACCTTACGCTGGAAGCCCTTGGAGCTAAAATGATGACTGGAAAGGTGTTCAGTCATCCTGTTACATAAATATTTTGTCTTGGCCCATAGGAAATGAAGCCAATGTCCCAATACTAAGCTGTCTCGATTCTGTTTATTTGCAGGATCATGTTGAAAGGTATTCGAAATATGTTTAGAATGCATGTTGAAGATTTGTGTCTTTGTGACGGGCAGCTCCTGCCCCAGAGGGGCAGATTCCCAGGTTTTGATTGTCATTGCCAAGAATACCAGGAACAGGTGCTGTGAGCCTTGGAGGTAGATTGTGCAGGCATCAGGCAGCAAGAAGTAGTGCAGTAGCCTGGCTACTTCCGAGAATCGTGTTTTTCATTATTTACCCCTTGAGCCTTCATGAATAACACTGTTCAAATTTAGAGTACACAGAACAGGTATTTCTTGTGCTCTCTCTTCCCTAACAAACAAACCACAGGACCGTTATTATCAAATTAACATGGCATGCTGCTAACCCTATCACATTCATCACTCTTTTTTAAATGGCATGTTTCAGACAAGTTGGTGATATTTCTTTATGTGGTGAAATTTAAGCATCTTCCTGAGCCTCATTAGATTTGGGGAAGAAGGAGGTTTCAGAATTGATCTCATGAGTTGCCAAGGGTTGGTTGTATGACCTCTTCTGGATGGCTGGTCTGCTATTAGCATTGGGGCCTGCACCAGTTCATTACTGGACCAAACCTTTGTTATGTCCCACCCAGCAGAGGCGAGACACAATTCCTGAAGAGGTGGAGCCTTCTGCCAAACGGCCTCATCCCTAAGCACAAGTGACATGTTGGCTATTCTCGTACTAGTTTCACACTTTCTCATTCATGAGGCTATCTGAATCCTCTGTGAAGTTAGTCCTTAGAGCTTGTCCAACATAATTACTGTCTTGATCTCAAATAGAGGGCATCATCTGTTTTCCCCCAACATGCTTGAAGAAAAAAAGCACCCTGCTTTCAAGGACTTGGCTAAGACTGCGGAGGCCAGGCCCTTTGAAGTGAAATTGCTTTTCGGTCAGGAAGGCAGCCAGCCTTAGAACAGCAGCCGAAATGGCAGCTTGAATTCCAGATCTGTTAGTACTGCCAGGCAGTGGCGGCCCTGGGCCACAGGAAGTGGGGGACACACCCCAGGGAAGACAAAGCCTAGGCAACCACTGCCTTGATTGAATCGTTGCCGGCTGGCATGTTGGCCTTTGCACACTTGTATCTTGGTCCCCCAATCCCTACATTGTTCCCTGCCATGTTTGTAACCAAGGGAACACTAAATTGCTACCAGCTCTTTATGATCCTGGACAAGGGTGTTCTTCCCCTTCGGGCCTCAGTGTTCTCTCTGGAAGGAAGTCGAATGTGTAGAAGCTGTCAAACATGAACTAGGTGGAAGAAAACAGTGGGGCCTCATCTTTCCACCTCCACACCCACCCACTCCCTTGAAGCTCTGGGGAGTGCCTTTGGAAAATTGTCCAACTGGACGACCTCCGAAGGACTTATTTCATCAGTCTGTGAGTCGCCCTGTGGTTGGTTTATGCCTGGTGTTTTTGCTGCATCTTCACTCCCATCTGTGGCATCCATTGGTTCCCTGGACGAAAGAGGCCCCAAGCTGCGCTAGACTGTCGAGAATTGTGGACTAGAGTGAATTGCTTATTTTTGTGTTACTGCAAGCTACAGTTAGGGCTGGGCTGAATCTTATGTCTGCACCTAAAAACCACTCCGGTCCCCAGAAATGAATCAGCCTGATTAGTATGAGACTTCTCTAGCTCCGAGGGCAGGGGCTCTGGCCACCTTATTCATTGCGCTGCACAGTGTGTCACGTGCGTTCTCAGCAAGGAAAAATGAACACTTCAGGATCCACTAGAAGCTCTCCTGTGACAGACAGCAAGACCCCTGGGAAAGAGTTTCTGTTACTTTAGTTTGACCACAGCTGTCCCCCACCTTTGGGCTTGTCTCTTTTATTATCCTCAATTTGAGGATTTCTAGCTGTGTTCACATTTGGGATATAAAGACTTCTGTAGCCCAAGGTTGCATCTTTGGTCGTGTCTCCAGCATCAGCATGGCAGCCTCCACCTCAGACACTGAGGCCTCAGGTCTCCCTGAGGGATGTGCCCCGACGCCGATGCACTCCTCTCATCTTGTCATGTTCACTGGAGTGGCACTATCCATCTCCTAGCCACCCTGCAGTCCACTCCTCTTTACCAGCCCCTCCTAGACCTTACTCAGTGCCCTGCAGACAACACATCTTGGTTACGCACTGCTTTTGGGTCTTCTCCCCTGCATTTCCTGCTGGGCCACCTCTAGCCCCATCCCTGTCCCCTTTAATCCAGCTGAGGAGGGGTGGGCAGAGGAGAGCTATTTCCAAGAGGCATTCCGCATTTACCGTTGTGCCACCCACATTTTCATTCTCCAGTCACCTTAGATGTCAAGGTTTTCGTAGTCAGCTTTCATTTTTCAGTAGTGGGGAGGGCAGAGGTAGTGGCTAGATAGCAATGTATTAAGTGTTTGAAAAAGAAAAGGCTTGTGCCCAGAGGCAGCCATGCGTGAGTGGTCAGTCCTGAGTGGTTTGGATTGAAGTAGGGCAGGGAAAGCAAAGCTTCAGGGCCTTTGTCCAATCTTCCCTTTAGTACTCAGGCTCCCTGCCCAGCCCCCTTCGGCACAGCACATGTTGCCTTCTCCCCAGGGACCCCGAGAGTCTCAGAATGGTGCCCCCCAGGACACGCTAGAGATTATAAGGCTCTTGCATTGAGGTTTTCTGTCAAGAGGAAAATGCTGTAATTGAAAAGCTCCTTGATTATAAAGAAGAAATAGAGAGGCCTGGCACAGAAGAGCTTTCGTTCTTTGGCCTACTCAGCCAGGGTCGGGCACATTTAATCCCTAGTCCTCCGATGCCAACAGGACTTTAGGCCCTGGGGAACCTTGGAGTCTGCCAGTTCAAACCATAAAAGATCACAGCTGCAGTTCCCTGAGTGTGCATCACCACTGCCTCCGTCTGACCCCTCCTCGTTCCAGCTCAGGTGGGGCACCTTTGTCCTCTGCTCGCAATCCGGAATGATACCATCAGCAGTGCCCTGCCAGAATTGGGAGTCCATGGTCTCTGTCTCACAGCATGGAGTGGGGGAGAGGGCTCTTTGGAGGAGTAGTAGGAGAAGCAGGAAGAGGCACTGGGATTGTGATCAGAATTAAATTCAAACATCCATCTGGCCCTGCATACAAAAACGCCAAAGGATAGGAAGAGATGTGCTTCAGAGAACCTTGGAGTTTACGAGCCTTTCTTGAGATGTGTGAGCCTGGCCCTGTTATAGGCGAGTCAGCCCAGTGCATGCAGCCTTGGAATGTCTTAAGGCTTTCAGCTGGCGCTTTCCAAACAGGATTTGATTTCAGCAAGCATCTCCCAGGACCACTGCCCTGCAGAAAATACCTGGCTGGGGTAATTGCTATACCATCTGCACCATCCCCAGAAGTGCCTGAGCCAATCTTGTTCAGCTTCTCTCATTGCCTCTTTGAACAACCGTAGCACTGGTGCATCCTGCAAAGGATCCAGGCCCAGGCCCGATGCTAGGCAGGAAATCAAAGGACTCTCAAGGGAGGAGTGGGCTCATCTGCAGGTGATGCTGCAGGTGTCTGTCCTTAGAGCCCCAGCAGTCATCCACTTTCTGCCCTGAACTTAACCTTGTTCTACCTGCCCCCCTCAACATGTCTGTGGCCCCATAGCACCAGCAACACTGCAGCTTTAGTAGACATGCAGGAGGAGCTCAGGCCCAGATCTCCTGTATAGGGACCTACATCGAGATCAGGCCACGCCTGTGCTCTTAGAAGTTTGAGAAACCCTGGGCTGGGGCCTTTTTTCTACCCATGGCTGGGGGAAGCTTGCAGGAGGGAGAACTTGACAGAGAAGGACTGGATAGAACTAGTGCCTGATCTTGCTTTCCCTGCCTGCCTTTTCACATATGCAGGGAGTGCTGTTCCCCCTTAATTCTAATCTCTAGGTAGGGGTGAGGTTTTTGGTGGGGAAACATGGTCGAGGGCCTAGCCCCCGTGGAGCTGAACACTCAGGGGCCTACGTGTCTCAGAGGCTGGTGTAAGGGTTGCCGAAGGCCTCACAACTTTTCCTTGATGAAATGCAGTCCTGTGGCTGGGAAAATAAGTTGGGGAGGTGGAACTGACAGTCACTCGTTAAGCACACAGCAGGTACTCAATGTGTTGAATAAATGAATACAAGACTTGAGTCCTCCCTAAGTCCTGTCAGTGAGATGGGCCTATTGGATCCACTGACCTTGGAGGGTCCTGTCACCTTGACCCACTGATTCTAAATGGTTGCTGAAATAGGTTTGTCTTTACCCTTTTTTTGTCTATTTTTCCAGTCATTAGAGCAAGAGGGTGAGATCCAGAGGTCTCAAAGATCCCCTCTAACAGGCTTCTGTGACTCAGGGCATGATCTTGGGACCACCAAGCATACCCTCCTCATTGTCCCCCACAGCTCTGACCTTATAGACAAACTGCCTGTTTCCTCAGTTTGTCTAGGGTTGCCCCCGGAGGGGATCTCAGTGGAAAACAGATGTGACCCAGCAGGGTACTCTTCAGCAAGGCCCTGGAATCACAATCGTCACCAGCACTGCTACTGCTCACTTGCATGTGACCTTGGTCAAGTCTCTTTCTCCTCTGTGGGGAGTGGGGCCCTGGAGCCACAACCGTCCCCAGCCCTGCTACCGCCGCTCACTCTGCATGTGACCTTGCTCAAGTCTCTTCCTCCCTGTGGAGCTCAGAGGTCAGACCTAGGTGATCTCTGCGACCCCTTCCTGCCTGGGTTTTCAGCTCTCGTCCGGACCCACCTTCCTGCGGCCCGCGAAGCGCGCCCTCCCTCCGGCCGCCCGGGTGCGTCGGGGTTAGGCGGGGAGTGGGGAGTGGGGAGTGAGCTGCCCGGTCCGGGGTGCGCGGCGCGCGTGCTGCAGGGGCACAGCCTCCTGGCCCGTGGGGGTTGGGGGGCCGGGGCGGGTCCCCAACTTGCCCCAGAAGTCGTCCCTCTCCCCTTGGAGCTCGGGCTGGACCCCTCCCGCCACCGTCCGGCGAGTCACCTCGAGCCGGTCCTTGGCCTCTTCGGGTCTCGGTTTCCCCACCTGTAGGATGGGGGCCCCGAGCGCCCCTCCCCGCCGGGACCTGCCGTGGGGGGCGGCGGGGGTGGGGGGCGGCTCCGGCGCCCGCGGCGCGCGCTCCGCAGGGAGGGGGGAGCGGCGCCGGGAGGGGGCGCTCGCCGGTCACGTGACGCCACCCCCCCCCCGCCCCGAACTGCGGCGGCGGCGGCGGCGGCGGACGCGGAGCCCCGTCCGGGCAGAGCTGCAGCGGCCGCCGCGGGCACCGGCCTGCCGAGCCCAGGACGCCCCGGCCCGGGCCCGCGGTGAGTCCGCCCCGCCCGGGGCGCTGGCCCGGGACGGCGGGGCCTCGGGGGTGGGGGCGCCCGGCTCGGCGGCGGGCGGGACCGGACCCCAGGGCGGGCGGCGAGGGGCGCCGGCGGGGCCGGGCCACGGCCGGACGCGGGCGGCGCGAGGCCCGGCCCGGGCTGCACCCGCCGCGCCGGCCCCGACCGGGCTGGGGTGTCCGGCCGTAGCGGGGGCGCTGCGGTCCCACCCCCTCCCCGGAAGGCGTTGGTTGGGGTGGGGGTCCCGCCTTCGAGTGCCCTGAGGAGGGGGCGCCTTGGCTCGGAGCAGGGACGGCCGAGCGGACGCGCTCCTGCGCCCCCGGGAGGGGCCCGACCCCCCGGGAGGAGGGACGCGGGGCGGGGGGAACCTCGGGCCTAACGACCCAGGGCCGAGACCCAGGGCCGAGAGCGCGGCGATGCCCGCACGTCCTCGGGGACAGGCCCCCCGCCCCCTCCACGACCCGCTGCCGAGCGGGGCTCGCGCGTCACGCGGCCGCGCGCCCCCTCGTCGCCGCGTCCCCGGGCTCCGCAAGCTCCGAGGACTCGGCGGCGACCTGCGGGGCGGTCCTCGCGCCCCGCGGGCGCTGTGGTGCCAGTCACGGGGCGCCGGGGCTTGGCGAAGATGCCCTCGGTGCGCGCGCGCGCACGCGCTCAGGTGAGCGCCTTCCCCGCACGCTCGTTAACGACCCCAGCCTGTGTGTGACCCCTGAGTCCTTGGGGTCCTACCGCAGGCCTGGGGATGGGATGAAGGAGGACACCCACCTTGCGCCCATGGCACCTTGGCGTCTGTCCCCCTGCTTTTTCCCCTCCCCCAGCACAGTCAGAGGCCAGCGGGAGGGGCGCCAGGACAGAGTAGGAAAGGCAGAGGGGAGATGAAGTGAGGGAAGGAGGGGGTGTCTTCCTCCCAGAAGGGAGCTGCGTCCCTGGCTCCTAGCCCACCCTGTCACAGGACGGTGGTCGCTCCTTTCCAAGGGTGTTCAAGGGAAGAAGCTGGGGACAGAGGGCAGCCCTGAGTTTCCCAGTGAGAAGGAACATCAGGCAAAGGTGCCCCTGAATGGGCATCTAGGCCTGGCACAGCAGCTGAGGGCAGCAGCTTGAGTGGGGGAGGTGGTCATCATGCCCAGCTGGCCCCAGGGATCCCCTCCCCACTCTACCCAACCTCAGCTTTGCTCTGAGCCCCCCCTGGCTATTGGAGGGTCCGGGGGGAAGGGGCGGGGCGCTTTAATGGCCTTGGAAAAAAATCCAGGGTAGAGATTAATCCTTGAGTGGCCAGAGTGCCTTCGCCATTCACAGCAACCTGTCAGGGCAGGGTCTGAGGTCTCCATTGCACACAGAAGCCCAGAGAGGCTAAATAAGCTGCCTAAGGGCGCAGAGTCACCTTCTGACTGGGGTGGTATAGGTTCTCTGGCTCCTGATCCATGTGGATTACCTCTGTGGCAGGGGGTTGTGAGCCACAGTGGACTCGCTCCCCTGTGCTGCCTGGGGGAGGGGTGCATCTGGATGGAGGTGGGGAAGTTGGGTCAGGTTGAGAAGAACCCCTCCACCTTTCCTCGGGGCCTAAACTCAGACCTTCTCCCCATCTGGGAGCCTTGTGCTCGCTTTGCTGCCTCCCTCCCACAGGCACCATGGTGTTCCCACCCTGGGACCTCCCCAGCTCATAGCCTTCCTTGGAGAAAGCTCTCTCCTCTTCTCTCTGCCTGGCAGGTGTCTCAGGGAGTCCCTCTCCTGGCTCTAACTACTCACCCACTCCCAGGGGACAAGAAGGATTCTTCCTTCGGCCTCTTGAAATGCAAAGGATCTCCTTTTGGTTCAGGGGGTTGTCTGCTACTCTGGCCTTAGCACCCCTGGCAGGGTCTGCACAGGCCTGGGGTTAGGAAGCCCTGAGACCCTACTGTATACCTCCTTCTTACCTGGCCCTGCCCCCCACCTGGCTGTCATGTTCCCCAGCCAAGAGGCCCTTTGAGGACTGCTGAGGCAGATCTGTCTTCCATGTCACCTGTCTGTCTACGAAGGCCTTTGTCCTGGCTCTCAGAGGCTGCTAAGCAGACTCACATGCTGTGCAGACACTGAGACCCTTGCACAGCCAGACACAGACACAAACACAGTTCAGCTCACAAATACCCTGAGACCCAGACTCAGGAACCCACGGGCATCCCCAGGCCAACACCCCTGTCTCCAACTCTGAGTGACACTACAAACACTGACACGCCATCCAGATGTGTGGACACAGACAGGAGGTGGTCATCAGCAAGAAGAGCCTCCTCCGAAGCCCTCCTTCAGCTGATATCTGCTTCTGTTATCTCCTCCAGGGCACACACACGATACATACACAAGCAGAAAGAAGCACAGGAAAGCCCCATGCCCTTAAAAATGAACCTGGCAGATCTGCACATGCAGCCACCTACCCAGGGTGCACATGCACCCAGGCTATCGTGGGTGCACACACACTGCATTACAGCTGCTTCCTGCGTGTGGGACGTGAACTTATCACCCCAGGAGGAAGAGGCAGAGGCCCCTCTGACCACCCTCAACAAAGCCTCACCTACCCTCTTCTCTGCCTCACGTGAACCCACCTTGCGTAAGAATACTAGAAAACTGCCTGTGTTCTCCCCTCAGTGTACCCTCCTCCTCTTCCCCTACCTCATCCCCCGACACCTACCAGGTTGCCAACGGAGTCTCTCTCCTTGGCTCCTCCTTTGCTGCCCATGAAGGTACCACTTCACAGGCCTCTCCCAAGATAGGGCACCCCCCAGCCCAGGCTGAAGCAGACCTGGGATTCCGTTTCCTTTGCCACTTTTGCCAGGAGGCCTTGCCAAGTCCTGGTTTCTGCTTTGCCTGCCCAACAAGCCGGGGGGGGGGCAGCTGGTGTGAAGGGAGGGGAATCCCCTAAGTTCTCTGCTTACCTGCATGTCTGGCAGAACCTCTGCAGCTTGGGCCCTCACGCCATGGCTAGGGCTCTGGCATCGCTGGGAAACAGCTGCTGAGAGGTGCTTCTATGGGCTCAGATGAGTCTCCAGGGCAAACTGATTCTAGGTGTAGGGGGCAGCGAGGGCCTCTGGACTTTGTTTGCCATTCTCCCTTGGCTACTCACCCTAGGCCTCGCAGAGCATTGGTTTCAAATCTAGGCCTGGCCCTGTTTCTTGCTGGCTGTGTGGCCCAGGCAAATTATTTCCTCTTTCTGGGCCCATCTCCAGCTCTAGAGGCAGCTCAGCCTGCCTAGGGAGTGTGAGGTGGGAAGTGGCAGTCCTGTGCCAATGAAGAAAGGAAGTTTGGGTCTGCTTCAAAAGTGCAGGGCAAGATGTGGCCCCTGGCTAAGGACTGCAAGCAGACTGAAAACTCTAGGTCCACAAAGGGTCAAGCAGAGGTAGCTGGTCTGGGACTTCCTGGGCTGGCCACTCTGGGGTCAACTGAGAGGGAACTGAAAGCAGGGGGCTGCAGCTGTGGTTGACATCTGTGGGAATTTTCATGCCCCCAAATGTGCTCTATTTTTAGGGCTGAAGACTAGTACTTGCGGGCAGTGACTCAGAGAGCAGGGAGGGAGAAGCAGAGGGGTGCTGGTGGGGAGACATCCCCAAACAGGGGCATCCCACTGGGATACCACCCTTCCCTACTGGAAGGAGCCAAAGCTACAATGCTCGTGCTGTGTGCTGGCACAATGCTGAGGACCTCATTTGCACACTTACTAAGCAATTATTGACCATGTAGTATGTCTCGGGGTCACAGATGTGACCTGGGTGTGGCACCTTTTGGTTCCTACCACAGCCCAGTGTCGTTTTATTGTGGCCACATCTCAGATGAGGACAAGCTCAAAGAGGGGAAATACCCTGCCCATTCTGTTAGTAAATACCTCTCTGCCAGCGTGGGGCCACCCTCCCTTGGGCCCCCTTTTGGAAGAAGACCTGAGTTCAAATTCTGCCTCTGCCCCTGATTAGCTGCACAGCATGGGGCAAGTTACTCCATCTCTTTGAGCCTCTGTTTTTTCATCCGTGAAGTGGGGATCACCCACTTCATGCATTTGATGAGGCTGTTTCAAAGGTTAAGAAGAATAATGTAGGCAAATAACCAGGGTCATGCCCAGCTCCTGGTGGGCACTTGTTAGGGACTAAGAGGAGATGGGCTGAGAGTTGTCAGGAATCCAAGTCTGGCCTCTTCTGTATGAATGTGAACAAGTCACTTGCTCTCCCTGTGCCTCATTTCCTTCTCCACAGAACAGAGATGACGAGCCCTTGTTTGCCTGCCCACCTGGGAGTGTTGTTTGTGCAGATCAGATGTGATGGCTAGGAGCTGCTGTGAAAAACACAGAGCTGCACTCAGAGATATGAATGCACAGGAGGAAAAACAAGCACTAGAAAAATACGGAGAAAAATATTTAAAAAAAACCCTCCACATATTTTATTACAGCAAGAAATTATAAGCCCTTTCTTCAGTGTTTTGGGATTGTAGGCAATTTTTCCATAACTTCGCATTTCCAAGGCAGTTGGCATTGCCATCATCATGTGAGATGGGTAGTTTTACCCCTGAGGTATTAGTGCCTGGCACATAATAGGTCATCAATAAATGGTAATAGTGGCTATGAATGGAATTATGAATTGCATAGTGAAAGGAGGAATGAAGGTATTTCTGAGACATGACCGGCTGCAGTGTGAGAGGTGATCATCAGGATACTGGTTTGGCTTCAGTGAAAGGTGTTTGTAAGGTTGAGCTGGGATCAGTCTATTAAAGGCCTTGAATGCCTGGCTAAGGAGTTTGCATTTCCCTGAAAGCCAAAGGGGAAACCGTTGGAGGGACTGGCTGAGCCTTCTGTGGGCAGGCCTTGGGTCCCGGGCCAGGCTCGCCAGCCAGGAATGAGGAAGTAGCCTGGCACAGCTCTCTGTCCTGCCCCTGCTGTTTCAGTGCAGCTCCATTCGCTGTCTCTGTGGGACTCATTTTCCTCATCTATGCAAAGAAGATGGCTCTAGCATCTTCCATACGAGGGGCAGGTGAGAGGGAGGACCTGGCACTAATCCAGGGATCAATGGGGCTGTCACCTATGCTGGAAATCATGTTCCCCCTCTCACTAGCTGAGTGATCTCAGGAAAGTCACTGGCTCCTCTGAGCCTCCCTTTCCCTCTGTGCAGTGGATGAATGCAGCTTCTGCCTTTGCAGTGTGGCTCCAGTGAGACCGAGCTGGTGACCGTGTTGTATGAGCCTCAGATATGTCATGTCTTTGGGGGAATCGTGCTGTTTCTTGCAGTTACCTGTTCCCTAGGATCCCCTGAGAATTTGGGACTGCTGGGATTTGGTGGGGGAACGGCAGGTGAAGACAGACTCTTGAGCTGCCAGAGAGGCCGTGACCTTCTCAAGGCCACGGGAGTCACATGCCTCCTGCAACCAGGCTGTTGGAGGGAGTGGAGGATGAGGCATGTGGGTCCAGCCCTCTGCCCTGCTCCTGAGTTCTCAGCCCCAAGTCTTCGAGGTAAAGACACCCACATCCTGAGATCAGAGGACAGCCCTCCCTAAGACCTCACTCCTCTGAGGTGGGAAGGAGGTGGCTGATGGAGGGTGACCTTGGGAATTCCTCTGCTTGTATGCTCAGTGCCAGAACTGCTGGGACAGCCTTGATTCCTCCGTTCTCAAAAGCAAGGCATGTCATTGACCTTTGAGGGGCTGCCAGGACAATGCCCAGGCTGATGGTGGGCAAGTTTTCTGTCCTGCTGCCTCTTCCTGAACTTGGAGGTCCTGAGAGAGACCATCCACTCCTGGAAGGCTGCTGCAGGCCCTCATGCTGGCCCAGGCAGCAGGCACTGGATGTCACTGGATGTCACTGGGCTAAAGGCTCTGGGTAGATGGGCTTCAGGCTCGCCCCATCCACCACCTGCCTCCACCTGAGATGTGTGAGTTTTCCAGGTACAAAGGGGTGACTTTCCAGTCCCTCCCTCAGGGATTCAAGGCCCCCGCAAACAGGAATGGAAAAAGCCCCTGGGGGTGAGCCCTCACCTGTGTCACTCACCAGGCAGGCCCTCAGACCTTCCTGGCTAGAGAGGTATGGCCCTTTGTGGTCCTCTGAGGGGCAGAGAAACCTGGGCCCTGCCCCCTGCCTTTGCTCCCATGCTACACTGTTGGTGCCTGTCCTGTGTCAGCCAGGGTGGGAACTGGTTGGCTGAGGGATTCCAGAAGGGTTCTGACAGGAGAGAAGAAGAATGGAGGCTGAGTGATAGAATGCAGGTGGAGGGCATTAATTGAGTACTTATGGTATGCTGTGCCCTATGCTAAGCACTGTTCTCCGATCTATCTCATTTAATCCTCAGGGCAATCATTATCTGCCTGCCCAAGGTCAGCCAGCTGGTATGTGGCTGGAGCTGAGATTGAATTAAGGGCTGTCTGACTCCACTTTCAATTACTTTGTGTACTGCATGCAGAATTAGATGGGGAGGGGAAGGTATAATAGAGAGGAATGGGTTCTGCCCTAGGAAATGGAAGTGGTTCTGGGCAGGGGCAGGTGCAGCTCAAACTCTGGGGTTGTCCCCACACCTTCAGGACCTGGCCCTGAATATCCAGCTCCTCTCCCCTCCCTTTTCCTTTCCCCATGGCCTGTCCCTGGGACTCAGTGTCCAGGGCTAGGTTGGGGAAAGAGGATGAATGGGGAGATTTGTTTGCAGAGGTTCCCAGGGATGTACAATCTCTCATACCCTGGCTTCTCTCACCCCACTCTGTCTGCATGAACTCCCAGCCTGGAAAATGAGAAATCCTCAGCCTCAGAGCTGGAGAGGAGCCCATGAAGATCAGCTGGTCCAGCCCTCTCATTTTACAGATAATAATTATGATTACGCCTGATGGTAGCAATCGCAAAGGGCTTTCACATCTGGGTTGGCTCCGATGTGCACCAGAGTCTTTGGGGCTGGCAGAACTTGTGTGGCTGAGGAAACTGAGGCTGAGAGAGGCAATGATATGGCCCTTGGGGACATGTCTGGCCTTGGTACTGGGCTCCAAACGCATATCTCTCTTCACTCTGAGCTTGTCCCACTATCCTGGGCCCCCTGAGGACCAGAGCCTACCAGGCAGGTGTGGCTCAGAACTGCATTCTGCTTTAGGGGCGGGGAGGCTGGTTCTGAGAGGTCAGCATGGGAACACAGCAGGTATCAGGCAAAGCTCTGGGACTTCCAGTGATGCGTGCCATTCTTCCTGTTGTGGCAACACAGTTCCCTTCTTCATGACAAGAGTGATAGACTCAGGGGCAGACCTGTTCCATAGAGGCTTCCCCACCTGCCATGCCCCAAGGGGCCAGGCTGCCCCAGAGAAATCAGACAGAGAAGCAAACTGGGGCCCTGTGGGGTAGAGACCTGCCCACAGTCACAGTGAGCCAGAGGGAGAGCTGGGCCTAGTATCCAGTTCTCCTTACTCAGTGCATGGCTATGCTAACGCGTGTCCAGTAACAGTAGTAAAGACGGTCCCCACCTATTGGGTGCCTACTCTGTGCCAGGGCTGAGCACTTTACACTGAATCCTAAAGAACAAACCTATGAGGCATGCACTATTATCATTACCATCCCCTTTTTCAGACGAAGAAACTGAGGCTTTGGGAAGTTATAAAAATGGCCCAAAGTCACAAACTGGGAAGTAACAGAGGTAGGGATTCAAACACACATCCATCTGACTTTTAACCCATGTTGATGTCAACCCCTATATATGTTATGATAGGAATAAAATCGATTTTATCTTTTTTTGTTTGTTTGTTTATAGCCAAACTAGGACATCATTCACTCATTGAATATTTATGGAGTGCCTACTATGCTGAGGCCAGGGAGCTGATCCGGAGTCAGAGGCCAGGGGTTGAAGGTCAGAGATTAAGTAGGAGGGAGAGGTTTTCCAGATACTTCTAAACTCTGCCCCCACCAAGGATGGCTGCCCCTCTCCTTCTGTCCCCAACCCAGCCCCAGACTGCATTTGCAACTGCTTCCTCTGCTCATCATGCTTGCCCATGGGGTATGCTGTGGCGTGATTTACCCTTATGGGAAATGGAGCATGACTCAGCAGGGACTTCTGGATTTTGTATACCCCAAAGAAGACCCTAATGGCAATAGCATTAGCAACCACCACCATGCAAGCCCTTTGTGTGGGCACAAGGCACTGTGCTAAGTTCTCTCCCTGTGTGCATCACTTCGTTAGTACTCTCCATCACTCTGTGATCTAAGAGCTAGTATGTCTCCATTTTCCATATGTGGGAACTGAGCCTTAGAGTCATACAGCTCAGGACTAGGCTGGAAGTCTGCTCTGTCCAGCTCTCATGCCTGCACCCTTATCCTGTGCCTCACTCTGCCCTGCCCTGTGTCCAGGCTCTGTACTCAGGCTGTGTGGTTATGCATTTAGAATGCTGGTTCCTGGAAGGCAGAGCCTCAACCAAGCAGCAAGTATTTAGTAAGCACCTACTGTGTGCCTTGGGGAAAGTGCTTTGTGAAGCTAAAGCTTGTGAGGATGGGGAGATAGGGGCTCCTCTGTGCGGGATGCAGGGCCCCATGCAACCACCCCAAACAAGCCCTGAGCTGGAGGAGGATTTCAGGCCTCCCAGGGAGTCAGGGCAGGGCAGCGTGTGCTGTTTGAAAGGGTTTGTTCTCGGCAGGAGTGTCCCTGAGAGTGACTCAGAGCAGAGTTAAGACCTCAGAGGGTCTTTACAGCCGCCTCTACTTCCACTGAGCCTCGGGCAAGCCAACCAGAGACTCAGTTTGCTGTTCGGAACTGGGTTAACAGCTCCTAATTTGCAGTGTGGTCATGAGGACTGAACCAACAAGAGTGCTTGGCACAGGGCCTCGGGGACTAGTCCCCTCTCTTACTGAGTGAGCCCGGGTGCATGTGTGATGGAGGATGATGTCTTGAGGGGCTATCAGGGGAGCTGGATCTGCTCTGTTGCAAGCCTCAGTTTCCCCATCAGTCACGGCTGACATATAACTCCCGCGTGATCTGCCTCACGGGGCTGTTGCAGGGATCACAGGTCCCGGGGCGCGTGGGTGCGGCTCCGTGATCTGCACGCGGAGGGAGCGGGTCCCGGGGGCGAGGGGGCGGCGGGAACACGGTGGGCGGCGGCTCAGGTGCCACCATGGTGGCGCGCAGGTGTGCCATTGTGTCCCGGGAGCGGCGCGGCAGTTCGCCCCGGGGAGGAGGGAGAGGGCAGGCTTGGGGGGCCGCCTCCGCCCGAGGGGAGGCGGGGGGAGTGCGCGGGGCGCCACCGCCCGACCCCCCCGGGGCCCCCACCCGCCCCGGGGAGACGCCGCCGGCGCAGGCCGGGGGCGCTGTCCCTGGTCCTGGAGCCCGCCCGCCCTCTCCCTCGCAGTTCCTGAGGTGGCCATTGGAGGGCGCCCGGGACCGCGGCGGGCGCCGGGTCCGTTTCAGAGCACGTTTCTAAAAGGGCATTTTCCCGGAATGGCCTTCCTCGACACCCGATTTCAAACCAAAACGATATTATGCCCTAAGAGAAGTCAAAGCCCTCTGCTTCCATCTGGCATGGTCGCACCACGGGATCTAGTGAAGTAACCACGTGCTCGCGCACCTGTGTGTGTCTGTACGCATCTGTCTGTCTCAGGGATGGGATGAGTGGCCTTGCCCATACATAAAGACCTGGGGGGGGGGGTATGTAATGCACCGCCAGGCTTCCTTAAGTGGGACTCTCCCGGGCATAGCTTTCCTTGCCTCCTCTCACTGAATGACAGGGTGATCCCCAGTAATTGCAGAGGTGAAAACCACCCTCGAGTATTTCCTAATGCCCTCTAGGGGTGCAGAGCCACCCCCTTTGAGAACCACTGCTAAAGTCAAGGGCCTTGGCGGGATGAAGCGGGGCTCATACAATTCCAGGATGGCTGAGTGGGAAGGTGGCATCTTAAGGTGCTGTCAGGCATCCTGTCCCCCATCTTATAGGTGGACCAGCAGAGGCCTGAACTGGGAGGAGATTGTGCTAGGAAATGAGTTGCCAGGAAAGCTGGGGGCCACACCCAAGGTCTCCTGCCCCCAGTACAGGTTTCCATCAACCCAGTTGCCCTGGGTAGAGCTCAGAGCATCAAGCAGTCTCCCTTCCAGCTCAGCCCTTCTGCCCCTGAAAATGGGTGTGAAGGGCCATGCCCTTAGAGGGTAGGGGGGAGGAAGCTGGCTGGATTCCAGCCTTTACAGTGTGAGAGGAGCCTTGGAATCCCCTCTCCTTGGGGATGCAACAGTTCCACACCCCTTAATCTCCAAACAGCCATCCTCTCTCCTACCTTAATTTTTTCCCCAATAGTCTTCCTAGTAGTTAGCTGGGTTCGTGTGTTTGTGTGTGTGTATGTGTGTGTGTGAGTGATATGTATGTGTGTGTGTGTATCTATGTGTATATTGTGTATGAGCACAGTGTAATAAAGGCATGTGGGCCTGTGATTTCCGTGCATGAGTCTTTTGTTATTGGTGTGTGTTCACACGTGTGTACAAATGTGTACAAACCCAGCTAAGTAAGTGAGCACACACTGATTTGGAACGCGTGGGTGTGAACTTGACTTGACCTTTGTATGTGGGCTTGGGTTGTAGGGGCTGATGGTCATGTGAGCATGTCTGCATGCATTTGATCTTGATGTAATCTCAACAGGCACAAGTTAGATGCTCTGCGCACAGTACAAGGGCAAGTGCACGTGTGACCTGGTGAAGTTCCTGCGCAGGTGTGCATGCAGGTCCACCACAGAACTTGGCAGTCTTGTTCATCCTGTCACTAGTGCCTGAATAGTGTTAGGTCCACAGCAGGTGCTCAACACATCTTCATTAAATGATTGAGGGAAGGAAGAAAGGTGCCCTCATGTGTGTCTGTGAGTCCAGAAGAGTTTTGCTCTCGGGGTCTCTAGAGGTACGTGGTCCATATGGTGACCAGAGTCACATCCCAGGGGCAGGGGCTGAGTAGAGGCATTTATTCTGGCCATTTTGGCCAGAGCAGAATGTCTTAATCCCTGATGGGGCCACTTTGAGTAGGCAGGGGTCTCAGGAACCTATTGAATGGGGTAAGGGTCTTAAGACAAGGGATGGCTGGGTGCATAACCTCAGTGGGCAGTTGCCTGGGGAGAGTGTGTGAGCCAAGCCACACCTACTCCTGCCTCCCTTCCCAGGGCCTGGGGACCTTCCAGGAGACTCCTCCAGGAGCTCAGAGTTTACAGCATCTTGGGTAGGTGTCCCTTGGCTAGAAAGGCCATGGGCTAAGGATAGTGATTTTTTGAGCCTACAGAATTCTCTGAAGACAAATGCTGTTTTTCATTATTTTGTCTCTAATCCAGGAAGGTGAGAGTGGGTGTCTAATAGATGAGTAAACTAAGGTCCAGGGAGGAAAACTGGTTAATGTAGAGCCACACAGGAGGCTACTGGCCAGGCAGGCAGCCAGTATTGCTCTGTCTCCTGCCAGGAGGCCCAGGCAGATATCCTGAATGGGAATGACTGGTGGAGTGGTGGTGGTTATGGAAGGTTGCTGGGGACCCTGGCAAAATGGACCCCACCAGCCCAACCCGGAGCCCTGGCTTCAGATCTCCCCAGCGTCTGCCCCTCACTGTGCCCTTACATTTTCCTGCTGTGGGTTGGGAAAGGGGAGCTGGAGGCAGGTAGTGGGTGAAAGTCCCAGAGTTCACCCCAGGGTGAACTTGGAAAGGGAGCTTTGTAACACTCCATCCCTGCACCCTTTCCTCCTTCCTCATACAGTCTGGCACCTGTTTGAATAACTTGGGTACAAATCTAGGAGGCCCAGAAGAGGAGGCTTCCTTCTAGAAGGAGGTCCTGGCCCCTGGAGAGCAGCCTGGCTCTGGTTCCTAGGCAAGAGGCTGGAGGGAAAGGAAGAAGGGAACTCTATGCCACCCCAAAGATGGCAATAACCTCCCATTGCCAGTTGGCAAACGTGGACTCTGTGCTGATTTCAGAATAGTGAGTTCCTAGTCACAGGGGCTAGTGGAGACCAGATGTCTGGAAGGTATTAACTACTGTGTTTGAGGTCACACATCTAGGAAGTGTCAGAGCCTGGTCCAGCACCTACGCCCTTACTAACTGCCTTTGTGTATGTCTGTCTTTGTCTTGTAGGGTGTTTTATATCCCATACAAGATCTGCCTCATTCTTTCCAACAGCTGCGTGGTACTGCATGATATAAATGGCCCCTAGTTTATTTGTCCAGTTCCCTCTGGCTGGCCATTAGTTTGTTAGAAACTCTAACTGTAAATATTTGCCAACTACAAAAAACATGATTTCATATAGTTAGCCTAATGCAAAAAATGCTGCAACAATTGTTTCATTTAACAAACACATACTATTCAAATACGATTCTTAATTCTTTACAAGCATTAACTTAGTTATTCTTTGGCAAAAACCCTTTGAAGTGGTTACTGTTATTTTCATCATCAAACCCATTTTGCAGATGAAGAAACTGAGGCACAGAAAGACTTGCCCAAGGCCACACAGCTGACAAGCAGGAGAACTGGGATTTGAACCCTGGGGGGTGGGGTTCACAAGGCTGAGGATATAAGCATGTGGCTCTCTGTCCCTTGTCCTTGGCCATTCATTTTCAGGCTCACACGCTGTGATGTAGAGGCTAAATTCTTAGAAGTGGCCTTGCAGGTTCAGAAGGTGCATTTAAATTCCACTGTTGCCCAAGGGACCAGGAGCTGGCTAGGGAGTGTCCCTTGCATCCCTGGCTGAGGGAACATGACCCCCACCCTCACCCCACCCCCAGCTCTTACCAGTGAGGCAGCTGCAGCTGGTCACAGCCCAAGAGCCCACACTGGACTCTTTGTCTTTGGTGGGAACCCTGCAGCCCCCACGGCCCTTCTCAAGGGCTCACTGTCCCAGCACCAGCTGGTCCTCCCTGGGGCCAGGCCCTGCTGGAAACTTGGCACATTGGAGTCCCCTTGGCTACCCGACCAAGTGGACATGCAGAGCCCACTTAGGAATCACTCTCACTGAAGAGACAGACTGGTGAGGCTGAGAGCCATGTCCAAGGGGATGCAGCAGCCTGGATGTGGCTAGGGTCCCCCAGCCCCAGCACTGCACAGTCCCCATGGCCCAGGCCTAGCTCCTCCTCCTCCTCCCTCCAGCTCTCTGGGGTCCCCTGCTACCACTCAGAAAGGTGAGACTTCCTCCCTCCTCAGGCCCACCTTAGTGTCCCTAGGGCTCACCTCTCAGAGCCCTGCCCACTGCCCTGTGAGGAGCAGGCTTCCCACACTGCCCTCGGTGGTCCTTCCACCCAGGAATCTGCCCTTGCTTTGGATGAGCTGCGTGCAGAGGAGAGGCTGAGTGTTTGTTGAGTGAAAGCATAACTGGTCTAGGACTCAGAGCCCAGTGTTGCTGAGTGAGGGAACCCAGGCTGGATGAATTTTCAAGAAGTGGGTGGGCTATTTCCATTCCTGCCCCTTGCTCCTCCTCCTCACCAGGGCAGCGAGTGGGGACTCCAGGGAGCCGAAGATGAGAGTGGGCAATGGAAGGGCTGTTGGCGATTCTGCTTCTTTCACTCCCTCACGTGCCTGAGGAGCAGACCTCTGACCTACGGTGCAGGACTCTTGCAGCCCAATCAAGCGTTTGCTGTGTCGGGCCTGGGCTGAGCAGTCTGCATGCCTGAACTCACTCCATTACCGCAAGGGCCCTGGGGGTGGGGAATGAGTCCCGGTGTACAAATGAGAAATCTGAGGTACCCACAGGGAGGGCACGGACCTGCCCACCGTTCCAGACCATTTGACCCTCCATTCCCAGTTCCTGACCCGACCCGCTGCGAGCGTCTCCTTAGTGAGGACGGGGCCAGGTCCAGCCACAGCTGGGACTCTCGGACGATGGGACAGGGTGTCCCCCGCAGCCCGGTGGGGGGTGAAGGAAGGGTGGGTCTCACTGGTGAGAGCTGGGGGTGGGGTGGGGGTGGGGGTCATGTTCACTCTCTGCGCTCCCTCCCCGCTCTCCGGAGGCCACGCCCGGCCCTGCCCGGGGCAGTCCCAGCTGGGAAGGTCCAGCGAGGCCCCCGCCCCCGGCCCGAGGGCGGCGCGAACAAACGGTCCATTCTGCACGGCCGCCCCGGGCCGCTGGACCCGCTGGACCCGCTGGACCGCGGGGGCGCGGACGGGCCAGGGGCGGGGCGGCCTGCGTTGCCAAGGTGACCGGGGCGCGGGGAAGGCGACCCGAGTGGCGCGGGCCGGGCCGGGCCGGACCGGCGGGCGGAGGCGGCGGTGCCATGAGCGGCCGCAGGCGCAGCTTCACCTTCGGGGCCTACGGGGGGTAGGTGCGCCCGGGTCCCGCGCCCCGGCTCCGGGGCGGGCGGGTCGGGCCGCGGCCGCGCGTGTGCGTCCCCGCGGGCGGCAGCGGGGGGCCCCTGAGCCCATGTGGGGTCGTAGGCGCCAGGTGGGCGTTTCAGGGTTGGGGTCCCCGGCCTGGCGCGCCAGTGCTTGCTGGTGCGCGGGGCCGGCGTGGGTGCACCCGGGGTGCATGTGCAGTGGGGGCGGGAGGAGGCAGGTCGGGGAGGCCCTGCGGGAGGCCGCATCTCTGCAGCTGCTCGGCCCCTGCACCGAGGCTCTGCAAGAAGGGACCCGAGAAGCCATTAGCAGGCCACCGGCCATCCCCACCTCTGGGCACCTGCACGGCCTCTGTCTTAGGCCCCCTGGCTCTCAGGGACCCCCGCTCCCAGGGCTGCTGTCTGCCTGGGCCTGGAGATGGGCGTGGGAGGGAAGTAGTCAGAGTGGTGGCTGGCCCATCACGGGCTCCCTGTCTTTCTGGACCCCAAGTGCTCACCTCAGAGGGGCACAGAAGTGTGCTGGGAGGATTCTTGCCTTAGGAAGAAATTTGGTAAATGGGAAGGAAGGCTGAGTAGACAGACGGGCCAGGGCCCCTTCCCTGGATGGCCAAGTAGTTACAGAACCTTCATCAGGCCCTGCCTCCCTGCAATCAGAAGAACACACACTTTTGGGGTGCAGAGCAATTGGGGCTCACACACGTAATGCTGCTGGTGTGGATTAGGTGTTCTTTGAGCTGTGGGGATTGTTTCCAAGGTGCCTCCCCTCTCCAGATGTTCCTGGCAGAGGGCTTGGGTGGGTGGGCTGCCTTTTCTGTCTGGGACCCTGCTAGCTGTCAGGTGAAGAGAGGAGCGGGGTTGAGCCCTGAGTTTTCTGGTCAGCTGACACCAGAGGCAGTCCAGGGAGTGGGGCTGGGTTCTGTTGTGTGACCTTGGGCAAGTTCTGGCCTCACTGTCCCCATCTACAGAGTCCACATTATTAGCTGATCCCTGGGAGACCCCAGGGCTGCCCTCCCTCAGGTAACACCCCCTAGCTGGCAGAGTCTGGTTTGGGGCCCCTTGACATTCTCTTCTGACCTCTGGGCAGGAAGCAAGAGTTGTTTGTTGTCCCAACAGCTGCTGAGCACCTTGGCCCCCAGCTGGGCGGGAGGATGGAGCCCTCTCCAGCCCTCCCCAACACCAGGGTGCCCTCAGAGGGGGTTGGGGAAGGACCTGGGAGGGACACTACCTACACTCTTTCTTAATTGGGACCTGAAGGGATTAGGGGAGATAAAGCCTGGGAGTGGCCCCTTAACTATGGGGTTTGAGGTCTTCCTCTGGCTCTGCTTTGGGGACAGGCAGGGTGTATGTGTTGGGGGTATGAGGAGCTCCTCATGGATCTTCTGCTCCCAAATTTTTAGACTTTTGACCCCTGGTGGCTGAGTCAGCTGCAGCTCCAGGATCAAGGCAGGCCACTGTGAAGTTGGGGTGAGGGGGGTTCTTCCTAAATACCCACACTCTTGGGTCCTGTCTGGAAATACTCTAAGCTGGCCCCAGCCACACCCATAATGTTGCTCTGACCCCAGACTGCTGTGTTCACTGTCCCAACCTGTTCCAGGTCCTCCCGTGCTGACCCCCACCCCTGCTGCCACCCTCGAGCCTGGTCTTAGACCCCTGCTCCCCTGTCCCCATGTCCTCCGTTCTGCCTCTTTTCCTTATTCCTTCACCCTACACCTTCCATGTCCCTAATCTAACATTAGGGTCTCTGTGGCCTATGAAAGATGGTGACAATGCATCTGGCACCTCCTTCAGGTCCCTCTGAGAGGTGAGTGTGGGGTCAGCCTGCTGGGTAAGAAGGGGCCGTCCCCTCACTTGCTGTCCTTCTTACTGTGTTTCAGGGTGGACAAGTCCTTCACCCCTCGCCGGAGTGTGTGGTAAGTACTGGGGGCCCTCAGAAGGGCTGGACTGCTTGGCTGGGCCCTGGGGACACTCCTAAACCCCTACCACCCCTTATGATACCATACCAGACCAGACTCCACCAAACCTCCCACCTCCTCTCCAGGCAGTGGGGTGGGCAGACCCTCTTACCAGTCCTTTCCCCACATACTCCCCACCCAGTTTATTCTAGAGCCACACTACCTTGAAGTCAGGCAAACCAGGCTAAATGTCAGCTCTGCCGCTGCCTGAGTGACCTTCAGTGATTCACTGACTTCTCTGAAACTCAGCGTTCTGATCTGTGAAATGGAGATTAAATGCGTATTTAACAGAGTGTGAAGTTGTAAAAACAAAAGCAAAGCCAGGGCCTGGCACCTTTGCAGGCTCTCACAGAGTTTCCTCCCTTTTTCTCTTCTGTGTTCCTTCCCACCTCTTGGTGGCTCCTGGCTGGGCTGGGGGTGTCCTTAGCCTTTTTGCTGACCCCCAAACCCTCTAGTCCCACTCCATACATAGCCTTCAGAACCCTCTCCTCCAGCCCACTTCCTAATTGTGAGGCTGTCCTCTCTTTGGAGGAGGAGGGAAGGTGGCAACTGTGTCTGCAGCTTCCCCAACACTGAGAGCGGTGGGTGGAGGTGCCACCTCACCTCGGGATTCACAACACCCCCGGACCCCAGCAGGCGGGCGCCTCCCCACTTCCCTGGCACCAGCGTCACAAGGGCCCCGGCTGGCTGTTCCTGCCGCCACTTCAGCGGGAGATTCCTCAGTGATGCTGGCCCCTGCTTCCTGCCCCTGCTGAGGGCTTCCCAGGGTCCCCAGGCCCTGCAGTGCCCCCAGCTGCTGGATGACTCCTGTCTGGCACCATTGCTCTGCCTGATGCCAAAGCCCCCTAGGAAGCCACACCTGAGGCAGGAGGCACATGGGGTGCCCAGGCTGAGCTCCAGGGTCTGCCCTTTTATTTTCCTTTGATGCTCTCTGTGTAACCCAGGGCCAGTTACTCTCCCTCTCTGGGCTTATGGCCTGTTGCTGTTCCTAGTCCATTTGAACCTCGACTATGTGAAAAGCTGTGTGCCAACCGTGGAGGAGGGGTAAGGTGAAAGGATATAGAGATGGAGGTAAGAAAGACTCCATCCTTTCATTCAAGGAGTTCAATAACAATGTCCCCAAAACTCCCACTTGTCAAGCACCTTCTCTGTACCAGACACTGTCAGGTGTTTGAACTGCATCTTTTCCTCACCACATGACTGAGTTAGGGACTGTTATCTCTAATTACAGATGAAAACAACGATGCATCGAGGTGGGAAGTGAGTTGCTCAAGGTCACAAAGGTAGTCAGTGGCAGAGCTGGGATTTGAATCTTGGTCTCCCAAACTCTGCAGAGCCCAGCGTCTTACCCACTCTGTCCCAGGGCCTCCGGCCACAGGGCGGGTCTGAGGGAATGCACTGAGGGAAAAACTTAAAGATGGATGGGTGACCCAGAAAGCCTGTTCTAGGGAGCCCTGGACAAAGAGTTAGAGATGAGTGTCCAGATCTGACAGTAGCTAACCTGCTGTGTGACATTGGGTAAGTCCCTTCCCCTCTCTGAGTCTCAGTTGACATATGTATAAAGTAAGATTCTGGAACTTACCTATAACCCACAATACCTTGCCCCACACCCTCCTCGCTGGAGCTGCTATCCAAGATGCTAACTCTAGGCCTCCCGTCCCTTCATCCCCACCCCCAGAAACCAATTGCTTAGCCACTAGCCTGCACCTGGCATATAATTAGTGTAAAATGGGGGTCATTTTGACTATGAATTAGGATTTCTTGGCATTCAAGGCCCGTCTTCACTTCCCCTTTCACTAATGTGCCTGTGCCCCACATTTCTGATCAATGGGAGAATGGCCCCCATGAACACCACATTCATACTTTTGCTCCCATTGTCCCCTCCCCTTGATATGTCCTCCCTTCCCATTTCCACGAGCCCTCACCATGCCTCCAGTCCCCCTTTATCACTGTTTGAGTATTTTCTTATCCCCACATCACATCTTTCCCTCCTTAGAATGCCTCCCCTCCTGTTCATCATGCCCATGGAGCACATATTAGTGCTCCCCCCTGGCGGGGGGGTGGGAACGGCATGTCCTCAGGAGCCTGCCTGCCAGTTGTAGATTTGAATCTGCTTCTGCCACATACCAGTCGTGTGACCTTGGGCAGGTCACCACCCCTCTCTGAGCCCCACTTGATGCTCAGTAAGGATTTGTTGAATTGGACCTTACAGTGAGTTAACCTCAGCTGAATTGAATGTGTTCACATAACTCTGCAACATGAGGCAGGCTCAGAGGTCCTCGAAAGCAGGGATTTCTTGAGTTACTTTTGACAGGTCCACCTTTCAGCATGAGTTCCATTAAAGCTGGGCTGTACTCTTCTTATCTTTCTGCCTTCCACACAGTCTTGCACAGCTAACTGAACCCAGTGAATGCTTAATGAATGTTTGTGGAATTGAAATGACTGTATCCAGAGAGCAGAACTTTGTAAATTAGGCTGGGAGGGCTTCCTGGAGGAGGAGTGGTTTTCCTCACCCCTTTTTAAAAAACGGCTTGAGAGATTGGGACTTGGATCAGGGCAGCAGTGAGGCCTGGTAAAGGTTAGACATGATCATGCCTGGATTCTCCTACCCCTCTACCCCTTGTCAGCAGGTTATCTGCAGTGGAGGGACTCAGATCAAGTGTGCAAATATCAGAGGAACGAGGCCCTGTGGAAAGATAAAGAGCCAGTGGGACAGGGTATGACTCTGGTTCTGCAGCCCTAGTGGGGGCTGGACATTTAAGGCAGATTCAAACAGTTGGGGGAGGAAGGAGGTGGAGCAGTGCCAGGGTGAGGAAATTGGGGTTCTGAAAATACTCCGGGAAGAGGAGAGTCAACTTTGACCTTTAAGCTGGCAGCCTGGAAGAAGGAGGCTGGACCCAGCAAGGATTAAGTCAGCAGGGTGCTGGGCATTTTACTGTGGTCATCTCATTAAGCTGTGATGACAGTCCTACAAGCTGGCCTTGGTGTCCCCATTTTAGAGGCCAAAACCAGGACTAAGAACAGAGCTGGCAAGGGCTAGATTTGAATCCAGATTTTTTTTCCTGCCAAGGAAAGGACCTTGGCCAGAGATGGGGAAGCTGCAAGAATGAGGGAAGTCCTGGTAGTGGTGTGAGGGAGGAGGGAGAGAGTGAGATGGCCCCACACACCTTCAAAACAGGGGTCACTGCCCAGCTCCATTTGTCCCACCAGGAGGACCCATCTGGTCACGGAGGTGTCAGCCTTTGGTAGTAATGGTGCCAGTTGCTCCCATATATGAAGCAAAGCGTTTCCTCCATTCCAGGCTCTGGGCCAAGCACTTCATCAGAATCATTTCACTCCATCCTTATACCAGCTTTACAAAGCAGAGACTATTACCATCTGTTTCCCCATTTTACAGATGAGGAAACTGGGGCTCAGGGAAGGAACCTGGCTGGCCCAGGGGCACACAGTCCATGAGTGGCAGGGCTGTCAGTCCGAGTCTGTACCTTTAACCCTCGCCCTCCTGGATGCTGCCTGTGCTGAGTGGGAGGCTTGGCTGGGCAGCCCCTGTCCTCAGGTGGTTTCTCTCTGTAATTAATCACTGAGCCGGAAGCCTGGGGGTCTGTGTGCTGCTGCAGGAAGCACGAGGCTGGTCTCATTAGTGGCTCTGAAATGCCAGGCAGGCACAGCCTGCTGGGCCTCCTCATCTATTATGCATCTAGTGGGCAGGCCCCCGGCAGGCAGCTGGTATAGCACAGGACGGGGGAGCTAGCAGCTGCTTCCTGAGCTCACACCTGCCACCATACCTCTGGGCAGGGATCCCCCAAGCCGAATGCCAAGGCAGCTCCTGCCTCATTCCCCTGGCCCAGCTGAGAGATAAGAGGGTCCCACTGGGGACAGCGGCATGAATGCGGGTCCCAGGTCATTAGACTGCCTGTCCTAACAGCCACTTCTGAGAGAGGCTGGGGCCTTAGTTGAGCTGGGGGTCATTTAGGACTAGGGCGGGCGGAGGTGGGCTGAAATGGAATCTTAGGTGCACAGGCTCCTGGCTGCACAGAACCTCGGAGTGATAGAGTCATGGTCATTTATTCGTCATTCATTCATTCATTCATTCAGCCACTGAGCACCTACTATACACCAGGCACAGTTCTAGGGACTGTAGATTCAGCAGAAAAAGAGACCGGTCCAGTCCCTTCTGCAGAGAGCTTGGTCTGGCCAGTACTTCATCTCTTTGAACCTCAATTTCTTCATCTATAAAATGAGGAGTAGGGAAGATGGTCTATAAATAGTCAAGGAAACAAGCTATGGTGGATGTGCTGAATTTTAAAGTAAGAGTGCATGCGAATAAGAGCTGGTCCTTACCCAGAGCTTACTGCAGGCTAGGCTGTGTTCCAGAGCACTTTGCATATATCGATGGATTTAATACTTACAACCGCCTCACAAGGCAGGTACTGTTATTATCCTTGGTTTAGGGCTAAGGAAATGGAGGCATAGAGGGGTTAAGTAACCTGTTTAAGGTCCCTTGGCAATGCTGAGATTTGAACCTAAGAGGCTGGGCTCCAGTTTGCACATCACCCTGTGCTGGAAGGCTGAAGGATGATGGAGGGAGTCATGGAAGGCCTTTCTGAGGAGGTGGCACTTGAACCAAAACCTGAAGAAAAGGAGGAGCCAAGTGTGGGAAGAGTTAGCCAGGGGAAAGGGGCAGTCCTGACAGAGGGAAGAGCAGGTGCAAAGATCCTGAGGCAGGAACAAGCTTCATATGTTCTGAGAACAGGGAGGAGGCCAGTGTGGCTGGAGGGATGAGAGAGAGTATGGTTGGGGATGGGTTTGGAAAGAAGGGAGGAGCCAGACTGAGCAGGGTCTTGTAGGCAGGGTAGGAGTTTGGGTATAATGTCAGTGACTGACATGCAGAACCACCGAGTCTTCGACTCCTGGCTTTGTAAAATCTTAGAATCAGAGAATGTGAGCCTCCTAAAATCTTTGGAGATGGGAGAGACCTTTGAGGTGCCCTTGGATGGCCTCCTACTTATCAAGGAACCCCTCCTTGGGTTTATAACCCTTTTAAGTATTAAAAGCCTTTGGGGGTCTCCTGAGAAATATGTACCTTTATTTTCAAAAACTTTATGGACTCTTGAAGCTTACCATCCCTGCTTGAGACCATCATGACCACTCAGCAGCAACTTGACTAGCCCTTCCTTGTTTACTCCTAGTGACAGGAGGCTCACTCTTCCATTGCTGGGTACCTCAGAAGGATATCAGAGGCTCTTTACTTGGAACCAGCTGCCTGAGGCAAGATGCACCCTCTGGGTCTCCCATTCCCCACAGTGGCCCTTCAGTGAAATGAGGATGGGGATTACATAGCATCTCCCCAAATCTGCTTTTTCTAGTCTAAACAGTCACTGGTCCTAGCCTGCCCTCCTTTTTCACCCTCTATTCAGCTTGGCTCTTGCAGGCCTTGAAGCACCTTTATTTGTCCCTCCCTATTTTCCTGTGGGGCCAGGAGATGCCTTCTTCTGGGAAAGACCATATTCTTGGGGGAAGAGTTCTGGGAGAGACCCAAGACCAGAGAGACCCACTCTTCCAGGAAAGCGCCCCTCCAGCTTAAGGAGACAAGAGAAGATCCCCTCCAGATGGGCTTTGGTCCTGGGACTGCCACTATTTTCCTGTGTGATCTTGGGAAATGAGTCCACATCTCTGGGCAGTTTTCCCATGCTCACTGTTGGTCCTCAGGTCTCTTACAGCTCTAAGGTTCCCAGTCTGGTTGGCCCTGCTTGTCTCTATATCCTGGCAATGCTCAGGCTTGGGTCCCTTTGTTTGGGTGGTGCATGGAAGGATTTGAGTTCTGTTTTCAGGCAGACCGGAGTTCCAATACCAGCTCTGGATTTTCTTACTTGCCATCAGTCCAGTGCTGTGTATAGTGTAGGTTAATTTCTCCGGGTCTTGGTCTCTTCACCTTTAAAACGAAGACAGTAAGAGAACGTACCTCATAGATCGTTGTGGGGAATTACATGAGGTAATTTGTGCCAGGGTCTAAAACCAGGGCCTGGCACAGAGTGATGCCAGCGATCACAGTTACTGCCATACATTTTATGTGCTGTGTATGGACTCTGCTGGAAGTTCACTGCCTTCAGGGAGGTGAGACCTGCTTGCATGTGGGCATGCTGCCCAACCTTGGGCACTGACCTTGACACTGGTCCTAAGAATGCTGGCTTTGCAGCCAGACAGACTTGCGCTGAGTCCTAGGCTGGGTGACCTTGGGTAGAACCTCCCCTGGCTGAGCAGTAGCAGTGGTTTCTTCCTTTGTGCAGTAGGGTATTTAGTCCCCACCTCAGGGTGAGTGAGAAGGGTAAAGAAGTACTTTTCAAGGGCTGGCCCAGCACATCAGTGCAGCTGCTTCAGACCACGTGCTGCAAGAGGGAAGAAAAATTTGGGGTCCAGGCCATCTGGAGAAATGTTGGTCGCTGATGCTCATTTTTCTGCCTGTAATATGGGAAGTTTGGCTACAAAACACTCTGATGTGTTAGGGTTCTAGTGGAGTCAGATAGTCTCTAATCTTGACCTAACCTCTCTGAGACCTAACCTCTCTGAACCTCAGTTTTAAAATAGGGACAATATTCACCTCACAGAATTCTTTCAAAATTTCCATTAGCCATTTGTTCATTCAACTCATTTATCGAGTTTCTACTATGTGCCAAGTAGTGTCTAAGAATTGGGGAAACAGCAGTGACTCTGATGGACAGGGTTCCTGGCCTCATGCAGGTTATCTTCCAATGGCGTAGATAGATGCAAAATGAGCCAATAGACAAATAATAAAGTAATTTCAGATGGGTAATGGTGAGTGAGTGACAGCGTGGATTGGAAGGGGCCTGCCTTTGCTAAGGACACCAGGAGGGCCTCTCTGAAGTCTGAATGGGAAGGAGCTGGGTGTGAGAAGGGTGGTCCAAGTAGAGGGCAGAATAAGTGTCAAAGCCTTGAGTCTGGAACCAGATTCCTTCCCCCACCCCAAATCTGAAATATTCCAGATCACCCTCTTGGTGGCTGGTAGAAGGTGGAGGATCAGGCAAGGAGGGTGGAAGCCCACCTTCCCTTAGATCAAGAACTGCTGCTTAGGAGGCAGGCCCCAGCGAGAGGGGTGGGCATTGTGGGTAGGCATGCAAGATCAGGCTTGGCTTGAGCCTTGGGTGAGATGGGACACGCAGGCAGAAGGTCGAGCCTCTGAGCTTGTGGGTGTGGGTGTGGGCATAGGCAGGGGCCAGCCCGGCACCTACCTGGCTGAATCCACTGCCCAGACACATTCTGGAGCCTGACACAGAGTTCTTGGGCCTGACTGTTTTAGGAAGGGCTTGGGGGAGAGGGTCGAGGGAACTTTCGCCTCTCACCCCATCTCACCCAGGCACTGGCCACAGAATGCATTGGCCTTTCACAGACCCAGCCCTCCTACAGGGCTAGAGGTTCTTGAGATGACCCCCTATACATGTACATGTGCACACACACATCCCTACTCACACTCATAGACTTGACTCTTGTCCAGGCAGCTTTGTCATGGACATAGTTATATACATTCACAGTCACTCATGTGGCATATCGTGACTGGGCATCGACTGTGTGCCAGGCTCCCTGACAGATCCGATCATTGCCCGAGGAAGCTCCATCTTTAGTGGAAGAGCCTGATAATGATCTCATAATCACACTGGGACATGTGCAAACCAAACTGATAGGTCTCTGACGGCCCAGGATCATCAGCTTCTGGGAAAGCTAGTCAGGGTAGAGGCAGTCATGGGAGGTGACTCCAGAAAGACTGGATAAGAGCGTAGAGGTGAGGTATGATGGGGGAGGACAGGACATAGTGCAACAGGTAGAGGGTACAGTGTGTGCAAAGGCTGGAGGTGGGACAGTTACATGGGGCCTCGTGGGCCACGTGAGGCAGTTGAGTCTCGATCCTGCACGGAGTGGGAAGCCACCAGGGGTTTTTAGGCAGGTGGATGATGTGACAGATACAAACATGCTCACATATAAACCCACACACACCCCAGACACGAGCCCTTTCTCTCCCACCCACACTTCGCATTCCTGCCAGGCTTCCCATCTACATCCTCACCCACAGAGTCATACACACCCTCTCGCACCACCGGGCAGAGCTGCAGAGAACCCGGTGCCGGCTTCCAGTAAAAGTGTCAGACGTCTGCCTCATCTGTTTGCTGATTTTGTGGAGCAGGACCCTCTGGTTTAGCCAGTAGTGACCTCTGTTCACACTTGCACAGACATGCACATGTTACATGCACATACGTGTAGGATGATAACCCTCGGCTGCACATGGAAGGTGGTCTCTAGCTCAGGGAATATTTTCACTTGCATTGTCTCATTGAATTCCCACAGCAACCCTGCAGGAAATGGAGACTCAGACTGGTGAAGTCACTTGCCCTAGGCCACACAGCTAGAGCTCGACATAGCTGAGAACTGAACTCAGGTCCATCTGACTTGTAGATCTGATCACTGGTCCATCTGGACTCAGGCAAACACTGTGCTTGTCACATTTCCAGGCTCTCACTGAAGAGGTGGCAAGAGACCTTCAACACCAAATTCTTCCAGAAACAGGTCGATCAACATGGAAAGTTATTTAGAGCCCCAGCACGTGCCCACCTGCCTAGTCACCCTGTGGCCTCAGGGGTGGAGCTGGGTGCCTGCAGGCCTGGGGCAGCTCAGGCCTGCCTTTACATTTGCAAATGAGGTAGACAGCCCTGTCCCTCACGCACATATTAACCTTGGCTGGCCTGGCTCCCAGGACGTGACAGCTGAGGTCCCAGGGCACTGCCTATGCTGCTTCTCTCCTGCCTTTCTTCCCTGACCCTCAGAGCAGGTTGCCTAATGCCTAAAGCAGGGGAAAGAGTGTGGGCTTCAGAGTCAGCCAGGACTGGAATTAAAGCCCAGCTCTGTCACTCCTGGCTGGGGGACTTTGGCCATGGTGTTTAACCCCACTCCGTGTCAGCTTCTTTTCCTTGGAATAAGGAGTGAAGAATATCTCCTCAAGATGGTTGAGAAAGGTAAAAGATTCAGGTACTCAGAGAGCTGACTCATAGTAAGTGCTCACTTTTCAGAAATCTTTCATTTTTTTCTGATTACAAAAAATAATAAGTGCGCATTGTAAAAATCCAAACAATGTAGAAAAATATATTCTGTAGAAGGCAGAAGTTCCTCGTGGTCCTGCCTCCCAGAAAGGACCCATATATGAACTTTTCCACGTAATTCAAAATGTTCACAAGCAAGATTTTTGTTGTGCAACTTGCCTTTTTCACATAGCCAATGTGCCTCAAATCCCTTTTTCTGTCAGGACTAGAGAACTTCGTTGTCATTGCTGCACGATGTTCCATGGTTCGTATGTGTCTTAATATTTAACCAGCCTCATTAGGATGGATATTGGGGGTGGCTTCCAGATTTTAGCTTTTGCAAACTCTGCTGCAATGAATGTCCTTTGTTCATATATTTTTATGCATTTGTGTAAGTATCTCTGGAGGATAAATGCCTAGATGTGGAGTTTCTGGGCCAAAGAGGATGCACAGTTTCATCTTAAATAGGAGTGGCCAAACCACCCTCAGAGAAGTAGCTGCAGTTGATGTGCCCCCAGCCAACCTGGGAAGTCCATTTCCTCAAAATAATGGGAATGATTCACTGCCTCTGTCCTTGAGTCTTCAAGAGGCACCCATTCCAGATGTGGGAGGGAGGCTCCTGGGAGGTCATCTAGTCAAGCCCATGCTCTTTACTCCTTTTTTCCCCCACTGTGTGCCTGAGAGGCTCTGCCTGCCTTCGTGTGACAGGGAGCTCAGGACCTTACATAACTGGTGGTTTTACTCTACTTAGAGGAGCTCTACTTATCACATCACGTTGTTTCTTGAGTTGTTATCGTCTACCTTTTCTCAACTTTCACTTGGGAGTCCTGCCTCACTCCTCAGCAGCCTGCAGAGAAAGAAAGAAGGGAGAAAGGAAGGGAGAAGGGAAGGCCAGGAAACGTTCATGCCTAATGTTTATGTACTTTACATTATGAACCCATTTAATCCTCGTGACAACCCTTGGAGGCAAGCACTGTTATCTCATTTCAGAGATGATGAAACTGAGGCACAGAGAGGTTAAGTAGCTGCAGAACAAGGATACAAACTCAGGCAGTCTGGCTCTAGAGCCCACACTTCTGATGGTATACCTCTCTAGGCAGGAGCCTGTCATTTATTGAACGCCTACTGTCTACAGTCACGTGCCACTTAACAATGGGGATATGTTCTGGGATGTGCATCGGTAGGTGATTTTGTCGTATGAACATCGCGGAGAGCAGTTACACAAACTTAGATGGTGAAGCCTACTGCACACCTAGGCCATGTGGCTTAGCCTGTTGCTTCTGGGCTACAAGCCTGCATAGCCTGTTCCTGTACTGAATCCTGTAGACAGCTGTTGCACACTGGTAAGTATTTACGTATCTACATATATCTAAACAGAAAAGGTACAGTAAGAAGGCGGTAGAAAAGATAAACAGTGTCACACCTGTCAAGGTCACTTACCGTGAATGAGGCTGGCAAGACTGGAAGTTGTTCAGGGTGAGTCAGCGAGTGTGTGGTGAGTGGATGTGAAGGTCGAGAACGTTACAGTACCCTGCCGAAGACTTTATAAACACTGTACACTTAGGCTACACCAAATTTACGGAACAACATGAGATTAAATCAAGTACAAGAGAAAATGATGCAATCAGGAGATGTGGTAAACATGAGGTGTGGGAGGCTGCTGCCAGCACAACGTGGCGTAGTTTTACAGCAAGCTTTAAAAGTCGGAAGAGTACACGCTAAAAGAATGATGAAAAGTATAGTATAGTAAATTTACAAACCGGCAATATAGTCATTTATTATCATTATCAAGTATTTCGCACATAATTATCACATAATTGTATGTGCTATGCTTTCATATGACTGGCAGGGCAGTAGGCTTGTTCATACCAGCTTCAGCACAAACACCTGAGTAATGCCTTGCGCTACAGTGTTACGATGGCTATGATGTCACTAGCTGATAGGGATTTTTCAGCTCCATTATAATCTCATGGGGCCGCCCTCATATGTGAAGCCCATCATTGACCAAAATACCATTAGGTGGCACGTGGCTATACTCAGCTCTAGGCTAGTCAGATTGTACGTATAATATCCAATTTATTCTGTGCAACAACCCTGCAAAGTAGGGATTACTGTTCCATTTTGCAGATGGGGAAGGTGAGGTTCAGAGAAGAGAAGCAACCCCGGGAGTCGGAGGCCCCCTGCAGGGCCCCTGCCAGGCAGAGTAGACCCTCCCGGGTTCCAGTTTCAAAAAGTCCTCAGCAGACTCAGCTCCCAGGTTCTCGTCCTCCTATTCACCCTCCTGCAGAGTGTCCAGGGCAGGCCAGACCAGACCTCAGCATGATCTAGTGTATGTCCCCGTCTTCAGTAGAAACTGCTTGCGGAGATTATGGTGATTTAAGCTTGAACACAGCGATTTAGAAGCAAAGGCAAGGCTTTTCCTTGTCCCTTTTCGTTAGGAGATGGTGACTTTGTCCCTTTCCAGGGGGCTTTCATCTTGGCCTGGCGGGAACTTCTGCTCTCCAGCCTGGCCTGGCGCCCATGAGACAGCAAACACACTGGCGAGAGAGGGAGAGGGATGGATTAAATAAGGCCTCAGCACTGGAGGGTTCAGTGTCTAGGCAGTGAGGCCCAAGGAGCGCTGGGAACAGCTAGAGAACAGTCTGGCCCAGTGTCACTGGGGCTTTGCTCTGAGGTAGGGGAGGGCCTGGCTCAGCTAGCTCTGATGCCAACACCCAGCCCCACTGTCCGGCCCCAAGCAGGACTCAGGGCTTGTGTCCTGAATACGTGACTGCACGTAGGAATGAAGGGCAGGTGGGGGAGCGTGGGAGTTAGAGTGAGTGAGTGAAGGAATGCATGGAGTTCCGAGAAGGAGACCCCTGGGCTGCAGGGGGTGGGGTGTGGGGGAGGAAGGACAGTAGGTTAATGAGGGGGGTGGGGCATAGGTGGCTCTAAGACTGTACATAGGCATCGGGCTCCACCCAATGGGTGCTGGGAAGGCCCTGCACGTGGGCCCTGGCCCACCGGTTCCCCAGGCACTAAGGGTGGGCAGCGTGTGCCAGGCCCACCGACGAGAGTTGTCTTGCACTGACAGGGTAAGGAACAGAGCAGCTGAGTGTGAGCTTTGGGTATGGTACCTTGGGCAAGTCACCACCTCTGCCCCAGCTTCAGTTTCCTTCTGCGTAGGATGAAGGTAACATTACCTGCCTGAGGTTCCTCGTGAGACTGTTGAGAGGGTCCAGAGTGAAGGCAGTTTGTAAGCTGGAAAGTGTCAGGCCAGGTAAGCAGATGTGTTATTACCTGAGCAGAGGCCCCACGGCTAGGTCATCTCAGTGTCACTCCTCCCCTGTCCCGTGTGCAGGGAGGAGTCCATTCCTGGGAGGCGGGGAGGGTCAGTCTTAGGACACAGCAGGGCTTGGGCTACCTGGGCAGGGAGGCGCTGGTAGGTAGCAGGTGGATGGGAGGCCCAGTCCCCAGGTGCTGCACCCCAGGTGGGGGCCAATCCCATGACCTCCTCTCCGGGCTGCCAACCTGTTGTTTGCTCAGGAGGCCACTGCCTGGCCCAGCTCCGGGATCCGGATGTCTTGGCGCTCTGCCAGAGCTGGGTGAGGGTGGGGGCCCCGCAGCTCACCCCTCTGCTCAACCTGCAGCCTGAGGCCCTGCCCTGTTTTCCCCAGGGGGACCTTGCCAGCTCTCCCATTTGATGGCTGTGAGCCCTGGGCCCATCTTGCACCTCACTGAGCCTCTGCTTCCTGATCTCTGAAACGGGGTGAAGATAATAGCAGCCCTTAATCACAGATGTAGGATTACATGATATCACAGCGCTTGGCTCCCCCTGACCTCCACCCCTATGTTCGCTCCCTGTTGAGTCCTGGCAGAGGTTAAAGGTGTCTGGGAGAAGAGAGCCTGGAGTGACCAGACCTGTGTCCCCCACCCTACACCCCTCCCCATGGGCCTGGAAGGAGGGGGCCAGGCTCCCTGGGCCTAGCTTTAGAAACTTGCTCACCAGGCTGCCCCTGGCCACCTTCCCTGGCACCTTGGCAGGGCCATGGGCAAGCAGTGGGGGCAGTGCTGATGGTTGAGACAATGGGCCTCTGTGGCCCCTGAGAAAGGGGCAGTTCCAGAGTGGCCTCTAGTCTCTGGTTTCAGGAGATTAGAGTTCTCTTAGCCCTGATACCATGGCTGGGAGACACAGGCAGCAACTAAGCCCCATCTAGAGGACCTTCTCTTAGGGGTGCAAGGGTCCACAGGAGTAGCCCTCTGCACCGCCTTCTCACTTTGAGGTCTGTGGCCCCTGCCCCTCCCCTCACATGGATCACCAGGTTGGTAAAACCAGCTGCTCTCGTAGACGTTTGGTGACCAGCACTGGACCCTGCAGTCCTGGGCTAGTCCCTCCAAATCTTTCTCAGCCCAATGTTCACTGGTGGCTGAGCCCCTCCTTTGCCCTCCCAACCATTCAAGTCTGGTTTCTCAACTTGAGTGTGTGATGACCAGCACCAGTCCCGCCACCCTGCTCCCCATCGCAGGCTTCGTGCCTTGGTGGTCATATGTCACCTGTTCTGGCCACCAGTTTCACGTGTTTAAATTGAATTTTAAAGCATGAATATTTCACCAGCAGAAAAGAAGGAAAAGGGAGCCCCTGGTAGAGTGAATAGCCTACGCAGAGGCTCCGCAGTGTGAAACAGTGCAGCTTGTCTGGAAAACTGCCTATGGCCTAGCCAGACTAGGACAAGGCAACAGGGCACAGGAAGGGGCTATGTGTGTGTGCGGAGGTGAGACCGGAAGAGTAGCAGGAGCCAGATCCACCTGGGGACCTCCATCCAGGGCAGCTAGCTGTCTCTGGATGGCCAAAGGGCCAAGTCCTACCCCCAGGGCAGCCCAATTCCACCTCTAGTACCCTGAAAGGGTGGGGTTCTTCAAGAGAGTGGCAAATCATCACGACCAACATCATCATCATCATCATAACAACAACAACAGCAGCAGCAGCAAACACTTCTGGAGTACTCACTTCACGGCTCACGGCAACCTTATGGGGCGGGTACATTATCTCTCATTTTGCAGATGAGAGAAAAAGACAGGACCTTCCACCAACTCTCCAGCTGGTTAACAGGTAGAAAATGGCCCAGGGAGGCATTTGGTCATCTGCCCTCCATCTTCTCTATCCTTCCCACCATGGCTGGGTCTGACCTGCATTTTGCAGAGTGTGCGACCTCCCTGAGATGCCTGCCACCCCAGTGTGGCATCTGGAGCCCTAGACTGATGGAAGGCCTGGGTTCTAGTCCCCCAGGCTGCCCCCACCCCTTGCTGAGTGATTTTAAGGTGGTGGTTTAACCTCTTGAGCCTCAGTTTACACTCCTGGGAATTGGGGATTCTAGTGACTGCCTTATCTCCTGATCCAGTTCCGTGAGTGTCCCAGAGGTGAGCAGATAAAAAGGGCTTTTGAAAAGCACAAAGAGCTGTACTCACCATGGTGAGATTATTATTGTTACCTCAACGCGGAGATAAGGGATGGGGAGGAGGTACAGTGACAGTTGCCAAGAAACCCAGGAGCTGTCGGCAGCAGCTTCCTGCCTGGCCCATCCCACTCGGGAGCTGGGCCCCTAGGCCCTGCCCCCACACCCCTGCCTCGCCTTTTTCCTGGGAGAGATGGGTGCTCTGAGAGGCAGGAGAGCTGGGGCCAGCTGGCTGGCAGCCATGAATCTGCAGAGCCTGAAGGTGACCCAGGAATGTGCCTGGCCTGGACTCCAGGTTGGCTCTGGCTTTCTCTGTGACCTTGAGCAAGTCACTTTCTCTCTGGCTAGCACCTTTTTCTGTGTCCAAGATGTTTTGTATGTGTAGGCAGGTGTCCAGGCCAGACAAGGCAAGATTGGAGCTGGACCTAGGGAAGATGCTTGGTGGTGGCTGCAGGAGCCAGGAGCTGTGATGGGGAGACAACTAGGGCTAGGCAGCAGGACTAAGAGCTGGGGTTGAGAGCAGCTGTGATGTGTATAATTGAAGAACCCCAGGCTGGAGTCAGACCTTGGAACTGCCCTTTCACTAGTGTGACCTTGGGCTTCTCATTTAACCTCTCTGAACCTCAGTTTTCTTATTTGGAAAAAGGTTGATAATAGTCCAACCTCACAAAGCTGCTATGGTGATCAAATGAGACAATATCTGTGTAAACTGCAGAGTGCTATCCAGACATATGACCATAGTCACAGCAGGGGGAAGGCATGCTCCAGGCACCTCCCAGCTGCTTCATGTGCAGGAAGACTGCAAAACATTTTAAGCGGGGCCAGGCCATAGGATCAGGAAGGTTGTCAGAGAAGTGGAGAGTGGGTAGAGGCTTGTGGGACTTTATGTGAATGGAATAATGGCGACCAGGAGGAGACAAGGGTAGGATAGGAGACACAGGGAAGAGTCAGAGAGGTTCAAGTTCATGAAGAGGGAGGAAAATGACCAAGTCCGGGAGGTCTGCAGAAGCCAGAGGCAAAGGGAAGAGAGGAGAGGGCTAGAAAGATGGGGAAGAGATGGTGAGAAATGAGGAAGGCTGATAGGAGGAAGAGGAGGTGTCAGAGGACGCTAGAGGGGTGGGGAGGGAGGTCGGGGGCTGAGTATTCTATTCATTCCTTCCAAAGTATTTATTGAGCAACTCCTACTTACTGAGAGGGAGTATGGTGCAGCGTTAGGGCACAGCGTTGAGTCCTGGATGGTCAGGGGTTCACGTCCTCCACATTTCATTTACATTTGCTGTCAGCATGACCTTGGGCACATTGCCTAGCTTCTCTGTGTCTTAGTTCTCTCCTCTGAAAGATAAGGGTTACGTTAATTTACAAGTGAAGCAGTTGAGGCAGAGTGTGCACATGGTATGACCTGTTGGCTGCCATTGCCATTGTCACTAGTGTGACCTTAATTATTGATGTATCGTGCTGGGTCCACAGGGCTGGCTGTCTATGCCATGAAGTTCAGATCTTGGGCTCCAGAGTAACAAACCTGGGTTCAGATGCCTGCTCTGCCTCATTAACTGCGTGATCTTGGGCAAGTTAACATACCTTCTCAGCTTCAGTTTCCTCATGTGGAAAGCAGGCAGTTTTTGAGCACCTGTTGCATGCAGGAGCTATGAGTATGAAATAAGATCATGCAAGGCACAGGTAGGCTGTGGCTTTTGTTATTACTGCCTTTCTATCCCTCAAGGCTGGGATGATGGGGGCAGGCAGGGCCCACAGCTTCCGATTTCCTGCTGTGTCCTCTCCTGGATCCCATTCCTTCCCCTGACCTTCAGAACCTCAGCTATGACCTTTTAGGTGGCGTTGCCTGGAGGAGTGGGGTTGGGCATTGCCTATGAGGATGTGAGAAGCCAGACAGGAACCAGAGAGCTGAGGACCTCAAGGCTGGGTCCTGCGTAGAAGCCAGAGCTCCCTTGTCTTCAGAGACCTCCCTAGCCTTGTGCCAACATGAGCAGTCCTGAGTGAGATGGACTCCTGGGTATGGGGGAACTGAAGCTGAGGGTTCTGGAAGGGAAGCATGTTAGGGAGCAGCTGTCAGGCTGACCCACAGTGGCCACTGTCTGAACCCGGAGGTATAGTGGGGTAGACAAAAGGACACAACCCGAATAGCTTTATCATGGGCAACAACCTTCACTTGGCAGCCAGGGCCATGCCAAGACAGCGGTCCCCACCACCACGGGGGCCAGCCTCACCTGGGCTTCAACCCCAGGACTTCCTAGGCCCTGGGCAACCTCTAATCATTGACCCACTGACACTGGCCCTGCTCAGGGATGGGCATGTGCTTTAAATTCTGGGTCTGTCACCCACTTGCTAGGAGAAGTGGCTTCACCTCTCTGGGCCTCATTTTCTCCCATCTGTAAAAATGGGGATAAGTAATGCCGAACTTCTAGCACTGTTTTGAGGGTGTAAGATGCTTGACACAGTTCCAGGCACACAGTAGGTCTCAAAGAAGAGTCCCCACGGCAGCCACAGTAGAATCCACCCGGGCCATTTCTCGGGACCTCTGCAGTCTCTCTCCACCTCAGCGGCTTGCAGTCTATAGGAATCTGTGTTTGGCTGTCCCCTGGCTCACAAACCTTCAATACCTCCCTACTGCCAACCTTCATTTAGCCATTCAGCCATTCAGCCATTCAACAAATACTTAATGAGACCCTAACTTTGGGAGCCGGGATTTACCATAAATGAATGAATGAGTATCAGAATTTATTGAATGAATGCCTAGAAGCTGCCCAGGCTTTATGGTGAATTTTTTTGGAAACTGAGGCTAGGAAGAGTGTGTCACTCACCTAAGGCCGCATGGCAGGTAAGTGCCTGGGAAGCCCTCCCCCCATGCTGATGATGCCATAGGCTGGAAATGGCACTGTTATCATATCCAGCCTTCTGGGTCAAGACCTTCCATTTTAAGATGCACCCCTGGGAGGTGGAGCAGAGCTGAGGCTGGTCCCTCTGGGCCTTTCCCCTGCCGGTGTGGCTGGGCTGAGGGGAGTCAGCAGGGAGGCTGAATGTCCTCAGGGTCTCTTCCCTGGGCCAGGTTCCCGCAGGTCCTTCCCCAACTGAGGTGTGGCAGTTCCAGCTCCACCTGAGGATCATCTGACAGCCTAAATGACTCACCTTCTTGGGATCTGTCTGGGTTGATGGGACCTGGGCGGGGGTACAGCCACGTCAGGGTGGCCTTAGGCAATGAGCAGAAGCCAGGCCTGCTCCCCAAGCTCTGGGCTCCCTGGGTCCCAGGAGCTACTGGGCTCCTCCTCTTCCTGACCCCAGAGGTGGCCTCTTCAGCAGGCTTTCTGGGGTGATAGGAATTGACTTCATCATCACAAAATCTGTTTCTTTTTCTCAGAGAGGGATATGGGTATGGGCAAAGAGTCTAGGCCTCTCTCAGATGCTGGTCCTGCTGCTGACCAGCTGCGTGACCTCTGCATGCCTCTGGGCCCTTGTCTGCCAAGTGTGAATACCAGTGTGGTGAGGAGTCTGTGCCCTCAGGCCTGGAAAAAGAGCTATGGCCCAAGGCCTGGCACAGTAGGCCCAGCGAGTGTCCGAGTATCCGAGAGTGTTCCTATTGGTATTATTATTGTCAGTGATAACAGAAACCTGGTGGCCTCTCAGCCCTAAGACTGCTGTCTCCCTGAAAGCTCAGGGAGTCTGGGCATCCTGTTTAGTTCAGAGGTTAGGGTTCAGCTTTCAGCAGCAATCTTTGCTGTCCCCTGCCTCAGTGTACCCATCTTTAGAATGGGCATCCTCTTGGCTGGAGTAAACATGAGGAAGGCCTAATGGAGAGCTTGTGAGAGACCCTGTCCCCATCGCTGATCTCTGGGAAAGGGGAGCCTATTTAGCAGCCCTAATCAGGAAGCCTGTCTTCCTCTCCCGAGAAACCCAGTACCCCTTCCTCCATGAAGTCTGTCTCTCTGCACATCTCCCAACTCCGTGGGAGACTCTTCCAGAGCTCACAAATGTTCCATCTTGGGCCTTTCCTGACCTCACACTCTTTTTCTCTTCCAGGAGGAGTGATGGCCAGAACCAGTGCTTCCCTCAGGCCCTAGACCTGCCACGAGTGGACTTCGTTCCCCCCAACACTGCTTCACTCTACCCAAAGGTATGTGTCCCCCTTCCCACTGCTCCTGGTCTGGAGACCCCCAGGGCTGAGAAATACCTAAGAATGACTACTAGGCAGAGGTAAAATGTTTGGGGCTACTCCTGGGTGGGCCTGGTCTCAAGGTGAATGGGGGTCTGTAACCCTGCTGGGGGTGGGGCAGAACACCTGGGCATAAACTGGCCCGCCATTTATTCTTCATTATCTTCATCATCAACCTCACTCAGTTTCCTCTTCTATCAATTGGGTATGATGACAGTAACCACTTCACAGGGCTATTGTGAAGATTAAGTGGAAGAGTGCCGATAAAGCGTTTCATGCACAGAGGCAGAGTCCTATAAATGAGGCTATTGTTGTTGTTATCGAAATCAAATGTTTACCCAGCACTTGATGTGTGTCAGACTTTGTGCTGGGCGCCAGAAAGCAATCAGACACAGACCCTCCCCTCAAGGAGCCATAGCCTAGTTTAGACCAAAATAACTTATGCAAAGTGTTAAATCATAATACTCGCTAGTATTGATTGAGATTCACTGTGGGCCACGTGGGTACTTAGCGGGTACTTAGTTTACACACAGTGTCTCATTTCACCCTTAAATGGTAAGTGCTATGTGCTGGCTACTATTGCTAGTACTATTTTGTAGAGGAGAAAATTGAGGCTCCAAGAGGTTAAGTTAATTGCTCAAAGGCACACGGGTAGGATATGGTGGGGCCAGGGCCAGAACTCAGGCTGTCTGACTACAGTGCCTGCTCTTGTGGCCTCTCTAATGCAATGTCATAGCCCTCACTTTTACGGTGCGCTTCGTACCTTCTAAAGCATGTCCACAGACATCATGCTGCTTGGTCTTTTCATTAAACCTTGGGTTGTAGGCATTCTCCAGATGAGGATCCAGATGCTCAGAGAGGTGGAGTGGTTTTCCCAAGGTCACACAGCCAGGAAATAGCAGAGGTAGGATCTACCATGCTCCTCTCCCAAAACTCTGGCTTGGAACAGGGGCCATGTACCTCTCCTAAGCCAGGAGGGCAGATGGCAAAGGGATGGTGTTCAGGTGTCCAGGTGTCCTTGTGTCTTTGTGGGGAACCACTACCTCCAAGAGGTCTGAAGTGGGGTCCTAAGGACAGCATCGGGGAGTTCCTGAGACCCTCTCCTGCTCTTTGTGCCTGGGTAATAGCCCCAGATAAACCGTGTAGATCCTGGGGCTTGGCAGGAAGGGAGTGACTTGATGGCAGTTGGGTTCATGAATGAGCATCTGGGAAGAGGCCAGGGTTCTCACTGAGGGCTGTGTGCTCTTGGACCATAGCTTTTCTTCCCTGGGCCTCAGTCTTCCCATGAGGAAAACGAGGGTTGGAACAGCCCCTCTCCCTGAGTCTTGTCTGCTCAGACAGCCTGGAGCTGGCCTTCTTGGATTAGCTCTGAGCTGCCTCCCCTCAGGCTTCCTGGCCTCCACCCAGTCTGTCTAGAAGCCTCCATTTGTGCCAACACACAGCCCAGACTGCAGGCTCCCGACAGCCCACTCCCAACCCAGAATCAAGACACAGTCTGTGGATCATCCTCCTTTGACAGGGAAGGAAACCAGGATCCAGAAAGACTGAGTGACCTGTCTGTATTCTCAGCAAACCAGTGGTGAGGCTGAGGGAACCAGGCCTGTGACATATCCACTACCCCCTCCCCCAGTACCCCTAACTCTGCACACATTCATAATGTTGATGGAGACAGTTTGAGGGGCAGGAGACCTCCCTGTCCAGTGGGCAAACCCCTGCCTCTCTTTGGTCCTAGTTTCTTCATCTGTAATAAAGAGTTGACAGTTTCTTTTCTACCTACCTCGCCAGCTTGCAATTGAGTGATGATTGTGAAAGTAACTTTGGGAAGTAGAAATTAGGAAGCTGAACTATTATCAGCATCATATGTTCCCAGGGTAGGATAAACACCTAGAAGGGACATCCCCCTCTTCATTGGGAAGCCACATTTGTACAGACACTGAGCTACCCAGAACCTTCCTATCTTGCCCCCATAGGGCTTTCTTCACTTGGGGATTCAGAAATCTGCACACACGTACATACATAGCCTACCCACACCTATGTACATGGACATAACACGTCTGCACATGTATTCAGAGACTTACACATGTACACATGCAAGCATGTACAGATACACATGTACAAACACATAAATATGCACCCAGGATGTCCAGGCACACACAGCCACGTCTAGTCTCAGAGTCACACACACACACACACACACACACACACACACATAGCTGCATGCACACGTGTGCACTGCCTCCACCCCACCTGGCACAGGCATCTCTGGTGATATGACCAGGTCTTGCCTCCTCCCAGTGTGGAATAGATGTTTCTCTGGCTGCATTTCGATGGGTGCCCGGAAGCGCTCAGGCCTGGAAATGCCTGCATAAATCAATATTTGTTGCTGTTAATTATTAAAAACAGAGCTACACCGTGTCTGGAACACATATCTCTGGAGTTCCCGCTGGCTCCCCAGGCTCCAGCCTGACCCAGGGCCAGGTCTAGGGGAAAGGAAGGCGCACTGCCTTCCTTCCAGGAACCGTGGAGATGGAGGGTGGTGGACAGCTTCCAGCAGCTCCCTCAGGAAGCTGCGGAGATGGTGGGCACTGCGCTGGTGGGCAGCCCTGCCCCTGCAGGGTCTAGAGCAGCTGGTGTTGACTTGGCCCCAGCTCAGAAAGCAATTGCCACTTTCTCAGCATCTGTCCCCACTGTACAGTGGCAGACACAATGCAGGGAGGGTCAGCTGGTAGAGCCTGCAGGGGCCGTATATTTTACAGATGGGAAAACGGAAGCCTACAGAGGTGGCAGGGACTCAGTCAAGTTCACTCAGCAAGTTGTAGCAAGGCCAGAGCTAGGACTCACATGTCCTGAAGTCTGCCCCATTCTGTGGGGCCTGGGCTCCTCCCTAGGCACCGTGGTCGTCTCCAGGGTCAGGGGCAATTAGGATGGGGGAGGGGGAACAATTAGAGCCAGGCGTGGCACGGGGCCTGCTGAAGGCAGGGAATGGGCCACGCTGTCAGGCTGTCAGGCGTTAGGGAGCAGGAGAGGAGGAGGGAGGGGAGATAGATAGCCCCAGGCCTTTCCCTGGGTCCCTAGTTCTGCTTTTCCTGGCTGTGTGATCTTGAGCGTGCTAGGTCGCCTCTCGGAATCAGTTTTCCCTTCTGTAAAATTCTGTAAAATCGGGATGACGCTCTCGCTTCCTGCGTCGTGGGAGAGGATGCGACTTGCGCAGGGTCCAGCGGTTGAGTAGATGCTCAAGGAAAGCCGTCTCCAGGCAGCCGCGTCTTCCCGACGGACTTCACAGCCCATCCCCAGAATCCCGTCCTGGAGGCCCTGATGTGGGGTCCCTAAGGCCCGGGAAGACAGGGGGGCGGGGGGCGCGCCGGGGACAGCCTGGGGGAGCCCTGGCCCCGCGCCGCGGACGCCGGCGCCCCGCGGGGACGCGCACGCGCGGTGTCCCGGGCCGGGGGCGGGGCCGCCCGGGGGCGTGGCGTGCGGAGGCCCCGCCCCGGATCCCCGCGGCCCCGCCCCCGCCCCGCGCTGTACCTGGCGCCCCGCCCCCCACCCCCCGGGCCGGGAGCCGGAGCGCGGAGCCGAGCGTGGGGCTGTGGGGCCCGGGCCGGGGCGCGCGCGGGCCGGAGCCGTCGGAGCAGCCGAAGCGCCGCCGGGACCGGGCCGGGCCGGGCCGGGCCGGGCTCGGGATGGCGCAGCCGCGGCCCCTGGCGGCCGCCGGCCGCCCGCGGAGGGGCTCGCTGCCCGCCGGGGCCGCCTGGCAGGTGAGGACCCGGAGGGGGCGGCCTGGCCCCGCGGCTCCGCGGGAGCCGCCGGGGTGGGGTCCGCTCGACCTCCCCTGAGTCCGGCAGGCTCTGCCCCGGCCGGGGCGGGGGCGCGAGGGTCCGTCACAGAGTGTGCGTTAGCCTCTGGGGTGACACCGCCGCAGGGCGCACCCTGCCCCGGGGTCCCAGGCTCTGGGCGCTTCCTGCCCCTTTCCAAGAAGCAGAGCGACGGAGGTGCGCTGTGGCTCGGGACTGCCACGGCACCCTGCGTGCGCGTGTGTGTGCGCGGGAGCTGGCCTCCGGACCGTGTCGTCGGTCCCCTGTCCCCTCCGAGGTGGCCTCAGTGTCCCACCGTAACTTCGCATGGTGCTCCGGGCCGCTTGGCTCACAGCCGTCCATGTGTCAGGGCGTCTGCTGCTCCTGGGAGGCTGTGACTATGGGTGTAACTTGTTGCTGTGTGTGCACTCCGGGTGACAGCACCATGCATCAGTGTTTATGTGGCTGTGACTCCAGGCGCATGTTGTTCCTGGCCGTGTCCGGTTGCTCAGAGTGGGGTGCGCTCTGGGGGACATCAATGTGCCTCCATCACTCATGCTGGCACTGCGCTGGTATGGTGCCGAGGCTGCTGTGGTACAGGATGTTAGGTTGACAGGCATGTTTGTCTACCTGGGCTGCAGGTGTGCGTCTGTGGTTTGTGCTGTACCTGCTTGTGGGATTAATTGTCTTGTCCAAGCTCAGAAGTGTTAGGTGTGACCATAGGTGACCATGGGTCAGCGACTCCGATGGACTTCTGTGGTGCATTTCATGGGGTGGGTTTTGCCCCTGTGGTCAGGCCTCAGAATGTGTACATGGGTTTTTGTGTCTTGTGATCTTTGATAGAGCTCCATGTGTGTCTACATGTGTGTGAGTGTGTGTGTGTGAGAGAGAGAGAGGGATAAGGGTGGTGTGTACTCAAGCGGGTATGAGGGGTGTGTGAGGTTCAGACGTGTGCTCCTCATCCTTGGTGATTAGCCACTCCCACAGATGCTGCATGCTTCTTAAAACTCATTTAAAGTCTGTCACGTCTGTTACACAGGGTGCGTGACTCTGATGGGGAAGGAACGTGGGAGTGGGGCTCTGTAGCTAAGTTTCGTGAACATGCCTGCCTGTATCCGTGAGTGCATGTTATCGTGTCCCTCTGCACGCAGACGTGAGTGGTTTTGTGGTGTTCGTGTAGCTTTACATGCAATGATTGATGTACAGATCTGCGCAGGGGTGGGTTTGCATTCGTTTGTGTGGTTCCTGTGGTACATGGACCCGTGTGTGCGTGGGTGTGCTGTTGTGTAACTTGGGACACTGACATGTTTATTTGTGTGTTAGTACATAGCTCTGGGTCTAAGGATTGATGTGCACAGACCCCATGGGTTTGTGTGTGTTTGCTTTCTTTGATACAGCAAGACTGTTTAAATATTGGTGTGTAGGCCTGTGTGTGCTCAAGCAAGAGAGAAAGAGTATGTGTTTCCTGGTGCACAACCCCATAGCACATGTGTGTGGACTCAGGATCTGGGAGGCGTTGGGGGAGAGGCACCGTCCTGGAGACTCTGGGGGCTTCCCAGGCCCAGCCTCCAGCCCTGCCAGCCGTCAAGGATGCCGCCTTCCAGGAAGGCTGCAGGGAGTTGGCGCTGGAGAGGCAGAAGCTGCCAAAGTAGCTGGCAGATGCCCGATTAACCCTGCGTGTGCTCTGACTAGCCTCAGGAGAGGCTGTCTGGAGTGTGAGGGCTGGAGCGGTGAGTGTGGACTCACACACATATGTTGGACCAATAGGATATACCAGCATCTTTTCTCCCAATAGCACCCTGGGGTGCTTGAGATAGGTAGGGGGGACCCTCTTCCAGGAGAGGTGGGTGGAACCACAGACCCTTCTGAGGGGCCCACCTGGGCTCCTCTCTGGGGCTGGGACCTGGGGCTCTTCTGAGGGGTTCATGGGCTGATCCTGGCACTGCCAACATTGTGGTGACATGAAGGAGATGTGTCTCTCCCCCAAGGTCACACCCCTCTGTCTGAGGCACCAGCCTCCTCCTTTGGGTAAGGGGACTGAGTGGGGGTGGGCTGCCCCTAGTGGCCTATGCTTTGGGCTGATAGGTCCAAGGTATTTGGTCAGAACTGGGGGGACTGGGATGGCTGGGTTGGGTGCAGACTCCCTGGGGGCTTAGCAGGATCAGCTGGACCACCCCGAGGACTGACCTTCTCTCTCTCCCTTCTCTGCTGCAGAACACAGATCTGTTTGAGATGATTGAAAAGATGCAGGTGAGGCTGGCTCCTTAGCCATTCTGGGGAGGCGCAAAGGGGACGGGACTGTGGGTGGAGGGCTCTTGCCATATCTCCAACCCCACACATCTCTCAGGATGGTCCAGGAGCCCTTGGCAGACTGCGCAGGAAGGAGATAGTGGAAGGGTATTGTCCAGCGCCCCTAAGTGGGGATCACAGTAGGGGGCAGGGACTGGTAGTGCCCAACTCCCAGTCTGACCCAGGGGCCCAGGCCCCATTTGTGTCTCCCTAGCTCCCATCCCTGTGTAGATCCCCAGCATGGCTATGGTCCCTGCCTCGACCCACCCTCATATGTACACACCATTCCCAATTCCCCAAGAGGCATTATAGAGTCAGCAGGACCCTCATGTAGAGAGGGAGGAGGGACAGATGCCAGGGCACAGGGCAACCAGAGGCTGTGCTGCAGGTAGGGGGAAGTGTTAATGAGTGAGGCAGCCTGGGAGTGCAGCTCCCGCCCCCTCTGCCTGACTCCTGCCCTGGGCTTTCAGGCTCTTGTCTGTTTTTTTTTTTTGTGTGGGTATGTGTTGGGAGGTGGGCAGGGGGCTAGAACAACTTGAACAAACCTTAGGAGCTTTACCTGATATCATTTCACCCTCTACAACCTCTCCTGTCCCTTCCTGTTTCTTTGCCTCTCTTGCTTAGTCTTTCTGTCTCCACCTTTCCCCTCCTCCTCTCTCCTTCCCTCTCTCTCCCCTCTCTCCCTCTCCTTGTCTCTCCCCACCCCTCCTCTCTCAGCAACATGTATCTGTGTAGACGCAATAGCCTCCCTCCCCACATCCCCGCACTCACGCGCGGGCACGTGTATACCACCCCTGCCCCCACTCCCAGCAGCAGGCGCATAGAGCCCCCAATTCCCCACTGCTGCCACCCGCCTCCTGCAGCCCAGGTTACCAGCAGGACAGCCAGCCCTGCAGAGGGTCTGAATAACCAGGCACCCTGCCCTGGGAGTCCCCACATTGGTTGGCTTTCCTCTTCTACACAGGAAGAGCTATGAGCCCAGTGGGAGGTAGCACTGCTGCAGGCTTGGGAGGGGTGCAACGGGAGAGAGGGAGGGGTGCAACGGGAGTATTGGCCTCTCTTTTCAGGGAAGCAGGATGGATGAACAACGATGCTCCTTCCCACCACCCCTCAAAGTAGGTCTGATCCAGCACCGCCCCACCCTTCCTTTTGTGGGCTCCCTGAGCAGCCTCGCCAAAGGGCTTGGAGGGAGATGGGAGGAGGGCAGACATCCTCCCTTGGGTGCTGCTACAGCTGCCCACCCAAAGCAGCCAGCCCAGGAGAACCCATCACTCTTTCATGAGAGGTAGTCTAGGAGTTCTGAGGTATGGAGGACCCCTGTTCCAGCTCCTCCCCACCCTATCTTCACCCCTGAAAACTCACCCTGCTTCTCCAGGCCTTGCCATCCCTGGGTCGAAGCCCCAATACCTCACAAGACAGCCTGTGTGAAATGCAAGCCAGTTATGATGCACAGTTGTAGGAAGACTCAAACCCAGGACCTAGGAGTCTTATGCTCTTCTGTTCCCTGTAGCTCCTGTCTGGAAGGGGGAGGGGGAGGGGGAGGAGAGGAGACCTGGTTGCCCCTCAGCTCCCATGAGGAGACTGACAAGAGAAAGACTGAAGGAGATGCAAGGAGGCTCAAAACTTTCTTGGGGTGGGAGCTGCATAGCCCCTCCAGGTAGGCATAGGACTCTCTGGTTGATGATTTGGGACCCCGGCCATCCCAGAAGACTGGTGGCTGGGCCTGGAGGAATGGGCCCAGGGCTGCAGGGGTAAGGATTAAAGAGGGTTCATGGGCATAAGCCTGATGCTTCATCCAGGGCAGAGGTTTTCAAAATGTGGTCAGCCCCATCAGCACCACCTGAGAGCTTGTGAGAATGTAAATGCTCAGGCCCATCCAGACCCAGGGCATCAGAAACTCGGGGGTGGAGTGCAGCCATCTGTGTTTAATGAGCCCTCCAGGCTGTTCTGAGAACCACTGGTCCAGAGGTTCCTTCTGGGGAGGCAGTGGGCCTCCTGAGATGAGACCCAGAAGAGGCTGCCAGCCCTCAGTCCCCATCTCATGGGGTCACCCCACGGCAAGCCCTTCCCCTCCCGTAAGATGGGGAGATGAGGACCCAGCCCTCTCTATGTTCTCAGCCCTGATGGCTGGCCAAACAAAGGAGCATTCTGGGGAGGCTGGAAGTCAAGGGTGCGGGCCCCGTCCCAGATGGGCCTCCCCCTGCTTGTGTTTTGCAGACGGAGGAAGACTACATTCCCTACCCAAGCGTGCACGAGGTAACCATCCGGAACTCCTGCCCCCCACCCCAAGCCTATCCCCACGCCAAGCACTGGAGGCTCTCACACAAGGAGTTCAGGATGCCCTGGTCTTCCTCCTGGTCAGGAGCCTGACCATAATGGGGGCTAGAGACTCAGTTTAAGGGTTCAAGACCTCAGAGTGCATTTGAACCCAAGGCCTCCAAGCCAAATATTTCAGCCTCTCTGCCAAGCTCATGCTCCCAGCTTTACCTGCCCCCATCTCCATCATTTGAGAATCAGACTTGGGGCTCCAGGTGGTCTGCGACCCATGTAGTACCCCTTAGTTGGGGAGGCGTCCTGGGGCCCCTGGTGGGTTGCAGTGTGAGTCGCTCTCATCTGAGTCCCCCTTTAGGTCCTGGGGCGAGAGGGGCCCTTTCCCCTCATTCTGCTGCCCCAGTTCGGGGGCTACTGGATTGAAGGCACCAACCACGAAATCACCAGCATCCCAGAGACAGAGCCACTGCAGTCGCCCACGACCAAGGTGAAGCTTGAGTGCAACCCCACAGCCCGCATCTACCGGAAGCACTTTCTCGGCAAGGTGGGTGGCCCTCTGGGGTTGGAGGGCTGGGCCTGGGAGGAAGCAGGAGCTTTGGGCTGGGGCTGGGTGAGTCCTAGAGCCCCGAGTCTCAGGGAGCATAGTGTAGTGGGTTCACTCATTCATTCAGTAACCACTCATTGCAGAAGGCAGTATTATGCCTGATGGTTAACAGCAAAGACACTACCAGGGTTTGAATCCTGGCTCTGCCACTTACTGCATGGGACACTGGGCAGGTCACTTACCCTCCCTGTGCCTCTGTTTCCTCAACTGTAAAAACAGAGATGATGATGATACCCACCCCATGAGGCTGTTATGAGCCTTTAATGACAGGATGCTTGTAAAGTGTGAAGAGTGGCGTCTAGCATAGAGTAAGGCTCAGTCAGGGTTAGCAAATAATGAGCACCAGCTGTGTGCCTGGCTCTGCTCAAGATACCAGGTATATAGCAGTAAACAAATCATACCCAGGCCCTGCCCTCAGGCAGCTTGTGGGGCCTGGGAAGACACAGTAATGTCATGGCATGACCTGGATTGATGCAACTGCTACTCCACCACCAGCCCCAGAGCTGGGACCCTGCCCGGTCACTACTTGTCAGAGTGTCACCCAGCAGTTTTCCAGGCAAGAGTTATTGGGCAAGGTTGTGGGAGCTGGAGAGGAGGTCTCAAGCTGAGGCCCTGCATGTGTCAGGTCCCACACCAGGTGCTGTCTCTGTGTCAGTGTACTCTACGGTGGCAGGGGGTAGCGTGGCCCCAGTGGGTAGAGTCATGTTCTTGATTCACCTGGGTGCCAATCTTGGCTCTTCTATTTACTGATAACCTCGGGCCAGTTATTTAACCTTCCCGAGCCTGTTTCCTCATCTATAAAAATGGGGATAATAAAAATACATCAAAGCATAGAGAACCATTAAAGCAGAGAGCGCCTGGCCCATAGTAAGTACTCAATAAACCGTAAGTTTTATTAGTACAGCTTCATAATTACTCTGTGAGATCAGGATTGTCCTAGCTTTTCAGAAGAGGAACCTGAGGCTCAAGAAGTGAAGTGACTTGGTCAAGGTCACGTAATTACTGAGCTAGAAACTGGACCTAGCTCTGGCTGACCTTCCATTAAGACACACTGTGGGAATAAACAATCATATTGTGCTATAATTATGTAATGCGATAAATGTCACCACAGTGGCAGTCACATATATTACAATATATGGACGTATCAAAGTAACCTTTGTACACCTAAAGTTTATACGATGTCATATGTCAACTATATTAATACAAAGACAAGCCGTGGGAAGAGTCGTGTTCCTAGGTGTGTTGGCATGTGTATTGGGAAGGTGTGTTGGGAATTGGGGAACTATATGACCTCAGTCTGAGCCCAAGGCATTGACCTGACCCTGGGGGTATTGGTGCTAAGGCTGGAAGTGGAAAGGGGTGGACTACATTGTTACTGAGACTAAACCGGCAGGCCCAGGTTCAGGAGCCATTGCTTGGGGACAAACCCAGAACAGGGCATTAGATTCTACCTCCAGGCTGAGCCCTGTGGGTGGAGAGAGACCTGCATCCTGGCACCCACTGTCCAGAGTGCGATGTGGGGGACTGTGTGGGCCTAGCACATAGTTGGTACTCGGAAAAGTTTGCTGAGGAGTAATGAGTGACAGAATGAAGGCGGCACCTTGACCACCAAAGGACCCAAAGAGGTACAGGTTGGGGGAGTCAGAAGAGGCATGATGACCAGGGTCAGGTTGGCAGCACAGAGAGGAGGGGCCCCATGGACTGGCAGAGCCAGGGCCATCTCCCAACTCCAGGTGGGGTGATGTGGGAAGCACAGGGGCCTGTTCAGGCAGAGGGAGGAGGTTAGGGTGACTTTGGCATGGACTCCTTGGGACCCTGAGCCCACTCTCCCACTGTTCCTTAGACTCCTCTGGGCTTGGCCAGAGGGGTCCTGGGAAACTCCCCACCCTGAAGACTTTAGTGCAGCTCTCCTGGCCGGGTGGCTGCCATTCCCTCTCTACAGATGGTGCCACGCTTTTAGAGGTTTCTGTCCCTCTGTACCCAGGCAGTACAGATGGGGACTCTACCACAGGTGCCTTCACACTGTCCCTGAGCTGCAGATTTGTGGGGGCACATCCCCTGGCCTCTGCCTCTATCGGCTGCCCTCTGAGCACAGGTGTTCATGTTTAAACAGGACTGACTTCCAGAATGACTCCTGGGGTGGGTGTGGCTGCAGAGCCGGCTCCACTCCCAGGGCTGGCACTGGCAGGGGGAGCCCAGGGCCAGGCTGGGGTGTACTGTCCTAGCATTTGTGGCCCTTGGCTTTGTGGCTTTCCTGCCTGGAGGTGTGAACCCTGGGTTCCTCTCTGGGGGTCCCTACCGCAGTTTCCTCTTGTGTCCTCTGGGGTATTCCTTCCCACCCTATGCTTCTCCCAATGAGGTAGGAGGGTGGGAACCTGCCCGGTCAGCCACCCAGTATGTTCATGACATGTTTCATTTCCTGTTTCTCACGGGCCCTGACTTCAGAAGCCAAAGGTTGAGCAATCAGTTGGCATATTTTTATTGAGTCCCTACTGTGTGCCCAGCCCTGAGAAGGGCAGCGCTAGGAGACAAGTATGGAGATCCAAATGTGATCCTGACTTTGACGAGGACACAGAGAGCCCGGGTTTCTATAAACATTCACTGAATACCTACTCTGTGCCAAGCACTTTATCCCATCAGTCCCTGCCACCATCCCACAAAGTAAGTGACCTCACTTCTGTTTTATAGACTAGGAAACTGAGGCACAGAGAGGTGATGTGGCCTTCTCAGGCTACTCGGCGGGCAAATCCCAGCGGGATTTGAATGTGGGTCTGTCTGGTGCAGCGTCTGCTATTAGCTGTGACACCTTCTGCTTGGAGAGGGACCCCCATCAGGGAATGAGTTGGCTTTCTGGTCTGGTTCCAGAAGCCACAAGCTCAGTCTCACCCACTACTTTGGCCCGCCTCCCACAGGAGCATTTCAATTACTACTCACTGGACACTGCCCTGGGCCACCTTGTCTTCTCACTCAAGTATGATGTCATCGGGGACCAGGAGCACCTACGGCTGCTGCTCAGGTGAGGGTGGGGTGATGGACCCTGGGACAGCAGGTTGCGCTGAGGTCTTATAATCTGAGAACCCACCTCATTTTACCCACTCTCCTCATCGAGGCCCAGAGAGGGACAGGGATTTGCCTGAGGTTGCACAACGCATTAGTGCCTGAGTCAGGTTTGGCCCCTGTCATCACCTCCGGTCCTCCCTGGGATCTTACTTTGTGTGGAAGGTTGCCCATCTCCCTTTTCCATGGCCTAGCCCCCCTCACCGTTGACTTTTTCTTCCTAGGACCAAGTGCCGGACGTACCACGATGTCATCCCCATCTCCTGCCTCACCGAGTTCCCCAACGTGGTCCAGATGGCAAAGGTGAGGCCTCTACTTCTTCCTGCTGGGCCCCCTTGGGCACCCCAGGTGGACACACGGCCAGGCTGCAGCTTCGGCCTTGGCACACCTATGTCTATAGCTCCAGGTCCTATCCCTGCATGCTGCAGCCCTGTCTCTGAGGTCCTGCCTCTCATGTGTTCCCATGACATCCACACTCTGCCTTGTGTTCTGGTACCCTGTCCCCAATCTGTGTGCTTTTGGCCCTCTTTAGAGTACCTTTGGTACTTCAGTTCTCTGTACCCCATTCTGAGCAAGAGTGAGCCCACAGTCCTGCGTCAGTCTTGGTTGTTCCCTCTCCCTTCTGCTGCTGTCCTGCAGACCTTGGCCTGGGAGGCCCAGAAGCCCCACCCCCTCCTCCCAGCCCTACCCTTAGATGCTCCCTTATCTCCTCCTGCAGCTGGTATGTGAAGATGTGAATGTGGATCGATTCTATCCTGTGCTCTACCCCAAGGTATGGCTGATCTGGGCCCTGCTCACTGGGGGTGGGTAGGTAACTAGGGGACCGAGCATTTACTGGGCAGCTGCTGTGTGCAGAGTATTTTTCCTAAGTTCTCTCATTTAATCCTCACAACAATCCTGCAAAAGTCTACAGTTTTTGCAGAAGAGAAACTAGAGGCCCAGAAAGTTTCTGTGTCTTATTCAGGGACGCATAACAGATAATCATGGCCTACATTTAAACCTAGTTTTGTCTGCGTTGGAGAAATGATTTACTTACCGCTGAAAACTCTTGGTGTCGTTTGGGAACCCTCCCAAGGGCAATCTGTACCCCTGGGCCAGGGAACTCCGCTGGACTTACCTTCTGACCCCAGAGGGGATCTGATGAGAGAGTAGCACAGACACCTCCACACATGCTGCCCCACAGAGAGCAGCTGCATTCCCAGTGCTGAGTGCTGAGTGCTGGGTTTGTGGCTCTGTTACCATGTGGGAAAAGTGGCAGGGACTTTAGTCTTTAATGAGCCAGGGAGGCTTCCTGAAAGAGGTGGGCCTTGAAAGACATATAAACCCTTGTAGCTCTGACTGAAATCTAGAGCAAGATGCAGTCCCTGAGGGGTGGTGTGGTCCAGGAAAGGTCCCCAAGGGAAGGGGCCTCGGAAATTAGATCCCATCTCTGTTACAGAAGAGGAAAGCAAGACACAAGGTGAGGAGGGGACCTTGCTCAAGGTCCCACAGCAAATTGGTGGGACTTGGCCTGTTGCCGAATGCTGAGGTGAGTTTACTGAGGAGCCGAGGAGGGAGCTGGGTGATACAGAGCAGAGATGGAGTAGGGGCTCATGGGCAAAACTCAGGTTGCAGTTCTGAGCTTTGGAATTTAACAGACTTGAGTTCAGGTCCCAGCTCGGCCACTTGCAAGCTGTTGACCTTAGTCAAGTTACATAAGCTCCAAACCTCGGTTTTTCTTCATCTATAAAACGTGGACAGCAGAAGTGTCTCCGCTGCAGGCTTGTTCTGAGGATTAAATGAGATGATGCATGTGGAGTGCCAGGCATAGTGCTTGGCGCACAACAAGGGCAATAAATGACAACTGGAAAAAGTAGTCTGTTTCACCCCTTGTCCTCTCCCCCCAGGCTTCCCGGCTCATCGTCACCTTTGACGAGCATGTTATCAGCAATAACTTCAAGTTTGGAGTCATTTATCAGAAGCTTGGGCAGGTGTGCTCACCTCCTCTTTCCTGCTCCCCCACCCACCTGATGGGGTATCTGGGACCTCCCCAGGGGACTCAGTTTCCCAGGAGGTCAGGGGCTGCCAGGGGTCCTCCTTCCAGCCTTTTCTGGGGTGGGGGGAATGGGCTGCTCAGGAGCTCCAGTTCCATGACCTATGCTCTCTGTGTGTCCCCAGACCTCTGAGGAGGAACTCTTCAGCACCAATGAGGAAAGCCCCGCCTTCGTGGAGTTCCTCGAGTTTCTTGGCCAGAAGGTCAAACTGCAGGACTTTAAGGGGTGAGCGTTAGGGTGGGATAAGCAGAGTACAGTGTGACCCACATCTTTGGGCAGGGAGGGAGCCCCTGTCCTGGCCCCATGGAGGCCTGGCCAGGGCTGGAGACTGAGCCGTGGCCTGGGGGGCCTGGGGCAGGTTCCGAGGAGGCCTGGACGTGACCCACGGGCAGACGGGGACCGAGTCTGTGTACTGCAACTTCCGCAACAAGGAGATCATGTTTCACGTGTCCACCAAGCTGCCCTACACAGAAGGGGACACCCAGCAGGTAGCCTGGGCACCCACCCACCTGCTTCCACCCGTCTTCCTGTCCCCTCTACCTGTCCAGTGTCTACCACACCAGGCTCAGTGGGCCCTCAGATATAGAAAATGGAAGTGATCCAGTCCCCCCACTTGTGGGCTCTATTTGGGGTGGGGGAGACCAGCCATTACAATACTGTGAAAGCCTCAGTTTCCACATCTGTGAAATGGGGGTAATAATGGCACCTACCTCATAGGTGAACATTAATGAGGGATGTATATACAGTGGTTAGAAGAGTATCTGGTACTCGCACAAGCTCAACAAGTATTAGCATTTTTACAGGGAGTAAAGGGCATTGTGGGGTCACATGGGTGGGGGGAACTTGGACTTGGCAGAGGTAGGAGTCAGGAAAAGCTTTCACAATAAAGTGCCTCTTAGGCTGCAAAGGAGCTGGGTGAAATGGGGGGGAGTGTTCCAGGTAGAGAGACCGGCTTCTACAAAGGCCTGGACGTTAGGAAGTGTAGGACATGTTCTGTAGGCTGAACTCAGAAATGTGTGACCTTGTCCTAAGCTTCCTGCAGGACCGTCTATCTTACCCCATACTCCCACCCTGGCAGGCTAAAACGGTAGTGTGAGAAAAATGGAAATATTTGTTCCTTTTTAGAGTCATTTTATTTTCTTTTAATAAGTTTCTCTGTTCATTTTAGCAACATGAATACATGTTCTGGGTATTTAGACAGGAAAAGGGCTGAGGGGTAAGGCCTGGGGGCCAGGAGCCCTGGGTTCAAGTCCCCACACTCACTGTAGGGCCTTGCAAGTCACTCCTCTCTCAGCCTCGGTTTCCTCATCTGTCACATGATTCCAAGAAAATGAAAATAATTTAAATACAAGTTTCTCAGCACATTTTTTTGGGGGAAGCAAAGCCTTAGACATGCCCTCTGTCTACCCCAGACCCTTCCACACCCCTGTGGCCCCCTCCCCTGCCCCCAGCAGCCCCTCTCTTGCCAAGTCGTGAAGGCCTGTGGCCCTGTGCTCAGTTGCAGCGAAAGCGACACATCGGGAACGACATCGTCGCCGTGGTTTTCCAGGACGAGAACACGCCCTTTGTACCCGACATGATTGCCTCCAACTTCCTGCATGCTTACGTGGTGGTGCAGGCCGAGGGCGGGGGCCCCGACGGCCCGCTCTACAAGGTGGGTGATCTCAGAGCTTCCCAGGGCTTAGCCCCACCTCACTCACCATGACACCTCTCAGGGCACCTCCTTGGAGCTCCCTGAGCCTCAGTTTCCCCACCTGTAGGGGGCCTGTCCTGAGCACCCTAAACTCCCTCTCACTCAAACGATGGATTCTGTCCTCTCTATGCCCCAAAGTTAGCCACCTCCTCATTAACCATCTCTGATGACTTCTGAGATCCTATACTCCCTTCCCAGCACTCCAATTCCGGGCCAAGGGTGGAGGAGCTGAAATCCTGGGGGTCAGTCACCAAATCTGGAGTCACTTAACCTCCTTGACCAAGGGGCAGGCCCTGTGCCCACCAGCATGGGGCAAGACAGGGAGGTGAATTAGGGATGTCTGGCTGGTATGGGGCCTCCATGGGGACTGCTGCTCTTCCTTCCAGGTCTCTGTCACTGCCAGAGATGACGTGCCCTTCTTTGGGCCCCCGCTTCCGGACCCTGCTGTGTTCAGGAAGGTGAGGGGCAGGACTAAGTAGATGGGGGCTGAGGGGGGACACACCGTTTGCCATACTAGGTCCCAAGCCCCACTGTATGCCAGGGCAGCTGGGCTTTCCTAACTGCACCTGGGGCCTGGCTTTTCTCTTCATCATGATAAAAACTGTGACCTTTATTTACAAAGTCACAGAATAAACTCATTGTTTTATACTTTTCCTAGCGGGCTCTTGTGGATTTCCCTTTTTTCTATTATCTTTTTGACAATTCCTTCCACTAAATGTTAGGGGGTCCACACTTCTCTCTCACCTCTCAGAAGCCACATTTGGAGGCTTGGCTTCAGCACCTCCCCCCCCAGACTGAGGCAGTAGGAAACTCGGACTCAGCCTCTTACATCTGTGGCGTTTGCTCTCCAGAGTGGGGGGCACCCATGAAGGGCATAGGGGCCCCTCATGGTTGCCTGGGCTGGGGAGCTGGGCCCCAAGGAGGTGCCTGGGAGCACAGAGGGCAACCTATGCCTCCCGCCCCCCCGCCTGCCCCCGCACACTGGGGCCCAGCCGCTTGTCTCTCTGTTTGCCTGAGCCCCCTTTCTCCTCTCCTCCACCCTGGGGGCTCCCAGGGGCCCGAGTTCCAGGAATTTCTGCTGACAAAGCTGATCAATGCTGAATACGCCTGCTACAAGGCAGAGAAGTTTGCCAAACTGGAGGTGAGGATGGGCTGTTGGGGCTGAGCCCCTCCCGCCAACTTAGACTTTCGGCCCCGCCCTGGGGGCGAGAAAAGCCTGCTCAGACCTTGGCTTTAGGGGGGGCCGCTAGGGGAAGTGCCGAATGACGGAGGGGTAGGGCTAGGGTCCAGGGAGAGGACGGAAGGCATTTCTAGGGATGTGGGGGGGGGCCGGGAGGGGCTCGAGGTGGGCAGGCTGGCACAGAGGCCTCCGGGGGCGGGGAAACGGGGGGGGGGTGCGGGGCGGGCAGGACACGAGGCGAGACTCCGGAGGGGCCCGAAGGAAGCCCGCGCAGGTTCGCGGGGCCCAGGCCCGCCGCCCACTCCCTCAGAGAAGGTGGCGGGGGTGGGGACTGCGGGACGAAGGGCTGACGCCGGGATCTCCCCGGGGCCGGCCCGGGGCCCACAGGAGCGGACACGGGCCGCCCTCCTGGAGACGCTCTATGAGGAGCTGCACATCCACAGTCAGTCCATGATGGGCCTGGGCGGCGACGAGGACAAGATGGAGAACGGCGGCGGCGGCGGTGGCTTCTTCGAGTCTTTCAAGGTGAAGGGTCGGGTCCCCCCGGGTGCAGAGGGGCGAGGGCCTGGCTGGAGCCGAGACGGGGTGCGGCTGGGAACGAGGCGTGGGGGCGTGGCCGGGGCGTGACCGGAGGGGCGTGGCCGGGGCGTGGGGGCGGAGTCAGTGGGGGCGTGGCCGGGCGTGGGGCACGGCTGGGGAGGGTTTGTGTTGGGGGCAGAGTCGGGTGGGGGCGTGGCTGGGGCGGGCTTGCGTTTGGGCGGAGTCAGTGGGGGCGTGGCCGGGCGTGGGGCATGGCTGGGGAGGGTTTGTGTTGGGGGCGGAGTCTTGCGGGGGCGTGGCCGGGGCGGGCTCTTGTTGGGGGGTAGGGTGGGGGCGTGGCTCGGGGTGGACCTAGGCTCTAGGGTGGGCTTGTATTGGAGGTGCCGTCTGGACCTGGGGGTAAGCTTGCAGTTGGGAGTGTAAGGCGGGGCTCTGGCTGGGGAGGAGTTAATGGTTGGGGGCGGGGCCTAGGCTTGGGGGCGGAGTCTGCCCGAGAGTTCTGCTGAAGGTGGAACCCTCTGAGTGGCAACAAGGTGGTCCCGAGGGTGGTGGCTGCCAGGTCAGCAGGTGGAGAAGAGAGGAGGAGGCCTCTTCCCTGACGGAGGTAAAGAAACAGGTCCTGGAAGGGGTGTGTGAACCAAGTGAGACCTGGCCTGTATGACCTTCCGTCAGTTTGACCTAGCCTGGCTGTCTCTGCTTTCGCTCAGTGTTAACAGTAGAGACGCCCTGGGCTCACATCCCAGCTCTGTCACCAACTTGATCCTCGGACCTCAGTTTATCTGTCAGGGTAATGGCAACTTCTGTCATTGTTGGGGATTATTTGTAAAGCAGATTTATTTTTCCTCAGGTAGGGCCTGGGGTCCCCCAGGCTGCTAGGTCCCCGAGCAGTGGCTTCTTTGCCTCTGTGTCCTCTGCCCACAAGAGGAGGACCGCCCATCCTCCAGGGGCCCAGCCAGGCTGGTTGGTCTCCACCCTCACCCTGGGCAAACCACAAAGCTGGAGATGTGTGTTCACATAAGGGGATTAGCCCAGCTGCTCAGGCCTGCCCTGGACTGAGGCCAACAGGCCGTCTTTGAGAAAGGGGCCCGAGGAGGCAGGAGTGGGTGGGGTGAGCCTGGGTCTGGGGCGGCTTCTCTGAGGGAGGGCTCCAGTGGTACCACATCTGGTGGGCACTGGACGGCGGACCTGGGTTAGGTTACAGAATTTCTTGGAGGCAGCAGAGCCCACAGTTAAGGGTTTGGGTTTGGCGTGTGGGTTCCAGACTCACCTCTGCTTCCGCACGTGTAAAATGGGCGTGGCCAACCTCACAGGGAGAAATCAACCGGAGAGCTAATGTACAGTAGCTGGCCCCTAGGAAGCTTTCGGCATAGGCTGGCTGAAAAAAGCAAGGGAGGGAAGAAAAGGAAGAAAAAAGCTTTAAGAAAGCTTCCTAAAAGGAAGAAACCGAAGGTTCTGAGGGCTGTCTGTGCACGCTTTTGGCCATGACCCAGGATTTTGTGCATTCCTCACAAAAATCACACGAGAGGCTCAGAGCCTCAGAGGGGTGAAGTGGCTTGCCCAAGGTCACCTAGCAAGTTGGTTGGTAGCAGAGCCAAGGCCCAAACTACCCTTGGCACCATGTGGACCTGACTCATGGAATGGACATGCAGAGTGGCATGGGTGGGAAGTGACCAGAGGCCTGGGCTCCTAGGTTTCCCCAAGGTGAGAGGCTCATGAAGCCTGTGCCTCCTCTACCCCATCCCCACCTTCGCAGAGGGTCATCCGGAGCCGCAGCCAATCCATGGATGCCATGGGACTAAGCAACAAGAAGCCCAACACCGTGTCCACTAGCCACAGTGGGAGCTTTACACCCAACAACCCTGACCTGGCCAAGGCTGCTGGAATAGTGAGTGCCCTCCCCCGGGGGCCCTCAGCTCTCCCCTGCCTGCGAGGCCTGGCCCCACCTGCCCCCATTGCCATACTGTCTAAGGGTGACCCATCCTGGGCTCTAGACTCAGTCTAGCCACTGCTCCCCATAAGGGTCAAGTGCCCAGGCCATGACACTAGAATGCCGAGAGCCTCCTTCCCAGCTCTCTCCCCTCCCCAGCTCCTGGCCCCTTATTCCTGTGGGGCAGCCTCTGTATCACATTCCTTACTGAGCATCTACTCTCTATCTTGTGCTGGGAATTGGGCTGCTTTGTGGGCACCTACTGTCAAGCCTTTAGTTTCTGGGAGCACCTACTGTGTGTCAGGCTGTGGGCACGCACTGTGTATCAGGACCTGGATTTCCGTGTGAATACCTGCTGTGTGCCTGGCTCTGAGATGTTGATGGGGACCTACTGTGTGTCAGGACCTGGGTTGTTGTATGGACATGCACTCTTTGAGCATCTACTGTGGGCCTGGCCCTGAGTTTTTGTGAGCATCTGCTGTGTGTCAGGTCTTGGGCTGCTGTGTGGGCCTAAACTCTGCAAGCACTTACTGTGTGCCTAGCCCTGGGCTGCTGTGTGAGAACCTTCTACATGTCAGGAAATTGACTGCTGAATGAGCGCATGATGTGTGTGAAGCCTGGATATCTGTGAATACTCATTCTGTCAGGAAATGAGCTGTTGTGTGAGTCTATAATGTGAACGTCTACCTCTGTGTGTCAGGCCCTGGGCTGTTATGTGAGCACCTACTGTGTGCCAGGGCCTCTGTGATTGTGACTACCTGTTGTGTGTCAGGAGTTGGGCTTCTGTGGGAGCATCTCCTGAGTGAGCACCTACTGTGTGATTACTAACTGTTTGCCAGGCTCTGTGGGATTCTGCTACTAATACACAGAGAGTGTGTGGTCACACAGGGTGGGCATGGCCTTGAATTGAGGGCCTATGTGCTTTCTGCCACCTAGTGCCAACCTCAGGCACTGCACCCAATGCTCTGTTCCCGCTTCCCCATCCATCCTTCCTTATCCCTCCCTCCTGCCCTCTCTTCCTGCATCAATCATTTATTGACTGCTGCATGCCAATCATTTATTGACTGTGCTCAGTGCTGTGAGGCTGTGTCACTTGTGGCAGGAGGGATACACCCCCCACCACCACCGACCCCCAATTTCTGCCCTGTGATCTGGCCTGGCCAGGGAAGGAAGGCAGGTCCTTTGCTGTCCAGCAGTCACCAAGACCACTGTCATTGGAGAAGCAGGCCCACCCTCCCCCACAACCCAGATTTACAAGCCACTCCCCTCCTTGCCTGGAGTGGCCCAGCCTCCTGTGGGTGGCTGTGGAGGGCCCCTGGGACAGGGCCCAGCCAGCAGCATCCACCTTGGCAGTAACCAGACCCATTTCTGTTTTGTTTTTGCACAATGCTCCCCTCTTTTCACATTGCTTCCTTTTCCCTTTACTCTCTCCTCTTTTCTTGCTTTTCCTTCTCTTTATCTCCCCCCGCTCCTGATCCCCTCGGCCCCTCTCCACCTTCTTACACATATATATTCTTTCCTCTGGCACCTGTTTTTACTTTCTCTCCTCCTCCTCCTTCCCGCTATTCTCTCCTGCGCTGCTTCCTTTCTTCCTCCCCTTCCCTTTCTATTTCTGCATGTGCCTCATCCGCCGGACCTATCACTGTGTCTGTCGGTCTGTATTTCACTCTGTGCCCCTCTTGTGTGCCCTCACTCGCGTCCCTGTCTCTGTGTAACCATCTATTTGTCAATCTCTCTGTCTTCTGTCCTCTCCTTCTCTCCTCCCACCTCTTCTCTTCTTCCCTTTCTCGGCCTTGTCTTTCTCTCTTCCAAACCCCTGCCCCACTCTCTTCTTTATTTCTCTCTGTCTTTCCCTCCTTTCCCCATCTCACCTCTCTGTCTCCCCTTCCCGCCATCTCTCTCTCTCTCTGACCCTCTCTGTGTCTGTCTGTCCTTTGCTGCTTGCCAGTCATTGCTTATTCCTGGGAAAAGTTCGAGTAGATTTGGACGCCGGGGCAGTGCCATAGGCATAGGAACCGTGGAAGAGGTTGTCACCCGCGGGCGCACCGGCTCTGGAGGCTGCCTGCACGCGCTGTTCTCTGCTCGCTCTCAGGACGGAGGCCATATTGGGGACGTTGCCCCCCCTTTCCCCAGGCCAGGGTGCAGGACAGAGTGCCAGCAGCTCCAATGGCACTCAGCACCTGCTTGGGGGCCTGGTAACCGTGCTGGAGCCTCTGCCCCCCTGCCAGGGGCTTCTGGCCCTGCCCTGGCCCCTGGGACCCTGGCCCAGTCCCTGCCAGGACCTGGTACCCAAAGACCCTATGCCCAGCTGCACGTCCCCCAATATCGCTGGTTCTGCATGAAGCATCATCCCTCTCCTCTGCCCTGACCCCCCTCCCCACCATGAACTGGCCTGGGGGTTCCTGCCCATCCATCCCTCCCTGGGGCCCACCTTCCCGACCCCCCAGAGAAGTTGGGGGCATGCTTCTGGTGCCTGGGGAATCCTACCCTAGTGTATGTGGAAACTGGGGTGGGGGGCATCTGTGATGCTGGCTCAGGACCTCCTGCAGCCAGTATGGAGATTCTGCAGTAGGGCAGGGCTGGCCTGGGGATGGGGTTCGGGTCGCTATAACGGCTCGCTCCCCACTGTCCTTAGGCTGCGGGTCCCATGAAGCCCTGGAGGGCAGAGAGGGAGCAGCCATTCCGAGGACTCGGCCTCCCCATCTCAGCCCAGAGTGGCCCGGGACCCCTCAGGCCCAGCCCTGTCTCACGATCTCGGGCAGGGTGGGGGGCCCTTGCCTTCATGGGGCTGTTTCTCTCTCTGTAAACTGCCTCTGGAGATGAACGTTTTCTTTCATTCTTTCTTGCTCATTGCCTCTGCTTCGGGGCCTGGGGCAGCAGGGCCCACGGTAGCATGTGGGGGGCACCGGGGCTCCCGGGCAGGTGGGCACTGAGTTGGGGCCTCTCCCTGCAGTCCCTGATTGTCCCCGGGAAGAGCCCCACGAGGAAGAAGTCGGGCCCTTTTGGCTCACGCCGCAGCAGTGCCATCGGCATCGAGAACATACAGGAGGTGCAGGAGAAAAGGTGGGTGAAGCTGGGTCTGTGTCCCCTCTGACTCCCTCCCTGACCCCCATTCAGCGGCAAGGCAAAACAGGTGGGAGGGAGTGCCCACCTTTCTGCCTCTCTGTCCCCCCCAGCGACAGCTGTATGATCAAGTCCCTGCTGTGCACCAGGCACCAGGCCCCGCGACAACTCTCACAAACCGTTTTCATGTACTCAGCAGTTCTGCTGGCTCCCTGGGCCTCACACCTGGCTTCTCAGGGTGCTATAGGTCAGAGGACCCAAGTCACACAGTGGTGAAGAGCAGAGCTGGGATTTCTGGGCTGGTTCGTGGGGGTCTGGGGGGGCATCCGTGAGAGCAGGGGTGGACAGCACACCGTGTTAACAGCAGGGCAGCCCCTGGGAAGTAGAAGGTAGTTTCTGAGCGTGAATCCTGTCTTTACCAACATGGGGGCTGTGTGACCTTGGAAAAGTCACCATACGTCTCTGAGCCTCACTGTGCCAATCTGAAAAACGAGGATGAGAGCATACCACCAGCAAGGGCGTGCTGTGGGGTGCACTACAGTGCGTGTGAAGCAGGGTGGTGGGCACACTGGGACTTGGAGTGGTGCCAGCACTGTCCTCATGGCCCAGAATCCCATGAACCCTGGGTTCAGGTCTTGGTCTTGCCACATCCTGGCCGTTCATCCCTGAGCAGGTTCCTTCCCATCTCTGGACTCCAGTTTCCTGATACATAATGGGGCCAGTTATACCTGCTTCCATGGAGAGGAGGACTTGGGGGTGTCCTGTCTTACGTAGATGCCCCACACTGCCCATGCAGGCCTGGCCGGGGAACTGCAGGGACTGTCCTGGGGTTGGCCGCTGAGGACATAGTACTGAGTACGAGGCAGGATGTGCCCACGACCTCCTGTCCCCACCTGGGCCTCATTCTGCCCTTGATGCCAGGCATGGTGCTGAATCCACCTGGTACTCCCATGTGCCCCGCAGGGAGAGTCCTCCGGCCGGCCAGAAGACCCCAGACAGCGGACACGTCTCACAGGAGCCCAAGTCGGAGAACTCCTCTACTCAGAGCTCCCCAGAGATGCCCACGACCAAGAACAGGTTGGAGCTCGGAGCACACTGGGCTGGGATCTCGGTGGTTCTGGGCTCGTCTTTTCCATCCTGCCGGGGCCTGGGGCTGCCGACAGTATTGGCACTGCCATGCCAGGGCATTGGGGCGGCCTGGGCACTCTCTCAGGTCCTCCTTTGACACACACCTGCTGCCACGCTCTGGAATACGGTGGTGACCTGGGCATACATGGCCCCTGCCTCATGGAGTGACAGCACAGTGTGGCATAACCTAACAGGCCATTTCTAGATAGTGATAGTTGGAGGAAAACAAAGGGGGGATGTGATGGAGAATGCCTGGGTGCTCAGGGATGGCATCAACAAAGGGGTGAGGTTTGAATTGAGGAGTCAGCCCTGCAGGACTGGCACGGCAGAGGGAAGAGAGTTCCCCATATGAAGCATTGCTAGTTCAAAGGCCCTGGGGCATGCTGGAAGGATAGAAGGAAGGGTAGTACATTGGAGCCGAGTGAGGGGCCAGGCCCACGTGGAGAGGCTAGGGCAGGGACAGGAACGGAAGCAGGCAGGCCAGCAAACAGGCTGCTCTTCCATCCAGCGTTTGTTGGCGGAGCCCCCTCTATGCTGGCTCTGGGGGGGAGGGGGCGGCGAGAGGACTAAGCCCAGGCTGAGGAGTCAGGCAAGTGAACAGAGAAGCAGGAAAGGGTGACAGGGATGTGAGAGACCAGGCATGCAGGACCCAGAGCGGGGAGGTCACCTAGCAGAGGAGGAGGAGTCAGGGAGGGCCTCCCCGAGTAGAAGGCCCGTGGCTGATTTCCGAAAGGTGAATTTGCTTTTTGGAATTTGAGGGAGAGAGTGAGACTCCAGGCAGGAGACAGGAAACAAAACTGTGAGAGGCTTAAGTGAGCAGACACGAAGCTGGAAGGCCTGGGTCCTGCCTGTACTCCACCTCCGGCTGGGTGACGTTGGCTGTGTGCCTCTCGGTGCCTCCGTGTCCCCTCATCTGTTAGATGGGTCTAATAACAAAAGCAATGAGATGACCCAGGCGAAGGCATGTAGGACAGTGCCTGGCACAGAGCGAATGTGCGCTAGATGGTTGTATTATTACTAGTTGTTGAGCGCCGAGCCAAGCCTAGGCTTTACCGGGGGTGACGAAGAGTCACGAGAGGGTTCTGAGCAGGGGAGGGACAAGATCAGATCCACATTTGAGGAAGGACGGTGGCAAGCGGAGGCTCAGAGGCCTAGAGAGCTATAAAGCGCCCCCTAAGGTGCTAGGCTAAATGCAGACGGGCCTTCCTGGGCTGGGAGGGCAGGGGACGGGGTCTGGCCCAGGAGGGATCCCGAGCGGGTGCGGCTGATGGGACGCTGTCTGTGGCAGAGTGGAGACCGCGGCCCAGAGAGCAGAAGTGCTGAAGGACTTCTCCCGCTCCTCGTCCAGTGCCAGTAGCTTCGCCAGCGTGGTGGAGGAGACGGAGGGTGTGGACGGGGATGACACAGGCCTGGTGAGAGGCCCGGGGGTGGGGGTGCTCCTCACTGGCCTGGAAGGGGGGCTCTTTGGTCCCTGGAGACGCTTTGGGTAGAAGCAGGAGCCTGGGTGTTGTCGAGACGTGATCAGGGACCCAGCCCACAGGAGTAATGCAGAATGCCCCTCCCCCCCTTACTCTGAAGCCTGCCATGGCTCCCCAGTGCGCCCCCACAGAGAGCCCAAACTCTAAGACCGTTGAAGACCTGGTCCCACCCTCCCGCTTCAGCCCCATCTCTTGCCACTTCAGTCATTCTGTGCTCCTGTGCTGCCCCCAAGGGTACCAGGCTTACCCCACCTCTGGGCCTTTGCATGTACCATTTTCTCTGTCAGAGCCCTCTGCTGCCTCCTGCCTCCCCTTTGTCTGTCTGATGCCTACTTAGCCTTCTTGGCTTAGCCTCCCATCACCTCCTCTTGAAAGCCTTCCCTGATTTTCTAGTCCCAGGGTAGGTTCGGAACCCTTCTTCATCCTCTCGTAGACCCCTGGGCTTTGCCTTTAGCACCCTGTTGCCATTCTTCATTCAACACACGTTTAGTGGGCACTGTCCCTAGCCAGGTCCTGTTCCAGGTATGGCAGGGAGCAGTGCAGACCCCTGCCCAACGGGGCGCAGAGTCTAGAATACAATAGTCTCTTCACAGCCTGTCTTGCCTCCTAGGCTTCGAGCCCTCTGAGGTCAGGGGCCACATGCAGCGTCTCATGGCTCTGCCTGGGAGAACATCAGTGAATGTGTGTTGAATGGATGAGTGGGAGTACATAGTGCATGCCTGTTCCCACTCCATCCTCCTGTGGTCACCTGGCACAGGCATGGCCGGGCCCCCCTCCTCTCTGCAGGGGGGCAGTGCGGGGAGGTTGTAGCGGGGCACAGGGTGCTTGGCAGGGGAGGGGAGGCCAAGCCTGTGCCGTGGACAAGGGCTAACTGCTAACCTCCTGCTTCCTGTCCTTCCCCCGTCCCCAGGAGAGCATCTCATCCTCGGGGACACCCCACAAGCGGGACTCCTTCATCTATAGCACATGGCTGGAGGACAGTGTCAGCACCACGAGCGGGGGCAGCTCCCCAGGTACCAGGCCAAGGGCAGCTTCCTCTGCCCCTCTGGTGGTGAGAGGCGGACAGGGCTGGGCACGGAGGGCTGAGTCCACTTCTCATGCCCCAGGTGGTGGGGATGTGACGTAGGAGACAGCGGGTCGGTCATTATCCAACGTAAGGTGATTGGGTGGCTTGGAACGCTGGTGGCTTCTGGGAAGGTCTTGGAGGATGATGGGGAGGTAAAGACAGGAGTTAGGGTGAGGTTGCCTGAGGGAGGCACTTGGCGGGGTTGGGGAGCACCAGTGCCAACTGCCTATCCATCCCCATCTCCCTGGCGCCTCCCCACAGCCAGTGAGGTGGCTCCCTCTTGCCCCCTTCCCCAGGCCCCTCGCGGTCACCCCATCCAGACGCCGGCAAGTCAGGGGACCCTGCATGTCCAGAAATCAAGATCCAGCTGGAAGCGGCTGAGCAGCACACACCCCATCTGGTACACACAGCCCCTGGAGGGAACCAGGGGTGGGGACTAGACCAAGAGGTGTCCCCTAGGCCAGGAGGGGTTGGGCTCACCCGGCCTGGGCACAGCCAGTGACTTCTGCTTGCTTGTGTCTCCTGCTCCACGTCGTGATCTGCCCTGTCCCCTGCCTCGTCGCCATTCTCTGTCTGTGCAGGGCTGTTAGCCAGGCTCCCCTCGGAAGGTGACTGAGCAGGTCAGACCCAGCTCTCAGCTTTTGTCGGGTGGGGAAAGGGCGGCCGTGGGCAGGGGCGCGGGCCAGCTTCTCCCTGTTCCTCTCTCCCCTCTCTGGGCTAAGAGCTATGTATCTGGGTTCAAATCCTTTGCCACTCAGTGCTGGGTGACTTGGCAGATCATTGGCTTCTTTCTGGGCCTCAGTTTCCTTATCTGTGCAATGAGGCTAATAAATGCTGCCTCATCTCTGCTCATGAGTTGCTGGGAGGATTTCATGGGAGCCTGAGAGGGACTTGGAATTACTGGGAGTGCGGGGTCTGGGGATTCCCAGTGGGATGGAAAGACCCAGAGTCTAGAACCCCAGGGGTGGCTTCGTGTCCCTACTTCGTGGTGTCTCCATCTCCCTTTACCCTGCAGGTGGGGTCGCAGAAGCACAAGGTGAAGATGCTGTGTCAAATCCAGGCAGTCAGGACCTCTGCTCCCAAAGCCAACACCAGCCTGTGGGCTGCCACCTGTGTCCCCAACCTTCCCCTCAGCTCACTGTCTGGGTGGCCTCTGCAGGGCAGAGCCATCCAAGGCTGGGATCGGGGAAGCTGCGGGCATCATCCCCACACCCCAGGCTGGGGGCTGGGCTGGCGCAGGGGGTTGTCAGTTGAAGCAAGACTCCAGGCCTGGCTTGCCCCCACCTGGGCCCTCCATCCCACCTTGGTGCCCCTCCAGGAGGGGGAGACTGAGATACCCTAGGGCATACAGAGCCTGTGGGCAGCGGGATGTGAGTGAGATGAGGTGGACTGTGCACTGGGCCGGCAGTCCTGAGTCCTGGCTCCCAGTGTGGGTCTGCCATGTGACTCTGGGACACCTCTCTGGACGCCTCTGCTGCAAATGGACAAGATTATTTCAGAGGTCCCTGAAGACTGTGATTTCATGTACCTGCCCCAGAATGGGGATGTCCTCCCAGGGGTCTCCCATCACCCTACCCTGCTGCTTGGGTCCCTGGGGCCCCAGGTGGACTGAGGGGCAGGGAGCTGGCTCTGCCCGTTGCCCCTCCTGGACCCTCGAGCTCTACCACAGATTCGTTGATGCCCTGTCCACTGCCTCCACGTGACAGATGAATGACCCCCTTGTGGGGGTATGGGGGACCTACCTGGCTCCTCAGCCAGCACCCAGCTTCACCCCTGCCATCCCGCGTTTCTGGTCACCCCAGGCCAAGGGGTCTTGGCTGGCCTAGAGACAGAGGCCTCGCCTTTGCCCCACCCCCACCCCACAGAGGGGGTGACCAGGCACAGCTGCTGTGAGTCCACATCTTTGTGTGTGTCTGTCCACACTTTTAAGGAGCCACGCCAAAGGCCAGCCTTCCAGCCCCAACACCCGTTTTGGAAGCCCCCGTGGCCGTGTGTGTGTCGGTAACAGTTGTACAAAATAAATTCTATTTATCGCTATTGTACCCAGAGTTGGACCTGGCTTTGCGTGAACCCTGCCCAGATCGACCCCGGCGGATCTCAGTGGCACCAAGTCGGAGGGGAAGGCTGCTCACCACCACCGCCCACCACCACCCCGCCCCGTCAGAGCTGCTGGGTCCGGGGGCACCTCCAAGGCCACACCACGGGCTCTGCCCCCACCAGCCGTGGCTCCCTCCCCACAGTGCTGCCCTTCCCTCCACCCTGTCCTCTTCTCCACAGGGGGAAGAGTATGGCTTTGAATCAAGCAGACCCTGGTTCGAGTCCTGGCACCGTCTACCAGCTGGATGGCATTGGGGGACTTACTAGCTTCCCTGAGCCGCGGTTTCTCCTTTTGTGAAGTGGGAGCAGTGGGACCTCTCCCAGGGGTTTATCATGCGGATAAACCCCATTCATTGAGCTGGTGCGCATCAAACACCTAGCCCAGTGTCTGGACCCCAGGGGGTGCTCAGTGATCACCTTCACCATCCTGTTCAGCGAAGGCCAAGAATTTCCCCTCTGTGGCCACCAGGGGACGACGCGGGATCACTTACGGGGCAGTTGGGGATGAGTCCGTTCAGCTTGGGAGGCGCTCATAGTGCCCGACAGTTAACAATAAAGGGTGATGAGTGACAGGGGTGCGCATGGGCAGCGGGCCCGCCTGGGTGAGGGAGGCAGGGGGACTGGAACAGCGGTGTGAGCATCCTGGGAAGGCTTAGTCAGGAAAGTGTCCCCCGGGGAGGGCCACAGTATTGAGGGGAGAGAGTGACTGGGAAGGGGCAAACAGTTCTGAGTGTGGGAAGGTGATGATGGAGGGCACAGGGAGATGGATAGAGATGAGGCTGAAGCCACATGGCCTTGAATGCCAGACTAAGGGGCCAGGGCTTTATGCTGAGGGCAATGGGGAGCCATGCGGGATTTAAAACAGGGTGTCCCATGACAAGAGAAGTGGGGCGGCTGGTGGAGACGGGCTGGACAGTCAGAGCAGGGAGGGGAGGATCAAGAAGGCTGTTGGGGTCAGAGGGTGGCCAGGAGTACAGTGTGCAGGCCTGGAAGGTGTTGGGAGCCCTGAGTGTCTGTATGAAGGTCCCGATGAGATATGGGGCTGAAGGAGGAGTTGAGGCTCTCAAGGGTCCAGCCTGGGTAGTGCATGACTGTGGGGTCTTCTCTGAAGTTGAAGCATGAGAGGAAGAACAGGTTTGGGGTGATTTGGGGTTTATTGGGTTTGGGGGTGGGCACAGAATTGGGTTCCAGTGAGATCAACCATGCCCCGGCCTCCCCGACAGCTTTGCAGCCACCCTACACTGTTCCCGCCACCAGCCTGCCCAACCGCCCCAGGACAATGCTGAGTGCACCCTAGGGGCTGCCCCTGCTTTTCCCGTCAGGGCCCTTCTGTGACTCTCGGATGTCTGGGGCCACCCAGGGTCTGTGACTCACACCCAAGCCCCAGCCCCGCCCACCTCAGTTTGGCTCTGGGCTGCCTTGGGCTCAATGGATCCCTCCTGATCCCAATCCCCTCCCTTGCCCAGCCTCACCCTTGTTCTCCAACCCTCGGGGCCTGGCTCTTCAGAACTCTCTGCCTCAATCTCTCATCTGTCCCCTCCAACCCCACCCCAGAGGGCAGGCAACCACAGTTCAGCACCAAGGTCAAGAGCTTGGCTCCGAGGCCATTCACTCCTAACTCTGTGACCGGCTCTCTGGGGCTCAGTTTCCTCGTCTGGTCTGTGCAGTAGGAATGCCAGCAGTCCTGACCTTGGTACCCTGGTGTGGGGATTCAGTGAGGGGCTTGGTGAAGCCCTGGTCCACCGTGGGCTTCCAAAATAGCGTGTGTTGGGTATGGGGGGGGTGATGAGCCATGAATGAAGATGACATCCATAACCACATCAAAGGGTGTGGGGTCAGCGCTTGGGGTGGCGGACGGAGAGACTGGCGCTGCCCGGCACAGACGTCGGACGTGAGGCTTTGGGGACAGATGATTGTCAGTTGCTTTCCTGAGCTTCAGTTTCCCGGTTTTACTGGGGTTGATGATCCTTTTATAAAAGAGCCTGAGCGCCCCCACTCGCATCCTTCCCTTTACTATGTGCCTCGCCCCACAGATCCTACCCGCAGCTGAGCCCAAGCTCTGGGATCTGTTGTGGCAGATGCAGAAGCAGCTTGGTGAGCAGAACCTGTCTCTGCCCTAGGTTGTGCCAGTTCCCATCTGTGGGAAGGGCAGGCCCCTGGGCTGGGTTCAGGCCAGGCCCTCACCCTACGCCCTCCTCCCCTGGGCTCCAAGGTGGGGCTGGGGGAGGCTGAGGACCAGTCTGGCCTCCGGGATCAAAGTGTCCAGCGCTGTTTCTTTTGTGCCCACGCCAGCTCCATGCTCGCCCTGGGTTCTGAGGTGGGGAGGGCGAGCCAGGACACTGCCCCGAGGCTGGAATTAGGGCTTGGGCGGGGGGCACCGGGTTCCGGAAAGCTTTGGACTCGGCTTAGAAATAACTCCGGTGGCGGAAACAGCAGCCAGAGGTTTCTCCAGACGCAGGAGGCAAGAGGCCTCCTGTGGAGGTACTTGGGGGCCTGGCTGCCCCAGCATCCCTATCTCCCTGCCTCAGAGCTGAGACCTGTCCCTCCGGGCCTCGTTTTCCTTACCTGTAAAATGGGGACAAAGCCTATTGCTGTGAAGAGACCATCATGACCATTAAAGTACCTAGCATAGAACCCCATGCCCAGTAGGAAGGGTCCTCCCCTGTCCCCCCCCCCATCTGGGTTGTCCCTGGACATACATGGCTAACCCTGGGGCCACATTGCCAAAGAGACGGCCACAGGCACAGGCCCACCCAGTGCCAGGGGACTGGGACCTGGACATTCTCTGCTGCTCAGGCCACAGGGGTGCTTAACCAGGGACCCTGGAATGCAGAGGTCCCTCCCTGCACCCGCCCTGCCAAAGGGACAGGCAGGGACGGAGCCTCCTGAAATAACCAGATCTGGTTAGAGAGGCTAATTTTAAAAGCCACTCTGGCTGCCCCATGGGTCCTTCTGGGAAGTCATGAATGTCCCTGTGTTTGCCCCTGGGCGGCAGGGCAAGGGGAGAGCATCAGGGGCTGGGGTGGACACCCACCCCTGACCGCCAGAGCAGAAGACCCCGAGCTGCCTTGCAGGGCCTACCTGTTTAGGGCTCAGAGCCTCAGGGCCCAGCCTCTGCCACAATCCACTCAGGGCAAACCCTGGTGGGATCTTGGGACCCTCCAGCCACTGCTCTCGTCTCCCTAAAGCTGTTCTGCAGAGGGGCCCGCAAGCACTCTGTCTCCGTCTTGGCTCTCTCCCACTGCTCATTCTCTGTGTCTGTTTATCGCTGTGTCGGTGCCTCTCTCAGTCTCTGATGCACGCAGTCCTGCTCTGCAGCTGTGGCTCTGTCCCCCTCTCTCCGCATCCATCACGCAAGAGGACCGGCAGCATTCCTGACGGTCCATAGGCTGGACTGTGCATGCCAGGTGGGCAGGTATCTATCTGCCTGGGAATTAGGGTTGCAGGTAGGGAGGACAGCAGCCCTGGGAGCCAACAGGAGCTACAACTGGGCAGGCAGGGGCCATGTCCAGGCATGACCTGGGCCGTCTGGCCAGGCCAGGTGACAGAAGAAGGAATGAGCTCCAGGTTCGGGTTGCCAGATTTAGCAAGTAGAAACACACAGAGCCCAGCTAACTTCGAATTTCAGATAAACAAGGAATAATTTTTAGTTTAAGTATGTCCCAAATTTCACATGAGGTATACTTAAACTAAAAATTATTCCTTGTTTATCTGAAATTCAAGTTTAACTGGGCATCCTATATTTTATCTGGCAGCCCTGTCCAGGGAGGCTCTGGGGTGTGAGGAGAGGTTTCTCAGGAATGTCAGGTTTTCCTAGCCGTGGGAGCCCAAGCCTGGTGGGGATGTCACGACCATGCCCTGGGGAACACTCGGTCTCATGGGGGAGGCTCGGCTCTTGTCCACAGGGAGCTTTCAGTTTTCTGGGGGGAGGGACAGTCCTTGGGAGTGTGGAGTGGCACATGACACACAGCGCTGGTCACCTTCTCAGTGGAACCAGAGACATTAAGAGGAAGGGTCTGTGTGTGCTCTCTGCTGAGCCCCAGTGCCTAATCCAGGGCCTGGCACATAGTAGGGGCTTTATAAATGTTCGTTGAATAAATGAAGAACCTTCCCTACCCCTCCCCATGGGGGAGGGGGGCTGGCTGACCAGTAGGGGGCTCCAGCATCCTACCTCCCAAGCTCTTAGAGCCAACTGGAGTATGCCCTGCCCCCAGCCCAGGGGCTCCTCAAAGTGAGCTGCAGAGGGAGAGGAGAGGGCCCGAGGTGATGGAGAGAGGACAGCTTTTGCCCCGTCTCACCCCCACCTCAGACCCCAACCCCAACTTGGAGTTCTGCCTGGGGAAGGGTGCAGGTTGGGGAAGGGGACTAGGGCAGGGTGATTTCTGGCTTCTGGTTGGGACTAAAGTGAGGGGACAGGCCAAAGAGGTGGTTCTTAGTGCTCCTCAGGGGGCTTCTGGACAACCAGGGGGATTCCTGGGACCTAGAACATTGGGGACTCTTGTTTTGGGGGGAGAAAAGATGGGCTCTTTCCTGCAGGCCATTAATTTCAGGGGTCTTGCTGGAGGGGCCAACTGAGGCGAGGCCTGTGGCCCTCCCGTTATCTTCCCAGAGGCAAAGTCCCTAAATGAGCTATGCATTCATTCATTCATTCGCTCACTTGCTGACTCCCTCACTAATCTGTCACCACTCTCTGAGACAGCCCTGCTCCAGACCTCGTGCCAGAGGGCCTCGGCAGCTCGTCCCAACAGGAACACACCTGCTGAGTGTCAGCACTGCCCTGGCTCTGCACCTGGCCTTGGGCAAGTCGTGGACCACTCAGAACATCGGTTCCCCTTTTCTCCAGTGCGGGGAACGCAGGCAGCAGCCTCGCAGGGTCACCGTGAGAACGTGGGATTGTGCCCGCCCAGAGTGAGCACTGCAGAAGGGGAGCCACTGAAATTGTCATTAATGTTATTATCCGTATCATTTTAAGACCCCTGCGGGCTGGACAGGGAGTGGCCACCTGGCCCTGAGACCCTGGCTCCGTGGCCAGTATCACATTGAGGCCATTCTTGTAGGTCCTACTTCCTCTCGAGGCTTCAGCCATGTCAGTCCCCATCCCTCCTTTTCAAGGAATGTCAGCTTCTTCCAGGTGTCTCCAGCTTCTCAAAGCAGCAAAACCTCCTGAGAAAAGCAAGAGGTGGGGGCAGAGCTTGGTGCGGCCATCAGGAGGCAGGGCTGGGGCCTGGCCCCCCTTTCATCTGCAGTGTGAGCTGTCCTCTCCTGCTCAGGGCCTCAGTTTCCCCGTTGTACAGCAAGGGAACAGGGCTGGACATCCTGCCATGCCCTGGAAGGGGCCTCTGTGTCATCCTGTTAGTAACGGTTTAGCTCTGAGCCTATAATCACATCGGTCCTGGGAAGAACTAACACAGCGTTTCTTTAAATTGGGCTCTAATTGCGGCTTTTAGTGGAGTCAGATGCTCCCCCATCCCCCAGCTGGTCTGAATCAGCAAGGTTGTCCCGGCCTGCCCCGCCAGGCCCAGGAATCCCTTGGGACTGTTCTGGCTCCCATAGAACCAGTGATGGGTCAGCCACTGATGTTCCTTGAGGACCTACTATGCACCGAGTCGTGAGCCAGGCACTTTCCATCCTGGGGACTCCAGAGCATCTCACCACAGCTCTGGGAGGCAGGGGCTACTGGGACCACTTTTCAGAAGGGCAAACCGAGGCATAGAAAAGCCCCAGACCGCTCAGCTAGAACCCAGATCTGTCTATTCTCTGCCCGAGGCTGAGGCTCGGTCAGACTTCCCCTGAGTGGCTCTGAGGGACTTGCTAGGGTCACTGGAGTCTCCCAGTCACGGCCCTCTTCATCCACAGGTGAGCCATTCTGCTCCTTCCCCACTGGTCTAGACTGGAGAATGAGATGGTCAGGGGTGTCGGTACAGGAGGTCAGAGGCAGCCCCCCTCCTTGGGTGGAGCAGGGGGGTGGTGGTGGAGGGGGAAGGCTGTGGTTCGTTCTGTTTGTTCTGGAAATCCCAGCCGCTTCCCTGAGGAGCCAGCTAGTGGTTCCCAGGCCACAGCCCCTCGGGCGGAGCCAGACCGCGGCTGGCCAGCCTGGGAGCACTGCCCATCAGCCCCGCCAGGCTCCACCAGGCCCTGGCGCTGGGTGGTCTGGGCAGGGGCCAGGGGGGCCGCGATCCTGGCCACGGGGCAGAAGCCGCAACTGGAGACTCAAGGCTGACCTAGAGGAGTCCTGCCGGGGATGGGCTGGGTGGGGAGTGGGCAGGGGCGAATGCTGCCTTGCGGGAGCCCTGGAGGGAAACCTCTAGACCCCAGTTCCATCTGAGGGCCTCAAAAGAAACAGGGCCCCACCTTTAGGACTGTCACCGTTAGATGGTCTCGACTCAACCACTGAGCTGGTCGGGTAGGAGCCCACCTTAGCGGCTGGCGGAGAGGTCAGGCAGAATCCCTGCATCCCAGCTCTGCCCTTCCCTGGACCTCAATTTGCCTGTCTGGACAATGGGCAGGGGACAGGTCTCCACACTCAACAGGGCTCCTCTGGTTGGTCAGGCCATAGTTGGGGGTGGGCAGCCTGACTGGAAGGATCTCAGTTGTTCCCAAATTCATTCACAGGGCTTTTTCCTCGCCCCCGCCCCAGTCTTCTAGCTTCCCCCCCACACACACACCTTGGGTAAAGCCCCCTTTGTTTTCAGATCTCAGAGCTATACACCTGCGGGACTGGAAGGAGAGTCTGCGTTTCGGAGCCTGGCAGACTCCATTTCAAACCCTGACCCCTGGCTCTCTGTGACCTTGAGCACATCACATCTCTCTCTGCCCCACAGCTTCGAATCCCACCATGACCCTCATCCTTCTGTCTCCGGCTTGGCCTTCTCCCCTGAACTCTGAGCATCTTTCCTTCCTGACTACCCACCAGCATGCCCCCCTCGAGGTCCAGCAGACATCTCCGAGCCAACGCCATCCAAACCAACTCTGTTTTCTCCCCAGATCTGCTCCCCCACATCCATTCGTGGCACTCGCAGCCACCCATGTGCTCCGGCCACACACTCAGGGGCATCCCTGATTCTATTCCTTCCCCCGCTCCCCGCATTCAGTCCCTCAGCAAGCCCTGCTGGCTTCAACTCCAAACACGCCTGGGATCCAGCTCTTTCCTGCCACCAGCACACTTGGCTGGTCCAAGCCACCACCATCTTCACCCCCAGCAACAGAAAGCCCTCCGGACTGCCCTCTGGCATCTGCTCCTGGCACCGAGCTCCCTCCTCTGCATGGCAGCCGGAGCGATCTTTCCAAAACATAAACCCAACCACATCTCTCCCTGCATCTCACCTTCCAGTGGCTTCCCGTGACAGAAGATGCGGGCTCCCACTGTGCTCCGCTGACACAGTTCCTGCCCACCCCTCACCTCATCCTACCCACCTCTCGGCTCTCGACATATCACCTTGTTTCTGCCCCGCAAACAGAATAAGCTCCTTTCCCACCTCAGGGTGCGTTTGCTTTATTTCTGGTCGGAACAGTCTTTCCTCCAGCAAGGCCACCGTCTTACGAACTGGTCTCAACTCAAATGTCCCCGGCTCCCCAGCTACAGTGGAGTCCTCAGTCACTTAGTTCTCTTATCCATAAAATGGGGCTACTGCCAGTGCCCTGTACCTTCAGTGTCGTTAAGAGGGTGGAAAGACAGTTGGGGAGTGGGGGATGAAGGCCGGCGTGAGGCAAGCACTGGGTCCCAATGAGTCCTCCGTTCTCAGTGGCACCGCAATCCCAAGGCATGACTTTCGCTGAACTGGCAGGACCCAGGGTTAGGAGGCTATTAGGACCCTTTGCTCGAGGTAGAAGCTGGGCTCCTCTGCCCACTTTACAGTGTGACTTCAGTTTGGTGTCTGACCCTCTCTGGGCTGCCTTCCTGCTCTGGCCCGCAGAAGCCCTCTCCAGCCTGAGCTTTGTCTGGGACACTTTGGAAAGAGGCCTGTGTCCCAGGAGAACCTTCAGGAGTGGAGGTTCGGGGCAGCACTGAGTCTGGCCGCAAGGGTGCGAGCGTGTCAGGACAGCAGCTGCTCATGCCCTGAGAACAGGCCACAGCCCCTCAGATCTTGGCCCCGGGTGGGCGCTGAGATCTGAGGGGTGAACAGTTACATGTCAAACTCCTCCAGATCCTGCCGGAGGATGCTCCTTTCACCGTGACTCAGCAAACTGTCCTCAGGGCACAATCTCACAGCTGCCATTGTTCCCCAGCCAGGTGACCTGAGTGGGCAGGAGGCTGATGATAGGGCCCTCAGCCAGAGTGAGCAAGCCCAGGCTGACCCCAGAGACCCTGGAGCCAGCCCGTCTTGGCATGGGCAGGTGGAAGTCCCTGGGCGTTCCCACTAGGACAAGGGCACAGGCCCAAGACAACAGGATCTCTGCCACTGATGTCCCACCCCTTGAACCTTTGCAGAGTTACATTCCTGACTTCTACTACTCACCTTGCCTGACGCCAAGGGACACAAAGGCAGGATTAAATCCTGCTCTCAGGAGCCACACTGCTTGGCTTCATGTCCTGCCTCCCTCTCTCATAAGTGGTGTGCGACTTCACATAAGTTACTGAATTTCTCTCCACTTCTGTTCCTCCATCTATAAAATGGGGACAGTAACAGCCCCTGCCCTGTGAGAGGGTTGGGAGGATAAATGAGTTCAGTGAGCTGTGAGGCACTTGGAACAGCACCCAGCACTCAGGGAACCGCACAGAAGGCTCGCGTGGTGCCTGGAGCTAGTATCCTCACCGTCTCAATGCTTTTAAGCCTTGATTCCAATGGACAGGACAGAGGAGTGGCTCCAGCCCAGCCTCTGTCCCCACCCCGCCCATGCATGCTCCCCATTCTGAGGTTCTGAGGTTCGGAAGAAGATGGCTGAGGAACCAGAAAAGGGCCTGGTGCTGGCGCTGTGATCAAGACAGCATCACAGGGAGGTCGCAGGAAGCCACACAGGAACTTGGGAGCCCAAATCCTCTTCTGAGAACTTAATCCCCACCCCCACTGGCTGATGCTAGATCTCAGTGGGAGGTCCTGGGTTAGCCACCAGGACTAATTATAAATGCCGCTTGGGGCTCTCATAACCCCATCTAAGGGCTTCTGTGGCTGTTGGGCCTGGGTTGTTTTCTTTGGAGGGATTAGCACCCCAGAAGTAAGGTGGGAAGGGTCCGGGAGACATGGATGGGAAGTCGGGCAGACTCAAGTTCAACTTGCAGAGGTCACTCACAAACTATGGGCCTGGAGCAGGTCGCTGTGCACTGCCAAGCCTCCACGTTCTCATCTGTGACGTAGGGATGATGTTGTTTACCTACCTCACAGGATGGTGTAGGGGTATGTGTGGAAAATGCGCCCTCATGGTGGCACCGTCATCGCCATGTCTCAGGGTGGATGGTGTGTAGTAGGTGTCCTCTCCCTCTTGCCCTTTATCTCAGAGCAATCAGTTTGCTGGTCCAGCTTCCTTCTTAACAGAGGCCGGGACTCTCACGCACGTATTTGGAACTTGTCTCCCTTTCTATCTCCATGGCCTCAGCTGCCCCTGCCTGTTCTAGTAAAGCAGGCTCCTGGCTGGTCTCCCAGCCTCTGATTGCTCTTTTTGAAGCTGTCCTTGAAACTGGCTGCCAAGATGATCTTTCAAAAATGATGCCCCAGGTCCAGAACCTTCCATGACGCCCCTAGGTCTTCATAGTCACCTCCCAGCTTCTTGGAATGGCATTCGAGGACCTCCTGACCATCTCTCCCGTTTCCTCTGAATTCCTTCTTGTATCCTCATGCCCTGTCTCAATCCTCCTGACCTTGTCCAGCCCCAGTTCACTCATTGACTTCTCTACCTCTGCACCCCCTCCAATGTGCCCCAGCTGGTTAGATGTCCCATCCCTGCTCCCATAGCTCCTTGCTTCCCCACCCACTAGGATTGCCTCTGGCAGTCTCTGCCATGAGATGTGGGCTCTCTGAGGACAGGACCTCAGTCCTATTCACTGTCATCTCCCTCAGTTGGCACAGAGTAAAGCAAGGGCCATGAGCTCAGTCTCCATCAAAGCCAGATAGGTGACATCTGTCCAGAGGGGCTTAACATAAAAATCCAGGGAATTCTGGGGATTGTGGCAAACACTGGAGCAATACACTGATTGGCAGCCATCTCTCTGCTCTGGCTGACCATTGCTCTGCAGAAATGTGGGGCGATGCCAGCCACACCTTCCAAGTGTTCAAAAAAGCCAGAAATCCAAGTCATATGTGAAAGTTCCCAATGTCTTAAAAACACTGTGAGGATGCTCCATGACATCTGGGGAACATGTGTGTTGGAAGGTGCCCTGAGTATGAGTGAAGCTGAGACAAGACCTTCTCCTGACTGCCCAAGCTTCCCACACTCCTTCCTTGTTACAGAGCAGAGATTCTCAACTGTTTGGTTGGTGTAATTTTGTCCCCTAGAAATCTAGTGAGTAGAAATCTAGAGGCCAATGCAAAGGACAGTCTTCACAACAGAGAAACATCCAGCCCCAAGTTGTCACTAGTGCCCAGGATGAGAACCTGCTACAGAGCTGTTGGTAGCAAGCAGCCACTCAACCAAAGACTACATTTCCCAGCATCCTTTGTACCTAAGTGGGATCACATGACTAGTTTTCACCAATGGGAACTTCTGGAAAGAAGTGTTTACAAAGTAAGTGTCTCCTCCATCTGCATCTCCTTCAACAAAGTCTTGGTCAGATAGAACTCAGTAGATACGAGTTCTGGTTCAACAGAACATCTGGAAAGAGGAGGGAAGAGGTCCAAGGTGGAAAGAGCCTCAGTGTCAGTCCCTTGGCCAAAGGCACCACTGGACCTTTGTAATAGAAATCAATTCTCGTTGTGTTAAGTTCTGGATTTATTTTTAACAGAAGACAGGGTACCTTGGATGAGCTGAAGATTTGTCAGCTCATCTTTGTTCTTCCTCCAGGAGGAAGCATCTGAGGGCTGTGGAAACCCTTGCGCTGTGGGTATTGTCACCCCTAGTTTCTAGTTCCATGACTGCTGATGGCTGGCCCTGAGACCTCTGCCTCAACCCCTGGCTTTGATTAGGACTCAGAGCCCACCAACAGTAACAATAAAAAAATGATCAGTGACCTGAGGGTGCAGGGGCCCAGCCTGGGGGAGGGGGACTTGGGGAGGCCTCTAGAGCAGTGGGCACCTAATCATCAGTTCTTAGAGGACACATCAGCCCATCACCTGGACTCAGGGTGAGAGGAGCTCCTGGTTCCTAGTGGGATCCTAAGTGTTTACTCTATATTCAGGTGTAGGGATGGAACACTGGTGCAGTTAGAGAACTCATCTGAGTTCACAGAAATGAGAACACAATGGACCAGAGACATGAAACCTCATCCTTCTGACTCAGACCCCATACTTTTTTAACTTTATCAGTGTATCCCAAAATTTAAGATGCTGTTGGTGCCCTATTTTTATCCTTCGAGCATGTAATGTTGTAACACATGCCCGGGGGCTTTCTCTCAGCCCTTCCAAGGGCAGGTTTGGAGGGCCAGGGTGGTAATTTTCCCAGAAAGGATGAGTGGAAGCATAAATAGCCTGGAGCCCTTGCCCCACTGTGGGCTACCTCTGTGGTACAGCTTCCCACCCGTCTCCTGGAGGCCCATGGTAGGGCAGAACCCTGGTTGTCCAAAATGGCAACCTGCTTGATAACACCCCCTGTATTGCAATGCCTCCTTCCCTTTCTTGTCTCACTTTCACACTTTCTATTTCCTACTTTCTGGGTTCCTTTAACAAACCACTGTACACAAATCCTTATCTCACTTCTGCCTTTGGGAAACGCAACCTAAGACACAAAGTATGGTTTACACACCCCTGAGATATGGAAGTTGACTTTAGGTGGTACTGGAAAACTTCCAAAAATTGACTGCTTAAATGTGAATTGAAAGAAGTATTTAGGAAATAAGAGCATAGAGGTATGACAAAAATTGTGAAGATGGTATGAGAATAACACCTGCAAACTATACTATATAGTTCAAAATGACATATGTCTTGGTTCTGGCAAGAAGGTAGGCATGTAGTTTAATTTTTATCCCAGCAACAGCGTAGTTGTACTTCCCTTTTTGCCAGGACTGCTAGGGAGCTCAGAGAGAAATCTGCTCATTTTCATTTTGATTCCTGAAGGTTGCTCCATTTCTGATATATGGTTTCTCATATTTCTGAGTTTGTATCTAACTCGTGTGTTACGTGTCATTAGTACTGGCTGGCTCAGAGCCTGGTTAGCAGGAGGTTGGAAATGCATCATAAACAAAGAGTTTCATTCAGTGTAGAAGCTTTGGAATTAGACGAATCTGGATTCTAATTCCTGTTCCACAGCTTGGAGGGCCTTGAGCCATCATATCATCTCCAACACCCTTATTTTTCTCATCTATAAACATGGATGACGGGGCCTATTTCCTAGGGAGGATTAATTAAGCTGAATCCATATAAAGCATCAATCACAGAACTTGGCAGGTGAGAAATGATCGACGTTAATTGTTATTATTGTTATGGGAACATTCATTCCAATGAAGCAAGAGGAACAAACTTGGGAAGCTCTATATATCCCCCATGTCAGGTGCAATCCTGGGCCTAGTACCCAGGCTTGGCAATTAGGAATGGAAAGAGATCACAGTTGCCAAGCTCTGTGAGGGCAGGCAGCATGTCAGTGTTGTTTGCCACTAAATTCTTTAGAACTAGTACAGGCCCTAGCATATACTCAATATTTGAGAATGAATGAATGAATGAATGAATGGGCAGCGAGTGCCATGCAGCAAGGGTGTCATGGAGCCCTTGAAGAGGGTTTGAAGTGGGTTTGAGGACACAGAGGCAGTCTTCTTTAATCCTTATAGCAACCCAGGAGTGGCCTGTCTCCCATTTTACAGATAAGAAAACTGAGATGCAAAGATACAAAGCAATCTGTCTAAAGTCACCTCAGATATGAGTGTTAAAGACCCTGGGCTAGAAGTGGCCCCCTTCCTCCCCGCCTGACCCCACCTCCACTCTTGGGCCGTGAGTCCAGTTCTTCCCAGAGAAATGAGCTTATTTCAGTCTCTTCCTCACTGACCACAAAGACTCAGCTCTGTCCTCAGAAATATTTGGAAAGTTTTATTTAAATGTTTTGTGTTCCCTTTTAACCAACACCAAAAAGAGATTTTTTTTTTTTTTTTTTTTTGCCATTCCAAACAGGAGAGTCGCTTCAGAGAGGAGCTGGCATGTGTGTTCGGAGCTGGGAAGTGTCTGCCCTGCCAGGCTGCTCTTCCCAGCTCTGGCCACACTGGGGTTGGACAGCCAGTCCCAGGAGCTGACTTCCTGGGAGCCCTGGGTGGCCTTGGAGTAAGTGAGTGAGCAAACCCCTAACCTGAGCAGAAGGAATTGGTCTCCCCCGCAGGTAGGGACATGTACATGCTGGGCCCTGAAGGGTTCCAGATGGAAGGACAGCAGAAGATGAGGGTTAGGTCTGGAATGTCCCATGGAAGCTCCAGAGCCTCCAGGTGTGGAGAAGTATGTTTGCTAGAAAAATAAGATGCTTTGAGAATTTCTACAGTCTGTGATCTCTGCCTGCTCAAGAGAAACCTACCCTGTTGGCCAAAGTGGCTTCGGGGTAGGGGTAGAGGCAGAAGGCCAGGTATTGGTCTGGCCCCGGAGGAGGATTCCAGAAAGGAGAGAGGTGGGCAGCAGACTTTGGTTTCCTGGGTCCCTTTCTGGCAGCTGCAGAGGCTGGGGAGGGCCCTGCCTCCTTGCCCCCTTGAGGTGTGGGCTGCTGGGCGGTGCACAGTGCTGTGGGAGGGAGGCTGGCCATCTGTCATGGGCTGGTGGGTGCTCGGGTCCCGGGCCCTCAGAACAGGATGCCCAAGGGGAACAGGGCCAGCAGGAGCAGTAGGGACCCTGGGGAGGAGCTGCACGATGAGCTGACTGAGGCACAGTGGTCACGGTTAGCACCGATGCAGGCCGCATAAGCCATCACATGAGGGATGTAGTTCTGCTCGTGGACGCCATGCAGCAGGTGCGCCATGGGGCCCTTGGCAAAGACGGCCACGTCCTCCCCACCGTGGGTCTCGTGGCGCAGGGGCACAGCAGACTGTGCCTGGTAGTTGTTGTGAGCTGTGGGCCAGAAGAAACATTTGCTGAGAGCCTATCAGGGGCCGGGTGCTATACAGCAGCTTCTCTGTATCCCTTCTAGGCTGGCTCAAATACCCCCATTTTACAGAAGAAAAAACTGAGGCTCAGTGGCGGGGGGGAAGTCATTTTGCACAAGACCCCAGGATTCGGGCCTGAGTCTGTTCTGACACAGAGCATGCATTCTCAGGCCCCAGAAATGAAAATCGGCTTCACCTGGGCTATTTGGGTGAGAAGAAAAGAGTCAACTCAGGAGAGCCTCTTACCACTGGCTGCACCACTTGACACCCCAACCCCACTAGGGGCTTCTAGGGACATCAGGAACAAACGAACATCCAACAATATGGAAGAAGATGAACATACTGGAAGGACTCCTACATTGCAATGTCATGTAGCCAATGAAAATGACAGCACCTGCATGAGCTAGGCTCCATGCCAAGTTCATCAGATCCATGTAGTCCTTCAGAAAACCTTGAGAACGGTTTTATGGAGGAAACTGAGGCTGAGAAAGGTGAAGTTGTATGCCCCAGGCTCTAGAGCTACTAAATTATAGAAGGGGATTCAAACTGAGATTGTTCTGACTCAGTCCTGGCTCTTCTGAGACCTCTGTTTCTGACCACAAGCCTATATTCTGTTCCCAGCCCCAGCCCCGAGCGGTGCCCTGTCCCCTCTAAGGTCTGGGTCTTCGCAGTCTCACCGTAGTCCACCATGGAGACATTCTCTCGCTCACCGCCCACCACTTTGTAGCCAGGTCCATTGCCATACAGGATGGCGGTGAAGGGCTTCTTGTCCGTGTCGCTCAACATGGGGGCCAGACCTGTACAGGAAGGCATTGGTCTGGGGGTCAGGCTGGAGCCCTAGGAGCACAGTCCCTTTGAAAGGCTCTGACCTAGCTCCATGAAGTCACCTTCCAAACCTGATTTACCTTCAGCCAACCATCCTGTTTCCCCTCTGCCCACATCCCTCCTGTCTGTCAATTTGTCCCTCCCTCCCTCCCTTCATCCAACCACCGTCTCATTCTCCTATCTACGTGCTGTCCAGGTAGCCACCCATCTACCCCTGCATTTGCACTTCATCCTGCATTCCCCCACTGGTCAGTAAATATCCTCCTACCCCATTCTCACCCTGGGCTTGCTGGCCCTCCCGCCCAACTCCTGCTCCTGGATGGCCAGGCCCTGGGAGTACACAATGCCCATCCCCATGAGGCCCACTTACCAAAGATAGAATTGCCACGAGGGGTGTACCCGCCAAAGGTGAAGACGTGGGAGTGGTCGGCCGTGACGACAGTTATCGTGTCTTCCACAGAGGTCATGGTTCCCGCCCGCCCAATCGCCTGGTCCATCTCCACTGCCTCGTGCAGCGCCTGCTTGGCTTTGCCCTCATGGTGTCCATGGTCGATCCTGCCTCCTTGGGACACCAAGGCAAAGGCCTCGGGTGAGCGGGAGGGGAAGAAGTCGGCACCCCAAGCCCACCACACTTCCTCTGGTTCATCCTTCATCGATGGGGAACTGCCATGTGCCAGGAGCCACACCAGGCTTTTATACAGCCATTCCACCTTTACGGCAGCTCAGAATTGCTGGACCAAAGGCCTACGCGTGGAAAGTCCAAAGCCAGGATTTAAAGCAGGCCACCTGACTACAAAGCTTGTGCTCTTTCTACCACTCCGAGCTGCCCCCAACACTGCTGCCTCAGTTGCTTGAAGGAGTCCCCGAAACGTCGGAGAGGCCGGGAGGGAACCCACATGCCTGAGTGCTGGCTCGGTGCCAGGCATGACGAGCTGACGTCTTGTTTCCCCTTCACAACGATCCTGGGCAGAGATAGATACACCCATCCCCATTTACAGGTAGAGCAACTGAGGCCTGGACTGGGGAAGCGATGTCCCCAGGGTGGAATCCGCTGGGATGTGAATTCGGGCGACTCACTCCAAAGCCCTGTTTTGCCATCTCCACTTTGAATAGCTCCTCTGAGTGTAAAGCACAGTCCAGAAGAGTGGTGAAAGCCCTCAGCGCCTGGGCCGGGCCCGCGGCAGGCTTCCAGAAAGGCCTGTGGAAGCTTGCATCCCATGCCGCCTCCCCCAGGTGAGCACTAGAGGCCTGGCACGCGGCATGGCTTAAAGGTCATGGTCAAGGGCTGTGTGACCTGAGGGAACGCCACCCCATCTCTGACAGGAAGATGATGCCTTGGTGGACACTCTCAACGCTGAGGGGTGCCTGGCCGCTCTCCCTTCCCACTGGCCTGGGCCTCGCCACTCTGGCCTGGCAGGCTGGCAGGGCGGGTCCTCCCTTTGTTGTGGCTCCGGGAGCAGCTGGCCTGGCGGGCCCGGTCCTGGCGCTGCTCACAAAGAAGACTGCTCCCGAGGGAGCCCATGCTCACCACCGCTCGTTCCTGGCTGGTTCCTCGGCGTCAGAGGCCTGTTCGGGGCCAGGCCGAGAGACCGCCGTGCTCGAATGGGAACCCCAGGGTTTGGCAAGAAAGCAGTCAAGCTGGGCTGGCGGTCCCTGGCCCCCGAGGCCAGAGGGGCCGGAGCGTGTGCGTATCTGTGGTGAGAGTCTGTGTACAGATGTGCGAGTGCGTGTGTGTGTGTGCGTGTGTGCGCGTGTAGAACATGTAACAATGGCTGTTCCAATTTGGGGAGATTCCAGAACCTTTATCAGATCCTCAAACTTCCTATTATTGACTTAGCTATTGCGTCATCATAATAGTGGAAATAATAGAAACACTGAGGATGTATTCTCTGCCCAGTCCTGTTCCGAGTACTTTATGTCTCTGAACACAGTGGATGCAGATAACTCGTCCACGACAGGGGGCCTATTCGGGGCCTCATTTTACAAAAATGTGCAGGTCGAGGGTGCACAGCAAGTGGAGGCAGCATTAGGACAAGAGCCCAAGAGTCTGACTCCAGGGCCCTGGGAAACCCAATCAGTGTCGGCATATGGCAGTGTTGACTCCCAAAGCATCTAGCCCTCCCAATCTGGAGGACCCTAGGATATCCCAGGCCCTTCCCTGGGCCTTCTCTTCTCATGAACCTGACCTTGACCTCACACGTGCCTGGTGACAGCAGATGTCCGCCGTCCATCTGCAAGGACTCCCGCAGACCAACAGGCGTGTACAGCGGACACCCCTGGGCCTGTGTCCTTGAGCCCTATCAGGCAGCTGCTCAGAGCACAGATGTCTACTGGGGCCTGCCGATTTGTCTTTTGGGAGGAGTGAAGCTGAGGGGGCTGCATGCCCCTTCAAAGCTAGGCTTCAGGGAGAAATTCCCAGAAGGAAGAAACTGGCTTTCTCTTTCAGGAAGGCTTCCTAGACTAGTAAGTCTGGTGTGCCACCTCCATGCCCAAAGGAGAATAGCTTGTTGGGCTGGGAGCTTCAGAACCACCCCTTTCTTTCCCAACCCACAACCTCTCCCCACAGAAGGAATTTCATCCATCATCCCCACGCTGTGCAGTCCTCTTTGAGAGCCGGACCACCCTATGCCCTGACCTCAGGGCTATGTGTCCAGAAGCTCCCAGGGAAGTGGCCTGGCAGCAGTCCTGGGGCCCTACCTTCCACCAGCAAGAAGAAGCCTTTGGGGTTCTTGCTCAGAATCTTGATCGCCATCTCCACCATCTCAGAGAGTGACGGGTCAGTCACGTTGTTCCTGTTCAGTTCGTACTGCATGTCCCCCGGCTCAAAGAGACCTGAAGATAAGGTGGATGGTGAGAGCTCATGACCCTGCTGGGAGGGTCCCCAAGGAACCTAGTGGTGCCTCAGGGAGCACAGGTTGCCCACATACAACTTAGGGGTAAAGGAGAGGGAAAGGAAGCACATCTGCATGGCCCTTGGGGTCCTCAGTGTGCCAGGTGCTTTGAGCACTACCTCTTTTCATCTGCACAGCGGTACCACGGAGAGGGATCATCATGTCCATTTACAGAGAAGACAGGCTCAGGGCGTCAGTGACTTGCTATTTTCAGCGGCTAAGGGGGAGATCTGGGATTCAAGTTCATCAGCCTACCCCCAAACCTGAAGGGCCCCGGTCAGGGCCCCATGGCCCTCGGGTGGAGGACTGTGCCCTGGACTTGACAGCGTAGCTTGGCTTTGTGTTTACATGTTGTTTACAAGTCAGGTGTGAAGGGCACAGCGCCCTGGGCAGTGAAACAGCACACGATTCAGGGTCACCGTCCCTTCTATTCACTGAGCTTGGCTTTCTCACTTATGAAATGAGAAGAGGGACTCATTCCTGGCGCATGTGACAAGATTCTGCACGCACCAGGTTGGTGCTTTCTGTCCTGGGTATCCTCCCAGAGCACCCTGCCCTTCTGTGAGTGTGTGTGCAGCCAAATGAGAGCTCCAGCTGAGAGAGGACTCACTCCACGTGACATGCCACTCTAAGTGCTCGGGAAGCATGCAGGTGCCGGCCTCCAAGACGGTGCCTGATAAGCCCCGACTCTTGGACTTCATACCCCTGTGTGTCCCCCCACCACACTGACGAGGATTGGCTTATGTATCCAATAGGATACTGCAGAAATGACAATGTATGACTTCCAGGCCAGGGCACAAGACACTGCCGTTTCTGCCTTGCATATTCTTGGATTTAGAGAGATCCCTGTGGCAAGGAACTGAGGTCTGCTGCCAACATCCTGCACCAACTTATCAGCCATGCGGGGGAGGCATCTTGGAAGCCCCAGCCCCAGCCAAGCCTTCAGACAAATGCAACCCCATGAGAGACTGAGCTAAGTTGCTCCCAAATTCCTGACCCAAAGAAACTGTGTGAAGTAATCAACGTTCACTCTTATTTTAAACTGTTAAGTTTTGGGACAATTTGTTATGCAGCAACAGATAACCTGTATGACGCATTAGCTCATTTAATCCTCATGACAACCCTGCAGTAGGCCGGATCCGTATCCTCATTTTATGGAAGAATCATTATTTCTATTTTATAAAAGTGAAAACTGAGGCACAGAGAGGAGAAATCGCTTACCCAAGGCTGCACAGCTCATAGGTGGCGGGAGCTGGATTTGAGCCCAGCACTCTGGCTCTAAGACGCATGAGTGAACTGTCATGCTCCGTGAGGGCATGTGTAGCTCTATATGGCCTGTGTGTAGTACGGGGTCTGTGCCACCTGACTCAGGTGAGTAGCGGGCTGTGTGTGTTTGTTTTTTTGGGGGATCCTCCAGGCACCCAGCTCTGAGCCCATAATCTCCAGTGACACACCAGGACCTGGGGGCTGAGCTCGTTGGGAAAGGTTTGCGGGAGATATTGCCACCACTTGCCGGGCACAACAGCCAGGTGGGAAAGGGGATCCAGATGTCCACAGAGCGGTGCTCAGGTCTCATTTCACCTGGCCTAGAGCTGCCCTTGGGCCCTGCCCTCGCTCCTCATTCCCTGGGGAGGAGAGGAAAACCCCCAACAAGACCAGCAGAGAAAACCTGTGTGGCTTCTGACCTGGCCACAAGGCAGAGTGGGCTTCAGGCCCTCCTGCTCTGCAGCCTGAGATCTGTTTAAATCCCAGCTCCATCAGGGGTTCACACTCACCGGGGCCTGCCTCAGGTTACTACCCTGCTCTGAACTTCAGTTTCCCTTTGTACTCAGTGGGGCTATTCACCCTGTACAGCCAGCATATTTCAGGCTGAAGTTCTATGAACCAGAACCCTTTCCTCACCCCTCCCAGGTCCTGGAGCCCGAGGGCAAAGGTCACTAAGTAAGGAGGCAGGCTGGGTCCTCGCCACCAGGGAGCACGCAGCCCTGACCCCAGGGCACCCAGCCAGGTGTCCTCCACTCCAACGCCCACCCCCACCCCCTTACCTAAGAGGTAGTCCACGGTGTTGGGGTCGAGGGCCAGGAGCTCGGTGCGGTTCCAGATGTAGTGGGAGTGCTAGGAGGAAGGGCCTGTGTCAGCCACACTGGGGCTTGGGGAGTGGGAAGGGCTGACTTTGGCTGCTCTGAGTCTGGGGCGTGTATTTGTTTCCTTTAGTCCTTTAGCAATCTCTTCCTGAGTGCCTACCATCCCTCCCTGCCCTCGAGAGATGACGAATAAATGGTAATTCTAATGCAGGGACTCAGGGCCCACTGGGGGCCCTGGCTCTGCCAGGAGCCGGCTATGTGTCCTCAGGAGACTCCCTTGCCTTCCCTGGGCCATGGCCTTAGGGTCCGTGGTTTTCGAATCTCAGGGGCTGTTATGGGGAAAGAGGGTGGGAAGGCTAAGAAAGTGGGGCTCTGTTCCTCCACTCTCACCCCCTCCCCTGCTTCCTATCTCAATTAATACTCACATCAGCCCTATAAGGTAGGTATTATTCCCATTTTACAGATGAGGACACTGAGAGACACAGATGACATAGCTATTTGGCGGTAAAAGTGAGACACTCTAGAATCTACTCTTAAGGCATGATGTCCAAGGAATGTATGGTCTCTCTGGGGCCCTACGGTGACGCCCAGTCTGGTCCAGTGCTGTGGGCCCTCTCTCTCCCTTTTGGGGTATAGACTGAGCTCCAGAGTAAGCACCCTGCTTGGGCAAGAAGCGTTTAGCTCTGGTCCCATGTTCCAGGTAGAGAAACTGACGCTGGGAGAGGTGCTGTCTCTCTGGCTTGGGCCAGGGGGTGGCTCTTGCCCAGCCTGAACTGACTCAGAGGGAATGGAAATGGTTCAAAGCAGCTCAGTTGCACCCCCATCAACCCCATGGGGGCCATGTCCCAGCCCCTGCCCCCAACTCACTCCTGGCCCAGCACCAGCCCGCAAGGCCTCCCTGAGGGCCAGCCCTGGAACCCTCAGAAATCTAACCCCAGAGTGACATCAAAGTGGCTGCCAGGCTGCTTGCTTCCCCTGTCTTCAGCCCTGACCACAGTCATTTTCAGACCCCAGTGGCCCCAAGCCCAGCGGCTAGCAGCACAGATTTAAAGGCCAGAACCACTCCAGGAACCAGAGCTCGGGTTCTTCCCACGCTCCAGCCTCCCTCTCCCAGCACGTGCCCTCGCCCTAGCCAAAGCCAACTCGCTGTGGAGGGCTTCTACCTCACGCCTTGCTACCTCTGCCTGCAAGACCCCCCCAGTGCTGCCTCCTCACCCCCAGCTCCCACTGCCAGGCCTTCTCAGGCACTCCCTTCCCCCTCCCCCGCGGTCTGTCCTCTCTGGGTTCCCGTAGGCCCCGGGCATCCTGCCATCCAATCGCAATGCTCCATGTTTTTATTCGATTCATCCTTTGGACCTCATCCCAGCCAGGGACCCTGCACACAGTAGGGGCTCAAGTGGACTGAAAGGCCATGCACATTGCTCCTCGGCCAGCCCTTCCCCATTGCTACCTAGCTCTTTCGATTGCCTGGCCCTAAAGGAAGGAATCGATCGAACACCTACTGTGCACCATTCAAGTATCCATTAGACCATTTGAGCCCACTGAGGTAAGACTTAGGACCCCATTTTAGAGGAGGAAACAGATTCAAAGAAGGCTACCCCAGCGCCACCCCCACCACAAGCTACCCTGCTGTCATCTGGCCCCCGAGTGGGCTACCTTGTGCCTCGGTTTGAAGCTCTTCCAGATGTCGATGAGGTTCAGGCCGTCCAGCCTCGTGCCCCTGGCCTTCTCGTCTATCTCATACTCCACATCCGTCCTATTCTTGGGGAACATGTACTTCCGGCCGCCGCCCATGATCACCTAAAGGGGACAGGAGCCATCAGTACTCTGCAGTTCCAAGACATCCAGAAGCCCCAGTGGTCCCCGTCTGGGGACGCTGTGGATGCTTCCCAAGCCCGGGGGATCCTGGGTTCAGACCACCCTGCCCTCCCGGAGCCTTTTCCAACTCGGAGAGATGACATCATGCGTCTACTGGGACTGGGTGAAATACCGGAGCTACCGATAACCTCCCTTACCTGGCTTTCCAGAAGCCTGCACCTAACTCCCACTTGTGTAAAAATAATTCCTCCTCTAGAGCACTCGCCACGTGTCAGGCACCAAGCACTTCAGACACGTTATCTTACTCAACCCCATGCCAGGGCCACGAGGGAAGCTGTGTCCCTGTTCTCCAGACAAAGGAACGAGTGCAGAAATGGGATGTCTTTTCCTGCAAGACCACACAGCCAGCAAGGGGCAGAGCCAGGATTCGAACCCAAGGCTTCTCTGACCCTGGCACCAGGGCCCCCTGCCGTGCCCGCAGACCCAACGACGGAGACTCCAAGAGCCTGGTCTCCCAGGGCGAGAGGCAGAGTGCCTGCGGGCCCAGGCCTCGGCCAGGGAGGTCTTGGGGCAGCCCAGCCGGGAGCCTGGGCAAACAGCGGGCCAGCGCCCACGCTGTGTAGTCCCGCCAGGCTAATTTTACATCACCGCGCTGCTTGCGTGGGCGGAGGGACGTGGGACTGTTTGTTTTCCTTGGGAGTCCATGTTTGAAGTCCTGACTATTTTTAAAACAGGGCCAAGAGCATAACAGCTGCCGCCCACAATTACCACCACAACGGTGTCCTCCTGTCACCACAGGCGTCAGCCCAGGCCGCCGCCCCTGGCTGACACCTTGGGAGAGCAGAGCCCGGCGATGGTGGGCCTCGGATCCACTGCCTCCGGCCCTGGCATTTCAAATCTTCTTCTCTACCGTCCACCCTATTTTTCTCCTGGGAACCCCAGGTTCTGCTGGGAGTCCAGGCCCGTGGCTGAGGTTCTGCGGGGGATCTGGGCCCGTGGCTGAGGTGGGGAAGGCAGCCCAAGACCAGCCTGGATCATGGGCAGCTACAGAACAGAGGACAAGGCTTTCTATCCTGACTCTATCCCTTCTGGACCAAGAGCCTGTCACTTCCCCTCTCTGAGCCTCAGTTTCCTTATTTATACAATAGAAATAATACCCACCACAGGCCTGCCACAGCCACAGGCCTGCCACAGGAGGACGTGCACTAACGTAGGGCCGTCCTGGTACCCAGGGGTGGCCTCCGTGGTGGGTGGGGGGTTATTGTCACTGGCACGAGGAACTGGAGATGAAAATATTTCCACAGGGGCAAGTTCCTTACTGCCTGACCGGCCAGGACTCGGGGTGGGGTAGGCTGTGGGAAGGAGGAGGAGAAGGGCCCCTTGCCCCCCTACATTGTTCCCACAGAACCTGACCCCTTGGTATTTTCAGAGTGGAAATGAAGCCCCCAATCTTCTTGCCTGGAGCCTCCTAGTTTCCAGCCCCAGAAGAGAGTTCACACGGGCTCATTAAACTCCCAAATAACAGACTTGCTGTTTGGCTTTGGGGTTTGGGTTTGTGTCTTTCTTTCTTTTATTTATTTTTTTGTTTTTTTGTTTTTTTTTTTTTTAGCAAAAGATATTTATTTTCAGGGCGGACACAGGATTTTTGTTTCATGTACAGCCTGGGGCTCGGGGGCTTTGGGGTGGCACTGATGCAGGGCCAGCGGGAGAGAAAAGGATGAAGAGCAAGAGAAAGTCAAAGGAGCAGGGGCTGTGCTCACTGGGGCCCCATCTCCTCGCTCTCGCCCTGAGAGCCCTCAATCTGCCCCCCTCAATCTGCCCCTCGCCCCCATCGGAGGCCACCCCTTTTATCGTTGCTAAAGCCGGTGTTCCCCTCTCAAGCTCCCGTCCCCCTCTCGGGCCACTCCTGCCAAATCTCCCTGATGAGCAGCCCCGTAATTACACCCTGTGCTTGTACAACAAATGTTCTCACATCCATGACCTCATCTCGGCCTCCAGCGGCCCTGTGAGGGGGCAGGTGGAGCTCTCTGTTCTCATTGTACAGGTAGGGAAACCAAGGCTCAGGGAGGAAAAGTGACTTGTCCCAGGATGCAAGGTAGGTGGAAACCGTCAGGAGCGTGGTTCTGCCTCAAATACACACTCCCCGGGAGCAGTCAACAGGACCGTTTGTCCTGAGAAGGGTGTTCAGTCCACCATTCAGAAAAGGGAAGTCAGGGGTTGACAGAGGGGCCAGGGGACACTTAAAAACTGGGCGTTTACCTGTGAGGGAGGGGTTGGGGGTAGGAGCGAGCAAGTTTGTCTGGTAGGGTTAGAAACAGAGGCAAGGGGTAGGCAGGACCTGGGGCTTCCTCTGAGCCTCACTGAACCCCCACTCTGGGCTCAGGGTGCCAAAGTCCCCATGCCCCCCCCACCAGACTCCCACCCCGGCCCTCAGTAAACGACAGGAGCCTGAAAAGACACGAGCCAGAGGTTCTCATTTAAGAAGAGAGAATGGGGACCCCTCTAACCATCAGGTGGACGATGTTCAGCTGTGTGGGCTCGCCTGGATCCACGAACCTGCTCAAATCTGGCATTTCCGAGTAAGGCCAAGCGGCTCACGCATAAACGCTACCACTGTCTGAGCTCTCACTAGGTGTCGGGCCCCAGGCTGAACTCCACGGGATTATGTTATTCAGATCTTGTAACTGGGCTTACAAGGTAGGGCCCCTTTACAAAGAGGTTGTAAAGGGGAAGGTGCGGAGGGGTTGCGCAACTGATCCAAGGTCACACAGCTAGCAAGCAGCGAGGCAAGGATCTGGACCCAGGAATTTCAAACTTGAGAGTTTGTGCTCACCACTGCGCACATCACCTTTCCTCTGGGTGTGATGGCTGAGTCCACGGGCCACGTACGTACCTGTCTAAGCATGTGGCAATGGACAGGGCAGGCACTTGCTCCCTGAGATGGCCACTCTGCCACCCCCTCCTCCTGTGTTGTGGGTGTACAGCGCCAGGTTCCAATTTACAAAATGATCCCTGGGCGCCTGGTCCTTGAGGTGTGGTGGAGGCCACATCAGGGTTTATCCCTCAGCTCCACCGCAGAGAAATCCTACAGAGCCTCCCTGCCCCGACCGCAAATCCCCTAATGGGCCGGGAGCCCTCCCAGGGGTGTGGGGAGCCGGGCCAAGCTGTCTCTCCAGTGCCAGCCTGGACCTGAGGCGTCAGGCACACCAGAGGCCCTGCCTCATAAGCCCTCTCGGTCCCCGCTCTGACCACATCCCCGAACTTGCCTCGATGTCCCTGATGTTGTGCATGAGCTGGTAGGCGATGTCCTTGCAGCCCTGGGTCAGGGCCTCCGGAGGCATCTCGTTGTCGGAGTACCAGTCCCGGTCGGCCGAGTGGGCGTAGGCGGCGCTGGGGGTGGCGTGGTTCACTCGCGTGGTGGTCACGATGCCCACAGATTTCCCTGGGGCGTGGGAGAGGAGGGGTTGGCTTTGTGTGGAGATGGGGTGTCCACGCTGCCTTCTCCCTCCTTCTAAAGGCTGGCCTCCTGTCAGTTCCCCTGACCACCCAGGCCTCAGTCTCCATGTCAGTCACTCAGGTGAGAGACTGTGGCTCCCAAATGCCCTGGCACCTCAGACGCTCTTCCTCTGTGACCGGCAGGTCCTTGAGCCCTGAGCGCCTGGGCTGGAGCTGTCCCCTCCACCCAGGACCCCACAGAACCCCACTCCCGCAGGAAGTCCCCCCTCCAGGTGCCCTGCAAGAACACAGGGGCCCCTCTGAGGGCTCCCAGGTGGTGTGGTTCTGTCGCTTGTGTCCACCAGTCTTATCCCCAGACTCTAAAGTTCCTGGGGGCATGGGCCAGGGCCTCCTGATTCCAGTAGGGAGGAGGGGGCGCATTACTGAACCCCCCACGGGGCTGGTGCTGCGCTGTGCCCCTTGCCTTGCTCACACCCAGCCTATGCGGGGGCCGTTTTTGTGCCCATCTCAGAGTCAAATGAGTAGACTCAGGGAACTGCGCCAGGACCAGAACCCACATTGGAGTGGGTTTCTAAACCACCGGCCTGCCCTGTCCTGGCCTGGATCCCACGAATATTTCACGGAGTCCCAGGACACTGGGGCTGGCAGAGGCCCCGGACAGCATCTTTTCCTACCCTCTCCTCATTGCACAGTTGGGAAGACTGAGGCCCAGACAGGTCGCGGGGCTGGGCCTGTCCCCTGCCACCACCCCCGCTCACCGGCATCCTTGGCCCACCGCAGGACGGAGGTGACCTCGTTCCCCTGAGTGGTGTTGCAGTGGGAGCGCTGGGTGGCTGCGCTCACCCCCACGGTGCCTTCGTTGGCCTTCACCCCACACAAGTAGGCGGTCGCGGTGCCTGCGCTGTCAGGGACCTGAGCATTGGTATTGTATGTCTGCAGGTGGGGAAGGAGGGTCAGGAGATGGCCAGGCCTTGACCCCTGCTGCTGCCCACCCCACCCCCACCCCCACCATGGGGCCTGGGGCATGAGGGAGACAGAGAGGCTTCCCACAGCCTTGCCTGAGCCCTGCCACCCACCAGGGTGCCCCCAGAGCCACAGGATTATCAAGCTGTCGGCCTTCTACCCCCACAGCCTCTGCCCTAGCACCCAGGGCAGCAGGAAGGGGCAAGAAGGCGACTCCTAACACATGGAAACATTTGGCAGAAGAACTAGGCTGGGTCAGCTCAGTCCTCTCTCTGGGTCTGGGGGCTGCAGGAGCCAGTGACGGGAAGGGGGAGGCAGGTGAGTCCTGGAGAAGGGAGTGAGGGGGTCCTTGAAGGAGTAGGAGAAGGGGGAAGGGGAGAGAAAGTGATGGGGAGGCAGGATCTAGAATGGGGAAATGCGGAAGAGGCCCTCCCCCCCACACCCTCAGACTTCCAGTAGAGACCCTGACACTATCGCCCTCCCCAGCCAACCTAGGAGCTCCCCGAAGACAAGAAAACAGTACAGTTAGTCGCTGCTCCCCCGCATCCCGGCCCTCCCCCAGAGTGTCTAGAGGATCTTCATTACAGAATGACCACCACCGCCAAGACACCAGCAACAACCAAGAGCTACCACTTCACACCAGTGAACTAACTTCCCGAACCACCTCGGGGGAGAACAAGTGCAACCGAACCGCTGGGAGAAGAGCATACACTGCACGACTCCATTATCTATATCAGGTACGAAAGCGGGGGGACAGCTAATCCATGGTGATGGAAGTCAGGGTGGGGCGCAGGGGTTTAGGGCCTGGAGGGGTGCCCAGGAGGGCCTCTGGCTGCTGTCACGGTCAGTTTCCCCACCTGGAGGCTGGTCAGACCAACATGCGCCGTTTGTGAAACTTCAAGCTGTGCCCTTGTGCACGTGTCTCTGTGCACGTAATTCTTCAATAGATTTTTAAAAACCAATGAGCTAAAACCTTCAAAACAGTCTTGGGAAGTAGCTGCTGCTGTTGGCATTTCACAGTGGAGCCATGGAGACCCCCGGAGGGCTGACCGCCTTTGCCGGGGCCTAAGGAAGCTTGAGGAACCCTGCAGACCCCACTTCCCCACCCTTTCCTGCAGCCCGGCAAGCTGAGAAGTGGGAGGCTTGGGCCCAGCGGGTTTGGGGCTGGAGCTCACCTTGGAGAGGGCCACGTAGGGGAACTTGTCCATCTCCAGCCTGGTCTCCTCCCCAGGGCTGTGGTGCAGCTGACCCTTGAGGATGCGGGCGGCCGTCACCGTGGAGACACCCATCCCTGTGGCGGGGAGAGGGAGGCCTCAGTCTCTCAGGCTTCCTACCCCTCCAATCAGTCTTCTCGGACACCCATACCTCTCTAGCTTGGTGCCAAGGCAGGCTGAGCAGTGGGCACCAGAGCATGTCTCTGTAAATGTGACTGGCAAGCCCCTTACCTCCCCCCACCCCCACCCAGACCCTCAGAGGACCACGTGGCCTGTGCCCCCCCCCCACCCTCCTGTTAAACATGCTCCCCAGAGGTCCAGTCTCTTCGACACACCTGGGCCCCCACCTAGGTGCCCCATCCAGCCCCTCCCTCAGGCCTCACCATCTCCCAGGAACAGGATGACGTTCTTAGCCACATTAGTGTTGAGATTCTGAAGCTTCAGAGCATTTTTCAGGGTCTCCTGAGCTTGGTCTCTCCAGTACTTGGGGTCTTTCTCTTTCTCTGTACAGACAGCGAGGCAGAGTTATTTGGCAGGGGAGGGGATAGCTTCTCATCCCCAGACTTACGGATACCCTAACTTCCCATGCCTGAGGGCGGAGCGCCGGGCCGTGGGGAGGGAGCAGTAGTTGCCATCTGATAGCCATCATGTGATCCGTAAACATAGGCCAGTCCAATCTCCAAACGAGCCGGCAGACCCCGGGTCATCTCCCCACAGCGCAGAATGAAGAAACCAAGGCTCAGAGATACCCAGCGACTCGCCCAAGGCCACACAGCACTGGCAGATGCTGGCAGAGCTGGGCTTCCTCTTAGAGAGAGACATTCTGCTAAGGCAGCAAGCGAATCGTGCTAGCCCAGTTAGGAGGCTAATGTTTAAGCCGGTTAGGAGAACAAACCAGTTTCAAGTGCAGGCGTCCCCAGACGGAGCCAGCCATCAATTATAAACCGCTCGGCTTATCCATTACAGTGGGTTTAGCAGGGAACTGACTCAGTGACAGTGTTAGCAGCGTGCCGGAAAGCAAGGCTGGCCTTTTGTTTCAGGACTCGCCTTTTAGCACCAAATTTAAAGTCGCCACACGCAGTCGCACTCCTGTCAGCACTTTCTTCACCCCTAATCTTGAGATAAAACGGGAAGCAGGAAGGCTGTCTTCTCTCTTGCTCGTCCTCCCTCTTGCCCACCTGTCTCCAGTAGTCAGTTCCCCAGTGGAAAGGACAAGCAGTAGTGCCTGACAGACCTCAATTAAACCCCCTGCTGTGCCGAGTGCCAGTTGTGTGGACAAAGTCACCTCCCTGAGTCTCAGTTTCCTCCTCTTCCAATGCAGTTGTTTATACCTTCCTGTCAGGGTCTTACGGGGACTGGATTAGATAAGGCAGGTGACACACCTGACTCACAGGAGAGGATCAAAAGCCTACCCCGTCTGGCCCTAATAATTCCATCGCCAGACCTGGACTCCCTTGTTCTTCCGAGCAGAGGCCCAGGATCCCTGTCCCCAGGGTCAGGGCCCTTCCCACAATCTGCTGGGCTCTCCTATCACACCTGCCCATCGGAGTACAGAAGCCTGGAGATGAAAGCTCCTTGGGCACTCTCTCTTTCAATGGCCTCCCATGACATAGAAGGGAAGGCTGAAGCCAGGAGCGGTGGGAGGGTCATGTCCAAGGCTGTGTTGCTTGTGTGCGGCCTGAGGACACGATCCTTATCCTTTGGCCCAGGTCAGGCTTACGCTGCCTTTCAGGACAGCTGTGGGTGAAGAGCACAGGTCTCCTTTCTCATAGCGGGGTTTCCAGGCAAGGGCCAGGTGCTTCACACACAGCAACAGCCCCTTCACCTCCCGTAGCTGTATGGGGTGGTTACCATTATCCCTCCTTATTACAAAATGAAACTTAGGGCCCTAATATTAGAGTCACAGAAGAGGATCAGGAAACCCATACATCGGTGGCTCTGTGCCCCTGCTTCAGGTGGGCAAGGAGACAGAAGGAAGCAGTCCTTGACCTCAAGCCTTGGATCCACCCACACTACATCCCTACCCCCAAAGGCCTCCCCTCTTGTCATCCCCACCCACAATTTCTTAGCCCACCACCTGCACCCTGGCAGCCCCAGCAGCACCCCTCTCTTCTGAGGGTGTCTCCTGAGCTCACCAATTTTAGACCCTACTGATGGAGTCCCCAGGTGTAGTCTGGCCCTTCCATTTAGCTGGTATCTACTGGCAAGTTCCTTTCACTGGAGTTTCTACTCAGGAAAATGAGAAAACATAGTTATCTACAAGCAGTTTTAGGATTAAATGAGATAAGGCCTGGGAAAGTGCTCCAGGACAGGTGTCCCACTGGCTCAGGGCTGATTCCTACTCCTTCCTGCCTTCCTCCTCACACACCATGCTGCCAACCAAGGCTTTGGCCATTTGGGCGCCATCTGGGTGAGCTTCTACCCATCCTGACCGCCTACAACCTGGCCACCCCTAGCATGTGAAGGGGCAGATGCCCCTTCAATCAGCCTACCTTGCATCTGTCATTTCTTCTCCCCAGAATCTCCATTAGCAGTTTGCTGAATTCCCTGCATTTGTTCCCTGCAAAGGCCCTTATATTTTTCAACAGAGCCATCCCAGGGCTTGTTCCTCCAAATGGTTCAGTGGTTTTCAAACTGACTTCATTGTCAGAGAACTAATTTAAGCAATGATGGCTTTGGACAATGGAGTATCTGGAGGTGATTGTTTTCAGAGGCCATTAAATGACATGTGCAAATGCTCATGATATAATGCTACATAGAGTTCTTGGTCAGTACCTACTGTAGGATTCCATTAATATGAAGTTCAAAAAAGGCAAAATTCACCTACGGTGACGGGAACAGGCCTAGTCACTTCCTGGCTTAAAGGTAGGGGGTGGGGTTGGTTGGGAGGGACTTAGGAGAGCCCTTGGTGTCTCAGGACAGGAAATGTTCTCTATGATTCTGGGTGGCAGTTACACGTATAAAAAAATATGTAAAAACTCATCAAGCTATACATACAAGATCTGTATAGTTTAGTGGAAGTTATACCTAATTCTTTTTTTAGAAAAAGAAAGAAAACACAATGTACTACCACCACACACCCATCAGAAGGGCTAAAATGAAGCAGATTCGAAAAATTTAGTTGCTCACTATTTGAAGATTTTTTATTTTGTCTTTTTTTCATTCTTTCGCTTTTCATCCGTCTGCTCACTTTCTACCCAGGTGGGTGGCGAATGCTGAGGAGGCAGGGACTGAGTCCCAGAGTGACCTTGGGTTCCCAAGGAGATACACCGAAAGGCATCATGGATCTCAGAGGAAGCGATGGCCTGGGAACCCAGCAGCTCAGGTTTTGTTCTCAGCTCTGCGACTGACTTGCCATGTGATTTGGGAGGGTCAGTCCTCCTCTGTATCCCAATTTCCTAATCCATTGAAAAATATTCTTCCTAAGGGCTCCCACTGCCCTGCCAGACACGGGACTGTCCCATGTCATTCCCACCACAGCCTAAAGGAGAATTATTATCTCCATTGAACAGATGGAGAAAGACTCAGGGAGGGCAAATGGGGGCTTGCAGACACATAATAGACTGAGCCAAGAAGGTCTCCCCTCTACAACTACAGATATTGAAATGCTGGGGGAAAAAAAATCAAAAACATTACGTAGCTAGAAAAAGGAAGGAAAGAGGGAAGGGCTATCCCCAGGAGGCAGAAATTAAGAGGGAGCTCAAAACCAGAGTGGTAAGCAGGAGCTAATTCTGAGGGACCCTTGAGGTGTCAGACCAGATGCAGGTCTGGGTTGAAACTGTTTTAATGAGCACGTTTGGCCTTGGAGCTATGGCAGGGATGGGGGGAGAAAACCAGCCAACTCCAAATCAAAGCCAGGTCTAAGTGGGGTCTGGATTTGTAGCGTAAGAACCTCAAGCTGAGAAACGAACATAAAAACCTATCTAAAATTAGTTGACAAACCAAATACAATACCACACTTCCATATGAGCTCCCGAGAGAAAGCAAAAGAACAAGAACTCCTGTTGAAGACGGGTTCACAAACAAGAATCACAAACCACAAGGAAGCATGCTACTTACTCCATGAGTTAAGCAGATAAAACCAACAGCAGAAGACTAAGCATGCTAAGACTTGGAAGGGTTTCTAGAATAAGCTATATTTCAGATTGTTAGAGAGAAGAGAAACTCCAGTTAAAGAACAGGAAGATCTAAAGGAGGAGAGAGTGACCTATGACACCAGCATATGCGGCACCAGAGCTGGAATCTCCTGTTGTGAACGTGTTTCCAGCTCCTAAATACTCGGGGTGGTTCTATGACCCCGAACATGGACACTGTGCTCATCCTGCTCTACCTGCACCAGGTCTCCCATCCCTCTGCCTGTGCCCTCGCCCTCTCCAATCCTACCTGGCACTAAGGAGGTGGTAACGCAGGTGCTAATGGCCAGCACTAAGAATGGTGAAATCATGGTTCACTCCAAGACCTGCTCTCTCTCTCTCTCTCCCTGGAGTCCAGAAGTACAGTCGGTGCGGACGGGAGCGGGTGGGCTGGCAGCTGTTAGCTGATGGTAGGTGATGTTCCGATCCTAGAAATGAAGAAAAAAAAAAGTCATTCAGGGCACAGCTCCAGGTTCATTTTGTTCATTCACTTATTCATTTGTTGATTCATTCTTTAAGCATTTGTTGATTATCTGTTATAAGCAGGGCCTGGGGCTAGACATTAGGAGGCAGAGGTAGGTGGCCCCACCTCAGGAAGCTCATCACACGAAGTTTATAGAAGTCTGAAGGAGTGTCATGCTGTCAAGTGGCTCCTTCCCATTTCCCGAGTGAACTCTCACGCTTAATTGTCTGAAGCCCAGACCCACCAGAGTTCCGTCTTTCTGTGAAATGCTTCGCAAACTGTAGCATGCACCAGAATCTCCTAGATTCTGCCCCCAGCCTCCGCCTCATCCAGAGACCGGTTTTATTTCCAACCAGCTCCCTGGAGATGCCCCTGCTGCTGGTTCCCGGACCACACCTTGAAAAGCATTGTTTTAGAACATCAGGCTTAAGCCTTTTAATTACCTTTGTCCGAAGCACATCAGAGGCCAAAGGGTCCACCCTTTCTTAGAGCGACACCTACATTTTCTGCTGTAGGACATCTACGTTTGCTACATTCTCTTGTAAAACTTGCCATTTGTAGTAAGAGAGATAAAAACTATAGGGGTGACGTACAGGAAAAGATTGGCAAGTAAGGGTGGCCATATCTGGATAGTAACATGACAGATGGCTCCAATTATTTTTTCTCCATTTCCCAAATTTTCTTCTATGTTGAGATGTTACCTTTATAGTTTTTAAAAAAATGTTATTTTTTTAAAAAAAGACTAGAAGGAAATATACCAAAATGTTAACAGTGGCGCTCTCTGAGAGGTAGGACTGTGAATGATTATTTCTTTTTTTTTATTTTTATTTTTTGAACTTTACAAATTGCCTAAAATGAGCATGTTAGGTTCACGAGGCAGCCGAGAAAGGGACTAATTCCGTCGTGTGTACAAATGTTGCTGACAGATAAGGAATTTTAAATGGCAAGGGTTTCACTGGGAAATAACGTGATTATTTCCACCAAAACCAACATAAAAGTGGTTATTCCACTTGTTGTGTGTTAACTTAAAAATTGCAAAACGTCAGAGTGAGAGGCAACAAGCATTTATTTGGGATCCAAAAAGAACTGCAATTCTGGGAAGCCCTGATTCAGGCAGAAAGAAACCCAAAGAATATTCAGATTAGGAGAGGAAGGCAATGGAGTATTTCTAAGAAAGGGAAGGGGAATCATTACCTGAATAGAAGGAATTTCTATGGGTAGACATCTGCTGAGGAAGGAATTTAGGTGCAGATAAACACAGTGGTGATAATTCCAAAGAACGACATTAATTTTCATAGTCATTATGACTTTGCTTTCCTGTTATCTTTGCAGTTATTTGGATACGGTGCTGCTTTAGGCCCAGTCCAAAGGTTATTTTGCCCAGATTTAACATTGTAAAGGTTTGAGGAGTAAGACATGCAAAGGCAGTTCTCTGGGGATGGCAGCTCCGACTCCATTTTGAAGTGGCTCCATTTATATTACTTTTCACATGAGAAACAGCAGTGATGAGCCACATTCTACCGTTAAGAGTGTTGTGATAGATAAGAAACCACTTTGCCACTGGAAAAATATGTAGCTGCTATACCCCACAAAACACCACACCCCACAAAACACCCACCATCACCAGACATGCCACCGGTTGCAAGCCCTGTGCTTTTCCATCCCCTTCTTTATCCACTTGGCTCCTTAAAAACCCAGCTGAGCAGAGCGGAAGCAGAGGGGGCGAATTGAAAGGAAATATCCTGCATCTAACGTCTATAACACTTAACTCTGAGTGGTGGGATTTCAGATAATTTCTATTTTTTTAATTCTACTTTAGTTTCCAAACATTTCTAGAGTAAACCCTATTATTAGAAAAATGTTATCAAATTGAAATAGAATCTCAAACCGTTCAAGTATTCAAAATAGTTTAAAAACTGAAGTGACCTCTTTCGGGAAGCCTCCAGGACAATCACTCATGACAATACGCTTCCTCACCTTCATACCATTTCAAACATTGCACGTACCTCTCTATTTTGAAAGTAATAATTATTTCCTGATTCACCTCTCCCACCACACTGACAGCCTCTATGAGCAAGGACTTTGCCTTGTTTGCCCGTACTCCGGTGCTTATTTACATCAGCTGAAGGCCAGTGCTCCAAGGGAGCTTTGGGGGAAGGGAAGAATCACCCACATCCTTTCTTTGTATGTACAGACAAGTCCAAGTGTTGGCAAGGACGTGGAACTACCAGAATATCCGTTCACTGCTTGTGGAGTATAGACTGGCTTTGGAAAATTGACAGCATCCGCCAGAGCTGACACCACACACATGCCCTCTAACTCATTTACCTCCAAGACAAATGCATACAGGTGTCCACCAAAAGACATGTACAAGAATGTTCATATCAGCCCTGTTCCTGATGGCCTCGAAACTTTAGCTTGACGGAGAGATACACAGTGGGGGTTCACAAGATGGGAATCTACATGACAATGAGAAGGAATGATGAATAACTCCACCAGACAGCAAGGATAAATCTTACAAAGGTGATGGAAGCAAACCCAAGGAAACACATAGTGGGATTCCAACGACACGAAGCATAAAAACTGACCGAGGGTGTTAGAAGACAAGATAAAGGCTACCCTGGGCGGTGGGGGTGAAGATGAATGGGGGAGTTGTGAGGTATGGCTCTGTTGATTGATCTGGGTGCTGGTTAATCGTGTGGGTTGTCTGAAAACCCAACAAGCTGTCCCTTTATGACATGGAGACTTTTTTGAACATGTTATATTTCAATAAAATAAAAACACTACTCTCTGGGAACTTATATAACAATCTATAAAGGACAGAGACCAGGCAAAAAAGGCCTGTGAGGGACCTCCTTTGTAGATGAGAAAAACCAAGGCTCTTGAAAGGAGATGTGACTTGCCCAAGACTATAAGCAAGCAAGTAGCAGAGCAGAACTCTGACTAGAGGGCTGCTGGTTCCAAAATTAGCAAGGAGGTCACCAATGGTGACCCACACCGGGGTGGGGCTTCTGGCTCCCCTACTGCAGAATGAAGATTGTGAAGTTTAATACATGTATAGATTTGTAGACCTTCCTTCCACAACAATCAGGATACAGAAAGTCGACCACCCTAAAAACTCTCTTGTGCCGTCTCTTTGTAGTCATAGGAGCCCCCATCCCCAAACCTGACAGCCAGCTCTGTCCTTCATCACTACAGTTCGATTGGTATTATATTTATATATTTGGGGTTACATATTTGCAATGTTCAGTCTTCCAGTCATAAACACAGCATGTCTGTCTCTCCATGCATTTAGTTCTTTATAGTCTTCAGCCTACAGATTCCGTGTTTTGTTAGATTCACACTGATGTATTTCACTTTTAGGGGCGCTGTTATAATATCATTGTTTTAAATTGTTCCTTGCTAGTATATAGAAATATAAGTGGTTGCTATGTTGTATCCTGTGACCTTGTTAAACTCACTCAGTAGTTCTGGAAGTTTGGGTTTACGTATGTGGATTTTCCTTGTCCTCTTCTATGTAGACAATCATGTCATTGACAAATAGGAACGATTTTAGTTCTCCCTATCCGATCAATATCCCTCTCATTTCTTTTTCTTGCCTTATTGCACTGGCTAGGATTTACAGCACCATGTGGAAACTGTGGACATCCTTGGCTGGTCCCCAGTCTTAGAGGAAAAGCATTCAGCCTTTCGGCATTTGGGGTAGTGTTTTGAGGTGTGAGGTCGAATAGATTTGGTGGGGAAGATAAAGAACGCGATGTGGCACATGTTGAGTTTGAGGGCTGTGGTGGCAGTATCTGGGTGGCAGTCATCTTAAGACCAGAAGTCAAAACAGTAGTGTGGATGGAGCTTAAATACGCAGTTGAGTGAAGAATGCAAAGAATAAAATGCAGTTCCCTGCATATACATGTAAGCCACACCCCCACACAGAACACAGCATAATTTATAGGGACACTACAAATTCAAGGACATATTAAACCCATGAGTATGAGGACCTTTGGGGAGTGATGAGATTGATCATGGGGAACAGGGAGCAGGTAGCAGGGATGAAGGGGAAAATGAATAAATAAAACAAGAACCGAGCCCATGATAGCACATCATGCACTGAGAAGTCGGACTTATTCAACTCTCTGCACCGAGGGTCCAAAACAAACATGTAATATGGAAAAATAGAAATGAAGGGTGCCCCAGGAGACCTACAGGACTCACCCAGCCCTCCATGATTATGCTAATTTTCTCTCTTCTCTGTTGGACTGATGCATCTCATCCGTCTCTAGCCCTGTGCGCACGGAAGCAGCTCTATAAATGCTGACTTAATGAGAGACCCCGTGGTAATGGCTGGAATGGTCTGAATTCTGGATGTAGGGACATGGCACTGAGACTGGCTTGTCCCGGAGAACGTCAGGAGCCTTCTCACTTTGCCTCTGCTTGGACAGGAGAGGGGGTGGGAATCCAGGAAACTCTTCAGAAGCCAGTTTCCCCTTGGTCCCTACCCCCACTCAGAGGCTCCAACCAAGTCTGCCCTCTGGCCGCTCTGAGTGATGGGCTCCAGGGGGCCCAGTCTGGGGTTGTGGGGGCCCTGGTTGCCCACCACCCTCTGCCATTGCTCGACCAGCTCAGATTGGAGCAACTGGGTGTGTGCCAACCCCACCGCCCCCACCTCCCAGCCCGAGCGTCTCTGCCAGGCTCCCAGCTACGTGCCCTGATTATTCATGACAAGTGTGCAGAAGGCCTGGCTCGCTCTAGCCCTGGGAGAAGGAGCAGCTACTTGGCAGGTCAGGGGAGGGAACAGAGGGGCTGGGCCTTGGCCCTGAGGACTGAGTCAGCTTCCTGGGGGAGAGGGCACGGGAGCCCCGGAGGTTGGGCCAAAAGCCAGCCCTGGGCTGGGTTTCAAAAGGCCCAGGACGAATGACAGAATAATAGAACTGATAAAATCACTACCGTTTCTTGTGTCCAGGCCTGTGCTGTTTACAACTGTGAGCTCACTTAATCCTCACAAGTGCCATTAGCCCCATTTTACAGTTTAGGAAACTGAGCCAAAGCTCTCAGCTTGTCCTCAGCCTTCAATCTCAGGCTGGCTCGAGCTCTCTGGGCCTCAGTTTCCCCACAGCAGAGAGGGAGAGAGGCAAGTGCCTGCCTTTCTGCTGCCCCACAAGAGCAAGCAGAAGCCAATGGTGTTTATAGGGTGGGGAAGTTGGCAGGGGAGGGAGTCGGTCCAGGGTGCTCTCTCCTACCTGAGGGGCCTGGCCAGGCGGCAGGTGAAGAAGCACAGCAGGCCCAAGGCCAGGACCAGGAGGAGGAAGCTGAGGACCGCGGTGAGGACTGCGTCCAGGGTCGGGGACAGGAGGGCCATCTTGGAGCAAAGAGGGCCGTTAGACGCAGCCTCCACAACCCTGCACACGCCTGGTCACACTTAGCCTGGGATGCTCACTCCAAAGCCCTGGGTCAGTGGCTAGTGACCCGGCTTTGTCCCCACGTTAATCTTTGGGGATTAGCCTAGGAAGGATGAAATGGGAGGGGAATAGCTCAAGAAGCTCCCCTCCCCCAGCCTACTCCTTGCCCACCTGATGACTGTTCACTCACCTTCGTTGATAAACCCTTCATTCCCAAACAGTTACTGAGAGCCTGCTGTGTACCCGGCTCTGTTCCAGGCACTAAGGACTCAGAGGGAACAGGACAGTCTCTGTCGTCTTGGAGGTTCCTGACTGGCAAGAGTGGGAAAAGTACCTACTGTGTACCAGTGTTGTGCTGGCACCGTGGAGGATAAAAGAAGAGCAGGAAAGGAAGCCCTGGCTGGGGTCAGTTTGTCCCTAGTAGCAGCAGCAGCTGGTCCACCCCATTTATAGGGCTACGTAGCCTGGGAGCAACGCCAACTGTGTACCTCTGAGGCCAGGCCTTTCCCAATCATCCTCCTGGGATACTTCATATCCCATGGTACAAAGTACCCAAGATCAGGGGAGATGACTTTACCCTTTCGGTGCCAAGAGAAGTCCTCTCTTCCTGGCCCCAGAGAGGCCACCAAGGTCACCATGAAAATAGGAAAACCAGTCACATTCCTCTGTTAAACCTTTTTCTTTCTCAATAATCCCGTCACCTGAATTGTATCAGATCCTCACAACATCCTAGGATTACAAGGCAGGGTAGGGTTTATTAGCCCCACCGATCCGTGGGGAAATTAGGGCTTATTAAGAAAGTCCTTCGGTCAGCTGTCACACAGCCAGCACGTCTGGTCCAAGCCATGGCTCCATCACGTTCCCCGCTGGGTGTTGGGTCCTCCCTGTACCTCTGAGCCTGCTCTTATTCATCTAACATCTATCTCCCACTGGTGTGCTGAGAAGGACACAGCTAAGCTTATTTTAACCCTCATTAACCCCCCCTGAGCACTAGATACAGTTGTCCCTCTTCTAAGGTGAGAAAATGGAAGCCCAGGGGGGCTCTAGGTTCTCTACCACAGGGATGCTCCCTGCCCTGCCCTGCCCAGCCCCTGGGCCTGGATGTCCTCTAGAGCTCCACCCCCATCCAGCCTATAAATTGATATGAGAACCAAGGAATGTCACTTTGTGCTTCCCAGCTGTACTGGTGGAGTCAGAGGGGCAGTTATTTGTCGTCAGGGAGCTCCCAGTCTAGAAGTCACAATCCTGGAATATCTGGGGTGTGGAAAGTCCCTTAGGCAGATTTCCTCAAATGCACCAGACCACAAAAATCACTTGGGGGTGATTGCAAAGTCCCATTCCCAAGTGGTTACCTGGGGAGAAGTATAGACTGGGAAGTGCATGAAGAAACTTTCTGGGGTGACGAAAGTGTCCTTTACAATGATCTGGGAGGTAGTTAAAAGTATATCTACAATATGTAAGTATATTATACTATAAAAGGACATATATCGTGTGTAAAATTCACCCAGGGGCTCTGAACCCCACCCTACCTATACTTTTAGGTGTTGTGAAGATCTGATAAGAATTGAGTTAAGCTAGCATGGGGGTGGGGGAAGCATTTAGTTTAATGAAGGGACTGTAGTCAAACAAAAAAGAGAAATTCAAGAGACAAAACAATCCCCCCAATAAATTCCTGTTACCTCTACCCCAGACCTGCTCAGTCAGAATCTTCCAGGCAGGCACAGGCAAGTCATACGGTGAGCAGATCTGCCTGGGAAACTCTGCCTTAGAGATAAGCTCACTGCCCAGATGGGAAGACTGAGGGCCCAAGAAGAGGAGAGACTTACCCTGGGTCTCCCAGCTGCTACTCTCCATAGACTCACCCGGGAACAGGCGGAATCAGCCCAGAGCAGGCTGGGAACCTCTGGCCGGGCCTTCCTGGCTCTTTTAGGGAGCCGTGGCTCCAGAGAAGTGCTCCCAGCAGGCCAGGGGAATGGGATGGGGGTCGGGGATGAGGCTGCAGCGGCTGCCCGGGGAGGCAGCACCACTGAAGACCAGCTCGGGAACGCTCCGGCTGCAAGGTCAGAGGCAGGGGACATGGAATCCCTCCGTCAGCCAAGCCCAGTGTCGTTGGCAAGCCTGGCTGGCCGGGACGTTTTTCGTTCACTGTCGGCAGTTATTTATGGCTGCCATGGAGCGGCCTCTGGGTGAGGGGCTCGGGAAGGAATGTGTGGTAGGTCAGAGTGGGCTGCAGGTCAGACCCGAGGAGGGACTTCCTCAGAGGCAGTGGGCCAGGTGCTGGTGAGAGAGCACAGCTCAGACCTCCAGCCGCCGACAGTACCCCATCCTGGCAGGAAGCAGACGTGGGAGTGCCCAGGAGGCTCGGTATCAGGCTGCTGCTGCCAAACCACGCGTCTTTAAGGGCTCTCAGGAGACACCAGCTACCCCCCCAGCTCCTCGAGCCTCGATATCTCTGCACACTGCGTCCTTTGGTCTGGCATGTTCCTTGCTGTCCACCTGACGAAGTCTTCCCACCATCCTTCCACCCTGGCCTCCGTCCTGCTGGACCGCTCTGCGCCCCGCCCCAGCCCATGAGGCAGTCTCAGCTCCTCCCTGAGCTCCCAGAACCCCAGGCCGGTGCTCAAGTCTTCGTTGCATTTACCACTCTTAGTGTCACCTCCTCCCCGTGGCGTGGGCTCCTGGAGAACAGGAACTTGCCCTGCTGATGGCAGCAGCCCCTTGGCTGGCAGAGTCTGGTGCTCTGCTGGGGAGGGTGCCGGGGGTCCATGGCGAGTGGCCGCAGAGGCTGCTCAGCGGCAGGGAGAGCGAGCTTCCAGGCTCAGACCCTGCCTCTGCCTGGCTCAAGCGTGACCCCACCCACGCCTCTGCGCCTCAGGCTTCTCACCTGCAAAGTGGGAGACTAATAGAAGCCACAGGGCCTTGTAAGGACTCTATGAGTTAGTACACGGAAAAGCTGAAGACAGGGCCCGGGACATGGTCACTGTTCAACGAATGGCGGCCAAGAGCTATGATTATGGGGCAGGGGAGGGTGGACCGATGAGCAAGAGGGGCAGAGGAGGGGCTGGAGCTGAGAATGGACAGACCCTTCTTTGCCCATTCATCAGGAGGCCATTCACCCCGGGCTCTCCCACAGACCTGCTCAGCTGGGAGGCCCTGTGAGGTCTTTCTAGCTTTAAGACTCTAGAAACCAAAAGCCTACCTGGCTACTGTGCACCTCCACCTGGAGGGGGCGGATATTTAATTAAGAGGTAGAGATCCCAGTTCTTACATTCAAGGGGTTCTGTTTCCTGAGAGGGCCAGATCTCTCCGTCTGTCTTTCTGTCTCTGTCTCTCTCTCACACGTGCACGCACACACACACACACACACACACACACACACACACTGTGGGATGAAACAACTCACCAGGCAATCTGATGCTTTCTTTTCCTCTTGAAGGACAGAGAAAGAGAGAACATGCAGAGTCAGCCCAGAAGGTTCCATGGAGGGGGTGGAAGGATAGCCAGGCTGGAAGAGTCGAGGTGAGATGAACAGAGAGAAAGGGTGCTCCCAACAGGTGGACCCTCGCAAAGGCCCTTTCAGGAATGCAGGATTTCGAGGTCAGAGAGAAAGGCGAGAGCCCACGATGGTGACAGAGGACAGAGAGGCAATGGGGACCAACCACAAAGGGCTCTGCTCCCTGAGCTTGCCCTGGTCAAGAGTAGCCCCTTTGCACACCCCGTGTCACTCACATGCCTCCCGCCAGCCCATTTTATAGATAAAGATGCTGAAGGTCAGATGGTCCGCTACTTGCCCAAGGCCACACAGCAGAGCTGGAATCAGAAGCCCCAAAGGTCTGGGTTTTCTGGGGCTCCCTGGGGTGCCCGGAGAGTCTTGATGCCACAAACTGAGGGCAGAGGACTAAAGCTAGTCAAAATTCAGTTGGTGGGAGGAGAGCTGGCAGCAGGGAGGTGGAAGGAGATGGCAGGGCCCAGAGATCTCATGCCTGAGGTCTCATGGCTGGAGCACCAGGTAGGAGAGGGTCAGGGGTGGCTGTTTATGGGCACACAGGCTTCCACTAGCCCACAGAGAAGACACGTTCTGTCCCAGGCCACCGTGTTCCAGGTTAAGCCTGGAAGCTGGGTGGGGTAAGGGGCATGCACCATGTTTCTCTGAGAAGTTGCCACCCCCATACTCTGGTTCTTCACTCAGCTCCCCTGCAGCAGGACGCCCCTGGTACCAGGAGATTGGCTGTCTCATCCTGGCTCTCATAACCCACAATCAGGAAGGCACAGAGATTGTACATGACCTCCCCAGGGTCACATAGCACATCAGTGGCCAGGATAGGTCTCCCCACTAACTGACGAGGGATTTGGAGAGCTTTTACTAGAAGCCCAAGGCGGTCTGTGAGGCATAGTGTGGATGCCAGTGTCTTGGAATTCTAGACAATAATTTGTGTGAACTGAAGAGAACATTTCGAACTGAGACTATTCTAGAAAAATCCACATTTTATATACTTTGTCATTGTATTCTGAATCATAGCAAACCTTTCCAGAGCCCTTACCATATGCCAGGCATTGTTCTAAACACTTTCCCTACCTTAACTCATTTAATTCCCACGACGACATATCATGTAGGCATCATTGTCCCCATTTTACAAAACCAGAAGCACAGAGAGGCTGAGTGGCTTGCCCAGGGTTACACAGCTAGTGAGTAGGTGGATGTTTCTGTCTCCCGGAGCCAAATATAAACTCTTCCAGCAGCGGGCCAGACTGGAAAGGAACCATGTTTGTTCTCTCTGCATCATGAACGTTACGTATCTGGAGATGAATGGATTGCATGCAGCTACTATCTGATTCGAACTCACTGCACACTCTTCTCAAGTGTCCTTTCACGTGTATGCAGCATTATCTCCTGAGGAGGTGGGGCTTCCCCTTATCTCTACAGAAGAGAGGTGAGGTGACTTGCTGAGGCCACGGTGGGGTGAGAGTGGCCGAGTGTCACACCTCAGAATGACTGAGTCCAAGTTCCTGAGCTGTGCGCCACACCTGTGGCCCGCCCTGAAGCAGAAACCATCTGAGTCTTGCAGAAGGGGGAGTGGAGGACCTTGGGCTCAAGACCTGGCTTCATCCCCAGCCAGACCAGTGACCTGGACACACACACCCCTCCCCCCCACCCCTTACTTCAGCTGGTCCTCCCACAGGGCACTGGACCACCATGGCTGTCCCCACATGCCCTGTTAGCCCAACCCTAGGAGAGGAAGTCTCCATTCCACAGATAGCCACATATGGGCCTTGGAAGAAGAGTCTGAGGAGGTTCTGGATTGTGGGGAAATGGGCCATGAACTTGTAACCCGTTGGGTGGTGGCCAACACAAGCAGCAACCCTGGGTGGCATGTGCAAGGGGCTTTCAGACGCTGTGCTGTGCTCTCATCGGAGCAGGAAGTACCCTGATGTTCCCAGAGATAATGCTCTCTGCAGCTGGGTTCTTAAAAACAGCGTTCCTCACATTCCCAGAGGACCTTCCAGCCAGCAGAGGCTCCTGGCTGCTGTTGCATTTGATCTTCTCAGTGACTCTGGAAGGTAGCAGGGCAGGGGCTATCCCTGACCTGCAGACAAGACACCAAGGGCACACAGCTGGGCAGAGCTCCATTGCTTACTGGCTTCTTCACCTCGGGCATGTCACTTCACCTTTCTGAGCCTCAGTTTCCTCACATCCCCAACAGGGATAATCACAGTGAGTGCCTACATCACTGTGCTATTGTAAGGATGAGAATTCGACAATAAACAACGAGATGCGGGCCCAGGGTTTGGCACATATTAAACACTCAGGAAACGTTACCTAGAGCAATAGTGATAATGAGTGTGCCAAGCACTGCTCTAAATGCCTTACATGCGTTCATCAATCTGATCTCACGACAACGCTATTTGGTAAGGGCTACGATTGCTCCCGCTGTAGAGGGAAGTGAAATAAATACCTTGGCCAAGGAGACACAGCTATTAATAAGACATTTATGCAGAGGGAAAGGGAGAAACTCTCACCGGAGCCCCTACTGTGTGCTGGGAGCTTTCTGCTCAGCCTTCCAAAAGCCAGTGTGGTGGAAATGATCAGTTCCAGGTCAGAAGAGATAACTGAAGCTCAGAGAGGAGGAGGTAGGTGCAGGGTCACCCAGCCACCACACAGGAGAGCTGGGATCATGGCCAGGCCTGTCTGGCTCCACATCCAATGGGCTTGCCACTTCCAACCCAGTCACACACCAACTCCTGACACAGAAGGTCGGCCTGATGCCTCGGCCACCCCAGGTACAGGGAGCTCCAGGTCAGCATTCCGGTGACCTCACCTTTGTGTGTGTCTGTGCTGGAGTCCTGGTTGTGAGCACTCCTGGACTCCACTGTGTGTGTGTCCAGCTGCTGCCTGGTGACCGACCAGTCCTCGTGTCAGGCTGCTCCCTCTGTCCCCCAACCAGCTCCTCTTGGATGAAGATCCCAAAGTGATCGCTACTTCCTTGGGACAGCTCAAATCTGGACAGAGCACTCCCTTCCTAAGGGGAGGAGCTTCAGTCACATTGGTCCAGCCTCTCTGGGTTTCTAATTCCGCACAGAGAGGCTGAATCCTCAAGGGCTGTGCCCTCATCTATAAACCAGGGATGGTTAACGCCATTCCGCCTCCAATTTTGGCTTCTTTGGGGGAAGGAATGTGTACACTGTAATGTGCCGTGCAGATGTTTCTTTGGCTTTCCACTGCTTCACCTCTGATGACTGTAGTGGGTATCTGTCATAATATCTGGCCACTCAGAACCCATTCCCTCTTCCTAACCATACCACAGCTTCCTTGGGGAAGTGGCCCTCCCCCTTTCGGCCACTGCTTTGGTGGGGTTAATCCTACCTCGGCTGCTCCGGGTGGGTCCTGATTGGCTTAGGCTGGAAGACTCTCCATCTGGATGGTGTGTCATGAGGGTATGAGGAGGCAGGGAGGGGATGAGGTGAGGGCCCCCTATGTGGAGCCTCGAGATGAAGCAACTCCTTGGAAGGTGGAATAGAGAGTTGCAAAGAATCTGAGTTTTTGACATCAGTTGAGCTGCCTGATGCAGCCATGTCTGAAACCTTTCTCTGAAAGTCAAGGTTATATGAGCCAATTAATTCCCTTAATTGTTTGCCTTGGACTTTCTGTTACTCGGAACACAGAGTCTGTCCCCAGGACTCCAACGCAGCCCCTTTTTCTCAGCCCCTTACCTCCTAAGGAAACACATCACGCATACTCAGCCTGCTATTTCTACCAAAGAATACATCTTGCAAACAAGCTGAAGATGAGCCAATAAGTTTCAAGTGCATGGTAAACTAAGAGTCCAACTGAATACGATTAGGTTTTCTTTTTGGAATCTTGTAGAAGAGCAAGAGGTCCCTGGGCGGGATTTCCCTAACAGCCCACTCCACGTGGGACCTAGACCCTTCCCTTCAACAGGCTGTTGTCAGTTAACTTTAACAACTCTTTGACCGTTAGGTTCCAAGTGCCTACTGCATGCCTGGCCCTGCACTAGGGGCTGAAGGTACAACTCTGCCTTCTGTGCCCTTCAGTCTAGCGATGATTGTCCAGGACACACATTTTTACTGGGTTTTATACAAAGCCCTAGGAAGTTGGCATACAGGGGGAGTTTTTCTGCACCCATCTCATCGAGGAGGAAATGAAGCTCACAGAGGTGATGTGACTTGCCCAAGGTTCCCCTGCTAAAGAGGGGCAGGGCCAGGTCATGCCCCAGATCTACCTGGTTCCAAACTCATTGCTTTTCCTCCTAGCCTTTGGGTGGCACTGGTCATTTCTTTGGGTGGCTAGTTTCATCCACTTCAGAGCAGTCAGAGTGGTTTATAAAGCTAAAGGAAAGAGGAAAGCCAAGTATTACCCTAAGGTCTTGGCACCTTAACAAGCCCTAGTGTTCAGGTCCATCTAACATCACTCTCCTAGAGGATTCACCTTCTGCAGGCTGTGGCCAAAGAGAGACCAGGTACTACCCTGCAATCCAGGCCCCAAATGCTTTCATGGGGAGCCCTTGTGAGCTGTGGGGTGCCCACAGTGAGCTATCCTAACCTCTCTTATGCCTCTGACCCCTCTAAGATCCAACTGACACTGACTCAACGCGCCCCCCACCCCCATGCACCTGGGCCTGTAGGATACTAAATCAATATTCATTTGACCACTGTTTACTCAGTACCTATTATATGCCAGGGGCTGTTCTAGGTGCTGAACAGAGCAGCCCAATTCCTGCTGGTGGGGAAAGCATACAAGGTAAAAAAGTAAAATCAATAGGATGCCTGGTGGGGGCAAGTACAATGAAAAAAAAGGAGGCAGGGAGGAGAAAAGGAAGGAGAGGTGGTGTTATAGTTTTAACAGGTCAGAGAAGGTCTCCCCCCAAAAACCATCCCACTGTAGCCTTGCAACAATCCCAATAAACCAAGAATGTAATTTCCAAATTGCAATAGGGAAACTGAAGTTTCAGGTTTAAATCTCAAGTTTATGTATGTCCATCTAACCAGCTGGGGAACTGAGATTCTGGTGCAGGACTGCCCATCTCCCACATGACCTCTCCCCACTTGTCCCGAATGGTAGTAGGAGCCCTTTTGCAGATAAGGAAACTGAGGCTCTGAGAGGGGGTGCCACATGGCCAGACCTGTGGGAGTACATGGTGGGTCTGTGGTCAGCCCCAGTGCCACCCTCTGGAACTGCCTCTTGTTAAGGCCCACATCTGCTTTTACAGGCTTTGCTCTCCAGCTTCTGCTCTGGGCTTGTTGAAACTCTATCCTCCTCTTTGCTGATTTCATGTCCTTCAAAAGAACTCCTCCCTTCCCCAAAACTCCTTTGGCTCTCTATCCCAGGTCATATGAGCCCATAATTGTCCTACGCACCCTTGTTCTGCCTCTTCAATTAACTTCTGGCCCATCACTAAACCCACATTTGCATGAAACCTACAAAAGACATCTTGTGTATGGCCAAGGGTGGGCAGACAGCTGCAGAAGGGGGTGGGAGAGCTTCTCACTGAGCTTTCCCATCTGAATTTGTTCAGTAATCCCTAAACCCTAGTTTAATCTTTCGGAACACTGCAGTGCGGTGGAAAGGCCTTGGCCATGGAGGAGGTGGTCACGGGTTACGTCTTGGCCATGCAGCTTTGTAAGTGACCTTATGACTGGGGCTGCAGGTTCCTTATTTGTAAAACAGGTCTTAAGCCATCCTTATCTTGCAAGGTTGTTATAAAGATAAAAGGTAACTGGAAAGAGTGTCTGTTAAGAGATAAAAATTAATTGACAATGCATTGAGAAAAGATATAGCAGAGCCCAGCAGACAAACATCAAGAAATTGTTGAACTGAATGGAGAAATCTGTCTAATGGTGAACCACCACCAGGAAACAACAGCTATATTCATTGTGTTCCTACACTCAGAAATAGGCACTCTTAGTATCAATCCCATTTTACAGAAGAACAGGGAAAGCACAGCGAGGTTAAATCCCTTACCTACAGTCACACAGCAGGTAGGTGGCAGAGCTGGGATTCTGAACCCCAACTATCTAACTCCAAAATTTGAGCTCTTAACCATGATGCTAGGTTAGTAAATTGAGTGGAAATAACTGCTCATTGAAACACAGTGGTTAAGTGCTGACCCAGGAGAGGATCATGGCCAGCCCCCTTCTAGAACCTACGCTCCTCACCCGCCCACCAGCTTATCAGAGCTAATAGGGACTCTGAGAATAATCTAGTCCTACCTAACACTCTCAGTTTTCCTCTAGCAGGAGCCTGAGGTCCAGAGAGGAAATGTGACCTGCCCAAAGTCACAGAGCCAGTTAGTTAAAGAATCAGGACAAGCACCCTGGTTTCCTAACTGCAGAACCCAATGTTATCACTGAGTATCACACTGACCATGAGGGGCCATCAGGGAAGGAGGTGTGAGGATGCACAAGAATTTTTCCAGCAGAAGCAGAGGGAAGGTAGTTTAAACAGAGGGAATAGCCCATGCAAAGGTCTGGAGGTCATGAAGGTCTCTTTTTTGAGAATAGTGAGTTGTAAGGTGTGTGCAAAGGTCGGGGCAGGAATGGATGATGATGATGCTTTTCATATTGACTATTTCCACTTGGTTTTTTTTCTTTTTAACACTTTATTATTTTATGTTTCTAATATATTTTTTTTTTTTTGCATGTTTCTAATGCCCCTTTAAAATTCTTGGTCTATCTGGTCTAATATTGCTGACTGCAGTGGTATCTCTAATCAGTTTGCTGTTTTGTTTTTTTTTGTTGTTTTTTTAAAGCAGTTGTGCTCTGGCTGATGATGTGGTGTGGGTGGGGGCCGCATACACTCTGCTCTAAAACTATCAGTGAGGGAGGAATGAGGTCTATGACTCCTGGACCCCCTTCTTTAAATCAACTCCATAATAACAAAAGAGCAAAATGTCACTAAACCAAGGAAATTATGGAGAAAACAGAATCTCCTGGGGCGACAGAACAAGGTTTTAAATTTGTATGTGTAGGGTCAGGTGGTGGTTCTGCAGCCAGGAGAAGGGGCAGAGTGACATCTTTAGGATGGTGGAGAATATTGTAGGGAAGAATATCAGGGTTGATTTCTGCTCTTGCCTCTTTACATCAAGACATCCCCCAGCAGACCACTCCCTGACACACACACATATACACACACACCCCAGCTGCCCTTGAACAACCCAGGCCAGCACTCTCATTTGGACATCAGCAGCCCAGGCAGATGGCACAAGTGTCTGCTGGCGTAAATTCAGAGCAGCTTAGCAGGCAATGTGGAATTGCAGCACGGGAATTGATGAACCTCCACAGTCACTCCATCACCCCTTCCCAGACTTTGACGCTGGTTGATTCTAACCTGGGCAGGCAGCTCCCTCCCTTGCTGCTTCTCCCTGGGGTGCTGAAATTAAAGCCCAGTCCTGCCGAGTTAGATACTTGGGGTGGCGGGGGGAGTGGTGCTGCCAAATCCTGTGAGCAATTATGTTTCTGGTGCCTGCAGGTCTCTGCTCTGAGACTGTCATCCCCTTGGGCTCACTGGTGCTGCCAGAAACTTAGATTCTTACCCCAATATACAGCACTAGACAGAATAGCCGAAGCCCCCGCAACACACACACCACCCCCCGAAATGAGCTCATGCGTTAAAGAGAATCCAAGGAGCACGACGCCTTCAAAAGAAACAAACATTAGCGGTACCACGGGAATCAGCCTTATTCAACAGATGGACTGAGAACTTTAAATAAGCATTAGAAACACTCAAAAGAAATAAGAAAGATATTAGCAATACAAAACAGAATAAGAAAGTATTAAAGGACCCAAGTGAAAATATTCTGTATAAAAACACAATAGAATTAAAAACATAATAGGTAGAATGAGTTAAAATATGAAATGGAACTGGGATATCAGGTGGAGGAATACTTCCAGGAGAAAGCTGGGAAGGATTAAGAAACAGATGATATGAAAAAAAATAGTAAAACATTGGCTAAAAGTTAAAACATCAACCCTAATCTTATTCCATTAATTTAAAATGGATTATAAACCTAATTATAAAACTAGAATCATATAGCTTCTAGAAGAAAACATAAGAAGATGTCTTCATGTTTTTGGGGTAGACAAGGAGTCCTAACTTCATTAAAAAATATTGACAAACTGAACTTCATCAAAATTTAAAATCCCTGCTCATTGAAAGATACCATATTAAGAAACTGAAGAGATAAGACACATAATGAAAAAGTATAGTACATATAGTTGACAAAGGACTTGTATCCAGTAAATAAAAAATTCCTAGGTTGATGACAAAATGATTAACAATTTCCCCCCTACACACACACACAGAAAAGACTTAGTCATTTCAAAAAGAAACTGTACAAATGACCAATTGTTCATGAAAAGGAGTGCCACATCATTATCAAGTAAATGAAAATTAAACCCATTTCACACCCAATAGAATGACTAAAATCAAATCAAAACTACTTGTAAAATCAAGCATTGTCAAGAATATAGGAAAAACTAGAAGTCACATATAATGCTCATGGAAGTGTAATATAGTACAGTGACTTTGGAAAAGAATTTAGCAGTTTCTTATAAAGTTAAACATACACTTATCACATGATCCAGCAAGTCCGCGCCTAAGTATTTGCTCAAAAGAAATGAAAATACTTACACAAAGATTCATACATAAGTGTAATAAGTATAATATCCCAAACTGGAAACAGTTTAAATATTTATTAATAGATGAATGAAAATACAATGGTGGTATGTTGATAAAATGGAAAACTACTCAGAAAAAAAAGAAGTGAACTACTGATCCAACAAACAGGTGAATCTCAGAAATATTATGTTAAATGAAATAAATGGGACATAGAGTACAGGCAATATGATTTCCTTTTTATGAAAAACTAGAAAAGGCCAAATGGTGAAAGAAATCAGAATAATGATTGCATTTTGGAGGCAAAATGGACTAGAAAGAGGTGTGAAGGAACTTTTTGGAGCGATAGAAATGTTTTTTTTTTTTTTTTTTTTAAATCTTGTTTTGGAGTCATGGTTACAAGGTAACAACATTTATCAAAATGCATTGAATTGAACCTTTTAGATTTGTTCATTTTATTGTATAAAATTATGCATTAACAAAAAGAAAGAGATGGAAGTATAAGTACCAACATCTAGATAATAGGAGTCCCAGTATAGGAAAATACATCAAGGGAGGAAACATTTGAAGAAATAATGAGGGTAACCCTGCAACTAAAGAAACATGAAAAATATCACTTTAAATGGGGCCCAAATATATCAAAAATGACAGATAAGGAAAAATACAGATTTAGAAATATTACAGCGACTATCAAAATAAAACAGAAACATTCTAAAAGTCTAGAGGAAAATAGATCATTTACAAAGGAATAAGTACCTAATCAAATTGACCAAAGTATCAAAGAAAAAAATTTGAACAGAGGATTTTATATCCAGCTAAATTGTCTTTTGAATGTTAAATGCTAATAAAAATCACACTGTTCAAGGGCTTGGATTTGTACAAAAAGAGAACTACACCCACCCAAAGAAACAAAAACAATTTTGAAGCAACTACTGACGTAACAGAAACAAATTCCACAGATGATACTGAAGATATGTGAAGGCTGAGCAAATAACTTAGTAAAGTTCAGTGTTAAAAAAAAATGCCCAGATCAAAGAAAAGAAAAAGAACATATACTTAAAACAACTCAGAACTAAAAGTGGCCAGACAATTTCAGAGTGATGTCAAGGGGGCTAAAGGGCATGTCAATGAAGAATAAGGGCTGAGAGGGGAAGAGAGAGACCAAGGGATCTGAAAAATGCTAATCCTGTTCTTGTAGGGAAAAGCTATAGCTAACAATTTTTTAGAAAGTAATAAACATTAAAAATAAAACAAAAATCAAGACAAATTAAAATGAAAATGTAGGATGATAGAAACAAAGTACACACACACACACACACACACACACACACACACATTCTTTTCAGGAACATTCAAACAATTAAGAAAACATCAGTCAGATTCCAGGCCCACAAAGCAAGTCTCACATTTTTAACAACAGGTTTTTACATGGTCCACATTCTCTGACCACGGTACAATTAAGTCAGAAGTTAGGTTTTACAAGGACAAACAATTTCCTACACACTTAGAGATGAAAACATCCCTAAATAATTCATGGATCAAAGAAAAGTCATAGTAGAAATTAAAAATTTCTTGGAACTGAATGACAATAAAACACTGTATATAAAAAAATTGCAGACTGTAGCAAAGAAAGGCCAAATATTAATGAGCTAAGTGTCCAACTTAGAAAGTTAGAAAAAATAGAAACCTCTCCCAAATAAAAAAAATGATTCTATAGAGCAGAAATCAACAAAATAGGAAATGAAGATTCAATTGAGATGATCAAAGCCACAAGTTGGTTCTTTTAAAGTCAGTAAACGAGGTGAGATTAATCAGAAAAAGTAAAATAAAAAATAAGGAGAAAGAAATAAGACACAGGTATTATAGAAGAGAGGAAAACAGTAAGAAAATGCTATAAGCAACCTTATGTCAATAAATTTGAAAAAGTAGATTAATTGTACACATTCTTAAAAATAACTTACCAAAACCAAATCGAGAATAAAAAACCTGAATTAAAAAAATGTAAACAGTACTTAAAATTTTTATAAAGAAAATATAGGCTGAAATGATTTTTACAGCTGAATTCTACCAGACTTCAAGAAATAAATTATCTCAAGTTCACTCGAATTTTTCCAGAGAAAGGTAAAAGAGAAATACTACTGTCTAATTCCACAAGGCCACCATAATTGCAAATCCCAAGCAGAAAAGTGCCATATAAAAAGTGAAAATTAGAGGCACACTTTATTCATGAAAATTGATATAATTCGAAACAAGGTATTATCAGACCATAACCAAATATATACATAATGAACAAGGTAAATTTATCCTAGGAATATAAGGATAGTTTAATATCAGAACATCTATATATGTAATATATATATTAACAGATTAAAAGAAAAAAACATAATCATCTTAAGATAATTTCTGAAAGTATTTAACATAATTCAACACAAATTATTATTTAAAAGATTCTCAATAAGTTATAAATAGAAGAGAGCTTTCTTAACCCCAAAAATCAATTTATTTAAAATCTGCAAATCACATATTCTAAATGGAAACATTTTAGAACATTCTCTCTACAATAAAAAACAAGGCAAAGATACTTAGTACTACTGTTTTTATTCAAGATGGTACTGGTAGTCCTAGACAGTGGAATAAGAAAAAAGATTACAAGCATAAAGATTAAAAAAACACAAAAGAAAACTACATTATTCTGTGTAGACTGATTGTCTACACAAAATCTACAGACAAATATTGGAAAAAGAATTTAGTGAGTTTGCTTGATAAGGTCAAAATGCAAAATGCAAAAAAAAAAAAGCCTATCGCATTTCTATATATCAGAAACAAAGAGAACTGGAAAACATAAGAAAAAATAGGTTTTTAGGTGGACAAAATTGAATTGAATCCCTATCTCACAGTATACACAAAATCAACTGCACATAGCCAAGGTCTTAATGTGAAAAACAAAACTTTAAATCATTTAATAGAAACTGTTAATAGCTTTCTATGAACGAGTGAATAGCTTTCTGCCTTAGAGTAAGGCACACTTTCTTAAGCAAGACATCAAAACACTATTAAAGAAAAGATTATTAAGTTAGACTGCAGTAAATTTTAGAATTTCCATTTCCAAAACATGATTGGACTCAGGACAGGAATATAAAAAACTATTACAAATTAATAAGAAACAGACCAAAAAAAAAAAAAGGACAAATAGAAAAATAGGCAAAAGACATTCCCAAGAGAGGACTCACATACATACTTCTTGGCATACAAATTTATTCAATCTCATTGGGAATCAGAGAATTACAAATAAAATTTACAATAAGAAATTGTTATACTTACCTGGTTGGAAAAAATTAAGAAGTCTGACAATACTGTGTACTGAAGAAGATGCAGAACAGCAGGACTTCTCATATGTTACAGGTGAGGGTATAAACTGATGCAATCTTTGTAGGAAACAATATGCTCTTATTTTGTAATACTGAACAAAATTTCACAGACCAACAACCCAATAATTCCACTTCTTAGAAATATACCAAGAGAAAAAAATCTCTAAATGCATGCATTAGGAAGCAGGTACATAATTATTCATGGGTGCTTTTTCTACACTAGCAAAAAAACATGAAGATAACTAAAATGCCATCGACAAGAAATTGAATTAATAAAACCCGTAAAAGTTACCCAGTAGAATACTATACTGCAATTAAAAATAAAAGAATTATAGCTACATGCAACACATGGTTGAATCTCAGCAATGCAAGACTAAGTGGAAAAAATAAGTCCCAAGAGATTGTGCATTATTCTCTATCATATAGATATAAATGTATATTTTTATATATAATACACCTATCTAATATGATTTTAAATACAAATAAAAAAAGGCAAAGGAATGAGAAACTCTGGATACATATTTATAGTACATATATCTGTACTTCTAATACTAATTAAAACCAAAATAAAAAAATACTAATCAAAAAAGACAAGAGATCAAGAAACCTTAGGTTCAGGATAGTGGTTACCCCACAGGAAGGGAAGTGGGTGGGAGATGGATGAAAGAATTCAGAGGAAGATGTCAATTATTATCAATATTCTAGTTTTGGTACTGGATAATAGTTCATAGGTATTTTAAATTTATTTTTAATAATAGCAAGAGGGCCATTATGGACCAATGATGAGAGTGCTTGACACGAGCATCATGATTCATCTATTTATAGATCTCAGCGTTCATAAAATAATTTAAATGAAAACAAAAATGACCAGTAAATATTCTTATTTTGCCAAGTACCACAGAAAGTGCTCCACATGCATTATATCTCACTGAATCCTCAACAGACTCATACGAAGAAAGCATTACGCTATAGTTTCCTCTTATCTGTGGTTGCGTTTTCCAAGGTTCCAGTAACCTGTGATCATCCTTGGTCTAAAAATATTAAATGGAAAATTCCAGAAATAAACAATTCATAAGTTTTAAATCATGCACCGTTCTGAATAGCGTGATGAAATCCTGCACAGTGCCACTCTGTCCTGCCAGGACACGAATCACCGCTTCGTCCAGTGTGTCCACGCTGTAGACGCTCCCTGCCCATTAGTCACTTAGTCGCTATCTGGGCTATCAGATCGACTGTCACGGCATCACAGCACTTGTATTCAAACAACCGTTATTTTACTTAATAATGACCCCCAAAGTGCAAGAGCAGTGATGCTGGCAACTAGGATATGCCAAGGGAAGCTGTCAAGTGCTTCTATTAGATTAAAAAGGTAAGTACAGTAAGATCCTGTCGGAGAGAGACCACATGCATGAGTTTTATTGCAGTTTAATATTACAGTTATTCTATTTTCCTATTAGTTATGGTTGTTAATCTCTTACTGTGCCTAATTTATAAGTTAAACTTTACCATGGGTGTTCAGTACAATCCACAGTTTCAGGCATCTACTGGAGGTCGTAGGACGTATCCCCCGCCGTGGGTAAGGGGTCACGAGTGTAGTCCTAGCCCCATTTTATAAGTAAATTGAGGTACAGTCACTTGGCTAGAACCCAGGTCTGCACAACTCTTATCCAGGTCCCTGTACCTCTCTGAGCCTCATCTTCCTGTCAAATTGGGCAAGGTACGTGACTTTCTTGGCAAACAGTAAGTGATTAATAAGTGTCCATCTTAACTCAGAGGAGCTGTGTGGGTATATTGAAAAAAAATTGGGTGGTGGCTAGGGGACCAAGAACCAGTTCTATCATCTGTCCTTGTGACCTTGGGAGGATCAGTTTTCCTCTCTGGGCCTCTGTCACCCACTCTGTACCTGGAGAAGGTTTGAATGGCAAGTCCCAAAGTCTGTTCCTGGTCAAACTGTTTTTCAAAGTCCATCCAACAAACGAAAGGTCACCCAACCCCTCACTTCTCCTGGCCTTTAGGATGGAGGTCTACAAGTATGGGGTCCTGCCCACATTTCTGACAGCATCTCCTGGCCCCAGGCCCTCACCACTCGAACGCTCTGGGCCCCGCTCTCTCCCCTCAGGGATTTTGCTCTGGTTGTTCTCACCAGCAACACTTACTGGGCTCACTCCTCGTTTATCACCTCAAAGGCTTCGTTCTCTGAGTTCTTCCCTGCCACACCAGGTGAAGAAACCCCCACAGTGCCCTGGTCCCTCACTAATTCACATCCCTGTTTATTTTCTTCGCAGTGCTCATCACTCTCTGAAATGAACCTAATGACTTTATGGTCTGCAAAGGAGCTCCAGGAGGAAGGACTTTGTGTTGCTGACTGTGTGTCCCCAGCATCTGGAACCACACCCTGCTATAGACGATGCTCAGTAAATATTTGTTGGAGAGAGAAAAAAAGATCGGATACCACCCCCTCTAGAAATCTTTCGCAGTCATTCTGTCCAGGGCATGGTTAGGTGACCTCCTCTGCTCCCAAGGCCCTTGAACTTTCCTTTACTTTCTACCTCTCTGTATGGGTCTGTTGACACAACCACCTCCCCACTTACTGGCTGCTCTTTGAAACCAAAAACTAGACCAGATTCATCAGTGAATTGCAGCATCTAGCCCTGGGTCTAGCAGGCAGTTGGGCTAAGGAAACATTTGTTGAATGAATGAATGAACGAAGGAATGAATGTTCTCCTACACACATCTCTGCCCCTCCCTGACTCTGTTTTTTCCTTTCCCCACCCTGACAGGTGCCAAGAAACCGGCAGGCAAGTGTGCTGACAAGAAAGGCCACTTCAACAGGAACTTCCTAGAGTAGGGGCAGTCTCTTTCTTCTCCCAGCAGGAGCCACTTCCTGGCAGCGAGAGGACAAAGCCCAAAACCAGGGCTGCCTCTGTCACAGGAACCACTGGGTCCTGGCCTAGCAAGGCGGACAGGACAGGCCGTTTCCCCATTTTTTGCTTTCCTTGATTAGATGAAGAGATTGGCTGGTCTGCCTTGGAGCCCCAGCTAGAGGCCTTATGCGGCTGAGCTCTGCCTGGCCAGGAGCCAGTTGGAGAAACACTCAATTATTCAGATCATGTAGCTACCCAAGAAGAAAAGATCTGCTCCCCGAAAAGGGGAAGTGAGGCAGGCAGGCCAGCCTGGGGATTCAGATGTTGAAAGAGAACATTTTAGGACAAAGTTGTCAAATGAGACAGTGCACTGAGATTTTTGACCCCAGGAAGACACTGGAAGCCTGAGACAGAAACCCAGGAGGGTCAGGCCCGAGGCCAGAGCCCTGGGCTGAGGTTTCCGAGTTAGCAGCAGCTTCTCCCAGGCTAATTGCTCTGGCCTCCCTGTCACCCTGGTCCTGGAGACATTAGGACTGTCCCACTGTGCATCCTCTTCCACCTCCATCTCTCCCTTACCCCAGGAAACACACAGGAGACAGATAAACTCTGCACTCCTCAGCTCACATGGCCAGGAAGTGTCACGTTGTCAATTCCTGCCTCTCATTCCCTCCCCAAGTCGTGCTCCAGAAAACCATCAGGTTCAAGAAGAGTTTACACATGTGGCCTGCGAAGGTTTATCTAATATTAAAGAATTTGGGTTTCACACTCTGGAGCCAGGCTCCCCACGTTCCAATGCTGGCTTAACCGCTTATGAGCTGCATGACCTTGGGCAAGTCCCTTCCCTTCCTCTGTGCTCCTCTGTGCATCTTATTCACCTGTAAAAAAAGGATATGAGTGCTAATCCTGTGAGAGATTAAGAGGACCCAAAGAAAAAGAGTGTGAAAAACACTTACTTAGCAGGCCATACAGAGGAATTCAGTAATGACAACTCTTACTATTATTATTACACAAATTATGTTGTTTGGAGCTAGGCCTGGATCTCTCCACCAGACAGCCCCAAGAGAGACACATCCACCCTCACCAGAGCCAAAACCAGTTGGCTTAGCAGACTGGGAGGCAGAGGGGAAAGACTCCAGGCTCTGGGTTCAAACCTCATCTCCATTACCCACCAGCTCTTAACCATAAGGCAAGTTACTTAACCATATTGAGCCCCATTTCTGCCTTCTAACTTTCATAGATCACAGCACTCAAGGCTGTCTGGAGAGGTGCTAGTCTCTGTTGCTGTCAGCCATGTGCAGTGCCAGGGAATTATGGAGCTGACACATGTCAGGCTGCCCCAGACAGGAGTGAGGTGACAGGTCAATTGCTCTTCCTAGAAACCACTATCTGGGCCTAGCCTCAGGATGTGGTGTGCAAGCTCACCAAATATGTACTAAGTTCAAACTGTGCACCAGGAAGCATGGTACACATAGATTCACTACTCTATGTACAGCCATTTCTATTATTATCAAAGAAATTAATGTTTCACACTGAGGGTATAGTATAATGTTGGAGGAACCCATACCTGACTAAGGGCCCTGAGCCGACAACAGGGAAACTGGCTTGTCCTGCTGCTGGTCGCTAATAAACCATTTATGAGCTGGTGTTATCAGTGGTGAGATGAAGATACCAGCGGAGATCTGGGAAGGGCAGCTTGGGGTGACTTGGGTGTCTAAGCCAATAGGACAGGTAACCAAGCTCAGCTGGGCTATGGAAACTGCTGCCAGGTGTGGCAGCCTTTTACTCACGTGAGGACATGAAACATTTGCTGAATGCAAGCACCTGGTTAGACACTGGAATTCACGAACGATTCAGTTAGGCTTCCTGCCCTTCAGAAACTCATACTCAGAGCTGAGTGCTATGTAAACGATCAGATTACAAAAGGCTCAAGATTTCTGAGAAAGATCTTAAAAAGCAGCCATGATGCCAAGTGGCATTGCAGGGAAGGGGACAGAAGGTGCAAAGGCGAAGATGCCAGAGACCGGGGACACACTGGGTAGAGAACTTAGCCTGGGACCCTGACCTGAGTTCGAGGGCTGATTTTGCCATCGATTTGACCTGAGCCTCAATGACTCCTTTTGCAAAATGAAGATAATACTTTATGGAGCTGCTTTAATGGGGTCAGTGAGTTTGTGAATAAGAAAAAGCTTTAAAAACGGAGCCTGGAACCTGAGGCTGAGAGTATTAAAGTGATTCATCCAGGGTCTCACGGCTGGCTAAAACAGGAACTAGAATTGGTCCACCTGGGATGGGAGCACAAGCCCAACCCCACCTCAGCTGCAAAACTTCCAAGTTCCCATCTCATGCCCCGGGCTCCCCTGGGCCCTCTGCTCAGCAAGGCCCAGGGAACAGGCAAGACACTTAACTTTCTGCTGCAGGGATCACCCCTTCTTCCCTGTGTGGTCCAGGACCCAGTTTTTTAAACTGCAAAAATGGAGAAGCCATTGGCTGTGCTACTCCACGAGTATGTGGAGGATAAAAAAGCACTTTCCACAGGCACAGAAGTGTCACAACTGCAAATGAGAAATGATGATGATGAGCCGAGGAAGAGCAAGGCCAGAACCCAGCAGTCCCCACACTGAGCCAGGGACAGGAAGTGGGTTCAATGTTGCATGGACATGAATTCAAATCTCAGTAGTTCTATTGGTTCACCAAGTGGGGCAACTCAGGCAAATGACTTCCCATCTGAGTCCTTTTCCTCACTTAAAAAATGGGCTTTTTTAGGGATTGAAAGTGTGGATGTATATGCAGCACTTCACAGAGTGGCTTGGTGTATAATAAATATTCAGTAAACGTTAACTCTTATTACTACAATTGATACTATTACATAGGGCGAGGAAAGGGATATGCAGAACTTTCCAGGATGATCTGAAACCAGCCACCTCCTTTTCGGTCTTACTTTAAGCCTGGGTTGTGACCAGCCCCAGAAACCAGCACCTCCCTTGAGGACCGAACCTGGGAAGCAGAGGTGAGATCTGGCATAGTCCAGCTGTGGGTTCCTCCCACTTTCCCTGACAAGGAAAAGAAGACAGAAGCATGGTGACATTGACCCGGGTGCCACTCTGGGCCTGTCCCTTCTCCACCCCTGTCCACACAGTAATTAAATCTAATTTAGTTCTGGGATGTCCTTCAATCTTGCGTGCCAACTCTAAGTAGTTGATAATGGCTGCCTGGAGGACTGTATTTAGAAGGAATTTGAGGTTTAGAAGGAAAAAAAGCAGTGGTTGATTAGTGATGTCTGACATGTGTACAGGACAGAAGATAGCAACATGCACGCCAACTATTTGTCATACGAGAACTAGAAAAGTCTTGAGGCCACGTCTCATTCAATGCAAGCCAGGGTTGTCAAGTAGGGTAACTGAAAGCCAAAGGAAGAAAAGTGACTTGCACAAGGTCACACAGCTTGAAACAGCAGCCTGGTATTCAAACCCAGGCCCCTCTGGGTTTCTGAGGATGCTTCCTGCCAGGACTACCCTTTCCTTTTTCTCGACTAGAAGAGGAGGTGTCCAAGCTGAGACCCACTGTCTGGGAGAAGAGATGCTGCTGCCCCGCCAGGAGTGCCTATGCTGGGTCCCCTCCCTCTGAGACCTTCCAACCCCACATCACTTTGCAAACCCCAGAGACAGACAGTTTCACTGAAAACAAATGTATCCAGCAGGGTCTCCTGAGGACTTGTATCCAAACATAAAAATTTGAATGCAGATGCTAGCTGATTGGGCAAGAGAGTCTGAGACCTGGATTTAAATGTTATCGTCACTTTCCAGCCGTGTGACCTTGGGAAAGTTACTCAGCTTCTCTGAGTTTCAGTTTTCTGTTCTGTAAAATAGAGGGAATAACAAGTTACGTGCAAAAAGATCAAAGTGATTAGCTCAGTTCCTGACAGAATAAGCCCATAAATGTTAATTATAAGGATTAGGTCGAGAGGAAAATTTAAACACAGCATTTTCACAAAAAATACACAGGTGATTTATGCAAGGGTTTGGACGAGCTATTGAGAGGACCCCTGTTCATATTTGATATCTTAACAGGCTAACCGAAGCTGAAATATATAAATTGCACTAGTTGATGACTTCAAAATAAATTAAGAACTGGATTCTTCCAGGAAGTTGGATTGTGCCATTCATGCTACGAAGAAGGAAGCAGCCTCAAGTGGGTGGATTGGCAAAGGTAGGGGACGAATGAGTATGTATCCCACTTCCCAAGTGGGTGCTTGGTGCCCGATTTCTCATGTGTAGCATGGGGATAACAGCACTTGCCACTCAGAGCTGCTATCAGACTGAGGGATTCCAGGTGAGGCTCTGAACACCACACCTGGCATGGCGATGTTAGTTAGCAGCGGTAGGTGTAGGTGGGAGGGCGGAGCAGAGAAAACAGCAGCTAGAGAAGTGCTAAGTAGGAGTGAGGAAGGGGAGGAAGGCTCAGAATCAGCTGAGTGCTTTCTGCCCGGAATGGTGGCAGATGAGTAAGTTACTAACTCCTATATGTTGAGAGGCTGGTAAGTCAAAGGGTGGACAGGTGGAGAAGAAAGAGACAAACGATATTAAGAAAGGCCAAGACCGATACAGTCCAGTGACAGCCAACAAAGAGGCCTGGGGATGATACTGAGAAAGGCCAAGCCTGATACAGTCCAGTGAGAGCCAACAAAGAGGCCTGGGGGAATGGCAGGACAGAGACCTGAGAATCTCAGCTTGAGATCTAAGAGGGTACCCACCCTGTTGTTTTGTAGACAAAGTAAAAGGTGAATCGGAAAAGGCAAGAGCTTGACTTGAGCAAATATTACGTGGTAGACCCTTTTAAAAGCTGGATTAATGGTTTTTCAAATAAAAGCCACCTAAGGAAGCACATTTTAAAATAACATATGATGTTTGTTGAGCTTTGCTCAGCAGCTTGCAGACCTGGCCAGGTAAAGTTCACCCACCTGATTCACAAACTGAGATCTGGGAGGAGGAAGCCACTTCTCTGCAACAACCAGGGTCAGGGTCTCACTACAGGGAGGCTGAGGTCCGTTCCCAGAAATAACCTCCCAGCCTCCCCTCCCTTCTACTCTCTTCCCTGGGCAGGACAGGGTGACAGAGGTCCCTAGGGGAGAAAGTGAACCAAAGGTATCTGCCCTCTAATCTCAGTCTCTTCAAATGCAAAACAGCAGGGGGTAAGCTATGTGAGGATGAAAGATAATGCTGAAGACACCTGGTACCCATCGGGTGCTCATAAAATGCTACTTCCCACACGGCCACATTTCTGAACTCCTCTGCAGGTGCCAGGACCAAGAGACCTGTGGTTACTATCAGGAATCCGTGTCCCCCGTGTTCATTTTGTGTCCCTAGAACAGTTTGCGAAGACCTTCTAGACTTCCATCTAGGCAGCTGCCTCTAGAGCCCCTATATTTAACCATGAGGGTTCATGTGCTCCCATGCTGTCCTCGAGCTTAGTCGTGGTGATTTGGAGATCTGTGCCACAGCTGTGGTGTCTGCTGTCATCACCAGGCCTTGGCTCCCAGCAAAGAGGGTAGAACAGAGAACTGTGGGTTCACAGTGCAAGGTGGTGTTTCTTGCCTGTGAAGTGGATGAACACCAATGCACACACAGGGTTTAGGGGAGCATTAGGTGAGGTGGCAGATGTCAAGAGTCCCTTCTCTGAGGGGGCTCATAGTCTCTAGACTGAAGCATACAGGGCTGCCTGTCCTCAAGGGAATAGGCCCAGGCACAGCTCTCTGAGCCCTAACAGGCTGATGTTGTCACCCCAAGACCGCTAGAGCTTGTAGTCTCTCCCTGGAGACCACCAAAGCAAGAAGAAAGCTCTCTCCACCTAGCCAACATGTTTCAGCAGTACCACCAGGCCGCAGAAGAGAAATTGATGTCCATGCATCCCGCATTGCTAACCCTGAGCCTCCTAAGGGCTGACCCAAGCTTCATGCGGTGCTTCAGAGGAGACCTGAGTTCCATTCCATGGCCTCAAAGCACTAGTCTAGAAAGTGCAAACTCAGAAGGCAGGCAGGCAGTGTCAATGAGGCAGGTGGGCTGGGTGTGAGGGGGTAGGGAGTGGTGGGGACTGTGGTAAAGTGGGCAGAGCAGCTGCCAACCAGCTCCAGCCTGGGTGGCCAGGCAGGGTTGTGGCCTTATCTTCTGATCTTTCAAAAGTAGTAAAGTGAAATGGCCTAACTTAGCAACACCAATAACTAAATAAATGCTTTTAAATCACTGCAGGAGTGAACAGTCCACCACACCTGCTCCCTGCCACAGTAGGAAGGCAGTTTGTCACTAACCTGCCATAAAGCAGGCCATAAATATTTGAGGACCAATTGATTAAATTAGACCCCTTCCAGGTCTTAGGGAAGTGCTGTGATCAGAACCCGGGTCTTGCTCCTCAGGTATCTTTTTGCTTACAGATGAGGAAGCTCAGAGAGAGGAAGTAACTTGCCCAAGTTCACACAAGTAGTATATCAACAGGTCGAGAAATAAACTCTGCTCTCCTGAGTTGAAGATCTTTTTCTTCCAACCCACACCATCTGCATCCTCTCGTGAACAATTTCTTCTTTTCAAAAAGTAGATATACTAAGGATGTGCTATGGAAAAGATACCCACCCAATTCGAGACAGTGGGTCTTTGGGGGAAGTCATGGAGCTCAGAGCCGGGAGACAGAATTCCCAGCTCTTAAGCAATGGGGTGACCCTGGGCCAGCCCCTCCCCGCTGAGGGCCTCATTCCCCCAGGTCTGCAAAGCAGCCAGTTGACAGAGCCAGCCTTCCCTCTCTGAAATTCTAGGCATCTGTGAGATCTCCTCTCTGGTCAGTCTCCTGTGGCCTCAGATGAACATAAAATAGTAATAATAATAATAATGGGGAAGGAGAGTCCACACTGGCCAGGAAGGAACGCTACAATTTTTAGTGAAACCTGACTCCTGGTTACTGGAATTCAGAAGGAACGATGGTAATACTGGGGCAGTTTAACCACCATCCTGCAGTTAAACAATAACACATCTGGTTTAACTTCATTTTCCTCATCTCCTCCCCCCAGCCCCTGCCCTCATCTCAAATGTTACCCCTTAATTTGAGAAGTCAAATTAAATGCAAACAATTGATTTCATGCCACAGTGAGGTTGAGAATTTCAGCATGGAAAACTTTAAGCATTAAGTTTTTCTGGGAGCAATTAGGAAATGTTGGGGGGTGGGATGGGGAATTGGAAAAATATGGAGACTATTCTTGAATGTCCTTAAGACACTAAGCATCTTATTAAAGTTGTTGGGGGCCTACTAGGAACTTAACACTCAGAGAGGTAAAGTGACTTGCCTCAGGTCACACAGCTAGGACTGGAATGCTGACCCCAAAGTCAGTATTTTCCCTGCTTTCTCTATCTAGGCCTTTGTAACCCAAACAGGGCCTTCTCTCTGGCCTTTGTGAATCACCTGGTAATGGTTAGGGAAATGCTGCTAAAACTAGGACTACTATCAACTTCTCAATAGCAATCGTCAACACTGGTTCAGCCCAGTGTTGAAAAACCATTTATGGTCTTGCTGGCCCCTCATAGCAACTCCACAAAGTGCATGTTGCTAACCTAAATATTATTCCTCATGAAAGGCTCAGAATAGGAAAATGACTTGTCCAGGATCACACAGCAGTGCTGGGAATAAACCTCCAATCTTCTGCCCCCAGCTGTCCTTTAAAAGTGAGGACATCTCTAGAAGGGAAAAAAAAAAAAACAAAAAACAACCCAAAACCATACAGCACAACCTAGCTCCAACCCACACTGGGGAGCTGAGTCAGCATTCCTGTGGCCACACAGAGATTTCTGAGCACTGGTTCTCAGGCAGCTTCCTTACTTTCTCCGCAATGTTTTCTTCGAGCTTTAGGGTTGGTATTAACAATACCAATTTCAAGGTGAGAACTCCAGGTTATGCCACTGGATCTTACCCCTGGATTAAGAGGCCTCATCCCCAGAGAGGGATACAATATGAAGACCACTAGACTTGAAATTCTAGACACCAGGGCTCCATCCAGCCCCAACTACCCAAGTAGCATGTGTGTCCTTGGACAAGTTGCTTCTCTCCAAGACTCATTTCTTCACTTGTAAAGTTAGGACTACATCTAGGTTGTAGGGGATGTTGGGTGTGTGAGCTGCAGGACAAGCAGGGCTTGAGTTTGGGTTTGCCCCACTTCCAAGCATCTGAGTGTGGGCAAGGGGGACACCAGGCAACCCTACAGTGCAGCCCATCAAGGAATGAGCAGAGCCTAGTCGAAGGTGGGTGAGGAAGGGACAGTGACATAGCCCTACACCCAGTCTCAGCATTGCATTTTTCTGGCGAGACTAGGGCTGATGACAGCCAATATTTCTTAAGCACAGATACCAGCTAAACACTTCACATGCATTCATCTAGACCTCATCACAGGTAGGTGCTATTTATTGATCTCAGCCTAAAGGGAACAGAACTCATTCCAGGCCACACAGCTGGGTCGCCTTCTCTATTAGTGAGGACCAAATGTTGGCCGATCAATTTTGCACGTTATTGCATTTTAATTTCCTTCCCTGTGAATCACTGGACTCCAATTCTCAAATGTCAATTTCAGAGTGTGAACCAAGTTTGTCAATGCGAATGTTGGAGTGCCCGCTCCGGAAAGAAGGTATTTGTCTGTTTATCTGTTTGAGTTACTGCTGTGTTCCTAGCACGGAGAACAGAGCTAGACGGTGAGAAAGGAAGATACTCATTTCTGGCCTCAGGACTGTTTTATTCCTCAGAACAGTCTTATGGGAGAGGTATACTCCCCATTTCACAGGTGGGGCCACGGACACAGACACCCAAGCCTGTCTCACTTCAGGGACTGAGGAGCTGGGAAGCTGTGTTCGGGGGCCCCTTCAGCTTAGGGAGCTCAGAGGCGTGGAGTTCGGGAGGGGAAAAGGAAGCAGAGGGACAGGGAGAGGGAGTGGACAGGCAGGTGGGAAAGACTAAAGATTTGAAAGAGGCCAGTCTGGAGGATAGGGGCCGGGGGCAGGACTGAGCCCAGGAAAGACAGGAAAGAGGAACCAAGGCTCAGCCCCTCATCCCTTTGGGCAGTAAAGTGGAAACAGGAGGCTAAGGATGTAGGGTTTGGAGTCTGGATTCAAATCCTTGTCTTTCCCTAAGTTCTTTACTTCTTAACTTCTCTAAGCCTCACTTCCCCATTCCTAAACAGTACGGTGCAGGAGAAGTGTTGGAGAGGGACTGGCACACAGTCGCTGTCATCCTCACCGGGCGGGAGCCAACCCCTGCCTCCCAGGGAAGTCCCGCCCCCCTGCCGAGTCGCAGCTTTGCACCCCGGACCCGAAGGCCTTTTCTGCGCCGAGAATCGTCCTGCCTTTGGCTCGCCAGGATCTTTCCCCTCCGCCAGGCCCACTGAGCATTGAAAGGGGGTCAGAAAGAGACCACGTCCGGGAAGGCTGGGGCTTTCCTCGGCTTCCCACCTCGCCGTCGTGGACCCTGCGTTTAACCCTTTCCTAGCAAGGCTGGGCACAGCCACCAACCCTGGGCAGCTCACTCACCTGTACGCGCCCAGAGGTGGGTCGCCGGCTCCCTGGGCTTTGGGGCTTCCAGAGCTTTGCCCCACGGCTGCTGTGCCCACCCCGACTCCCCGAAAGACACCGACACGCCGGATGCTCCCTTTGTCCGCCCGCAGCGGGTCCTGGCCTCAAGCGCCTCCCCGCCACCCCCCTACTTCCCTCAGCTCTGGCCAAACTACTCTAGACCCGACGGGGACAACTCAGCCTGCTGCCCTGGCGGCTGTCGCGAGGTCTAGAGGGCACTAGGTGTGTAGGGGGGGATGAGAGGAGCCGGGCAGGGGGGCTGGTGCTGCCAGCCTGAGTCTGGGGATCTCCAATGGGGGGAAGGGGGGGCACCATAGGAGCTGCTCAGTCACTGGGCGCCCGCGGGAGATGCCTGCACCGAGGGCGGGGGGTCCCCAGCAGCGGCCCCGGAGGCAGGAGACCCCCGGACTGCACCGGCGGGCCCCGCGGAGCCTCGGATGCGCGCGAGCCTCGGCGCGGGACGCGGCGCAGGCGGGCTTTATACCCGGCCTCGCGGCGGTCCCGGGGCGAGGGGAGGGGTGGGAGGGGCCGGGGAGCCCCGCCGGGGAGCGGCCGGGGCCAGCCCTTACCTGCGCGCCGGCCGCGGGCGAGGGTCTGTCTGGCACGGGCCGCGTGGGGTCGGAGGCGGGGACGGGGCGCGCGGCGCGGGAGCGCGATGCCGCCGGGGCCGCGTCCCCCGCCGCCTTATAAAGGCGGCCGCGGGGCGCGAGCGCCACCGGGGCAGCCCTCCCCGCCCCCACCCCGCCCCCCTCCCCGGCCCCGGCCCGGGCCCTCCCCGCCCCCACCCCGCCCTGCTCCTCCCCCTGCCCGAGTCCGGCCGGCGGGTCCGGCCGCGCGGCCACGGCGCCGCCTGCCGGGCATGGGGTGCGCGCCCGCCCGCCGGGGCGCTGCGGGGGTGGGGGCCGCCCCCGCCGCCCCCGCCGCTCTCCGGCCCCTGTCCGCGCCCCGCTCCTCTGGCGCTGCACTGCCCCCCTCTCCACCCCGACTGCCCCTCCCCACCCCGACTCCCCCCTCTCCACCCCGACTCCCCGCCCTCCACCCCGACTGCCCCTCTCCACCCCGACTCCCCCCCCGCCCCCCCCCCTCCCCCCCTGCACCCCGACTGCCCGCTCCCCACCCCGACTCCCCCCTCTCCACCCCGACTGCCCCTCTCCACCCCGACTCCCCCTCTCCACCCCGACTGCCCCCTCTCCACCCCGACTCCCGCCACTCGGGCTCTGACTCTGGTGTCCAAGTGTCCTCTTAGTGGTCTCTAGCTTTGGCTCCAGTCCGTCCTGTGTCTCCTCGTGTGTGTCCCTCTGTCCTGTGGGCTCCTCTGTGATTCTGTCTCTGTGCCTGTCTACTTGTCTCTTTTGGGGTCTCTCCGTCTCCATCCACCTGTGTCTGGCTGGCTGTCTTCCCTGGCCTTTCCCCTTTCCCAGTCCCGACAGCACAGCTACTAGCCTCTTCCTCCCTTCCCTGCCCTTACTGTTTTCTTGGCTCCCACGGGAGGAAGCCAAGGGCGACCTAGGAAGGGTGGCTTTGGGAGGGGCGCCTCTTCTGAACAGGGGCTATTCCCTCTTTTCTCCTTGGAGAGGGTCAGCCCGCCAGCACGGTGCTGCCTGCATCCCAGCCAGAGCCCTAGCACCTGCCGCCTGAGTGACTTGGGGAGGGGGCTGCACTTCCCATGGACCAGTCGGTCCACTCCACCGTGGTGTCTTCGGGCTGGTCACTTGATTCCTGAGGACTTGCACCTTAACAGGCAGACTTCTCCCCTGGTTTCCCTCACCCGTGGTGAGAGTCGTATGAGACAGTGGTTGAAAAGTGCGCAGGAAACTCTAAAATTCTAGATAAATGGGGGAAGGAGGAAGAACAAGAGGGGGCTGAGGCCAGAGCAGAGCAGAGAAGGTGTCAGCACCAGCAGAACCAATCCTAGAATTCTCTCTTTTGCCTACTCTCTGCCAGCCTAGGGCCAAGCATCTTGCATACATTATCTTCCAACAACCCCACTTTATTTTTTTTATTAAATGTATTGGGATGACATTGGTTAAGAAAATTATATAGGTTTCTAGTGTACAATTCAATAATACATCATTTGTACATTGCATTGTGTGTTCACCGCCCAAAGTCAAATCTCCTTCCATCATGATACGTTTGACCCCTTTACCCTTTTCTACCTGCCCCTCTCTTGTTTCCCTCTGGTAACCACCAGGGGTTCCTTTTTCCCCATAACCTTTCCAATATTATTATTAATTGTCTTGTTGAGATTGGCCATTCTAACAGGCGTGAGGTAGTATCTCACTGTGGTTTTGGCTTGCATTTCTCTAATACTAGTGAAAATGAACATCTTTTCATATATCTGTTGGCTATTTGTATGTCTTCTTGGGAGAAGTTTGGGTCTGGGTCCTCTGCTCATTTTTTAATTGAATTATTCCAACAACCCTATTTTACAGAGGAGAAAACAGAGGCTCAGAGACAGCACACACATGACCTGTCAGTATGATTGGAACCATAACTGGAGCATGGCACCGGAAATCAAGCATGTCCTTGTATTTATTTTTCTTTCTTGTATTTTTAGCAATTGATACTATTTCTTCATTTACAGGAATGATATAAAGTTTCATTTTCAGCCTAAGTTTATATTTTTAAAAAATGAATCAAAACATTGAATAAATACGTATTTAATGGGTTAGGTTATTAGGGCAAAATTCATGGAGGTGGTAAATGAATGAAGTTGAGGAAATACAACACTTTTGCATAAGATGTTATGGGTAAAAACATCCAGAACTGAACCCCAAATCTGGGAGGGTCTCTATAATTGCTCACAAACTCCAAGGAAGGATTTAGGGTTACCAAGAGGCTTGAGATGATGTCATCAACAGTAAGTGAGGGGCAAGTCCCCAGACATGGAAAGTCTATCTGTCTGTCACAGCCTAGACAGAGGCAGGGAATCTGGGCCGGCAGGGAGTTGGGGGGACCTCATCCCACCTATAATGAGTCCCCAGCACCTGCCCCTGACTTCTGACCTCCCCAAAGCTATGAGGGACGGTACTTCTGTTTGTACCACATGGCCAGCATTGGGCCCTTTGTGTCTGGGTGATTTTCCTCTAGTTACCACCCCCCCACTTCCCCACCCATACACACACACTTTGGGAGTCCAGAGATCGGTTATCAGCGAAAGGGACTGCTGCCTGGCCAGCCCTGCCACCTTCTTCTCTCATCCCTCCTACCCTGCTCCTGGGCTCTGCCCCCAATGAGAGTTCAAATGAGGCAGGGCTACCCCTGCCACCCCTCCTGATGACACCAATACAACTGGAAGGAGGCCTGGACCAGAAACTAGGAGCTCCTCCTCCCAGCTCTGCCCTAGCTTCCTGGGTGAGTGGCAAGTCACCTTCTCTGTCTAGGCTAAGATCCCCTCTGGCTGGTTGGATTGGACAATCTCTAAATCCAGTCCAGGTTCCAGGATTCCAGGACCACTCAGCTGGTAGAAAGCAGTTCATTACATTAGGTTTCTCTGCATCTATACTTTTCATACCTTGTCTCTGGGGCTCTATTTCCTTATTTAAAAAATAAACAAATTGGACCACTTGACCTCCTTACTCTTTTTGCTCTAAGAGCTGATGATCTCATTGAGTCTCAACAGTTTTGCAAGGTGGAGAGGGCAAACATTTACAATCTCCATTAGAGATGAGGAAACCAAATGCCAGAGACATTAGTTACCTAAAGGTCAGGGTCAGAGCTGAGGCTTTTTCTACTCATTCATTTATTCCACATTTATTAAGTGCCCCCTGACTTGAACGAGGCCTGAAGTTCACCAGGCATTAGAAGCTAAATTAGAGGAGAAAAGGCCAGGAACCCCAGAGTTTTAATTCTCACTTCCACTGACCCCTGAGGACCCTCCTCCAGTGAGAAATGCTGAAATGGCAAGCTCAGGGGTGTCAGGCCCTCAGTGGTGAGTAACCGAGGAGGAAAAAAACAAGAGATGAACAAAACTCCAAGGCAGCACGGAGTCAGCTCTGACTGGAGCAGAGGGAAAGATAGCCTGAAATCTGGATGAATACTTAAAGAGGAGGGGTCTGGAAACCCTTTGTCTTTTTTGACCCCTGGATTGGAAGGATGATTTTATCTCAAGCCCCTGCAGAACCAAAGGTTCAGCTGTCTTACCCCCAGAGCCACCTCCAGCCCCACTTGTGACTCAGTGAAACAGTGGAGAGGGCTAGGGAAACTGAGGCAATGTCATTAAACCAATAATCCCACTGTCCAACGTTATTGAACTGACTCCACGTGAGGCCCTGGTCTAAGCATCTTGTCTGTATGAACCCACCTAATCTTCACAACAGCCCTACAGAGTACGGACTTTCATTCCCATTTTACAGATGCAGAAACTGAGGCTGATACAAGTTGTATATGTAGAAGTGCTCGCCAGCCTGGTGCAGAGCTCTTCATAGGTGAGACAGCGTTCGCTCCTCTCTGCGACCCTGAGCCAGCATCTTAATGTCATCCTCACTTTTCAAACGAAGGCGCACTCAGCTCAGAGAGGCTTAACAACTTTATTCACCCAAAAACATGTAATGGATGCCTCCCCTATGTGTTCTAGGAACTGGGGACACAAGTGAACAAAACAAAGATTTTTGTCTTCATGGAGCTGACAGGCTAGTTAGGGCAGACATAACAAAAAATAATCATTATAAATACGTAAATTATACAGTGAGTTAGAAGGTGATAAGGGAATGGATAAAGAGCTAGAAGAGATATAAATGGGGAGAGGAGTGCTGAGAGGGGGCAGATTGTGACATTAGGTAGGGTGTTCAGGGGAGAAGATGAGATTGGAGCAAAGACCAAGGGCAAGAGAGAGCCTGTCTAAGACCACCCAGAGAGCAAGGGAAGAAGCCAGGCTGCCCGTGTCTGATGCTTGGGCTTTTAAACAGGGCACACATGCCCTCACAGGAGCAGCTCTCACCCTAAACCTCATCCCAGCCCTGACTTTAGCCCTAGTTTACCCCCCTAATCCTGCCCCAGACCCTGCCCTAATCCCACTTTGAGCCTAGCCCTTGCCGCAGCCCTCATCTCCTGACTTAGTCCTCTCTCTTAGATAGACCGACCCAAGGTGTCCTTTTACACCTGCAACTCCATCCTCATCCCAGGCTCTGCCTAGCAGTCAGCTCTGTGCTCAGTAGCCTAAGAGCTGGCTAGCCCCTGGCCCAGAGGGTGTCCTCCAGTCCCAGCTGCCATTAAAGTAAGCTCTCCTCACAAAGGCCTGGGAAGCACGTCTGTGAGAAAACCCCATTGTCCAGGGAACAATGTCCCCTTTTTGTCCTTTATTTCTAAAAGGACTTGTGAGCAGGCTCCAAGCTCAGAGAGGAAGCATGTTGCTTCTTATTCTCAGCCCTGAAGAAGGCTGCGGTCCAAGTAGAAGGGTCAAGGCCATCTGCTGGGGGCCGGATTCCAGAGGCCAGAGCAGGTTCAGGCAGGTCCGGCCTTAGCGGTCCGGTGGTACTTCCAGGATGGAGGCAGGAAAGGAGCCACCCCTAATAAGCAGGCAAAGAGCTTCACTATACCCAGGACGGCAGAGGGAAAGTCTCCTCCAGTCCCTCAACCCCACCCCGCAGCGCACACACAAGGCTTTCATCATCTCTGATACAGTCTTCCTGAAGGTTCATCCACCCTCCTGCCTGAGCACGATCTGTCTTTATGAGCTTTATGCTTGTCAAACACAGTGAAGTAAATAATAATAAAAATACGTTATATGCGTAAACTTCGACATGTTTTTAGATACATAAATCATCTACTTTCAAGCTAGAAAGTTTAAATGCAAAAATAGAAAGTAAATTAAAATATACTGTAATCTTATTACACAGAGATATTCCATTGAACACCCTGATATTTATCTTTCCAGATTTTAAAACAAAATAAAAACTCTGAAAGAATGGGATTGCAGGATACTTATCGAAGGCCCCTGCTTTTTGTAATACATAGACATTTTCTCCAATCCTGCCCAGGTTTTTAAGCCCTCTAGATGCATTATCTTGTTTTTCTTCTCTGGGTATGGGTTGTTGTGATCGCCGTTCCGCAGTTAATGAAACAGAGGCTTAGAGATCAAGTCAAGAGCAGCCAGCCAGCACGCGAGTCCCAGCCCAGGCCCCTAACCATGGCACCCCGCAGTCCCTGCGTGGGAGACAGGATGCAATGCTGCTCTTTCAAACAGTGTCCAGCAAGTGCTTCTAGGGAGTGAAAGTGGCCATGTGCCCCAACTCCAGAACAGTCCAGACTCTTCCAACTTCCTCCTGGGTGGTTCCAGAAGACTCTAGGCACTCAGAGGAATGAAGACCAGTGGGTTTAATGTTTACCACCCAAAAGCGGAATGTCATGGAAACCCAGGAACTCCGGACTCTCCCTCTGCCCCTGGGGGTAGTAGTGCTCAGGGCAGGATGGGCAGAGGGCAAACACGCTACTTCGACTGCCAGTTCCTCCAGTTTTCTGTGCGGGTGCAGGACTGGAGTGAGCATGTGATGTGTGAGTTCAGAAGGCCTGAGCCCCCACTTCTCAGCAGTCTCAACCAAAAATAAAATAAAATAAAATAATAAAATAAAATAAAATAAAATAAAATAAAACAAAATAAAATAAAAAAGTTATAGTAATGGATGGTGGCCCAGACTCTGAAATCAGACTGCCAAAGTTCAAATCTGGCTCCATTAGCTATGTGACCTCGAGCGAGTGAGTCTGTGACTTGTGCCTTGGTTTCTTCAATTATGACATGGGAATAATAATACCTAGCACACAGAGTTGTTGAGAGGTTTAAATAAGATACTCCCTATAAACCCCTTGAAAGAGCGTATGGCACAGACTATTCAATAAATATCAGCTATTGCTATTATTATTACATGTCGGTATTAATGAGAATTCTAGTTGCAAGTCATAAAAAAACACTCCCGCTAGACTAATAGAAAAGAGGAATTTCTTTAAAGTGGTTTGTCCACGACAGCCAAGGGCAGGGAGCCAGCTTCCAGAGAGACTTGAAACAGAGATCTGATCCATCACTAATCCAGATCATTTTCTGTCTCTGTTTCTACTCTGCAACTGCTTCATTCTCCTCTCTCTGCGGACCGCCCACTTTCTCCTCTTCTCAGTCTTTGCAGCAGGACATGGCCTGTCCACAGCTGCCCAGCAGGTACATTCAAGCATTGCAGGCCCAGAGCTCAGAAGAGAAAATTGGATCGGCCCAGCTGGGTCACATATTCACTCTTTGTCCAATCAATTATGGATGCGGGTGGGGTCATGCAGAGCCAACATGGCAGCTCCTAAAGAAGAGACTGATCTATGAATGGGACTAGGAGCCCAGAGAATGAGATTCCACCATCCCACTTCCTGTTGTCACCAACCACATTTACTCCTTGGTTCTCAAACGGAGAGAACACACTCTCGTCTTTACCACACTTACTTGGAGGGCCTGCTGCTGTCGCACCAGATGCTCTAGGTAGCCATCAAGGGACTCCCTTTCACACACCCATCTCTCTTGATACAACTGATTGGATCGTGTCCAGCCAATCCCTCGACTTGTCTCCTGACTCCCCAGTCAAAGATTGAATTAAGAAACTGAGGGAGGGCAGATGTTGACCAAGAGAGATGAAACGTCACATTCTCCTGGGTACTGGGGCCACGTGAAGCCATGTGGAATCTGAGGAGTTGAGCATGGCAGCTGAGAGAAGAGAAGAGAGCGGCTACTCAGAGAAACTGAGGTAAGAGCAACTTTCAGCCCAAGAAGCTGAGCAAGCAGCTCCAGTCTTCAACCTCCCAGTTCCAGCCCCAGAGAGAACTGGCTAAGTTTGACTTTCCTGAGTGTGGGGAGATACCTGGAATTTCTGGTTAGAGCCTCACAATCCTTCCCCACCCAAGCTTTTTTGTGTGTGTGTTACCAAAAATACTCTATCCAGAAAAATTCACTTCCTAATTTTTCCCTAAAATGAACCACAAATAATTCAACTTCCTTACTTTTTCAGGAAGAGAAGGCACAACCAACCCACCCCCTCCTTTCCCCTTACTTAAAGGCCAAGGGTGTATGTCCATGTGTGTGCCTAGAGCAACCACCAGAAGAATCACATCCATTTAAGGACACTTTCAAAGCTGGTTGGCACCACAATACCCTTTTGTCCCAATATCATCTGAGCTCTTCCAGAATGGAGGGGACGGAAAGCAACTTGCCTGAAATATCCTGTAGAAACAATCATCATGGACACCAGCCCCAGAGCGTGGGCATTGCATGCCTGAGGGCAGTAGGAGAGGGGCCCTAGATTTAGGGGATGGGGGGGCCTTTTCCAGGCCTCACAGCTGAGTTGGTCATGGCATGTCACACCAGGGCTGGAGTAGAACCTCAGGAAAATATTTTCTCCAAAGCACCAGTATCAGTGCTTCTTCACTTAGATACAGAAGCTGTTCATAGACCAGGAAACCGTTCACTGGGAGGGAGGTGGGTCAGACTCTACCACAGATGCCACCTACCAAGCTCTCTTTCCCCCAACATGCCTAAGAAGTTCAACAAAGATCTGGCTTCACCCTCTTCTCTCCTCCAGCAAATGTTCACAAATTAAATTAAATTACATAATTAAATTTCACACTCACTAGTCCCTCCTTTGCAGGGGCTACTAGTAACATTGAAATCTTATTTTCTTGGTTGTACAAGGTGGGACAAGGCATGGTCTTGGGCCCCACTCTGCTCTAATGAACTAGGAAAGGGGTGTCTCATAGCTACTGTGTGTTATGATGATGGATGGTAGACAGTTGTTTTTTTTTATTGGGCTGTTTATACACCTGTATTTCCTGATCTCTCCAGATCTTCAACAGAGAAGGCCTGTGTGGAGCAAACTCTGATAATTGCTTGCTGAAAATCCAGCTGATGCTGGGAAGAAACCAGCTGATGCTAGTTTTAATTTTGGCATACCTGTTAGATATTTATTTGTGGTTTGATTTTACTTATATTTCAGATTCCATGGGAAGATTTGGTAAAAGACACCACCGTGCTCAGGCATCTAACGTCTACAGTGGGCCCTGGTGCTGACAATCGGGGTCCCAACATTGGAACTGGTGGCCCCAAGTCATCACCATTCTCTCTCTCTCTCTCTCTCTCTCTCTCTCTCTCTCTCTCTCTCTCTGTGTGTGTGTGTGTGTGTGTGTGTGTGAAAGGCCTATTGTTTTCTTATCACTGTCCCTTAAAATACCTTAAGACCTTAGTTGTAAAACAACACTCAACTCATCCTTCATTAATTAACCGAATCCATCTGGTTTTGTTTATATTAATTTTTTCCCAGGGGGTGGGGTAGAAAGGAAGAAAACAATCTCTGTAGAAAACAATATCAAGGTTGTTAATTGCTCTTTTATCCCAAGCAGGTTCTTTGCCAGCTGATCCTAGATGAAAAGGAAAAAGGGTAATTTGGAAGTAGGTGAGACAGAGGTTCCACAGACAGTTATGAGCCTTGGCGCTGGGTGGAGGGAGTGTGTTTCCTCTTGCTTAGCTCTAGATGGTTGATGGCATGGCCACATTGTCACCACTTGCTTTTTTTTTTTTTAACTTGGCTGATATGCTTCTTCAAGTGGATGTACTTTTTCTTCCTTTTAGAAAACTTTAATAGATTTATTTTAGAGTTAAATCTCTGTCGTAAATGGAAAATCAATCTCTTTTGCCATAAATAGAAAGTAACCACGACTGTAAAGTCAATGAATTCTGGCTCGAATCTGTTGCCTGCCAAAAGCTTTTAGCAAGTGGTAGGGAGGTGTTGAAGATCTCTTGGCCCAGATAGATTTAAATAAAATTGAAACAAAAAGTCTCCATGATAGGTGATTCGAGGTTAAGGCCACATCTGGTATTACTCCAAATAGTTTCCTACCCTGGGATCTATGAGGCTGTGAGATCCCCGAGGGAGAGCGATGGGTCAATGTCCTTTGTTACCTGCAAAGCACCTATCAAGATGTCTTAATATATTGAGTACTCGGTAAATACTTCCTTCACATTGGGTGCCCTGTGCGTGACAGCAGCCTGCCAGGGCTGAAACAGACCCAGACAAGGGTCGGCTCCTCTTACAGACCTCCAACTTGGTGAGGAGGGATGGGAATCCTTGTGAATAAGAGTGAGGACAGAGCTTCAACGTTTTGGGGTCTTATGAACAAGGTGGGACTAAGGTGACAGTGCCCCACTTGCCTCCCCGTAGTCTGACCCAGAGGGCTTTGGAGAGCAGGAATGAGACAGATCGCTTATCTGGGAGAACAACATCCCAACACAACCTATGAATTGACCTATTGATATCTGTAATTCTGAAAGAACAATAAATGGTTGCCACTTCCCCATGGCCCTCAGCCAGGGTTTGCTTTTTCTCTACTTTCAGCATTCAGGGCCAATTACTTTTTGGGGCCAATAGCCAAGTGTTCAAATGGGGATGTAACTATTTCCCCAGCTTGAGAATTTTATCTCCTCCTATCACCAAGAGGGTGAGGTGCTTTGGAAATTAAAATTCAACTTTGGCAATTATATCAGTATCAATTTCACTTTTTAAGATTCCTGACACCTGGGAGCTTCAGAACCTAACTCGACCTCTGTTCTGCTACCTAGTTCCTGACTTGCCTGTAATGGAAAGGCTGAGGGGTTAGACAGCCAAGTTGGAACCTCCTCCCTGCCACTTGCTGGCTGTGTGCCTTTGAGCAAAAGCACTCCCCTCTCTAAACCTCAAATGGAAATTCATTTACTCTTCAAGTCAATCTAATAATTAAATCCTTGCAATAGATGTAAAGGCTTAACTCAGTCCCTGACACATAGTAGGTACTCATCAAAGTTCATCTTCCCTTTCCTGTTAGTCCTATTACCCGGATTTTTCCCAGTGGCGGAAGGGACCACTCTTCCAAATTTGACCCTTGAATGTGAGGTAGTTGAAAGACAGATGAGAGTGAGTGGGTAAAGCATCACCTCCATGGCCCCCAACCTTCAGGCACTAGGCCAGCCTCAGCAGAGGATCCCTCGTAACTGAGCATCCACTGTGTTCCAGGCACCACACACTGTCAGCAGGGAGGCTGTCACCCAGTATATTTTTGTGCTCTCAGGAAATAGTTTCTTGGCTTTATTCTTGCTAGCTCTGTCTTCCATATGAAGTGTGAAATTGCTTCCAGAATGCCCAGACATGGATGCTCCCAGATCTTAAAAAATGGAGCATTTTTAACCACCCCACCCCCTCTCCACCACGCACATGCCAGCTGGAAATTTCCTCAGGAGCAGCAGGTGTTTGGCCCCTCCCCACCTCACCCCACTTTCTGGCCATAGCAAGTCTTTGTACCTCATAGAACCTCGGCTTCTTCAACTCAAAGTGGAGATAACAACACTCAGCTCATGCCCTAACCCTTAGTCCTCATCCCCTCTGGGAATTCCTATGTCAAAGACACTTCTTTCCATTCATGGCTCACACCAGAAACTTGGGTTTGATCCTTGTTCCTCCCTCCCCACTTCTAGACCATCTCCAAGTCCTGTTGTGTCACCTGAGAAATCCCTAAGTATTTCCAAATCCAGATCACTGCCCTCCATCTCCACCACCACCATCCTGCTTTATTGGTAAATGATATCAACTATTTAAGGAAGAATTAACACCAATCCTTCTAAAACTCTTCCAAAAAATAGAGGAGGGAACACTTTCCAACTCATTCTATGAGGCCAGCATTACCCTGATATCAAAACCAGAAAGACATTATGAGAAAACTACAGACCAATACCCATGATGAGTATACATGCAAAATTCTCAAAAATATACTAGTAAACCAGATACAAACTGACTATACCATGACCAAGTGAGACTTACTCAAGGAATACAGATGGGTTTAACATATGAAAATCAATCAGTGTGATACACCATATTAATATAAGGAAGGAATAAAATTGCATGGCCATCCAAATGGATAGAAAAAAAAATTGAAAAGGCCCAACATCCTTTCAAGATGAAAACACTCAGCAAATTAGAAAAATCAGGAATTTTCTTCAAGTCGATAAAAGGCAACTAGAAAAAACCCACAGCTAACACCATACTGGTGATACTTTCTCCCTAAGATCAGGTACAAGACAAGGATGTCTTCTCTCACCCCTTCAACATTATGCTGGGGGTTCTAGTCATAACAATTTGGCAAAAAAAGAAAAAGAAAAGACATCCACATCAAAAGGAAGGAGTAAAACTATATTCTCCAAGAACATGATCTTGCATATAGAAATTCCTAAGGAGTTCATTAAAAAACTATTAGAACTAATAAGTTCAGCAAGGTTGAAGGATACAAAATCAATAATATATTTCTCTTCACTAGGCAATAAACAGTCCCCAACTGAAATGAATACAATAATTCCATTTACATTATCATCAAACAGACTAAAATACATGGGAATAAATTTAACCAAAGAGGTACAAAACTTATACACTAAAAGTTATAAAATATTATTGAAAGAAATTAAAGAATCCTTAAATAGAAAGATATTCCATATATATTTCACATCCATGGACTGGAAGACAATATTTATAAGATGGCAATGCCCCCCAGATTGGTCTACAAATTCAGTGCATTTCCTATCAAAATTTCAACTTCCATTTTGCAGAAATAGACAAGCTAATCCTAATATTCATCTGAAAACTACAGGGACCCAAAATAACCAAAACAATCTTGAAAAATAAGAACAAAATTAGAAGACTCACAATTCCTGATTTCAAAACTTACTACCAAACTACAGTACTCAAGACAATGTGGTGCTGCCATAAGGACAGACAGAAAGATCAATGGAACAGACTGGAGAGTCTAGAAATATACCTGTAAGTCTGTGGCCAAAACTATTCATGCAAAAAGTCTAGTCTTTTCAACAAATGGTGCGGGAATCACTGAATATCCACAGGCAAAAGAATGAGATTTCCACACAACATGTACAAATATTAACTGGGTGTAATCTCAGTTACGATCAAAGCCCTAAATGTAAAAACTAAAACGATGAAGTTCCTAGAAGAAAACGTAGTGGTAAATCTTTGCGACCTTGGATTTGGCGATAGATTCTTAGATATGACACCAAAAGCACAAGCAACATAAGAAAAAATAGATAAGTTGGACTTCACTGACATTAAACACTTATGTGTATCAAAGGACACACTCAAGAAAGCAGAAAGACAGCCCAGAATGGAAGAAAATATTTGTAAATCATATATCTCATAAAGGTCTAGCATTCAGAACGCAGAAAGAACTCTTACAGTGCAACGATAAAAAGACAAATAACCCAATTTTAAAATGACTCAAATAGACATTTCTCCGAAAAAGGTATATATACAAATGGCCAATAAGCAAATAAAATGATGCTTGACATTATTAGTCATTAGGGAAATGCAAATCAAAACCACAATACATACCATTTCATACCTACTGGGATGACTATGATAAAAAAAGAAAATAACAAATGATTGGGATGTGAAGAAATCTCAGTCAGGAACCCTTACACATGGCCTATGGACAGGTAAAATGGTACAACTGCTGTGGAAAATAGTTTGGCAGGTCCTCGAAAAGTTCAATGGAATTACCATGTGACCCAGCAATTCCGCTCCTAGGGATATATCCAAGAGCATTGAAAACAAGTGTTCAAACAAAAACCTGTACATCAATGTTCAAAGCAGCATTATCCACAATACCCAGAAAGTGAAAACAACCCTAATGTCCACCAACTCATGAAGGGATAAACAAAATGTGGTCTATACATGCAATGGGATATTATTTAACCATAAAAGAATGAAGTACTGAAACATGCTGCAACATGGATGAACCTCGAAAACATTCCACCAAGTGAACGGAAGCAAACATTACAAGCCACATGTTATTCCATTTGTATGAAATGCCCAGGTCAACAAATCTGTAGGGACAGACAGCAGATTAGTCATTGCCTAGGGCTGGGGTCATGGGGGAGTGACTGCTTAATGGGCCTGGGGAGTCTTCTGGGGGTGAGAAAAGGTTCTGGAACTAGAGAGTGTTGATGGTGGCCCAACATTGTAAATTTACAGGAAGCCACTGACTTGTACACCTTAAAATGGTTAAAATGGTGAATTTTATGTGACATGAATTTTGCTTCATTAAATTTTTTTAGAAAATGAATACTGACACCTGCTACAACATGGATGGACCTTACAAACATGCTGCTAAGTGAAAGAAGCCAGTCACAAAGGACCACGTAGTGTATGACTCCACTTATATGACATGTCCGGAATGGGCAAATTCATAGAGACAGAAAGTAGATTGGTGATTGCCTACAGCTGGGTTTGGGTTGGGGCGACATGGAGAGTGACTACTTATGAATACAGGTTTCTTTTCAGGGTGATAAAAATGTTCTAAAATTGATTGTGGTAGTGTTTTCGCAGCTCTGTGAATACACTAGAAACATTGAATTATGTACTGTAAATGTGAACTATATGGTATGTGAACTATAGCTCAATAAATTTGTTATAAAAAAAATTCTTGGGTAGGATATTGATGCCCTGGTCATGTAGGAAAACACCCTAGTTCTAAAGACATGTAAACCGAAGTATTTAGGAGTAAAGAGTCATGACGTCTGCAACTTATTTTCAAGTGGTTCAGCAAAATAAAAGAATGTATTTACATGGACGAGCTGTGCTGTCCAGTGCAGTAGCCACAGGTAGTTATTTATGCTTCTATTTAAATTAATTAAAAAATAAATAAAATTAAAAATTCAATTCCTCAGTTACACTAGCCACATTTTAAGTTCTCAGTAATCACATGTGGCTGGTGGCTACCGGACTGCACAGTGCAGGCGTAAAACATCTCTTTCATCACAGAAATTTCTATTGGCCAGTGCAAACATGTATGGAGAGGAAGCAAATGTGGTAGAATGCTAGCAAGTGGTAAATCTTGGTGAAGCATATATGTTTCTTGTATTATTCTCAATGTGGATTCCATGGGCCTGAGCACCACGTGAATTAAAGTTCGTTGGAAACGTCCAGATTCTTGTCCCAACGATCTGTTCTGCTTATTAACATATCATCCCTAGGATCTTCTCCCTAAAGTAGGATACTTGCATAGCATGAGATGATCTTTGTGTCCCTCTTCTTCCACATTTCTTGGGAAGGTATCACAGGGTCATGGTTTAGAGCTAGATAGGCTTAAGTTTAAAGTCTGGCTCTGGCACTTACTTAGATGGATGGCCTTGGACACGTTACTTAACCTCTGAGTCATAGGCCTCTTACTTGTAAAATGAGGTTTGGAACAGCGATTGCCTCATGCATGATAGAAGGCACCTAGCTTTGATCCTAGAAAAAAGTGAATGTGTATTACAGGCAGCTAAGATTATTCGAGAGGTGGATCAGCTGAGAGCAGATTAAACCTGGGGAGTTTCCAATCTAAAATGGAGGTCAGCCAGCTGCTGAGGGACCAAGGTAACTGTGCTGGTGATTAAAGGCTTAATCATGGCAACAACAAAACAGAACAAGTGTTGTGACCATTTAATTAAGTTACGTGTGTTCCTATTCTGGCATTAAAATGCCCTTAATTTCTGGAAAGATAGATTTACGTTGCTGGGAGTTATGGTTTGTTAATACCCTGGCATGGCAATTCTCCATTAGTTCCTGTGTCTTTTGACATTGCAAGTCTGGGAACCACAGACGCAAAGACACTCAAAGAAAAGATGATGGGCAAAGGGAGCCGAGCTCAGGAGTCACTAGATTGAATTCCCCGGGTATTTGCATGTTTGTAACCAGTCAACAAAGCAGTAGATTTGCTTGTGGGGAAGAGTTTCTGAGAAGGCATTTGCATTATTATTTGCTCATTTGCCAGAGCAACTGTTTCTCTAAGGCTAGCATTTCTTTCCTGTGCTTGCCTGCTCCTCATAATCCAGATTTGGGCCAGAGAAGGGCAGGGGTGAGGTGGAGCTCCGCATAGCAGGAGAGAGGCAATGTCAGAAAAGGGTGGGCTGGGCTGGCCTCTGGGGCACTGGATTACCCTCCTTCAAAGGGAGATTGCAGGATGGCTCAGAACCCTATCCTGCTGCTTTCTTGCTTTGTGACAGGGGCAAGTCACTTTACCTCTCTGAGCCTCCATTTTCTCATTCATTAAAATAGCATTCCTTCTGGATTAAGAACTACAAATTGGTAGTTACAAAATAGTCAGCGGGATGTGAAGTACAGCATAGGGAATATAGTCAATAATACTGTAATAAATATATATATCACCAGGAGGTAATTGGGGCGATCACTTCATAAATTATATATGTCTAAGCACTATGCTATGTGCCTTAAACTAATATAAAATAATACTGAATGTCAACTCTAATTGGAAAATAAAAATTAAAAAATAAAATAAGATCCCCTCTTAGTGTCAGTTTCTGCTCTTATGTTCACATTTCAGGCTCAGTTCTCTCAGGTGTGAAATGGGCATTAAAACCATACCTAACTCATGGCATGGAGGTGAGAAGGAACATTTAGCACAGTTTCCAGCACATAGTAAGTGCTCAAATGCTAGCTAGTCTTGGCCACTAGCTTTTACTACAGATCTACAATCCCTTACCTGCGATCTGAAATTTATAAAGCTCTGAAAACTTAATGTGTTTTTATAAGTTTACCACCAAAACCCATTTGATGGCAAAACCTGATCTGAACTGATGCTATATATGGTTTTAATAGGATAACCTATTGATTGTGAACATGTGAATGTAATGATTACTGGGTGTGGGCCCAGGATAAGCACCAAATCATCTCTCTAAAATCTGAAAAATTCTGAATTTGGAATCATCTCTGGCTCTAAGAGTTTTAGATTGAGGACTTTGAGCTCATAGTAGGGGAAATATGATAGAGGCACAAAATGGTATGACTGTAGTCAAAGCCAAGGCTTGCTGGATTCAGGGAGTGAGGGAGACCCTTGGTGTTGCACGAGGCTTTGAGGTAAGAGAGGTGGTTTTAGTAACAACAGAAACCAACTCTGGCTGATGGAAGCAGCAAGGGAACTTGGTGAAAGGGTTCATCCCAGGCTATTGGAAGAACCAGGCTTAGAGGCCTCAGAGCCAAGAAGTCACCAAAATCACTCACAGAACTGATCAGGTAAGAAGAACCAAGCCTGATCCACAACTGGCACCAGATGAAGGAGGCCACTTCCAGCCCAGTTCTGCTGGCCCCCACAGGACACAATCTCTCTGTCTCTGCTTCAAATTCAAAGTCTGGAACGCCTGTTTGGCAGAACAAAGTTCACGTGCCCATGTCCAGGCTACTAGGGAAGCCGGGAAAGCAAACATCTGAAGAGTTTTGTTTTTAAAGTGGGAGGCAATCCTGACTCCTGCCACAACTCTAGAATAGGAACACGGGTTCAGTTGTCAGGCAGCCAAAACAAGAACAGGCAAAGGCTCGGTAGCGATTGCTTACCAGAGGAGAGATTGATCCTATCTGGGCATTAAAGGATGAGCAGATTTAGGCTGGAATGGAATTGTTAAATGAATTCAAAAAGAATCTGGATGCTTTGGCTAGAAATAATTAGTAAAGATTTATTCAAGGGCCTTAGGGTTTGCAAACTAGAAACACAACCAGGCAGTACCCAGAGTGTTCCAAAGAAGAATGAAAAGCTAAGAGTTCTTATAGTAAAAAATGCATTCTAGAGAAGAATCAGTCCTGCATTCTTAGCCTCTGGATTGGTCCAAGATGGTAATCCTCTAGGTGGTCAGTGGTCTGGGTAATGGATGTCGAGTGGTCTGAATAGTGAACATTCTTTCCTCAGTCCTTCCAGGGGTAACCAGAGGGTTATCTGGAGGTTTGATATATATTCAGGTATTGACGCAGGACAGACAAGTTCAAAAGTTTAAGTTCCCAGGCTAGTTAAAACAAGAATAGAATTATTTCTTCATACCTCAATACCTTCATACTTCATACCTACGATTTTGGTAATTTCGTAGCTCGACTATACTGATTCTATTTTATTCCTTCACTCTGTTCTTCGGAGTGATGAAGAGTATAGGAGTTCAGCCTAAGACAAGGGACTACATGTCTGGCTAGAGGGTGCTTACTAGATGCTTTATTTTTATTTAATCCTCACGACTGTAAGGAGCAGGAGAGCTATTATTGGCAGCATTTTTTCAGACAAGGAACCTGAGGATCAAAGAAGTCAGGGCAACTTCCCCAAATCATACAGCTAGGAGGTGGCAGAGCTGGGATGTGAATGCAGTGAATCTGACCTCTGGTCCATAACCCTACACCAAAAAGGAAATAGGTATTGAGTGCCTGCTTCTATCAATTGATATTAGCTGCTTAGAGCCCTGTATTAAGGAGGATACTGAGGTTGTCTCTGCTATATAATGTAAAAAAAAAATTATGATCAACTGGAAATATTTTCTTAACAAAATTGACCTGAAAACTTAAAATTCACATGTTTGCAAGTGAATATGCAACACTTATCAAAATTGACCATATGCTAGCCCATAGAAAAAGATTCAACAGATTTCAAAAGATTGAAATTATTCAGACTCTATTCTCTAACCAGAAAGGAACTAAACTACAAATCAAAATGAGACTAGAAAATCTCCAGCTGCCTAGAAATTAAACCTTATGGTGGTCAAAGAAGAAATCAAAATAGAAATCAGAAAACATTTGAACTGAATGATAATGAAGATACGACATATCAAATAGCTGTGAGATGCAGCTAACACAGTTCTGAGAGGGAAATCTCTAGCCTTCAAATGCATATATTAGAAAAGGAAAAAGGCTTGAAAATTGATGACTAACGTGTCCACCTGAAAAAGCTGAAAGAGAACCGCAAATCGAACCCAAGGGAAAAAAGAAAGAAGAAAATAACGAAGGGCAGAAATGCAAATCGACAATGCTAAAAGCTGGTTCTTAGAAAGAATTAATAAAATTGATTAAGTCATATCCAGCATAGACAAGATCGTGGGACCTATTCTTGGAACCCTCTGTCTTTTATATGGTGTAGCTTCATAAAAGTATTAGTTAAATCGAATTTGAGCAAGGGCAGAAGGCACTGAATATTTAAAGGATGATGATAAGTAATTCAGTGAGGTTGGAATTAAAATGCTGTCAGGGAGATGAATTAGTTTGGATTCTCTTGTCAGTGACAGAAGCCCGAGTCCAACTGGCTTAGGCAAATAAAAGACTTTGTTTGCAAGGGGAATTCTGGCTTTGGGCACTGTTGGCTCTAGGGATTCAATGGTGTTGCAGAAATGGCTGGCTCTTCGCGTGCTTTCTCCTCTTCTTTCTATATTCATGCAGTTCTCAGGCAGTGGGCTCCTCAGGTGGCCTCATGGTGATGGCAGAGGGCAAGAAGACAAACTTGACTGCACAAACACATTTCGGGCTTCAGCATGTTTCCCTTGCTGATATACTATTGGTCACAGCAAGTCACATGGCTAGGCCCAAAGTCTAGGGATGAAGACATTCTCTCTGCCTACCCTGAGGCTGTGACAAGGATAGACAGCAAAAGTTGGGATCATTGTTCCATCCACACAGCTACTAACTCAGTATTGGGCTTTCTGGGTCAGAAGGTCTACACATGCTTAATTTCACTTACACACTGCCAGATTGTTCTCCAGAACGGCTGCCCTTTCCACCAGCGATTCACAAGGGTGAATTTCCCCTAAATCCTCACCAATGCTCAGAAATATCCAACTCTTGTTTTTGCCAGCCCGATGAATGCGAAATGGCATCTCACCGATGCTTTACTTTGTGTGTTTCTAATTACGTATGCATTAAGCATCTCTTCCCATCTTGCTAGTCATTTGGATTGTTTTTCTGTGAGTTGCCTATTCATATCCTTTGCTCACTTTCCTCCGTGTTTTGCTCCCTTTTCTCCTTGCTTTTCGCAAGTTCTATGTATAGTCTAGATATTGATCGCTTGTGAACTTCAGACATTGAGCACATCTTTTACAAATCAGTTTCCATCTGTTAATGTTGTTTTTAAGGTCCTTTAGTGAACAGAAATGTTTGGTGTAATCAAACCCGGCATTTCTTGCCTCGTGGCTTGTGCTTTTGGGGTCTAGTTTAAGAGGTCCTTTCCCCTTCTCTAGATCACAAAATATCTCATGCCTTTCTCTTTCACATTTAAGTCTTTCATACATCTGGAATCCACATTTGTGGTGGCCAGGGTAGGGAGACAGTTTTGTTTTGTTTTGTTTCTTGTGTAGTGAGCCCGTTTTCCCAGTAGCATCTACTAAAAAGCCTGTTTCTTCCTTCTTTGATTTATAGTGCAGTGCCACTCTTATTATATATCAAATCAATCTATCTTTATATCCACATCTATTTACCTGTTTTTCTATATATGATAAGACAATTTCTCCCACTTAATTTTTCTTTTACAAATTGACTTTGCTCTGTGAGGACTTCATTCTTCCATATATAGTTTAGAGCAAACTTGTTGAGTTTCTCTCGAACAAAATCCATCTAGAATTTTGCATCGTACTGAATTTGTAGATCAATGTGAGAAGAACCAGCAACTTTATAATGTTAAGTCACTCTAAACCCAAGTTTGGAATCGGTACCTATTTATATCTATTTATGTCTTCTTTTATGTCCTCTAATAGCATTTTTTAAATTTCACCTTAGGGATCTTTTGCATTCTCTAAATTAATTTCTAGATACTTTAATGTAAACTTTAGGTTTAAAAATTTTTTTAAAACAATCTCAAACATATAGGAGATTTGTAAAAACAATACAAAAGGTTTTTTTTCCCTGAACCATTTGCGTGGAAGTTGCCTACCTGATGCCCCCATTATCCCACATACTTTATTGGGTATCTACAAACTAGTACAATCTCATATGCAGCTACATGCAACGCGTCAAGTGTGGGGGATTAACACTGATACATCACCACCATCTCAACTCAGACCTCATTCAAGTTTCAGCCTGTCCCAGTGATCTTTATAGCAAAAGGAATCACCTGTTCAGACCACACCTCGCATTTGATATCTTTTTAATCTCCTTTCGTTTGGAGCAGTTCCTCAGTTTTCCTTTTGCTTATATGACCTTGACACATGTGAAGGTCGCGGGTAAGTTATTTTACAGAGTGTCCGTCCATTCAGGTTTGTCTGATATTTCCTCAAGATTAGATTCAGGCTATGCATCTTTGGTGGGAATATCACAGAAGGGATGCTGCATTCTTCTCATGGCATCCTATCAGTTGGAACACAATTTCAATTTGTCCCGTAGCTAGTGGATTTTATTTTGATCCCTCGATTAAGGTGGTATCTGCCAGGTTTTGCCATTGTAGTTATTCTTTCTTCCCTTCATAAGTGAAAGTATTTTGTGGCATGGTTCTTTAAAGCTTTGTAAATATTCTCTTTTCGTAAAAACTTCCAATTTGTTAATGCATTTATTTATAGCAGCATGGACTCATTCAATCTGTTGCTACTATTATTTGTTTTGTTCTAAAATTGTCCCATTTTTGACTAGTAGGAGGGAGCCCTTCCAAGTTGTCCCCATCATTCTCTGAGCAGTTTCTTGGTTTCTCTTATAACATGATCGAGGCTCATTCTCTACTTCCTCTGCCCCAATCCTAGAATCAGCCATTCATCCAAGGACACTTGGTTCGTTTTGTTGAAGAATGATATTTAAAAGCCAGGATCTAAGGACTAGGTGTGCTCATTGCTGCTGGGGCATCACTGGCCCCAGGTCCTCTCAATGGACAAAGCTATAGCATATATGTCACTCTCTTTACCCCACTGGAGCTCCAACATCTCCTGCCTGGCTCCCCTTATGCTGGATGCCCTTTCTTACCCCACTGGGACCCCAACAGTCAACAGAGGCTGCCCCTCTGTACAGATGTTATCTTGTCATGTTCTATCTAATGGCTTTAGTGCTAAATTTTGGGGGAAGGGAAAAGAAGAAAAAGGAAGAGGAAGCTGATTTCCTAAACACTTTAGTATTTTGTTTTTTCCTTTATATCTTCCAACTGGCTATTGCCAATCTGAAAAAATGCAATTAATTTTTGTAGGTAAGTCTTTTATCTGGTAATTATTGCACTGGTTTATCTGTGTAGGTGATTATATAGTCTCCAAGTAAAGACAAGTTTACTTTTTATCTTCCAATCCTTACACTTTTTTTACTTTTCTTTGTAATGTCAGCTAGAAGCCCAAAGCTAAGTTCAACAGTAGCTGTGATATCAGGCATCTTTGAGTTGTTTCTGATCTTAGTGGCACCTAAATTTTGTTTATTAAGAATATATTTGTTCTAAATTTTTGGCATATAATTTTAATCAAATTTTACAAGTTATTTTCTATTCCTAGTTAGTTTAGAATTTTTTTACATCATAAATTATTGCTGAATTTATCAAAAGACTTTTGTGTGTATATGTGCCTACAAGGAAATAATCATGTAATTTTTTTTTCTCTTTCAGTCTATTAATTAACATTGAAAAACTTAATGACTGAATTCTCTGAGAGTTAATTCTCCTTTCTTATCAATGATAAACCCCAGGGCCTTGTTTGTAATCCCAGTCTTGTCTGTGATTGCAGCCTTGTGTGGCTCTCCGTGTCTGAGAAAATAGGCTCTGGGTCATATATCTGATGAGGCAACAGGCAGAAGAGTGAAGGGACCTGAGAGAAGGAGGATAAAGAAGAGGCTGACTTAGCACCGACTGGCAGGAGAATCAAGCTGGTGGGGCACTGACCCTACCCCAGGCCTCCCTGGCCCTTCAGAGGCCTCATCTGGACAGAGGAGAGTTTAAAGCCAGGTGAGGCCAGCTCAGCCTGGCTTAGACTGCTGGGTTTGGGACTCCCAGAGGCTGCATATGGGGGCCTAACTCTCCCGGAGTCTGATTGGTTCTTCCCAACCCCTCTCCCCCAATTCCTGGATGCCAGCTCTGCTTTCTAACTCCCAGGCTGCAGTACCCTACCAGCCCATTTCACTCCCCAACCCCCAACCGGAGATGCCAGCCTGAACTCTGCCCATTCATTTCCAGCACAATTCTGTCTCTCTTCCCCAGACTTACCTAAGCAAGGCTCACTCTCAAGCTGAGCTCTTCATCTTTCTGCCCAGAACTCCCTGGTCACCCAGCACAGGTGTGCTTTGGGCCCAGGGAAACAGCTGGTATTAATCCATTTCCCTCTCGACTCATCCAGGCTACTCTTCCCTCTGCCCACAAAGCTGTCCTGACTATTCCCAGAAACACTTCATGAGTTTTCACCTGCTTGCTCCCCACCCTACCTGAGCTGGGGCACCCCGCCTGTTCCTAACCTTATTCCTCACCCATCTGGGGCTCAGCACTGGCCTGGGCCCCCCTCCAATCCACTTCATTTCTCCCTTGGGTACCACAACCAGAAGGCTTGCACCTAGTCCTTTCCTGCATGGACATGCTGCCCCCTCCTGGCCCATCTGTTATAAAACCTAATGGCTCTCCAGGCCCTGGGGATGCCCATGGAGCTACTCTTGGCTGTGCTCTGACCACAAGTTGTAAGCATGGAACACACTTTACCTAACTGAACCTTCACAGCAACTTTATGAGGTAGGTTCTGTTATTATCCCCACTTTACAGATAATGAACTAAGACACTGAAATGGTAAGCCACTTAGGGGTAGAGCCAGTTTTGAACCCAATACAAGTAGTAATAAGGAGAGCAGCTCACTAACCAGCTCTTCCTTCATGCAGAACTGCACTTGGCTCATTAAAGCACTGTGTCCTGAAACCTTCTCTCCCACTTCCCACAACCTGGTGTCAAAGTTCTCCACTCGCCCCACACCTCCAACACCCCTTTCACAAACACAGCCCACGTGTTCTCCCCCAATCTCAGCTGGGGACCCTGAGGTTGCAAAGCTCCCCAACCCCAGCAGCCTCCATCCTCTCTGCTTACCCAGCACAGATCAGTCTGCCCCCGTCCTCTGAGTCCTATTCCTTCTTGTCTTCAACTGATCATCCCTCTCTCTCCAACACATTCCACCTCACCTTCTTAACCAGACCTTTCCCCGAGATATTTAATATGCTCGTGGAATTTAATACGGGTCTTTCTCATCTTAACAATATGAGCAAATGGCCTGCCCCCTTCAACTCCTCCTACCCTCCTATATCTCTTCACAGCAAAAGTTCAGTCTACACTCAGTGGCTTGTTCCCTCCTCCTTCAGCCCAGGCCCTTTTGGCTTTTGGCCCACTGCACCACCCAAGCATCCTAAGGTGACTGCTCACTCCGTGTTACCAAACCCAGTGGACATTGTTTAGGCCCAGGACACTTTATTTCTATTTCAGCCACACTTGACACTGTTGGCCACCCCTCCTTCTGAGAACTCTCTTTTGGTTGTATTTCTAGCTCATGGTTTTCCTCCCCACTCTTGGGCCTCTCCTTCTCTGCCTCTTTTGATGGTTCGCTGGCATTTATCTGGCCATTAAATGCTGATGCTCCTCAGTACTTGGTCTCAGATCCTCTTCTCCCTTCATTCCATTCTCTCTCCCTTGCTAATTTCACCCACACTCATGTAGATGCCGATGACTCCCAAATGTATGTCTCTAGCCCAGGGTATGGGAACTGGGGACAATTTGGCCCTCCAAGGGACATGCAGCAATGTCTGGAGACATTTGTGGTCGTCACAACTAGAGAAGGATGCTACTGACATCTAGTGGGTAGAAGCCAGAGATGTTGCTAAACATCCTATAAGCCACAGGACAGCCCCCACACAACAGAGTGACAGTAATGCCGTGGTTAGGGACCTTGGTCCAGCCTAGCTTCTCTTCTGAACCCCAGGTCAGTACATCCAGCTGTTTGTGCCACATCTCCACTTGAGTCTCTGAAACATACCTCAAACTAAACCTGTCAGAGATGCACACACGATCTCCCCCAACCTGATCTCCTAACAATCTTCCTCACCTCAGTTGCACCCTATTGCATGAGCCACAAACCTGGGAGTCACCGTGGAAGCCTCCCTCTCCCTCACCTCAATATCCAGTCCATCACCAGGTCCTGTCCATTTTGCCTCCTTAGCATCTCTCTAACACCCTACTCCAGTACCATAATCACTGGCCTAGGCTTTCATAAAAGTGTCCTGTCCAGTCTCCTGGCATTATCTTAGGGGCCCCCATCCAATCTTTTCACCTTAGAGCAGCCAAAATGGTCACATCAAAATGCAAATCTGATTAGGAATCTCATTATTTGAAACACTGGTGGCTTCCCAATGCTTTTTGAATCAAGACCTAAAACCTCACGCAAGGCCCTTCTGGCCCCCACCACCTCCTCTCTGCACTCCAGCCACCCCACCATGGCCCTATTTCCCACTTCTCAACTTCATCAGGCTCCTTCCCATCTCAGAGCCTTTGCCTATGCTGTTCCCTCTCTTTCCTGCCTCTCCCCCGTCCCCCAGTCAACTCCTATCCATCCTTTAGACCTCTCTTCAGAGAGACCCTATATGGCCCTAGAGTCTAGGTCAAGTTCTACGATAAACCCTCTCAAAGAGCTATGTCTCTCTCCTACAGGAAACTAACTCGGCTTATAGTTCCCCTGCTCATCCAGGCAATGACTTGATTAATGTCTGTCTCTCAACTTGACAGTTGTGCCCTCCAGGGTAGAACTGCATTTGTGCTTGCTCCCCAGTCTCTACAACCAGGCCAGGCACATAGAGGGGTCAACACAATCTTCAAAGGATAGAGTGAGCGAAATCCGATCTTTCCACTTGAAAGGTGCTACTTCCTTGTAGCAAAAGCAATGGCTCCTTGTTGTGGGAAAATCGGAAAACACAAACAAACAAAAGGAGGAAAACATAATCCTACTGCACATAATATTTTACAAACTCTTTTTACTCCGAGCAAATAAAATATAAACAATAGGTCTACATGCCCGTCACTAGCAACATTTCCTTAATGATGCTTTTCCTGCACAATATGCCATTATGTGTACAAAGAGCAAAGACACTTTCCCAGGGGACCTGGGAAGCTTTCGAAAGTACAGATTTCAAGCTCCATACCCAGGAAGTTCTGATGTGGAAAGATTCGCTCGGGCCCCAGGTATTGCTAATTTTTAAACTTCCCTTGGAGATTCTAAAGTGCCTGCCAGGGATCATTGCTGGAACCAAATTCTCTATGTTTTGGCCACAAATTAAAATTGTGTTACTTCTAGATGTGCAGAAATGTGAGCCTCATGCCTGCCTTAGAGAACATCCTTAATTGTTTCAGAAAGCCGATTACTAGGGTGGCCTTGCACGTTCATGAGACTGATTGGGCCAGATGACCATATAACTGAATTTTCCACCCCTTTTCCCCAAATATTTTCCTGATTTGTCAATATCAACTTGATTTGGGCAGAGGGAGTCTGTGAGAGGAAGCGTGGTTTTCATTTCTCTACTTTATACCCTTTCGAATGGTTTGATTTGGGGATGACTAGCATATATTACTTTGGCAACTAAAAAAGAAAAGCTAATAGGATTTTTTGGGAAAATGTCAGATAGGCTTACAGCCCAGACCTCATTTTCAGAGCTTCGGACCTGATCTCCAGCTGCTTACTTGATACCCCCCCTTGGTTGTTGAACAGACATCTCGAAATTAACACACATGAAACTTCACTGAGCCAAACTCTCCTTCTCCCCCCTCAAAGCTACTCTTCCACATTTTCCAGCCCAGTCGATGGCACCTCCGGTCCCCCAGCTGCTTGGAAGTGAAGCAGGGAGCCCTCAATGCCCTCTGCCTTGTCTCCCACATTTATCCTTCCCAATCCAGGCAGATTCTGTCTCTAGTTTCCAGCTCAGATTTGTCCCCTTCCCACCATCCCCACCACCATCACCCTAGTCTGAGTTGCCTTCATCACTCGCCTGGACTTCTACGTCTCCCCCAGAAACAAGCTGTTCTCCCTGCAGCAGCCAGAGTGGTCTTTCAAAACCTAAGTGAGATCGAGACTCAACCCAGCTCAGGACACCTTGATAACTTCTTGTCATACCTAGGATAAAGCCCAAGTTTTAAAGGCGGCCCCACAGGGTCCACCCTGCCCACTTCCCCCGCCTCTCCTCTCTCTGGGCCCTGACTGCCCTGGTCTCCACGTCACCCCATGAGCAGGGCTTCCTGCCTGAACGCATTCACACATCTCCGGAACATTCTTCTCACCAAGCCTCATTATCCCTTGGCTCTCAGTTTGAATGCCCTTTTCCAGAGGCGGTTTCCTTGACTTAATCTAAGGTAGAGTCTCCCTCCATCCACTCTTACAGCTGCCTGTGCTTTTTTGTAACCCTCAGCCACCCTTTGCGACCATATGTTTAGGAGTGGGATAACTGGCCGGGGTAGGCTTCACTCACTGGAACGTCCCCTGTGAACCCGGCACCAGCTCAGTGCCTGACACACAGTAGGTTCTCAGCACACATTCATGAAAGGGGTCAAAGGAGCAGTGGGAAAGGCATTATTCTCCCTGGTTTAAAGGGGAGACAACTGAGGCCTGAAACGTAATGGGACTTGCCTGATATCACCCAGCAAGTCAGTGGCGGTTAGGGATCTCTTCCCGGGTCTGCAAATCCTGGATTCAGTGCTCCCTCATCATCCCAGGCTGCCCATCGTTTAAATTCACCATAACTTCTCGTGTCACAGAGGCCCGCCGAGGTCATGCGACTTACCCAGAGTCACCAGGTAAATGAAGCGGGCCCTGGCTTCACATCTGGCTTCTCCATCTGTTCCTCCTACTGCGACAAGCTGCAGTCCACACGTTTGATTAAGGACCTACAACGTGCCAGGCACTGCGCTGGGTGCTGGGGAAGTGAAGTGAACCAGCAGACACAGCCCCACCCATCCCTGTAGGGAGGACACAGAGAAAAGCAGTCATAATTATGAATTCTGGGATCAGCCTCAGAAACTTAAAGTGTCCTAGGCGTCATCTCTGCCAATCCCCTGTCTCCAAACTTCTAGAAGTCTCTTCTGCCCAGCCCCTCTTCCCCAGGGCCTCCCTGTTTCCCCGCTAATCCTGGCAGGCCCCTTTCCCCAAAGACGTCCTGGGACCACATCTACATGGGTCACCACCAGGGAGCAGTCGTGCTCCATCTCAGATGCTTCCTCCCCGAGCCCAGCGTGGTCCTGTTTCCGCCAGAGTTTCAGACTGAGGGAACAGAGTGGAGGGGAGAGAAAAACGCTAAAAAGCACCCCAGGCTCCCCAGCTGGGATGTCTTAGGGAATCAACTCTGTCCAGACCTTGGAAAGAGTTTCTCAGTTGTTCTTCCTCCCTTGTCTTACTCCTGCTTTATCATCTCATTCATTCATTCATTCATTTATTCCATAAACTTTTAAAATAGTTTTTTGAGGTATAATTTATAGGTCACAAAGTACACCCACTTAGAGTGTACAATACAACGATTTCTAGTATATTTACAGAGTTGTGCAAAAAGTCCAACTTAGTTCCAGAATATTCATCCCCAAAGAAGCCTTGTACCCATTAGCAATCACTCCCCAATCCTCTACCCACGGTTCCCTTCCCTCCCCGACCATGGACAACCACTAACCTACTTGCTATCTCCATGGATTTACCTATTCTGACATTTCATACAAATGGAATCATCGAATATGCAGTCTTCTTTCACCTAGTTATGTGTTCGGGAGTTAAGTAGCATGTATCAGTACTTACGTCCTTTTCATTGCTGAATAATATTCCCTTGTGTAGAGAAACCACACTTCGATGATCCGTTAATCAGCTGATGGACATTTGTTATTTTTCTCCTTTTTGCTACTATAAATAATGCTGCTGTGAACATTTGTGTACACATTTTTCTAACTGAGGTGTAATTCACATATAAAATTCACCTTTTTAAAGAACACAATTCGGTAGTTTTTAGTTAGTCACAAAGTCGTGTGATAGCCAGCACTATCGAATTCTAGAATATTTCTTCATTAGAAGCTACTCCCCACGCCCCCTCCCTCCAGCCCCTGGAAACCACTAATTCACTTTCTGTTTCTATGTATTTGTCTCTCCTGAACATTTTATATAAATAAAATTATATAGTATGCGGCCCTTTGTGTCTGGCTTCTTTTCCTGAGTATATGTTTTTGAGGTTTGTCCATGTTGTGGTATGTATCATTGCTTCCTTCATTTTTGTTGCTGAATAATTGTGCTGTAATGATAGACCACATCTTAGTTTCATATTTGTCAGCTGGTAGACATTTGGGCTGTTTCCACTTTTTGGCAATTATGAATAGTGCTGTTATGAACATTCACAAGCAAGTTTTTGCGTGGGCATATGTTTTCACTTCTCTTGCTTACAGATCTAGGAGTGAAGTTGCTGGGTCATAAGGTTACTCTATATTTAATCTTTTGAAGAACTGACAAAGACCAAGTGCCTGCCCCATTTTGTACTCTCACCAGCAATGCATAAAAGTTCTCATTTCTCCACATCTTCACTTTCTTAATTATAGCCATTCTAGTGGGTGCAAATGTTATCTCGCGGTCCACTCGATAAACTTTTACTGAGCACCTGCTATGTGCCAGGCCTGTACTAGGTGCTGGAGATTCAGCAGTGAACATGACAGAGATGGCTCTGCTCTCACGGGGGCTTGAGACCTACTACAGATTTAGATATTAAAGGAGTAATAAATTCACTGACATGACAAGTTCAAGAAGTGGTGAGTGCTATGAAGACTTGAAGAGGAGTAATGGGTCGGAGGGTGGGGGCACTGGTGGCAGTTGCTGCTTTATCCAGAGGAACGGGGTGGGGGCATGGGTGACATCTGTGATGAGACTTAACAGGTAAGAAGAAGCCACCTTGCTCAGCCCTGGAGGACAAACATCTCAAGTATCCAGAATGTGGCTGCAGCTAAGAGAGCAAAGCAGGGAGGGGAGGAGAGGCGACAGTGGAACTGGGTAGAGATAGATCACTCAGGCCTTTCAAGGCTACCATAAAGAGTCTGGATTTACCCCTGAGCTTGGTGAGAAACCACTAAAGTTTTGTATTTACACTCTAAATACTGAAAGACTGGTGAGGACACCACTGATACAGTCCGGGTAAAGGATGGAGGAGGTTGGGAGTGGAGGGGCCGGGCTGTCTATGCTTTGGAGGCAGAATGAAATGACGATTTGCTGGTGGGTTGGGTATGAAGGATGAAGAAATGAAAGGCATCTTCTTCCTCCTGACTCCCTGACCCCCGTTACTCAGCAAACATGCAGTGAGGCCTGAAGGCACTGATGTGCCCCAGCGAACCCACTGGGACCAGGACAGATTCGTCTCTGCCTTCAACCTGGAGACCCAGGACTCTCCACTAACAGGAAATTGCAGCGGGGTGGTCAGACTTCCACAGTTCCTGTAGCATCCTAGGTCCCACCATTGGCACTATGGGGGCTCAAAAAAAGATCTTCACCCCTGCCCTCCAGAGTTCAAGCCTCGTGCCAGTCCTGCTCTATTTGCTGCTGGTCCCCCAGAACATGCCACCCAACTCATCTCCCTGAAACTATGCTCCCAGTGGCTGACCCCCTCTCCTAGCCCTTCGGCAGGTCCCTGTGCCCCTAGCAGTGTTTCCCAAACTTGAGCAACATAGAAACAGGCTTTCCAAAAGGAAGACAACCATCCCAACCAGACAGTGTTGATTTAAATTGTTTGTTTTTATTACATTCTTCCTTAAAATATAAAACGAGGGACAGATTCCTTGGGCTCCCGTAGAAACCACAAAACCAAGTTCCGGATGAAATGCAAACACAACTGCAAAGCCAATGACATTCAGATGAAACACCATTCATTCCAGGTTCTGGATGATGTCATTTTGCAGAATGAAAACAACCCCTTGCAATTATGAGGGGTTTACTGGCTGGGCCAGTGTGTTGTTTCTTGTTTGTTTTTTTGTTTTTACTTGGAACTCTTACACTGCTGTGCTGGCTGACTCAATTTACCCACTTCTTTTCCCGTTTGGGCCAGGGGAAACCTCTCATAAGGTGAGCGCACAGGCTTGTCACCTGGCCTCCTTTGCTGTGGGCATGTCCACCCCTCTGTTTTAAGAAACTTCATGGGCCCTAGCATTTTACCTTGGGGGAGGCTCTACCTTACCCCTTGTCAAATGTATTAAAATGTACCTACAATCCACAGCAAATATAATTTTTTCAATAAAAAGGAATTTATTTTTATAATTTTGCAATTGAAATTATATCAGTTAACAGAATTTGAGTGTATGTTGTTTTTGTTTCACAGAATTTTTTTTTTTTTTCAGTTCTGAAACATCTCCTAGGCCCTTGGAACTTCTCCCAGGCCCAAGGGCTGAGCTCATGGCACTGGAAAATGAACCAGCCAAGCTGAGGCCTGCTTCTTTCTTTCTCATTGACCCGAGACAATTAAAGTGGGGCATCTGGCGCCAACCTGATCCCAAGAACAAACCAACGTGGGCACTAAAACAGGTCTGGCAGTTCTGGGTTATGAAGCCTAGGTCATTCACAGGAGACAGAATATGCTCAGATTATGGTTCTAGGTTATCATTGAATGAAAGTCCCAAATTATAAAAATTTTAGTGAAGCTGGATTACTGGGGACATATCTGAGGCTCCTGAGAGGCCAGAGACACAGTTTGAGGCCCCATGGCCTTCAAGGTCAAGTTGGAGCTTCCTTGGCCTGGTACCCAAGTCCTGTGCATTGTGCAGCCTGCTTCCCTCTCCAGGTTCTGATTCCTATAACTCCACTATCCAGTACACAAATGTTCTAGAACCTTCTCCAGTCAGCCTTTGATCCTACTGTTGTCTCTTCCCAGAACGTCCTTCCTACAGTTTTTGAGACCCTTTTGTTGTTTTTAAGATTTTAAAACATTGCACTGGTAATACATATTCACCATAGGAAAATCAGAAAACACAGAGGAAAATAAAAATAATCAGTAATCAAGTCCCATAGAAATGATCACAATTAACTGATATTTGCTACATGAATAATACACTCTTTATATTTCAGTTTTCCCCATGCGTATGTTTATATTAACAAAATGTAATAAAAGTTGTTTTCAAATGAAGTATTGTAAGCAAAGTATATAAATATAATATAATAAAAACAAAATCATAAAATACTACTATGACATACAATCATATTTACAACAAAGTTTTGACAAATCTGAACATTTTTAGCATGTTTACTCTAACTCTTTAAAAAAAAAAATGAATAAACCCAACAGATATGGTTGAAGCCCAAGGGTACTCCTTGGCAATCTCTCCCATGCACTGGCCACCCTATATCTCTGACCACTAAGGTCAATCTCTCCACAAATTTGGGTTTTACCATTCCCATTCTTGCTTTGGATATGGTTAAACTTCAGATGAATTGCAGAATTCCACACATATCCTTCTGTGACTTGCTTTTGGGTTTGCCATTATCTTCCAGAGATGTGTTCATGGGATGCATGTCCCCCAGGTCTGTTCATCCACGTTCCAATTCACGATTCCATGGAATTAAGAGACCACAGTGTTTTTGCCTATTCCAATGTTGATCACTATGCAAACCACGCGACAGAGCATTCTGGTACAAGTCTTTTAGTGCAGGGAACATGAACTTCTCTGAGATAAATGCCCAAGACAGAATTGTTGAATTGTAGGGCACATACCTTCCTTTTGCTTAATTCCGTCACAAATCATGAACATTTTTCTATTTCAATAAACATCTTACATCAATATATTTTTAATGGCCGTGGAGATTCTGCCAAAAATTTTTCAGCATCATTATCATAGGCAGAATTCGTTTATCTTAAAATCTACTCTGTGAGGGAATATCTTGGTAGCTATATTTTTGTGCATATCTTTAATTAAATCTGTAAGGGAAATTCCTAAAGGCAGAGTTTGGGGATCAAAAGAGATAAGATACATGTTTTTAAGATCAACTTCCCTGAGAATTCTTGAACAAACTGCTCTTTCTACCAGTTTGCACCTCCTACAGGGGTGGAAGTCTCCCCAGATCTGGCCCACCTACCTCCTTATGAGCATCTGTCTCCAGGAGTCTTACCTGTCCTTCCCTGCTCACCTCCTGACCCCTTCTGTTTTCTCAACCAAATTCTGAGATTTGGGCCACTGTAGCCCTTAACACATTTTGCATGGCATTCATCGCCTTCTCATTTCCTTTACAACTATTTTTGTGTGTGATTTATCTTTCCCTCCAGATGTAAATGTTTTAAAATCCGAAACTCTATTTTCTTCACTTGTTCTTCTGTCATAATTTATACACAACCAAGCAATAGTTACAATATCCACAGAAATCTATACATACGGACTGTTTAAAAATATATATGGAGTACTAGAAAGTATTTTGTAAAAACATTCTGAGTCCATGAAATTACTGCATTTCCATTTCATTCCACCCATTCAACTTTTGCTGAGAAAGCTCTCTAGGACAGGAGCTGTGCTAGGTCCTGGAGAACCAGAGGCCAACCCCTGGACCGTGAACTGAATGGTGCTCTGAGCATCCTCTCAGGCAAGGCAAAAAGGACCACATGATGCTTTGTCTCTGACTCATAATTAAAGAATAAAGGCCATTTGAGCTAGGAAATACCCTTTACCCTGGTGTTAAATCACAAGAAGCATTTGTCACACAGGTGCCTCTCTGTGAACCTATGTTTTGGACAATCTCTTTAGCAGTCTTTTACAGATAATGCAGAGATGTGTGGAGTTAATTCCTTTATTATCTCCCAGGAGAGCATACTGGTAAGGGCGTACTATTAAAACGTTATTCAGTAAAGGTCCTTCTGGGGAGGATACCACCAGTGCAGCCTGGCTATAAAGTGAGCTGCTGGTTTTATGTCAATCCCCGAGGAGGACAGCCACTGGATGGATGCCTCACACAGTCTACTAAGTGCTGTGATTAGCACAACATGAGGCTCCTAGGAGGGCTTAGCCACATGCTAATTCAGCCAACATTCATTTACTCATTCACTCTATTGAGTACTTACTATGTGCTAGGAATTCAGGCTAAATCCTGGTGACGTTTTAATGTCACCTCATACATTGCTGGTGGAACTGTAAAAGGATGCGCCACTTTGGAAAACAGTTTATCAGTTTCTTAAAAAAGTGAACATATACTTACCATATAACCCAGCAATTTCACTCATAGATAGCTAAGCATCTACCTTAGTGTGGTGCAAACAAAAACTGAAAGCAATCAAAACACTGAAAAGGTGAATGAATAAATAAAATGTAGGACATCTACTCCATCGAATATTAATCCGCAGTAAAAGGAACAAACTGCTGACACATGCAACATGGATAAAGCTCCAAAACTTTATGCTAAGTGAAAGAAGCCAGACACGGAATATCACATATTGTACCATTTTGACATTTCCAGGAAAGGCAAAACTAGAGAGACAGAAAGATCAGTGATTGCCTGGGGATGAGGGTGAAAGCAGAGATTTACCGAGGGATCTTTTGGGGTTGGTAAAATTTCTAAAACCAGACTGTGGTGATGGTAGTGCAACTGTGAAGTTACTAAAAACCATTTATACACTTAAAATGGGTGGATTTCATGGCATACAAATTACACCTCAATTAAGAGACGTGAAGAAACAAAAAAGACATGGTCCCTACATTTTGGGGCTTTATCATCTAACTGGCAAGAGAAGCAATAGCTATGTATCCAAGCAATAAGAGACAGAATTATCAATGCTGACAAATAGATTGAAAGAAATACAGTGGGTACAGCAATAGGAGATAAGTAAATCGGGAGGGTGGCCAGGGGAGGCCTACCTGTAGAAGTGACACTTGGACTGAGTCCTGTGAGGGAGAGACATGGGAGGGCACTCCAGGTGAAAGCTATCCTTTCACACGCATTCTGTAGTGTTTCAAAGAGGTGTGGGGACCTGCCAAGACCATGTGGCACATGAGTGATGGGGCGGGTGTTTAAAACAAGGTCTGAAGTTGGCATCAGCCTCTGTGCTAGTGTGTTCTTGCAGCGGATGCCAACACCACTCACACACAAGCTGCCTGGCATGTCCGCACTAGCCTGCCCTCTGCCCAGGGTTTGGGGCACAGTGGGTAGTGGAGGTGCCTGGGCATGTGCTAGGCAAGAAGGTAGCAAGAAGGCAGCTGAGGTGTGAGTGATCTCATGCTGCCCTGCCACCTGCCCCTGCCCCACCCAGGCTCATGGTCCAGGGTGCTAGGGGAGCTACAGGTTCTAAGCGCTGCCTGAACCAGGCCTCTTCCTCACCCTGTCTGGGACCTGAGGACCTGAGGGCAGAGCTGGATTCGAACCCCCACAATGCCACTTCCTAGCAGTGTGCCTTCCTTTCCTCGCCTATCAGGTGAGAATGCTTGGGCACAGGAAAGAGTAGACCTAGGATTAGAACCCAGGTCCTCTTGGCTCTGAAGCCCTAGTCTTTTCCCTTCACCCACTGAGCGGCTTCTTGTGATGGGCCTTACTGAGGGGCTAGTGCAGTGTTCTCAGTCCTGTCCATGCAGCCAAATTGCCCAGGAGCTCTATAAACTTTGGTACTGACTCTCAGAGATTGGACTTTAGTTGACCTGAGATGGGGCCCAGGCACCAGGACACTTTAAAAGTTCCCCAGATGCTTTGAATAGGCTGCCAAGGCTGAGAAGCACAGATCCAGCCCCTTCGTTTTATAGAGGAGGAGGCTGAGGCCTAGAGATTCTGAGTGGCTATCCCCATCACCCAGTGTCCCCTAGCCATTTGCAACCACAGCAGGAGTCTCTAAACTCTCCTTCTGAATGAAAGAGCTGTACTGAGGACAAATAAAGCCGCAGTTAAGAGCAGGAGCTTTGAAATCAAATAGAGGCGGGTTCAATCCTGAGTTGCCACTTATAGGCTGTGTGCCCTGGGGCAAGTCACTTAGTCTCTCTGACCCTCAGGCTCTTCATCTATGAACATAGGGGTTATGGGAAGGCTTGTCAAGATAGTATATGCAGAGAGGAAGTGCTCATTAAACAGATCACACCCCCTGGAAGAGACCTTCAGTGCAATTTGATAGACAACTATCGAGCACCAAATGCAGGCTGGTCCCTGTTTCTGAGGCTACAGAGCTGGGCTCAGAGCTGGGCTAGACAGGATGAGAGGTGCTACGTTAGCAGTAATTTACGGGGCTGGGGCTGTGGGAGCACGAATGCAGAAGTCTTACTCAGATTCAGATGTGGCAAGGGGTGTGGGTTACGGGGGTGGGTGCATCAAGGGCCTCTCTCCTAGTACCTGGGTTTGGGGAATGAACATTTATTGAAGAAAGACTTTATGCTAAATCTTTTGCATTTGTTAACTCACCTAATCTTCGAAACATCCCATTTGGGGAGGGAATGTGTGACTATTACCTGCATTTTAGAGATAAAGTTCAGAAGTAAAGGGCCTTGCCCAGGCTTACTCAGCTGAGGCCAGAATCCACTCACTGAGTCTGACTGAGTCCAGAGTGGAAGCTCATCTATGGTCCTCAGCTATAGTCAAATGGGGTCTCTTTGGGGGGTCCTGGACCACCCATTGGCCTGGCTGAAGCCCTGATTTTTCAACTTTGGCTGACTGACTGGGCATCCCCTGGCAAGTTCCCACTTGAGTCAGTGAAGCTGAGCAGTCTGGTTCTGCAGCTGGCTCAATGCCTTTCTCCTAAGCTTGCCTGCACCCCCAGCCCAAAGGGTAGCTGTATCAGTCAAGATGCCCAGGAATGAGGAACAGCCCCTGGCCTGGGACTGCCAGCCTGGGCCTTGCCCCTGAGGCCAGCTCCCCAGGAAAGCTCTTCAGAATATGAACATTCAGGCCTTCTCTGAGTGGCAAGGCCAGGCCTGGCTCTAACACCCTCCAGCCCAACACACCCCCTGTCCTCACTGCCCTAGGCACTCCATTCACTGGAAATTTCTCCTCGTCCTCCTGCTCCCTTCCAGTGTCTAGGTCTTTGCACAGGTTGTTCCCATGCCTAAAGCACTCTTCCCTTCTCTCTTGCCCATGCAACTCCACCTTTGACACTCAGCTACTCCCTCCTTAGCACCTTGTTAATTATCTCCAGCACCAAGCGCCTCTTCCCCATGTGACCAGTCACAGTTGCCAAGTTGGTCTTGACATCCTCTGCCTCCTACCTGATCCCCCATCACCACTTTGCCCTGGTCCTATACCCTATCCCATTCCTTCCTTCCTCTATGACCTAACTCTCTCCAGCTGTCATTCAACAAATTCACATTACAGAGCATTTTTGTTTATAACCAACAGCTCCTCCAGGTACAAAAATGCAGTGAGGTAGGTGCTCAATATTAAAACAAACATTATAAGACATTGATTTGAATAGAGAGATCAAAAGCCATTAAAAATAAATAGAAAGAACTCCATCAAGAACCTGGACTGAATTAGTTACTGAGGTTGAATATATAATTTATCAAAGAGCTTCCTGGCAGCCAAGGCAAAATTACTCTATAGTGGGTGAGAGTAATCTGGTTCTAGGGTGTCTTGATCCCTTAAAAAAAAACACATCCTTACTTTCTCACTTGAGAGGAGCCGCATATAAAAGAGCCACTATTGTGAGGGAAGACCTTTGAGGAAATGATTTTCCACTCTCTCCCGAGTCCTGTCCTTTCTGGCTTCTCCCCATGCTCATTCCAGCTAATTCTCAGGCAATTTTCTGCTTCACTGCTGTAGCCTGGCCTCCTTTCTCAGCTATGTTTCCCTAGTTCTGAGCTCTTCAAAAGTGGTAGGTGCAAAAGCAGAGGTGTTCAAACTTGGGCCAGGTGACCCCCATGGGGGAAACTGCAGAGGAGATTCATAAACCGAAAGAGAGACTAGAACAGATAACTTTCTTCACCTCGTTCAGGTCCAGTCTTCAGGGTTTGTGAATTTGTGGGTAACTGAGATGCAACCTGGATCCCCACCACAACTCCAGGTCCCATATGTCGCTTCAGAGAAAACATAGTTGAGTTCGAATCCCAGGACACAATTTACAATCCAGGGATTATCCTGGATTGGTGACCATTTCCCACTCGGCTTCAGGTTCTTGAAGTGGAAAATGGTGGCAATTCTTGCCATGAGGACTTTTGGGGTGGGTTCAGTGACAGTGCATGCCTAACTTTTATTAATGGATATCCTTACCTGATCATAAGCAGAAATGGATTTGAAGCTGCTTACTAAAAAACAAAACAAAACAAAAAGTAAACAACCACATTTACTAGATTAAAATACGATATTATCCCAGCTCTCCCACTTGCTGGCTGTGTGATCTGGGGCAAGTTGCTTCACTTCTTTGAGCCTCAACTTCCTCCTTTGTAAAATGGGATAATAGTAGTACCCACGCCCATTGGACTACTATAGAAGTAAATAAATTAATATAAAAGAGTACTCAGTACAATGCCTGATATAGAGTAAGTAGGCAACACATTTTAGTAGTTGTTGTTGTTATTATGTAATCTCATTTTTGTTGTTGTTGTTTATAGAAAAGTAATCTGGGTAAAGCTGAACCACCTTGAGGCCAGTCTCTGATCCCTATTGAATTGGAAAGAGACACTAGTTCCTCCTCCCAACAAAAAAAACATTGAAAAGCAATTTAAATATTTATTCAATTATTTTCAAATGTTAAAGCAGATTTCATTTATAATCTTAGTAAAATTTCCTAACATCCCTTTTCCTCTATTTTTTTTTTTTTCTCATCTTCCCTCCCACCCTCTGCACACAGCACAGCAACCTCTGTATCTGGGTTCTGAGTCCCTCAAATGCTTCCTCAAAGCTCAGCCTGCACTGGCTCTTACCTCCTTGGCCCTCTTCCCCAGCCTCTCCCATCTTTTCCACCCAGCAACCTCTGCCCTTTCTCTCCTCCCTTTTTTTCTCCCTCCCTCCACCCATTACTCAGATCCACAGGAGAAAGCCACACTGAAGCTGCTAAAACTTCAAAGTTTCCTTTCTCAACAGGCAGGGAAGAAGGGAAGTTATGAACAGGTTAACAATGTCTTTTCTTCTCACCAAACAGGTACACACCTGTTAATATAGCTGAATGCAGGATCACATCAAGAGTTAGCTATGGTTAATATCTGAGAAGTGGGTTATGGGGACTTTTTCCCCATTGTATTCATTTCTATCTTGTTCACATTATCTCACAGTGAGCATGTATTAACTACATTTGAAATCAGAAAATTAGATTTATTTTACTTCTGATATTAGTATGGAAATCAGGGCAACGGGAGAAAAGAGTAGAAAAAGTAAAGCAAAAGCAGGGATATCCAAAACATATTCTCTTGATCCTATATTTAAGTCATGTAAAGTGCCAGTGTGGGGCCCAGCACATACTTGATAAGAAGCGACTGTTATTGGTCAGGACTTAATGAACCTCGATCCCTCACAGTAACTGAAACGGCCCAATTGAATCAGAATAGCTGGTAGCTGGAAGGAGGTCAGGCTGGGACATCACAGTACCTAGCCCCACCCAGGCAACCTCTCTGCAGGGTTGGATGAGTCAAGAAAGTGTCTTATTGGGTCTGACAAGCTCTGCCTGTCTCCTCCCCAACCAGCCTTCTGGTGCCTTTCTGACTATATCTTTTTAGACAGGCTGGTGTGTGTGTGTGTGTGTGTGTGTGTGTGTGTGTGTGTGTGTGTGTGTGTGTGTGTGTGTAGTGACTCTGTTCCTGAAGAGTTTGGAGATCCCCCTGGGGTGCCCTAGACTATAGTTTCAGTTCAGTTGTGGAAGATGAGACAAAATTTAAAACTCAAGTAGCTCTTATAACATGTTTCATTCCGTCTGCATGCCTGTGGGCTGCCCAGTTTGTCCAGGCTCTACCTGACTTTGTACATGGCACCAGTCCCAAAAAACATATATATCAGTCAACCACTAAGGATTCTTTGGGCACCTACTGTATACTAGACATTACTGAACATCTATTCTGTAAAAGATGATGACACAGGCAAAGCAGAGGAAAAATACCAATAATAACCCTTGCCATTTACTGAAGACCTGTGAAATGTAAGCTTCTCTACAAATTCTTGGGGACTCTTCTTGGGCCCTGGAGAATCCTGAGGCTGAGATGACTAGAAACCACACCTAGAGTCAAAGTCAGGTATCTCTGAGGCCCTCACTGTCTGGGTCATGGCCAATCAAGACCCCTAGACACAGAGATGGGCTGAGGAACAGCCACATGTCTCAATAAGAGCCAATGAAACGCAACATGGGAAATAAAACTTGTTGGAACTGTTGAGAAAAATGAATCTCTTTTTCTGTTGGAGTTGCTGAGAGACTAGGATGCATGAGTGGTGCTCCTGGCAGCCATCTAGTGACCATGAGGAGACAGCCTGCCAGAGAATGAGAGAATGAGGCCAGCAGAGGGGGAAACAGTTTTGAGAAACAAACAGAGTGTCAACCCTGACATCATCTGAGCTTCTCAATGCAGCCATGCCTAAAGCTAGCTCTACCCCTGGACTTTCGAGTTTAAGTTACATTTGCTGCCAGTTGAGCCCTGATACTCTAACTGAGCAAAGGCTGTGCAGAGACCAACCCAGGTATTTGGAGGAGGCACCCCTCACCACCCAAACTACAGGGGCTGATGAGGGAAGCATGTTCTCTTGCCACGAAACCACCATGCCTCTGTCAGAGAGCACGGTGAGCCCACAACTGCCAACAGATGTAGCACATGCCAGCAGAGGAGTAACAGATGAGCTGTGCCTCCTTAGAGACGTCACTTTCTCCCTCTGAACATTAACTTTTTCCCGTGCAATAGGGGGTGAGGTGAGAATCACATCCCCTGCATAGAACTGTTCCCAGAAGGCTGTTTCAGAGGAGATGAGCTCTGAGGATCTCTAAGAAGTTGGAGGCTAGGGTCAGAGTTGGTGGCAAACCTTCTCACTTGTTTTCCCCTGAGCAGCATAAGACCCGGGATTGCCTCTCCCGGGGGAGCCTGGTGGAAGGGAAAAGACAGCAGCGACACTGGGAGGCTTCGGTTCCAGTCCTGCCGCTGTAGCCCATTCCCGGGTATGGCTCCTCCCCCTGCCAACACACCCCTTCCAGAAGTGAGAAAGCCACGCCTCTCTCCTCTGTTTTCTTCAGAGCCCAGATCATATCTTGCTCACTGCTGTATCCCCAGTAGTCTGCCCAGTTCCTGCCCTGCTGATAGGGCGTTCAGGAATGTCCCCTTGTGTGAGTGGATAAAATGTGGTCAGGATACGTGACCTCTCTTTTTCTTTTCCCAACATGTTGGAGCGTAACCTATAGAGAAGAACACACACTAAGTAGCAAACTAAGCACTCCCCTGAATCCAGGCCCTCCATCCTGAAACACTCTTACCAGCACCCAGAAGTCCCCTGGTGCCCCCTTTCCAGTCATTCCCTTCTCAAAGGTAACTAACAGGAGACTGACTTCTGACAGCAAAGGTGAGTTTTGCTTATTTTTGAATTTTGTATAAATGGGTTGGTGCTTATCATTTTCCTGTATTTTGTAGCTTACCACAGGGCCTGCATGTACATGAAATCATTAAATCTTCACAGTAGCACAGGGGGATGGGCAGAAATTACAAATCTCATTTTATAGAGGAGAAAACTGAGGCTCAGAGAGGAGAAGGGGATACCCCACAATTACATGGCTGGCAAATAGAGAGCTAGGATAAGTGAATTGCATTTTTGTGTCTCTCTGGATTTCAGAATGTCCTTCCAGGCGTCAGGCTGTGATTCCCAGGAAGATACCTGAGTTGTCAGGAATCTGAAACCAGCCCAGGGCTGGGCAGCTGATGGCATAAGTTACCCATCCTGCAGCACAGAGAGAGTCTGGGCCAGAGAAGATCTGGTCACCTTCAGGGCATGGCCCTCCCCTCCCTTCTCCACCACACTTCCTGTGTGCTGCACTCAACAGGCTTTGTGAACTTGGGCAAGCGACCCTCTTCCCCGTGTCCTTCCCGCTACACGGAAGAATTTAGAGTGCTGCTGAATGGAAGGGGGAAGAGTTATTTCCACAGCGCCCTTTCCCTGCCCTTCAGATTTCTGTAAACACTGCCTAGGAGCAGATGATCCCTTCTGGAACCTGGCACTCTGTGCCTAGACCTCGCCTCTGCTCACCCAGAGTCACCCAGAGCCAGCTCCTGAGTGGGGGTTGCTGCCACCTGCTCCTACTCTCATCATGGCAATAGGTGCCCTCTCTCCCAGAACCCACCTTTGTGCCCAGCCAATTCAACTCTCTCTTACCCTGTGGCTGGTAGGCAAGATTCCCAAGTCTTTCCTTCTGGCATCCTGAACTCTTATATACCCTTCAAGGCCCAAACTCCACCTCCTCCAAGACGTCTCTGTCTCTCCTGAACACACACCCATCACACCCTCTACGCATTAGTTTCTTTTTCTTAACACAACTTAAATGTAGATGACCACAAAGTCACACAAACAACACACACGCACCGTCACCACTCGCAATGTTTTTATCTCTCCTTCTTGCCAACTGGGCTGCAAACACAGTGTACCAAATCACAGCCATGCCCCTCTCCTGCGTGCACACCTACACCTGCACACACTAACCACACACTGCGGGGAGCTGGTCTCTACTTGTTTACAACAAGGATACAAAGTGTCTCTCCACCACACCCACAGGAACGTACAACAGACCCCAAATGTGTAGATCGTACATCATACAAATACAGCACACGCACCTTTCCCGTGCCTTCCTCCTGCACGCACGCACTTCCACGACTGACAGACGTGCACAGACAGTTTCTCTCCTGGACATGCAAGCACTCAGGTATGGTGGGCCGTCCGTCCTTGGAGCTGCTACCCCCACCCGCTTCTCTGGCCCCTCTCTCACTCTTACACACACTTGCACACACACACGCACGCGCGGAAGCACCCAGTAGCAAACCCCAAATATAGTCCTGTCTGCCCGGTACACATAAACACACAAGCCCGCAAGTTCCATGCCTCCCTCGCTTTTTCTGTTTCTCTCTCTCTCTCTCTCTCTCTCTCTCTCTCTCTCTCTCTCTCTCACACACACACACACACACACACACACACACGCACACACACGCGCGCAGCTGCAGCGCCCTGGGTCACACTCCCGTGCAGGCGCCAAGCAGGAGACAAAGGTCGCCGAGGCTCCCGGCACTGCTGGCCGGACACAGCCGAGCCTGTCCCCGGGCTCCGCCGGCCCCCAGAGCCGGTGTCCGCGAGGTCAGGACCCCGCACCCCGAGGCCGAGACCCCGCCCCCGCCCCGCCGGCGCCCCGGGCTCCGCAAGCCGCCCGGGCTCGGGCCCGGCGAGCGCAGGGTTAAGGAGCCGGCGGAGGGGGCGGGGCGAGGCGGGTCGGGGCGGGGCTAAGGCCGGCCTCCGGCTGTGATTGGCTGCCCAGCCCCGACGCCGCGCCCCCTATTGGCCCCTCGGCGGCCCCGCCCCCCGCCCCGGGGAGCCGCGCCGGAGCCGCGCTCGCCCGCCGGGAGCCGCGCGCGCGCCGGGGCCGGGCAACCGCGCACCCCAGGAGCGGGCCCGGGAGCCGGAGCCGGAGCCGGAGCCGCGGGGCGCGCGAGCCATGGTGAGTGCCGCCCGGCCGGCCGGCCGGCCGCCACGCGGTCCCGGCGGCGGCGGCGGCGGCGGCGGGGGGCGGGGGAGCGGCCCCGCGGCCCGGCCGGGAGTCTGGGGGCGCGGCGGATGCGCAGAGCGCGGGGCGGCCCGACCGGTTTGGGGGCAGTGGGTGCCGCTCTGGTCCGGGGCGTCCCGGGACCCGTCTGGGGAGTGTGCGGGTCGGGTCCGCAGCGGGGTCGGGGGCAGCTCGGCCGCGGCTGGATCCCGTCGGACCCGAGCGTCTCGGGGCGCCGGGTGGATCCCGGGCTGAGTGTGGGCTCCAGGCACCGAGACTGGCCGCGCCGAGCGGGGCTGCCGATCCCCCGACGGCCTAAGGGGCTGGAGGGTGCAGGAGGCTGAGCAGCCGGGTCGGTCGCTGGCACAGACCAGGGGACATTTGGAGACCATGTGCCCAGCGATCTGGTCTCCCCAGCATCTCCCAGTAATGAGTTCTTAGAGGAAGGGCTGGGCAAGGACATCCAGAAGGGAGCTGGGGAGATGGGATTTCATGGGGGCTGGGAGATTTCATGGGGGCTTCTGAAGCCCCGGGGGAGAAACCCCAGGCTGAGCTTGTTGGGGGCTGTTTTAGGGGTGGGGGGCTTGTCTCTGGAAGGGAAGCCAGGACTTTTTAATCATCTCTCTAGGGCCGGATGATCACTCCTCCATCATGGGGGCCAAGCCACCTACTTTTCTCGTGTTTCTTTCCCCATGGAAAGGTCCCTCTGATTCTCTCCTAGTCCTGTTCTGTGCCCTCTTAACTGGGTACAACTCACCATGCAGGGCCAGAGGAGGGTATGTGTCAGTGATGGTATCTGCCAGTCTCAGAGATACAGCCATCACCACTTCTCTGTGACAATGCTGTGGAGCCTGAGGGGGCCAAGGTGGGGGCAGGATGGGACCCCCTGTAGACACAAAGAATCCCCCAGTGACTCCTCAGGCCCAACTCCTTTGCCCAGAGCTGGGGTTCCCTTCTAACATGTTACCCTTTCCTCTTCTCTCACCCACTAGTATCTGCCTCCCCTTCCACAATTGCTTCTTCTCCAGAGTCAATAATAATGAAATAATGGCTTGACTGCATACTCAAAGGTCCTTAGAGACCATCTTGGATCCAACCTACCTTTTTGGTCAGGAACCCCTCTCCTGGAATGCTCTGCTGGGGCAATTTCGGTGACAGCTCACTCCCTGTGGATCAGCACTTGATTAAGTTCCCCAAAAAGGGGGTGAGACTTTGAGGTCATATTATTTACTCTGCCTCTAGGCCCACCATGACCTGTTACTCAGAAAGAGAACTTTTTCCTCCTTAAAAACTACCAAAGAGAGTCCACCTTGGCTTGGTGACACTTTTCAGAGCCTTTCAACCTGAGTAGCCCCCTAATCTGTCAAGAAGACTCCAGGCTTTGATATCAGACAGGAACTTCTATCAAATTGTAGCCTCACCCCCGAGTATCAGTTTCCTTGACTGTGACATGAGATGGTAAGTCTTATCTTGCAGGGATGATGTGAGGATTTGGCGAGATAACCCCTAGAGTGCTTTGCTCAAAATACAGCTTAGTTTCCTTTCTTGTTCACCCTTAAGCTCACGTTGAGAAGTTCTGCCTGACATCTAACCTGTTAGTCTGCAAAAGGATTAAATTTTATCATGGTTGTGGGGAGAAGAAGGAGTCAATGATACTTTCAGAATCATTCATTGGTTCTTCATTCGACAAAGGTTTATGGAAGACTTAGGATGTACCAAGCCCTGTGCTTGAAAGGAACAAAGTGTCATAAACACGGTGTTAAGGGAACTTTTACCAGTCCACAGATGTCTGCATGGACCCTCAGGCTACGTGGCATGTCTTTGGGAGAGTGGAGATATCAGGTCAGGCCAGGGATCTCTCCTGGCTGGAGAGATGAGAGAAAGCTTCACTGAGCAGGTGGCATCTGAATCGGAAAGAACATCAAGGTGGGGAGAGCTATGTGGGCAGAGGACCAGATGTGTGAGCACAGGGAATGCTCTTGGAAAGGCCGGAATGGGACTTGCCTGGCACCAGGGCATGAAAGAGCCAGGACGGAGGAGAGGAAGTGGGCAAGGGACGCCGCTGGTGCCAGATAGTCAAAGGCTTAGTCTGGCTGAGGAGTTGGAGCTGCACTGGATTGTTGACCCGCCACGTGTGGGTGGGGTGGAGGCTCACGGCCGACGGCCAGCCGGCTGTCATTTTGGTTTCCCCTAAACACTAGTCCGTGTGCTCATTCCTGAGGTGGGGTGATTCAGGGCTGCTAAAGTGTTTATTCCTTCCATCTCCTGCTCTGTGGGTTTTAAACAAACCCTGCATTCCCTCCCCACGGCATGGCCAAGTTTCCCCTGGCCTCTGGTCCCTAACGGGGCTCGTTTGGAAAGTGTGTGTGCTGTTTCCTGTTGTCCTGGCTGGATCTCTCTGACTGTCCCCAGCTCCCCACCCAAGTCTCTAACCCCTTGGCAAGGAGTCAGCACTGTTCCTAAGGGCCTCAAATGGACCCCCGCCCCAGTGCAGCTTTGGGGTGAGGGTTCTGAGGAGGCCTTCTATATCTTCTGTCTTCAGCTGTCCTCATACCACCCAGCACCAGGCATAGAGAGGTAAAGGAGATTGCCCACACAGCAGGATAGTGCCAGAGCAGCCACAGACCTTCTGGATGTTGGGAGGGTCACCAGGCAGATAGGTTGGGGAGAAGGAGGCCCAGCCCAATGTTCCCAGTCTGCTGTTTGTGGCACCTTGAGAATGTTCCTTCACATTCCAAACTAATGAGTGAGCTTAAAGCCATGGCTGAGGGGTGGGAATCGTCTTTATTGTCAGTTGCTGAGTTGAGGGCAGGGTCCAGTGCCTAGGTCTGAATACTGCATATTGTGTGACCTCAGATTAGCTATTCCCTCTCTCGGCACTTCCTTTCTTACCAAGTGGGCCAGATTCGCTCCCTTCTTGGGATATCATGAGGATACAGCCTAGGATACAATGTAGAAACACAGACTGTTAAGAACATAAAGGAAAGTTTGATTTGGAGATGGGAGGCCAGCGTCTCTAGGCAGCCAGCGTCTGTGCTGGTAACTGGGTTACTCACGTTTCCTTGCATTGCTGCGATTTTTGGTAAACAGGCATATTGTTAACTTTTGCGAAAGAGTTAACTTCTGTTAAATGCATTGTTTCCCAGAAAGAATGGGAGAGACCAGGCCCTGTCAATGGAGGAACAGGATTTGAGGGGTAAGGAGGCTGTTGGGTGGGTTCGAAAGAAAATTCCAGGCACTAGCCAATATAACCAGCTTGGCTAAAGTCCACACTTTGAGGGAGGAACCATCCTCAGCCACTCACGACTTTTATGTTTTCCTCTCAGTTTTTTCTTTTTAGTTAACTAGGTAAACATCCCTGCCATAGTCAAAGTGCTTCATTCATTCATTCATTCATTCACCAAACAAGTCTGCCTGGCACAATATAAAGCTTTGGGGCTGCGGTCAGTTCAAATGAGACCAATAGGTCTCTTTTCCAGTCTGGTGGACAGGGAGATATGGAGCAGGAAATTACAAGTGCAATTGCTGTTGCCAAGGAGACATGCAGGGTGCCATGGAGCAGATAAGGGAACCTGGCCTGGGGATTGGAAAAGACTCCCTGAGGATATGACATTAAAGCTGTGGCCTAACGAGTGAATGGGACTAGGAAGAACATTCCAGGCAGAGGGAGCAGTTATGTGCAAGACGGGACAGAACATGGTGTGTTTGGGAATTAATTTGTCCGGAGGCTCAGAAGACAGGGCTTGGGAGGTGGCCAGGGGCAGCCCTGCGCAGGGAAGGTCACGTTCAAGATTTGGGACTCCATCCTCAGGGCAGGGGAGAGCCGCTCAGGAGTTCAGAATGGTGGGAGTGACATGGAAGATTTGCCACTTTGAGATGATCATACAGGCTGCTTTGTGGAGAATGGGGAGCAGGGTGAAGCTAGAGGCTGGGGAACCAGTTAGGAGGCTGCTGGAGTGGCTCTGGGAGAGACGATGGTGGTGGCCTGGACATCACACCCAGAATGGGCAGTGAAGAGAGGAGGAATCTGTGGTCCCAGAGGTCCCACAGAGCCCCTTTCCCTGTGGATACTGACTTTCCTTCCTGCATCCTCTTATATATATATAACCAGCAGAGCTCATGGCCTCAAGAAACTTCAATCTAATGGAAGGGAAAGGCCAAGTTCCCAAGCGTCTCAGAAATCAAGGTAGAAAATGGTAAGTATCAACCCAGGGATGCAGTTTCAGGGTCAGTCTGGACATGGGTGTGTATCAGAGAAGGCTTTCTAGAAGAGGTGGCATTTGAACTTCCTATGGCAACAGTTAGTGGAATGGAATGCTTCCTAGGAACCAAGCTTTGGAGAGATTAAAATAAGGACAGACTCCCCTGTCCTTCAAAGAGTTATGGGCATTCCGGGGGGCGGAGCGGGTGGGCAAAGTTTAATAAACAATCAGTGCTGATTGAACCCCGCTGTCAGAGGTTGGCACTGGGGACCTAGGGCCTGGGGCTTCGGCCCTTTCCCCAAGAGCCCTGAGGCTGGGATGACTGGGGTATTTGCTGGCCTGTCTTGCCTTACTGACAAGCCTTACTCCCTCATCCCCACACGGCTCCTGGAAGATGTTTCTGGAGAACATTCAGGAAATCAGCTGAGGGGGGGTCTAACTTCAGGGCCCAGAGACAGGGAGGCAGGCCTGGCTGCTAGATCCTAAAACTCGAGAGTGCTTGCATTGAAAGGGGGTTCATAAGCATCTCATTCAAATTCCTCGCTTTCCAGGTGGGAAGACTGAGGGACGACATGAACATCTAGCATTTGCCTGGCACTTAAATGTGACTTCTTTGATTTTCACGCCAACCCCAGGCAGTAGGTTTACCCCGTTATAGCATTGTGAAAGTGGAGGCCCAAAAATTACTTAAGGAGTTAGGGACTGGAACTAGGCAGCAGCCCCTGCTTCCTTAACAGACTGGCTTCAGTTCCAAGCTGCTACTCAATTTAGCAGAAACTCTGCCTTCCTAGGAAGGGTCCCAGGGGATGGGGATGAAGCTTAGGCAGTGGCCAGAGGTCTTGGTTGCTGATTGGGGCTGGACATTGGCCAGGCTAAAATGTTGATTTTTTTTTTTGTCTTTTACCTTTGCATAGCACTTGACAGTAAAGTCCTTTCCACCCCATTCGCCAACTGTTCTTGGATCCAGTTAGTAGCAGAGCTAGGATTTAAACCCAGGCCTGTGACTCCTAGTGCAGACCCCCAACTTCCCACAGGCCCCGGCCCAAGTCTCCAGTGTCCCCCTGCCTGGCGACAGTGTCCCTGGCTTCCTGACCACGTGCCCCTCTGAGCAGGAGGATCAGCCCCTGGCCCAGAAAACTCCTCTCTCCCATCCTCCTCCCCATGTACTCCTTGCCTCCTTGGAAGGGGAGGCAGGAGGGCAGGCCTGGAGGCAAGCCAGGAGGCAAGCCAGGAGGAGTAGGGTTACTGTGTAAACACCGACATGTCAATATTTACCTCTGCCTGGAACCAGAGCCTTCCGCCTCCTGCCTGCCTCCCACTCACTGCCCATCCAGGTGCACGTGGCCTGCTCCGCTGCTCTGATCTGGTCACTGAAAGGAAGGCCAAGGGTGAAGATCTAGCTTCTGTCCCAAGCCCTGCTGTTAACATTTCATGTGACCCTGAACAAGACGTTCTCCCTTCCTGGGCCTCAGTTTTCCCATCTATAAAATGGCATGGCTGGAACAGGCCAACTTAAGTGGCCTTTTTAGCAATGACAGGTGGGATGACAAGCCTAATACTCAGGCTCAGAGCTTGGGCTGGAAGTTGGGCAGACCTGGGTTTCAATCCCAAGTCTGCCACTTCCTCACTGTGTGACCGTGGGCCAGTAACTTAATTGTTTTGAACTCCAGTTTCTTCATCTATAAAATGAGATCCTAGTGATACCTATTTTGCAGGGTTGTCAGTGAAGATTAATGCAATAACTCTCGACAGCTCTTGTCACAGGGTAAGAACTGAGTAAATGGTGGTGGTGGTTATTCCAAATAAACATTTTATGGTTCCCTGAATTAGACCCTGGGTCACATCACTTAGGACCTGGAGCCAGCGGTGGGGACGGGAACCTCAAGCTCTCCTGGGACTTGGAGGTCACAGGCTGGGCTTGGGGAGCCCAGGGGTTGAGAAACTCGTCCCTTGGTCAACACTACACACACTCGCACAGCTGCCTAGTCTCTGGGATTCCTTTTTATTGTGTGGAGGTCCAGGGCTGAAATGGCATCAGAGATGTGTGTGGCTGTGAGACGAGTGAGGGAGGGCAGAGGAGTCAGAAAAGGGAGGAAGGACATATTTCCTAAGCAGCCCTTTCACAGAAGCACTGGAGTCCAGTACATGAGATGATCCCTCCAGCTGGCTGGTGGGGCGGGGAGGTGCGGGGCGGGGACTGGCAACCCCAAGGTGTGGGCAGGGCAGGGCAAGGCAGGGCAGGGCAGGGAGGTGGGGCTGCCCATGCAGCAGAAGTGGGCCTTGGAGACCAGTGGGCCTGGGTTCACACCTGACTCCATCATGTTTTGCTGTGTCACTTTGGACAGTGTGTCGCCATCTCTTTAAGCTTTGTTTTTGTCATTTCTAATCTGGAGCTATTGGGGCCTGTTTTGTACTGTAGTTGGAGGAGTTTGATCAGATGCTGTTTTAGAAGAAGCCAGCTCCATCCTGGCACACACACAGCGGGGCCCCGTGGACATCATCAGCCTCTCTTATTAGTATGACAATAAGAACCACATGCCGGTCCTGGTTCTGCTAGTGTCTGCACTTCTTGAGAGCAAGGCTGTGCGTTTAGAAAAAGGTGGTGTAATTTGCTTACGTAAGACACACATCTCGTGTGGCTCAGTTTCTACAGACGTACACGCCTCTGTAACCACCACCTAGTAAAAAAAAAAGGATATTTTTACCTCCCCAGGGTTTCCATGTGTCCTCTTTTATCAACCTCCCCTGCTGATCTGCTTTCTGTCCTCTAGTTTTGCCCGGTTTTGAACTTGAGCTGCCTGAATTCACGTACTCTTGGCCTAGTTTCCTTTAGCTTCAGTCAACACTGAGTATTTTCATGTTTGTCCACGTTGCTTCCTAGACAAGTATCTGCTCCTTTCTTAGGCTGCCTTGTATCCCACTGGGTGGATATATGGGTCAATGTCCATGGGTGACATTGGGTGGATTCCAGTCTGGGCTGCTGTGACACTCTTGTGTTTGTCTCTTTGTGGACTTAAGCACCCCTTTCTCTCAGGCAGGTACCTAGGGTGCTCCATTGTCAGAGCGTATTGTTCACCTCTTTGCCCACTTGCCCAAGCCTAGGGAGGCTCTAGATGAATGTTTTTTTTGAAAGAAAGAAGGAATTTCTTTGTCTTAATGCTTCAGATTCACTCTGCTGGCCCTGCCCCTGTCCTCATGGCCTGGCAACCCCACGTGGGCCCTCTGCCTAGAACCTGAGCTTTGGGACTCCCCTGGCATTTGTCAAGGCAGGGAGGAGGTCCTGGCCCTGGAGATCCAGGCTATGAGGCTGTCTGACCACTGATTGGTTGTATGACCTTTGGCAAGTTCCTCCCTGGTCCTCAGTTTCTGCTTCTGCAGAATATTCGGTGGGATGATGGTTTCCACAGCTCCCTAGTTTCTGATGGTTCCTGATGGTCTCCTCTCCTTTGGGAGCCATTCGCTCTGTGCTTCTCCATCTCTAGGCTGGCACCTGCCCAACTCGTGAGCCTCAGCTGTCCCATACCTCCGAGGAAGGATCATTTGGGAAAGTGGGTAGCAGTTCTTCATTCTTGGTACATTCCCTAAAGGCCTCATTGTGAATCAATCCTTCCTGGTGAGAGTCCCCCAATGTAGGCCCCTGCCTGTGGGTGCCCCCACCCAAGGAGAAGGCTTTGTAGAGCTGGCCTTGACATCAGGCGGACATGGGTGTGGATTCTGCTACTTCCTGGCTTCGCTACCTTGGGCAAGTTACTCCACCTCTCTGAGCTCCAGCATCCTCATCTATAGGGTTGTGAGGATGAAGTGAGGTCTTACCTCATTGTGGGGACCAAAGTGGATGAGGCAGCAAAATCCCTGCCGTTGAAGAGGTGCATTCTAGGGGAGGAAGCCAGAGACCACACAGGTGACCCAACCAGCTAGAAAGGCCACTTCAGAGAAAGAAAAGGGAAGAGTGATGTGGTGGGGAGTGGTGGTGCAAGGTGGGGAGGGGGCTACTCCAGGTGAGTGGGCAAGGAAGGACGTGGCAGCTGAGCTGGAGCCGAGGAGGTGGCAGGCAAAGATCTAGAAGAGGAGAGTTCTGAGCAGAGAAATCACAAGTGCAAAGGGCATGAGACAGAGAGAAGGGATTGGTCATCTTATCAGTGGCAAGAAGGCCACTATGGCTGGGTAGAGAGAGTAAGGGGGATAGGGATAGGAAGAGGGGGGCATGGAGGGGCCAAGGCATGAAAGGCCTTATCAGTCATGGGGGAAGTCGGCATTTCATGCTATTCCCTTGTGATAAGAAGTCACTGCAGAGCTCTAAGCAGGGGGACGACTTGGTCTGATTTGTTTTAGGAGGGCCATGGCGGCTGTGGAGGATGGACTGTTGGGGGCAGGAGTGAGGTAGTGAGGCCAGTGTTGGGTGAGAGGTGAGCATGGGCTCAGTACAGTCACCTGTCCTGAGGGCAAGGAGGCTTATATTCCTCCAGAATCTGGGATCTTAGTAGCTACTTCAAGGGATGGAAGATGGGGGACAGAGCACCCCAGATGCTGCAAGACGTTCTGGTAGCAGAGCATGGTGGGCACAAGTTGCCTTTGGAGCCAGTCAGGCTTGTCTTAAAACTTCCTCTTGAACTTGGCCTTGCAGGGTGACCTCAGGAATTTCCCAAAGTGACCACGTTCCCACCACTCCAGGCTCTGTGACCCAAAAGGGCACAGAGCCAGAGCCTGCTTTCACGTACCCTGCTGCGAAGTGAGGACAGGAAGCGATGGTAGAAAGGTGATGATGCCCAGCCCCTCTGGGCTCTGGTTCCTGCTGCCACCAGGGCTAGAGAGAAGCCTGTGGTTTTGTGATTCCTGGGTGAGCCCGGCTGATCTGGGGCAGGAGGCAGCCACAAGAAGGAGGTACTTCATCTTTCAGTGCCCCTGAATATTCAGTGGGTGGTTTATTCAGCATCCTCCTGGGCTTCCAGGCATGGTGGGCGAGGAGAAAGAGAGAGTGTGGGAGTTCACAGAGCCACAGAAGGTCTGAGTGGAAGCGGAAGTGGGACCTAAGCATCATGGAGACCAACCTCCTTGGGGCAAGATGAAGGCTCAGGAAGGGAAAGAGACTTGCCCAAGGCCACACAGGGGGTTAGCAGCAGCACTTGGACCCTGATCTTTGGGGCTGCTAACCCACTGCTCCTTCTGGTTAACATGTGGGTTTTGGAGCCAGATAGACCTGGGTTCTAGTCCCAGCTCTGCCACTTAGTCTTAGTTGGGTGACCTTGGGCCAGTGACCATCTCTGTGCTTTGGTGTTGTTATGAAGAATGGTCGAGATGATTTGTGTGTAGCTGTAAAGCTCGTAGGATAGTGCACACAGTAGGTCCTCCGTAAACGGGAGCTGTTATTAATATTATTACTATTGCGGTTCTGTCCTTCTGAGCCTCATGGAGAGCTGGCAAGAGCTGGCGGTGTGCTGGCCCTCACTGATGCTGTTTTCCAGTTCTGGAGAAAGCAGTTAGGCCCGTCTCACTGCCGCCTGTTTATTTTACTGTTATAATTGGGAAACCCTTTAAGAAGGCCCTTCATTATCACCACCCCCACCCTAACACACGCACACGTGTGTGTGTGTGCACGCGCGTGCATGCAGAGCTTAGGTGGGCTGGAGATGTTCTGCCTGAATGGGGCATCAGGTCTCTACTACACACTCACTGATTCCTGTTTGTGCAGTGTGGCTGAGGGGTTAGGAGCAGGGGCTGTGCAATCAACTTGAACTTGAACCCTGGATCCACCACTTATTTGTTGTAAAGGCCCTTTCAGCAGGTAAATTTTCCTCTCTGAGTCTTGGATTGCCCATCTGTACAGTGGGGACAACAACCCGCTCCGGAAGTGGTTGCGAACTTTAAATGTGGGGAGATCCACCCAGAGCACATCAGGTGCACACACACAGAGGTGGGTGTCACTAATAACATGTCACGTGTCCCAGACCCATTAGGCCTATTCCTCGTACCATAGCTGTTCTCAGAGACTTTCTTGACTATCCCTGTGCCCATCCATCATGCATTTCCACCACCCTTGTCACTCCCTACCCCAGACTGCCTTCTGTCAGAGCACAAGTCACCTTGGATGAACTTTCCCACTCTGCCTTGTCTCTCTGCATTGACGCAGACCTAGAGCCTGAGCTCTGGGGCCAGCTGCCTGGGTTTATACCCCAGCTCTGCTGTCCTTGAGCAATTTCAAGCAAATTCCTAAATTCTTAGCCTCTGTTTCTACATAAGTAAAATAGGAATAAGAATAGTAGCAAACTCAGAGAGTGGTTTAAACAAGCAATGTAATTTATGTAAAGTGCTGGGATTCATGCCTGTCATACAGTAACTGCCTCGTACTAGATTTTACTACCAGATGGAGTTCTGTTGGAGCAGAGCCCCTGCCTTTGTATGTCTACAGTCCCAGAACAAGAATGGAATCGGAAGGGATTTCGAGTCTCTAGAGATTTACACTGAGGATGGGTTAAGTATTAAGCAGGTAAAAGGATAGCGAGAAAGATTCTAGGCCAAGGAAATAGCATGTCCCAAGGACCTGAGGTGAGTGTCCTATGTAGTATGTTTAGTGTAGCTGGAGTAGAAAGCAAAAGCAGGAGTGACCTAAGGTGGGGCTGAGAGGTCACCAGGGGCTCGGCCCCATGAGGCCATATAGACCAAATGCGAGATTTGGACTTTATTCTAAGAGCAGTGGAAAGCTCTGTGTGTGTGTGTGTGTGTGTGTGTGTGTGTGTGTGTGTGTGTGTGTGTGATGTGTTTTCAAATCAATAAACTGTAGGCTTTAAATCCACAAAGGAAGAAACGGCAAACATTTATAACTGGTAGGGTGAAGGGTGCATCCGGCCTAGAAGAGGTACCAGCAGGGTGGTGACAGGATCTGACTTGCCTTTTTATTAAACTCGCTCTGGCTGCTGAGTGGAGATGGACTTGGGGAGGGGGCCAGAATGGAGGTGACAGATGGCGGTTCAGCCAGGGCTGGTGGAGCGGTGAGGGAGAGGCAGACGGAGACATTGAGGGGTAGAACTGGTAGGGCTTGGCGTTGGGGGTGGGTATCTATTCCCTGCCTTCGGCAGGTGAGACCACAGTCCAGGAAGGTGTGAGTGGCTACAGGTCAAAGTCACGTGGCTCCTTAGGGGCAGGGACTCCTTCCCCAGGCCTTCCAGCAAAGCTCTGACTCAGGGCCCACACTGCTGCCAACTGCTTTTGCAGCGAGCGTCCTTCTTCCAGGCCTTCTGGTGGCTGTGCCTCCTCCCTGCGCCTCCCCACCCCCGCTCCCATGCTCTCACGCAGTGGCCTGGTGGCTTCAGGGGAGGGGAGGCTTCCCAGGCACAGATTCTGTCTTTGAAGCATCTAAGGAGGGAGGGGCCGCGCTCTGACCTCCAGATTCTTTCCCCTTGACCTCTGGGCCTCCTGAGGACTCCCCAGGCTTTGAAGGCGCCCACAGAAGCAGGGCTAGAGCCACTGTGCACAAGCGGCTCCTCACTGGGCAGAGGGGGTGGGGAGCGGCCAAGAGTCCGAGGAGATGCCCTATCTCAGAGAAAGGAGACACGGGGCCAAAGCCTGGGCCTCCGCCAGTGGGGTCTCGTCCCCTCCTCCAAACCTCTTGAACTGGAAACTCATGGCTACCATTTACAATCTCCTATTTCCCCCCAATTAACCTTGTCTGGCAAATGAGGCCTCTGGGACTTTCAATCAAATGAATTGCCAGTTCTGCAGGCCTTTCCCCACCTCCCCACCCTGGTCCAAGCTCTCCCCTCCTGGGATCTCAGATAGCCGTCTCTCCCTGTCATACACCTCATCCCCTTTGTACCTGAGCCCAGCTTTTCCTCTTTAGGGGTCAGGCCCCACTTTTTCTCACCAGGCTCCAGAGCCTGCTCTCTCCTCAGGACCCTTCTCTATGAGAATTGTCTCTGGACCTTGGCCTGACCTCTCTCTGGGGACTGGGTCCCCTGCTTTCTTAGAGACCAAGCAACTCCTGCCCTCCCTCCCCTCACACACACCACAGTCTCCTGGAGCTCTTTATCCCCTGAGGGACTGAGCCCGTCTCACCCTGACACATAATAGGCATTTAAGAAACGTGTTCTCTGCCTCCTGCCACACTCATCTCAGTCCCTTGCTTCGTGGCCCCTCCTGAGACTCCTGCCATCCCCCGCATGGGTATTTTTTGCTCAGGGAGCCACGTGCTGTGTGGCAACGGAGCCTGGGAAGCAGCTATTATTGGCTGAGAACATCAGGTGGGAGAAAGCTGAGGGCTGAGAAGGGGCAGGAAGAACACTCAACACTACCGGCTCAGGCCCCTGGTCCTGATGTCCTGTTGGATCAGGTGAGTCAAGTTTGGGACAAGTCGGAGTAGGGAGCTCAGTTATAGAAGTCACGGCACTGGTGGGGAATGGGCGTCAAGTTGCAAGCGAGGCTGGCTGGTGACTGACCCACTCACCCTTGGCTTTAGGGAGCCAGGATCTCCTTGAGTCTCTCTGGCTGACAACAGGGACCATAGTCCCTGGACCCCTTGTGCTTGTGTAGCTCTTTTCACACCTGTCTTCACATTCTCTTACCTGTCTGCTCCATGGAGCAGGACGTAGGAGCCACAGTTCAGCGAGCATTAACTTAGAGCCATGCCCAGTGGTAAGCAACACGTGCATCGACTCAGTTTCATTCGAGTCAACTCTAAAGAGATGGGTCCTATTGTGTCCCCATTTAACAGATGGGGAAGCTGAGGCTTACTGAGGCAAGGAGGCTCACCCAAGGCCACACAGCTTCAAGTCAGTGTTTGCCGGCCCCTGTGGAGTGAGCATCTGACTTCAGGGTTGAGGGTGGGTGTGCTTGTGGCTCAGAAAGGCTGTTCGTTGGCAGCGAAGAAAGAGGAGGCCAGCAAAGGAGGATGAGAACAAGGTTGCTCTGGAACCTCTCGTGGGGGCTCTGGAGGGGAGCAGGTGGTACCTTTTGCGGAGGGGTCAGGCAGCTGGAAGCAGGTTTCGAGCTGGAGGTGGAGCTGGCACTGTTCTGTCCTCGGGCACTCATGCCCTTTAATTGTGACCGTTCCTTCCCTCCCCAGAGGGGAAGTCCTTGTGGGCAGACCCTGGCTGTCTTGGCATACCTGCCCCTGGCAGGTGCCCAGTGAGAGGAGGGAGGAGGGCGTACCCTCACAGAGCGAAAACTGGGAAGGGCTCTGGCTGGAGAACGCACTTTCCTGTGCCAGGTGGATGGTCCTGGGGTCAGTTTATTGTTCACATCGTCACTAGGGACGCATCTCTAAGCATTTAGCGCCCGCTGATGGAGTCGTAGAATTTAATCTGCAAAACTGCCCTTTGCCACCAGTTCTGACCCCTGCCTGTTGTGCAATGTGCTTCTTTGAAGAACAAAACCCGGAACGAAACTTAAGTGAGCGTTTCTGCTGGCGATTTCTGATCCCTCCATTGAAGAGATTGCTTCATAGTCCCCGTTTTTTCCTTCTTTGGTGACTCGTGAGTTTTCTTGCTATCCCCAGGTGGCAGTGAGTCAGCCGTAAAGATCGTTCAGGAAAGTCCAGAGGAATCTGGTTCCATTTGAGCAGAGCTGAGTGATGCCCAGTGACACACTCGAGGTTGGGTACCCTCCACTAGACACTTGTCTCTGTCACTTCCACCTCTGTGTGTCCCCGGCCTTCCTGGGGCCCAGAGCCATCTCAGCCAGCTCAGCGAGGCGGTGTAGTGACCCGCAATCTCCACGCTGACTCAGCCCAGCCCTGGCCCTCTCTAGGGAAAATGAGTCATTTCTTTGACCCCAAATGTTTCTCTTTACATGGAAAGAAGAAAAAAAGGAGTGTGGGTGGGGAGAGCCCTTTGGCCTTCTCCAAATTTATTTCTGGCCATGAAGGGAGGGACTTCAGGGTGACTGTTGGATGGGGCATCCAGACCCGGTCAGGTCCCTGGCTGCAGCTCTGACAATGGTCAGGGCCAGCCTGGGAACTGTGCTGGGCTACGTGGTAGAGGGTCCCTTCCTTTAACCAATGCTGTTCTCCTACCCCCTCCTCAGGGGGGCAAATGGGTTTATTCTACCCCCTGACCTGTCTTAAACCTGATCAAGGTAAGAAGATAGTGTGGGGAGGGTTAGCAAAGTGTTTTTTATTCCCTGGAAGATGTGGCCCCCTCCAGCCAGCCCTCTTCTCTTAAGTCCCCTCTGGCCTCCTTTTTAGCCACCTCCAGGAAGCTTATGCTTAGCCCTCTCGATTGGCTATTCCGAGGACTTGGAAATCTAGCTTCAGCAAGGGAGAGAGGTGTGATGGGTTCTATCAATTAGTGGTGTCTACCAGGGCCTGGGGACAGGCAGGCAGGCCTTCCCTAGAGAGACACTGATGGGCTGAGTGTAATCTCACGCTCTCCCCCAATTTCCCCGTCATTGTTCAGGTGACCTTAAGTAAATCAGCTCACCTCTTCGAGACTCACTTTTCTCATCTGTAAAACAGCAAATGAAGACCAGACATAGCTGTGAACAAGAAATGAGGAAACGTCTGCAAAGCAGCCTCATTTCCTTGGAGTCTTTACTCAAATGTCACTTTCTCAGAGAGGCCTTGTGGCCCCCCTGCTGAAAATGCACCCCGTCTTGATTTTTCTCCTTAGCACTTACCACGATCTCACACGCTGCTCGTTTTACTTGTTTGTTTAATCTTTCTCCTCCCACTACCATGTCAGGATTCCTGTCTGTCTTGTTCCCTGGTATTTCCACCTAGACCAGTGCTGGCACATAGTAGGCACATAAGTATTTGTAAGAAGAATGAATAAGTGAAAAAAGAATGAATGAATGACTGGCGCAGTGCCTGGCCCGGGGTAGGCACCAGGTATTTCGGTTCCCTTCTCTCCGGCAGTTATTCTGGAGGGTTTAGTTCTTTCTCCTCCCCACTCTCTCAAGGTCAGTTTATTCCCTCTTGAGGTTTCATGCTTAGTTTTTATATTTGGCCATTTCATACTGGAGCACAAGCTTGCCCTGGGGAATGGAGTGGGGTACTTTTATTGCAAAATTAGAAGGTTTTGTTTTGGAGCAGAATGCAGAATTGGCATGACTTTTTAAAACAAAAACAAATGAGGCTTCAGCAGAGGCTTTTAGCTGGGTACAGGTTCACTCTGGGGAACTTTGGGAAAGTGTGAGCAGCCTTGGTTTTAGGAATGACCCCAACCTTGGTGCCCCAAGGCCTGCCCTCCCTCCTGAGTGCCATTAGAGAATTCAGCAAACATGCACATTTCCCCATTTCCAGGGTACGGATCCAAGCACATCTCATCCTAGGCCCAGGCCACTCTTTTTCTTGACCCTTCCCTCCCATTTCTTAGGAGAATTAGTCCTGGGATGAGGAATCCTGCAACTTTATTTATTTTTTTAATAAGCATTTTATTTTTGAATAATTTTAGGTTTACAAAAAAGTTACAAAGGTGATCCAGAGTTCTTGTTTGCCCTTCACCCAGTTATCTCTGATGTGACATCTTACAAGGCCATGGTACCTTTGTCAAAACTAAGAAGCCAGCATGGGTACATTACAGCTAATTAAACTCCACGCTCTATTCAGATTTCACCGGTTTTTACACTAATACACTTTTTCTGTTCCAGTCCCATCCAGGACCCCTCACTGTGTTTAGTCATCATGTCTCCTTAGCCTCCCCGGTCTGTGACAGTTTCTCAGGGCAGGTATTTTGTAGAATGTCCTTCTGCTTGGGTTTGGCTGTTTGCGATGCCTCCCTCTCTCAGTGGCATGTTGGGGTGGTCCCCAAGGCCATCGCTTTTTCTCCTGTCCATCTTCTCATGCTGATGCGGGCCTTCCCTACCTCCCAACCCTGCACTTTGCTTGCCCTGCTTACCTCAGCCAGCAGCACCCCTGTGCAGAGTTGCCTGAGTGGAATTCAAGGTGGCACCCAGACTCCTCCTTGACCGAGTTCTATCAATATTCTGCCTCCCCTTCTACTTCTTTCCACCCCTCACCGGCCTCTGTCAACCACTCTCTTGCCACCAAGTAAAGCGAAGCCTCCTCCTTGCCCTTCCTGCCTCCAGCCTCGGCCCTCCAGCCTTTCTTCCTCATTGATGCCTCAGCCATCTTCCTGAAACACATGTCTGGCCCTGTCACTGTCCCTTCCATGGCTCTTATTGCTCTGGGAGCAAGCCAGGCTCCTCCCCAGGAATTCTGTGGCATGTCACAATCTAGTCCTTGCCCATCCCTCCAGCCTCATCCCCACCTTATCCTCTCTGCTTTAGCCAAACAGTTATGGTTCCCCAATGCAGCTTACTCTTCCGTTCACCTCCACCCCTTTACACATGCTGTCTGTCCCTCTTTGTTCCCTGCCATTAGAATGTGAATTCCATGAGCACAGAGACCTTACCTGGCTTGTTCTCCACTGTCCCTTCAGTACCTTGGACAGTGCCTCGGACAGTGCCTGGTGCATAGTAGGTGCTTGATAAATGTCCATTAATCAGTGTGAGGAGAGCATGGAGGCAAGAAAACTCTTTATCAAACAATTTCAGACAAGCATGAAATTTCACAGAGACAAATGCCATGAAAACAAGTGTCCTGGTGCTATACCTGCCTGTATAAGGAGGATTTGACCTAGTCAGGGCGGTTAAACAGGGCTTCTCGGCAGCTCTGCTCTAACTGCAATCCAAAGGAGAACTGATGTTAACTAAGTGGGAAGAGAAGAGCATTCTAGCTCCAGGGGACAGTGTGTGCAAAGGCCCTGTGGTTTAAGGGAATGTGAAGGACTGAAAGAAAGCAGAGTCACTGGCGCCTGGGGTAGGGAGAGTGGGGCATGTTATGAATTGTGGCAGTTCATAAACAGGGACCAGGACAGAGCCTGAGGTCATTGAATGGGACTTTCAAGTGTGTGTGTGTGTGTGTGTGTGTGTGTGTGTGTGTGTGTGTGTGTGTGTCTGTGTGTCTGTGTGTCTGTGAGTGAATGTAGGGGGAGAGGAAGGGAGGAGAGAAGACAGGGAGAGAGAAAGAATCATAATCATGTCCAAGCTTTGCGGCCTTGGACAGGTCGATTAGTCTGCCTGACCTTCAGTCTCACCTGTAAAATGGGGACAGAGCCACCTACTTTGCAGGGTTGTTGAGTGGATAAAATGAAATAAATGTAAAGCACTTTACTTTACCCCACATGGCCCGTTGCCGGGTTCCTGATCAATGTCTGGGTTCCTCCCGCCCTCTGTTGCCTCCCCTCCCAAACCCAGCTGCAAGCTGTGAAGAATCGATAACAAGCCCTGCTGAGTGTCCTCTTTAATTAGGGTCCTTCTCCTCTTCCCTCCCATCTCAGCAGCCCAGAGCTGCCCTCCTGGCCACCACAGGCCTCTGTCCTGGGGGGAAGGCAGTTACCAGCCCAGAGCCACCTCCTGCTCTAACCAGCAAGATGCTAGGATCCCAGTGGCCTGCCTTTCCCTGAGCCCTGCAGGGACCAGTGAGCTATAGGCCACTCGGCTTGGCTCACACTGTGGTAGGTGGATCCCCACATGGAAGGGTTGTTCTCATAACTCAGGGATCCACCCAGCTCTGCCCACCTGCCCGCTTGCCCTCGGAGCACCACGTGTCCTGCTCTGTGGTACCAAGGTCACCATTTCTGAAGTATCCTGCTGTAGATGCTCTGAATCTTCACCCTGTCTAAGCCACCGACAGTCATGCAAAGCACAAGTCAGTGGCCCATCTTTACAGGTGAGGAAACTAAGACCCAGGGAGGTGACATGGTATTCCCAGGTTCTCATAGCTTGTCGGTGGCAGAGATGGATTGAAAGCAGGTCCATCTGACCCGCATTGCCTCTCGTTGGACTTGGAAAGATCAAGGGCACTGAGAGGGTTCTTTGAGGTTAGCAGACAATGTTTCTTCATGCAGGTGCTATTGGCATTTTGAGAGAGACATTTTTTAAAATTGTGCAGGACTGTCCTGCGCACATTGTAGGAGGTAAATAACTGTGGCCCCTAGGATTAAATGCTAGTACTTGCCAGTCATTTGGAAACCAAAAAAGCTCCCACTGTATAACAAACCTCTTAGAAAGGTAGAACTGCCTCAGATTGAGACCCATGATAATCCAATAAAAAGTATGTTTATGTTAATGCCAGCTAGTAATACCTAGGGCCTGGGATGTGCTAATAGAGGGTTAGAGAGGTTAATTGATTTGCCCATAATCACACAGCTAGTTGGTGGGAGAGCTAGGATTTGAACTTGTGAGTCTGTTTTGAAGAAAAGGTCCAGAAAAGGCAGACGGTTTGTGTGAGGTCACCTAGCAAGTGAACGTCGGGGGTGTGATGTGAACTTAATGACAGTGCTTTTTCCATTCCACATGATGCTTAGAAGGACAGAGACAAGCCCTATTGGCTGGCAGCTGGGAAGGGGAGCCTCTGGCCTGTGTTTGAGGGAGGATTTTTGCCTCCATAGCCCTGGGATCCTGGGCCCTGGAAGTCTTGAAGTCTTGGGTCCCCACTGTCCCTTCCACCTAGACACCTTTGTTGTGTTTGCCACATCTTCATTCCCTCACCCCTTTTATCTCTCTCCATCACCCTACCCTGCTGCTGGTCCTGTCACTCCCACCCCATCTTCAATTCTCTCCTCAGTCTTAAAATTATTTTTATCTTTTGCGGGATGGAATAGTTTAGAGGAATCAGGTAACAAAACTAGAGTGAAGAAAAGTGCTAGCTTGAGCCAGGCATGTCCTACAGGCCCAGGAAATGTTTGCTAAATCTAAACCCCCTTATCCTTCCGAGCTCTATTCTCTGATTGTTTTTCTATCTGTCCTTTCTCTATTCTCCTCTCTGTCACTAGGTTTTTCTGTCCTCGCCTGGTTAGGCATTTAGGCCAACTTCCAACTCCTGGGGCCAAAATGACACCACCTCCCTGTCTCCCATGCCAACAATTGGCACTGCCATTTTTGTCACAAGGCCTGGAGCCTTAGGCTGGGGCACATGGGAGGAGGGACCCTGGCACAAGCCCAGCTTATACCCTCAGGCTGTTCTTTGCACTAGCCAGGAGAGAAAGACTGACTGGTCACCTGCCCTCAGAGCATCCTCTGGTGTTTCCATGGCAACTGTGCAGCCGGAATCTCTTGGGCTACTGAATTCCCCACAGGGTGTGCATGGTCATGGGAAGGGAAGCAACTGTTAGGAGGCTAGATGTGGTGTGAGCTCTTCTGATTTCATCCATATACACCCTTGTCCCCAGTCCATCTCAGTGGGAAGCTACCCTGTGACTTCTCTCTGAGCCTCGGTTTTCTCATCTGTAAAATGGGGTTGTAATGCTGACCTCAGACGTTGTCCCACCTGTGTGCATGAGCCACATGAGGACAGTGGTCAGGGAGCCTGAGGAAGCCATCCTGGGAACCTCAGAGAGAGGAGCAGGGAGCCAGGGACACAGTTCTATTTCATTAGAACTTGGGAATTGGACTGATCTGCCCCTTCAAGGAGCATGGTTTAAGGAAGCATCCTTCCCTCTCTGAGCCTCAGTTTCTCCTTCTCTAAAACAAAAATAATTGTCCCTACATCATCCGATTCCTGGGAAAGTGGAATATATGTGGCATGTCAAGCCTGGTGCCTGGCCCAGTACACAGTAGGTGGTCATTAAGTGTCGATTTCCTCTGAAGGCACTGATTCACCATAGCCACATGGGGAAGGGTATTTCCTGCCTGCCTGGGTCTCCAACATACCCCCTTCCTGGGCATAGTTGCTGGGTACCCCTGGAACGTGCTCCTCCCAATGGAAAATTCTTTATGTTATCCACACGGAGACTTCCCTGGGAAGGCCAGGTAAATGTCTCAGCCCATTATCTGTCCTTCCCTGTCTGTCAACCTGGGCATGTCTGACACCAAGCTGGTACCAGGAGGTGCCATTTATTGAGTACCTAGTATGTGCCAGGTCATTTAGTGCAGTGGTCCACAACCCTTTTGGTACCAGGGAGTGGAGCTCCTGTGAGAATCTGATGCCTAATGATCTGAGGTGGAGCTGAGGCGGTGATGCTAGTGCTGGGGAGTGTAGTGGCTGCAAATACAGATGAAGCTTCTCTCTCTCTCCCTGCTGCTCACCTCCTGCTGTGTGGCCCAGTTTCTAACAGGCCACAGACCAGTACTAGACCGTGGCCCCGGATTGGGGACCCCTGGTTTAGTGCCTTCATCACATTACCACATTTAATAGTGACTGTCCCCTTTTAGAGAGTTTTTGTTACTCCCAGTTTTGAGCTTCCCAGGGCTGTCCCAGCCTACACAGCTGTTGATGTCCCTGAAGACCTTTATCGATTTTTGGTTTGTGCTAGGTTGTTTGTGTCATGTCTCATCTTTCAGCGCCAGGATTGGGGCTTTGAGTCCAAGTGACCTCAGCTCTGCCACTTGCTGGCTGCGGGACTTTTGGGCAAGTGCCTTCACCTTTTCGAACCCCAGTTTCCTCCTCTATAAAACTGAGATAATAACTCCTCCAGCACAGGGTGGTCATGAAGATTACACGGGGAAATGTCGCATGGCGCTTGGCACAGGGTAGATGGTGAGTCGATGGCAGTTCGTTCTGCTTCTTGCATACCAGGAGGCCCAGGAGCAGCAAGATCTATGGACTCAGACCTAGGAAAAAATAAGAACATCACAGACCATCAAAGCACCACCTAGGCAGTGGGCAGGGGCGGCCACACAGCCGAGTCCCAGACTGCTGGCCTAGAGAAGGCTGGGACTTCAGGTGGCCTCCCCAGAGTGAAGGGGCTGGGTGGGAGAAAGATACATATGCGATCTCTACAAGGACAGTAGCGAGAGGAGAGGTGAAGAATGCAGGTCCTGGATCAGGCATATACTTCCTTGCAGGGGCTGTGTGACCCCATATAAGTGACTCAACCTCTCTGAGCCTCACTTTCCCCACATGTGACATGGGGGATGATGATGCATGACGTCTCCCAGGGATGCTGAGATAATACATGGAAAGTGCTTGGCATAGTCTGGTCAAGAATTCCCTATTATTTATTTTTAGGATGTGCTCTCAGGGCCTACCGACTCCCCAGTTACCCATAAAACAGTAATAAAAAATTTTAAAGGCTTATTACTCCAGCGCCTTCCATGAGCCAGGCACTGTGTTTAGTGCCTTCATCACATTACCCCCATTTAATAGTCACAGTCTCCTGTGGAAAGGGCCCTCTTGTTTTCCTCGTTTTATAGATGAGGAAACGGAGCCTCCCAGAAGCTGTGTGGGCCCAGCCCCCACGGCTGTTGGCTGCCAGACCCTGTCCCCCTCTCGTTTGCCCCTGCTCTGGAGATCGTCATGGACTGGGTTAGAGTGTCTCGCCAGGTATCAGCTGGACACAGTAAATCCCAACATAATCTGTAGGGGAGAATCTGTAAACAGAGGATCTGGGGTGGGGTGGAGGCGCCTGTAGAAGACCAGCCTGGGAGGCGAATGGTGTGTGGGAAGCTGGAGGCAGGAGCTACGTAAGTGCTGCATATGTTTATTCAGCCTGTCCCAGGCAGGCAGGGGCCCTGACCAGCCAGTGTAAACATCCGGACTGCTTGTCGGCCTGGTGGGGGGCTGAGGCAAGCTGGGGAGCCAGCAACCAGGGCCTCCCAGTGTCAGCTTGGTGCCAGAGGTGCCTGGGTAGACAGACTGGAAGGAGCATGGAGCCAGCATTTATTGAGCACCACGTGTGTACCAGGTTGTTTATACATAACATCTTAACACATCTCGATAAGAAATAGACCTGTTTGGTCTATTTTATAATTTTTCCTAACTGATGAGGAAACTGAGCCCTGGGAATTATACAAATTCAGCTCCGTCAAAAGCACGTAGAATTAGATTTGCTGCGAGGGGGAGTTTGTGAAAGCATAACTGAGGCAAGTCATGCATCCCTTTGCATCTGCCTCTGCCGACGCCACACTCTCTTTCCATGCGAACTCTGTTTGGCACCTCATTCAGTTCCTCTCCCGCTGGTAGCTGGAGTTCTCGCTGTAAATTGCCTCCCTGGTTCCCTTTTCAGCATCACGGTGTGTGGGACTGGCCGGGCTGAGGAGGGCCAGTTTGGCTCAGCTCAGGGAGTTTGCCTCTTTCTCATGCAGGAAAGAGAACCTGGCTGGCTCAGGTTATGAAGGTTTGTGGTGTGATAGCTTGATAAGACCTTAGATGCTGTCCCACCCATTTTACAGATGGAGAAAATGAGAGGGGAACTCTGCCTCAAAGACTCACATTGGATGGCTGAAGCAGAGCTGGAGCCTGGGTCTCTGGGTAGGACACCCCAAGTCTAGGCGAGTCTTTGTTAATGGGTGGGACAGGGTTAAGAAAGGGCAGGGATGGAGTTGTTCCCCAGATGCGTCATGATCTGAAATCAAATTTCACAGCCAGCCCCACTCCCTTCTGCCCTCTCGGAGCTGTGCCACAGAAAAGCCCTTGGGCCCTTGGGAACACATAAATCCCTGTGTTTGTGCCAGTAGGGTGGTTTCACTGGGCCTGGGTGGCTGAAAGTTTATGCAGGGGCTGTCCCACTCCCCACTTCCTGCCACTTTCTGCCCCAGGTCTTGCCCTGCTCTAGCCCCTCACATTTCCCTTCACCTTGGATCACCTTTGAGTCCAACAGAACTACCTCTTGGGTTGTGCCCAAGCTGGGAGGAATTATTTAAATACAACAGCGGCCAGTGCCCAGGCACCTGGAATGTTCCATCCAGTGCCCCCGAGAGGCACTGTTGAGGTAGACCCCATCTATAGGTATTCTTCACCACCATGTTGAGAGGGAGGTGGCAGTGGCCCCAGTCAAAGGTTGAGAATGTTGGGGTCACACCCTGAGCCTGGATTTGAACAAGGAAACGAACACCTGGGCTTCGTTCTCAGCCACACTTGCTGAAGCCTGGGACTTGCTAAAGTCATTTGAAAGAATTTATTTGGGTGCAAGATGGCCAAGCCTCCACCTTAAGAATGAGGAGCAGGGTCTCAGGAGAGGCCGGGAGAGTTAGGCAGGGAGGGAGCCTGGCTTTGCCACCCAGGTCACACAATAAGGAGAGGTCCCAGGAAGGCCTGGAACAGAAACTGAGAAGGGGTGGGAGGGAGTCCAGCCATCTCAGGCTCATGACTTTACGTATCCTGGTCAAGGGACCAGGATTGCCCAATCGCCAGGGTCCCAGATGCGTCACTAGTTTTACTGAAGGCCAGCCTGGCCTTGGAACAAGTAAACACTCCCCTCCTTAATCTGAGGCCTAAGGACTAGCCCTTCTCCATCTGTTCTTTTTGAGAGATTCTCCCAACAGCAGCAAGAAGTATAGCATCTGCTCTGCACCAGGCCGCCCTACTGTGTACCACCTCACACCTCCAAGCTCCAGGCCCTGCTGTGTGCCAGGCCCTTTTACAAATACAACCTTGTCTGATTGTCCAAAGAGTCAATCGGGAACTAGTGGTGGGTATTAGGACCCCACTTTACAGAAGAAAAAGCAGCTCACACAGCAAGATCTGGCTTTCTATCCAAGTCTGCTTGCCTCCAATGCCCACGGCTTTTTTGGTGTGTGGCGGAGTATTTCTGACATATAAAAAGCATAGAATTTAGTAAAAACAAACACTGGTGAACCAATCATCCCGATTAAAAAATAAAACATTCCAAATGCAGTTGAAGCTTCCACATGTGTCCCTCCCTGATCCCATTCTCTCTCTACCTCCCCTTCTTCCAGAAAAAAAAAATGACTTTCTTGAATGACCACCTTGCTACTTTTACTACATGTTTCAGCCTAGTGACACATAGTATTGCTCAAGAGTTTTAAACTTTAAGTAATTGGTGAGAGGCTATATATTACCTTTGCAGCTTGCTTTTCTCTCTTTATGTTGTATCTGAGCTGTATCCAGTTCATTTTCAGTGCTGTGTAATATTCCACCCCCATGGACCTATCACAGCTTATCCAGACTGTTAGAGATGGCCATTTAAGTTGTTTCTCATTCTCTATTTAAATGATGCTGTGGGGCTTCCTTGTCCACATCTCCTAGTGATCACGGGAGAGTTCCCAAGGTGTATATGTTAAAGACCACTGAGGGGATTGACCAACAATTTGAGGGGTTCCTGCTCTGAGAGTTGAAGACCTCTTAAGGACCGGAATGTTATTCCATTTGGTTTGCTGCCATGAATAGCACTGAGAACTATGTCAGGCACGTAGTGGGTACACAGAAAACGTCTGTAGGCTGAATGAGTGGACATGCGCTTAGCACTTGACATTCAAGATCTTAACCAATCCGCTGTGAAGAGGAATCTTCCCATTTCACAGCTGAGCCAATCAGAAGCTTCTTAGAGGTTTAGTCGTGTTTCCACAATTCCACAGAATGTCACCACAGGGTTGAGGATGAGTGACATCTCACCTCTGGGGCTGATTCGTAAGGAAACTACAAAGCTCGGGACCATGCTAGGCTCAGGATTCAGATGCAGCCAGTGGGAGAGACCCATCACGAGGGAGGCAGCCTAACCCACGGAAAAATCATTTGCCTGGGACAAATGGGTTCAAATCGCAGGCCTGTCACTTATTAGTTTTGTGACTTTAGGTTAATCTCTCAACTTCTCTGAGCCTTTTCATCCCCGTTTGTTAAATAGGGATGTTGACTCTCTCTTGCAGAGGTATTGATAGATTTAGAATTGAGTGTAACAATTTAATACAGTACGTGGATAGTAGTTATTAATGGTTCAGGGTGGAGGCTATTCTACTAGAAATACGTACAAATCACTAAAAGTGAACACAGATGGGGCAGCTTAGGGCACAGAGGAGGACTTCATGGAGGAGGTGACATTTGATCTGGTGAATAGAAATTCTCCGAGCCAAGGATGAGAGGGCTATCATAGTGTTTCTAGCAACAACAAAAAAACCAACGTGAGTTGTTTATAGTTTGATAGAGATATAGGATTCTGTGAAGATGATGCTGACTAAATAGACAAAGAATCTGGGGTGATCAGAGGAACATGCGAAAACTGGGAGTAGAGCAGTCAGAAAGCCTTCCTGATGGGAAAGGATGGGTGGGTAGGATTTAAATGAGAAAGGAAGACTAGAGGGAGAAGAGCTGCCAGATTCTCGATTTCCTGGCTAGGCAGGGCTGGGTCAGGAAGGGAGTCTCCCCAGCCTGGCAGGGGAACTGGGGGCAGACCTCATGGGTTCTGGCGGAAGTCCAGCTAGATCTCTGTCACCAAGTCTTATGCTATTCTCTCCCTTGGAAGAGAAGAAAAGTTGTTTCTAAACATTAATTGTGTAATTGCAAATTGGCTCGTGAGCTGGGCCAAGTAAGAGCCAAGCCCCAGAGAGGGAGGAGGAGCCCAGGCTGCAGGGGCCTACGAGGGGCATAGGGTGTGCCCCTGTGTGAGTGTCCATTTTGTAGGGCTTTATGGACCCTCATGGTTGGGTAGATCTGATTTCAAATCACATCCTCTCACCAGCTGTGTGACCTTGCACAGGTTACTTAACCTCTCTGTGCCTCTACTGCCACATCTCTTACATGGGGTTGTTTCAACGGTCAGATCAAAAAGTGCTTAGCTTTGGGCCAGGAATGAAGTCATTGCTGGTTGTCACTTTTTGTCGCTATTGCTATTGTTATTTAGCAGGAGCAGCAGCAGCACCATCAACGCCCTCGTCACCACTGCCTCCATGACAGGCTGTGCTATTGCTGAGGCTTAATCCCACGGTCATTCCAGCTGCTGATGTCATCTCCCTTTGAGCCAGGACATTCCAGGGCCATCACATTAGCGTCCAGTGCCACAGCCTGTACCCTAGGCAGTGTCCCTCTTAGGAGGAGGCAGAACTTGAATTCCTGTGTGCCTTTTCTTGGACTACCTCCTTAATTCTCACCACAGCCCCATCAAGTAGGTTGGCATGTCCCCATTTTATAAAAGAGGAAACATGTTCAGAGAGGTGAGGCAACTTGCACAAGGTCACACAGTAGCAGAGTACAGGGTCTGTCTGCTCCAAAACCTTTGTTTTTCCCAAAGATGAGAGCGGCTTGTTCCCAGGGAACCTGAGCTTGGTACCCTCCCTCCCCTTAGTCAGTCCTCTACTCCCTTTTAGTCGTGTCCCCCTGACCCTAGTTATCCACCCCCTCTGACTCTGCTCTGTACCTGGGTACCACTCTGGGCCAGGACTGTAGATGGGACAGCTTGTGTCCTCTTGAGCCAACATAGCCATCTCTCCCCCACTATCAGCAGGAATCAAGCCCCTTCTCCCTTCCAGGCATTTCTTCCTGGGTTCCCCCTGCCCCACAGGCAAGCATGACACTTGAGGGAAGGGGGTAATGGGTACCAGATGGGAAGCCGAGCCTGGGCTAGCCTTTGTCAGGCGAACATTCCTGGTCACTGAGGCAACGCCAGCTCAGTAGCATCTGGTTTGGCCGAGGGTCCGCCCTGATTGGCTGGGCTGAATGTGGGGAGTTGTGGCAGGTGGGGATGAGCACTTCATGCTGAGGCAGGATTTTTCAGAGTCCCAGAGGGAATGATGGGGGTCGGGTGAAAACAACGGAGTTCAGAGTCAAACGGACCTGGTGTCCAGTCCTGGCCCTGTCACTCTCCGGCACTGTAACCCGAGCAAGTCACTGCCCCCTCTGCAGAATGAGAGGCTATGATGGCACTTACCTCACCGATGCATTAGCAAATCAAATAGACAGCAGAGTCAGTGTTCAAAAGGCTTTGCATATTTTAACTCAGTGAATTCTCCTGGTCCCCTGTGAGAACGGTGCTCTTATTCTCTCTCTGGTAAACTGAGGCACAGGGTGATCATGCCACTTGCCAAGTCAAACAGGGAGTAAGAGGCAGAGCTGGGATTTGAACCCAGATTGCCCGGGTCCTAGGTCCACCGTGCTCCTTCCGCTACGTTGTCCTGCCTGCCAATGCCATGCGTGACTGTCTGGGGAAAGCGCTGTGTCAGCTGCCAACGCTGCATGCTCTTTTCCCTGCTCGCCCTGGAAACCTGTGTTGCTGGCGGCATGTGGGACGGGCCTGCTGGGCTTAGAAATGAGTGGATGGAGGAGGGGACCGACGCTGTGAACATTCCTGCACGTTGGGCAGGGGGAGGCGCTGGGGTCGTAACCCTCTGGGCCCTGCCAGAACCAGCTGCTGTTCAGAAAGGGCCAGGGGGCCCAACCCAGAAAACAGCAGCTCCCATTCCTCAGGTCCCTACCGTGGGCCACATACTGGGTCTGAATTCCCATGGTAAATCCTTACAACCACCTGGGTTGCCCAAGGTCGGCATGTGGTCTTTGGAAGATGACGGTTCTGAACACAGGTCCAACCGACTGCAAAGCCAGAGCTCTCTCCCCACAGGGGAACCGGGCTGGGGGCCCATCTCCTGCTTCCTGGGGGTGGGTTTCAGTCTCCTTGTCAAAGAGTTTTCCACAGGAGGATTTTGACGATTGTAAGTGGAAGGAAGAGGCTGCAGGGTGGTGTCAGAAGAGCCTAGACTAAGACTCTCCTCCTGGTTGGTCCCTTGGGAGACCCCCCCAATACTTCTTGAGCCTCATTTTCCTCATTTGTTGAAAGCAGTTTATGGTCAAGGGGCAGAGCCGAGTGCTGGGGGCCAAGGTGGCCGGAGCCTTGGCTCTTTAAGACTCCATGGTCCAGTGGGCAGGACAGCCGCCTCCCGCCTGGGCTCTGGTGGAGGATGTGCAGAGTACCCTGGGAGCACCGAGGTAGGAAAATGTGCAGGGCTGGTATCAGGGCAGTGGCGTGGACACGGGTCCAGTCTGTCATGCTGCCCTCGCCTCTCCTCCTGCTGAGAGCTGCCCCTTCCTTCGGGTACTGCTTGGTTGGATGCCAGTCACAGGCTCTTGTCCCACCTTTTCACGGGGCACGTGAACCAGGCCTGGACAATCAGTTTTTCTTTGAGACTTTATAATTCAACATAGGGAGAGGGGTTCTTTTCTCTAGGGCTCTTGGCTGCCAGGTGGCAAGGCGGGCCCAGCTCTCCAGACGTGAAGGTTGTCTAAACTCAGGAGATGAGAAAGGGAAGGGGGAATGGGTTCAGAGGGTGGGAAGACCACAACAGCATCATCTGAACTCCTGGGTCTCCTCCTGCCTGAGGCCTAACCTCCCCCGCTTTCAGGCAATACAAGTGGGGGTGTTCGCTTTGCCACAAAACCCAGTTAGAGCTGGGCTTCTGCCACTCGCCACCCTGAAGGTCCTAAGGAGCCTTCACAGAGGAGGTGGCATTTGAACCAGCAGTAATGAGATTGTGCCAGGCAGAGGGGGCTGGTGGGAAGGGGGTGATCTTGACCTGCTAGGGGGATGGCAGGCGGTGGTGTCTGGGAAGATCTTGAAGGGCCTCACATGCCACGGAGCAGAGTGTGGATGCGTTGATTCACTTTGTCCTTCAACTAACCAGTCCAGCACTCACGCTGGACCAGGTGCTGTTTTAAACACTTTACAAAAAACTAATACCATCCTCCAAACGACCCAGTGAGGTAGGCACTATTATTTCACCCGTTTACAGTGAGAAACTGGAGGCACAGAGAGGTTAAGTAACTTGCTCAGGGAGTGTAGCTGGCAAATGGCACAGCTAGGATTTGAACCCAAGTAGTCTGGCTCTGGAGGTTTATTTTCTTAGTGGTATATTTACTTTAGTGGTTTATTTTCTTAAGCGCTGAGTGGGAGTGACCACCCTCTGACTCTGCCTCAGTGGGGATGAGATCACAGTGCCCGGGCCTAGGATGCGACCCCAGAACCCCAGGACTGAAGTGCAGCCTCGGTGTTGGGGGAGGGAGGGAGTGTGCTGTGGATGCTCTCAGAGGAAGTGGGGTGCTCTCCTGGCCCATTTCCAGCCCCCAGCCAGAGAAGAGCTAAAGCCAGGTTCCTGCCAGGCGCCCTGCTGTTTCTGTGAGCTGTGATAATCTCCAGAAACAGTGAATGAAGGATGGGCTCTGGCTGGGTCCAACTAAGCCCTCCACAGGAGGTAAGTAACTTTAAGAAGCTCTGGCTTCTGGCCCAAGTGCTGGGGAGTTTTAAAACCACTCCTGGCAGGGGAGGCCGGGAAGGGGAGAGGTGCTCTGAGCTGCGGCATTTGCAAACAGAGCCCTGGGGAGGTCAGCATCAGTCCACAGGTCCAGCTTTCCCCAGGCTCAAGCACCTCCCGTGTGCCAAGGCTTTTCCCTTCTATTTACTTCTATTAGGGAGTATCAGCCCCAGTTTATAAGTGAAGCGTTTGAGGCTCAGCAAGGGTAGGTCACTTGCCCGAGGTCACAAAGCCAGATTTTCTAGGTCCATGTCCCAGGCTCTGGACAGCCTCACCCCTGTCTCCAGCCTCATCGTTGATTCGAGGGAGTTCTGGGACACACTCCAGAGCCCTTCCCACAGGATACCTTTCCTCTTCTTACCCCCAGTTCCACAGAAGGGATTATTTTCCCCCTCATGGAAAAATGCTTTTCCATTCCTCCAAGGGAGTGCCCCAGCAGTCCCTGGGAGTCCTATGCAAGTGGCCTCTGGGGTAGGGACTGGAAACTAAGGCTTCTGATTGTGCCCTCGTGTCTGAGCCCTAGCAGGATAAGAGAGAAAGGAGGCTAGCTGGTCTACAGAGCCTCAATAAATACTTGTGACACTAAAGGTCCAAAGAAGAAGCTACTTCAGCTGGGGGCTAAGGAAACACTATTAAGGCTGAGCCTCAAAGGGTTAGCCCTTTGAGAGCAGAGCAGGGAGCAAAGCTCTCCAGGTGGAAGGAACAGCATAAGCAGAGGTCCGGAGGTAGAGAAGTGGAGGCGTGCTCCAGGGGATGCGTGGGCTGTTCTCATGAGGGTGGCAGGAGCTGGATTATGGATTACACAGGACTGGAGCAGGCAGGTTTCTAGAGGTGATGTGTCTGGAGCCTTTGAGGGGCTCCAGAGGGATGTGACCCATTGCTATTAGGAAAACAGTGAGCCAGGCTCTTCTCTTCTATCCTGCCCCACAAGCATGCACAAGGTGGGCTCAGGCTCCCATTTGGGTAGGGGGCTCTCCCCTGGTCCTGGCTTCTTCCACAAAAGCTTTATCTGGCCCTTCCCAGTACCTATCTGGGGCTCAGTGCCCAGGAGCAGCAGCCTCTCTTGTGGCAGGTGTGGTCTCTGCTTGGCAAGGCAGAGATTTCACTTCTAGCCCTCGGCTGTTTTCCTCAGTGGTGAGAAGAATCCCAAGCTTTTTGCTCTAGAACCAGAGCTCCAGACCTGGCAGGGAGTATGACCAGAATGGCCCCGGGCTGCAAGGAAAGAGTCTCCTAGTGCCCTCATGCACATGACATCCTCACATCCTCACGTGCACGACTGTAACGAGGCTCTTCAAAAGCTGCCTTTTATGAAACACGCCGTGCTGGCCCCTGCACTTGGTACTTCCCACAGTGTCTTATTTGATGCTCCTAACAACCCTCCAGGAAGCCACCGATGCCCTCATTGCTTAGACAGGGAAAGAGAGGCTCCAAGAGGTGCTGTGACTCACTCAGTGTCACAGTTACTAAACAGCTGAGCTGCATGTGTCTGACTCCAAAATCTATCTTCCCATTCATGACCAGAGATCCTCACTCCAACCCTGCAGAGTTGCTGGGAAGAGCAAAAGTAAATTTAGGGAAGTGAGCCCGCATCCAGCGTGGTGAGGCGGTTGGCCAATGTTATGCAGCCCTGGCTGGGGAAACATGGACAGGTGTCCCGAGCAGCGTGCAGTCCAGGAGCTGACACGCTGGACCTAGAAGGAAGGGGAGGAGATCTGGGTGCAGGGAGACAATGGACCATCAGCTCCCCGCAGTCATCCTAAGCCCAAGTTGGCTCAGTCCTCATCACTGAGCTTTTAGCTTTCACGGCACAGGTGTGCCAGGCTTTAGAAGGAGTCCAGAGGCCTGGCATCTGGTCCTGGCTGGGCCCCTGGTTCAGCTTGCTTACGAGGCTTCCTGTCTCTTGGCTTCAGTTAGTTCATCTGTAGAATGGGGTGATGTGTGGTGGGGGGTCTCCTTGTCTCATTCCCCTCCCACCACACTGCCCTATTCCTGCTCCTTGAATGCTATGCTTGGTCCCACCTCTGGGGCTTTGCTCTTGCTGTTCTGTTTGCCCAAGGTGCCCTTGTAAACTGACACGTCTTCATTCTGGTTTCGGCCTACCCATCACCTGCTCACAGAAGCCTTCCTCAAGTCCTCCCCAGGCATTCTCTCCCAGTCTGCCGTGCTGCACTATCTTATAATCCAAGTTCCTATACACTAAGGGCCAAGGTACTGGTTAGGGGTGGGAACTCAAGTTAGATTTCCCGAGTTCAAATCCAAAACTCTGTCATTTAGAGCTGGACGATCTTGGCTGTAACCTGTCTGTCCCTCAGTTTCCTCACCTATAAAATGGGGTCGATAATAATAATAATTATTATTATTTTTGTAAGGATTAAATGAGAAATGCATTAAAAAGCAGTTAGCATAGTGCTAGGCATACAGAAAGCACTCAATAAATGTCAGGTGCTATTATTGTTATAACTCTGAGCAACATTGTCTGTTGTCTCATTAAAATTCAAGCTCCTGAGAGCGAGGATTTTGTTTTGTTCAGCGATGTCTATCAAGCATGGAGCTCATTTCCTGGTACCTAATAAATATTTGTTGAATGAATAAACAGATGAGAATGACATTCCTGGCTTCTAGGAGGCTCTGTATGGCTGAATTTGGAGGATGGATGCTGGGAAGACAAACCTGGCCCATCCCTTTGCTCAGGCCTCTGGCCTCCCAGCAGCCCCCGTCATGAGCCCCATTCTGGCCTGCTTGGATGAGGGGTGCACACCCTGCAGGACTAAGGGGTCTCTTTGGGGATTGAGCCGGCTCCCTGTCCCAGCCATTCCAACCACAGCAGTGCCTGTGGGTGTCCGATGCTGTTTCCCAGCTCTTGTTCCAGCGGCCAGGCCTGGGGGCTGACGCAGATTTCCCCCATGCTCAGCAGCCCTCCCTTCGGAACCCGCAGAGTTGGGCCCAGCCTGCTTTATCTTTGCTACTGCCTGACCCTGGCCCTCATTTTCAAAAGCTTCTTGCACAAACAGAAATGGGCCCCCAGCTGCCCCTGCCACCACTGCCATGCCTCCCTCCTGTTCTAGGATTCAGGGGGGAACTGCTGGCCTGTCAGTTCTCCTGCAGGCCCTTCCCTGGCCCTTGGGACTCTGAGCAGCCCTGAGGACATTGATTTAGGTGCCCAGTCCTGAGAGGAAGGAGAGATTAAGCTTGGGGAGATTTACTGGAGACCTCACAGGTGGCAAGGGCCAGAGTTGGAATTCAAACCCTGGTTTTACTGTTTACTTCTTCTACTTCCATTCATTCATTCAGCTCATGTTTACTGAGCACCTGCTCTGTCAGAGGCTGCACAGCGGTGATCATGGTGCCTGCCCTGGCGGGGGGACCCAGAAGGTAGCCTGGTGTTATAGCCAGCATGGACACCAGTGCTGTCCAGTAGAGCTTTCTGTGCTAATGGAAATGTTCTATATCTGTACTGCCCATTAATCACGTATGGCTATTGAGCACTTGAAATATGACTGATACGAATGAGGAATCTAATTTTTATCTTTTTAATTAATTTTCATTTCAGTCGTCACATGCAGCTAATGGCCACTGTGTTGGCATCAGGCATCTGTACAGTTCTTTGAGATCAGTCATTCACAGCATTGGGCTGTACATAGGTCTAACTCCAACATCAGCAGGGCAACTGGGGTGATTTCCCAGGGGCACCTTAGGTGTGTCTTCTTTGTCAGTACATTAAACTCATGGGCATTTTCTTCACACCCACGAAAAGAGTCAGTCACTGTTATTGAAACATGAGACCCTCCTGACCTATTTTTCGATTTTTCACTTTTTTTTCTTAGTGAGATGTAATTTACACGGAATAAAATGCACAGGCCAAAAGCAAACAGTAGGGTGAGTTTTGACAGACACTGTGTACCCACAGTGGAATCAAGATATAGGACATTTCCACGTTCCCATTCCCCCAGAAAGCACCCTCAGGCCCCTTTCCAGGGAGTCTCATCCTCAGAGGCAACCGCTCTTCTTATGTCTGTCACTGTACATTAGTTTTGCCTGTTTTTCAGCCTCACATAAATTATTTTCCTATTTTTAACTGAGACAAGGGGACAATAAATATTTCTCCTTTCTCTTTGTTATGAGAAACAGAGCCCCAGACTGATGAAAAATGACAGCTGACCCTGGGCCACAGTGAAGAGACAAGAAGGGTGGGGGTAAGGTGGGTGGCTGTGTTGTCCTAGGGACTCGTGGCCTGTCCAAAGGGGGCAGCCACTCCTTATATCCAGCTTGCTGTTGCCACTTGAGAATGTGGGCCCAGCCTTGCCAAGTCTTTTTTTTTTTTTTTTTTGAAGGAAAGCTGAAAATACTGATTTTTGTGTGCAATCTCCTAAATATTGGCATTTCAAAATCTTTCGCAGCACTGCAGGCCAAGTAGTTCACATCTGAGCCAGACTTGACCTGTGGACTGCCGCTTTGTGAGTTCTGCCTTGGGCTAATGAGAACGTAGGTAATCGGGTAATCGTAATAGCTGATGTTTGCTGAGTGGTTCCTTTGTTTCAGGTCGCATTCTAAGTGCTTGGTGTTATTAAGTCATCTAATCCTCCTAACAATTTATTAATAATCCATTTAACAGATGAGTAAGCTGAGCCATAGAGAGGGATTAAGTGACTTGCCCAAGGTTATAGAGTGAGTACTTGGCTAGGATTTGAACCCTGACTGTCTGGTTCCTGACTCCGTGCTAACTACTGCACATATTCCCCAGGGAAAGGGAGAGTAAGGTTGCCAGGGGTGGTTATACCTCTTGGGGTGCAGCTTTGCCAGCTACCACCCTGAACAAGCAATGAGAAAGCGCCTCGGCCCCACCTGCTGGGACTGCCCTGGCACGGGCAGTTTTCATGTCCGGGCATCTTGGCTGTCAGTTGGTAGGGCCCCAATTTTAGGAAGTACTGGGAAAGCAGCCAAGGGGTGGGGAGGGGGGAGATGAAAGCATGGCTCATGCTTGATGCAGGTATCAGGGAGCACTGGGCGAGTGGGGGCAGAAGTAGCAGGAATCTGAAGGGGGAGAGCCCAGGCCCAGGAGGATGGCAGGGGTAAGGAGAAGAACCACCCAGCAGGGAGGGCCCAGGGCCAGGCCAAGCTGCCGCTGCCATGGGAGCTGGTGGCTGGGGCATCCCCATCCGATGTGTTTCGTCTGGACAAGCCTCACTTGAAGATGGTTGGGAAGGGGAAGATAAGGATCACCTGGCAAAACAAGACTCTATTTCCATCATCCCCTCCTACTTTGCGGGGGGTGGGGGGGAGGTGAGGCATGAGAGGAAACTGAAGCCCAGACAGGGCATAGCCAGGACCCAAACCTGGACTTCTGGCTCCCACTCCAGTGCCCTTTCTGTTCCATTTGGTTTCATTCCTCAGGACCAGGAGTTGTGGGGAAAGAGGGTCTGTGGTCACTGGCAGGGAAGTGTTCCAGAGCCTGGCAGGGAAAAGCCACACCCTCCCCTCATCTTATCTGTGTCACCTAGCCAGGGTCTGGTAGGAAGTAAGTGGTAAGTAAGCATTCGTTTTTTTCGTTTTTTTCCAATTTGATCTTCGCACCCACTTTTGAGATATGTACTTTTATTATCACACATTTACCAATGAGGAAGCCAAAGCTCAGACAGGTAGGTGAACATCACCACCTGGAAGTTGCTGGCAGGACTGAGTGACGGATGTGTATAGAGAGCTCAGCACTGCTCTGGTGCACAGCAGAGGGCTGTGTGTGGGCCAGAGGAGGGATGAGGTGGCAGGAGTAGTCAAGGAGGACCTCCTGGAGGAGGTAATGCGATGCTGGGCTTTGGAGGGCTCAGCTATTCAGGCTTCTGGTTCCGCTGGCGTCAGGGTTGTTTCCTGAGTAAGACCTAATGCCAGCTGGGTCTCCCCACTCTGAAGATGCCACCTCCCGCCAGAACACCAAGTAACATGGGCTGTCACCCTAGGGCCCTCACAAGCCTTCAGCAGCCTTCACGCCAGGGGAACCCTCCGGGCCTGGCTCCAGATCTTTCATGTTACAAAGGGGCAGCCTGGCCTTGAGGTGGTCATGTCACCTCTCAGAGCCTCAGTTTCCTCATCCATCAAATGGGCACAGTGCTACCTACCATGTAGGGTTGCGTTGAAGGCCTGGCATATGATAGGTGCTCATAAACAGCCATCACAGAAGCTCCAGGAAACAGCTATTGAATTGAATTGGCCGTTTAACGACAGAGGACAGACATATCCCCAGTCTAGCCCAGGAGGGCGTGAGCCACACCTTAGCACAGAACCAAAAAATCTCAGCCACTGTGTCTGAACCTGCATGCGTTAGAGGGTTGGGAGGAGCCAGCCCTCTTCAGCTGTGTCTGCATTGTGGGCTCTAGGGAGCAAATTTGCTTTTAGTTATTGGTCCCTCAAACCCAAGAGCAGCAGACACTTATTGAGCACTTACTGTGTGCCGGGCACAATGCTCAACTCTTTATCTTGTCCCTTTACACAGGAGGAAACAGGCTCCGTAACTGAACCCTGGGTCGTAGCATCGAGACTTGAACCTGCATAGTCTGGCTCCAAACTCCGTGCTCTTAGGAGGGGAAAGAAGTGAAAACGTTGGTTTGGGACTGTCTTTCACAGTTGCAAAGCCTATACGTGCCTGTGACTCAGTTTTGTTCTGATGTTACCAGATGTGGACGGTGTTATCTCCATCTGGACCATGAGGCCCAGAGAGGTGACAGGTGACATGATCTGCCCGAGGCCAAGTGGCTGGGCTGGACTATGGGTCCATCCGCCTGACTCCAGGTCCAGAGCTCTTCCTTCTGCTTGTCAGCTGCCTCCTGGGAAGACAGTTGTCTAGCCTGAATGGTGGAAGCCAGCAGGCACCAGTGGACTATGCCACAGACATGGTCCAGCCTGTACCACAGTCCCCGTGTGTCCCCACAGCTGAGGGAGCACCACCCTAGCCAGCCCCAGGCCCTCACCTCCTGCATCAGCCTCACCTTGGATCTCAGAGCTTTAGAGCCATTAGTTCTGAGAGAAATGTAGATGAGTGATTTTCAAACTCTGTTCCTTGGAACCCCTGAGGACTCCAGGCTTGGGGTTAGTGTAGAGGGTTACTGCATGCATCAATAGCAGCCCCACTTATATCTCTTTTGTATTTGGGTTGCCATGTTAAGTTTTTTTTAAAAAAAGGCTGTATGGGATTTAAAATGTATATGCTTGCGAACCGCTGTCTAATCCAGCAAGTGCCTCTCCAGTCCACAGATGGAAAAACTGACCCCAAAGCCCATGATTTCCCCATAAATGATAATAATATTCAGGCACTGTTCTAAGTTTTTAAACTTATTTAACCCTCATAACCCTATGAGGGTGACACTTGTTGCCTCCATTTTATAGACAAGCACACTGAGGCTCAGATGGTGAAGTGGCGTGCCCAAAGGTTAGAGTCCAAGGAGCCTCGCTCCCAAGTCCACATTCTCAGCCACTCCCAGCCTGATCGCCACCCCCTCTCTTGGTGCTCTGGAGAGGAGACACTTACTGAGGCCTGGGATAGGGCAGTGTTGGAACTGGGACCAGAATGTGAATCTCCTGCTTTCTAGCTCAGGCCCTAATCACTTCCTACTATCTAGAACATCACCTGGGCTGGAGGGGGAGATGGGCAGGCCTCTGTGAATCCTAGCTCTGTTCTTACTAGCTGTGTGACTTTGGACAAGTAAATGGACCTCTCTGAGCCTGCTTCCCCACCTTAGCAAAAGGATGATAGGGCCCACGTCACAGAGTTATGAAAGTCAAGCCGTCCACATGACTTGGTTGGCACAGGGCCTGGCACCAACCGTGAGCTCCCCAGCCACCATCTCAGTTCCTGGATCCAAGGAGCCCCCACAGCTGCCTGCCCTACCTGCTTCCTCCTCCCTCTTTCCAGCCCTCACCTGACCCTGTATAACACAAATACAAATTACAGTCATTTCCCTGAGTTGCTTCCTGGCTGAGCCTAATTACTGGGCAGCTCTGTCATCGTCATTATAAATATCATTAAGTGAGAGATTAACTTTGTCCTAAGTTTTATGTGATTAGATCAGCAAATTGTTTGGCATACTTGGTCTCAGCTTGCGACTTACCCAGCTTCGGGCCAGCTGTAGGTTTCCAGTCTGTCTCAAACTCGGTGCTCAGAGATCAGAATGGACAACTCGGCCCTTTAACTAGGCCAGGATGTGGTGTCTGAAGTGGTAAGGAAGGAGTAGGCTGGGGCTGCCATTTTATTTCTTGTAATGGCAAAACCACAAGCTTTGGGGAAAGGTACACCTGGGTTCCCAACCAGACTTTGGGTGACTTTGGACAAGTTACTAACCCTCCCTGTATTACATTTGTTTTACACTGTGTAACAGGAAAGGATCAGGGAGATGATATGTGCCAACAAGAACCAGGTGCCTGGCATGTCATAGGTCCTTCTAGTTTTTCCTTCCCTTCCCATCTTCCATCATTCTCAGTGTGACTGGATGAGTCAGCCCCTTCTGAACCTACCACCACACAGGCTAACGTTCGCTCAGTGCTGCCTCTCTGTGAGGCACTGGGCTGAGGACTTAGTGTGTCTTATTTTGTTTACTCTGTATATAAAGACCCTATGGAGTAGGTATCATCTTCACCTGATAGATGAGAAAATCAATGCACAGGAAGTGGAATGACTGTCCAGGTCCCACTCACAGCTGCGCTTGGCTGTGGTCTCTACATTGGGATGAGATGCTAGAAGGCCATGCAGGGTGCTGGTAGAGAGCAAGGAAGAAGGATCACAGTCCACAAGTTCAAGAAGGCTGCCTGAAAGAAGATGCATCTGAGCTGAAGTATTAGTCAGCGGAAGGAGGAGAAGAAAGGCTTCGTGGGCAGAGGGCAGTGGATATGCAAAGGCCTAGAAATAGGAAGCATATTCATATCTGACTGAGGTTTGAGCATGTGAGGGAGGAGAGGTGAGAGAGAGGCTAGAGAGGGGCCATGAGCCAGATCCTGGGGGTAGAAGAAGGAGGAGGGTGGAAGCCAGGCCAAATCTCATGTGTTCTTCTGCCAGTTCCAGGGAGTTAGTTACTCTTTGGAGGAGGAGTGACTAGATCATATCAGTTAGTTTAGAAGTTTCTGTCTGGAGCCAGCTGGGAGATGAGGAACTGAGGGGAGTGCTAATTAGAGATCAAGAGGGTCAGGGAGCTAATCAGGGAAGGCTTCCTGGGGAAGGGGGCAGGATCAAGTGGGCTTGAACAGAAAGGCAGAAATGATGGAGGCTGTCAGGCGAGTGGGGTGGAAAGAGGTTTGGTAGGACCTGTGCATGGGGCTGGATGGTCAACGGTGTGATGAGTGGCCTATGTCAAGGAGTAACAAAGAGCTACTGGCCAGGTTTGGGGCTTGAGTGTGGGATGGCCTCAGCCCGTTGGCTGGTAGCGCTACGTCAGGCTTTCAGTGCTTCCCACGGCCCACAGGCAAGTGAGCCTACACGCCAGGCCAAGTGTGTGAGTGTTTTCCAGCTCCCTGCATGCGTGGGCGAACTCCCACTGCCCAGGCATTAGGGAAAGCCCAGCATGGGACTCTGGTCCAGACCAGGGTGATTGACTCATTGGCTGGCAAGGCTGACCCCTTCTCTGACGAGGCAGTTAGCAACCTTCACCTCCCACATATGCTCTGTGCCCTTGGCCTTTCAGTCTCTTCCTGAGTGTTACCGACCTTTAGGCCTCCTCTCCCTCTAACTCCTGTCCACCTTCTCCCTTTCTGTGCTTAGGTGTCTAGCTCCATCTGACCCCTCGGTGGCACAAAGTGGAGTCTCCATCCCCCACCCCTCTCACCCTCACCCCCCAGTCATCTCCCTCCCAATTCCCCACATCCTGAATGGGATAGCCTGTCATCTCCAAAGGAGGTTGGCCTAGTGGGTTGGAAAGGGCCCTGAGAGGGTGGTGAAGGTCTGGGGTTGAGCCCCTCTCTGGCATGCTGCCTCCTGTCTCTGGCCTTAGCCTCTGCATCTATGAAATGGGGATCCCAGGACTTATTCCAGGATGATCGTGAGACACAGACAAGATAAAGGTGTAAAAGAGCCTTGAGAACTGGGCAACACTAGGCTTGTGTCAGAGTTGACAACTCTTTTCTGTTTTGGGGGACAGTCATTTTATTTTATTTAAATATACATTTTATTTTAGAACAGTTTTAGGTTTATATTATTACTGGGAAGATAGTACAGAGTTCCCTTACGCTTCACACCCAATTTCCTGTTATTAACACCTTAAGTTATATGATACATTACAGTTAATGAACTGATACTGATATATTGTTACTAACTAAAATCCATACTTTATTCAGATTTCTTTAGTTTTTTACCTATATCCTCTTTCTGTTGTAGGATCCCATCTGGGATACCCCGTTACATTTAGTTGTCACGTCTCCTTAAGCTCCTTTTGGCCATGACAGTGTCTGAGACCTGCCTTGTTTTTGATGTGACAGTTTTGAGGAATACCAGGCAGGTATTTTGTAGAATGTCTCTCAGTTGGGATTGGTCTAATGTTTTCCTCGTGATTAGCCTGGTTTAATGTGTTTTTAGGAGGAAGGCCACAGGGTAAAGCACCATTTACATCACATGATGTCGCGAATGCGTACTCGCGATTGGTAAGTCGTGCTGGACTTTTCGCTGTTGATGTTAACCGTGGCCACTCAGGAAGGCTCTCATTTTCACTTTGAGTGCAGCAGCAGGGCTAGATTAACACCAAATGTTGGCTGAACTAAGGCCAGGATTGGAAAATATGGACAAGAAGCAAGTGGAAAAGTAAAAAGCAAAACTTTAAAAAGCAGGTATGTGGTGGGTACTACAGCATGTCTGTCAGGTACCAGTTTACTTGGGGATGAGATGTTATATGCCAGGAAGTTCGTGTTTCAGCTCATTTAATCTTCACAATGACCCTTTTTACAGATGAGGAAACTGAGACCTGAAAGAGGAAATGATGGTCACATGAACCAGAAAACCCGAGGTCAGGACCAGGTCTGTCCCCAGTGTTCAATAAGTGCCTCAAAGCTGCATTTCCAGGAGAGTGGATCAGGGAATGGGTTGTCCCTAATTCACTTTATCCATGATGGTGACTCAATAAATGATATGCGGTAGAAATGGAAATTAAAGACCAGAGAAAATATAGTGGAAAATGTAGACAAGGAAAATGCCTATGGATGAGTTTCTGGTTTGGCTATGAGCTTCCTGGCAGCCAAGGAAAAAAGTGATATGGGCTGATTCGTATGGTTCCTTTTATCAAAGTACAAAGAAGCAGTTCACTCTTTCAAGAACTTTGTGGTAAATTTCAAAAGAGATTAATCATGGAAAAAGAGACTGAGTAACCTAATGGATAATGTAATAGTAGTAAATAGATGTCACGTGATGTCATCCTCAGGAGTGATGGCCATATTTTTACCATCTTGCCCATTGACCACAGTTGCCCTATTTGAATGTTACTTGATTGTCATAAAGCAACTAAGCTCTACTGTTTCTTTGTCGAATCACAGATGCCTATGCCCTAGCCAAAATCTTAGATACAAATTAACCTGTGTACCAGGTTCTGTGCTGGGCACCATGGATAGAGTTGATAATAAGGTGGTTGTTGCCCACCCCTAGGTCTTCTCCATCCCAGGGATAAAGATGCCTAGACAAAAGCCTGAATGTACCACAGGTGCTACACCAGGGGCCCTCCAGCAAGAAGGGCATAATTCCTTCTGACTAGGGAGGGGAGGAGGGCTTCATGGAATAGGAGGTAGGTCAGAGACGGAAAGCAGTAGTTGAGGTGGAGGGTGCACGGTCCTGAGAGGGGATATCAGGGGCAGGTTCCCTGAGGGTGGAGACTGAGTCCTATGCAGGGCTGCCCCCTCAACTGGCAGCACAAGCATCAAGGACTGGGTGAGCTCCTGTTGAGTGCTCAACACCTACAGAAATAGATCCGGGGTCAGAGTGATGACCACACACCTGATCAGTATGTGGAGGGTGAGCCTAGAAAGGTAGGTTTAGGCCAGATGGGAGAGTCCTTGAATGCCAAGCTAAGGAGTTTAGATTTTCTTCTTTAGAGAATGGGGATCAACTGAAAGTTTTATAAGAAACGATTATACAAGTAATAACTGCTAACACTTAGTGGGCACTCGCTGTGTGCTCAGCACTTTATCTATATTAACTCGCTTAAGTATTATAACAGTCCTATGAAGGAGGTACTGTTAGTATCATCCTTATTTTATAGATGAGACAACCGAGGCACAGGCAGGCTGAGTCACTCACCCAAGGTCATACAGTAGGAAGTGATAGTGGGGATCTGAACTGAGGTTCAGATGGAGAGCTTTTACCTACTATATTATTGTCTGTTAAATGTAAGTATTTAATTAAAACATAACATGAAACGACACATAGGATTTAACAGGTCCTAGCTAATTACTGGCTCTAGAGAGGCAGGAATTGACAGGGCCATTGGCCTTAAGGGGCTGCATCCATAAGGAGCTGAAGCTTAGAAATCTATGATAAAAACAGAGCAGAGGGTGTGGCCAAGGAAGCCCAGGCCTGTGAATTTCACTCAGGGGCTGCTTTTTCCTGCCTCTGACATGCTCCAAAATTCTTTGAAGATCCCCTGCCTTGGGCAAACCAACCACAAGAGACATCTGAGTGACTAAGGCAATTGAGACAAATAGGATCATGCCCAGGTGCCACTAGGCCAGAGGCCTTTGTCGTCAGAGCCACGTGAGTGTTTATATTTCTCATTTCTGTTCACTCCAGGCCTTTGATTTCCACAGGGTGGAGTTTCCAGAGCTGGCACCATCACATCCTCATTTGACTTTCATCACCTTTTCTGTGCAGCTGGGAGATGAGCCGTGGTCCTTCCTCTGTTGGTCTTCAAGGCCTTCTCATAAACACCAGACCCAGAGTTCTCCTCCACAGCTCTTTGGGGCGGGGTGTGAGAGAAACAAGTATTTCGTGGCAGAGGCTCCCCACCAAGCAGCGGTTCCCCTTTCCCTGAAGCTTGCAGCCAGGTGTGGCACCTACAGTCACAAATGAGGCAATTAGATCAAGTGCTGGCCACCCTGCCAGCTCAGTGTCTCTGGACTCTGTGAGGTTTCTCCTTGTAAAAGTAGATTTCCCTTCTTCAGTGAACATGGGACCAGGAGTCAGGACCCAGGTTCTAGGCCAAGCTCTGCCACTTACTAGCTGTGTAGCTGGAGTTCTCTGGTGGCAGCATCATATCAGTATGCAAGGAGTCACATTTTGGCTTCTTTACTCTCTAGCCAGATGACTTGGGATAGGCAAGGGGGACAAGTCCTCCCTCCTCTCTAATGCTCAGTTTTCTCATCTGTAAAGTGGAAGTGCCGATTCCCACCCCACAGGGCATCGTGGGGTCAGGATACGTTTTGTCTCTCCACCCCTCTCTGCTTCTGCTTTGCCTGTAAAACGGAAGCGATACCTGCTGAGGCTGAGGCTCTAGGTAGGTGTGGGGATCCAACCAGACAGTGAATGAAAGGCCCCACCCTGGCTCTGGGCGGGTACAATGATAGGGCTGCCATTGTTGTTGGAATGTCACTTACTTACTGGGGCCTATTGTAGCAGAGCCGGCTAAGCCATTCCCATGCCTGAGGTGGGTTCAGTTTCACTTTAAGGCCCCTCATCTTTTGTGTGATGAAAAATAAAAGCTCTCCATCTCAGGGGATTTCTGCTTGGGGGGGTATATGAGCCACTCTCCTCATGCCATCCGTCCACAGATTGGCTGCAGGGGGATGGACGGCCCCGCCCCTGGGATGGGCTTCCAACCAGCCAAGACCCAGCCCCTGCCTTCAAGGTTCTCCCACTAGAGTGCTGTGTGCTTCAGTAGAAGGAAGCGTGAGGAGGGAACGCGGCAGGGAACCAGACGCCCCCTGGAGTCAGGAAGGTGGTCAGTGGAGCTTCCAAGAAGGACTGAGCTCTGAAAAGAGACAAAAGAGGAAGAGCCACTTCTTCACGGCACCTGGGCAAGTTACTTCCCTGAGCCTCAGTTTCAGGCTCTGTGAAAGGGGCCAGGAATACCTGCTTCAGAGAGAAGGTGCGTGAGAGGCTTAAGTGAGAGGATGGGTATGAAATAACTGACAAATACCTGATACTCCTAGGTGCCCGGGAAATAGCTGTGCCGAGCTGGGGAGACACTTGGTGGACTAAATTCTTTTTCAAGGATCTTTTCCTTAGGTGGTTGACACCTGTTAGTGTAACTGTCTTCGTTTCAGAAAAAGCCCAGCTGTAACCCAGTGTGAAGCGAAGAAGCCTGGGAGCCCTTTCCCTCTGGGCTGGCTGATGGGAACTCCTCTACCCAGTGAGAGTGAGGCAGAAGACTCCAGAATTAAAATTCCAGCCATAGTATTCTGCCTCTCCTGGGACCTGTGTCCCTTACACCTTTGTCCTTGGGCATTGCAAAGTTAGATGCAGAAGGATTTAAAGGCTCTGCCCCAGGATAAATGTCACTTCTCCACTTGTTCCACCATTTATTTTAACTATCTTTTAAGCACCTACAGTATGCCAGGTGATGGGAATTCTCTGTGCCAGACAAGGTACCAGCAATTTTGAAGAGGGGGAGGGAGATAAACAAAAAAAAAGTAATAATAACAACACTGTAATAAATACTATAAAGGGAAAAATGGGATGCTGTAATGTTAGATTTGAGGGGCTACGTAGGACAGTCAGGATGTTTAAAGAGGGGACATTTTAGCTGAGATCTGGAGGAGAGATGAGAAAAGAATGTTCCAGACAGAAGGAACTATGCTCTAGAGGTTACCAGTAGGGTGGAGAAACTTGGAGAATCTGAGGGCCAAGCAAATCAAGGTCTATGAGAGTGAGGTGTAGGGAGCAGGGGACCTGGTAAAGGGATGTCCCTGTAGAGTTTTAAGCAAGGGAGCAACCGGATTAGAATTTCCTTTTGAAAGGCTCGTTCTGGCTGAGAGGGCTGAGAGAGGGCAGGAACAGAAGCCAAGAGTTGTCACTGTGGTTGTGACCCCGGAAAGTCACCTTAGCCCCTGTAAGCCTGTTGCTTCACACATGTGTGTTGTGAGAATCAAATATGGGAATGAAAAAAGTACACTTTGGAAAGCTGAAAAAATGTATAAATGCGAGGGATTCCAGGTCTCCCTAGAAATGGAAGGGGAACTTGGGTTAGGGTCTTGGGTGGAAGAGAGAGTGCTGGGTGTCCAGTCCTTAGCAGGGCACCCCACATCCGAGCCAGCCCGCTCTCGCAGCCTAGGTCACAGGGCCCCTCAGAGGCCTCAGGGCCCGGCGAGGGAACACCTGCCGGAGGCTCTCGACTCCTGAGAAGGAAGTGGCATCTCGCTCGTGACTAGCCTTGAAGCTGAAGCCAGGGGTTCCTGACGTTTTGTGCGGAGCCGGGAGGCAAGCGTCGGATTCCCCTCCAGCCACCCAAATGCGCACACACCAGTTTTTTCTCACTCTGGGTCAGGAGCGTTCTCTGGAACTTTCTGATAGCATTCATGAACTCTGGCTTAAACACCCCTGGGCTGGAGGAAGGGGGAAATGCGAGGAGAGACGCTCGCCTTTTTAATTCTACCTCTCCCCTCGCCCCTGTAATCTTTGTAGCTCAGATGGGGGGGGGGAGGATGGGGACCCCCTGGATGCACCTAAGGGCCGGTGAGTGGGGGACCTTCCCCTGCCTCGTGGTGCCTGCCACTGGGGGTGACTGAGGGGGCTTCAGTTTTCCTGGAGAGGTCGCCGTCCCCCCGCGCCCCCCCAGGGGCTCTGGGGCCTTCGCGGGGGGGTCTCCCGATGGGGCCGGGAGGGAACCGAGGCGCGCGCATCCGGCTCCGCCCGCGAAGGTGGCGCGAGGCCGCCGGCCCCAGCCCGGTCCGCCCCGGCGGCGGGGACAGCGGGGACGGGGACGGCGGGGCGTCGCGGGGCGCTCCGTGCGGGGGTCGGGGTGAGGCGCGTCGCATCAGCGCGGGGGACGGGGGTGGGGGAGGCGGGCCGGCGGGTGGGCCGGTCGCGGTGTCCCGGGCGGGCGGGGCGCGGGGGGCGGGGGCGAGTGGGGGGGATGGGGGTGGCCGCGGCGCCCCGGCCGCTTCCCCGTCCTCCCCATTCGGGCGCGAGAGCCATGGAGACGCTGAGGGAGTCCGTGCTGCACTTGGCCTTGCAGATGTCGACCTACAAGCGCGCCACGCTGGACGAGGAGGACCTGGTGGACTCGCTCTCCGAGGGCGACGGGTGCCCGAACGGCCTGCAGGTGGGAGCCCGGGCCCTCGCGGGGCCCCGCCGGCCGGGGCTGCCCCGCCCCCTGCCCGCCGGCCCCCCGGGCTGCATGGGGTGGGGGGAAAGCTTCAATGGGGCCGAAGTACCTCCCCCCCCGGATGCTCCTCCCCTCAACAGCTCTGCCTGAGCCCCAATCCTCCGGACCACCTGCTCCAGCCCAGGTGGCAGCGTGGAGGCACACACCCTCCCCTGTCCTCCACAGCTGAACTGGCCAGTTCCCCTTCACAGAAGACGCAGCCCCTGAGCACTGAGGGACTTGCCCTGGGTCACACAGCACGTTACTGGCAGAGTCTAAAACGATCCAGTTTTAGCACAAAAGCCCTGTATCCCTGGGACCCCCCTCAGTCCTGGGCACACTGGGTGGTTGGTTACCCTGTCTGGTAGGGTGAACCCTGTTCTTCCTGTTTCCCCCTAACTAACTGAATTTCTGGGGTGAGGGGAGGAAGCCATTCTCTGCCCCTTTTCCCTGCCACTTTTCAGCCTACTCAGTAAGACCAGTTCCTCCCCTCCCAGGGTCTGCCCCTGTGGGAATCCTATACCTCCCCACCTTGTGGCACAGCAGTGAGCATGGCTGCTTTCTGTTTTTCTCTCTCTGCGAGGCTGAGCCTAGACAGTTCTGACCAGGACCTCAGCCCTGGTGGGGTTTGAACCCAGGCACATGGGTGGGACCAAGTTGGAAATGTCAAGGACACCCAAGGGAACCAGGGCATCGCGGCCCAGGAGGGCTTCTGCCAGGCTGACCAAGAGAGGCACTGGGGAGCATCTTGGGTCCACCCAATGAACTGACTCCAAACCACAGATTGTCTGGAGGGCAAGTGTAGGTGCGTGGAAACTCAGGCTGCAGGCCCAGCTGTACTCAGGCATGCCTCTTTGAAGCTGGAATAAAAATATTAATAAATGGAAGGATCGAGTCCTTCCTCCAGGCTAAATAGGCCCAGAGAAATCAGAATTCATGATCCAAAGTGGTCTGCCCACTGTGATCCGTATGGCACCCTACCAACACCATCTCACTTAACCTTCAGGGCCACCCCATGAGCTGGAAGGGTTACTCTTCCCACTTACCTGTGGCAAAACTGAGGTTCTGAAAGGGGAGACAACTCACCTTAGGTCACAGAGCTAGAAATTGGGGAGTGAGAAATCAAACCCAATCTGTCTAGAACCTCTTCCCTGCAAACCCTTCTTAAGAGGCTAAATCCAGCAGGAAATGAGATTTCTGTGGTAGGCACTTTTCCCTTCACAAATCAAAACAGCATCTAATCAGCAATCTTTTTCAGTCTCATCTTCCACAGAAGGTTCTAAATATATCAGCATAAAAGCATTTGGAATTCACAACAAAATAATGTGCCGTGTTGTTATCGTCATAACAGCAGCCCACATGGATATAGTCTTTTTCAGGTCACCAAGTACATTCATCCACCCGAGGCTGCCTGGCAGAGTGGAGGCAGCTTGGCTCCTAAAGCCAGGGGCCCAAGTTTAAACTCTGACTCCACTCGAGATCCTTGGGCGAGCTGCTGAATCCCTTTAAACCATCTGTAAAATGGGAGTTAGAGAAAGAAGATGTGATGCATAATATGGGGACTGCTCTGATTGTTGTTCTTTTTATGACCTATGAGGTAAGGGCTCTGTGGCCATAGTTCAGATGATGAAGCTGGGTCTCAGAGGAGTTAGGGACATTCCTGTGGTCACAGAGCTATTATGTTGGTTGAAGTGCAGTGTTGGTGCCACTCCACCAAACTTCTAGACTGAGTGCAGTGTCCACTCTTTATACAGGAAAAGCCAAAAAGTTTGCCCAAGGATTTGGGACATTTCTTTGGGTACCCAGCCTGGAAGTTGAGCTGCCACAACTTCCCCCAAACAAATAGGAACTAGTCAATGTTCATTCTTAAGGGAGTTGAGAACCCAAGTACCCTATGAAGCAGAGTTTTCTATTATTTTTGTTTTTAATCATTGGAGTTCTTTTCTAAAATAAAACTTTACATGATCATTTGTAGAAAAAAAAATAAGAGTCTAGTATTAAAAAAAAAAAAAGATATTTTAAAAACCCAGTAACACTGCTGGGAGATAGCTACTTTTAGTTTTTCCTGTGTGTGTGTGTGTGTGTGTGTGTGTGTGTGTGTGTATTTATACAAAGTTGAGTTCACTCTAAGGACTTGATGTTGCATCCTGCTTTTTTCATCTAATGCCACTGCATAAGCATTTTTCTATGTTGTTAACATGCTCCTATTAAAAGTCATAACACCTAATGATACCAATATACAAAAATATATTTACTTAATCAGCGATGGTTGGACAATAGACCCAATAACCATGGCATTATGGGTGACCATCTTTTAGCCTTTGGGATAATTTCCTATGAACTGGTTGCTAGATTCACAATTGCTCCCTTAATTTTAGCCTTTTAAAAATGGACTTAATCCCCCCAAATCTCTTTCTCTTGATGGGTAGCTATAAAAATAAGCTACTTGATTTTTTAAGATTTGGAAGCCCAGTGGTTCTAGGAACTCCAGAGTTATCGAAACCGATACTGGTCAATGAAAGCTTCCATCTTTCAGCCCAACTTGCCACCTTTTTACTGAATATGCTGATGAAATATTGAATTTAACTGGAGCAAAGTTTTACCTGTACCAGAGGAAAAGAGTTTTCTTTTAATCTCATATTCTAGGCACAAATTCTTTGTGATTCACCAAAATTCGTCACTGTGGACTGAGCACCAAATTTAAAGCCAAGAGAGCCCTAACGTGGAGCCCTGGCTTTGTCTCTCATGGGCTCTGAGACCTGAGAGCAACTCACTTGAACAGCTTTTTTTTTTTTTTGGTGCAAAATGGGGTTAATATTATTAATCTACCTCTCAGAGCTGTGGCAGAGATCGAAATGAGACGATATAAGTGAAAGCATTTGGTGTAGTGCACAGAAAATGGATTTGGTTATCAGGATTATCATGGAAACTCACCAGGCGTGATGTCTCTGTGATGCCCTAAATATGAAAGCTTTTCTCCTGGAAGCCTGTGCTCTGCTCAGACTGGCTGCCTGGCCTCCCCACACCCCAGCACACACCATGCCAGTGGCTCGAAAGGAGGTAGCTCAAGTTAGCCCTGCAGCCTAAACTGGGGAGCAGACGGCCGTGACTATTTACCAAAACTTTGAAACTCATCCAGCTACTTTCAAAAATTCATTTTCAAGAAAAGGGAAAGCTGAGATATTTAATTGTTAGTGATGACTTTATCATTTTTTTTTTCTCTCTGCCATGCACAGGGCTGTCTTTCGAGGGCAATTTCAGGGACAGTCCAGACTTCTCTGCTAACCAGCAGGTCCTTTTGACTCTGTCCACCCGTTAAAGCCTTATACTCTTGGCCTTAGAGTTGTTCTAGAATCTGAGATGGTCAGATCTGGGACCTCATCCAGCTTCCTCATTTTAAAGACAGAACACACACGCCCAGCAACATACTTGGGGTCTTGAGAAGTCAAAGCTGACCTTTGATTTCTCAGATGTGTGCCTTTTTTCTGGTGCCATTGGCAGTCGGGTGTTTCTTCTGGGAAGCAAGGAGAACTGGAAAGTGCTTCTTCTTAATACTAGACTTTTGATTCCTGTTCATATGCAAGGAATTCTTTCCCTCACTACAGCTGCTCCTTTAAGCTGTTATCAGTCACTGGGAGAGAGTCAGGCAGGGGGACAATGGGGCAGGTAGGGCTCAGGGAAGAGATGGGAAGGATAAGACGACATTATAGTTTTGCTCTGGGCTGGCCCCAGTGGCCTCAGCTGGAAGTCTGCCATATGGAAATTTCTAGAAGAAACTTTCCCAACCTAACACCCTCACCAAGGCAGGATTCCACGTAGGACCAACCTGTCATGGTCTGTCTGCTCTGAAAGGCTGACTCCAAGGCAGGCAGCCTGGTCGTTCTGCCAGCCCTCATGGGGTGGCCAGGCTTTTTGACTGCAGGGGGTGGGCTCCCTGCCAAATCCTTGCCTAGACTGACTCCTGTTTGCGACTCCATGAAGCCCAGGTCACTGGGGGACCTGGCAGTGGCTCAGCCTCTGCCTTCCCGCTCGACTCGCTGCTTAAGCCCCTGCTTCGTCTGTGAAACAGGCTGTGCCCTCCTGCCCACCCCTCCTGCTGCTGGCTTGCCTCCTGGGCCCCAGGCAGTGGTGGCCTGTCCTCCCCTGCAGAACTTGTTCTTGCTGTAAGCCTAGGTGAGCCAGGCACTCACTTCTGTAACCAAATATTTATCCCGCATTAGGGCTTTGTTCCCTTGGCTGTGGAAACCCTGGGAATGCTTGGGCTGGACAGTTCAACTGTCTCTCTCATTTTCTTTCTCTGGTTCTCTCTCTCTCTCTCTCTCTCTCTCTGTCTCTCTGTCTCCCTCTCTGTCTCTGCCTCTGTCTCCATCTCCCTCTCCACCTTTGTCTTTCAAGGGCATTCATTTTTTTCTGTCTCTTCTCTCTCTGCCTCACACAACAATAAATAGGATCTTAAGGCCACCAAGGAGCTGAGCGTTTACAGTAATTCCCAACTCCATCATCCAAGCGTCAGCTCTGCTCCTTGGCCAGTGGTCACGTCCCAGTTACCCCTCCTGAGATGGAGCGGGCTGCTCCCCACTAACCCTCCTGTTGTACCAATCACTGCAGTCTGGAGACCCAGACTGGCGAGCAGCGTGCCTTCATTTCCAAAGGGAACGTGAGAAACCATCTGTATCTGCCTCTCGCTGTGACCTACCTTGCTGGATCCTCTGAAGGAGTCAGGGCAAGACAATGGGAGCTCTGAGAGAAGGGACTTTGATTTGCAGCCCCAGCCCTGTCCGTTACACCCAGGAATTGGACAGTCTCTCCTGGAGAGGTCTGTTGATTTCGGTACAGTGCCTGCAGGTGACTTTGGCCCCAGGGTGACGCCTCTGGATCCCTTCCTCCCTCAGAGACAGGGCTCGTCCAGAAACTGATAGACCCTCACTTGGACAGTATGAGTTGAGCAAGAACATTACAAAGGTTAAAAATCCTGTTTTTAAATTCCCTTTGCCATTTTTCCTCGAAACTATGAATTTCTAATTTAATTCTGACTTAATGCTAATTAAATTTTCCAGTGAACACCATCTGTTTGTTTGACATCAAACAATGAGGCTCAGCTCAGCTTTGCTCCTCGGGGGCAGCGCAGCCACTGGGCTGAGGCTGCGGGTTCTGGAGAAAGATGAGTTTTCTCACTGTGCTCTCTCCTCCCCTTCCCCCACTTCCTGTTTCTTCTGTAGCTAACACTAGTACCTACTCTTAGGGATATTGTGAAGATAGAATCGCATCATCTAGCAACAAAATAGAATTAACACGATGCCAGGCACATAGAAAGCACTCAGTTAGCTGCCATTATTACTCTTTTTTCCTTTCCTCCTTCCCTGTGTTCCTTTCACAGCCTCACTTTCTTTTCTTCCTTCTCTTCTTTTCACCTCCTCAGATTCCCCACGCCACAGTGATGCTTGCATTTCACCCCGCCATGAGCTAAGCCGTTTAATGGGGGGCACTGAGAGGCATAGAGGAGGGGCCAGAAAGTGAGACAAATTCAGGGGCCAAACAGCAAGAAGAGTGAGAATAAATGTCAGGCCCCCCGGGCAAGGCAGCGCCCGTTTCGTATTCTTTGGGACCCTCTGAATACCAGTGCCCAAGGGAAACGGCGTGAGAAAATTGATACCTTGGAAAAGGCACTTTATAAACCTTCCAGTGCTCTGAACACGTTAGCATCATTCTAGGCTCTCTGTACCCAGCCCTCCCAGCCCAAAGTGTTAACTTTAGCATGGTCAGAATCGTCGTTTAAAAGTTTCTTCAGTGATTTCAGGAGGCAACTCCCACCCCACCCCTTACCTGACACAGCTGCTTTAGTTTCCGAGCCTCCTGGGCCTCCACGGAAAGTATGATTAGGCCCAAGTTCCTTTTCTCAGTTTAAACTCAGTTATTCTTCCATGAAAAGTTCTTGTGTTCCCCTTTCTCTGGTGCAGCAATTTTTAGTCATCTTCTGCCCAGAAAGTGCCCAACGATGACCATGCAAGGCCACTTGGTGCCTTTCCTTTCCCAGGCTGACCAGCCTTACTAACTTAGATTCCCAAGTGCCACTATGAGGCTCTTTGGTGACCTGGCTCCTGGGGGGCAGCCACCCCCCAGCTATTGGTAGGGCACTTGCAGGGCAGAGTCTGGGTTTCCTCATCTCCCCTGGCATCTCCCCTACCTCCCTACCCCCTGGCTGGCTGTGGGTCTCTCTGCCTCCAAGCCTTGCTCCTTCTACCTTGGCCTTTCCAAAAGGTGTATTTAATCATGTCACTCCAGACTGAAAGAAGTCCACATGCTTTTCACTGGCTTACAGATGCCCCTTAGGATCTTTGCCTTGCCCCCTCTTCCCTTCCCCTTCACCTCGCCAGCTCCTACTTATTCTTCAAGACCTAACGTAGACATCTTCAACCTCCAGGGAAGCCTTCCCTGACTGAACCCCTGCCCAGCCCAGCCTTTGTATCTGTCTCCCTGCTGGACTATGAGCATCTGAAACCGAGGGCACCTCCCTTTCACTCAGTACTTCTAGCATGGCCCTGAGTGGGTGCTCAGATGTCAGCACGCAGCCACAATGTCACTGTACTGAGCCTCCCCTTCAGGAGACCACTCCTGTCCTGTGGTCTGGGCTTTTGCAGGAAGTACCTCTTGGAACAGGGGGAGCCCCAAGTTGGCCTGGGCTTTTGACTGGCATGTCCCTCCTCAGCTTGGAGGGCCTTGCCACGCCCTCTACTTCCTCTTATTGTGCCTCCCTTCCTGTTTAGCTAGACTGTGAGGCTGGGGACGTTGCCCCTCCCTTTGAGGACCTGCCTGAATGGAGCTATTTCTTCATCGCTCCATCGTGTTGCCCCCGGCATCTCCTAAGACTCAAATCTCTGTCCCACTAGTGGCTCCAGAATCAACAGACTTGGGTTCAGTTCCCAGCTTCATCCATTCAGCTGTGTGATGGGAGGCAGGGGGGTTCTCACCTTAGACTCTCATGTCCTCATTTGTAAAAAGAGAACTAAGAATAGCCCACATGGGGGTGTGGGGGTTTAATGAGCTCGGGATACCCACGCTCCTGGGATGTGTGAGCTGTGGTGGTGTCAATCCTCGTGGTTGTGTCGTCTCAGCCTGTTGATGCGGGGGCTTTGAGGAGAGTCCAGCTGGACACTCACTGGATGCCTGTAAGTCCAAACATCCTGTTCTTTTGTGAACTCCTTACAGGAGAAACAGGGAAAAGCTGTGTTGTTTTTTTTCCTCTTCTACCCATATCGGGTAACACACACACACACACAAAAAAAAACACAAGCCTGGCTGGGTTGAACTGCGTGACTCTCTCAAGTTTAGGAGCAAATCTGAGCTGCAGAGCAGGGTGGTGGTTCCTTTCCTGGATTAGGACTGAGCCCGTGGGAAGCAGACCACCCCTGAGGCAGGATGTCTCCCCGGGGCCTGGGCCTGCCTCAGAGCCCCTTCCTCCTGGGGAGGGGGAACCCTGGGCTTGCATCCTCCCCACTCCTCCTGCCTTCTTCCCTGCAGGTGAACTTCCGCAGCCCCCGGAGTGGCCAGAGATGCTGGGCTGCACGGACCCAGGTGGAGAAGCGGCTAGTGGTGCTGGTGGCCCTTCTGGCAGCAGGACTGGTGGCCTGCTTCGCAGCTCTGGGCATCCAGTATCAGACAAGTAGGTGCTTCTGTGTTTCCTCATGGGCTCGACTCACTCCTGTCCTCGGCTCTGTCCACTTGTGCCACGGGGCTTCCCTGCTCAAGCCGGACTGGCCTGAAGAGAGAGCTAGGTCTGGTGGACTCGGGTTGCTGAGATAGCCTGAGACATGGCAGGCGGGCGGTGTGGGTGGTCTGAAGGGTGTGGAGTCAGAAGGACGTGAGTCCAAATTCTGGCCCAACCGCTTATCATCTGTGTGACCTTGGATAAATCGCTTAATCTACCAGAGCCTGTGTGTTCTCTACTTTAGATGGGAAAACAGTGTCCGATTTGGGCATGGCTCTGAGGATTAGGACGATGTATAGCACATACCTGGTGCCTACTAGGACGTCTTTAACCTTTGCTCTGGTACTGTTGTCATCCGAGTGAGGGGCTGGTGAGACACAGGGGCTGACACTATCTACTATCCCTAGTTCCAACGAAACAGCCATAATGTCTTCCTTTTACTTGATACTTTTCATGGACCAAATACCCCACCTCTTCTTTACAGACACAATCTCACTTTCTCCTCACAGCAACAGTATGAGATATGGTTACTTTTAGCCCTATTTATGTATGAGGAAACTGAGGCAGTGAGACTAAGTGACTTGCCTGAGGTTATTGAGGGAGAGAGAAGAGAAGCTGGAGCTCAACCACAGGTGGGTGGGCCTCAGACCCAGGCTCCGCCTCCCTTTGTCATCACGGGGCACCCGGTGTGTGTTAGAGTCCCCGGCAAAGCTGTCCTCCTAAGATCCAGCTGAGTGTGTAGACCTCTGTAATCACACTTCTCTGTCCTACCTTGTGAAGCAGTCTGATCAGGCACCTCTGATCCTGCTATCCGGGAACCGAGGCTGATTCTCTGTGTCTGGCCAAGAGCGTCTAGCAGAGTGCCACACAGACTTGATGGGTCTGGAAAGGGCAGATGCAAGTGAAAAAGGAGGATGGGGAGTCCAGCCAATTCCAGGGTGTCTCACTCCTCTGTGTCCCAGCATCTCGTTTTTTGATGTGGCAGATGGTCCACCAGGTTGAGCAGCCTGTGGACACTGTTAAGCGTTCAGCCACACCGACTTGGTCGCCCGGTCACTCAGCCTGTCAGAGAGGTCATGAACCTTCACAGGATGTGGGACTATCTTCCCTGGCCTCGTTGGGCCCTCCCCACTGTGAAGTTGCTGGCCTGCCTGGGGTGGCCATGCTGGACTGGCATAGGGAAACAGTTTGGGGGCCTGGAGAGAGGTCAGGACTTCATCTGATTCATCCTTACATCCCTCCTGTATTAAGCACACATTCATTCTATGAACATTTAATGAGGGCTTAGTCTACACCAGGTACCTAGATGGTGCTTAAGAAATAATTGCTTGATTATTTAACTGACTATTTAATTGTTTGTAGATGTATTACCAAATGTGTCTGGCCTCAGCAGATGCTTAATGCATATTTGATTAATTAATTAATGATTTCCAGGCTCTTAACCATATGTGCCTAGATAATGCCTGCACATCATAGATGTGCAAATAGTTTGCAAATTGAATAAATAAATGATTGAATGGACAAAGGAATAAGAAGACAAAGCTGGGAATAGCCTTTCTTTACCTATCATTCTTGTCCTATAGACACCATCTTGTCTATGAGGCAAAATCTTGGCTAAATCAGCTTAAGCCCAGGTGGTACAGTCCCCGACCACCCTCATCCGCCCGGCTCCCGGCCCGTTGCCTGGTGAGCAGGCAAGGTTCCAGCAGCCACTGTTATCCCTGAGCCTGCCCCAGAAGTTCCTAAGGTGTTTCTTCACCAGAAACCAGAAGGGACTCCTCAAGGGGTAGCTCCTTGTGATGGGGCCACAGGGGGCCCACAGGAAGGAATCCGGCTTCTGCTTCTAGCCCATCCTTCTCAGGCCACAGAATGGTTTCCCTAACCTGAGCCCAAAAGGAGTGAAAAGAGCTCTAGGTGGAACTGGGCCTGCATCAGGTGACCCCTGAGCCAACCTATGTGTTTCATCAGCTGCGGGCTGGGAAAGCAGTGGCCACCCCTGATACTGACAGTGATCTCATTACCCAGCAGCAGGTACTGGCACCGGCCACATATGAGCAAACACTAGGCCATTCAAAGCCAATTCTCTGAGGATTCTGAAAGACTCACTATTGAGTTATGTGTCTGGACACTTAAATACATATTTATCCACCTTCCGGCTGCACCCTCCTTTCCAGAAACTTGCAGGTGTTTTGCAGACAGCAGCAGCAAGACAAATAATAAATTCTCACCGAATATATTTGACAGCGTCTTACTCAGTGTCAAGGCCAGGTACTGTCCAGAGTGTCTGTGAACTAGATCTGAGCCCTATTCCTGCTTTCTTGAGTGATCATACACATCTTAAAGAAATATTTTCTGCCTCCGCGGGTGGTAACCAAGTATGGGACAAAGCTCTTTCATTTACCCAGTCATTCATTTAGCAAATATGTATTGGACAGCTGCTAGGTGCCAAGTACAATGCTGGGCAAAGGAAATTTAAAAGCAAGTAAGATACTGGCCCACCCCTTAAGGTCACATTCTAGTTGGAGAGGTAGACAGGGAGATGCCCGTGACACAGTTTAGTCTGTTTTGGATTATGGACACCTAGGCAGCCAAGGGGCCTAGAGACGGATGAGTGTCTGGGAAGGTTTTCCCAAGGAGATGGAGCCTGGGTATTGACCTTGACATTAGATAAGGGGGCCCTGCAAACAATCAATTAATCAAATATGCATTAAGTACCTGCTGGGCCAGGAATAGTTGGTAAAGGATCTGCAAACCGTTAAAGAGTTAAATAATCCAGGCAGTTATTACCTAAGCACCAGCTAGGGACCTTGCTCTGTGCCTAGCAGAGTAGGCACTTAGTGAAGAACTCAAGACTAATTCCTGGGGACTGGTTTCTTACTTTATTTTAAACCCAAGTCCCCTTACGATACCTATAAATCTCTCTCCTTCTCCTCCTCCTCCTCCCTGTGCCCGCCGCCACCCCCGGCGGAGAGACTGATGTATCTCCCTGAGAATCACCCCCTTACGCTGTGTCTTCTCGGTGTTCCCACCAGCCAAGATTTTGTCAAGCTTTATTTCCTGTAGTTTGGTGTATGAAAACAATAGGTATTCTTTTCCTTTTCCAAATATGAAGTTATATCATAATAGTGAATAGGCTTTTTCAAACTGTTCAAACGGAAATTCTCTTCCACCCCCCATAAAGATTCTGGTACATTCCCCAAGTGGGGAGTGGGGCACACGGCTCTGCTTAAGATGATCTGAGCTAGAGTTATTTCAAATGGTGCATATTCTCTACCGTTTCTTTTCTCTATTTTGATGCCTAATGGCTCGATGATTTTTAATTGTTGTATAGTCATTTAAAAATAAGTAATTACCTCAAAGTTATCCAGATTTTTCTGCTGTTGTGCATCTCCTCTGAGCCCTCTGTCAACCCATAGGACTTTGCATTTGTCATCAGATGTTAATAAGCCTCCAGGCCACCCATCCCTGGCTGGCGTTTTATTTCTTAGTGAGATGAACACTGCCCCTGCCAGCCCATGTGTTCTTTTCTGTTCTCCAAAGATTGGCCTGGGAACACTGGACCCTAAGGTTCAAGGGAGCTGAGGCCCTGTGCCCAGCTGTGAGGTCATTTCATCATCACTGTGAAATCGGGCTGCTGTCCTTCCTCATGTCTAGATGGAGAAACTGATACTCAGAGAGATGAGGTCACTTGCGCAAGGCCCACCACCAGAAGCAGAAAGCTGGGATTTGAACCTTGGTCTCAGAGCCCACACTGCCTGTCCTGCCTTACACCTCCCTATATGGGGACTGAACTCACCAGAAGGGCCACAGCAGCCCCTGGCATGACTGGCAAAGAGGTGGCGAGGTAAAGCTGGAAAACCCCGTCTCTGGAGCCGCTGCAGCAGAACCAAGCTGGGTTCAGTCCCGGCTCTCCCTGCAGCCGTGTGGCCTTGTTCCATCGCTCACTCGGAGCCTCGGTTTCCTCATCTCTACACGTGGTGTCACGCCCGTAGTGAGGCCTCAGTGAGCTCACGAATGTGTGTGAAGTGCCTGGCACAGAGCCACGTTCAGTCAACAGCCCCTCTGTCACCAGCACAGCTTGTATCAACAGATGGTTTGGCTGGGTCTGTGTTCTTGGTCACCAGCCTGGATCTCCAGCCTCCGTCTCCTGCAGAGTCAGGGTCGTCGTTGCCACCTCGGGCTGGGCCATGGCTGAGGCTGCCCACACGGTTGGGTTCCCTTGCGAGGGCCCAGTCACTAATCTCGAGGAGGGGTCTGGCCCCCTCCTCTTGCCTCTGGCCTGTGGACAACTCACACCTCTGCCCGCACTCTGAGAACCAGCTCCAGGAAAGCTGATTTCTCTGCATATTGTGTTTTAGCGGCTTTTGTGGGATTTGCAGCCCTCCCCACAGTCCACCTGCACCAACTACTGTCCCTCCTTGAGCCGACACCTGACAGGCAGGGTCACCAGGACTGAAGCAGAGTGGAGAGAGGGAGGGGTTCAAATCCCATTGGCCACTGAGCAGGGTACTTAGCTTCTCTGTGGCCCACTTTCCTCACATGTAAAAATACATATTAGCAAAATTATCTCTTAGGGTTGTTTTGGGGTGATTTTGAGGATTTAGTAAGGTAACCCTCCTGCCTGTGTTCAGTGGGAATGATTTTTTTGTAGTCCTTCTCTTCCTAAAAGCCTGCTTCCTAAGTCCTGGCACCGTGTTGTCTGCATCACCCATTTGGCATGTGGTTAGTGCACATACTGAGTTATGCTCACAGAACGAACGACAGATGTTTCTCCTACGGTTGTCTTTTGACTTTTCTTATAGAATGTTTATATCCTCAAATAAATTATTATCTCTTGAAGGAAAGAATATGCCTTTTATAGCCCTCACCCCACCTCCACGCACGCACCGCACCCAGCAAGGAACCTGGAATATATTCAGTAATTATTTTTGAACAAATAAATGCATGGTGAGCAAATTTGTTGAACATCAGGAAATAATAAAAAGTCAGTGAATATTTGTAGAGGGAAGGACTAATTAAGAGAAACACCTTGGTGTCGGTACTTTTTAAGCCATAGAAAGGACTTTAGGGAGCTAAGCAGAAGTCTTAATTTATGAGCCAGAAGATTTTCAGTCTACTAAAATCATTTCTCTGGAAGAGTCTTGTGGTCATTCAGTTCCAAATCTGTTTGGTCAGGGCCAAGGTGGGACATGGTACCCCAGGGCCCCAGGCCATTTGCACTGTACTCCTGCATTCTTCCTTGCCCACACTTCACTGGTTTCTTGTCCTTAATCCCTGCCAGGAACCCCCTCAGTGTGCCTAAGCCAGGCCTGTGTCTCAGTGACCAGCTCCATCTTGAACTCCATGGACCCCACAGTGGACCCCTGCCAGGACTTCTTCACCTATGCCTGTGGTGGCTGGATCAAAGCCAACCCCGTGCCTGACGGTCACTCACGCTGGGGGACCTTCAGCAACCTCTGGGAGCATAATCAAGCCATCATCAAGCACCTCCTCGGTAAGCACCCAGCAAGGGGGCCAGTGAGAGGGCTGCAGAGGAGGGTGCATCTCCTCTGAGATGTCAGCAAAACCTACCAGGCCGGGTCCAGTTAAAGGAGTTTGGCAGAATAGGGAGACTGTGGGCTTTGGAGTAGGTGAGACCGAGGTAGAATGCCTGCCTCATTAGTCACATGATCCTGAGTACGTTACTTTTCTCTGATCCTCAGTTCCTTCATCTGTGAAGCAAAACTAATAAAACTCAAACTGCAGAGTTTTGAGAACTAGAGCGCACACACATTAAAACGTTAGCATGGTGTGTGTGCACGTAGTAGGTGCACAAGAACTGACAGCTGTGGTCCTGCTTTTCTGGCTTCAGGTTGCAGCTTAGTTCTGTTGCCTTGTCTTGACTGTGAGTTTTGCAGGATGTGAGCAAAAGGAGTCAAGGCTGAGCACACTAGGTCAGGTTTTAAGGTTGTGAGCAGATAAAAGTTATAGCAGTGGTTTGTGGGGAGTTACTCATTGTAGGCAGCGATCTTCCTTGGCCTCCTGACGATTGGGCTTGCATGGTAAGCCTTTAACCAAAGTTCTTTTTGCCCCTTCTGAGGCCTTTGGACCTCTAGTTGACCTTGGTGTTGGTGGTCTTATCCTTAGATTAGAATCCCACGTCTGTCATGTTTGCAGCTCCATCCCCAGATAATGTTCGTTGAGTTAACATCGGCCTGTTGAGATCTTCGTCCACATGAAATCACACCACTTCGTACTGTCACATGTAGTAGCCCTGACTTGAACCCCTAAGCAGCTGACATCTTCGCCATCTTTCCTGCTGACCCCATCCTGGGACCCTAAATGCCAAAGGGGTTAGATCATGAAAAACCCGACAATTAATCCATCAATGAGAGAACTTAGATTCGATAAATACTTATGAAATTAAGTTTTTAAAAAACCCTTAAGATACTCAAAAGTAGGTAAAATAGTGGAAGACACCTCAAAGGGAAAAATCTCAAAGGGACAGAAACTTTCCTATAAGAGAAAAGATTCTAATTTGAGAGTTAGGAATTACAGGCAACGATGTCTTTTAGGTAAAAGATCTTTCCTTTCTCTCTGACCCTGGGGGGTGAGGCTGGTGCTGGGTGAAACCCACCTGCCATTTCTTCTTGGCCCCCAGCAGCTCCTGGGCAGGGCCCCTTGGCAGCCCCCCATTAACAGGCTCCTGCTTATCTCTCTGAGGACCAGAGCAGGGTGGTGGGTGGAGGTGTTTGCCGCTCTGTAGGTCAGGGACAACAAAGCCCTTTCCTGCTGTATGCTACCCGAGTGCCTTTGAAAGGGGACACGGCCTTTTATTTCAGAACTAGAAGCTTAAAAGGCAAATATGTCTGTGGTGGCCAGACTAGACCTCAGACTCATCCCTTCCCCAGAAGACACAGCCAGCAGCTGGGCAAGGACTAGCAACCAAAGCAGGGGAATAGTCCAGGGAGGATAACAAGATGGGCTAGTGCCTCTGGGTTCAAATCCTGCTCTGCTGCCAACTCACTGTGTTTTCATGAGTCAATAACGTAAGCTCTCTGGGCTTCTTCTCATCAGTACAGTGGGAACTCTGCCTCCTCTAGGTTATGAAAACTAAGTAGGGAAATACATTTAAAGTGCTTTGTTTGCCTAGGCCTGGCATATTGTGGTGACTGCTGTCTACGTTGGTGTTGATGTTATTATTCACCCTTGACCTTTGCACAGCACTTTACAGTTAGCAGAGCTCTTTTGTCGATGTCATCTTATTTGGTCCCATAGGGTAGAAGTTGGGAAGGGATTGATCATCTCATTTGAGAGATGAGAGAAAGGTCCTCAAGATGGGCTAGTGAGCAGCAGAGCTGGGAGTTGTCTGACTTTGGTCAGCTGTCGTATCCCTGTTTGACACCACTGTCTTCAGATATAAGGGACAGGTATGGGTCCCTTCCCATCTCGTTGGAGAAAGCCTGCAGGAAGCAGAGAGCACTGAGGGTCCAAATTAAAGAAAGAGACTAACTTTTGTTCATGGCCGCTGACGGGCTGGGCTCTGTACCAGGGTCTCTATACTGGCCACCTCCTTTGTTCTTACAACTACCCAGGACTCAGGAACTGTAGTTCCTGTTTTGTAGATAAGGATACTGAGGCTCAGGGAAGTTAGGTAACTTTGCCAAGGATAGACCTCTATTCTAGAACCAAGAGGGGCTCCAGCATTAGCCCCGAGAGGGGACTGGGGAAGGAAGGCGGATGGGCAGACCCTCTAACTTCCCAGCGAGGCCCAGAACTGGCCCTCATGTGTGGTGCCCGCAGGTCTGGGTCCTGCTGGTTCTGGGGCTGGTTCTTATCAGGAGGACTCCGGGTCTGTGCAGGACTGAATCTACTGCCTGCTTCACCCCCAAGGGACAGGGCCCATGAGGAGTAGCCTCCAGTCCTGGGCTCTGGCTTAACATCCACCCCGTCCCTGAGGGTCAAGATGTGGGTGGGGAGTTGCCCTGAGCTGGGCATGAGACAGACAGAACCGTGCGTTCATCCCTTGACCCAGGGCCAGGCTCTGGGGGTGTGAAGAGGCCACACCGCAGGGTTCTGAAGTCAGGCAGCCCTGGCATGCGGCTTATCATCCGTGTGGCCTTGGACAAGTGACCCACCTTCTCTCCAGCTTAGTTTCATTATCTATGAAATGGGGATGATGATGCCACCTAATATACAAGGGTCCTGTGATTACTGACGTGCATTAGCCCAGAGCCTGGCACCTAGTAAATGCTCAACAAAGCAGAGCTGCCCTTCTCGGTGTGGTAGGTGAGTTCCAGCCCAGACTGCTTCCTAATAAGCCTTGTGACTGCAGAGAGGCTGAGCACCCAGCTTTTCACCTACAAAGTGGGAACTAACTCAGAGCATTGGGAGGGATGTTCTAAGGTTTCACTGGATGGTCAAAGAAGAAGTAATTATTGCTTATTTCACATCTTACGGGAGCACCACTGAGTACCAGTTATCAGGAAAGGAGGTGTGGGCCGTACCCACGACTGTGGTGGGCCGTTTGCTTGCTTTATCAGCCATGGTGTAGGCTGTCTGTGCCCATTTTACAGATAAGACTCACAAGTACAGAGACAATATATTCCCTAGGAAATGAGGGAGTAGGGCCTCAACGTGCATTCTTTCTCTGCTGACTCTCCACTGAGTCAGATTCAGCCCACAGAGGCCATGGAGCGGCCACAGGTGGTTTGCCAACCTCTTTTCCCCTGTGGGTGCTTGACTGAACTCTCCAGGCCGACAAGACCTGGCCCACCAGGCATGATGAACACAGGAACTAGGGTCACTCTCATGTCATACTGATCAGGAGCTTCCCCGGAGTGTACGTCCTGGGGGTCCCTCCCTCTAGGCTCAGTCTCAGGAGCTAGTCTGGAAATGGCCTCTCACCTGTGGGCCTTGATACCTGGAAACCCCTGCAGGGGCAGGAGGCAGGTAAGTGGGTGACCAAAAAATGCAGGAGTGTGGGCTAGTTAGTGCATTCTTGGGCTTAAGGCCAGGATGTTTTCAGCTTCCGTAGGACAGTGGGGTCAGCCAGAAGGCCTCAGGAGGGAGCCGAAGCTAATGCAGATCAGAATAGGAATGGGGGTGCCTGGGCTGTCTGAGCTGGCCTGGGGTGGGCTTCCCTAGGTGGAAGGAGGAAAAGGGATGTTAAGAGTACCATGAGGACTGTGTCAGCTAGCCAGGCAGAACAGCTGTTGCCACCAACTTGTGTGTAAGCTTGGGCAACCCATTCCTTTCTGTGAAGAGTGAATTTACCCTAGCCACCTCAGAAGACCCAGGCAGATCTGTAGCAAGTGGGCTGAATTGGGCGAAGTGCCACCATGGCCTGTCCTTGCACCTGCTGGCTGGAGGGCAGTGACATCAGCTGCATGAGATGCAGATGCTTCACCCAAGAGGCACTCTTGATGCCCACCCAGGCTGCCAGCTTGAGTTGTCCTCATAGGCTTGGGGGGATAAGAGTATGACCTCACTTCATCCGGAGAGGGATCACCTCTCAGGCAGGGCCTTGCCTTAGGCTTTCTAGCTTGAGGTTTTCCCACAGATTATCCTGCCATCTAGAATACCTCCCCCGCCTGCCCCCAGTCCTACAAGATTTTTCTCAAACTCGTTTCCTCCATTGGCCTTCCCTGGCTACCAAAAGGCCTCTCTGGACTTGAGCTACAATTACATTTTGTGTGCTTGTCTTATTTACTGTATTTTATAGTATAAGGGTAAGGCATGCAAAAAAAATTAACACCTGCTTGTTGTAACAATTCGAGCAACACAAGGTTTCATAAAGAAGAGATGAGCAGCCTTCCTTCCTCCTGCCCCTGACACCAGTCTCCCTGAGAAACATAGAGTCATTCTAAGGGCATCGAATTTGTCTGTGTCCGTGACTTGGCGATTAATCATGTCTTATGTGATATCTCTTGTTATTTTTATTTTGAATTATTTTTCTAGTAATTACTGTCAAATGTAGCTTCATCTTCCTGTATACAGTGGAAACTGTGGACAAGATCCGCATCTGAAATGCTTTCTCTCCAGTGTTGTGTCTACAGCAGCGGGCTCTTCTTTCCCATTTGGGGGGTGGTTAAATGGGCAGATTGATGAATTGATCCGAGGATGGGAGTGGGTGTCCAGGGCTGCTTAGGGGTGGCTGGACTGCTTCAGGTCTTCCTCTTTTTTTTTTTTTTTTTTTTTTTTTGAGCCAACCTGCAGGCAAGGAAAGGGACGCAGGGAAAGCTTAGGCCCCTTTCCTGGTCTTAGCCACTCACTTGTGTGACCTTGGACAAGTTACCCTACCTCTTGCCTGTAAATTGGGTGTGATACTAATAACACCCACTGGTGGAAATAGTTATGACAAGTTGCACACACAGCCATGCCCACACACAGAGGAGCAATTCATTTTCTCCAGGAGGCTGAAGAATGGCTAGGCTCAAGTTCCAACGAGTCCCCCATTAGCTCTGCCTCCCTGGGCAAGTTCTCTGTTTCCCTGGGCCTTGTTTTTCTTCTGTCTGAACTGGGGTGATACTGTGTACCTCGGGATGTCAGTGTGATGATGAAAAGATCTCTGCACAGGGCCTGGCCTGCAGTAGGTAATGGTATTATCATTCTTTTTTGTTCTTCTGTAGAAAGACACTCTTTTATCAGCTTCCTACTTCCCCTCACAGGATGGGGCTCCTGAGGGCTGCGATTGAGTTGAGTCTGTGGTTTTATCTAAAACAAACGCTGGTCCTTCCCTGACGTGGTGTTTCCCTGCCTCCCCCGTGCCCCATGCTCCTGTCCAGACATCTCCCTGCAACACAGGGGGCCACAGATTTCCCAGTAACCCCATCCCTGCAGCCGCCCAGCCTGCTGAGAGTTTGTTTCCTCCAGAGGGCAGGCGGGGGGGATGATGTGGGAGAGGCCGGTCCAATATAAACTCCCAAAGGAAAAAGAGAATCGATTAAATAGTGTGCTGTCATTCCTCTGTGTGACTTTGGGGAAATGACTGAGGAAGTTTCTGGAACTCGGAGTCCCTGTAAGGAAGTACCCAGGCAGTTGGGAGCCCTGTTATCTGGCCCTGGGCTGCCAAATTATTTCCATACCACTGGGACCCTGGAAATGCCACCATCTCACGAACGTGGCTCCAGCTCAGTCCTGGAAACCACCCTGTTCTCCCTCGCCTGTTCCCATAGAACCTTCTTCTGGGAATTAAACCCAGGCAGAGCTGTGTTTAAAGGAAACCAAGCTTTTCCTAATGACAAAACTGGGGCTGATTTCACTTGGAAACCAAGCCTCTTCCGTCATTCTGAAATGATTGATATATTTTCTGTGGAGCTCCCAGAACACTCATTTATTTATTCACCCATTCATTTATTCAGTAGTGACATATCGTACACTAACTGCTAGAGATCGCTGGATGCTGGGGATAAGGAATAAGACAGTCTTTTCCTGTGAAACTGCATTCCAGCAGGGGAGACAAACAATAAACAAATAAGTGAGTAAATAAATGATATAGCCTGAAGAGTTAGGACTACGAAAAAATTAGGTAGGATTCAGGGCCTGAGAGGGAAGAGGAAGCCAAGAAGAGATAGGCTTTAAGAAGAGGGGATGTGTTTGAGCAGAAACTTGAATTAAGTGAGAGAACAGACCACATGGGTGTGAGGGGAAGCAGTGGCCCCTGGGCAGGAGACAGGCAGGAGGTGGCAGCTGGGAGAGGCAGGGCCTAGATCACCCAGAGCAGTGTTTCTCAACCTTTTTTTCATTATCACCCCCTCCTAAAATTTTAATTCTACAAATATACTGGATACCTGTTAGGTACTATATGTACACAAAGAAAGGAATTGTTTCTACCCCCTAAGAACTAGTTTTCTCCCCCTGGGAGCGGGGGGCAATGTTGCCCCTGTGAATTCATAGTCTAGGGCCTCATAGGCAATCTTAAGGAATTCCTATACTCCAGTGATATATGTAAGTTCAGAGTAGCTCAAAACAACAGCTCTGTGAACCCCCATCCAGACTTCCACGTGGAGCCCTAATTGATACCTCCTACTTAAACCATGGAAAGCTGAACAGCTCCTTCACCCCCCGCCCTGCCCTGTCCCAGCCTCCCAAGTCTCAGTTTGTAGAAGCTTTGGCCACAGAAGTATGGACACGTGGTTGATGCCCTTTCTCCCCGCTCCCACCTCTCCCCGCTCCCCTTCTCTCTGCCACCCGGCCCCGGCCCCCTTCACCTAACATGAACTGTGGCAGTGGCCTCCCACCTGGCCAGTTCACTTGGGCTTTTGTCCCATCCCCACCCCCTTCCCACCCTGGCTCCTGCCAGGGAGTGAGGAAGGAGAGGGTGGGCCGCAGTTGTCCTGGTGGACTGTGTAAGCCAGAGGAGGCAGGTGGAACAGTAGATGGGCTTTACCTCCTCCTGGGCTCCTGCGCTAGCCCGCGTCAGCATTAGCGTGGGAATACTGGGTGTGGAATGCTAACTCCTAGTGGGGCCCTTTCTCCTGTCCCTTCCTGCCCCACCTGCCCCATTTCCTCCCTGTGCAAGTGTACAGCAGGCCCCGACCTCATCACCCTCTTGGTCCCTAGATATGATGTCTTTTCTTATCAGAAGCAGACCCTGGGCTCTGTTCTTTCAGCAAACGTTGCACAGGGCTACTGCCTGCCCTCCCGGTGCTGGCAGACAGGGCGACACAGCCCCCAGGTTCACTCTGCATCGAGCGCATCCTGAGAGCTCAGGCAGGGATCCCCAGGCCTCCCCTGCCATCTACTCTCAAGGCCTCTGAGATGTCCCCCTCACAGCATTTGTCCCACTGTGTAATCGCAGGCCTTTGTGACCGTCATATATGGCTGTGTGTCTCGCCCACCAGGCTGCGGCCTTAGGCAGGCAGACTCGTGTCTGTTGCTGCTCATGATACCGCCACAGCCAGCCTGGCAGCCACCAAACCGTAGGAACTTAACATTTGTGGGGAAGTCGCAGGGTGTGGAGCTCAGAGGAAGGGAGTTTGCGCTGGTCAGGAGTAGCCTGTTGGGAGGAGAGAGGGAGGAGAGAAGGAGGTCGGATGCTTTCCCTCCCCTCCTTGTGATGGTTTGGGGATTGTGTGCAGGTGCTGGGGCTGGGGGGCAGGAGCCTGGAACTTGGTAAGCAGCACAACCAGCCTGTCCCTGGAAACTTTCTTTGGGCCTGTTATCTCAGTGGCCTTGGAGCCCTGGGGGAGGGAGGTGCCAAGCCCTCTCGTGGGCCATAGCACACAGGGTGCTCCTCCCCCGATGCTGGCTCCAGCATTTCAGGGTCACGGCCAGAGCCAGATGTGGACAGTGAGACGCTGCTTTCTCTGGCAAGCCGTCACGATTCTCTCTCTTCTCTCTCGTGTTTTCCCTTCCAAGAGCCTAGCTGCTGAGAGGTGTTGTCATAGAAACACAGCCCCTGGGAAGGGATGGGAACCCCCCTTTGTTTTTCCTGATGTTCTGCTTCCTGAGTCTGAGGAGCAAGAAGCCCCAGAGCCCCCCAGTTCTGCCTTCCCCAGCGGGAGGCTTTTCTCTCGCTCCAGGGGGACATGGGGGACATGTAGGTGTTTCCCGTGGTCTCCAGACCTATGTGGACCCTCCATAGCCCCTTGCAACTCAGGCCCTTGGACTCATGTGTGTGACAATGCCTCTCTTCAAACTACCCATCCCATTTCAGGGCTGTCACCCTGACTTCAGCAAGACAGGGCCTGATGCTCCCTGATGTTGTTTGTGATGATAAACTGGTGGGAGGCGGGGGTGGTAGTGAGCTCTAGGGCTGAGGACCCAAAAGCTGATGAGTCAGGAAGTGACTCGTGTCCTTTGCACCCACTGGCCAAGTGGATTTCTTCAAGCTGCATTTCTTTTTATGCTTCCTTGCTTTTCCTCAAACTCTCCAAACTCCCCCACCCCCACCCCCTCAAACCTAGTGCCCTTTCTCTGCATTTCTCCTGGTGAATAACATTTCATCTTTCAGAAGCAGCTCAAGTAGAAAGGCCTTGGAGGGTCCCCAGCTCCACCCTCCCCCAGCCAAAGGGGAGAATTTTCTCTGAGTTCCATATCCATTTGCATTAATTAAAGCACTTTGGTGTCTCCTGGTCAGGCCTTTGCCTGTCTGTGTTTACCTTTAGCCCTCGAGCTCCTTGGGCAGGGAGGGAGCTGGTCTTATTCAGGACTGTAAAACCTGGTGCCCAGACCTGTGCCTGGCACCCAGTAGGTGCTCAGTATTGAGGCTTTCATGAATGAACCTCTTGAAAGATGGCCCCTGAGAGGGGCCTTGAAGGCTGAGTGGGGGTTGACACTGTCCCAGGCAGAAGGGACAGATGGGCTTTTTCTCGATGTGTTTACTTGGTTGTCATCTGTGTCCTCATGCTGGAAAAGCCACTCCGTGAGGACAGGGTCATTGCCTTTGCATTCCCAAAGCTTGCACAGAGCCTAGCACAGAGTGAGCATCTAGTATCTGTTGAGCAAAAAATGGATACCCTTCAGCCAGAAAAATCTTTGTGGAGGAGGTGGGGGTGGGTGGGAGGGGCTCTTTGAAGGAAGCAAAGGAGTTTCCAGAAGAGACGAAATAGGGGATGAAGAAGCGAGGTGGGAGGAGCTAGGAGTAGGAAACATCCACACCTGTAGAGAAGCTTGTCTGAGATCCACTGGAGGTAAATTAAGGGGGCAGGAGAAAGCAAAGTGGGGAGGGAATGTCTGGGATTGGATTAAAAGTAAAACAGAGACGCGTGTGGCTGTTACGTTGGTGGGTGCAGGGTTGTTAACAGTTAACATTTACAGCACATGGAGAGGGACCAAGACAGCACTGAGGAGGCTGTGGCCTCTGCTCTGGTCCAGGGGTTGTGCCCTGAGGGTCTGGAAAAAGGAGATTACTCTGACCTTTCAAAGATATATTATCTTAGATACAAAAAGACACTAGACAGGCTCGCTGCAGATAAAGACTGACCTTTGGCAAGGAAGCTACAGCCCTAGGACATGACTACCCGCCACACCTCACTTTTAGTTAGGAATTTTTATGTTGAGACTGTCCCCGTCCTGTGTGGTTACTTTTGGGCTCTGAGTTTCTAAGGCCCGGCCTGAGCTTGTCAGGTTGAGTGTGTGGCCCCTTTTTCATGCACACCAGGCAGGGAGCAGGCTGGACAGAGGGAACTGAGGGGAGCGGGGACCCCGGCAGGATCTGGAGACAAAGACTCAGGCACAGGAGTCCTGGTGAATAGTAGGTTCTTCGTGACCCGCACAGCAGGAAGTGGTCACCTTCCCTGGGTACAGACGGGGCCAGTACAGGAGCGTGGCCTTCAGCAGATGGTATCGGGACCAGGGCACTAAGGACAGGGAGAAGGGGACAAATTCTCCTGCACGTCCCCGTGTAAGGGACCGAGATGCTGCTTGCCAGGTTTAGAAAGGGAAATGGCAGATGGCCTCCTGAGTCAACTCTTTAGTCTGATGAACACGCCCGACCCCCACAGGAAGGAGAAAGTAAATTCGTAATGAATGAGGCCTTGAAAGCTTCCGTCCAGTCCTACTCTTTCCCACAAGAAAGGCCATCTGGGATCTGAAAACCAGGACAGCGCTCTGTCCCATGCACCATACTGGGGTGTTTGGGCCGTGCGTTGGCCATGTCAGAGAAAGCCAGGTGGCCCATGCTGCCAACCTAGGGGCACTATCCTCTTATCTGCGATCATCTAGAAGTAGAGGGTACTTCCCGTCTGCCAGTCTGTGCCCGGGGGCAGTCACATACCTGCTCCCACCAAATTCCTTACTGTTGCCCTGACAGGCAGAGCCCTAGCTTTGTTTACAGCTGACAACACTGAGGCCCTAAGAGGACTCACCCAGGGCCACCCAGTGTGCACCTGGGGGCACGTTGCAAATTGCTGTCTCTTGTTGTTCTAGAAAACTCCACGGCCAGTGTGAGTGAAGCGGAAAAGAAGGCCCAAGTATACTACCGTGCGTGTATGAACGAAACCAGGATCGAGGAGCTCAGGGCCAAGCCCCTGATGGAGCTGATCGAGAGGGTGAGTTTCCCGCGTCTCCTCCTGCCGGTACCACCTGCCTGTCCCTCTGGCTTTCGTCCCTCCTCACGCTTCCAGCCACCTCGCCCAGCTGGACAGTGGAGCCTGTCTGCTGACAATTGGGGCTGTTGGAGTGTGAGTGTGTGAGTGTGTGTGTGTATACGTGTACTCATGCTCATCTCTGGGTGGGTGGGAATGTTTGCGTATGTGTTTGTGTGGGGATATGCGTCAGCATCTGTTGTGGATGTCTGTCACACGTAGCTGTGTCTTTGCATCTGTATGGGACAGGGGCCATTTTTATAGGGAAAATGTTTCTCTGTGTTGCTGCTTCCTTTTCCTCAAAGTCCGTGCTTGTACGTGAGAAGGGGTGAGTTCCAGAAAGACCAACAGGAAGTCTTGGACCAGAAGCAGAGCCCTCCCTGTCCTCCTGAGCAGAACAAGTCTTTCTCCCCGGTCACCTTCAATTTGGCTCTGGGTAGACTCTGAGGAGGGCCACCCAAGGCTGGCCAGGCTGCTTGGCACACACGGAAGGGTGGCCTTGGGTGTTTTCCAGCTGCCCAATGCTTCTTCGAGGCCCCACCTCCCAGATCAACTCAGGGAAGGCATTGCGGCAGGGTGGGTAGCTGTGGTCACTGGGGACTGTCTCTGCCCTCTGGCACAGGCCCCACCACCTGCCAGCATGTGCCTAACCAGGGAAGACCAAGGAGATTTTTAAAAATCCCAACTCTGAGAGAAACTAAAGTAGACCACCTTTTTTTTTTTATAGGAACAATTGAATTTATGCTGTAGTATTAATTAGATTCCTGTACTTTGGCATTCAAAAGTGAACAGTGTACCCAAAAAGTTTCCTTCCCATCCTCGTCCCCAGCCACCCAGGGAGCAGCTGCTAGATGGATTCGTGGCTCGTTCGTCTCGATGTGTCTTTGCTCCACCGGGATCTCTGGCTCACCGGTCAGAAACCCTGAATGCAGACCATCCCTTTCATTTGCTCTTGAGGCTCAGAGAGGTCAGATGGCTGCTCCAGGGTCACACAGCAAGTCCACCGCAGAAGCAGAATTCACACCCAGGTCTCCCTGCCACCTCGTCACCTCCCTGTTTCTTCTCCCTCCCCACAGCTCGGGGGCTGGAACATCACAGGGCCCTGGGACAAAGACAACTTCCAGGACATCCTGCAGGTGGTCACCTCCCACTACCGTACCTCGCCCTTCTTCTCCGTCTACGTCAGTGCGGACTCCAAGAACTCCAACAGCAACGTGATCCAGGTGAGCAGGCCTGGAACCCAGGAAAAGGAAGGGGCATGACCGCATGGCCTGTTTGGAGTCTAGCAAGTGCTGGGTTTGGGGGAGACTTGCCCTAGGCGGCAGGCTACCGGTGTCTGAGCCTGGGTTATTGCTGGAGTTCTCCCAACCATGAGATCCTTACAGGCAAGCAAGAAGTTTTGAAAAGGCGAGTCACTGCAGCACATATGAATCTTTGGGGTTCTGATTGGTCCGTGTGGGCTCCGGGAGTGATGTCAACCCCTGGGCACAACTGCAGCCACCTCCTGGTCTGCCCTCCGCAGCCTCTAGCCTTTGTGACTCTGGAATGACTTCGAGTCCATCTCTTCCTCCCAGAGCCTGCCCCGGACTGAGCATCAACACACCCAGGGAACCCAGGCTGGGGGTCATGAAGGCCAAGTTCCCACCCATCTCCGCCACTACTCATTGTGTGACCTTGGCCAAGTGCCTCAACCTCTCTGATCTGCAACTTTCTTATCAGTCAAATGAACTATAACAACACCTACTCTTGGTCTGTCACAGTATGGCCATCAGGCTCTGATAGTAGCTACGGGAACTGACCCTTCCACCCACCCTGCTCTCCCGGCCTTGGCCAGCATCTTTCTTCAAGTCCTCTTCCCAGCTGTGAGCGTTATATACGACTTCCCTTATTTTCCAGATGAAGAACCCGGGGATCAGAAAGGTTCAGTAACTTGACCAAGGTTGTACCCATCTCGTGAGTGGCTCTTAACCAGTGCACCTCTTAGGAAGTGTTTCATAAAGTAGAGGGCTCTGCGGGGCTAGAGAGGTGTTTAAAGAGGAGGGTGGCCCTCGTCGCCTTTCTGAAGGGCCCAGAGTCCCTGCGCTGACCACGTGCATGGGCAGGAATGCAGCCCCACATGTGCCTGTCCCCTCCCCAGGTGGGCCAATCCCACAGCTCAGCTACCAGCGGGTGCTCCTGCTGGGACCCAAACTGGTCCTCTTTGGTCATCTGCCAGCCGTCCCCAGGGCGGGTAGAGACTGTGCAGTGTGCGTGTACAGCGGGGAGGTTCCCGCTCAACCCCGCCTTTCTCTCCAGGTGGACCAGTCTGGCCTGGGTTTACCCTCACGGGACTATTACCTGAACAAAACCGAAAATGAGAAGGTGAGTAGGTCTCTTCAGAAGGAGTGGCTCCCACCCCAGCCCGCTGCTCTCCGTGGTTTGTCTCTCTCCGTGTGCCCTCAGGGTTCTCACCTGTGCAGGTCTTTGAAGCTAGAGGAACACAGAGGTGTCACTTACTGATAGGTGACATGCAGTCCCTGGCAGGGGAGGGCTGTCATTTGTTCCCATTCTTGACCACTGCAGCAATAACGGCCACCACCATACGTGGGTGCTGGACCTTTTACATGTGTCACTCTAGCCCTCCAGTTACCCAACAGGTGCTGATCTCTGAACTTCATTCGCCTCCTCTGTCACGTGAATTTTTTTTTTACCTTGCTTATTTCAAAGGAGGGAATAAGTCTCAGAGACACTTCACACAGCTTGTAAGTGGTGAGGCTGAGAGTCACATCCAGATCCACTGACTCCAAAACCCCATGCCTTTCCGGTCCCTTGGCTACTGCTTGTGTTGTCCTGGCGAGACCTTGCCTGAGATTCATCGTCTACCCACTCATCATTCCACCCACTTGTATCAAGCAAGCGCCTACTAAGTGCTTGATGTTCGGAAGACAGTGGCGAGTAGGCGGCACGGTCCCTGCCCCTCGGGGCTTAGAGTCTGGTAGGGGAGGCAGACGTTAATGAACTAAGCACCAGTTATAGGAACAATGACAAGCTGTGATAAGTGACAGGTGAACTGAGAAGGTATGGGGGACCCAGTTCAGATCTGGGGGCAAATGAGTTCTAGGAACCGAAAGATGGCCCTGCTGGTGGCTCCCATGTGACAAACATGTGGGAGAGAACGTGGGCCAGGACAGCAACCCACATGGGGGCTTGAGGGGAGCCAGTGAAGGGGTGCACTGCTGAAATCATTCTCGAAGCTGGTTACCAGTGGGTTCCTGGGTGAAGCACCCGAACCCCTCACTCCCTGTGCTAGGCTGCAGCTGGCCCTGCCCCACCCTGCCACCCTTGTCCAGTGGCAGTGGGTGGCAGCCACTGACAGATCGGGGGTGCTGGGTCCCACAGGTACTGACAGGATACCTGAACTACATGGTCCAGCTGGGGAAGCTACTGGGCGGAGGGGACGAGGATGCCATCCGACCCCAGATGCAGCAGATCCTGGACTTCGAGACAGCTCTGGCCAACATCACCATCCCCCAGGAGAAGCGCCGGGACGAGGAGCTCATCTACCACAAAGTGACAGCGGCCGAGTTGCAGGTAGACTGAGCTCCAGCCGACGCGGAGGCTGGGACGGCCACAGGGCTTTGGGACGTGGGGTGCTGTGGGGTGCTGGGGTTTTACACGCGCTTTATCAGACCCTCAGAACAACCCTAGGAAGCAAGGAAGGTCGTTCTGCCCAGTTCACAGATGGAAAAACTGAGGCTCAGGGGGAAGGTTAGCTGCTGGAGGCCACCACAGCCAGTGACTCCAGAACTAGCCCTACACCAGGCTGGGTTTCTGTAACAGCATTTGCTTGCAGAGACTCCATGGTCACGATAGTAAAAGGTCGCATCGACGGAGGGGCGTTTCCTATCTCTTGAGCACCAAGTTCACTGAGCTTAGTGAACAGCAAACGGTAATTGCAAAGGGAGGGTTCTGTCGTCTCCTTCTTCTAAGCCGGGAGGTTAGGGGACGTGTTCAAGGCCTTGACTCTCCTACGTGGCAGGGGAGCTGAGCATTGGACTCAGGCTTGGCTCACTGGCGCTCCCGATGACCTCCTGGAGGTGTAACAGGATCGGGTTCGGAACCGTGATGCTCTCTGTACTAAGTGTAGCCCATCTGAGAAGCCAAAGTCCCCCCCATTCTCAGCCTTTGCCCCGGTGGTGGCATGGGACATGCAGGTCATGAGTTGGCCTGCAACTTTCCAATTCATGAGGTGTCAGTGTCCAACCTTATCCCAGGCTCCTGGGATCCCAGGGAAATCAGCAGCGTGGCCTCAGCCAATCTTCTTGTTTCCTGCCATCACCCGGGCTTGCTTGGCTGGGCCTTGTTCCCTTGCTGGGGAGGATGTCTGAGCCACTTGTGTTGGGATTGCTCCCTTCTCTACCCTCTGACCGGCCAGGTTCTGCCCATGTATTTCAATTTGGCTCATTTCCTCTCCTCTCTGGAAGAACACTGAGGTCCCTACCCTTTTCTCCTTCATTTCTCCCTTCAACAGATGTCTATAGGGCCACCTTGGGGCCTTGCTTCCAGGTGAGTAGGGGCCACCAATGAGGAAACAAAACAGGGCACCAGGAGCTGAGGTAGAGCAAGGTTGGGGAGGTGGGTCTGATGAAAGGGTGACCAATAGGGATTCCCAGGTGGTCGGCGCTCAGGGCAAGGGGCCCTGGCCTTCTTCTGGCTGTCAGCTGCCCTTTAGGTCCCCAGAGAAGCTGGCATCATGGTGAGCGGTGCTGAGTGGGTTGTTAGGGACGTCAGCCTGTGACGAGCACCATCTGGCTCTGTTTTTCCGCTCTGAGGCCAGGAGGTCAAGGGAGATGCTATTTGTGCAGCGTAATTTGGTTTGCTTCAGCTGCCCACTTCTCAGCTCGAGAGGAGCCTGGCAGTCCCTGAGCCCCCACAGTGGCCATGATGCCAACTGACTACCCCAGGCGTCAGGGAGAAGGCACATAGCCCGGGGCACCTCAGCCCCAGCGTGGCTATTAGGTTCTGCCCTCAGGCATCCTGTCGCCGTTGCTTTTCCTCTGTTCTTCCAAACAAGGAATGGAAGTCCTTTCCTCCATCCTGGCTGCAGAGCTGCTGGGATGGAGGGGACTTTAGCAGACACAGCAGCCTGGAGTGGTGTGCGCCCTGGGCATGGAGACAGAAGGGTGCCCTGGCTCAATTCCACCATGAACCGTGTGACCGTGGGCAAGCCACACAACCCCTTCTTTGAGCCTTGGTTTCCTTCCTTGTAAAATGCGCTTTGCTCGTTCATTCACACCTGCCATGTGCCAAGGTACAGAGACAAATGAGAGTCACCTCCTGTTCTCACAAGGAGAAATGGTTCTTTAAGCCACAGAGAACTTCGAGGACAGGTTAAAACTACAGTGACTCCCAGAAGAAATGGATATATGTATATATGATTATATGGCCACATAAAATAATAATGCCTATATTTGAAGATGTCCTAGGCCCCTGACGCTGTCTACTGAGTAAGAATTTCTGCCTGGCCCTGCTCTGTAAGAGGATGAGACAAAACAAAGGATGAGATTTCATTCTGTAAACTGACATGTGTGATTTAAACACGTTTCAGCAATCATTATTAGTATTGTTCCTGTATTACTGGTGATCCTCACCCATGTTTCCAGCACTAAGCCAATTCGATTCATTCCACCCTTGGATGGAGGATGATGTCCTGTTGTTCCCTGATATCTGGAAATTTGGTTTTCTTTTCACACTCCAGGTGACTCAGGGAAAGGCACTCTAGCCTGCACAGTGTGGTTCTAGGCCAGCCCAGCCAGAGGGCAGAGTGGTTTCAGGCTAGCCCCCAGCAGAGCCTAAATTCAGAGCCATGAATCAGACATCCTTCTGTCGCTTCTCTGGGGCCCTGAGGACACTTCCATTCATTTCTAGGACCAAAAGGTATTTGGGAATGAGCCCCATCCCCTGAAATAAAACCTCATAGCATTTTTCTTTTCTCTCCCACTTTGCAAGCCTACTTGAGTTGGTTGGTTGGTGACCAGTGGTACTCTTTGGCTGTGCATGTGGAAAATAGAGCTCATCAGTGTGCCCCAAAGGATTTGAGTCACAAGTGGAATGTCCTAGTCAGTTGAAACAGCCGTCTCCTTGGAGACAGACCTAGGCACACATGTTTAGGTTAGGCATTCACTAAAGGAATAGAGACTGAACATGTGAAAATCCTGGTATTCAGCACACATACTGTCTCAGAGTGGTGAGACTTTACCTGCACGGAGCACCTGCAGTCCCTAAAGGAACAGGCTTGTGTTAAATATATAGAGATTTGTATCCAGGTATCTGTATCCTGGCGAGAGATCCAGTTGCCTGCAGTTCATGAAGCTCTGTTACTTGTATAAACAATGGTGTTTTGTAAACTTGGCCAATTTCCCAGAGGTCTTTACCAGAGCAGGCCAGGCAGGCAGGTAGTCTAAGTAAGCATTGCGCCCTATTTGACCATCTCACTTAGACAGCCCCAAGTCCTGCAACCACAGAGATGTGAAGGAGAAGCCCCAAAGGTTACCTGCCCCAGGGGCTTCTGCCAAGAAGAGAGAGCAGAAGGAAGGAGCTGGGGAGAAAGGAAACTTGGTTTGTTGAGCAAGCTGTCCCCAGAGACACAGAGCAGCCAACCCTAGAGTGGGAGGCAGGAGTTGTCTCCATTTTAGAGGAAGGCAAGACTTCTCAGTCCAGCAGAGGGCTTTTCCAGCTCACCGCACTGCCAGGCAGGCAGGTAGGCAGGCTTGTGCTGGAGCCCGCTGGGCACAGCCCTCCCGGGCTCTGTGGGTGGTCTGCAATAAGTCATGGCAGAAAAACGAACCAGTCCCCCACACACACACTGAGACCCCCCACTTGCCTATGGGAGCTGCCCTCCTCTGTCCTTTGAACTGAGGTCCTTGTTCCTCAGCAGCTGAGCTGCCCTTTAAAAACACAGGCCTGCACAGTCACTAGTGAACTGTGTGACGCCAGGAAAGCCACTGTGACTCATCTGCAAATTCAGTGTCTGCTAAGTGGAGGGGTTTATGTCTGCCTCTCATGGAGGACGTCGTAGGTATTTACCAACTGGTTATAGATTCCACTGATGTAGAGACTGATTTTACAGTACTGATTGATCTTACCACATGAAGGCCATTTATATTGCATCTCTCACTTCCCTCATTTGTCTTGCATTTTCGCCCTTTTGAAAGGGAACAGAGAAGAGAATTTGGAATCGAATAAGTCCAGGCCCACTTTTGGGAGACCTTGAACAATGATGACAATAGCTCATATTGATTGTTTGCTAAGTGCCAGATACCCTTCTAAGTGATTGACATGTATAGGTATTTTTGGTTATAATGTGGTATGTGTAGTCCTGAAAAACCTTGCATTCTATAAATTACAGAAAGTAACAAAAATAACAAGTTATGTTGGAAAAATAGGACTAGAACAGACCGTTCACATGTGCAGCTTTGCTTGAGGACATTATACTAAATAAGCCAGTCACAAAAGAGCAAATACCATGTGGCCCCACTTCTATGAGGAAGCTAGCATAGTCAAATTCATAGAGGCAGCAAGTAAGACGGGCTTGTCTAGTGCTGGGGGCGGGTTCTGGGGGGAAGTTGGGGTTTAATAGGTATAGAGTTTCACTTTTGCAAGATGAAGTCTGTGGAAGACGGCAGTGGTGGTCGCATAACAACATGAATGTACTTAATACCACTGAACCATACACTTAAAAAGGGTTAAGAAGGCCAGTTTTATATGTGTGTCTTATCACAATTTTTTAAAAAGTTGTGTAACTGTCTCATCAAACACTCATAAAACAATAGTTGGAGGCTGCCCGGTGGGAAGTAGAAATGCTGGCTGTGGACAGACGGGAGCTCAGAGCAGTGGGGCTGCCGGTGAGGTGGGCCAAGAGCAAGTGCAGCCTGCTGGAAGCAGAGAGTTACACCGAGCTGAGTGTGCCTCTGCGGGGGGAGGGGGCAGTGCTCGTTTTAAATTGTCTCAAAATAGAGCTGATGGGCTTCCTGTGGGTGCCTCAGCTGAGCTGAGGGCTTTCCCTTTCTTGCTGAAGGCTGTCTCTCTTTCTGCACTTGCTTTGCCAGATGCCATACCTGAGGAAAAAAACACCTGTGGACCCAAGCAGTTGACACATTAGACTGCTGTCATTTAGCAGCTGTTCAGTAAGCCGGTCAGAGAGAGGCTAATTGATGTTACAGAAGTGCCGGTAGAGTGGGACAGTATTAACTCATTCAATCCTAAACCCTGTGAGGTGGGGCTCTGTCGTTATGATGATCTCCATTTTTCAGATGAGATCCTCAGGCACCGAGGGGTTCATCATCTTACTTATGGTCACACAGTTCGTGAGTAGAAGAGCCAGAGTGGGAACCTGGGGAGTCTGGCTGTAGATTCTACACACTTACCCATCACAGGCCCTTCTGAGGCTCAGTTTCTCCATCAATAAAATGGGGATAATAAGACCCACCACGTGGGACTGCCATAAGGACCAACTGGAAGAAGACATATGCATCGTCTGCAGTGACACCTGGCAGGGGAGGGGCTTGATCAACCACAACTGCTCACTGCTGCTGCTGTGTCTCCCCTACTCTACCCTAGTTCCATTTCAAGTTAAAGTAGTGGCTCCTTAGAATTTACAGCATCGCTGACAAAAGTCAGCCAGCCTCCGTTTGACATCTGCCCGGTGCACTGTTGGACAGCTCCCAGGCTTTTGCTTTGTCCAAGGGTAGAAGGCACAGTGACCAAGCCTTCAGATGAATACCCTGGAGACATGGGCTCTGAGGAGAAATGGCCTAGCCGAAGTCACGCTGTCCTCTTCCCTTCCAGGCCCTGGCCCCCGCCATCAACTGGCTGCCCTTCCTCAACACCATCTTCTACCCCGTGGAGATCAACGAATCCGAGCCTATTGTTGTCTATGACAAGGAGTACCTCGGGCAGGTCTCCACCCTCATCAACAACACCAACAAATGGTAAGGGGCACCCAGCGGCCGGGGACAGGCCTTTCACAGGCAGCCCTTGGGGCCACACACTGCTGCCTTCTTCTCAAGCAGGATGGGTGGGGACGGCGGATGACAACCTGATTCAGAAAGGTGGGCCCTGGGTCTGGCTTTTATGAGAGGCAGCCAGGTGCCCTGGATATGAGCACAGATGGACATCCTAGCTCCTCCACCTACCAGCTTTGTAGCCTCGAGCACGTTTCTCACCTTTCTTAGGTTCATTCTCCACATTCATAAAATGGGGACATAAATTGCGCCTGCCGTGGAGGGTTGTTGGTTATGAGAACTGAGCGGAATGATCCGTGGGAAGTGTTTTAACATCGTGCCTCAGTAAATGTTAGCTAATATTTTTATTATTGATTTTTTTTTAATTTTTAAGATTGTAGAAATTTTTGAAAACTGCAGAAAAAATAGGAAAATAATTATAATTACTCAAAACACTACTGTCTGTCTTATGGAATGGGCCCATTTGTTTGTGAGTGTGCATTTGGGGTGAGAGAAAGCATGTATGTGAGAGGCGAGGGTGAGAGAGATGGATTTCTAATAGTGGTTCCTTTTCCCCTCATTATTGTGACTAGATGTATAGTCTGCTTTTCCCATAACCTTTATTATAAGGATTTCCCCCGTGTCACCCCAAACGCTCTGCAGACCTCATTTTTCTTGACTGTGTAGTATTCCATTGGGCATAAATATAATTATTTACTTACTCCTTCTCCCATTGTCAGACAATTAGATTGGTTCTACTTTGAGGCTAGCAATAAGCATTTATTGAGCACTTGTGGTGTACAGTCATTGCACTAGACACAGAGGGGTTTCCAAAAGAAGACCCAGGCTCTGCCCTGGAAGAGCTACCCTCCCAAGTGCTTAGAGAGCAGTAACCAGCCCCACTGGAGCAGGCATGGTAAGAAGAGCACCTGGGATGGGAAGGCTTGGCGTGAGCACCCCTAGAGATCAGTGGGGGAAGTGCTGTGACCCGTCTCCCAGGGGCCACTTCTGAGCACTGTCTGGTGCCCTTTGCCCCAGCCTGCTGAACAACTACATGATCTGGAACCTGGTACGAAAGACAAGCACCTTCCTCGATCAGCGCTTTCAAGACGCCGATGAGAAGTTTATGGAGGTCATGTATGGGACCAAGAAGGTGAGCCTGTTTGTGGCATGTGTTGAGCACCTACTATGTGCCAGGCCTTGAGTTGGGGGCAGGGGTGACCAGGGCCATGGAACTCGTGATGGAGTTAGATGATAGGCAGAGAACGGAGAGGGCTCCTGAAGGGGTCCACCCAGGATTCCCTGAGTACACAGGAGGGGACCTAAGCCAGCTTGGGATGGACAGAAGCTTCCAGAAGGAAGTGATCATACCAAATCTTAAAGAGTAAAGAGCAGTCTTGACGACTTAGCTAATTTACAGCAAAAAGTAGCCTGTGTTCTCTCCCAACTCCTTGATGATAATGATAAACGCTTTTCTTACATAACTCATGTGAGCTTCACATCCCCTGTGGGGTAGGTGCCATCATCATCTCCCTTTTACACAGGGGACCCCCAATTATACTACTTTCCCCCATAAACATAAAGCATTTGGAGCAGCACCTGGCTCATGGTAAGTATGATGCAAGCGTTCACTGATGTTATTGTCCTCCCTGGCCCCAGAACACATGTCTCCACCCACCTTTAAAGTCCCCCACATTCTTTCAGGGCTCAAAGGCCTGCCCCTTCGCTCCCCCAGGGAACTCCCTGGTTCTGACCTCCTGTGTGGTCAGCCTGGCCAGACCAGGTGCAGCTTGTGTTCAGCTGAAGGCTGTACCTCTGGGGAAGGGAGGCAGAATTACGGGGAGCAGAGGGAAGACAGGGAAGACATCCAAGCAGACACCTGGGTGGGAAAGCTTAAAAGAACTTGGGTGGCTAATCTTAGAGAAGGCTGGAATGCCTATTTCTTTATTGCTTTTTTTTTTTTTTTTTTGCCTGGAAGAAGGTTTTTGTTTTTTTTTTTTAACTAAGGTGCAATTTACAATAAAATGCATGCATGAAGTACACAGTGCACTGAGTTTTAACAAATGGAATCACGCGTGTCACCACCACACCAATCAGGGGGCATTTTCCCCACCAGCATCCTCTGAGCAAAAGGTTCCCCTATGCCCCTCACCCATCAGCCCCCCACCCTATACCTCCAGGTGGGTGTAGATGGAAGCATATGCTAGGCACCCTTTTTCGTCTGGCTTCTTTCACTCAGCATAAGCCTGTGAAGTTCATCTATGGTGTGTGTATTCGTAGTTCATTCCTTTTTGTTGCCAAGTAGTGTGCTGTTGTATAAAAAATACCACATTCTGTTTATTCATCTGCCTGTTGATGGGCGTTGGGGTTATTTTCAGTTGAGGGCTCTTATGAAGTGGGCTGCCCGAGCCCGGATGAGTTTTACCACCTGTTGTTCAGGGTTCAGAGGGCTGCTCTCAGGGAGTGAGTGAGGCTGAAGGTTGCCTGGATGCTCTTCCCTGAGCCATGTTCCATGAGGCTGTGGCCCCCATGATACCCAGCTGGAGATGTCCTGTGGCTATTGAGCTCACAGGTGATACCAAGAATAGATAAATGTGTCTAGTCCTGCAGTGGCTGTCTTCTCTCTAGGAGGCTTTAAATGGGGCTGGGATCCTGGCTTTCTGGAAAGGTTTTCCTGCTGTTTGGGGTTAGATGAGGTAACTTCGCAAGGTCTATTGTCACCAGGATTTTTAGCCTCCACCAGGAGGCAGGACAAGGTAGGGGTAGGAAAGTGGGGTGTAGGGTCAGACATGGCAGTGTTCTGGTTAATATGGGACACAGCTGGATAAGTGACTTCTCTGTACTGAGTTTGTTTCCTCACTGTCAAGGGCCCACCAGCCCTGCCTCCAGGGCTCACTTTGATGGGTCAGTGGGATACCACATGCGAAGCCTGCATTCAGAAAATAGTACATGGTGGTGATGAGGGATGTCGTGGGGCCTCTTGGCCCAGTGCCTAAGTGAATTTCTGCTGTGCTAAAGGTCTCTCTGAAATTCTGGAAGGAAATGTGGGCACCAGATGGACAGGGATTGGGAAGAAAGAGGACAGGGCCAAATCACCCTTTTCATTTGTGTTCCTAGACCTGTCTTCCTCGCTGGAAGTTTTGCGTGAGTGACACAGAAAACAACTTGGGCTTCGCCCTGGGCCCCATGTTTGTGAAAGAGACCTTCGCCGAAGACAGCAAGAACATAGTAAGTGCCCCGTCTTGGACACAGGCTGTAGCATCACACCAGCGATGGTCCCTTGTGAACTTGACAGCCCATGCTCTGGTCTGCTCTGGACCTTCCCTGCTCCGGCCTAGGGCTCCAGCCTTAACTCCAAGGTCCTGTTTTCTGAAGCCTTAAATAATGTGAGTCAGACGCGACAGGCACTGTTACTGAGTGCCAGGGCTTCTACCTGTATTTTCTCATTTAACCCCCGCTGCAGCCCTGCAGGGTTATTCCAGCCGTGTCTAATTCCAAGGGTATGAGGGACCCTGCAAGAGGATGTTGACACAGCAGCTCTGGCCTAGAGCGTGACATTTGTCTCACTCTGGGGGACAGATTTGTTCTAGATGGGCAGAGGAACATCATGGATAAGCATGATGTGAAGACAGCCAGGCCCCAGGTCAGATCCTGGATTTAGTGCTTCCTGGTTGGGTGACTTGGGACAATATTCTCACCTCACCTGTCACATGGGGGCGGGTGTGTGCGTCCCTTAGGGGGAGATAATTTAAAATGAGATACTACACATAAAGAGCACCTGGCACAAAATAAGGGTTCGATAAAAGGTAGCTGTTACATTGTTACAGTTTTAATTACTAATATTAAATACATGAGCCTTGCCTGTGGGTGGCTGATGCAGAGTCTACGTGGAGTTCTGTGGGCCATCGGTCTCTCTGTGCTTTCTGCTGTGTGACTCCACCTTCCCCTGGTCTAGCATCTTCAGCTGCCAGGGCTGCCTGTTCCTCTCAAGCCTGCACAGAGCACTTCTGAAACTGCTCCTTGGAACTTGAGTTCTCTAGATTTTAACGCCCATTCCATCGAAAAGGAATTCTGTGTTCCCGTCAGTCAGAGGATGGCTATGTCTTCTAGTCCTCCCTGAAAGGAACTGCAGTGCATGTGATACCATAAAGGCTCTGAAAAGTCCTGCAGTGAGGAGACATTCCCAGCATTCTCAAAGCTTGCCCTAAGGGTATTTGACCGTGGAGCCCTGATTATGGAAGTCCAGGCTTGTCTCGCAGGGCGTTAGCGTTCTGAAGAACAAGGTTGAGGAACATGGCTGAGGTGCCCTTTCTTAGCCCAGCACCTAGGAGTCTAAGACTTTGAGCCAAGAGCTGAGTTTAGTCTCTGTCTGGGTGTCATCTTCCTGCATGGGGTACCCATCCAGTTCCCAAGCCTTACTGATTCAGCTTCTGTCTCCCCAGGCCAGTGAGATAATCCTGGAGATCAAGAAGGCATTTGAAGAAAGCCTCAGCACCTTGAAGTGGATGGATGAAGACACTCGGAAATCAGCCAAAGAAAAGGTGAGGCCCGCCTGGTGCTTACACGGCTGGCTGAGGCTTCCTGCACAGAGGCACAGCCACCGGTAGAGGAGGGTGGGTGAAGGAGAGACTGTGAGCAGGTTCTGTCCTGCCTTCAGGGGGTGGACGGTCCGGCAGGGTGAAGAGACAGCCTTGAACACATGCGTGCATTGATAACAGTGTGAAAACAAACTGCCGATGTGCAGGGGCGGCAGGCATGCAGGAGGGTGTGACATGTCTCAGGGAGAGTGAAGGGTCCGATGTGGTCTGGTGGGGTCGTGGCAGTGGAGGCTTCCCTCGGGAAGGGACATTTAAGCAAGACCCAAAGGATAAGTAGAAGTTAGGCAAGAGAGAGTTCTTTCCAGAAAGAAATGTGAAAGGCCTGAGGTGGGAAGAGCCTTGGCCCGTTTCCCCTTGGCCCAGACCCCCACAGAGCATTGCTGGGCATTCACCGTTCTGTGTCTCTCCTGTCCAGGCGGATGCAATCTACAACATGATAGGCTACCCCAACTTCATCATGGACCCTAAAGAGCTGGACAAAGTGTTCAATGATGTGAGTGGCTCTCACCCTGTCCCTTTGCATTCCCAAATGCCCCTGTTCCCATTGGGAAAGGGCAGAGGCAGGCTGGGTCGAGATGGAACACCAGAAGCAGGATGACTCTCAAGACATCTTGTGATGCTGAGGTGTGAGGTTTGGGGACAAATCAGGCACAAGGAAGCCACTCCCTCCTTGCTCCCTCCCTTGGGCCAGCTGTAGGTCCCGCCTCCATAGGAGCCTCTGGCAATCAGTACCAGAGTAGTGCCATGTGCCCTGCTGGAAGTGGTCTGCCCCATTTAATGAGTGGGAAATAGTGGGGGAAAACATTCTAGAAGGTGTGAAGCACACTGGGGCCCCTAAACATAAGGGAATGTGGTACAACTCATTCTACCTCCTCCTTCTCAGCCTGGGGTCCTCCCCACCTTCCCAGAGAAACCTGGACCCCTGATTTGGCTTTTGAAATGCAAATAGGGAAGAGGAAGTACAAAAACCCTTAATGTATATAGAAGCTAAATTTGGGCAGCAAGAGTGGTTGATGTACCCCTCGTCGTTAGAACTTTTGGCAAATCACTCTTTTAAGTGGATTGTGCTTCTGCCCTGAAAGGTAAAGTTTTATGTCTTTGCGTGATTGAAACTTGTAAAGTCAGGCATTTTTACAATTATAATAACATCTCATCAAGGTTTATATTTAAAACCTCAGAACATTAAAATTACTTCTGAGAATACAAGACCCATTCCGCAGCGTTTTTCCTTGAGCATAATTTAAGATGGTCTGGAATGTCGTAATAGAAGACCAGGGGCTTCTGGAAACAGCCCAGGCAGAGCCCGCAGGATCAGAGTCCCACCCCCAAGGGCCCAGCATTTAACCAGAGCCTTGTAAAGCCAGAAAGCTCTGGAGAGGATCTAGGGAGAACATTGCACCTGAAAAGAGATGAGAGGCTGGGCTGAGTGGTGAGGAAGGTGTGTGATAATGCCCGTCCCCTGACATTTCGGAGATAGATCCCAGCTTGCTTTCTGAGATCCTTGCTGTCCAGTATGGTCGCTATTCACCACAGATGGCTAATTAAGTAAAATTGAATTAATTTAAATTAAAAAGTCACACTAGCCCCATGTGGCCAGGATCTATATTTTTGACAACACGGGACATAGAACATGTCCATCATCACAGAAAGCTCTGTTGGACGGTGCTGGAGATATTTCCTGCCAAAGGCGCAGGAGCTGTTGCAGGGGCATCGCCTGTGACACTGCTGGGCATTGGGTGGTCCTGGGGGAAGCTCTTAGTATGTCCTTGAGGCGGGAGAGGGTGCCAGGCCCCTGCAGGGTGACCGCTGAGAGGAGAGCCCAAGCCTGCAGCCCTGAACCCTCACTCCTAGCCTGTCACCTTCATGCCAACCCCTTCACCTCGTGCGTGGGGCTCCAGTTTCCTCAGTTTCAGAAGAAACAGTTTGCATTTGTGGATCTGAGGTGCGTCCAGCCCTGGTGTCCTCTGATCCTGTGACTTTGCTCTCTTGACCAGTACACTGCCGTTCCGGACCTCTACTTCGAGAATGCCATGCGGTTTTTCAACTTCTCCTGGAGGGTCACCGCGGACCAGCTCAGGAAAGCTCCCAACAGAGACCAGTGAGTGCCAGGTCTCCCCAGGGAGCCCAGGTGCCCTGGGCTAAGCTCGCCTCTGTGACACTCGTACCACGTGCTCGATATAGATGTCATAAGGGCCCTCCAGAGAGTGGATGTTGTCATCCCACTTTTCAGTTAAACCAAGGACGAAGGAAGCATTGCCCGGCTGGGAGCTGGGATCGGCTGTGGCAGTGTCCCCCCCAGCGCCAGGCTGAAGCAGAGTAGCCTGGAGTTGAGAGGACCGGGCATCACATCCCAGCTCTGCCACGTGAGCCGTCAGAGCTGGTGTGACAACCAGGTGTGAGAACTTCTGGGGAATGTCACACAGAGGAGACCCTCAGCTAGTTTCCACGAATTCCCCACTTGACAGGAGTGGTGGAGTCTCACGGCCAGTTCCCCCACAGAGGCCCCGGGGAAGATTCTGGATAGGCCCACAGCAGCTGTGTTTCCCAAACCTCACTGCACATCAGAACCCTCCAGGGAATTTTTTTCCAAAAGACACAGCCTGCTGGCTTGTAGCCCAGACCTTCTTAAATCAAAATAATCTGGAGTGAGACCTGGTATCTGTTGTTTTCTTAACAGTCTCCTCAGAAAACTCTGGTATAGTCAGCCCAGTACTAGTTCTCAGCCTCCGCTCCCTCCGTGCCTACACACATTTGGAGGAATCTTACCAAGAGGTGAAAGCAACTTCTCTTTGCCTCGGGCGCCCCCTTGTAGACAACAGGGGTTTCACCATCTCTGTGTCCTCTCTTCTCCCTTGTTCAGCGTACCCCTCCCTCTAAATGCAGAAGGCCGTCTTCAGTCTCCAGAATATGGCACCGATCCTGCCACAAGTGCCAAATTGATTTGAAATATTTTAATTTAGCTTGAGATTTTTCATTGAAATTTTGTCTCCTACTCATTAAGGTATCCAGGCACCTAACGCATCTCTGTAGGGCTCACCTGGAGGAAACAGAGTGACCATCTAGGCTTTTAGAGAAAATATTCTTTCTGTCTTACTCCACTCCTCACTGGCCCTTCCACTCTACATCAGAAAAATCACCAAGGGGCCAAATGCCTCATTACTAGATACCATCAGGGTCCCTTCTCCGCTCTTAAAAAATTATTGGATCCCAAAGAGCTTTTTTGTTCATGAAAGTTACATCAATTTTTATGCAAATTTTATGAAAAACCTGTTTTACACGTTTAAGAGGTCCTGTTTCTACTTTTTGCAAATTTCTTTAATGTGTGGCTTAAATGAAAACAGATGGATTCCTGTATCTGCTTCTGCATGCAATTGCAGTGTATTGTTTTGAAATACATAAAGAAAACCTAGCCTCACACAGATCTATCGTTGGAAAGGGAGAGGGAACATTTTATTAGTCTTTTCTGACGTTAGTACACATTCTTCATTGATATTACACCAAAACTCAACAAATTTCTTAAAGGCTAATTGCACTGTGGAATCCGAAACCGTATCATTGAATTTCTCATACTTGGTTGGACTAAAATCCATCAGTCTGCCTTGCACTTTGCACGAATCTTTTACCCAAAGCAAGATTTTGTAACATCAGGCATCAGTCATTTGGAAAGGAACCGTCGACTGATTTTATATATCTTCCAAATAGCGACTCTTTCTTGATACAATATCCAAAAAAAAAAATCTTCATGTGTTAATATCACTGCCAACCTCTTAAGAAGTCTTTACGTATGGAGAAGCTGACAAGTTGGTGGTGGCAGGTTTTTCAGAATTTAAGTTTTTGCTTGAAACTTCTGATTTTTTTTTTTTTTTTGAATTTTTATCATTGGCAACAAATGGTATCACTTGTTTTCCTCGAGGTGATGGGCTCATTTTATTCATTTTTAAGCCAATGTCTACCAAATCCCAAGTCTGAAATGCCAGTTTGTCACTTGTACTCTCCAATACAGTGGTGTTCTGGGAAAAAATCAGAAGTGTTTACATGCACTTCCTCCGTGGTCACACAGAGTATTTAAGGTCTTGTGCTCGAGGACCTAGCTTTAATGAAGGTGATAATTATGCTACATAATCAAGAATGTTCTAAAGTGAAAAAAGTGCTTTTTTTTTTCTGGTAGAGAAAGTAACTGGTGCCTTGACTCTGCTAAGGCTACATTATACTTTCTGTTGTTTTTGCACCATCAGTGTAAATGCCAACACAGTGGAAAAGGTAAATAATGTCTTAATGTTGTTATGAAAATATTTTTGAGCTCATAGACCCCCTGAAAGGGAACCGAGGACCCCCTCCCAGATCTCCACAGGCCATGCTTTGAGCCAAAACAATAATGACTTTTCGGTGTATAATGGCCCATCATGTTCTTTGTAAGAGCCTCAGTATGCCCTTGTGTGATGTGACATCGGATTTAACCAATCCCTATTCACAGACACTTAGGTGTTTTCCAGTTTTCCCCTCTCAGAAACAGTGCCGCTGTGGATTTCCTTGTAGTTGTGTACTCCTGGGCCTGGGGTCATGAGGAATCCACATTTTTAAGGCTCTTGGTACCCTCCAGGTGGGCTGTCCCCACTTGCCGTCCCCCCAGCTGTGCCTGTCTTTTCACGTGCGTGTTGCTTGCAGGTGGAGCATGACCCCTCCCATGGTGAATGCTTACTACTCACCCACCAAGAACGAGATTGTGTTTCCAGCTGGAATCCTGCAGGCCCCATTCTACACCCGTTCGTCACCCAAGTATGATCGACACTCCCGGTGCTTCTGCCCCATCTCTTTCCCCTGTCCCAGCCCGGCCCTGTGGCCCACAGCTGACCGACCACACGATCAAGCCAGCTCACTGAGTGCACTTTGCCCCACGGGCCCAGGCAGCCTGGGGGCATCCTCACCCCCTGGAATCTGGAAGCCCCCCACAGTGGGAACGTGGGGGCGTGTCACTCTAACAGTGTTTTAGAATAGTCACAGCTGGGGAGTTGGGATGGGTGAGGGCACCTTCTCAGAAAGGAACTCCACACAGACCTGGCTTTGTTGGCTGCATGTGTGGCCCACTAATGCCTAACTCTTCTGAGATGACTAAGGAGGACAATGCAGTTCTGTCGAGCATCTAGCACTGTGCTTGGCATCCAGTGGGCATAGGTTGATCACAGCCGACTCACCCAGCCTCTGACGAGCTTCACGCTCAGGCTGCAGTCATGACCGCATGTGTCTCCAGGCCTGGGAAGTGGTGGTTCCTCCCATGTGGCATCACTCTCACTTTTGTATCCTCCCATCTAGGGCCTTAAATTTTGGTGGCATCGGTGTTGTTGTGGGCCATGAGCTGACTCATGCTTTTGATGATCAAGGTATGGGTTCCTTGGGGGTCCCTGTTAGATGGGCCCACCAGCTTCCTGGCCCCACTGATTCTGCTTTTGCTCCTATCACTTCTGAGAGTCTTAGGCTTGAAATAGAAGGATCCGGGTTCACATCCTGGCCCAGCCAGCTGCCAATTGTGTGAACTTTAGCAAGTCTCATCATTTCTCCAAACCTCTCTTTCCTTGCTTGTAAACTAGGCATGATGATCCCAACCTCATGCGGTGATTGTGAGGGCTGTGTCAGACTGAACACCTGCTCCTGGCAGGTGTCTAGTCCTTGGGGGTGTGTAGTAGTCAGCAGGAGCATGTTCCTCGCCACCACTCGAGATTTCTCTGGTCTGACCAATCAGAGGAGTCGAAGTCAGTCCCCTCTTCACCAGCTAAGGTCCAGAATCCTCATTGCCTCCTGCCATGGAGACCCCACTGCCATGGAGGAGGAGGCAAGACCTCAGAGGCTATGACCTTAGGGCCACCAGCTCCATTTACCCTTCCGTGCTCAGGGTCAGAGGCTCTCAGCAGCCTTGACAGTGAGTCCTGCTTCACCTGAACTTTGAACATGTCAGTCCTTTGCCAGGGTCATGTTCCTCCATCCCCTGCCCCTACCCGCACTGGCTAATTCATTCAGCGCTCAGAGTGGCGTTGTCTCCCCAGTGCTGATGGATTGATGGGTACAGGTGGACAAACCCAGTCCTCACTGTCGGGAGAGGCACCTTCGGCAGCAACGGGTCCGGCTCTACCTCCTCATCCCCTTGACCGGACGCTCCCCTCTGACCCCGCAGGACGGGAGTATGACAAGGACGGGAACCTCCGGCCCTGGTGGAAGAACTCGTCCGTGGAGGCTTTCAAGCGGCAGACGGAGTGCATGGTGCAGCAGTACGGCAACTACAGCGTGAACGGGGAGCCGGTGAACGGCCGCCACACGCTCGGCGAGAACATCGCCGACAACGGGGGCCTCAAGGCGGCCTACCGGGTAAGGGGCCGGCTCCCCGCTCCCCGCACAGCCGGCCCGGGGCTGGCTCATTCGGGACCAGCTGAGGCCTGCGTGAGCGGCAGTTTACTCGCCTATGAAGTGGGTGGGCACGAGGACTGGTCTCCAGGGTGTCTGTGACAGCACCTGGCACAGAACTTGGCATGCAGAAGGCTTTCTGAGTTGGGCCTGACTGCGAGGCTGGGCTGGACCCACTGGAAGACCTGCCTCTTCTTCCCTTCGCGGGGGGAGCCCACTAGTTCAGGCAGCCATGGCCCTGGGAGGGGAGAGGGGGGAAGGGCGGGGACATGGCCTGGTCATGGAGCCAGTTCCAGGTTGATTCCTGGTTCTGGAGGAAGTCACCTGGAGCCTCGGTGTGCTTAGCTGTGAGTCCCCAGTCCCTGCATCACCTGAGTGTTAGAAAGGTGACATGTGACAACTGGGGCACAGGACCTGGGCCAGAGTGGCACTCAGAAACGGTAGCTGGATGAGTTGGATGAGAGTGATAACAGAGGCCACAAGAGGAAAGGAGATGTGTCTCTGAGCGACACAGCTTCCCCCTCACCGTGACAGAGCAGAAACGCTAAGCGGTGCCGGTTACTGAGGCCTTGTCACCTGCCGGCCCCGTGCTCAGCGCCCCAGCAACTTAGCAGTTAGGTATCCCAGCCCGTTTTGCAGATGAGGAAACAGCCCAGAAACATTCGGTAATTTGCCCAAAGTCCATTGTCAGTGCACGTGTGTTGCAAGCCGTCCATCCTTTGGGCACTGAAATTTCTGCAGCAAGGCAGGTGGGGGTCCTGCTCTCAGGAAGTCTTCATTTTAGTGGAGCAGGGAGGGGCAGAAAGGCTGTACATACTGAAAGAAGATAATTTCAGGTGCTGAGAACATGGACAATACAAAATAGGATAATGTAATCAAGAAAATGGGGGCTGATAATCAGGGGAGGTTTTCTGGAGGGGACGACGTTTGAATTGAGATCTAAATGATGAGGAAGAGGCAGGGAGAGCTAGGAAAGAAGTGCTGAAGCCAGAAGGTTGGCATAAGCCTGGCACATTCAAGGACAGGATGAAGGACGGGGCAGAGTGAAGAGAGTACAGGGCCAGGTGGGTGAGGTGAGGCTAGAGGAGTGGTTGGGACTGAAGGAGCAAAGAGCTTGGGTTTCATTCTGGTTACAGTGGGAGTGGCTGCAGGGTTTTTAGATAGAGGAACGATATGGTCCAACGGCTCTCAGCCAGTTTTTGTAAATAAAAATTGGGCGGCGGGGGGTGGGGGGCTGCCACGCCCATCCATTTCCCTGTTTTCCTTGGCAGCTTTCACCCTACAGCAGTGGAAGTGGGTAGTCGGCAGAAACCATTTGGCCTCCAAAGCTGAAAATACCTGCTCGCAGAAAGGGTCTGCCAACCCCTGCTTTATGAGGATGACTTGATTACGATATCAGGAGGGGATTCGAATTGGACCCATCTGAGTCAAGAAGCCTGATTAGGAAGCTGTTGTGAGGTTGTCCAGGCAACAGATAGGCTAGAGCAATGGGAAGTGTGAGAAGTGGTCAGATGGGGGGTGTCTGCTTTGAATGAAAGAGAAGAATCAAGGAAGAGTTTTAGGGTTAGGGCCCGAGTACCCAGATGGTTGGTGGTGTCATTTACTGGGATGGGGAAGGCACGTGTGCATAACCTATCGTCTGTGCCATGCTGAGTTGGAGATGCCTCTTGGAAGCCCAGAGGGGGCAGTTGAATATATAAATCTGAGAAGAACCTGGGGCTGGAAGTATGCATTTGCAAGCCATCGGCATGTAGATGGTGGCTAAGGCCTTAGGGCTGAACGCACTCACCTTCGGAATGACCGTGGGTAAAGGAGATGGCTCCGCTAGGCTGAGCTGGGCCCTCAGAGCTGATGCCCAGACCCCAGAGCCCAACAGGGAAGTTCTACCCTGTCGAGATCTACCGAGCGTTCCCGTGCTAGCCTCTCCATCACCACCCTGCCTGCTCCCGTGTCACGGGGGCCCTGAGATCTGTCTTCTCCCTCCCCAGGCCTACCAGAACTGGGTGAAGAAGAACGGGGCCGAGCAGACATTGCCCACCCTGGGTCTCACCAACAACCAGCTCTTCTTCCTGGGGTTTGCACAGGTGAGTTCGTGGGGAAAATGCCAAACTCAGGCAGGCACATTCTGCCATCATGATGTTCCAGAAGCGCTGAGAGCCAAAAGGCAAATTCTCTCAATTGAGGACTGTCTAGCTCATTGCACCTCTACCCTGTAAGGAAGCGAGTTTTATATCGTTAGAGAGTTCAAGGAAGGGCCAAGAATGCATCAGGTAGTTGAGAGGACAAGGTGGTCACTAAGGCCCCTTCTGGTTCTGGGGCTCTAGAAATTTCTTAAACTCAAGATGCCCCAGGTTGTCCCTTGAGTTAGCATTCAGCCTTCTGTTGTAGAGCCTTTTGTTGGCGCCCAGAGCTACCAGGCCATTAGACAGTTTGTTCTGCCCAGGAAGTGAGTGGTCTGGACTCAAGCCATGGTTTTCAACCTTTTTTGGGGGGTGAATCCTTTGTTCAGGTGAAATTAACACAGATGCTTGGGACAGGCAGAGACACTGCTCTGTCTACGGGAACTTGTTTGGAGACCACAGTAGTAGGAGATGCTGGGATGGGGGACACAGGAGCCCACTGTTTCTTCCTCACCCACTGGGCAGACCCTCCTGACTCTCGGGGGTCTTGGAGCCAGGTGGGGGGCTGTCACGGACAGGGCCAGTCCGGCCTCCTCGGGGCCCCACAGTGACCCCAGCTTCTTCCTTGTTGCCCTCACAAAGGTCTGGTGCTCGGTCCGCACGCCCGAGAGCACCCACGAAGGCCTCATCACTGATCCCCACAGTCCCTCCCGCTTCCGGGTCATCGGTTCTGTCTCCAACTCAAAGGAGTTCTCCGAACACTTCCACTGCCCGCCCGGCTCACCCATGAACCCGCGTCACAAGTGTGAAGTCTGGTGAGGGGCAGAGCACCAAGAACCACAGTGGAGGAGGCCACGGGGCTGAGGACGAGCCCCCAGGGCGGAGCCCACGAGGCTGCCTCCTCCATCCAGTGCCCAGGGTGTCACCCTGCTCCCTCGGCCACCCAGGGCCCCCTACCCCGCACTGGAGGGTTTTCAGCGGGAACCGAGCCTGTGATGTGGCTTCTCGGCATAACCCAAGATTCGATCCCCTGCGAAGACCCTGTCACCCCAGCTCGCGTGCACCGACTCTGACGGGCTTTTGAGTGTGGACTGGTTGCTCGCCAGGCCTGGGGACTGGTTGCTCGCCAGGCCTGGGCTCCCCGCCCCCCAAACAGGGGCAGAGGGATGCAGCCCCATGCCCACCTCCAGCGCCAGGTGCACCACAAATACCACTGTGTCACATGCTTTAAAGATATATTTTTGGGGAAACTATTTTTTAAACGTTGTGGAATACACTGGAAATCTTCAGGGAAATTATGCATTTAAAACACTTTTTTTTTTTTTTTAAGGAAAGGATTGGTATATTTATTACGTTCTGTTTTTCTAAATATCCTGTGGACGAGGGAAGCCCCACTGATTGATGCCCTTTCTCTTCCTCACTCGCTGCGAGGTTGGGCTGAGGCAGTGCTTCTCAGGCCATTGAGCAGGTCCCTAAATGGATGGCTGCCTCTGTCCTCGAGATATAGCATGTCAGCTTCCCTCCATCACCTGGTTCTGTGGTCACCCCGTGCAGAGAGGAAAGGCGAGGAGAAGGCCAGCTTGGGGAGTCCCAGCTCATTGGCACCACCCCTCTTGGTGTGCCCACCTCCGTCTCCAGAGTCCAATAGTGGGAACCCCAGCAAGGAAGGTCTGATCCCCAAAGTCACAGGAGGGGACTAATGGCTGCAGCAGCACTGCACTAGGACAAGGCCCTCAAACCCAGGCTGGGGTACCTGTGCACCCTGGATCTGTACCACAGGACTCCTGCAAGGCTGAGACCCCAACCCCCATCAGACACTCGTCTGTGCCATAGATGTCCTCTTTTCATCCCTTCTCTTTTGGCCACCCTTTTTCTGTCCCGGGGGCCTGTTACTTCTCTGCAACAACACCCCCACCCCAGCCACTTCCAGGTCTGCCTTGCTGACCCTCTTCCCCAAGGGAGGAAAAAGAGAAAACAGCTCTCCTCTCCCACAGGGCCCAGATACTCCCTCTGAGCACCATCCTCCAGCCCCTGCCCTGTTCTCTAGTGCCTTAGCTGAGGCTGAAGCCCTGGGTACCACCCCAAGGAGACAGCCCCTTGCCCCTAGGGCCCCTTGGCCTCCTCAGCAAAGCCCCCAAGTGTCCTGATTGGAACATAAGGCCATACCTCCTACTCCCGGTGCCCACAGAGCTGCCTGTCACAGCAGCACAGAAGCTCTGGCCTGAGGTCAGTGGCACCGAAGTCAGGAGTCTGAGTGACCCCTGAACGTGCCCTGGGCCCCATGCTGCCCTCAGCCCTTTGAGTGGAATCAAGACAGCACTTGTAGCTAGACGAACTCCTCTTCTTGGGGATGCTTTCAGCCATGGGAGTCTCTGAGGGGCACGTATGTCCAACCCCTATGGACTGTCATACATAGCCTCCCTGGGGCCACAGTTCAGTAGCTCCTAGGGTGTTGCTGACTGCTCTGGTCCTCTAGGGAAACAGGCACGCTATGACCAAGCAGCCAGTGTCCACCATGGCTCTCCCATCTCGGGCCCAGGCCATCAGGCCAGGCCCCTCCCACGGGCACTCCCCCAGAAAGCCAGGTCCTCCTTGCCTCAGGAGGAGCAGCAGCTCAGCCACTGCCTTGCTCACCTTCAGCTCAGCCTGGGAGCTGGAACAGGGGTGCTGGGTATGGGTTCCTGATGAGGCTCATGTTCCCAAAAACAGCAGGCCTGTAGCTCTTCAGAGGAAAGGTAGGACGAGGGCCAGACAAGGAGCTAGAGTCAAGAGCCCGCCACATACACCTTGCCGCACAGAGTAGTCTCTCCCTGCCCTGGCGCTCTCCCGGTGCCTACTCTGCCCCTACCCTCCTGCCTTCTGGCCTGGCTTATGGCGGGTCACAGCCCTTGAGATGTCAGCACCACGGACTGGCACCTTCCATGAGCCAGAGGGAATTGTAGACAGCACTCACCGCTTTGAGGTGCAGCCGTGGCGAGGTGAGGGGGATGCAGGGAGGAGGGCCCAGCCCAGGAGGCATGGAGAGACCCCTCCCCTTAAGCCCAGGGAGCCAAAAGACTGGCTTCTCTGCAGGTACATGGACATGGGCTTTAGAGCTGGGAATCTATTTTTTGTATTATTGTTTTGTGCTATCGTAGTTTTTGGTGTGGCAATATTGTAATTGAAATAAAGTACTTGTACTGAGGGTCATGTGACTGAGTGTGTGTCCCCCCAGGGCAGTGAGCCACCGTCACCCACCTCCCCCACACCCCTAGCATCACCAGGGCGGGATGCACCTCCCCAGAGCAGAGGCCTTGGATCCTGACAAACGCTAGAAGGTTACTCTCTGTGCCTACCTGCTCGCTCCTCCATCATAGAAATAATCACGTGAACACCCCCTGCTGGTGAGGATGGTGCATGGCACCACCTGGGCCCAAGGGGCCTCTTGGTAAAAATAATTTTTCCATTATCTTGGAGCAAAGGATGCTGGCATGGGTTTCCAGGCCTCAGATGCTTGGGCAGGGCAGGCGGGAGTAGGGAAATTCAAGGAAGAATCTCTGATACACACTCATGCCTGCTTCTGGGTTTTAGATACGTTCTTTCCTCTGCCTAAAATACTCTTCCCTAACTTCTCTGCCTGATAAACTCCTACCTATCCTTCAGTGCCCAGCTGAGCATTACCTCCTGTAGAAAGCCCCTGCTGACCATTAGCCCAGATCGGTCACCAGCTCCCCAGTGCACTTACTTGGCCCACAGGACCTGGACCCGGCCAGCCTTCCCCTCACTGGCACTCCCCGCTCTGCACCTTCAGCCTCCTTGCTGTACCTTAAACAGTCCGAGCCCTTTCCTGCCTGTCCTTCAAACTGGAATGAATATTCATACACCCTCGCCAGTGAATGAATGCATGAATATATGAATTTTTTTAAGCTTCTATATATTGCATGCCTATTGTAAATCAAGCTGTGTGCTGTGCCTCCTTGGATGCAATCTCCTGAGGTGTTTGTCACCCAGATCACAGGGGAAGTAGTGGCAGAGCTGGGTTCTGAACCCAGGCAGTTAGCAAGGAGTTGCTTTGGAAAATGTGAGAGGCTACTAAGGAACAGTGATGGCTGGAGATCTTTGTCTCCCATGCATACAGAGGCTGAAGGTGCAGAAAGGCAATGTCATTTTTTTCCTGCAGAGGTGCAGCTTCCTAGTTTCTAATTACCAAGTGAACAGGCTCCTTCCCGGTGTTGGTGTCGATGTTGGTGTCAGTGTCATAGACCACCCGCCACCTCTCTTCCCCTCCTCCTCCTCCTTCCTTGTTAGCAATAGATCTTCCCCGCCAACTCAACACCTGGCCCCCTCTTCAAGCAGGAATTTAAACCCCAGCCTGGCCTTTTAGGGGTTTATCCTGAAGTTGGGGAATGGAAATGCCTGCAAGATGCAACTTGAGAACCACTGGAAAATGTGTGCGACCAATAATAATTGTGTAAGCAAAAGGGCTCAGCAGAGGCTGTCTGAAAGGGCTGAGAAAGTGCAGAAGGGAGGGATTAGAGAAGGTTCTCCACTAAAGAATCTGGCACACAACCCAATGAGAAATGGATGGGACCTTTATAAAGACAACTATAAAACTTTACTGAAGAATACAAAAGAAGACCTAAAGAAATGCAGATGGGTACCCTGATTGTGGATGGAAAGATTCAATGTAATAAAAGATGTAGATTTTCTTTCAAATTAACGTATAATTTCAGAATACTCTCAACCAAAATTTCAGTTAATTTTTCATGGAACTTGATGAACTGATTCACATGGGAGAGAAAATACACAATGCTCAAGACAGTTTTTAAAAAGAACAATGAGGGATCTGGCCTTCTCTAAATAAATAAAGCTATAGCGAATAATATAATGTGCTATTGACGTAAGAATGGAAAAACTGAACAACTGGAATAGATCCGAGGGCCAGAAACAATCCTCATATATGTGGGAATTCCTATAGGAAAAAGGAAGCTCTTTAAATCAGCTGAGAAATCGTGAACCGTTTAGTAAGAGGTGGTAGGATATCCACTTGGGGAAAAAATCATCTAAATCCTGCCTCCCTCACACAATTCTCACACACGCTGTTCATTATAATAAATTCCACATACGTTAGGGAAGTAAACATATGAAAACTATAAAAGTCTTAGAGAAACTATAACAGACTGTGTTTATAACTTTGGGTAGGCAAAGCTGCCTGCGAAGACAAAGGAAAAAATGTAGAGGAAAAGACTAGTATATTTGACAACCTCAAAACTTAATTCTTTTTTTAAAAAGATACAATAAGTAAAATTAAAACACAAATGACAGATTGGGAGAAAAAAATTGCACCATACATAGCTAATGATCCAGAATATTTTTAAACAACTCATAAAATAAGAAAAAAATAAATAAAAAACCCATCCAGGTGAAAAAGAGCAAAATATTTAAACCAACCACCCAGAGCAAATACAGACAAAAGAAACATTTTGAAAAGATGATCTCACTAATAATATGAGCAATGCATTTAAAACCACAATGACGTAACATTTTTCATCCATCAGATTGGCAAAAACAATGAAGTGTGATATTTATTAAGTGTCAGTGAGGATGTAGGGACCTCCATGCTGTTACCCACTGTGATGGCCAATGTGACAGAGTTTATTAAATGTAAGGGGCATTTAATTTACCAGGACTTCCAAGCTGAAAGGGCAAAGATGGCTCTCTAATTTCAAATCTCCCTGGGACTCACCCTCCCCCCAAAAGAATGTAAATCAACACAGAGAGGAAATAAAACCACACATAAACCTCAGATTCCCCGAAGCAGAGAAATCATCCAAATTCCAACGGAACACCCACCACATGCAGCTGCAAGCCTGTGGGCACAGAAAGTGACAAAAGAAGAGGTTTAAGAGACATTGTGAAAACTAGTGGAGGGGTGTGGCGAGCTTACCCGGGCACGACCAACATCACTCTCAGGATGTCCAACACCAAACCCCAAAATACTGAACACCTTCGGAGCATAATAACTACGAGCACACCAGCAGCAGGGGAGAGCCTTGGAGAAGCATTGCTTCTTGGGAGAATCAGTTTTATACAGTAGTGGGGAGTTACCTCACCCCCAAACCCCCACTTGTAGATGTGATAATGAAGAGAAAGAAGAAATTAAGAAAAGAAAAACCTAAGAATCCTAAAGAGGAAACGAGAAATGAGTAAAAGTGACTTCTGGCTTCCCTCCTCCACACCTTTCATGAAGGACAGCAAGATGGACAGCAGAGGGCACACTAGCATGAGGAGTCCTGTCCATGAGTGTACAGGACTGGAAAAGGATGGGTAAATCATGTGCATTCAAAACTACTGCTGGAAAGGAAAAGAAATGTTAAATCACAGCATTTCAACTGATAAACTTCTTTTCTTAAAATCAAGCATAAAGCTGAATATTAACTGTTAATGCCGCTCTCCAAATTGAATCAAATATCCTCAAATAAGCATTTGAGGATATGGAGAAACACCTCAAATCAGAAACACAAAACCGACAACAAAAAAAGATTAAAAAAAAAAGAAAGAAAGAAAGAAAAAAATGAAATGAAAATTGATCTTAGAGAAGAAAATTAGAAAGCCATATCATAAAAATTAAAAGATGCCCAAGGAAGATTAGATTCAAATAAAAATTTAATCAATAACATTGAAGAAAAGCAGAAAAATAACCAAGAGGGTAAAAATTAAATAAAGAAGTAAAAATGGTCAGAGAGGAAGTGATTGAAATGGAAGCTAGGCAAAGCGCTCACATTTAAACCTGGACTACAAGACTTTCCAAAAATAAGAGATCTGGATCAACACATCAAAAGGGCTCACTATGTGAACTTGACACTAATGAATCAGCTCTAAGATATATCCTAGTAAAGCCATTAGACTTTAAAGATAGGAAATCCTCAAGGCCTCGACAAAAATGTGAAATAATAACTTTTAAAGGCATCTGAATTAGACTAATATCAGACTTAAAAAAAAATAGCGTACGTTTTATGAGGTACCAGAATAGGCAAATTCATAGAAACAGAAAACAGAGGTGACCAGGGGCAAGAAGGAGGGGAAAAGAGGAGTTGTTTAATGGGTGCAGAGATTTTATTGGAGATGATTTTGGGTATAGACAGTGGTGGTAGAGACACAACATTTTGAAAGTCTTTGATGCCACTGATTGTACACTCATGAATGATTGAAATGATAAATATTACACATATTTCAACACACACACAAAAATAACTAACATACAAACCAAGGCAATAGGGCAGGAGTATTCTCAAAAAACTCATGGAAGCAATCCAAGGATGTTATATTGAACTGAACTGTCTTACAAATATCAAAACTACAAAAAGAAATAGTTTGAAATGTGCAAGAACTCAGAGAATACAGTACACATGTGCCTTTCCTGAAGAATCTACTATAGAATGAGCCTCATCTAAGAGGTGAGCTCTTTAAAAAAGAACTGTTAGCAAGCATTGTATACATCTCAATTGTAGAGTAAAAATTAATACAAGGTTGAGACAAGGCATAAACATATGTTCTAAAAAAGCAAAACAAATGCAACTAAAAAATGATAGGAAATGAAAGGAGATAGAGATTATTGACTATTGAGTGATGGGAACAAAAAAATACCATTCAAAACTAACAGACTAGATAGTAAAAAGGTAAGAAAAAATAGGATTAAGGGCACTATAAAATATTAATATGAAGATAACAAAATATCATAACAAAAATAGACCTTCCTAAATATCAATAAATTTAAAATGAGCAAAGAGGATATATCGAATATAGAAACTATAAATATAATCTATCATTTCTCTTTGCACCTCTTGTAGTTTACATTTTAGAAAACCAATATGTAATTTGGTGCATATTCATAACTAATGATCAGAGCCATTCACAAACCACTCCCAGCCAAGATGACAAAAATAAGTCAGGATGTAAAAATATAAACAAAATAATCAGCTAGTTCTTCTGGATATGTATTGTTATGGATGAATTGTGTCCCCCCAAATCATCATATGTTGAAGTCCTAACCCCAGTATGAATGGTATTTGGATATGGGGTCATTGGGAAGTATTAGATGATAAGGGTGAGCCCCTCACGATGGTATTAATGCCCTTATAAGAAGAGGTCAGGTGTGCATATAGCAAGAGGGTGACCACCTACATGCCATGAAAAGAAGCCTCAGAATGGAACCTTGACCTTGGACGTCCCTGTCTCCAGAACCATGAGAAATACATTTCTGTTGTTCAAGCCACCCAGTCTATGGTATTTTGTTATGGCAGCCTGAGCAGACTAATACAAATATCAAATACTAATAGAAAATAAGCATACTTGGACCATTTCCAAAAATTGATGGTATATTTAGACATAAAGAAAACATCTATAGATTTCATAATGTAAAATCATTGCTCTCTTATCAAATGAAATAAAAATACTCATTAAAAACAAAACAAAAGAAAGAAACTAAAAGTTCAAACTTAGGTGAGAAGGAAATACACACAGAAATCACAGAATTTCTGAAAAATAATGATAATTTAAAATTATCAGAATCTATGGTGTACATTGAGAGCCATGGTGAGAGGATTCACAGCCTCAAATACTAACACCAATAAAATGAGAGAACTAAAATCAGTGAATTGTTCTCAATTCAGAAAGCTAAAAAAATAGTCCAAAAGAGAGCACAAGAAAAAAAAATAATAAAGGTAAAAGTAGAAATCAGTGCTGTAGAATACAGAAAGTCACTAGTTAATATACCCAAACCCTAGCTCTTTGCAAATACAGTACCAAAAAAATAGACAAAACCTTGAATTGAATCGAGAAAAAAAATGAGAAGACTGAAATATACAGAATAAGTAATGACGAAGGAAAACAACTATTGATAGAGGGGAAAGTTTTAAAAATCATTATAAACCTTATTCTAGTTGAAAATGGGTGCTGTTCTTCACGGTGTCCAGAAATAATTAATGTGGCTACGTTGAGACAGAGGTTATGCTTCCATCACCGTAAGTTTATTGCAGTGATGTAATGAGACCTATAACATTTTTTTAAAAATAAAAAATAAAAATTGTTGTAGACTATTTTACATGTCCATGCAAATACATTTTTGAAACCTGGGTTTTAAAAATGTTGCCAAAATTGACCTGATTATGTTTATAATAATTCTCCAAGATTCACCTATTTTCTGCGCAGGCCAAATAGGCAAGTTGAATGAGGATGTGATGGGAATCACCACTCCAGCATCTCTCAAGACCCTGACGATGGCAGTCCCTCTGGGGATATGGTATTGTTTTCGGTTTACTAATTTTGTAGGTTGAGGCGGTTCTAGTGGTTTCTATTTGGCCTTTCACATCGTAAAGCAGGCCTTGCTCCCTAGGTCAGGGAACCACCGAGGGGGTCCTGCCAGGTGCTGAGATGTCTATTCCAATTACCCATTCCAGAACTGGGGTGTAGCCCCGGGATGGATTTGCACACCCACTGGGCACTCTGTGAGTGGGATCCGATCTAAAACTCCATTGATCACCTGACTGCCCTCAGCCCCTACTCGGACTGGGCATTTTGGGTCTCCAGGAATTAGTATCACTTCAGAATCAGTATCCAGTAGTCCTTGAAAGTCTATTTTTTTTTTTTTTCCTAATCCACAGTCACTCTGGTAAGCAGCCATTAGTCTGGGAGAAAGACCAACAGAGCCAGTTTGGGGCAATCTAGCAGAGTCCTCTCGTAAGTGGGTCCTTCCTCACCTTCATTCAAGGGTTTGTGGGCCCCTGGGTCTGCAAACTGGAACAAGCCTAGGAATTGATTGAGAGGCCATGACTCTCTGTTTTTGTGATTCAGGACAGACTTCTGTTCACTCAGCCTAGAACTCTTAAACAGATTAAAACTTTTTCTTTTCGAAGGACACAATGATCAACTAGCCAATGCGTACATCTCTGTAAATCAGACGATCCTGACTGCTGCTTCGCCTCCGCTGTCAATCCTGCTATTGCAGCATAAAAGCAGCCATAGATGATATGTAAATGAAAGAGCATATTTTAGTAACATTTCTATTATGGACCTTGAAATTTGAATTTTATGTAATTTTCATGTGTCACGAAATATGACTCTTCTTTTGATTATTTTTAGCTATGTAAAAATGTAAAAAACATTCTTAGCTTGCAAGCTGAACAAAAACCAGCAGTGGGGCAGATTTGCCCACAGGCTTAGTTTGCCAATCCTTGCCTTGAGGGTTACAATATACATCTTTAATTAATCTCAATCTGATTTCAAATAATAGAATGCTGCTCCACATATAGGAAAAGAACCTCACAGCAGTAAATTCACAATTCCTCTTTCCCATTTTGGTGCACTATTGTCACACATTTTATATTTATATACACTATAAATCGATACTACAGTGCTATTGTTATTTTGCTTTTAGATAGTCATTTATCTTTTAGGGTGGTTTAAAGTAAACTAAACGCATCTTTTATATTTACTTTCTTTTTAACCATTTCTAGAAATGTTTCATTTCTTTGAGTGTATCTAAGTGCCTGTTCTGGTATTATATTCTTCCACATGAAGAATTTCCTAAAAGATTTCTTAAAATTAAGATCTGCTGATAATGAAACCCCTCTGCTTTTGTTGATCTGTAGAAATCTTTATTTCCCCTCACTTCTTATATTTTTAAAATGTACATACTCTAAAAGTGACCTTTTATGTACAGTTCTACCAGTTTTGAATTATGTATAGAGTCATATAACCATCACATCAGAATAGTTGTCCTTTCATTAAGAAAAAAGAAAGCTTTTTATTTTGAAATAATTATATACTCACAGAAAGTTGCAAAAAAAATAGTAATAGAAAGTCCTGTGTACCCTTCACCTCAATTTCCCCAATAGAAACTATTACATGACTGTTACCTTACACCGTACAGTATCAAAACCTAACATTGTGAATTCAAGATAATGGACCTTAGCGCAGAAGACTTATTCAGACCTTATTTAGATTTCACCAGTTTTCATATGCACCCCTGTGTGTGTGTGTGTGTGTGTGTGTGTGTGTGTGTGTGTGTAGTTGTATAGCATTCTAGACCATGGATAGATTCCTGTTACCAGTGCCTTCACTTTTGAGAGATATCTTTACTGCATATAGAATTTGGGGTTGACAGTTTGAAGATGTCAGTCATTTCATTGTCTTCTGCTTATATAGTTTCTGTTGTAATTCTTACCTTTTTGTGTTCTTCCCTATGTAATCATGTGTCTCCCCCACCCCCCAGTTCCTTTGGGATTTTCTCCTTATCTTTGGTTTTCAGTGGTTCGACTAGCATCTATCTAGACATTTTTGTTCTTTGTTTTCTTGAGGGTAGGCAGGTGAGATTTATCCTTCTTAGTGTTCTCTGTGATTCTGATATCAATGCTTTGATGGTTTCATCATGTTTGGAAAATTCTTAGCCATTATCACTTCCAATATTTGTTCTGCTCATTCTCTCTCTTCCTTCATTCCTGGATCCACTTACACACATATTAGATAATTTGATATTGTCCCATAGTTCTAGGATGTTCTGTTTTGTTTTGTTTTCTTTATTTTTCAATTTGTGTTTCAGTTTGGATAATTTGTATTGGCCTGTCTACAACTTTACAGACTCTTTCCTCAGTTTTATTTCTAGAATTTCCATTTGGCTCTTATAGCTTCCATGTCTGCTGAAATTCCCCATCTGTTTATGAATGTGATCCATATTTTCTACTAGCACTTTGAACATATAAATCATGATTATTTAAAATTCATTGTCTAATAGTTTCAATAACCGCATCGTTTCTGAGCCTAGTTTCACTGATTGCTTTGTCTCTCTCTCTTTTTTCACTGTTTTTTTTTTAATTATATAATTTTCAGGTGTACATGATCATTTGACATCTGTATATCCTATTGTGTGTTTGCCATTCAAAGTCCAGTTTCTTTCAGCTACGATTTATTTGATCCCCCTTACCCACTTTGCCCTCTCCCTATGCCCCTATATTTGACCCCCTTTACCCATCTGCCTCCCCACTCCTCTGCAAACCCACTAGTAACCACTAATCTATAGTCCATGTCCATGAGTCTCTGTTTGTTTGTCCTGTTCATTTGTTGCTTTTAGGTTTATATCCCACATGTAAGTGATATCATGTGATTTTCAACTTTTTCTATCTGGCTTATTTCACTTAGCATGATTATCTCAAGGTCCATCCATGTTGTTGCAAATGGTAGTATTTCATCTCTTCTTATGGCTGAGTAATATTCCATTGTCTTTAAGTACCACAGCTTTATCCACATCTATCATAGGACACGTCGATTGCTTCCATGTCCTGGCCACTGTGAATAATGCTGCTATGAACATTGGTGTGCAAATGTCTTTTTGGATATGGGTTTTCAAGTCTTTGGGGTAAATACCCAGTAGAGGGATTGCTGGATCATATGATAGAGCAATTCTTAGTTTTTTGAGGAAACTCCATACCATTTTCCATAGTGGCTGTACCAATTTGCAGTCCCACCAGAAGTATATGAGGGTCCCTTTTTCTCTGCTACTTTGTCTCTTGACAGTGGATTGTGGGTTTTTTTTCCCTTGCTTGTTAGTGTTATATAATTTTTAACTAAATGCCTGACATTGTGTGTAAAATAGCAGATACTAAATTAAATAGCATAATTCCTGAAAATCTTCTGCTAGACAATTACTATAGGGGCTTAAATCAATCTAGTCAGGTTTGGACTGGTTTGGACTTTGCTGTTGCTATGGTTACCTTCATTGCACCACTGACTTCCAATTCTTCCAGCATCACCTCGGATGGGGGCTGGGTTGCTGGAGGGATTTTGATCAGTGTTCTTGCTCCACCATTCAGCTTTACATTCTTCATTGGGTTGCTGTTGTGTCTTACTTGGTGCTTACTAGCCTGGGGTGGGGTGGGGGGTCTTCCTGGTCCATCCTCAGCCTTAGGCAAACTGTATCCCTGGGCTGCAAACCAAAAAGTTAAGCCCCAGCTCACACTGTCTGGGTTTAATTCTGGCTTCCACAATAAATCCCTGTTACCTGGGACAAGTTGAGTAACCACTTGGAGGCTCATTTTCTTCATCTATTGAATGGGTTTTGAGATTTGTGAGAATTGAATTAATACATGTAAAGAGTTCAGAGTAGTATCTAACATATAGTGCTTAATATCAAGCACTATATGTTTGTTTTGTTTTATTAATTCCTTCAAGCACCTATCCATTCAACAAATGTTGAGACCCTACTATGTGCTAGTAATTGTGCTACATGCTGGGAATATAACATTGAAAGAGTTAAGGGTCTTGTTGTTAGCTGCCAAGAAGGCAGTCAAAGGACAAGATATTGCAGTTGTAAAGAGCACTGTAAATCTGGAAGTGCAGGGGAGTATAAATGTGTATCTCTGAGGAAGGAATCTTTGAGCTAAGACTTGAAGAACAAGCAGAAATTTGCTGGGTAAAAGGCAGGGAAGAGTGAGCCTGGCAAAGGGAATAATATGTGTAAAGTCTGAATTAGGAAGAAGCTTGAACATATGCAAGCAACTGGAAGAAGGCCAGTGGCCATTGGAGGCCATAATGAAGACTGGGCTTTATCCTCTGTTCAGTGGGAAACTGTTGGAGAATGTAAGCGTGAGACTGGCATAAATCAGCTTTAGGTTGCAGTTCTGCTGCCTGTGCAGAGAATGGATGGGAGTGGAAGCGCGAGATCAGTCAAAAAGCAGAGAAAAACAGGAGCATGACACATCCAGGGTAGCAGGGATCCTGCACCTGGACCCTGCGTACCATTTCCACTTCCTTCCAGAACACGGAGGGAGTTAGCCACTTTTTACTTGTTTTAAAATATGACCATCAGATGGCGCAAAACCCTAAAAAAACACTTGGAATAAGCCCTGAGTCCACCTCCCTGGGACTGAGTCCTGGTTCTCAAAGCCCAAGGGGGTTCCCTCCCTCGTCCAGTTAGATAACTGCCAGGAGCCAGCCTTCAGCTCCTTAGGTGTTTCTGTTAGAAGAAATGAGGGACTGGAAGCCCAAAATGTGAGTTCCAGTCCCTTCCCCACAGTCCCTGACTTGGGCAAGTTACTTCACCACTTTGAGCCCCTGATACCTGCAAGATGGAGCTAACAGTCCCTGCCACTGCTCCTCCTTTTGCTCCTCCATCTGGCCCAGGCCCTGGGCCCTCACTTCAGAGACGCTATGTAACGTAGGGCTCAGAACCTGGTTTTATGCCCCTGGGTTTAAACCCCATTCCAATCACAAACTAACTGTGTAACCTTGGTCAAGGAACTTCACCTCCCAGCACCCCAGTTTCCATCTCTGTTCAATGGGAATCCTAACCTTGCATGGTTGCAAAATTATGAGAGTGTCCATAAGTACTTACATGGTTTTTGTCACAAATAATAAACACCCATTTATTAGATAGAAATTTGACTCACATTCATGAAGTGCTTACTTAATAAATCTCTAGGGCTTGGGCTCTGCTAGTAATTCTTTCTGTAACTTTTGGCAAGATTTCTTTCTTCCCTTTTCTGAGCCCCAGTCTCTCCAACAGAAAAATAGGGGGTTTGATTAGATTGGATACTCAGAAGGAGCCATTCCAGCCCTGACATTCCAAGCTGCTTCTATCTCCCTCCCTCCTCTCCCCTCCCTTTCTCCCTTTCTTTCATTTATCCATCACTTATTCATTTGTTTAACAATTACTTATTGAATATCTACTATATTCCAGGTGCAGGAAACAAAACAGACCCACATCAAAACAGGTGTGCATCTTTGCAAGCCAGCCCGTTGGAAGCATGTTTGTACAAAACCTTCTTTGTCCTCTCTCTTAGCAATCAATCCTTGCAGGTTATTTCATGTTTGAAAAAGGAAAATATTGTGCCAAGAGTTTATTTCTGTGCATCTCTGTGTGGCTGTATACACACACACATTTATATATAACATTTGCAGCAGCGTTGTCATGGGAACCATTTTTTGGTGTCTCTGGGCATGAGGGATGCCTGTGAGTGGAGGAGCTTTTATGGAACACCCCTGCGTGCACTTTTGTGTGGTGCAAAACCCTGCTGGGAGAGTTACCCCAAGAGCCTTTGTTGGCCCTTTTGATCATCGCTGCCTATTTTTCTCACTGATCTTGTCGGATGTGAGTGAACTTCACTGAGGGAACTGAATGTCAAGCTCAATGACTGGCAGAGTAAGATCCTCTGGGACTACTGCCAGCTAACAGCCTGGATAGGTCAGCTTGGTGGTTTTTGCTTTTTTTTTTTTTTTAAACCCTTGATTTGGGAATGTTTAAGGCTTTAGGGAAGACTTGGATGAAAAGACAAAAGCAGCCAGGGTATGTATTTTCAGAAACGACAGCTGCAGCAACCACTTTTGAACTTGCTAGGCAGTGCCAGTGCTGGGAGGGGGCAGAGTGCCAGCGAGAGAGAGGGAAGGGACTCACTATTCACCCAGCAGCTACTCTGGGCCTGGCTCCATCCTGGGAGCTTTGCATATGTTATCGCCTGTAATCCTTGAATCCACCCTGTAAAATAGACATTGTGGATCTTAGCAGGAGACTGGGATTAGAGAGGGAAAGTGGGCAAGCTCGCAAGTGGTAAAGCTAGAGTCAAACCCAGGTTGGGCCTGAACCCAGAGACGAGGCTTTAGCCACTACATCATTCTTCCAGATAACTTCCTGTAGCCAAGTCCCTCTCACTTCCAGGCCAGGAGTTGGGGTGAGGGGTGGCCAGGAATGGCAGTCCAGGGATTCAAGTCCTCACCAACCCCAAGCCACAGTGGCAGATCCAGTCATGGGCAGCTCTGAGGATGACTAGATAGGATCTATGTAAATATGACCTTTTACCTGGATATAAGAGCTGGCTCGTGTTTCGGTTTTGTGAAGGCTTACTGTGTATCAGGCGCCCCTCCACTTACTTACCATAAAGTCCTCTGTGACTGATGCTGTATAATCATTACTGCATTACAGATCTAAAGAGACTGAGGTACAGAAAGGTTAAATGTCTTGCCCAAGATCACACAGTTAAATGAGCTGCGTTTTGAACCTAGGCAACCTGGTTCCAGAGCCTGAGCTCTTAACTCTTGTGCTTTCCTGGTCCACGGGTGCAGTTCACAACTGAGCCACGTGGGCCCTCCCCTAAGAGCTTCAGCTGTCAGAGAGATAAAAGTTGAAGGGAGAGGGAAGAGGATCCCCACTTACTGACGACGTCCTGTGCACCCAGGACTGTGCTAGGTCTTTCTAACTCCCAGCTTTGTGGGCACATTGGATCCACTAGCATCCCCTGCACACAGACGAGAGAAGTCACAGCCTGGAAGGGAGAAATGATTTAACTAAGGTCTCGGAGCTGGGATTTGAGCCAAGGCCTGCTCTTTCTGAAACTGAAACCCTCTGCTGTAGAAGTGGAGCTGCTCTGCCCCGGGCCCTTCTTCTCCCACATTTCTCAGTGATGGTACCAAAGAGAGGTGTTCAGGTGTTGGAGCAGGAAGACCACTCCAGATCCCTCGTGCGGTGGAGGACTCAGAACTGCCCAAAGAAAGGATGCTCACCCAAATCTACCACAGTAGGGTTACACTCAGTAACACAATCACCATATCCTATGTTCCAGGCTCTGTGTGGGTGCTAGGCATATGGCAATGAATGAAAGTCATGGTCCCTGCCATTGGGAGCTTACGTTCTAGCAAAGAGCAGCCATGATGCAAGTAAGTACAAAAGTAAGTGAAAAGTGAAGAAAGCTATGGGCATGAATAACAGGGACTTACTGGGCCTGGGTTAGCTGATGTGGGTGTTTTACATTTATTTAAGGGTGACCTTCCTGACACATGGGTTTGAGAAGGCCAAGAACATCGCTTAGTGCTTTCGGCCAAAGCGGAAGGCTGGCCATGCTACCATAACGAAATTAAAAAGGTTTCTATTTACTTTATGTTCAAAAGCAAGTTGTAATACTTAACCTCGGGCCATTTCCAGCTCCATAGAAGAGATAAATAAGCTAACGTTCATTGAATACTCACTTACTACATGCCAGGTACCAGACTATGCAAGCCCTTATGAATGCAGCATGGGAGAATAATAATGTCCCGGTATTGAAGTAGCAGGGAGTGACTGAGTCTGTCTGGCGGGGAGCAGAATCAAGGAGAGTTTTTCCCTTAAGTTGACGCTTAAGCTGGGTTGTGAAGAATAAATAGGAGCTTGGTAGGCACTCCAGGAGCAGCACACACTCCAGGTGGAGGGAGCAGTGTATGGAAGATGTAGAGACATCAAAGTGTATGGCTGTTCAGGGTGCATTATCAGCAGAAAAGCAGCAGGAACTGAAGGCGTGGAGACTGGCAAGAGCCAGGTGCAGTAGGGCTGCAGGTACCTGGCTGAGGAACCTGGCCCCTTGTTCAGTCCCCACTTCCCCTGAATATGGGTGAGAACCAAGCATCTTCTTCAATTTTTCTATTCCACTGGGGAAAAAAAGGCATGTAATGAGGGTAGAAAAAAAGAAGCATGATTGCCAAATTTGGCAAACTGAAAAATGTTCATGTGCAGAATTAATTCTAAATTGCTGCTATTTTCATTCTCATGCCTTTGGGAAAAACAGAGCATAGCAACACGCCTCAGCCTCTTTTCAGGTGTCTGGAGTACCATGGGCCAGGCCAGGCTGGACTGGCAGGCTGACTCCCACAGAGACCATCAGAGCCAGCCTGGGGCCTGGCACCAGCTGTGGGCATCTGTAAATCCAGCTTCCTCTTCTAGTCATCAGATAGGGGGAAAATTGGAGTCCAGAATTTTCCCAAGGCAGCAAACTTGGCAGGATGATTAAATGTTGTCAGGCTTGAAAATGGCCAGGAGAGGGCTGGGCCACCCAGGGTAGAAAGATGTGGTTTCCAGATTCAAGATGGGCTATGTGTGTGATTGTGTGAAGTGCTTTGGTTTAGGGAGTGCTGGAGGCCTGCTAGGCAGGTTTTAGAGACTCTTCACTGGGCCAGGCCCAGTGGCAAGCAAAGTTGATCTCAGTAACAGGGCAGCTCAGTAGATTTGGCGTGTAGGGGGTTCTGCTAATAAGGTCTGTCATCAGTGAGCTCAAAGGCTGCCTCATCCCCAGGCCCAGCAGCCACCTCCTGAACATGATGGATGATTAGTCAGATAAGGGAGGAAGGAAGCCCCTGTTATGATTCACCCACATGCAGGCAGTATTAGTACTCAGACCTCCATCTGGGCATTATGAGGATTAAATTAGTTATTACATGTAAAGGGCTTTGCTCAATACCTGACACATAGTAAGTGCTTAGAAAATGTTAGTTATTGTTGCTTCTATCAGCCAGACATGCTCACCATTGGTTTTTGTTCATTTATTTAATCCTCACAGCTCTAGGAAGTAGGAATAGGTTTTTAAAAAATTATTTTTTACAGTTGAGGCACAGTAGGGTTATATAATTTGTTTAAGGACACAGTTAAAAGTGGCAGAGTTGGAAGCTTCTATAACTCAACAACAAAAAAAAAAAAACCCAATTCAAAAATGAGCAATGAACTTGGATAGACATTTCTCTAAACAGGGAATCAAATGGTCAATAAGATCATAAAAAGATGCTTAACATACTAATCATTAAGGAAATGCAAATCAAAACCATACAATGAGATACCACTTCAAACCTATTAGGATGGCTACTATAAAAAAAAAAGAAAGAAAGGATGGAAGGAAGGAAAGAAGAAAGGAGGGAAGGAAGGAAGGAAAGAAGGAAAAAAGGAAGGAAGGAAAACAAATATTGGCAAGGATGTGGAGAAACTATAACATTTGTGCATGCTGATGGGGATGTCAAATGGTGCAGCCATTGTGAAAAACAGTATTGTGGTTCCCAATTGTGGTTCACAATACTGTGATCCAGCCATTCCAGTTCTAGGTATATACCCCAAAGAACTGAAAGCAGGAACTCAAATGATATGTGTACATCCATGTTTAAAACAGCCAAAAGGAGGAAACAATTCAAATGTCCATTGACATATGAATGGATAAGGAAGGAGGTGGCATATCCACACAGTGGTATATCCATACAGTGAATTATTACTCAGCCTGGAAGAGGAATTAAATTCTACTACATGCTGCAAGATGCATGAACCTCAACAGCATTGTGCCAAGTGAAATTAGCCAGACACAAAAGTATAAGTATTATATGATTTCATTTATACAAGGTACCTAGAGTAATCAAATTCATAAGGACAGAAAGTCGAATGGTGGTTGCCAGGGGCTGAAGGGAGGGGAAATGGGGAGTTGTTTAATGGGTACCGAGTTTCAGTTTGGGATGTTGAAAAAATCCTGGAGAAAGACAGTGATGATGATTGTACATCATTGTGAATGCCACCGAACATGAATATCATTTAATGCCACTAACTGTACACTTCACAATGGTTAACGTGGTCAATTTTATGTTGTGCATTTCTTCAAAAAGAAATAGTAGCAGTTAGGATCAGGATCCAGGTCTGTTTATCCCCAGGGTCCCCTGGAATGGTTCCCTGGATCTCCTTTCCCCTTTCTAGGAAAATGTTGTCCATTTTTGTTCAGAACTGACCAGCAGAGAGAAAAGCAGTATCTTGATGATGACATGCACATCCAGAAGGAATTAATTCTATTTTCCAAACAGGCATTTGCAAATGATGCTCAACTTGAAGCACAGGCTACTTCTTCCCACGTTGGGTCAGAAAATGAAGTGCTAAGGAGTCAGAACATGGTAACTGCTCCATCATCTCCATTCTCCTCCCACTCCCATGATGTGTACCCATAACATTCATTTCATTAGTCAGGCAACAAATAGTTATTGGGCACTCCAAAATGTGTTTTTCCAACATCACTGAGCAATTCTCAGACACTTCCCAGACACCTCCTGGGTATCCTACAATTTAACTCAATTCTGACACTATCTACCTGAAGATAGCATCAGATCCCACAGTTTAAGGGCTTGGTTCTATCAGACTGCCTCCCCGTCTTCAGTCGTAAATCTGGGTCAACTGTGCTTCTGACAACTGACTAGTGGTCAGAGGTTCCCATGACCTTTTTCTTGGGTTCAATTAATTTGCTGGAGCAGCTCACAGAACTCAGAAAAAAAAACATTTTTCTTACTGGATCACCGGTTTATTATAAAAGGGTATAACTCAGAAACAGCCAGGTAGAAGAGATGCATAGGGTGAGTGTGGGGAAGAGGGTTCAGAGCTTCCAGGCTCTCTCTCAGGTGCCACTCTCCTCGGTATGCATGTGTTCACCAACCAAGAATCTCTCAGAACAATGTCCTTTTGGGTTTTTATGGAGGCTTCGTTACATAGGCATGATTGAGTTGAATCACCAATGGCTGATGATTTAATCAATCTCCAGCCTCTCTTCTCTTTCCATAGATCGAAGAGTGGGACTGAAAGTTTCAACCCTCAAATCATGTGGTTCGTCCCCTTGGCAACCATCCCCCTCTCAGGTGACTTAAGGGCTTTCTAAAAGTCACCTCATTAACATAAGACACTTTAAACTCCAAATGAGAAGGGAAGACAGTAGAGGGCTCTGAGCAGAGAAGTTACATGATCTTAACTTTTTAATGTAAATAATTAGGGCGCATACTTAACTTGTATGTCCAGTTACCTATTTCTTTTCCCAATTAGATGTGCTCTCACATTCCTCTCATAGTTGTCACTCAATCAATGTGTGTTAAATGACTTCTGAAGACTGGCTGTCACTCCAGAAGAAGGCATGCAGGAGAGGAATGGCCAATGCCTGAAATGGGAAAAGATCAAGGGGAGGCATCCTGCTTCCTGATGACATCAGAGAGAGAAATACCTTGGCCTAGCGGTGAAGGGAAGTCATGAGTTTCTGTCTTGGTTCCGCTGCTCACTTGCTGTATGACTGTGAGATAATCCTTTCCTATTTCTGGGTTCTATCCTGAACTTGGGTGAAGTAATCTCTACAGCATCTTCAGTCCTGACTAGAGTCTATTAAAATACTTTAAAAAAAATTGTGGTAAATAAAATACTAATAACAAAATTCACCATCTTAATTAACCATTCTGTGATAATACTTTTGCTCCATCTCGCATGCTGGTGAAGATGAATTATCTGTAGCCACGGTGGCTGCTGAGGACTGTGGTCGCTTGCAGGAATAGCTGAGAAATGGAAGGCCATTACTCACACTGTGGGCGAAGGGTTAGAATCAATTGGTCCAGGAGAAGTGACAGTGACAGCAAATTAGAGAATCTGCATCTTTGCCCTGGAGGGAAAGGGAAGCAATTAAGCTTCTTTGAGGGGTTACTTTGACTCTCCACAGACAAGCTCCTTTAAGAGTTGCTTTAATCCTTTAGAGGCAGACTTCCTGTCTCCATCTTGCAAATGGCCCAGAGAAGTTAGGAAACTTGCTTATGTTTGATCAGCTAGTCTGTCAGGTTAGAATCCTCATGTCTTCCAAGTTTATGACCTTTGAAAGGGACCACCACCCTCACAGACCACAGGTCTATGTGATGGTGGGAGGACCTGCTGGTGCAGCTCTTTTACTGAAGAGCATTTGTGGTGATTACAAACATGCCTGCAGTATAGGGAACAGGACAAACTACATTTCCCATTGGGGTTTCTCTCCTCCTAGCCCCCTTCATACGGGGGTCCTGCAGTCTTCCTTCCTTGGTCTTTCTCCTTTTTATTTGTTTTTAAAACCCTCTTGGCCCCCCACCTCTTTGTCTTAACTGCCTAGGGCCACCAAGGTCCATGTCCAGCTCTGCCTCATCAGGCCTTGGGGGATGTCTACATGTCTCAGAGTGGAGCGCTGAAAAATATACAAACTCTCTGTGACTACTAAAGATGACATCTGTTGGCATAACATGGCTTGTGTTTATGCTAGGTGTCCAGCTCCCCCCAAGAGGAAAAATAAAGGGGGCAGAAAACTTCAACTTGCAACAATGTTTTCCAAAGTTTCAATTAAAAAATTCAGGGTGTCCCCACGCCCAGTCTCCAGTTCAGAGAAACAGAGCCGTGACCCCAAATGATCACGGATAAGCCAAGCACTGTCACCCAGCCACGAGGAGATGTGTAAACCAAGTCTTCACCTGTCTTCTACTCTTCGAATGAAGATGAAGAGGTATATTTATTTGGGGGCAGGGAGGGTGCAGGTCTCTGCTGGAGGGAGCGTGGTGGGCTCTGGGAACAGTGGATAGTTGGTCGAAGACACAAACACTTCTCTGTGGGCTAGTGTTACCTGCTCCAGGATATTCTCACCCTTTTCTCCCTGCGCAGTGAGGCCCAGCCTGGGCTCTGTGGTACCCAGGGCTTCTCCAAGGTAATGTGAAATCCTCTGGTAACTCACAATTATTCTATCCTTCAGTAAGTTTCACATCTTATTTATTGAATGCTAGATATCAGGGATAATTTAAATGACTAAGTAATATTCCCCTATAAATGAATAATAGCTAAAAAGTATCCAAAAATTACTATTAGCCCAGGACTGGGTGAAGTGCTTTGTATTTGTTGTCTTATTTCTCATGCTAGGAAGTAGTCTCCAATTTACAGATGAGAAAACCGAGGCTTGGAGGGTTAAGTAATTTCTCCAAGGTCATATACCTCATAAATGGTGGGGCCGAGACTCAAACTCAGGTTTTGGTTCCAATGGCTGTTCTCTTAATTGCTCAACACTGAGAGTGCTCTGAGAGCTGAGCATCCACTGCAGAGGGAGCTAGAGGAGGGGTACCTAGCTCAGCCTGAGGAGTGAGGAAAGGCAGCCTCGAGGAGGTAAGGCCTGAATCAAGTTTAGGGATTAGCCAATGGGCTAAGCGGGGAGAGGGGAGTTTCGGGTTATAGATGGTAGGAACAATCTGCATACAGAGCAAGGAGGACCAAAACAGCTGTAACTGTGGATGTGAGGTGGAGAGTGGCAGGATGCAAGCCGAGACAAGATTTTGAAGGATCTTGAATTTAGACTGGATCTTGAAGGCAAAGGGGGAACCATGGAGGCTTTTGGCAGGCAAGTTCACAAAATCAGTTTTGTTGACTGTGCCTCTGGCCACACTAGAGAGGTGGCTGTGTTAAAGGCAATGTGGCAAATCAGACCTGGAGTAAGATACCTTGGGTTTGAATACCAGGATTTCCACTTCAAAGTTATGCAAGCCATTTCTTCATACTTCTGAGCCTCAGTTTCTTTACTTGTAAATGGGATATAATAACATCTTAAAAGAGTTGTTGAGGGGAATGAGTTAATCTCAGCAAAAACATTTAGCAAAGTGGTATCATGGCAAATTGCAGGTGTGCAATCAATATTAGCTGCTCTGTGTGAGGGGGAGGTGTTGAGAAGGCCAAGAAAGGAAAGAGCTCTACCTTTTTGACTTTGCTCTTTATGAACCTCCTGCATTGATTGGTGGGGCCAGAATCTTATCAGAGACTTTTACACTATTTTGCTCAAGGTCTATCTGTTTTAAGAGATAACAAGAGATAATGCTCATAAAGTACTTAGCAAAGACCAGGCACTCAGTGATTGCCAGATCCTTGTAACTATTATTACATTAGAAAATGAAACTAGCCCAGAAAAGCAGAATCAATTATCAGTCTGTTATCACCCTAATGTAAATGAGATAATAAATTCTTTCTTGGGTAAAGGTTTTGATTGAAATAGGAAGTCTGGGGTCTCAGAATCCTAGGAACTGGACACTTGGGATTTTTTCCTGGAGCCAAAGAGCAGGGAATCCAATCCTAAGTAATCAGGTGTTACAAATCCAAATGGTCTAGGATTCCAGAGTATGAAGTGGCTCCTGGCTCCAATCTGGAGCCTTCTTTGTGGGGGGTTGTGGTGTCACCCTCTTCCAGATGCTCCTTTCTCCCAGAGGGAGCATTTTGGGCCCAGTTACGAGAGAATTAATTCATTAAGCACCCACTATGTGTAGACATATGTGAATGAAAAAAAATTAAACGTAGGCAGTGTGAAGCAGTAGAGAAGGAGTCCCAGCGACATTCTCCATGGGACTGTGGGAGAGTCTTGCCTGTCTGAGCTCTTCTGTTGTGTGATCGTCTTGGGCCTCTCCAAGCCTCAGTGTCTTCATTTATAAAATGGGTACTACTTATTTCACAGGGCTGTGTGAGATAATGAATATTAAGTGTCTAGTGGTGACCATTATTACCTGTTGCTCCGAGATGCCTGTGCTTCCTTTCCACTCAATGCCCCCCCTGCGGGGGAGAGGTGTATGCGGGATGTGGTCTTGGTTGGTCCAGCTGGTTAGAAAAAGAGCTTAACAACTAGTGTCACCCTGGCATAGGACACTGGGAGCTGACCACAGGCTGCTGGGCAAAGGGCACCCCAGTCTTGGGGCAGGCCTTGGAAGAATCCTTCCACAGAACTCTCAGTCAAGGCTGCTGATTAGATAAGGGGGGTGGGATCAGGTCCCAGGAAACTTGTTGGGTGGCAAGGTCTCTCCAGACGAGGGGGGCGGGGAGAAGTCGGATGCAGGCTCGGGTGTCCTTTCCTGGCTGGATGACCTTGGGCCAGTCACTTTTCCTCTCCCAGTCCGGTCTGTGTGCTGGGGCTGTGGGGTTCCTCCTTCCACTTACGTCCCTTGAGTGTGTACCAGGGCGACATGTCGACACAATCGGTGGACGTCAACAGCGCAGGGAAGGGCCGGCCGGGGCTGCGGGTCATGCTCATCGGCGCCCGCGGCAGGTCCCAAGCCGGCGGTTTCGCTGCGGTTCGGTGGCTCACTGCGCGGGGACCGAGTTTCTCGCCTCGCCGCCCCGTCCCTGGGGGCAGGGCTCTGCGGCCCGGAGGCTCCCGGGGCCGCTGCCATTGTTCCTCGGGCGGCAGAGGGGGGACTCCCGCAGACCCGCCGCCTCTCCCTCCGCCCCGCACCCGCGCCGCAGCGAGCCTCAGAGGCGCCCCGCCCCCGCCCCCCCCCGTCGCCGATCTTTCCCGAGCGAGCGAGTCAGCCCCAGAGCGCCTCCGCTCGGCGGCCGAAGACGCCCCCGAGTGCGGCCGAAGAATCCCGACCGCTCGCCGTCTCCGGAAAGAGCCGAAGGCGCTTCCCACCCTCGGCCTCCCGAGCCGCTCCGAAAAGGCCCGAAGTTTGCCGAGCGGCCGTCCTGCCGGACTGCTGGAGGCGGCCGGAGCGCCATGTTGGATGCTCTGCTCGTTGAGTGAAGAAAATCCGCCGGCATCGCCTGAGCCCCGCTCCCGAGAAGGGCGCCGCTTCCCCCGCGGAGGGGGATAAAGACCCCCCGCCGCCGGCCCATGAGGATATTGCCGTGAAAGGTCCGGTCTCTCCGCCTCCTGCCCCCGCCGGGTCCGGCCCCCCCCCCGGGGTCGCGTTGTCACGGAGACCGGCAGCCGGTGGTGCTGGCCCGCGGGGCGGCTGCTGCTGCCGGCGGCGGCGGCGGCGGCGGCGGCGGCGGCGGGCGTGTGTGACCGGCCCCGGTCCCCTCCTCCTCCTCCTCCTCCCGGCCTCCCCCCGGCGCCCCGCTCCCGCCGCCTCCCCGGGTCTGCCCCCATCCCGCCCCCCCGCTACCCCCGGCCCCTGCACCCCGGCGCGCCCGGTCCCGCTCTGGGGGGGTTGGTGGCTTCGCTTTGCCATGAGTTTACCGCAGAAACCGGCTCTGAAATCAGGCTCAGCGGCTGCAGCAGGAACCGGACCCGGCACCGGAGCGGCGGCGGCGGCGGCGGCGGCGGCACCGCCTCCTCACCCGGCGGCAGCAGCAGCGGCGGCGGCGGCGGCGGCGGCGGCAGCGGCGGCGGCGGCGGCGGCAGCGGCGGCCCCTCCTCACCCGAACATCAGGGCCCTCCAGACCCAGGCGCCCCAACAGTATCCTTTTCACCTTCCTGCCGGCCCTCCGGCTCTCCCCGCCGCGGAGCACGGCGGCTGTGGCCTTTCCGGGGACCCTCCTGCTGGCCGCTACAGCCCAGCCAGGAACAAGGGGCCGCTCTCCAAGCCCTTGCACCGGGCTGGGCTGGAGATTTTGGGGTGTCCCGGCGGCAGCGCTGCGGGGGACCCTGGACCCTCTGCAGTCTTGTGGAAACTAGCTCCCCTCGGCTTCGCTTCTGCAGTCCTCCCCTTTGAGAGCCGGGGGACCCTTCCCTCTTCTCGCCTCTCTCCTCCCCCAAACTCCCCCTCCCCCCTTTATTAGGCAGAATTTGCTGGTGCCTGGGACCAACCTTGCAGGGAAGGCTTTCCCGGTGCTTGTGAGGACGACACCCTTCTCCTGGTCTTCCTTTAGTCCCCCCTGCCGCGGGGCATGGTGGGCTCCCCTAACTGTTATTATTAATGCATAATAAACTTTATTGGTAAATTTCCTGTTTTGCAACTCATCAGCTCTCGTTTCTGAGGTAAGTTTGATTTTTAAATCGAAGGTGAAATGTGCAGAAAGCACTCCTTCTGGCTAATGTTTTTTAGCGATTGGAGGAGTTATGATGTGGTTTAGGGTGGAACGCGATCTAAGGAGGAAATGTTATACCGGACGCTTCCCTGTCTTTGACCTTTTTAAAGGAAGAGGAAGTTAACTGACATTACCCATCACCCCTAAAAGTCTTGTTTCTTGGAATGCTTGTGTTATGCCGAATATATTTGAAGGGCTGTAATTTACTCTTCGTAGGCCTGATGTCTAGAGGGGACCAGGGCTCCTGGAGTAAGGTCTAGTATAGACTGTGGTAATTTCATGTTAATTGCTTGATTGTAGAATTTTTGGACCGCTTTGATTGAAAAGATTTGGTATTTTAGTCCAGAACTAGCTGTTGAAAGTAAAATGTTGAATTCATGAATCCCATGGAGATTTAGAAAGCTATTACCTACCTGAAAATAACATTTCATCATGCACCTTCCCCATCCGCTGTATATTTGGAAGTCAATAAATAATCATTGGACGTTAGATGTGTTGTGTTTTTGTATTTGTGTCATCGTGTATTTGACTCAGAGCAAGTAGTGTGAGCAAATAAGAAACTGCTGTGAGGTCTCCAGATTATTTCAGTGTAGTTTGATTCTTGTCTGTATGGATTACTTTGAGAAGGTAAAGCTATCTCCCTTCTAGTCATTTCAGGTCATCCTTTTGGTTTCTGTCAAGTGCCATTTTCTCTGTTCTTTAAATATTGTTAGTCTACATTTTTTTTTCAGTCCAGGCACTGTGGCTGAAAGTAAAGATAAATTCCATTCCAGTGTGATGTGTGTACTGATTTCATAATGTTTTTATCTCGCATGATTCTGTTCAATTAAGAATTGTTCCCCTATGAGACTGCTTAGTGATAACTTAGTGTTGCTCATGGAAAACCTGGTTAGTTTTGATCAGTATCTCTAGTTTCCCTGTGGAGGAAATCGGTTGGCTGATTTGCCTACTTCGAGGTGGAGTTCATTGCTGGATCTTTTAAACATATCTTCACTTAATAATGCTTTGTGAGTTTAAATTCCTTTTTAATTTGTCTTTTCATTTGTCTCGAGTGCCCATACTTGGTTAGGCCTTTGAGTTTCTATACAGTTCCAACAAGTAAACGATTCTTTAGTTGTATCTTTGAGCATCTTCTGCATATCAAGAAGCCCATAGTAAGTGTTCTTGAAACACATAGTGATAAGTTAAGGACCACGGTGCTGAGTGATGACAGTGCTTGGCAAATTTGGTGGCATCATTTGACTGGACACAAAGAGCTGTGACTTAAGTGTTTCAAGTATGCTTTTTCTGATGTATTTCATAAAGGAAGGGCTTGTAAAAGCTCTGAGTTGGTGCAATATAGAAATAGTTACTAATACTGCAATAGTTGTTAAAGAGGATAAATTTAAGATGTAATTTCCAATGGAGATAATTTTTAAACCTATTTGAGGTAATCCAGGATACTTGGTTTTATGTGACTTTAAGATTTTACTTTGCCTCATGCCATTGAAGCTAAGATTCATTTTCTTCTTTATGTATTTCACAACCCCATTCTCTTTGCTTTACACACTTTAAGGTTACAATTGCCAAAACCTAAGAGTTTGTATAGTAAATGAAATTGAGTTTACAGATTTCATTAGAACATACTAATGGTGAAATGTTATCAATTTTGCTTTTCTACCCTGAGGGAAAGTGGGACTTTTTATTTGTTCGATGATAGCAGTCATCATGTGATAAATTGAATACGTTGAAGCATCGAGACTGGAGTACAGAGCTGGAGTAAGTTGCTCTTTCTATGGCTCTATTAAATCTCCAGTTCCTCAAAATTGTGTTTGAATTGAATTAACAAGTTCAGAATGTCATTTATATTTGTAAGACTACTAGAAGGGGATTCATGTGACAAGATGTCCTTTATTTGTACTTAGTGTTCAAATAACAAATCAAAAGTGAAGGAAAATGTTTTGGTAATGGATTTGAGTACAAACTGAAACCTGCTTAAGTGGGTGTCAGCATTGCATGGCAGGCCCATAAGGCCATTTCAGGTAGAGGTCTTTGACTACAAAGAGACAAGAGGTGGGGCCTGGCAGGGATGGGCAGGGATGATGGGGGATGAAGAAGATAAATAAGTACTGATTTGAAAAGTGCTAATGGCAAGGCAAAAATATGCTTAGCGTTTTCATAACAATCCAATATGAATAGTTTATAAAATTGGTACTTCAGAATACGTACTTAGAGATATGCTCACTCTAGCTTCCTAGTGTGGCTCTGTTGAGGATCTTAAGAATGATTCTTAACCTTTTCTGTGTAACAGTTTTGACATTTTGATGAAAACTGGTAGATCCCCTGCAGAACACTGTCCATGCACAGAAAATCTTATGTTTTCAGGGGGCTTTTGAACTCCCCCTCCATTAAAAGCCTAGCCCTTTAGATGGAAATTGTTCACCCTTCAGATAAGTAAAGATTAATGAGTTTGAATTCAGGTGCCCAAATAGTTCTGACATAATAGAACAATTTTGCTGTCTGTTATGAATACACAGTGTTCTCTCTATTTATATGGAAAGACTTCAGGGTGTAATTTCTCTCAGGGCTGCTGACACTTCTGGGGAATCTAGTTACTGTTTTGGGGCAGTCAGTTTAGTTGATAAAATCAGGGCAGTGGGTTCTTTGAAGGAACTAAATTTGGTAAAGGCCTGTGGCGACCTGAAAATGACCTGGGTCCTTAGCTATTTTGTTTTAGTTATAGAAATATTAAAATATTTTTGTTTTTCTTTTTTGCAAAATTTTTTTGTAATTTTTTTTATGTTTTCTGTTTTCAGTTTTATAGGCTGAAGCCATTTATGTTTGCTTTTTATCTGTTTAGCCTCTTTGCCAAAGCTATATCTGAATAATATTAATAATATTAATTTAATGAGTGCCTACTGTTGTAGGAGGCATACATGCATAATTTTATTTAATTCTCACAAGAACTCTAATGAGGTAGGTACTGTATTTTACAGATGAGAAAATTGAAAGGGTTTACTGCTAAAAAATGCTTGAAAACTGTGTTTTAAATCATAAGGTTGCCACATTTTAGCCATTTATATTGGGATTTCAATATGTGACCAGTTTTAAAGTTCATTTGTTCATTTACTTATCAGAAAGTTCATTTGTTCATTTATTTAGCATCTATGCCAGGTTTAGTGCTACGTCTAGGGTTGAAAGCTAAGATAAAATTTTTACCCTCAAGAACTTGGTCCAGACAGGTAAATGGACAGAGAATACCATGAAGCAAGTACAATGATAACTCTGCTATAAAGGGCCTACTCTGGGGGAAGGAGGAGTTTGGGCTTCCTAGAAGAAGTTGACATCTGAGCTAAATTAGAAGGATGAGTAAAAATTACTTGAGGTTTACATAGCTTTTTCCTCCAGCTGACTTTTCTGAATTCCGTTGCTGTTGCTGCTGCATAGAACTTGAGTAAATGGATGTCAGTCATATTTTGTTTTTAGAAGCAGAGAAGCTAGAGATACCAGATCAAAACAGTTGTTACAAATTCAGAGTCTCTTCTGCACTGTAATCTGAGGAATTAGAGTATGAGAAGATATATATCAAATATGATTGATCCTTTCCTGATCTCTTTCCCACTCGTCTCATATCCCCTTGCCCTTCTGATATTAGACTTTGGCTTGGAAAGTGTACCTGCTAGCCTTAAAATATATGTAGACTTAGTATGGTGTATTGAGAAATGTACCTGATTTGTAGTAAAAAAAAAAACAAACCTGGATTTGGGTTCAGCTCTTTCATTCTAATTAGATGTGTTACCTTGGACTAGTCGTATAACTTATGTGACTGGGTATCAGTTTTTCCTTCTCTAAAATGAAGGGTAGACTAGTATTCTGAAGGCTATAGTTTGATGCTTGTTTTGTTCCTGCAAGTAGATGGGGAGGGCTTTAGAGAGACCTGTCATTAATGGTTTTTTAGCCTGATGTTCAGTGACTTTTCTGTGTTGACATTGATATTAGAAGCATGCTAACTTAAAATTTCATTCAACAAATATTTACAGACTTTCTCTTATCTGTCAAACATTGTTCTAGGTGCTGAGGGAAGGCAACTTGTTCATATGAAAAGCTTTTGGTTTTTGGCTTACTAATGTGAGAGTCAGCCAGACTGGAACATTTCTGACTTCAGTAGTGAAGACTGTATAGTCTGTCATGGGATGATTTGAGACCATGAAAATGAGGTTGCCGTGGTCAGATGCTGGCTTGCTCAGGGTGATGATGTAGTTAGCTCATTATGAGGTATGAGAGAAAGCAAGTTCTGGAATAAACTGTGATGAGACTATCTATTTTTACTTTAGGAATACTACTTTAAGCTTATAAATATATATTTCCTGATTATTAGTCAGGTGCATAACTTCAAGCAATGTATAAACAGCTGAGATTTACATCGATGAAAATCTACTTCTGAAGTCTCAGATGGCTCCTAGGTCCCTTGGCTTGCTGACAGCCAGGAGTTTTTCACTCACTGTAGCCTCTGCTGAAATTTGAGATAGTTTAAACTATTTTAAGTACATTTGAAATTGTCAGTTTTTATGACCTTTATTAACTAGTAGTTGTTTTGTACTATTTCAGTCCCAGCGTCTGGGTTCCCTGACATGTATGAGACATTAAATTTTATCAATAGAATGTAAGCTGTATGAAGGCAGAGATTTTTGTCAGTTTTATTCATTATTGAATTGCCAGCACCTAGGACAGTGCTTGGCAGATATAGAAAGTCTGTAAGTATTGGTTGAATGAAATGTTGTTTAAGTGAGTCTGGGAATCAGTTTTAAGGTAAGTTTTAGAGCTAATATAGAAAGTATCACAACTCACTTTTAGCACTCAAGCCTGCCCTAAAATTGTTTCACACTTATATGTAATTGAATTGAAAATCGTTCTATAATTTCCTTTGAGATGGAATAGCATTGACTCAGTTAACAGAGCCATCTAAAGTAGCTGAGTGGCATTTGAAATATAGATATTGAGGATCAGGGTTGGTATAAAAGCTAAAGAGGAAAAGCATTTATAGTCATATGTGACTATTAACTTATTTTATGATTATAAGTGCAATACATAATCAGATCAGGAAATTTAAAAAATATGGAAAGTAAAAAAAAAAACACTCATAATCTTAGTACATAGAATTGACCACTGTTAATATTTTGGTATATTTCTTTCCTGTCCTATTTCCATGGACTTGAATTTTATTGGACTTAAATTCTGTCCTTTTTTGTTAACATAACTTAAGGTAAGATTACATATACAGTTTTGTATCTTGCTTATTTTGTTACTTAACTGTCTGCCAGGAAAAGCTACTTTTTGAGTAGTTTTATTTTTCATCAATTTGGAATGAACTATTTTTGTTTCTTTGGAAAGGTTTTCTTGAGGATATTCTTTCACCTTTGGCTTGTAGCTCAGAAGTTATGACTGCACATTAGAAAGAGAAGAGCTTAAATCTTTATTTGTAAGTCAAACATTTTTGAGTAATTATGCTTGTAATGTTTTGCATTATTTACAACATTAATACTCACTGTAACATCACAGTTTCTTTTCCTCCTCTATAATTTTAATTATCCCTTTGAGTCTTCATCCATATATTCAAATACTAATATACCGGTGGCCAGGGTAGTAGTATTTGTTAGTTGTGAATTACATACATGTGTGATAGCTCCTTGATTTCTTTAATTGGTTTTCAGGAAGTATTGGTATTGTGTGGAATGATTGAAAGAAAGAGGAAAAGACCATAAGGGATTTGTGTAGGGTTAGGGAAACGGGATTAAAATATGGGAACAAACAATTTTGGAATGACAAGGTGGGGTGGGGGGGCTGGAAACTAGGTGGCAATAGAAAGTACAGCCAGTTTTGAGCCAGAATACAGTATTTTAAAAAAATTAAATTTATTGCGGTAACATTAATAACTTAAATTTCAGATATGCAGCATAATTTGATATGTGTATACTCTTATTGCATGCTTATCAACTGAAGTCTAGTTTCCTTCCATTATATATTTGCAGAATACAGTATTTTTATGTTGAGAATGAGAAGGACTAAATGTTAGGGTGAAATGACTATTTTTTTTTTAGGCCTTAGGAAATAGCATATAAGAAACAATTTGATTTAATTTTTTGAATAAAAAATTAAAATGAAGAGTTTAAGACTATAGTCAGGTTTTGGAAGGGCAAAGGGTTTTTGGTGAGTAGCTTGTCAGGATGAACAAGATTTGGGTTTGAAATAAGCATGGTATGTGCTGGGTTGTAAGGATCCTTCTCAGCGTGCTTGGAGTGGAGAGAAAGGAGGGAGTGGAGGATTCTTGTGGTTGGATACTCAATGAATCCAGATTCTGGAGTGTGTTGATGAATGTAAGAGGTTAGACTTCACTTGTGCAAAGCCATTACATTTTTTTTAATAGCTTTTTGAAATATAATTCACATACCATAGATGCCATCCATTTAGAGTGTACGATTTAGTGCTTTTGAGTATATTCACAGAATTGTGCAATCACAAGCAATTTTAGAATTTTCATTACGCCCAGTAGAAACCCATTGGACTCCCTATTTCCCCTGGTTCTCTCTGCTCTAGAAAGTACTAATTAATTTCTGCTTTTACAGATTTATCTCTTCTGGACATTTCATATAAGTGGAATAATACAATATATAGTCTTTTGTAACTGGTTTGCCTCACTTTGCTTAATGCTTTCAAAGTTCATCTATGTTATAGTATGTTTCAGTACTATATCTTTTTTTCTTAATTGTTGAAAAATATTACAAGTGTCACATTTTCTTCATCAGTTTGCGGACATTTAGGTTGTTTCAACTTCTGGCTGTTATGAATATTCTATGAACGTTTTTGGTAGATGTATTTTTTTTTCTCTTGGATATATATCTAGGAGTACAATTGCTGGGTTTTATAGAATAACTCTGCATTTAATAAATGCCAAACTTTTCCAAAGTCACTGCCACCATTTTACATTCCTACCTGCATTATATGAGGGTTCCAACATTTGTTATCTGTCTTTTTGATTATAGGCCATTCTAATGGGTATGAAGTAGTATCTCACTGTGGTTTTGATTTGCTTTTCCTTGATGGCTCATGATGTTGAGCATCTTTTCTGGTGCTCATTGACCATTTGTTTTTGGAGAAATTGCCCATTCAAATCTTTTGCCCAGATTTTAATTTGCCTGTCTTTTGATACTGAGTTGTAAAAGTTTTTTTATATGTTCTGGGTACAAGTCCCTAATCATATGTAATATTTGCAGAATATTTTCTCCCATTCAGTGGGTTGTCTTTTCACTTTCTGTTTCTTTCCCAAAGTCTTTTCACTTTCTTGATAGTGTCCTTTGAAACACAAGTTTTTAATTTTGATAATAAAGTCTAACTTATTTATTTTTCTTTTGTCACTTGTGTTTCTGCATTGTGTCTAAGAAGGCTCTGCCACACAAGGTTACAAAGATTAGCTCTTTTGTTCTAAGTTTTATAATTTTAGCTCTTATGTTTTGGTTTTTGACCCATTTTGAGTTAATTTTTGTGTATGATCTGAAGATGTGAAGTAGAAGTCCAAGTTTATTCTTCAGCATGTGGCTATCCAGTGGTCTTAATATCATTTGTTGAAAAGACTATTCTTTCCTCATTGAATTGGCTTGGCAGCTTGTCAGAAACAATTGCATTTCTTTTGTGTTTGTATTTTATTTATTGGCATGATGAAAATATTTTTGAAGGTTTATTTGATTGAGATGTGCAAGTTGAAATAAGGAACAAGAAAGTTTGGAGAATCGGAATGGCATCACAGAAATAAATTTAAGGTTTTGTACTCCATTAAATGGTTGAGATACAGAGAGATGTACTATTTATAAAATATGGTTTATTGAATAAATGAACTTTGACCATTTCCATCTTTTACATAATGCCTAGAAAACAGGAGAGCTATTCAGAAAATTAAACTTTTGTTAGGCAGTGATAGCTTTGTTAAAAATAAAAGTATGCTCAATTGGCTGTTTTGCTGTCCTGTGAAGAATTGAAGTTGTGAGCAAGTTACAAAATCTTGAGTTGTATTTTACATAGAATGTTAATTTTGTTCTTGAGTTAAATTTGATTATTTTATTAATTAGGTTATGCCCTTGGACTATTCTAATGTATTATTATAAACAAAACCTGGAAATAGTGCCAACCTCTGTCTAATAGGATTCTTTTTGCTGTTCAGGAAAAGACCACATTAGAGAAGAAACATTTTATAACCTTTCAGGTCTAATAAAATACAGGGTTTATTTGCTTTGGGTGAAGATTTTCTACATACAAAAAATATCTCTTTAAATGACTTGAAATATTACAGTGTGGTAACATGATTGTTGATATTTTAAGGTTATGTCTAAATTTTGTTTTATAAATTATTATGCATACCTTTAGTTAGCTCCTACTAAATATGCAAAGGAAGTGGGTCTTAATTAACCTTTGTAGAATTTTAATGACATCAAGTACCTGACTAATATTGTTGAGTTTTGAGGCTGTTATATCATATTCAGCTGATATTCTTCAATATTACATTGTTGATCTTTTTCAGAAATATTAGAATTTGGAACCAGTCCAACTTCCTATGCCAACTGCTGTTTCAAAAGCAGGTGGCAGAGTACTTGACTATAGCTTATTACCTTTTATGTTGTGACTGGGTGAGTGTACTTGAATGTGGTACATTTTAGGTAAGTCAATGATTTCATTCTTGACCTTTAAAAAATCAAAATTAAATCCAAGCATGTAAGTATGCATTATTTTATCTCTAGATAGTCTACTTAGATTATCTCTGGATCCATCTTTCTGGATCCCTCCCCTAGAGATGTTTGTTCCCAAGGCTGAGGTAGGTGGGAGTGACTTACCTAAGCATCAGGTTTATGCCAACTCAAATGAATTTGAGGTCTTTAATACCAGTGACTACTTTGATCTACTAGTAGAGTGACCATTTCTTCTATAATAGTCACTCTAACTAGTAACCATTACATACCTTAGAAAATTAGATGTCTTTGTTATTTCTAGGTATTTGCTAAAATGCTTTGTGAGGCAGCAAAACATTTTGTAACTTTTGGTCTATGCAGTTATAAAGGTCTTTGACATTAGCACGTGAACTAAATAGGAGCAAAGTATTGTGAGCGCCCTTTAAAAAAACTTTCTTTGAAACAATTTAGACTTAGAGATAACTTGCCAAAATAGTAGGAAGAGTTCCCTTATACCCCTCACCTCTTTCTCCAAGTATTAGCATCTTTCATAATCATAGTACAATTATAAAGAACAGGAAATTAACATAGATATATTATCAGCTAAGCTACAGACCTTATTAGGAGTTTTACCAATTTTTTGCTGTCCTATTTGTTCCAGGATCCCTCATTGCATTTAGTTTTTATTTCTCCTTAGTCTCCTTTAGTATAATTGTTCCTCAGTCTTTCCTAACCTTTCATGACCTTGATGCCAGTAACTTATTTTATAAAATGTCTCTCAGTTTGGGCTCATTTGATATTTTCTCATGATCAGAATGAGGTTACTAATTCTGCTAAGAATACCAAAATGAATTCCTTCTCAGTGCAGCATATGAAGTTTATGATATTGATGATTATCTTGATTACTTGATTCACTTGGTACCTACAGGTCTTTCTATTATAGAGTTGTTAAGTATCTTGTATGAAATTGCAAATAATGTTCCTCCTTAAACTTTGGCCCACCAGTTTTAGCAAGTGACAGATCTTATGTTCAACATTTATTAAGTTTATGGTTGTCTAATTGAGACTTTTCTATTTCTCTCTTTTATATTAATTGTAATTTTGCTGTGAGGAAGAGGTCTCTTCTCCATTTATTTTATTATTTATTTTTATCATCATGGACTCATGTTTATGAATTTTATTCTATTAGTTAAAATCCAGTACTATTATTATTTGTTTTGTTGCTCAAATTGTTTCAGCTTTGAGCTTTAAGAGTTCCATCGGATTGGCTCCTTTGTTTTTTAACAAGCTGCCATCTTTTTTTTTTTTAGCATTTATTTTCTAGCACCTGAAGATGTTCCAGGTCTATTATATTTTCCCTGCCCCACTCCTGGGATCAGCCACTTTTCTAAGTAATCCTGATCTTTTTATTGGGGAATGGTGTTAGTGACCAAGATCTGGACTTAGATGTACTCATTGTTACTAGAATGTTATTGCTTCTAGATTCTTTCAGCACACAGAGCTAGAAACTAACTATATGTATGTATACTGATTCACTTATATACACATATCTATATATCTGTATTTGTATGTGTATACATTAAAAACTGTGAGTTATTTTGATATCCTCGGTCTGTTGCAACACTAATCGTTTGTCTTAACTTTCCTCTTTTCTTATTTGTTACTTTTTCCAACATCTGGCTCTAATTATATATAATCTGTTTACTTATTTAATTTTAGTTACACATAAAATTGTTTGAGAATTGCTAACTCTATTCTTCTAGTTTTGGTTTTAGTTACTTATTTTATGGATACATGAAACATTATCATGGTTCTAAGAGTCAGCATTATATAGAAAAATAGACTCAGAAATGTTAAACCTTCCATCCCCGATACCCAGTTCCTTTTCCCCTTCTTTCCCACCTACACCTGTAGGTAACCAGTCTCTTTAATTTCTGCTTTATCCTTCCTGTATTTCTTTTGCATGAACAAGTAGATTTTTGTACGTTTTCTTAAATCCTCTTACATTGAAGTAGCTATGTGATCATAGGCAAATCACATAACCTCCTTGAGTCCCAGTTTTCTCCTAAGTAACAGGGAAAATAGTAGTTTCCTTTTTTTTTTTTTAAAAAAAAGGGTTATGATAGCGATTGAGATAATGAGAGAGAATGTTTTATGAACTTTATGATGTAGTATATAAGGTGATAGAATTAGTGGTTTCTATCCATGGAAATGTAATTGACTTATTTCACAAACATACTACAAGAAGCATTTGTTACTGTTTATCAAAATTCCTAGTTAAAAAAAAAGTTGAGAATTAAAAATAGTTTTTTTGTTCTGATTTTTAATTTTTATTATTTTTACCAGTTTCTAGTATGGTTCCGGTTATTGCAATATATCATGTGTAATTAATTTTTATCCATATTAATACTTGGTTAGATTTAAAAAAGTTTTTTTTTTTTTTTTTTTTTTTAATGTTAGCAGAGTAGATAAAAGAAGGAAATTTGTGTAGGGTCCACCACCTTTATTTGGGCCCAGTGACTTGAATTTGAAGGGCATTCTATGTTTAGGTTGTATTGGGACCTTTAGGTCCAATGTCTTTATATCTTAACAATTTAGTTTAGTCAGAAGATGCAGTATTTCACATTCTTCGAATTTTCCGAAGAGTAAATTCTTTTGATGGTATTTAAACTCAAAGATGTACTCTTGTTATCTCTGTGGAATCCATGGATGAACTACTTATACTGTTATTTTTTATTGGTGTTAAATCTTGAGTGCCAGGTCTGATGAATTGTTTTACTTGAAGGAAAATAGAAATTTGGTTGTCATAAGTTACAGTTCATATGCACTTTTAAAATAACAACCCCTTTGATTAACCATATCTTTATCAACTACAGAGTGTAGATACAGAAAGTAAGTCTGCTTATGCTTTTAGTGAAGTTAAAGGCTTTGTTTTTTCGTAAGAATGCCAAGTATAAAAATTAGTGTCAATGATAAGGACAATTGGGAGAAGCCTCCAGTTGGCCAAATAGCCTTCAGAAACATACAGCTGATCACTCTTTCTAGTTTTTCTCAGAATATTTAGAGCAAAAAGTTAATTTTCTTTTGTATTCCAGGATTACATTTATGAAAGTAGCTTAGCTACTATTCAGCTGAAGGCTCAACTGAATGGAAAAGTACAACTCGTAATGGTGAGGTTAGGATGCTCAGTGGAGGAGAGAACTAATGGAATCTTGAGGGGAAAAGTAAGAGAAGTAGAAAAGGGAAGGGAAATATGGGTCATTGGTTTGTTACCACAGATTAAGCTAAGTGTCTGACACTTAGTGGATACACAATAGTTACTTAGTAAATGACCTAAGAAACAAGTGTTTGTTAACTAACAGTTTGTACTGTTTTGAAGGAGATACAAAAGTAACCTGAAATGTACTCCCAAAGTGAAAGGTGCAGCTACCTCAGAAACACTTATTAAAATGCCTCACTTATGAGACAGAATTCCTGTATATATTTGTACTCTTCAGTTTTGAATTCGGCTCCATTGATAGGTTTATCTACTGTTGCCCTCTTAGCCCTGAGCTTTAATTTTTATCACTTTGTTAAAGGTTTAATATCTATCAGTGCCTGTACCCCTCATGACTCATTCTTTGCAAATATTTATTTGTATCTCATCTACTTTCTCTTCCAAATGAACTCTAAATTAGAATTGTAATTAAAATTGTACTAAGAATTTTACATTAAATTTTTTATTTGAATTTTAATGAGAAAAAACGTGAAAGGTGCTCTCTAAAAGGAGGTGAGAAATCAGAGGCCTGAAAGATCAGTGAAGACTGGAGGAATAGAAGGTAGGATTTGGATAGATGGAAGGGGAAAGACATTTACAGTTGAGGGAAAATACATATATAGCATTTAGGAAATGGCACATCGTGTGTTTGGGGTAGTTAGAAGACCTACTTGGCTGAAGTGAAAAACTGAGTGTGCAATGCCTGTGATAGTTTTGGAAACTTTTGAATATATAGCTAAATAATCTGTACTTTTATAGCAAATGGAGGTTTTTAATGACCTAAGACCTACTAACATGATAGGTCTTTAGAATAAGATGATGATGGTGTGGATGGACTGAGATGGACAGGAAGCAATATGCAGGCCCATTGAAGGTCCTCCAAGGTTTTACTGATGCACGTCTAGTTCAGAGGGAAATGAAAAGGAAAGGGTGATCATATCATAAAACTATCAAAGGAAGAGAGATCTGAATATCCTCAATGAAAGAAAAAAATACTGATTCCAAGGCTTTGAGACTAGAAATGATGCTATCGTCAGTGGAGTAAAAAAAAAAAAGATGTAAGATCTAATTTCACATCATGATTTAAGGTAGTAAGGCAGATAAATTTAGTTCACGGCTTGGATTTGAAATGAATGGAACATCTTATTCATTTAACAAATGGAAATAACTGGACACATTTGGAAATAGGGAGATGGAGGTCAGATGAGCAGACAAAGCTGGTAAAACAAATCTGTGAAAATATAAGCATAAAAGAGCCAAGAGAAAAGTAAAAGTTTTTAGTAGTTCAGGCAGTGTCTGGTGATTTGATGAAGATGATAAAACTACTGAAAAGAAGAAGACGCTTTTAAGAGGAAAGAGAACCAAGAAGGCAGAATCTTTTTAAGCTTTCCAGATTAGATTCCCACTGAACCATATGTAGTTGGAGAAAGAGACATTTAGTACTTGACAAGAAGTCATTTGATTTAAACTCTGAACTCTGCCTAAGTAATTGTTTCTACATATAAGGAAGATTATAGTCTGAGAAATTCCTTCCTGCTTTTCTTTGCAAGCCTAAAATTAGTCCTTGATAAGCTTTGGTTTGGGTAGTTATATTTAAATCTATACCTTTTGTTTATTTTCTATAATCACATATTTTGTAATAAAAACAATTAAGATATTTAAATCACTTACTGTATACCTTGGTTACTCATAGGCTGCTGTTGGGGTTCTGGACAGCAGTTATTATGAAATCATTACTTTGAATCCACATTTAAATAAGAAATCTTTATATGCTAATCAAGAATTAAGCATAGCATAATAAACTCAGTGTCACCATTTTTAACAGAAGTAAAGGAACTGATGTTTGAGTTAGCTAGTCTTTGCCTCATTAGTGTGGATTGACATATAATTTCTTTGGCTCTTTGAAAAAGTGAAAATAGATTATGGATGATAAATTTATGGACCTAAGGGGTCTGGCTCACAATTTGAGAACTGCTTCCTTAGTCTAATACTTGTACCAGCTGGGAACTGGTGGTTTGGCAAGCTGTTTTATATGGAATATAGAACAAAGCAGAGTTGAAATACTTTCTCCATTGGTTCTAAAGAGAAATCTGTTTTCTTTTTTCTTGTTTATGTATTCTAGCGTAATCATTCAGTAGATGAGCATTAACAATGTATCCTGGGCTAAGCACTGAGGAATTAGAAGTAAGACGTCATAGTCTTTGCCCTCAAGAAGCTTACAGGCCTAGTGCAGAAGACAGATATATAGGAGAGTAAGTAAACAGAAATCAGTAAGCACAGGGCCTGTAGGAGCTCCCGGGGAGGGTGCAGGAGGGTCACCTAACTTAGGGAGAGAACTGGGAGGGTTGAGGAGAGAGGCTTCTTGATGAAGGAGGTACCTTTAAACCGAATCTGGAAGGATGAATGAGCCATATGAAACAGTGGTAGGATAAAGACTATTCCAGCCAAGAATTAGCACATATGGAAACTCAAGACAGTGACAAATGACTTGTTCATCACTGCTAGCGCATAAGTGTGCAGGGGAGAAATGGACAGATAATCAGAGGCCATAGGAAGGGCCTTATAAACCAGCTAAAGGGCTTGGATTCATCCAGATTACAGTGGACAGCCATCAAAGCTGTAGGGTGGGGAACAATATGGTCAATTAGTGTTTTCTTTGAAGGACTCTTCTGGAAGGTCGAGGGTGGGAGGGTTGGGTTATATATCTGCAGTAAATAATCCAAATCTAGGATTGATGCGTGAGTTATAATTTTCATGTGGAACTTTAAAAATAGGTTGTGTATACTTTTCCTAAGGATGACTTTCAGTTTATTTACTCTTTTTATCTACAAATTTCTAAAACGTGTAAATATTTTTATTTAAGAAAACCTGGAGCCAGATAGATTTTCATGTTTGTTACCTAACCTACATTTAAAGATCACTTGGACTTTATATATATAATTTAAAAAAACATATAGGTCTGAAGTTTCAGCTTTTGATTTTAGTTAATACATGGTCAGTAGCAGATTCATAGTAGATAGCGTGTAAGTTTATAAGGTTATAGTTTATAAGGCATGTTGTCTTGGTACTCAAATACCGGCACACTTAATAGTGAAAGTACCTGCCCACTAAAAGTTAGGCATCTTTTGTCACAGTGCTAAGAGGACATATAGATATATCTGTTGTATACACAGTTGACCCTTGAACAACACAGGTTTGAACTGTGTGAGTCCATTTATACACGGATTTTCTTCAATAAATACTGTAAAGTATTAATAGCATTTTCTTTAAATTACTTTATTGTAAGAATGCAGTATATAATATACAAAATATATGTTAATCAACTATTTATGTTATCAGTAAGCCTTCTTATCAGTAGGCTATTAATGGTTAAACTTTTGAGGACTCAAAAATTATACACAAATTTTTGACTGAGTAGGTGTTGGGCACCCTAACCCCTATGTTGTTAACTGTATATCTATATATTGTGTATATATATGCATTTGTACATTGTGTGTGTGTGTGTGTGTGTGTGTGTGTGTGTGTTTGCATTTAGTTCAGCTGGGAATTTGAAACATTAGGCTAATTTGACTGCTTTGGAAATGGAAAGGGAAGTTATTTGGGTGTAATGCCTACATGAGCTATTGGAGATGAAATAGAAAGCAATTAGGAGGTGTTATTCAGTCCAGTCCTTTATTGGAAATCATCACTTTAAAGAATATATTTGGAGGGAATTCTTTTTATGAAGAATTCTTAAAGATGAAACATTTTTGGTTCTGAGAAGTCAAAGTGAGTTGAAAATACTCAAAAGAACAAGAGAAGGTAATTCCATTGAGTTTCAGGTTGCTTGGCCTCTCTTGCTTTTTCAAAAATATTAACAATTCATATTTTATTCACTTGTCTTCAGTTCCATTCTCTGTGCTTTAAATATTTAACAGCATTTCGTGATTAAAAAAAGAGAGCCCTTATTTATTTTTCTTTTTTTGTGTGTGTGTCTGAGTGTGTATAACATTAGTTGTCTATGAAGAACTCAGATTATTACAATCAGAGGTACATTCTTAGTTGTAAGAATGGTTTTTGAATGTTCTTTTAGGCACTTATATTAGTTCTGCTTTGAGAAAAGAGTTTGTTCACTCTGCTTTAGGAACTGGTATCTAAGTCCAATGCTTCTTAACCCTTAACTGAGAAAATTGGAGCTTGCTGACAATAGGTGGTTTTACAGTCCTGTGAAACTCGACAGCATGTTCAGCAATGTAAACAATGGCAGCTGTCTTTTTCTGGCTTCTCTGTTGTTCAAAGTGTAATGGAACTGCTTCTCACAAATGGCTTCACCTGCTGACTCATCTTCCAGCCCCTAAACAACCATAGTGTCCAGCAGTATTTAATGCTGGGATTGAGAATAAAAAGAACCAGTCTTAGAATGTGAGAGTTGGAATGGATCATGGAAATTCTTTAACTCAGCCCCTTCTGAGATGGCCTCAGCTACCAAAAAGAAATGTCACTGTGGCACATGCCACAGTTGATGGTTATAAGAAGTTGTGACACTGCTATTCAGAGTGCCATTAGAATCTTTTGAATGATCGAAACCTTTTTTTTTCTGTCTAGAAATCCTTGAGGTGTACTTTTAAGCTTTCCTTCAAAAAATAACTTATTCTGGAAGTGGCTGTAAGTGACTGGTACAGGGGCAGTACACACTTAATGCCTGCTATGTAGTGCAGGAGGACTGTGGGAAAAAGTAAAGAATGGCATTGTTCCTAAAAATTTTCCAATCAAGTTACAAAATAAATAATAGGAGTGGGGAATATTTAGGAGTCAATTTATTACCAAGTACATAATCTGAGTCACCTGATACTGACACAGGGAGGATTACATTACTTTATGTGACCTCTTAGAGCAGTGGTTTAGATTTTTGATGCAAAAAGTTACTTGTAGAAGTGTAAACCTCCCATAGATTTTAATTCTGTAAATCAGAAACTGCACTGCAGGAGACTGATGCACATGTCCCACAGATGATGCAGTGAAAACCATCGACTTAAAACAGTAGTTCTCAGATTTTTTAATCTTAGGACTCCTTTATACTATTAAAAATTATTGAGGATCTCAGAGAGTTTTTGTTATGTAGGCTCTCTCTGTTGATATTTACAGTATTAGATATTAAAACAAAATTTAAAAATAATCCCTTAATTAAAAAAATAACGATAACAAACCCCAATATATGTTAACATAAATAGTTTAAAAATAGAAAATATCTTTTCCAAATTAAATAATTCATGAGGAGAGTGGCATTATTTTCAATTTTTGCAAATCCTCATTAGTATTTAGCTTAAGGGAAGATAGCTGGATTCTTATCTGCTCTGCATTCATTCTAGTGAAGTTATTTTGTTTGGAGAAAATCTGGTCTTAGATATGAAGTAGGGAAGTTTTTTGATGTCTTTTTCAGGTAATTGTCACTATTTTTTATTATTACACTAAAACTTGACAAGTGTTGTTTCTTGAAAGGTAGTTTCAATTTGGAACCTGAAACCATGTTTGTGAACTTTTCATGCTCTTAAATCTATTGGTTTCTGTTGCACTTAAAAACAAATTGAAGTATAATTGACTTATTAGTTTCAGGTATACAACATGATTCAATATTTTTATATATTGGAAAACGATCACAATAAATCTAACATTTGTCATATATAGTTGCATTTCCTTTTCTTGTGATGAGAACTTTAAATATTATTAGCAACTTTTAAATGCACAGTATTTTTAACTATAGTCACCATGCTGTGCATTACAGCCCATTATTTATTTTATAAATGAAAGTTTTTAGCTTTTGACCATCTTTGCCCATTTTATTCTCCCCCCTGTATTGCACTTTGAATGGATCTTTTAACCCATGCATCATTTTTAACACGCATTTGTCATTCAGAAAATAATGGTTCAGTAGGTTATACAGAAGTTTCAAATGTTGATATATTAAATTATACAGTAATATACAAATACATTAGTTAATGTCACCACTGATTTTGCAAGAAAAGTCTTTTGAGAAGTTCTCAAGCTCATGGTGATAGGTCCTGGCTCAGCTGTGACTTAAGAAGGCTGGAAGAGTAAATGAAGTTGCATTAGGAACCAGTCTTTGAGTTAAAGGGAAATGGATTTCATTTTTATAAAGAAGTTGCTGTTGAAGGTCCCGAAGAGGAGGCATTTTACTGTTCTGCTTTCTTTTTCTAGTATTAGAAGGTTTAACTAATCTCATCTGAGGAGTACAGAACCAGAAGCAGTTGGCCTTTTCACATACATTTGTTAACCCAGAAGAATTTCTACAACTGAAAATGTGTAGGTGTAACTTTTGAGCATGGCTGCTCTAAGTGCTTGGTTCCCTGTCAGTTACAGATCTGGGAGTCTCTAGGACCTCTTCTGAGCCTTTTACTCTCCCCATCCTCTTGTCTGGAGATGGACTTCACAAATGTTCTATTAGAGTGCTGGATCAGTTTTACCTCAAGGAATTGCTTTTAGTTCTTTCCCAGGTTCTGCTACTGTTTTCCTTTTTTTGGAACAACTTAAGTCTTTTACTAAAACAGCATCTAGAGTAAGACAGACTAAAATGAATCTCTTTTCCCAGGTGGAGTGTATGAGGCAGACTGACCTAAGATTTTACTTCTTGTGCCCCTAGGCAATGTAACAGAAACTAGACTGTTGTTCTGTTACATTTTGTTGATATTCTAAGGGATTGTTTCAGCATATTCAAGGATCACTTTAAAATCAGCCTTTTTTTTTCTTATATTGCTTTTACAGAATTGGTGTTCAAATATAATTCTGATGTCATGTCATCATTTATAATAACAGACTTTTTGAAATGCACTAAAAGACTAGTAATAGGGTTCTGCGCAAATTATGGGCTGAATATTCACTAAGTGCTACATAACGTTTAAAAATGTTGCAAAACATTTATTGACATAAAAAAAGTCCACATTTATTCCATGAGAGCCAGCTAAAAATAGCATGTATGATCAAATGTTATTTTAAAAAATATATAGGAAAAGTGCTATAGAAAAAGTGATCAATTATATAACAGTGTTCTCTGGTTGCTGGTGAGAGTGGGTGATTTTCATTTTCTGTATTGAGTGATTTTCTGTTTACATTAACTATGTATCACTTTAATAATCAGAAAAAATAAAGCTATTTCTATTTTGTAAAATGAAACTAAGCTAGAATGTGACTCCCTGCAAGTTCCTCATTCAACAGAGATTATATTCATTATTTTAAGAGTGTTAAGAGGATTTAAAATACATTTTTAGATTTTCAACAGGAAATCAAAGGAGAGAGAGAACATTTTTGGGGGGTTAACTATTAGTTAAAAATTGTATTCCTCAAGCATTCTGATCAATCTTTGTTTTACCATAATGTCAATACTAGTGCCGGTCTCCCCAAATTTGTTTTTGTGACACCAAGAGAAACAGTTTAAAGTACTTTAAAATAGGCATTTTTTTTAAAAAAGCAATTTTAGCATTTCAACTTTTTTATGATGCCTGTTATTTGTTACAAAGTTAAGTTTTTAAAGTCCCTTGCCATCTCGTCCTTGCTGTCCTGGCTTTCATCTGGGGCTGCTGCAGGGCTGAGCCAAAAATGGCTGCTGCTGCAGCATGGTCGGGCGTAGTATTGGGCTTGTTTGCAGTGACTCCTGTGTCGGAGCAGTAGGAGAAAACTGGGGACCGTGCCCTGGGTCAGGATTCCCTTTTAACAGTTGTTGCCATGAGAGTCGGGCTTTTCTCGTGGAAGAGTTACTGTATTGCAGATTCTGCTGCGGGGAGGGAGTGCCACTGTGTATTGGGATTTATAACCTTAGCAGGGGAACCACCCATTCTCTGCAGGAGTAAGAAATCTTAGTGTATGCTGTCATTCGCGGAGCAGAATTGGCTATTTCCAGAAAGCAGCAAGCCTTACCTGTCTGTATCAGTTGGTGACAGAGAAGTGTCCAGAATGACAGTGATTTCTGGTTTGGTAGGTGAATTTACCAAATGGGTAGCAGCATTTTTCTCAGAGACAGAGTGAGTAGCATATAGTGGAGGATTAAAAAGGTCTGTCTCTGTGTGCAGCTTGTGTGAGGAGTACTGTGTCACATCGAAGGTAAACCTAACAGGTTAAGGTGAGAGATGGGGCTGGTTTTAGTAGGGAATTGAAGTTGCGGTTTGTGCTGCTCGGGCCACTCCCTAGGGTGAATGCACTGCCATTTGGATGGGGCATGTTTGTGCCTGAGTTTTCGTCCTGCCTGTAATTAGACGTCGTTATGATGTAGGAACACTAGGATGTGTTGCTTAGCAACCACTAAGGTATGGTGTATCTGGATAGGCAGTAACACTCGACTTATCATTTCTCTTTTAATATGATGAAGAAAAGGGGCTTTTCTGCTAAAAAAAAAAAAAAAAAAAAAAAAAAAAGGCTGCCCTGCCCAGGAAAGCCATATGGATTGGTATAAGAAACACAGGAAGAAAAAATATCACAACTCCATTGCCCATTGATAATTACTGCTAGCATTTTTGATATACTTTCTCAAAGAAATTTTTGTTTGTACATATTTATGTATGAATATGTTGGCATCCTGTGTTTATATACATAGACTCATATTTGCAGAGCTGTAAATCATACAGTAAATATATTTTTTCTATTTTAACATTGGCATATTCCCATTTCAATAAACATTTTGAGGGCTTTAATGGTTTTATAATTCTGTAGATGGCTGTACCACAATTATTTAAAACACATTATTTATTACTGGATTATTAACTTAATAATTTTACTATTTAAAGAAATGCTGAAACTAACATCTGTGTTTATAATGTTTTTAGTAGTTCAGTATTTACTTAATAAAGTAAATTACTAGGTCAGCAGGTGTAAACAATAAGATAATTGATGTATGTTGCTGTATTTTTACCAACATTAGTCTACTTTTTCAGTTTTTGTTAATTTGTTGGGTGAAAATTATATACAATTTTAATTTGTTTTTCTTTTATTATAAGATTTAATCCCCCCTATGTTTTTTAGTTTTTATTTTCTATTTTGAAAATTATCTATTCATACCTTAGGCTCATGTATTTATTGAGATCTTAGTTTAGGTTCAGAACTTAGCAAAATAATACATTGTTATTTTTTTAACAATTTATACTTCTAAATTTATATTGCTATATTAAATATTTAAAAATGTTTTTAAAATATTAAAAACCTTCATCTCCACTTTCATCATTAAAGGTTATTGCAGTTGATAGTTTAGCTTGTCTATTTTTTTAAACTTTTTTGTTTGCATTTACAAATAGAGAGAGAAAGAAGAGAGGAAGCAGGGAAGAGGGTAGAGGAGAGCGAGAGGTGGAGGTTTTTAAGGGATGGACTCTGGAGCTGGATTCTGTGATTTTTATCTTGTGTGGTGGAAATGTGAAGTGTCATCTTGGGGGTTTTCGAGTCCCATAGATCATAGTCCTAGCTCCCATGGTTTAGTGGCTGTCTACCTTGGGAGAGCAGTTTAACCGTTTTTTCCCCCAGTGTCTGCATATGTAAAAAGGGGTAATTACATACTAGTGCCTCAGGTTGTTATGAGGATGAGAGTCAGTACATATAAAGTGCTTAAAATAGTACCTGATACTTGGTGTTATATAGTAACAGCTATTACTGTTATATGTATTTTTAAAAAACTTAAGTGGGATTATAGTGTATGTTTAGTGACCACTTTTTCATTTATCATGTAAATCTTTGCCATGTCAATACATACAGACTGTTCTATAGTTACATCATCATTTATTTAACTATTTTGCTATTGAAGGATATTTATATAGTTTCTAAGTTTTTTGTAGTGCTTATAGTTGGACATATGTGTATTTTAATTCCTAAAGAATTGCTGAATTGAAGGGCACATATATAAAAATAAAAATTTGGCAGTTATTTAGTATTTAAGAACTTTTGTTCTTTCTCCTTTGTTTGGTAGTAGTTTAATCTTATAACTAAAATATTGCCTTTAATCCTTAAGTTAGGTACTAATTAGAAATTTAAAAAATCCTTTGCTGCTTCCTGTACCATCTTTCTCCTCCTACAGGGTTGGTTCTGTTTCTCATCTTGGTTCTTTACTTCCTTAATGTCTGGTGATTGGTAGTTTCCATTCATATTTATGAATGAAGGATGAGGTGAATCAGGAGAGTCAGTTGGTGGATGGTTTGATTCCCTGCAGTGAGTAATAGGCCTGTCGAGAATTGAATGCTGTCTTTAAGTTTTGTGGGTAGGGCCTGACACTAAGGAAAGTTCATTATATTTGTGTCTTTCTTTTCTCTTGCAATAGTTTTTTTAAGGAAAAGTATTGCTAATAAAAATGGAAATCATTACTGTTAAGATAATTCATGTTAAGTTATAGTCAGCTCTTTATATATGTGCATACTACCTATGTTTTGTGGAGTTTCTCATATACATTATTTTCCAAATATAGTTCATGAATGGTTTTGGACATATCTTTTCCTCACAAATAGATTATGAAGTGAAAATTCTAAGATTTCTAAAAATAACCATTTCTCTAGGGAATTTGCTAGCTTTTAAAGAATTGAGGTTTATATTTGCATTAACCATTACTGCATTCTTAGACTTTTATGTTAAAATGAAAAACTCTTTATGACTATTAATTTTCCTCATTTTCAAGTCATTGTGTGACAACTATTATCCCCATCTAATAGATTATTTTAACAGATTATTTTAAAGATAAACCCTTTTTGATTTGTATACCTAATTGTTAAAACCTTATGTTTACTTTTCATATACAGTAACTTTTAACCTTTCAGAATTTTGTGACATTGGCTAGGTTTTGATATGGAGACCCATATGTAACCAAGTTTTAGCTATAGTATTGAATACTAAATCATTACTTTTAGTACACTGTACTATCCAATTTGAAAATTTATATTTCCTTCAAGTGACATCGGAACATATGTTTATAATTTTGTTTCAAATGAATTCAATTTGATGAAATATGAGGTATAAAATACACTGGATGCTTTAGGAGATATCAATCATGAATATGTTTAGAGCAAAACTTTGTAGTTGAATAAGCCTAGCTTTTGGTTATGTCAAGTATAATTGTGATTTTTGTCAGTTCTCTTAATCTAATGTTTTCGAGTTTCACTTTCTTTGTAAAAGGGGGCTGATGATACCTCCTCACAAGTTGTTCTGAGGATTGAATGAGATCCCCTCTACAAAATTCCAACTATACTGTCTGGCATATAGTTGGTACTCAAAAAATTATGCTGCTACTAGTATAGCCAGTAGAAAACAAAAATAATTTTCTACTTATATGACTTAACAGGTTATAGTACTTACTGGTACTTGTTTAAGCTCTTCTAGTGTTCTGATACATTGATGCCTCTATCCAAGATTTGTAGTTTGAGAACCTTGTATTTCAAGGCTCAAGAAAAATAAAGGTGGTAAGAAAGAAGTCTTACTTGGTAACAGATGCCCTTAGGTGAACTTTTTGAAAAGCTAGGACCCACTGTTTGCCTTCTAATGGCTTGGTTATTATAACCTATTTTGTTTGATCAAAATTCATGGCCTGAGATAAAGATGCTTTGCTTTATACTAATTAGACCAAAGTGAATCTCAGTTTTATTTTAAACTTGTATACTACCCCAGAATTAAACGCTTTTATTTGTCGAGTGTCCTGTTTTATTTCATCTATAAACATGATTGAAGCAGATACTGTAATTATTGTGAGAAGGGCTATTTATAAAAGATTACTCAAAGGTATTTGGAGTTCTATGTGGAATATCAGAACCATCTCAGAAAACAAGAAATTGCTTCGTTTTGTTGTTTAGTTGCTGTCTTAAAAATACTTCGTATGTTCAATAAAGTTTAGTACAATGAATTTTATTTTGTGCTAAAAAAGCAATAGATGTATCTTTTTGGATGTTACAAAAATACACTAGTAAGTGAAATTCTCTGTAGTTTCATTCCTCAGTTAACCATTTGATATCTTTCTCTAGATTATTTTCTGTGTCTATTATAACATTTTTTATTTTAGCTAAATTTGGAGTACATTGTACATGCTGTTTTATACTGATTTTTTCCCCCTTATTATACTGGAATAATTTTCTGTATCAGTAAAATATATCTATCCCAATTTTTTGATGACTAGAATTCCTTAGTATGGATGTTTCTTAGCTTATTTTTGCTCAGTTTCCTCTCTTTGGGTTACGTCTATTTTCTTCTATCATGAACCTATCATGCTACACTAAGAAATATTCTTATAGAAATACTTTTTGTACTTGAATTGGTATTTCTGGGGATAAATTATAGAAGCATATCAAAATGTAGGAAGAGAAGTTATGTCAAAGTAGAAGTATGTCAAAAGTGGACCAAAGATTATGAATATTACATGTTAGCTGTTTTTGGTTTTAAATGGTTTGGTTCCTGGTTCCAATTAGATTTTATTGTTTTTTTTTTTTCCATACATTTTGCTTTATATGAATTTGCTTTACCAGATGTGTTCTAATTAACCACTTTAAATTAGAGTGGGAGAAAAAAATAGAATGGCGTTAGTTGTTAAAAGGAACCAGGACTTTTCCTTTTAAGCCACAATATTACTATTTGGCCAGGGGAATAATACATTTAAAATATTGATATTGTATAGCTTAGTCTTTTTATTTTTTCTCATTAGCTAAATACTTTGTTCATGTTTTCTACTTTCAGCAAACAATTTAAATTTTATTGTAAAAGAAGATAGCCTTCTAAAAATTTATGTAGAAACAGCTACTAATAAGAAAAGCTTGAGTATATTTTAGGAGGTAGCTAGTGAATAACTGAATTCACTTCTAAATTGAGTAGAATTTGGCCCTTTGGAATAGCACATGTAAATTTAGATAAATAAAATTTATGCTTGTTGAAGTGTGAGCTTATTTGAAAGAATCTAGTTGACTTACTTCGGCCTCATCTGTACTAATTGTCTTAGTTCCTAAGTTTGTGTGTGATGCACAAATGTAGGTGAAATGAAAAGATCTTGGAGTTATTAGGGCAGACCACCCACTATAAGTCCTACAATTTATTTCCCTAGTCTTCTATTACTGACTGAGCTCCTTGAGGGCAAAAACTGTCCTCTTTATCTGAAATGACATTTAACAAATCACTGATGGATTTTAAAAAATGGTAATTTTCTTGATTGTGTCTTTATTCCTGACATTTGTTGTGCACTGATAGTAAATATCGAAATTTATTTATAAGAAAGTAATCTAGAGTCTGCACATTGCTTTTTGTCTTTAAAGTTTGTCATTAAACCCTAGCTTTCAAAAGTATAAAATTTCAAAACCTCATACTTACTGTAAGAAATTACAACACAAGGATGCATAAAATAGAAAATTTACTGCAGCATCTTAAGTAAGCATAATTTTAATCTTTTTTTTCTTTTGTTAGTAAAAAACCCCACCAAACTTATATCTTTACATATAGAAAGGAATTTTTTCTTAAATAGAAATGAGATTGTACTATTCTATAACATTACACAGAAAGAGAAACAATTTGGTGAGTAATTAAGAGACCCAGTCTGGGGTTGGGATGTTGGGGATGAACTCCACTGTTTCACTTACATAATATAATGTCGAGCGGGCTACTTTGCTGCCATGCACATTGGATATTTATTTTGAAAACTGATAATGATAATTGTGATTGAGAGTGTTAAGCTGTAATGATTATAACATAGCTATTCCTTTTTTTAAAAAATGTATTCTGTTTACACATTCATTAAATTGAACACATTTATTAAACCATTCTCAAATTGATGGGCAGGTAACTGTACTTTAAAGCATCTTATTTTACCCCATGATGATTTTAAAGTATTATTGGTTTTTATTTTAGTAATGCTAACAACTCTTTTTTGTTCTTAGTTTCTTAGCTGAAGAGTTTAATTAAAACTTTAAAGCTTTTATAAAATAAGGAAGTAATTAATTATCTTTCAGACCTAACTCTGAGTATTCCTGCTTTTCTCAGATACTGTTTTGTGCAGTTTATAGATTAGTCTTGTTTTCAAATGGTATTCTTCATGTTGTTGTCCATTGCTAAAGATTGCTTTCTCTTTTTATCTTTTTATAGCTTGCTGCATAACTAAATCTGCTTATACTATTAGGACCTTGAGTTTTAGTGAAAGGAAGAACAGTTTATTGTTAATCTTCATTTTTCCAATTGGAAAGTCATTTTGTTAACTATTTTGTTATTGTGTTGGTTATGCATACATGTTTGGAGAACATTATACTTTCCTGAGAGAAACACATTATGATACACTCTTGATAAGAGAAGTCAGTGTAGAATAAATTGGAAGAGTGTATTTAAGAGTTCGAGAAATAGATGGATGATGGTGATGGCTGCACAACATTATGAATGTACTTAATAGTATAGAATTTTACATTTAAAAATGGTTAAGATAATAAATTTTATGTATAATTTACTACCATAAAAATAATCAAAAAAAGGACAGAAATATTAATGTTTTAGTCATTGGACGACATTAGGTAACATTTTCATTAGACTTGAGTGACCCAAGTAAGTAGTCTTACATTTTTTTTTTAAATGAAGAAAATACTATCTTAATTAGCATAGTTATAGGGACATGGGAAGGTCAGGATATTAGTACTCAATCTTGGCTGCTCATTGGAATCAGTTTTGCAATTTGGAAAAGTATCCAGACATCTTCTGAATCAGATTTTGGAGCTGGGGTTTTAGATATGCAACTAATGTTAAGACTCCTGGCATCAAAAATTGGAAAGTTGAATTGTAAGTTAATTAGGTTTTGCATATTATATAAGGGACATTAAGTATTTGCTTAATTGTTTGGAGAATACCTTTTCTGAGAGCTTTGGGTACTAGCACGATGCTTGTTGGATTTGGAGTCTATTCCTTATTAAGATTCTTGACTTATACTGATTGAGAAATGAATGATTATTTCTCAATGGACATGTTCTTTAAATTTCTTTTCTAGATTAATACTGAAATATGGTTTGGCAGGTGACTAGAGGAAGATATTATTTTCTTTTGAAATAGGTGAGTTCTGGGACCTGGTAAAGTTAAAGCACAGAACAGTCAGTTGCATCTGACATACTCTTGGAACTGGTAATATTTTATTACCAGTATCTAAGTAGTCACATTGACAAATTAATGGGCAGTCTTTATCTGTTTTCTTTCCTGTTATGAAGTGAACTTTCTTAATTCAGCAAAGTTTACTGTGTGCATGACTTTGCTAGCTCTGTACAGGTTAGTAAGTCATAGTTCTATTTTTATCATTGAGGATTATTAATATTACTGAAGGCCTGCCTAATATTTTTTAACAATAATGTGTGCTGTAGAAGTGAATGTGTTAACATATTCTTTAGTGTATAATGGAGAGAATCCTTGATTTCCATCTCATTTTTTTCATTAGCTAGCATGCTATCAGATCCTGAGCTAGTGTAGTAGTTAGCAGCATCTGGGACCCATGCCTCTATCTTTTTTTTGGTCAAATGGACCTTGTAGTCCAAGAGGGCTGCTCTGGCTCTTGACTGTGAATTTGCGTTCTAGTTATCGGGAAAGGAAAAGGAGAGGACAAAGAGATGTATCTTTTCTTAAAGAGCACTTGCCAGAAGATTCTTATTTTGTGCCACTTTTATTGAGAGAGAGGAGAAACAAATTGGGGTGCAACTAGCAGCCTCTTGGCACATGAGATTTTAAGAGGATATGTGCAGCAGAATGGTGAGCTCAGAGTGGGTGCTTTGTCAGTGGTAATTTATAATGTTTTAAAATTCATTTCTTTCCCTACTTACTATTTGCCTAGTTCTTTGTTCCACCATATACACCCTAGAGCTTTAAGGAAGAGAGTATGTCAAGTACCCATTAAGACAAACAGCCTCTTACTAAATTAGCTTTAATCTTTTTGAGCATACAGATAACTCAAAGTGAAACAATTAAATAGCAGTTCATTAAAACTAGAACAGAAGTCTTTTATATATTTGCAAGGTGTTGAAAAGGAAGGTAGTGAATGAAGTATGTTTCTTAAGATGTAGTTTGGGCTAAATGCTTCTTATACCAGCCCACACACCCACATGTAAAAGAATTTTAAGCAGTATAATTGAGTCATAACCCAAATAACAGAATTATATTTTAATAGTATATTCAACTTTAAGGTACTAAGTAATTCACCAGTAAAACCTTTGTTTGCTGTGTCAAAGAATGTTTAGCTCCCTAGTGATGAACTCAGAAAATAGTGGAAGTGATTATAAGGATGAATCTTCTTAAGAGATTTTCAGCTATTTCTTTTCCTAACCTCCAAGTTCATAACTGTAAAATTACTGTTTAACTCTGGCATATTTGAATTTTTATAAGTTAATATAGTTTTCATTATTTAACATGTCTGAATAGATGTGATTATTGGAATAAATTATATAAACAAACATGATGGAAGATAAAAATGTATATAGAAAAAGAAGACATTTTTTCGGTGCTGACCATTTATTTTCTTTTCCTTTTTGTTTTATCAGCAGTTCTCAAATCATTTGACGTACTGAGGAGTCAGCTCTAGATTTGGTATTTTCTGTTTTCATAATGGAGCAGTTAAAAGCTTTCTTGTATCTTTAGCCATAAGAAATCAGATATATAAAAATTACTACAGAGGATGAATTTGTGCCCTTTGAAAATATTTACCTAAGAATTTGAGGCTGTGGACACCTCAAGCTGCATAAGTATTATGTCAGAACAATTTATTTCAATCTTTCTCTGCTTTAATAACATCTTAGGATTTGTTACATTGAATTTGCTTTTGTTCATAGTGAAGTAATATTAAGAGAACTTATCTTCATTCTATATTTTTATAATTCATGACAATGAAAATTTCTTAAGTAGAAACACTCCTACTTTCGCTTTCATTCAAATAACTTTCCAGGATGACTTTTTTTTTTAAAGAGAAGCAAATTATTTCTCTATTTGTTTCACTTTCATTGTTTATGTTCTAACCTTATTGGAATTAATGTTTCCATTGAAAATAATTAGTAAATATTTCTGCTTTTAATTCAGTTACCTCTATTTGTGGCTTAAAATTTATTTTGACCAGTAGGAATAGTTTCCTACTATGAGAATGAATAACTTATGTGATTATATTATGGGAAAGAAAAAGTAAACTGCCCATGAAGCATTTAAGTAGTATATTACAAGGTTTATAAGGAAAATCTTAGGGTATCTAAGCGTTCCTCGACCTTTTATCAGTGCTTATCCCCCCCCCTTTTTTGTTTGTTCATTTTTTTGGTGCCGAAACCTGGGAACAGCTTATTCCTTTTTAAATGTTGACTTTTGATAAAAATATGCTGTAATTCTGGGAAAAACATAAAACTTTCCTGGTTCTCTATGCACCCTTCTTTTTTCCCTCACCTGCTTCATTTGCTTCTAACATCTATTCTCTGTGGGGTTATTTTACTTCTTTGTGCTCAGTCTCTTCCTCTGTAAATTTGGTTAATTAGACTAACTTAACTCTAAGGTCCACTCTAAGGTCCTTTTTGACCTTTTTATTTTATTAGCCTATGATTAGGGAAGAAATAGTCCATATTTTTTTTTTATCTTTCTGGAAATAGGCAGCAATGCTTTTTGTTATTAGAAGCTTTCTTTTAGGCACAATAGGGAATTATGTGGGGAAAACTTCAGCCGTAAAGAATTATCAGAGTTTGAAGTATAATTGATATGAGAAGCAGTCTTGGAGAAGAACTTATTTCCTTTGATTGTATTGGTTATTACTGGGATTGACGTACATTTAAAAAACCTTTTCTCTGTCAGAATAATAACCCTGTTAGGAAAAAGTATGAAAAGTAGGCTATTCAGATGCTTCCAGAATCAATGGATTGGTTCTCTAGGCCAGTAGTGTCCAATAGAACTTTTTGTGATGATGAAAACATTCTGTGTTTACACTGTCCATTGTGGCAGCCACTAGCCGTATGTGGCATTGAGCACTTGAAATGTGGCGTGATTGAGCCACTAAATTGTTAAATTTTATTTAATTGTAATGAACGAATTTATATTTAAATAGCTATGTGTAGCTAGTGGCTCGTGTATTGGACAACAAAGCTCTATATTATTCATTCAACCAGCAGCTATTTTTTTGAGCTTTCAATGATATGTTTGGCATTTTGTTAGGTTCAAAAGATACTAGGGAAGCCAGCAGTATGGTGAGGGAGACAGAGATAAATGTAATATATAATACAGTGTGATAGTTGCCGGATTAAATAAAAGCACAGGGTTCTGTAGGAGTTTGGATACCAGTTTTTAACTAATCTAGGCTGAGAGTAGGTCACTTTGGGTATGTTCTTATGTCAAAAGAAGTCTGGTGTCAGATATCTCTGTATATTATACACAGTGAGCTTGAGTCAATCCTTACTTTGTTACATCACCACTAAGGGATATGGAACTACTTGGCTATTAATTACTTTTAAATATTTGAGATCAGCACTAGTATTTTTGTGTTTATCTCTGGATCTCGCATATAGAATAATAGGTCTTCATTTGTTTGTGCTGAGACTAACTTTCTTTTGTGAAAATATGTACAATGGAACTGTAAATCATCAAGGCTACAGTTGGGCTGACGTGGTTACTTTTAAGTGGGTGCAGTCCAGGGCAGTTTCTAAGGCTATGTCTTGCCCTTAAAGAACATTTTGTTTATGTTACAAAGTATTGGAGAGGAGACTATCTTGGTTCTGTGATTCTTGACCATATATATTGTGGAGATCCTTGAGGTCAAATTTTCAGGGCTTTGGGATTTTTAATTTAATATAACTTGTTGAGTAGAAGACTAATAGTTCTTACAGCTTTTTTAGAACTGACCTTTATTTGAGTTCTAGAGATGAGGAATACCTAGTCAGTTCTTAGGGCCTTTGGATGTCAACATCCATTTATAGCCCTTTTGGTTTGATCTGTTCAGAACTTTTCAGCCATCTAAATCTCTTTGGCTTGGGGAAGGAGGGCCTTAGGAATTCTCTCATTTTGCTCTGGGTGAATTTGTGCATTTTTGCACAAATTCATTTTCCTCATTTTCTTTGAGATCACTCTTGAGAAGCTCAGGTCAGGGTGATTCATGTACTCAGTGAATTAATTTTCATGACTTCTTTCTAGACCCTGAAGAGTAAGAGCTTTGACTTTTATCTGCAGGGGACAGATGTTACAAGTATATACTCACAGACAATTTAAATGGTTTGCATTAATCAGTAAATACCTGTTCTTAGGATGTTTTGAAATTTATTTCTCTGTAATTCTTATAAATAGAGCTTGGATTTTAAGTTGTGTTATGATTTTGGTGAACAGGGCTATTTCTGGTGTAATTCGGTATAATAGGAGGAGGAAGAATTTTACTGCATATTAATTAATCTAGAAAAGTGGAGTTTGTGCTTTTAGTTTGTTGGGTTAATGAGTGTCATTGTCAGACTATAAACACGTTCCCGGGTAATTAGAATTCTGACAATGTAAATTTTTCTTTGATCTTGGGTACTTTTGTTGTAAGCATCTTTGTGGTACATGTCTTTGCCACAAGCATTTGCCACAGACATTTTCACCACATAACTAATTGGCCATAATTTTGATGCAAAAGCAAAAAATAAAAGTCGGACATTAAAAACGACAGCAAAATTAAAAGGATTTTATTGTGAAATAAAAATATTTGAATGCATTTAAAATGTGTTTAGATTCATGGCAATGGTACACAAATAACTGATTTTATTTCGTGGCTTGTAACTAAGCACTTGTCTTGGTTCAGTGGGAAGTGTGGATTCAAGAGCCCTCAGCCTCTTTTCCTCCTCCCAGTGTACTGTGTTTCACAGTAAGAATCCAGTTCTGGGAGTAAACCATCCTCTTCTGAAAGAAATGCTGACTATTTTAAGACCATTGCCACCACCACAATGTCCACTTTTTTACTGTATCGACCCTTATGAGGGCTAGCTAAGATTTATATGTAATATGAAAATGGGAGTAACTGTGAGAACTTTGTCAATGGAGAAATGAAACCAAACTGAAAACTAGCTTAAATATATTAAGTCTGTCAAAGATGGTTGATTCCTCAATGGAGAAGTGAAACCAAACAAAAACCCCAACCAGTTATTTTATTGTTCTAATTATAGCTAATAAGTTATATGGCAAAATCCTGTGGCATAGATGTCTATGGCGAAGATGCTATGGTGAAAATACTGGACATACTTTACCTTTTAATTTTTGATTTTTAAAAAGACTGAATTTAGATTTGGTTACAGATTACTTTAGCTAATATATTTGAAATTTCAATCTAAGATTCACTTTCAGCTACTTCTTAGTGAATACCTGTGAAGTGACTTATATATTCAGTTTTTATTTTTTTATAGATCATTTGTCCAGAAGTATGTGAACCACCAATGTAATTTTAAATTTTTTAGTAGCCATGTTAGAAAATAAAAAGAATCAGGTACAATTAATTTTAATAATTGTATCCAAAATATTATCATTTCAAGATGTGATCATTATAAGTTAGTGAGGTACTATATTTTACATTCTTTCTTGTGCTAAGTCTTTGTACTCCAATGTATATTTTACACTTATAACACGTCTCACCTCTTTCATCAGAGGTAACTTACCCTGAATTTGGGATTATTAGTCCAATGTGTTTCTTTATATATTTGCTACATATTTATATTTGAGTTTTCCAAATCTTTTTTGTTTTATTTGAGATGCAGAAGATAATAGTATTATTAAATAAGTTAGTGTGTGAGCAGTTTTTCTAAACTTCTGACTACACATTTTTTATAGGTTATTAAGTTTTATTTTTGAGTGAGGAATAAGACGTTTAGTTTGAAAGACCTGATCTAAATGTGTATTAGCCAGTATTTTGAACTCTTTTCACCTAAAAGGCAGGGACTAAGATCATTTTCAATTATTTTTCTCAATGAAGTAAACATTTCATGTGAGACATTAAATATAGTTTGTTCACTTTTAATATACATAAGCATAGAAGAAGAAAGGGACATTGAAATTTACAGTGGGGATCTCAGAATACAATTCAAGGACTGGGGATAATGGATATGATGATAGTGATCTTTAAGAATCTAAATTCTGGTGTCTTTTACTTATCTATAATTGTAAATAGCAGTTCATATATTATTAGGGTAATGGGGAAGTCTAGAGTATATAAAGTGCCTTATTATCAGCATGTCACATATTTTTTAAATCCTAGTATTTGTGGCATTTGGATTTAAATAGCTGCTTAAAAGTGTAGTCTTCTATTAGTTTTTTTTTTTAATTGTTCAAGAAGATGGTGATGGGTGGTGCATGTAAACTAGAAGCTGCTCCTTTTTGATTTTTAATTCTCTGAAAGATGGGGCTGTTGTAGATGTAGGACTGTGTTTACTTCTTGATTGCTGTATTCACTTTCCTATGATTAGTAATGATACTAAAAACTCGTGTGGGATGACACCAACCATGAAGAAAGGCAAGACCTTAGTCTTGTCTATAAAGTGCACTCTTATATAACTCTGGCACATTATCATTTTTGCTTAATAGGATTTTTTTCATTTGAAACAAAAATAATATATGTTTATAATGGATACTTTGGAAGCTTTAGAAGATGTAAAGAAAAAAAATCAACCATAATTCTACTATACAGAGAGAACATTTTGGATCCAGCATTTTCCCCTAGGTTTATTCCATTCTCTCCCTCTTTTAAAATTTTACTTATTTAAATTAGTTTCAAGTATACAGTACATTGGTTAGACATCTATATAGTTCATAAAATGACCCCCCCCAATTGCTCCCTTCCTCCCCTGCCCCTCCGCCTAGCCATCATATTAATGCTAACTGCATTCCCTGTGCTGTGCCCCGTCGCCATCTTTCAACTACTAATTTGCACTTCTTTAACCCTTCATCCCATTCTCCCATCTCCCCATCCCCCTCCCTCTGTCCGTTACCAAATTGTCCACTATATTTGTGAGTCTGTTTTTGATTAGTTTGTTCTTTTTGTTCCTTAGATTTTGCATATAATTGAAGTCATATGGTATTTATCTTTCTCTGACTTATTTCACTCAGCATAATAACCTCTAGGTTTGTCCATGTTGTTGCAAATGGTAGGATTTCGTTTTTTAATGGCTGAGAAATATTCCATTGTATATATGAACCATTATTTCTTTATCCAGTTGTCTATTAATGGGCATATTTAGGTTGCTTCCATATCTCAGCTATTGTATATTGTGCTGCCATGAATATTGGGGTGCATAGATCTTTACGAATTATTGTTTTAGTTTTCTTTGGATAAATACCCAGAAGTGCAATTGCTGGGTCAAAAGGTATATCCACTTTTAATTTTTTGAGAAACCTCCATACTGTTTTCCATAGCGGCTATATTTCATTCTCTTTTACTTGCTTCAGTTCCTCCATAGCATTCTAAGCCATAGATTGGGTACGAGGTGTCAGAGTTAATGTGAAAGGTTTTAAGAAGGATGTTTTGGAAATGATAAACTTTCATTTGAACATTTGAATTTTATGGAAAATAACCTCTTAGTTTTTTTTACCTCACTTCAGAAGCAAAGACACTTTTTGCTGTGTTTATTGCATTCCAAGTAAAAATATGTAACAGTATTTATCTTAGGTTTGGCTTTTAGTTTGTTTATATTGATGGTGATCTCTATGTTGCCTTCATTATGACAAATACTTTTCCTGCATATAGAATTCTGAGTGGACAATTTTTTTGTTTTCTGTTTTATTTTTACTACTTTAGTGGGGAAAAAAAAGTCATTGTCTTCTGATTTCCTTAGTTTCTGAGAAGATCTGCTGTAATTCTTAATCTTTGTTCTTCAGTATGTATAAACAATCATCTTCATCCTCCCCCTTCTGGCTACCTTCAAGCTTTTTGACTTTGATGTGGCTAGGCATGTGTGTTTGTTGTTTAGTTTTATATTTAGCATGCTTGAGATTTCCCTAAACTTCTTGAAACTGTGATTTGATACCTTTCATTACTTCTGATAAAATCCTTTTTATTTCTTCAAGTATTTCTTCTGCCCTAGTCTCTGTCTTTTCACCTTCTGAGACTTACATGTATGTTAGACCGTTAGGTAGTATCTCACAATAGTGGGTGCTCTTTTTCTTTATTTCTCTTGGTGTTTTAGTTTGCTTAATTTCTGTTGATGTGTCTTCAGGTATCTTCAAGTTTATCGATTCTTTCATGAGGTGAATCTGGTCTAGTGCTGAATCTATTAAAGGAATTCTTTATCTCTGACATTATATTTTTTACTAGCATTTCCATTTGATTTTTAGAAATATTTACCATTTGCTGAAATTACCTATCTGTTCATGTATGTTGTTTACCTTTTTTGCTAAATCCTTTAACATATTAATCATAATAATTAAAATCTCTGTCTGATCATTCCAGCATCTGAACAATCCCTGAGTCTACTTATATTGACTGCCTTTATTTCTTCAATACAGGTGGTTTTCTTTTTTGTGTGTGTCTCATAATTTTTCAATAAGTGTTGGACAATATTTGTACAAATCAAGACTTGGGTAAATAGTATTTATGCTTGGGAATGGGCTCTTCTGTTGGGCCATCGATATGGGGTGTTGAGTCAAACTGGTCATGAGTTGAGATAGCTTGGGGTTTTATTTTTATCATTACCTTCAGTGCACCACAGGCTTCAAAGTCTTGTAGTGGTGGCTGATGTGGTTACCTTGGTGGTGGAAACTGTTGTTTGATACGTGGTGTTAGGATTGTGGTGGATGCAGTTATCCTTGTCCAGCCTAAGTCTTATGCAGACCCTGTCCATTTGTCATTGTTCCCTCTTCTCTTCCCTGTGTCAGCCAATGTTTGCTTTGTATTCATGGTTGTTCTTGGAAAGGGTTTCCTTCCCCTCTCAACTTCAGGAGACTTCTGCTTGGTATACCAGTATGGGATCCTAGGCCCAAGGTTGTTTCCTACCCTTCCCTGTAGGGGTAGAAGGATTTGCTTATCTCCTTATCCCAGCAACAATAAATGTTTTCCATTGTCCTGGGAGAGAAAGGCTTTGTTGTCCCTTCTCCAGTGGCTTAAAGCTTTTGCTTCATAGAAGAAAAGGATCTGAGTAATCAGATGGGGCTTTGTGTCTGTTCACAGCAATGGTAGATCACGATCACCTCTTGCACGTCTGTGACATTTATTAGGACTTTCTCTGGTCTTTTGCCATGAACCCAGTCTTTCTCATAAGCACCCTAGAAGGCTTGTAGAAAAGAGGCCTTGCAAGTGATTGCAGACTCCTGTTATGTTTAGGGAACCCCGCTGAGAAACTGGTATGCTAGCCCACACTTAGCTTTTAGGAGTTTATTAAATTTTTAGCAGATTTTTTAAAACACACTGTATTATCATTACCTCTTTGCCTTGTAATTTTCCATGTGTGTTCTGTCCTTATTGGAGGGCCTTGTCCTTCTTTGGAATTCAGTTTATTTGGTTGCTTTGCAACATCAGTGATCCCTGATGGGCTCAAGAAAAGTTATTTTAGATTACCTGACCTTTTTTTTTTTCTAGTGTGGATACTGTGTTCTTTGTAGCTTTCTATATCCTGAGCAGAAAGGGACATCTAATAGTAATCTTTAGAGTTAATTAGTCTGTGTTATCTTGGAATTTTATTCCAAAAAGTATTTAAAGTGGTTTATAAAAATACTTGAAATGATACTAGGTGAAAAAACTAGATAAGGAAATCAAAGCAAAGGGAAAATGAAGATAGGGATTAAAAACAAACGAGTAGGTAAAGCATGAGCATTTTATAGAAATGAATGCCAAAGACCCTTGGTGATTGTTGAATGTGGGTTTCAGATTTAGATATAACCTTCATCATGACCAAAGTAAAGTTAACATGATTGACAGTGCTCAAATTTTTAATAATTATGTTTGTTTTTGTGGGTGCCTTTTAAATGTAGGAAGAAATACTTTTTACTTTTACTGGCAGATCTAGTGGAGTGAATTCTATAATGTCTAAGAAATCTGTTTTTAATATAGATACTTGTCTTTCTTCCCCTTTACTGTTTCTTTCTTTAGTGTATTGTATGTTCTTTTTGCACATTCTTTGCTGCAGGTGCTGGGTAATTTCATGAATATTAGTGCCTGATAGTGCAATATAAGTTACTAGGTATAATGCAAATGATTTATGAAATTGTTGCAGTTTGAATCATAGAATCCTCAAAACAAGCCATTAACATATTATTGCTAGGAAACCAGGAAGGCCTTATGCATAGGTGGGGTTAAGGGATTCATTCATTTGTTCATTTATTTAACAAACATCTATTGCATACCAACTATGTCCCAGGCTTTGTCTTAATAGCTAAAGATAGAGCAGTGAATAAAAACAAGCTTTGTTCTTACAAAACCTATATTATAGCAGGAGGAGAAAGATAGTACCAAATATGTAAAGTCATATGGTGATACGTGCTATGTGGAAAAATAATGCAGGATACAGAGAAGATGTAGAGAGTTGTTACTTTACATAGCATGTCAAGGAAGGCTTCTTTTTTTAGGGGGAAATTTGAGCAGAGACAGGAAGGAAAATGGAGTATTTAGTTGTGGGGATATGTGCATATCTGTGGATGGAGTGTCTCAGGCAGAGGAAACAGTAGGTGCAAGATCCTTTTTTAGAAATATACTTTGTTAGCAGGCCAAAATGAATGCATTTTATGCTTCCCTTACAGAAAAATTTAGAAGCCAGTATACTGAAATATCAACCAACCTTGGTTGTGACAGCTTGAGATTTCAAAATTCTGAAAACTGTTCTTACTGTAGGCAGTCAAGCCTTCGCTGAACATGCCTCAATGAGATGGCCTTCTGTAGATGCAGAATAAAACCTACCTACTCTTTACGTTTTCATAGTAGTGTATCATATTTGTTGACTTTCGGTGTTTGAAGCCTTTAGTGCCCATATAATGTATTTTCAATCCTTGAATTGGCTCCTAGATCAGAAAGCTGTTTGTACCACAGCATTTCTATTTCATAGAAATGCTTTCACTATATTGTCATTTAATGCATGCTCTTTGTCATCACTGGAATTATACCATTGACCACCGTTTCTATTTTTTTTTTTAATGAGACTTTGTGACAGAATTTTGCTTGATTATAATATAGAAAAAAATTGGTTTTATTTTGGTAGTTGTTCGTTTTCTGCTGTTTAAAGTAAAAAATTGTCCAATTTAAGACCCCCTCTCACCCCCCCTTTTTTTAGTGACAATACGTTTTAACCCAAATTTTTGGATCAAATGTTCTGATCTATGTCAGTTTAGGTACTCCTTTTTGATTGACTCCTTTTTTCCCCCTCCTTGAGTGTCTGATCTTGTATTATTTAAGTCTGTCAGTGTCTCAGGGTCACTGTGGGCTAGAGCAGTTAAAAAAAATTGCAGCAGATATTTTGAGGTTAGATAGATGTTTTACAGTCTTCAAATGGTGATAATTTACCATTAAGAGAGAATGAGGAGGATTGTGAAGATATCTCATAAGAGTAAAATTGCTGTGCCATCAAATGGAACAGCAATTTCTAGAGGATTTTATTTAGTTGGACGTGGACTATATATAATAAATATATTCTTATATTTATCTTTTCCACTGTGCAGTTTTACCTTCATACATGATTTTGGTTCCAAAATCATCATGAGTCTGGTCTTGCCTGAGTCTGAAATCTGGAGTTACTTGAAACTTAGCATTGCTAGCAGTAGAAGTGTAATTATACATCTTTCACATGTGTAATGCAAACTGGCAGACTTAGCCCTCAGCTGATGTGTTAAATGCCTTGGAAATAAGTTTTTCACACATTTAAATTGAGTTGTTTTCTTACATGGAAGTGCTCAATATTATTGGCTGGACTACAGTAATTGAATCACAGCTGAACTTGAACTAGCCCAAACTGAAAAAATCTATTGTTTGATTTGGCAGAAAATTTGTTCTGTATCTGGGTGCTAACTGCTGAAAATATTGAAACATTAGGCGTGTGAAAACCTATTAAATAATGAGATGTTTATTTAACAAGTAGCAGGTTTAACTTTGTAACTCATTTTCCAACTAATTTATGACATTCCAAAAAAAATGCCATTCTCTTCTGTCACTTGTACTTCATAACTGATAATAAATCAGCAGAATCAAGCAGTTTTTATATAATGTAATAAGAGCAGTACTATACTAAAAATGCATCTAAACTTCTCTTTCCTTTCAAATTGAAACAAAGTTTTGTTAAGCTTCTCTCCAATCCTTAAGTTATTGTTTATAAATACATGAATTTATTCTAGGGGGGAAGTAAGAGATGGGGGCCACAGACTTCGCTGGAACTAGAGCTCAGGTGACTTGAGTTGAATCTCTGCTCTGTCACTAGCTTTATGACCTTGGGAAAGCCACGTACCCTCTTTGTTCCTAAGCTGCTTAATCTGTAAAATGGGTTTAATAATGGCATACCTATTTCACAGTTGTTTTGAGTCTTAAATGACAAGTGCATGGGGCCCAGGGAGTGCTCAGTAGTGTCTGCTATTATAGTGATGTTTAATTTTCTTCCCCCACTGCCTGCCACTGTTAAGAGGCTCTTTTCTCCAAAGTAGCACCTCTCTCTCTCTCCTTCAGCATCCCACTTCATCCCAGGAGCAGATTTGAAGTATAGCTCTTAGTCTTTAGTTTTTATCGCATAGGTGCATGTTCTTTTTGAGCTTCAAATTTTGGATTGTGAAACTCCTCCCCCTGCTTTTTTATGCTACTCACTTGATTCTTAGCTGGAGTATTGTAGTAGGACTTCAAAGTGATAGAGTGATTATCAGTGATCACTTAAGTATTAATATCTAGAAGATCCCTGGAATATCCAACTAGAACACTCCTATTGTTACTCATTTGTGTGACAGACTAAAGGATGTGCCTAATATAGTAGTCCCTCCTTATCTGCAGAGTATATGTTCTGAGACCCCCAGTGGATACCTGAAACTACAGATACTACCAAACCCTATAATTATGTGTATGCACACTATGTTTTTTCCTATACAGACGTACCTATGATAAAGCTCACAACTAGGCACAGTATAAGACTAACAGTAACAATAACAAGATAGAACAATTATTACGATATACTGTAATAAAAATTATGTGAATGTAGCATTTTTAAGTCAAGTAAGGGTTACTTGAACACATGCATTGTGATATTGCAGCAGTGGATCTGATAACCAAGGTGGCTCCTAAGTGACTCTCAAGTAGGTGATGTATACAGCGCGAGTACACTGGGCGAAGGGATGATTTACATTTTTTGGATGGGACAGTGGGATGGCATGAGGTTTCATTGCACTGCTCAGTACAGTGTGCAGGTTCAAACTTACAAATTGTTTATTTCTGGAATTTTTCATTTAATATTTTTGGACCATGGTTGACTATGGGTAACTGGAACCACAGAAAGCGAAACCTCACAGATAAAGGGGTACTCTTAGGTTTTTGTGTCTTCACGTTGTTTAGCACATGGGAGAAATGAAATATGGTTATTTTAATGTGAAACTTACATATGTGCATTATATTATTATTTAGCTGTTTTGTGGATACAGTTGGTCTTAGAAAAGGGAAACTTGAAGGTAAGAGTAGCCATAAAATACTTTGAGAGGAAGGATTTAAATTTGGTCTTGAGAAATGGTTAGGATTTGGGTGAGTATGGATGTGCTAGGTGACGAAGGTGAGGCAAAAGTGTAGATGAGACAGTGAATATGTCATAGAGAGCACTGAAGGAATTACAGCCTCCCTCCCAACCTCACCACCCAAGCAAACATTTTTTAAGCTCTGACACTATGCCAACTACTGTGTCAGGGATTAATTTACTTAATTTTCACAGCAACTACATTTTATGTATGAGCTTCAGAAACTGGGCCAGGGTGGCCAAGTGGTGAAGTCATAATATCTGCCTCCTAATTTTGTTAACAATTGAAGAATTGTATTTGTGCATAGATAAGTTTATCTGGTGTCAGTAACAAACCACTTCAAAACAATTGTAAGTGAACATCACAACAAATTTCACATACTAAAAACACCAATATAAAACATAAAGCAGTAGAATATTTCCAGAACCACAGAAGACACTCAGGTGTTCTTCCAGTTAGTATCTGTTCCCATGGACCTATTTCCAACAACATAGTGTTTTTTGTCAGGTTTTGAACTTTATATGAATTCAGTCACACAGAATTATCTTTTTTTTTGTATCCATTTCCTTTTATTCAGCCTCATTTGTGAGATTCATACCAGTTGTATATACTTCTAGTTCATTCATTCTCATTGCTCTAATTTTTTTATTTAATTGAACCTTTTAGAAAACAAAAGTTGAAAGTTTCTTAGTGTAATAAAAATACGAATGTTCTTAAACTCTTTTAAAAAGGCATTGAAAGTATCTATAAGGTTCTATGCTTATATAATTAAAAATAATTTATTGTTGTTAAAGAATTTACTGTTTTGAAGGGCAAGTTATTTTTCTGAGTTTATTGTTGACATTTGAAGTACTTAAAAAAATTCCAGTTATATAATCGTGGTCCAATTTCTATTAAAAATGAGTTGTCTTTCCCATTTTCCCTTTAAAAACAAGCATCAGAGAGTCTCTTATGAAAATGGAAGAGGAATAACTTCTTGAAGTAGTACAGGGGAATAGGTAGGTTCAGTGGTGAACTGAGTTGAAGTGGAAAATCTCGGACTACCATTAATTAACAGTCTTCAGTCAAAGAATATCGAAATGTTGATTTTATGTTGTTATGAATGAATAATTCTCAATTGGCTTGGTCTAGGTTCCACAGAACTGTTTATTTTAAAATGTATACATTTTTTCACAGATGTTTTTGGGTGGTGCCTAATTTTAGAGAATATTGTTGATACCTTTGGTGATTTTGGCTAAAAAATGCAAAATAAGAGTAACAATGGTTGGTAGTATACACACATTATTATTTTTAAAATGTGTGTGGCTGGGAAATCAGTGGTTGAGAGCACAGCAAAGGAAAGGAAACTTTGCAATATCTTCTCTGTTTTCTGGTAAGATATTTTACATATCTTCAGGCTTTCAGTTACTTCTCTGTAGATCTTCCTCCATTTTTTACCAGTGCAGATAACTTCACTGACTTAGCTGAGAAGAGCAAAGCAATGAGCATGTAAGATGAGAAAAAAGTTTCCTTTTTTTCACTTTCTAGTTCTTCATGGAAATATTTCTGTTTGTATCGTCACTCGACTTTCTTTGGAAGTTGTCCTTTCTTTTTACAGAGACACCCCTGTCATCTCCTTTTGGTCTTATTTCCATTCCCTCTCACTTTTCTCAAGGTTCCTGCTCCATTCTTCCACTCTTTCACATGCTCATTCTTGACCTTGCTGCCAAATCTTTAACTTGTGCCTGTAACTTTTTCAGAACTTTCAGTGCTAAAAGTACCTATCTTAAGCTGCTGGTCCATAAGCCATTATTTTAGTGTTGTTTTATTTTAGTTTGCATTTTTAAATACAAAATTGGCTGAAAGATTGGTCTTTGCTTGCTCTTTCCATGTTCCTCATTACCCATTCAAATGCCTTCACTCCGTAACACTTGGCTTCTGTTCTTGTTTTACTCTACTACTTAATCTTGGCTGCACATTGAAAATTACTTGGAAAGAGTTAAAAACTTGAATATGACTTCCAGATTTAATTTTGATTTAGTTTTAGAGTACAGGCTGAACATTTGGGTTTTTAATAGCTCTAGAGGCGATTCTCATGTGTAGCAAAGGTTGAGAACCAATACTTTGAAATCACTAGACATCAAATTGATTCTCTTATCAGGCCGATTCTTAGAACTTGAATGAATTCTTGAGCCTGCCTCTATTGGGAAGAAGCCTTCTGTGCTTCTCTTTAGTCTCAGGTGAGAACAGTTAATGATTGGAAGGCTTTAAAAACCAATGGTTCTTCTCTTGCATTCTCTGTATTCTGCTGGGTAGCTGGCTAGATAAGTATCAGTTCTACTGACCCACTTGGCCTCCAGTACAAGTTCCAAAGTGTTGGGCCTAGGGAGTAGAAAGCCTAGTTTGTTCTTGGGCACAAGCTGAATTCCCTATTCTAACTTTTATCAGTAGTAAAGCTAACATTTTTTTTTTTTCTTCTGACATCTCTTTTGCTTATAACTTTGAAGGGGCAGGAATATGAATACATTGGGTCCCTCAAATTCCAATACATGTTCTTCTTCATCCCTTCTGTCATCTTTGGGTTGTACTGTCAGTCACCAATAGAACTTGGGACACTTGTAGCCTAGGACAGGGCTTGTCTTACAGGGCTTTACTGCTTAGTGGACAGGAAACAAAAATAGCATGCATAAGTACAGTAACACCATTTTAAATCCACTAATGTGAAAAATGGCAGCAGTGTCCATTCTGTGGGCTAAGACAGGGATATGGGGGAAAAGAGCATGATCACCTATATATTTCTCAGATTTGGTCTTTGGCTCTCTTCTTTTTTCTATATACTTCTTCGTGATTTCATCAATTCCTATAACTTTAAACCTATAAGATGACGACAAATCTGTACTGTTTCTTTACTTGGACCTTTTCCTGATTTCCTATTGCTTGTTTTCTCTTGGAAGATTCTGCAACTACCTCAGACTCAATAGGGAGGTTATGTTCAGTCATAAACATCAGCAAAACCCGGGTAATAATTTTAACTTTGCCATTGACTTTGTGGCTTTATTTGGTGACTTTTCTGAGTTTCACATATCTGTGGAAGAATGTAGTAGAATTAGAATCCTTTTTAGCTCTGATATCCTGCGACTCCCTAATCTTGTGTGGACCTCCTGTTTACTTGTACTACCCTGCACATGCACAGTGACAGCATTTTAGATCCATTAATGATGTGAAAAATGGCAGCAGTGTCCATTCTGTGGGCTAAGATGAGGATGTGGGGAGAAGAGATCACCTGCTTATTACTTAAATTAAATCACAACATATAGTCATAGACTATTCCAGGTATATTCTTATTTCTGTATTTGTGTTTTCGTTACTTAGACTACCTCTTGGTCTTTTACATCTCAATTTTAACTTTCTTCTACAATCCATTTCAATCTTTTCTTTTTTGTGGGATGGTTCTTCATTATCTCAGTCCACAAACACTTCCTTGTTTTCTGAATTCCTACAGTCATTGGTGTCACTGATTGGCATTATCAGTTATACCCATATGTTATTTAACCAAATTATAAATTCTTTGAGACTAAAACTGTGTTTTATAGTATAACACCCTGCACAGATGGGCCTTTAATAATTCCCTCCTATCCTGTTGTATATTGGTTGGCTAGAATAGGTATTCACTATTAAGCCCTTACAGATTACTGTGTGGTCACCTTTGCTAACATTTAGAGTAGACATTTGTCACATTTCAGTATGAGATTGAAATTTGATAACCTCTAAATGGAAAAACTTGTAATTTTTTTCTAAAATATAATTAGTGTGACTATTTTGATTGCTGATTACTTTGTGACTTTGTTCACATTATTTACTCACAAGAATATCTGTACCCCTTTTGTAAAATGTTTTTATATAATTTTTAATTTGTTTACTATTTGGATAATGAAGATTAAAGCTATAAGATGGAAATGTCATTTACTGACATGTTGACATACTGTTAACTGGTTTTATGTAAGCTTCAAGAGGGTGGGGACTTTGTGTTGTAAATCTGTCCCGTGTTCCTAAAAACAATGTAGGCTCTTAAATATTTGTTCAAGGAGTGAATGAGTGAGTGAATGAATGAATCAATCTTATAGAATTGAAAGTATTTGTGCTCTTCTCTGTAGCTCTGCATTGCATTTGAGCTGTATATAAGATGAAGAATGTCTTATTGTATCTGTTTCTCATTACTTGGTATGGGAAGACTAAATGAGTAGTGGGTTTCGGCTAATAAAATCCAAAATGTGGCTTATGTCCTTTTTCTGTTAATGTTACGGGTAGGACCGAAGGTCAGATAGGGTGAACTAGGATGGTGATTCCAGTGATGTCAGTTAAAGAGACTTGACAAACAACAGGATTGAATAAATAGTGTCGAAGTGGAAGTGGGAGGAAAGAGGTATTCCGGAACTAGGAAAGCTGAAATCACAGTGGGTCTGGAGGAGCTTGGAGACGAGGTGAGGTGCGGATAACTCACGGTGCCTTTTTCCTGGACTCTGTAACAGATTTAAATGATTGGGTCAGGATCTGTCAAAGGGGCGACATTTTCCTTTTTACATTAAAACCACAATTAAGAGTACGCACCAATAAAAAGGAAACACTAAGAGGAATATGTCTCCTTTTATTTTGACCCTGATCTTAGAGTTGTATTTTAGAATTAATTTCATCTGTTTTTCAAATTTTAAAGTTTCACTTTTGTCTTCTCACAATGCATAAACTCCCCCGAGAAACAAAATAATTCTTTTGTGGTGTGTGTGTGTGTGTGTGTGTGTGTGTGTGTGTGTGTGTGTTTTAATAGGGAGTTCTAATCTTTGCCAAGTCTTGTAATATCTTTTATATGAAAGGATGATTACAGTTTTAGTGTTATTCTTCTAGTTTTGGTAGAAATTAATTTTCTTTAATTTGATAGGCTTTTGATGGTGCTCTGCCTTTAAGAAGTTTTCCTTGGATTTGCTGCATGCTAATGATTATAGTCTTGAAGATGTACAAATGATGTTTAATCACTTTGAAAATCAAAATCAGCATGGCACTTTGGACTAATGATAACTTGAATCCGGCCAAGTTAGTTCAGGCCATTATTAGGGAAATTCCATATTCTATCAGAGTTTCATTAACAATATAGAATTTAAATCAAACAGTTACTTCTTAGGACTGGGAGGAAATACTCAGTTTTTAATAGTGATTATCACTGGCTTAGGGTTGAATGATTTTTAATTTCCTTTTTATAGTCTTGTATTTCAACAAAATTTATACATTTTATAATGAATTTGTTTTTGAAATATAGTAATGAATACTAGCAAAATACATGATTTAATTAGCAAAAGGTAGTATATATGTTAACTTTTTAAGAAAATGCATACATAAGAGAAAGTACTGGAAGAAAAAACAAAAATGGAGTGGTCTTGGCATGTAGACTTGTGGGTAGTTTTTAAATTTTCTATTTTACAAAGTTTTGGTAATGTGCTTATAATATGAAATCCTAAGAGAATCATTGGCCACTTAGCATATTTTGAAACAGTGGTTTAGTTGAGAAATTGACAACAATTAAAGAAGCTTAATTAAATGTCACAGTTTAAGCTGTAGCACTGGATCTTTTTCATTTTCTGTCTGGTTGTGAAGCATAGATGATGTGTAGGGTAAGGGAGTAAGAGAAGTTAAGATTGGTTATTACCACTTCATTGGGCTTGTGGATAGATGATGGTGCTGTAAGCAGTGAGCAGCCAGAGGAGGGAAGCGCTTTAGGAATAAATAGTAGAGTTTCATAGATTATGGCCATGTTTTGAGTGTGGGACATTTCAGGAGGATGTGATTAGCAGACAATAAGACTTTTTACCACCTAGAACAATATGGGGTTAATTTACGGATTTTTGAGTCATACTAACTAGTACATTCAGAATTTAAAAATTTTGATAATATGAGCAATGAAGGAAGAAATTGCTGCTTACAAATTGTTCTTTTCATCAAAACTTGGTGTATCACAGTTGCTCTTTATAATGACAGCTTATAGATTGGAAGGCAATGAAATGCTCTTAATGACTTATATATATATACATGTGTGTTAGAGTTAGGATCCAGTGTAAAACAAGTTAAAATTTTTTTCCGATTCTCTGGGTTGAGGTGAAAAAATTGTTTCACAAGGCCAAATAGAAAAGTGAAAGTATGCTCGTGTTATTTTTGACATTTTATTGTCAAATATTAGTTCCAGAGATAAGTTCTCACACTCTTTAGGATTTAACTATATGATAGCATGTGTGTACATTCATAAGTTTAGGAAATGGAATGTATATTTGTATGTATATATATATTTTTCTACTGTGCCAGGAACTTTATTGGTACTTTCGTGTTTGAAATGCTACTGTAGGAAGCATTACATTTATTATAATTTATGAAAGCTCTCCTTTAAAACTGCTACTCCTAATAGTAATAATAATTGCTACCATTTGTTGAGTGTCTACTAGGTTTGTTAAGAATACCATTTTACAAGTTAGAAGCCAAGCTTGGTGGTAGATGTGGGATTCTAGCTCAAGTCTGATTTTAAAGTTCATACTGTTGCTGCTCTTATGCTGAGATTTTTTTTTTTTTGATGTGAGTTGTTGAGATTCATGTTCATCAGCCTGGTCTACACCCTACCTGCCCATCAGTTGGGCTATGCATATTTAAAACTGGTATCTTGAATTTTAGATCTCTTAGGACATATTTACCAAAGACTGCATTTATAGTGAAATAGATTTTTGTTCTTTGACTTTTTTATCAGGACTTGGAGTGCTATTGTTAGTTTGTGATTTGACTTAATTTCATTTATAAAGGAGCGATTACTGATTGTAACAGATTTAATAAAATGTAACTGAAAGGAAATGAAAATGGACTACACTGAGAAATGGTTACAAAGATTAATAGATTATATAACTTGTCAGAATGACAGTATGATTTATCTAGTATGTATATTTTAATTGGCTCCATTGTGTGAAATTAAATGCAAAAAATGGTCTTTATAGATGGAATATTAAGTTCTTCTAAAACTTGGTACATTTATTTTCTCTAACTTCTCTCATCTAGCAATCTTCATCATCATGTTTTCATAATTGTGAATGACTCATATTTAGAAATTTTATTTCTTAAGCCTATAGTAATCTGACATTTTCGATAATTTTAGAATAATCACAATGGTAAATTATAGAAGTAATTTTCAAGAGTTATTGAAAATGATAGTGTATGCATACGTATAGGAAATTTCTAGAAAGATACATAAAACACTTGATAGTGGTTACCTTTAGAAGAAAAAGATTGGATGAAGGGAGGTACAATCTTATATCCTTGTGTACTAATATTTAGGTTATATGCTCCGTACCATTTGATTTTTTTAACAGTGATCTTAAGAAAACTAGTTATGGTTAATAGCATAGGACGTCTGCAGATCTACAGACTATGGTTATAGCTGTAGTTTTTTTTTTGTACTATTTCAAAATATATAACATTTACTTCTTCCTTTTATTTACCAAATAAGTTTATTTGCTATTCTTTGTTTTTATTATATCCCTTTATTCTCACAGAAATACCTTATCTTTCAGAAGTCGGTATGGTTCCCAGAAAGTTGTGTTAAAGGCCCTTTGGGACCAGTAGAAGATTTACTCATTTGCAAATCATGACCCAGTAAAAAATGAGGTTGCAACTGTACATGAATTTGGCTTTTTATTCTCTACTGTCAATATAAAGGATATTTAGCTCTATGACTTTCAGGATGTTACTTAATTTCTGAGTCTTTTTTTTGTCTTTATTTAGTTATATATTCGTTTTTATATGATCATGTCTCACGACTCTTCCTAATCTCTGATTTTACAATTTCATACCCGTTTCAACCTAAAAGAATTCATTCATTCTTAAAGAAGTGTTAGAGCAAAATTTCTAGTTCAACAGTTAATTGTAAAATCTTAAAAATAAACTAATTATTAAAATGCATTTGTAATCTGATGTCTCATAGTGAATTCTAATGTGCTTCATGAAGTCAGCCATAAGCATATATAAAACCTTAGTAATAGAGTGTGATTTTGAAATAAAAATTTCCAGTAATGGCATATTAACGTCCTGTGTGTGTGTGTGTGTGTATGTTTTAAGCAGATCAACATTTCTGTTTTTAATCTTAATACTAAGGAATGGACCTTTTCTTTGTTTAGAACCTCAGAGGAAGTGTCTTGTGCCAACATAACTTCATAACTAATTATACAGTGGGTTATCAATCGAATTTAATTAAACAATGGCAACTTCTTTTACTAACTTTCCTTTGTTTGGTTAAGTTTGGCAGTGAGGAAAACTATTAGGATCCACACCCTGAGGGTTTGCTATTTTAAAAGAAGTGTAGAGTACTGAAAGGAGGTGTCGCTGCTATAAACCTGTGTTAATGCTGAGCTGCTGTGGCCTTCATTAGAGAACCTCCTTAGGTTACTTGGTCTTTTGAAAAACATTTGAACAAAAAATGAAATGTCTTTTTAAATTTAAACTTTTCTGATATCCTCAAACAAAAGGGATGGGATTATCTTTTGCTGGAGTCCACATTGGAAGCCCAAAGACTTTATTTTTATTTCCTCTGTAGTTTTCTGAATGAGCTAGAATGAAAGAGTCAATGTGAAATAGAAATGCAGTTCTGAATTTTAGTAGTAAAATGAGATGTAGCATAAGCAGGGCACACGAGTCCTTTTGCTGGTCTGTGTTAATAAACAAAGCCTGAGTAGCTGCATGCTTGGAAGGTTTTCTGTGTCCTTGCAATCTTCATCCTTATTGTAGCCACGCAGCTGAGGAGATATCCCCTAAAGAGGCAGAACTCCCCATCCTCCCTCTTCTCCTGCCCCCCCCCCCCATTTTTAAACTATATACTGGGACATTCAATGGCCTTGCATTGACCAGAAAGACAAAGAGTGCTTTCATATGCAGGGTTTAGCCTCTCCAGTGTGCTGGGTCTTTGTTAGGGCTTGCACTAGCCCTTTCTCTTTCACAAACCCGTCTCATTGTTCATACTTTGCAGCAGCAACAGTATCAATTTGTAGAATTTTATCTTTTTACCTAAAAACTGTTGCAAAAGAAAATTCCAATTTATTTTAATGAAAAATGTAAAGAAAAGCTTAATTTTCTCTTATTTTTTTTTGTTAAAGTATGCACTGTTACAACTAAGTGCTATAGTGTGAGACTTGATCTTGTTGAAATTATTGTCATTTAAAAAATAAAGTCAAATGATCTTTATTTCCTTTTCATATGGGTGTATCTCATCTAACTCATTGTCGGTGCTTGATATTCATTCATGAAATACAGACAAGAATCTTTTTCATCAGTGTCAGTTGGTTTTTAAATTACCCAGTGTTTTTATGTTTTATTAGATAATGTCAGTTGGAGAATTTAGATAGTTATGTGGATTATTCAAAGAATGTCTTTTTCCTCAGTTAACAGCCAAAAGTTAATAATAGTGTTGGCCTTTGTCCTATATTTTGGCTTTTGTCCTACATTTTGCTCATTTAGAAGTAAACCATCAAGATGAAATGTTATTTTTAAAAACATGTTACTTACTCTGTGTTCATAAACTTTATCAGGCATAGCTAAACTATATTTAATAGTTATTTTTAATTTGCACTACTGAAGAGTTCTCTGCATTGTCATTTTTTTACACAGGTAACTAACTCACCTTTTAATGAAATATTTTATGCCTACAAATTATAGAGACTAATGTAACAAATATTACATGCTACCCCTCTTTGTTATATTTGTATTATTAAGAGAGATTTTAGAGGGTTTTGTTGAACCCTAAATGTCTTAATCTGTGTTTTGTGAAAGTTTATGATTTTTTATTCCCTTGTCTGTCACATATTTTCCCTTTAGATAAGTCATTTGTTAAGGTAAACCTGGCGGCACCATAGTTCATTACTCTTGACACTACAGTGTCCCCTGGAAAATATTTGTGATTGTTTTAGATTCTATTTAATAACCTCAGTATTGAATATGTACAGTTATGCACTGCATTTTAAAGTCAGCAGTGGATCACATATATGATGGTGGCCCCATAATATTATAATGGAACTGAAAAATTCTAATCGTCTAGTGATGCCATAGCTATCATAATGCTGTAAGTGCAACACATTACTAGTTTGTGGCGATAAATGGTGTAAACAAACCTGTGCTGCCAGTTGTATGAAAGTATAAGACATATAGTTATATACAGCATATAATACTTGATAATAAGTGACTGTTACTGGTTTATGTATTTACGATACTTTTAATTGTTATTTTAGAGTGTACTCTTTCTAATTATGAAAAAGTTTGCTGTGAAACAGTATGCTGTGTTATGCTGGCAGCAGCCTCCTATATCTCGTGTTTACTACATCTCTTTATTTCATCATTTTCTCTTGTGCTAGATTTAATCTTGTGTTGTTTTGTTCATCATGGCCCCTAAGTGTACAAATCCACTGCTAATGTTCCTAGTAAGAGGTTATGTTGAGTGAATGACCTGGAAACAAAAAGGTATATGAGGACTATTCAAGTGGAAAATCAGTGGTGGTTATTGCTCGTCATTCAGACTTGTCTCATTCTACCATAGCTATGATCTTAAAGAACGAGAACAAAGTGGTGGAAACTGTTAAAGGATCTGCTTCATTGAGGGCCGTGAGATCAACAAAAGTTTGAGAAGGGCCGATATCAAACACGGAGAAACTTTCGATGACCTGGATTGAAGACCAGACACAGAAGCATATCTCTCAGCACCATGAAAATGGTGTCCAAAACCAAAAGTTTGTTTGCACATTGAAAGAAAAGGTGGGACCCAACTATGATGTTCAGTTTACTGCTAGCTCTGGGTGTCTTAAGCAATTCAAAAATCGTTATTCAGTACATAATGTGAAAGTGAGTGGTGAGTCTTTGAGTCCTGATATGAAGGCAGCTGAAGAATTTTTGGAAACTGATTGTATAGGAAAATTACTTGCCAGAGCAAAGGTTCAATATGGATGAAACCTCCCTGTTCTGGAAATGGATGCCTAAAAGGACTTTTGTCTGTAAGGAGGCCGAGTTAATGATAAGTTTTAAGGCTTTTAAGGACAGGATAACAGCCTGGGGCAGTGTTCCACACTAAAAATTTAAAACCTTTGTGATTTGGTACAGTGAGAACCCCAGGGCCTTCAAGCATATCAACAGGCATATAGTCGCATTGTACTATAGGAGCAATAAGGCATGGATGACCTAGCTTCTCTCCTAAGAGACCCTGCTGAATTGCTGTGCCAGTGAATGGAGAAGTGCTGTATGGAGAATAACCTATTTTTTAAGATTTTGCTTGTTGTTGATAATGCTCCTTTCATTGGAGATCTTCATCCCAATATCAATGTGCTATTTTTGTCTCTAAACACCACTTCTTTGATCAAACCCATGGATCAAGAAGCTACAGGAGCTTTTAAAGCCTTCTACGTGAAGACCTTTGCCTAGGCTATTGCTGCTGCTGAGGAAGACACTGCATAATCCTTCTGGAAGGATTATGACATCTATAACTCCATCAAGAATCTTACTTGGTCATGGGGGTGATGTTACTAAGGCATGTATGAATGACATCTGGAAGAAAATAAGAGGTTTGTCCATGATTTCAAAGGATTTCCCAAGGATGAGGAGGTTACAGAAACCAACAGTGCTGCAGTTTAGATGACAAACAGCTTTAATCTGGATGTATATGAGGATAACATTGAGGAGCTCTAGGGGTAGTTTCTGAGGAATGAATTAATGAGAAGTTGTTGGAACTAGAGCAGGTACACATAGCTGAAGAAGAGGCAAGAGAAGAGGAAACTTAAGAAGAAAAAGAGGAACCTCCAAGAAAATTCACAGTTAAGGGTTTAAGGGTTTAGTAGAAGCTTCTGCAGACCTCAGCAAGCTCCTTAAAAAGTTTGAAAACATATATCCCAACACTGAAAGGTTTTCATTAATGGAGAGGGATGTTATTTGCTTGCAAGCAAATCTATGATGAAATAAAAGAAACCAAGCATACAACCATGGACACATTTCTGATGAGAGTAAGACCTCAGGCAGCTCCTTGAGGAGGTTTGCCAGAAGAAGGCATTGTTAGAGGAGATGACACCCCTTCAGACGGACAAGATGTCGCGGTGGAAGACAGTGATAGTGATGACTGACCCTGTGTAGGCCTAGACTTATGTGTGTGTTTGTGCCACAGTTTTTAACCAAAAGTTTAAAAAACAAAATTTTTAAATAAAACTCATAGAATAAGGATGTAAAGAAAAAATATTTTTGTACAGCTATACAATGTTTGAAGCTAAGCATTATTACAAGAGTCAAAAAGTTAAAAAAAAGTTTATAAAGTAAAAAAGTTACATTTAAGACTAAAGTTGACTATTGAAAAATGAAATTAAATCTTCGGCGATGATACCCTGAGTGTGCCTGATCTCATCTGATCTCAGAAGCTAAACAGGGTCGGGCCTTTATAGTACTTGGATAGGAGGAGACCACCTAGGAATACTAGGTGCTGTAGGCTTGAAAGAAGAAATGAAATTAAAAAGTTTATCCTACACTAAAGACTACAATAGTGTACAGTAATGACTTTACATCCACTCACCACTCACTTACCAGGGCAACTTGCAGTCTTGCCAGCTTCATTCACAGTAAGTGCCCTTTACAGATGTACCATTATCTTATATGCTGCATTTTTACAGCACCTTCTATGTTTAGATATGTGTAGGTACACAAATACAGATACCGTTGAGTTAGAGTACTGTAACATGCTGTATAGATTTGTAGTCAGGAGTAATAGGCTATATACCATGTAGCCTACGTGTGTAATAGGCTATACTGTGTAGATTTGTGTAAGTGGTATTTGGAGAATGATGAAATTGCCTAATGATGCAGTTCTCATAAAGGAGCACATGACTTATGCTAAATTTTTAGATTCTAAAGCTATGTTTTCAGATATTCTAAGAAGGGAATGTAATATACAACAGTGAAAATCTATTCACAGTTATATAAGCTGGTCTGTAACTGTTTGAAATCTGAGGGAAAATATCAGTTATTTTGTAATTGGTTCAGCTGCTTTTGTACTTTATTTTGACCTTTATATACTAGAAAGAAAAATTACACTCAGAAGTCTTCGTATTAGCAGTGGTTTGTTGTACATTTATGTTTACATGACAGTGGATTAAATGCCTTAAATAAATTCTCTAATTTAAAATGTATGTCAGCTCTCTGAAGTAGATACTATTGTTGTCTTCATTTTCCATGCAAAGACACATAACGCTTAGAGATGTTAAATGTAACCCTCCCAGAAATTATACAAGTAGTAAGTAAAGGAACTGGAATGCTAAAATCAGATTTGTACTCTAGATTACTGGTATGGATAAGCTGCCTCCTGAGTTCAGTGTTTTTAGAGCTGTTGTAACAAACCTCTTTAACATAGTCTGAAATTAATCTGTTTCAGTTAAATTCTGGGCTTCAAGTTGAAGTATGTTCAAAGTTTTTTGAAACTTAGATGTTGGCTGGTGTTATTGGCTCTAGGTGTTTGGTTTAGCACAGAGCTCTTGGACTCTACCAGTGTCATGGGCTTAGTCCATCTTCATTTCAGACAGAGATGTCATGAAATGAGTGCTTAGCTACTTAAACCTGAAACTTAAGAAAGAGAAAAGAGGGTTGGGAATAGGAAGAACAAGGAATCTTTGATTTTCTAATGGTTTGAATTACACTGATGAGCGAGGATCTTATTGGATGGTCCTAGATTATAAGATCCTAAGGTGAGGTGGAGGAGAATGAATGACCATGGACTGAGGCCCAGATGGGCTGGCTACAGTTGAGCAGTAGCTACAGTAGAGCAGGCTGCCATTGCTGCATTCATTTTAGAATCTTACTGAATGTGAGCTAACGAATGCACTCTAGCATACGTACCAATTTATTCTTTTTTCAGAAAGAACATTCATGAATAATCATATAGTAGTTCTCTGTCAGTGTGAGTGAAAAACCCTTTGGATTTTTTTCAGGACCTCACTTAATGACCATTTTTATATTAATCTAGCATAACTACATTTATGGAATTTCTTGGTGCCCTTGGAGCACTGTGCTTTTGGCCTGCTTACGTAGATTTACTCTGCTCTAGTAATTTTATTCTGAATATTGGTAGTATTGAAATCCTTCTCCTGGTATTAGGGGCCCTGTGAGAGAGAGTATGATTTTCTTACAGTAGCATACTATTTAGAGGCAGAGGTCAGAACTATTTTAATAATTGTTCTAAGATATTTTTTGCCTTTTTCACTGTATTGACATATTCATTGATGGTGCAGAATCAAAGGTGGGTCAAACGGCTGGCACCCTAGCATGAATCAAGTACCAGACTGCTTGTAATGATTGTGTTCTTCTCCAACATGCATTCTTAAAAACAAAAAATGCACTGGTATCTTGATATCTTTAATGAAACAGTAAAAATCGTTCATTTAATTAAATCTCGATCCTTGAGTATGCATCTTTTTAATGTTCTGTGTGACGGAATGGGAGGTACATACAAAGCACTTACGGTGCATAGTTGTCCTATTAATGGTTTTAATGAAAATCATTGAGTGAGTTTCTGGCAGAACAAGTGTTATTTTTTTGTTTTGTTTTGTTTTGTTTTTTTTAATGTAACACCATTTTTATTTTAAAGAATGATAAGCTATGATTATTCAGTCTTGGATATTTAGCAGATATTTTCAAAAACAAATGAGTGTGCTTCTCACTTCAATGAAAACTGTCTCCAACAATAAAATTATAGGTTTTAAGTAAAAATTAGGATAGTGGAAACTGGTATCTGCCACCATGAGTTTGACTGCTTCCCAATACATAAAAGACTTCCGGTGAGATCAGTGGTGATATTAACAGATTTGATTTTTAATATTATGCAATGAAATGTGTCAACATCTGGAAGATCTGCATAACTCAATGTAACCAATATTTCAATGCATGATGTTACAAAATCATACAGAGGTAAAAGATCCATTTAAATTGTAGCATAGGAATAATTTTAATGTAACTATGTATGAAAAGTTAATTGAAATGGTTTCAGATTTCATATTGCACCTGTTTTAAAAACTATCACTTGTCAAGTTTTAATAGAACAGCAAAAAATAATATGCACAATTTTCAGGAGGGGCTATTGAATTCCTCCCTTTTATTAACCACTTACCTATATGACATTTTCTTCATAGGCTTCAAAATAACATGTTACAACAGACTGAATGCAGAAGCACATATAAGGTTTCAGCTGTTCTTTTATTAAGCTAGACATTAAAGAGATTTGTGAAACTGTAAAAACAATGCCACTCTTTTCCCTAAATTAGAAGAAAAAAATTAGGTGGCTTTTTTTAAAAATAGAAAACGCTATTGGTATTAACAGAATTGATTTATTATTATTATCCTAAAATAACTTAATAGGTATTAAAAATTTTTTTGTTTTAATTTCTAATGTGGTAAATATACATGGATATATAACCCATTTTATATGGATATATAACCCATTTAGCAAAAACTAGGTTGCTCAATAATTTTTAAGTGTAAAGGAAGACACTGAAACTATAGTTTAGAAACACCAAATAAGATCTCAATAATCAAAGCTATAATTTCTTAACTCTTTTGCTTTTAATTAGGTAATTCTTTTAAAGGAGAAATAAGCTTTCACATAGTAACTAATTAATAATTTAGTCACTATAATTAAATTATTTGTTAGGGCTTATATCAAATGCACGCTTCATGTGTATTATTTAATTTTCCCCAGAAATCTATGAAGTATAAGTACTATTTTTATTCTCACTTACAGATAAAATTGAGTCTCAGAAAGCATAAATTGCCCAAGACCATACAATTAGTCAAGTGGTAAAACTAGGATTTGATTCTGGCATCTTGGTATCAGAGTTCACGTTCTTAATCACATAAAATGTTTGTCAAAATGACCTGCCTTTCTCTTACATTTAATGTCAGTCAAAATTAGCAGTTGCATCTAAGATTATATTTACTTATATAATATCCTCTGATATTCTTCTCTTTCCTCTTCTTTCATAAAGATTTTCCTCCTCTACTTTTTCTTTTCTAAGTATAGCATGGTAGTCAAAGACATAGGAGACAGAAATAATATTAGTTGAGTGCCTACCACATTTTAAAAAGTGTATATCCTACTTAATCTTTGTAATAATTACATGTGACAGCTGTTACCACTTATCAGGAAACTGGTTTGGAGACGAGAAATGACTTCCCTAAGTTAGGAAGTAGACTGATCAGGATTCAAAGTCAGGTCTTAATTTTTCCTAAAAGTGGTTGTTCACTTTCCATTCTATCTGCATTTCCCCAAGAAACATGCATTAGTGTGTAAGGACAAATTGGAGAATCAGAACTTATTTCTCTGTTCAGCTCTTTCATTTTTTTTCTATTCCCTTTTCTTTGCATATGTGCATAGCCTTTCTCTCCTGAACCTACATCATCTGAGTTGTTGGTGCCTCTCTTTGACTGACTATGATCTGTGGTACCTGTAGCTGGGTAGGCCGACTGGAAGAGCAGCAGGTTATTTAGGATTTAGGTACTTTGATTTAGTATATAAGGTACTTCGATTTGATGTTTGAAGAGATATATTTACTCTTCTGGGAGATGCCTGGGCAGGCTTGAGTGCCACATTCTTTTCTCTAGTCTTTATGTGAGAAAGTGATTGTTTTTGGTCATTCAGACGAAGACTTACTTTGGCAGAGTAATCCCTACCCTAAAAGCCTTTATCAAGACAATAAATAAATAAATAAATAAATAAGGGCAGCAGCAAGCATTTTTGGATTCTAGTTAGTGTTGGAATGAATTTGGTTATGTGAACTTTTCAACCAGGGATCCATATTAAAAAAAAAAGTATTTTGGAGGAAGGACATTAACATAAGGAATAATAAGAGTAAACAGTATTCTCTTATATAAGATACCATTTATTGAATACCTACTATATACTTAGTTATAAGTATTATTTCATTTAATCCTTACAATAGTTCTTTGAGGTATTATTTCCTGTCTCCTTTTATAAATAATAGGTTAACTGAGACTAAGTGAAAGGAAGCAACATGTGATCTCTTGTAGCAAAATAGGGAAGCCAGGAATTTAATCCAGGTATTAGTTGGGAGTTGAAAGGATTTAGGTGAGTGGAGGGAAGAAGGGAGGGCATTCCAGGTAATGGAAATTGCAAGACCAAACTGTCAGGAACTAGCTTGGCATTTGTTATTTAATATAAGTTTCATTTTAGGGAGCGGGAAATAAAGATTAAATTGAAGAGCTCCCAGGTAGTGGTGATATCTGAACCACAGGATTTGGACTTGGAAGTAAAAAACAATTGGGGAGCTATTTATTGTTCATTGATGACTGACCACAGCATCGTACAGCTACCCTGACCATTTTCTTCAAAATAATGTTTAAGATTTCTTGCTAAATTCTACTGCTGTCTGTCTTTATTTTTAGTTAAGCAAGATATAATTTTGTGCATATTCTTATATGTTATACAATTTCTTTCTTTTTCATTATCAAAAACTATGTAGAAAGGATCAAGTGGGCAAAGCATAAATTGACTAACATTACCATATTATCTGCCCTAAAGCCTAAATAAGATATTACAGAAAAAGATCTTTTCATTCATTTATTTTCATCTTCTGAAGACAGTTGCCTTTCTCTAAAGTAGTATTTTGGTGCATTGGTGTTTGTACTCTTGCTTCTCTCTTCAGTGAAGCACTGATAACTTGAGGCTGTCACTTTAAGAATATTGCTTATGCTGAGCTTTGGCACAGTAACTTTTCTTGTAGTGGAATGGGGCAGAGTTTAGGAACATTCAGCTGGGACTTGTAAATGGAACATTAGTGTTTCAGCAACTGGAAGAAGATTCTTCTATTGACCTTTACTGCTTGCTTTCTTAACTTGTCAAAAGCTACCTTTTGAGGAGGTACTGCCTATAAGTCAAACTCATGCTCAGTTATGATTACCATAAACTAAAACGTCTCCTGATGAGTTAATGAAATTTTAGTAAAAAATCTGTGCTTAAAATTTTATTAGTCCCTTCTTTCCTTTATGGTATAACATTCAGATCATTATTTAATTTCCTGATAGATCCTGGAATTCTCTGATCAAATTTGGTTGCTGAAAATTTTTTATCTGCCTCATTGACATTTAATGTGAAGAATGTGTAGTGATTACTTTAATAATCATTTTAGAACATATTGTGCTTTAATACTCTTTAAGCTTCAAATTTTAATTCTGAAATTGGTCTTTTTAATGTTTTATTAGGAAAAGAAAGTGAATTAGAAATTTTTTGCATTTATGTTTTTACTTAGAGTCTTAATTCAGTTGTTAAATTCCATCTGTCTAATCTTGTTAATGATTTCGCTTTTATTTCCTAATGATATAAACCAGCAATTTGAACCACAGAAATGTTAAGTGGGTATGCTACTGTATTTCAGTCATGAGTTTTAAAAATTAAAAATATGTTCTGGAGCATTGCACATGCATATTACACTGCTCATTGATTGAATTAGAATTTTAAGTGGTGCTATGAGAAGCTATTTGCTTGTTACTTTGAGTTCAAAGGGAAATAACCATCCAATGATTTCTGCTGGAGATAGAGAGCTTGGTGAGAGCTTGGTACTAAGTTTACTGGTTGGTAGAATTAGGAGGAAATGTGCTATAGTGTAAGAGCTTTATATGCATGACATTTCTTTGAATTTACCTGTTTTTGGAGAAAATGACTAGCAATGCCTGTTTCTTAAGCTTTCTAGTGGAAAAGGGGATACCCAGCCTAGTTGCAAACTACTAAATATTAATTTATTTTAAAATTGATATATAATTCACTTACCACATAATTTACACTTTTCAAGTGAACAATTCAATGGTTTTTAAAAGCATATTTATGAACATGTACAACCACAACCATTAAGATTAAAAGATAAGATTGCTCCAAAAAATAAGCTCCCTTGGTTCCTTGCATTGCCTGCCCTATCTATAATAGTGATTGTTAATTTGTCATTGGGAAGAGGATTCAATTTGGGCCAAGAATTTGAGATGTTTTAGTTTTAGAGCAACTCTCCATGGACTTTTTTAAGAGATGAACTACTTATTTAGTTCTGTCCTGTAGATAGGGACAACCGTATTTGACCAGGTTGTGATAAGGTTTTTTTTTTTTCTTTTCTTCTTCTTCTTCTTTTTTTTTTTATGATGGTATAAAATATTTTGCCCTTCGACACCCTAATGTAATAGGAGGAGCATGGTCTTTAGACTATAGAGATCTGGCTTGGCTACTTAACTTAAACTTGTTAACTTGTGTAAGTGACTTCATCTTGCTGAGCCTTGGTTGACAGGAGTACTATAAAGTGGTTTAGTGAAGATCACATAGTTGGTTATCCTGCAGATTTCTTTTTTAATCTTCTTTTTATAGGACTGTGTTTTTATTTTAACATAGTTATTTTTTATCTACATGTTCTTTTAAGAAACAGTTAATTTATCAATCCACAATATTCTGTTGGTAGTTTACAGAGTGAAATAAGTGAAATCAACATTATATGTGGCCTAGGAAAAGGAACGTTTGTCACTGGACTGTTGGCTAAATATATGATTGTCTCTGTAGAAATCTTGTAATTATGGTAATATTGTTTGCCAATTAAATAACTAATAAAAATCAGGAGCCCTAACCTTTCCTTGTAAGGTTAAGTGGTATGACTCACTTTTGGGGGCATAGTACTGGACTTATTTGAGAACTTATTCTTATGCAGTGAGAATTAGCTATAGCTAGAAGAAGCAATAGATGTCAACATTGCAGAATGAAGAATGGACTCATATTTTCCATCATTCATGTGACCACAATGTTGAACTGTAATTCAAAGAAAGTTTTCTTTCAGCCAGGGGTAATCTTCTAAAAGAGTTGACTAGCTAACATGAAGGATTTTTGTCCTGAAACCTGTTAAGCTTGTTTCCTACATGACAAGTGTGTTTGTGTGTGTGTGTGTGTGTGTGTGTGTGTGTGTGTGTAAATTTGGATGAAGCAGTTTTTTATGACATTTTAACTGGTGTTTCTCTGTGGCGTTTAAAATCAGTTCTTTGTACATAGAGGATGATGGCAATGCATTGAAATGTTGTCTGAGGTTACTAGTTTAAAGAACTGTCTGGAGACTGGTATAATGTTATTAATTTTGAATGACTAAAGCATAGGATGTTTGTTTGTTTATTCCCCTCTTAAATCTCAGTAAATTTTTGCTACTTAGATATAAAGAATTTCACTTCTAATGATTCAGACTTGTGCAACTTTTGGTCATTTTTATAAAATTATTTGCAACAGTTACCCTGTCTTCCAAACTGTTTCATTGAATTAGAAAGGAACATGATATAAGAAGTATTAAATATTTGTTAGGATGAAGGAAGGATTCTGTCTCATTTTGGATTTATTACATTTATAATCATTCTTTTAAAATACATTTTAAATACACAAATCATTTCTATTTATTGTAGAAATAGCACATAATACAATTTTGTAATCCTACTATCTGGAGATAATTGCTGTAAATCTTTTGGTGCCAGTCTTTTGGTTATCATTCGTAAAGAGGTAAAAACATCACCTTACCAGGTAGAACTTATTACATCTTTCAGTTTTGAAGGTGAATAAAATGATATTCTTTTGTCTTTTAACAGACCGTCCTAACAGTATGCTGAAACATTTTAAACTAAATTATGCTGCAGAGCCTATCTTTAAAACTAGGGTTTTGGAGGGGTGGATATGAGGGAAAGTAGCAGTTAAAATAGAAAAATAGGGAAGCAATTGTATTTGTCATTCTTATGTAGTTAGCAGAACAGGGCCTTTGTCAGCAATTTCCAGGTTGAAGAGTTAGTCTTACCTTTTGAATATCTCGCTTATATTTCCTTAGTCTCTCTCATGGAGTAAGAGTGGTAGTTTCTTGTCATCATAGGCCTAAAGTTTAGAGCCTTGTTGTGTAATTTTATTTGTTTTTAGTTTCCATGGAATGTTTATCATGGGAATCACTTTTGGAGAGATCGATCTAATCACATTAGGAAATTTGAAATACATTTTTTCCGGTTTCTGTGGAGAAGTAAGTGTATAACCCCACTAAGAGGATAACAAAGCTTGGGTCACTGACAGAATTTTGTCGCGGTAATTTCCTCTTTCTAACTGCTAAAGCAATCCATTTTTGAGTTCTATTTTCCTTAACTCGCTCTTCTAGAATTCCTAGAGGACCTGTGCAGCAGCCTCTTGAGGATCGAATCTTCACTCCTACTGTCTCTGCAGTGTACAGCACGGTGAGTAACTCAAGGTTGTTTGTCATATCGTGTACCTATTTTCACTCATGAGTCTTTGCTGTCACAGGCAATGTTTGCTTTATTGGCATGAATATATTTTTGGCAAAAGGTTCAAATAAAATCTCAAATAGAATTAGATATATATATAATATATAATAAGATGAATAAGGGCCTCTTCTCCATCATCTTAATTTAAGAAGTGGTGATGAAACATTCAGTATATTAAGATGGTGGGATTGTACACCTGTCTTCTTTTTCCTCATTTCATAAAGATTTACCTCTGACCTTGTATCGTGATATCTTTTGGGACCCTGAGTTTTAATTTTTGATTTTTTTCTTAAATTTTAAAAAATGTTACATTTTGAACTTAAAATTTTTTTATTTACTTTTTTTCATTTCTGACTGCATATAAAAATGCAGAAAGTTTGGAAAAGAAAGCATTGGTAATAAGAGGAAATTAAATTTAAATTTGATATGTTTATGATTGGTTCAAATTCATAAATGAAGAGACATTTAAAATTAGAGGATGAAGGTAATTAAATTAGAAGCACATTTGAATTGTCTTACAGTGAGCCTGAGAGAATTTAGGAAGAACTGGGGAGTCACACATTTTTTGAATGTTTCAGTTCATTATGCTATTTATTCCTAGAAATATGACAGGGAACTTTGAAGAAACTCACAGTATAGTGAGGGAGATGAGTAAATAAATAATCTAAGGTTATATCTAAAGCAGTGATTCTTATGCTTTGAAGTTAAGAAATTCTTTTAGAATCTTAAAATGGTTACAGTGCCTTCTCAAAGAAGAGCATATGCCCAGTGTTTACATGTAATTTTAGAATTTCACAAATGTCCATCAGACCATTCATAGGCCCTAGGTAAGAACCTTCGATTAGAGTTCTGAACATGCTATTATTATATGGGAAAGAAGTTGCTTTATCGAGGAAGTGACACTAAGCTGGAAGGTATAAGAATTCTCTAGGCAAAGAAAGGAAGAAAAGGCCTTCTAGGAAGTGAATGTTTAGAGGTATGGCTAATGGAATGGCTAGTAGTCAGTCCAATGTGGCATGTGTGTCAGGTTTTGGAGCAGTACTAGCGACAAAGTAAGTGGGATTTGGAGGTTTTAACACTGTAAAGAGTCAGAACATTATCATGCAGGTAATGGGCAAGATGATTATATTTCCTGGCTTGCCCAAAACAAGTCTCAGTTTACACATATTGTAGATCAGTTAAACACCTGTTGATAATTTTTTGAACCCCCTTGAACTTTTTAAATGTACCTAGTTTGGATGAGAAATTATCTGGTCACCTTTAGTTTATGTTGAAAAATAACCTTTAATTTTTTTTCTGGCACAAACTTTTTCTAGGTCAGAGTTTTTTTTGTTTTTTTGTTTTTTTGTTTTTTTTTTTAAAGCACCGAGCTTTTTGTCAGGCATAACTCTTAAAGTATAATCTTTTCTAATTATAAAAGTACACTTTCACCACTGAATTATTTAAAAATTTAAGGTAGGTAAAAGAACATGAAAATTTCTAGTAATCTTGAGCGATTTCTACAGGCAGCTGCTATAACCATTTTTTGGTATAGTTTATTTTCTGTCTTGCAGGCTCTGTATATTTTATTCTGATTTGTCAGCTTATATTATTAGCTTTTCTATGCTATTCAAAACATTTAAATAATAATTGGTTATACACAGTTTTGTTACAAGAATTTAATATTCACTCAACATTTGACAAGTATTTCCTAAGTTCTTAATGTGTGTCAGGCATTTTTTTAGGTGTTAGGAGCTTAGTCTACATGGAACTTATCTTTCTGTGAGATAGAAATGACAGTAAACGAATATATATGCAATATACGATTGGTTAGTAGTAAGTGCCTTGATGAAAATGAGGCAGAATCAAGGAATAGAAAATGACTGGATATCCTACTTTAGTTACGGCTCTCAGGGAATTTCTGGCTAAAAAGTGGCATTAAATTAGAAACCTAAGAATTGAGGAAGGAGCCTTGCAGATTTTTAGGGAAAGAGCATTTCCGATATAAGGAAAAACAGTGCTTGCTGTGGTCTTAGAACTGCCAGTGTGGTGTATAGAAAAGTTGGAAATAGAATTCAGAGAAATATCTGGAGCATCAGATTATGTGGGGCATGGTAGGCCATGGTAAAGATTTTAGATTTTAATCCAGATGGGATGGAAAGCCATTGGAAACTTGAGAGTGGTAGATCTGAATTTCCTTTTAAAAGGTTACTATAGCTACTATAGAAACAGTAGACTGTGTTGAGGACAGCTGGTTGTGGTGATGTGGAAGCAAGGGAGTCCTTAGTTAAGAGGTAATTGTAGTAATACAGGCAAAACTTGATGGTGGCTTGCTCTAACGCAGTAGCAGTAATAGACAAGTAGTGAATTTGTTACATACTTTGAAAGTGGTCAGTAGAAAGTGATGAAAGCTTGGATGTGGGATGTGATAGAATGATGTCATGGACCTTAGATTGAGCAACTGAGTGAATGTGGGACTGTTTATAGAGATAAACACTGGGTGAGGAAGAGGGTTTTTGCTAAGAAAAATTAATACATGTAAACATCATTTTGATGAACTAAGCATTAGATTTTAATTTTTCCTACCTGAAATAAGTTATTTGAATTTAAAGTTTTTTTCTGTATTTTGGATTACTTTTATAGAATAACTTTCTAGAAATACAATTACTGAGTTAAAGTGTAAACATGTTATTAGACTTTCTCATAAATGAGGACATGTGACTTTGTAAACTTAATACTTTGGAGAAGAGATCATCAAAATCTTGTGAGTGAGAGCACAATATCTGCTGCACAGTTTCAATGAAATGTTTTGAACCTAGGTTTTTGAATTTATTTTTGAGTTAGACCAAATTTAACTTTTACTTGTTAGAAAGCTATTGCCAGGTATGTAGTCCTTCAATCAATTTAAAAAGTGGTGTGTTAGTTAAATTTATTTTCTATTCTGGACAAGGGATTTTAAGTAGTAAAAAGTTGCCTTAAAATATGGTAGTCTTCACTTTTTGATCAGTTTGTTTCCATTCTTCGTATTTTAAATCTCTGCTGCACCTTTACAGTGTTGGTGAGCATGTTAACTGAGTAGGAGGTGGTTGACCAGGTGCTTTGACATTCTCCTCAATTTTCCTTAGCCCCAAGACTACATCCTGATTATTATTCTTCTAGTGTCTAGGTCCATTAGCATTATTTTTCTGTGTCATGAAATAAAGACAAACCCCTCAGTTCACCTCCTCCTGGCTTAGCATATGATGCCTATATGTCACTTTTAGTTGGTTAAATTCTTAGAAGGCAAAAGGACTCCTGGCTAGTCTTAAAAAAATTATGCAATCAAAGATTTTACTTTTTAATATCTGATAGGCAGACTTTATGCCTTTATGTCAGCCATTTTAGATAGATTCTCTGCAGATAATCAGAGTATCAAAGGTAGAATACAGCTTTTATAAGGCCTTCATATTACATGTTTCATCCTGGTTTTTATTTATTTATTTATTTTAGCCTGGTTCATAATAAGTTTCTCCCTGGAACATTTGTCAGGGACGAGAGACATACTTTTGTCGTTATTCCTCATTAGCCATAATTACATTAGAGTGATTGGTTATATGAATAAAAAAAGATTAAAGCCAATAACTTTTAAACTCTAGTACAGATCATATGTATATATTATATGGTAGAGATGAAATGGCAAAATTAAAGAGGCATGAGCTGATTTGAAATACATTCATTGATAACTCTTTTGGCATGATTCTGAAAAATAAACTGAAATTTTACCATGTTGTATATTTTGGGCTTCCATATTTTATTTAGAAAAGTTAGATTTATGACTATTAAGCCAATATTTTTAAAGAAATTACAGAGGTAAGCTTTAATAAAAATTTTTCTGGAATTAAAGAAAATATATACTGAGGGCTTGGAAGAGTTGTCCTATTAACTGCTTTTGAAAAGTTTCTATAAATAAATTATTTAATTTGAATAAATTACTCTTTAATGCCATAATATTTCATGATCCCTTTTAACCAGCTTATTCTTTATAATAAAGTCTTGATTCTGTAACCTGTAGCTCTATGTCATTTAACTAGAAAATCATGTTTTATGTCTTTTTCCAAGTCACTGGCAAGTATTGAGTAGGTGAACATGTCAGTGGAGACCTCTGCACAGAGACAATTTGGCATGGGTAGCTCAGTTATCCTTAGGCAATGGTATCCAGTCAAGTATAAATCTACTAAACTGTCCTATAATCCAGTTGAACTGATGATTTCTTTATTTATGCTTTAATTTTGAAAACAGCTTTATTGAGGTATATTGATGTACAGTCCATATTATGCCTATGATTTAAATATATTTAAAGTTCTATTTAAAGTGTATAATTTGGTAGGTTTTAACGCATGTATTTATCCATGAAAACTTTAACCACAATCAAGAAAACTAACATATGCATTGCTCCAAAAATTTCCTCATCTCTCTTTATAATCTTTCTTTTCCTCACCATTGGTCTGCTTTCTGTCATTATGGATGCATTTACGTTTTCTAGACTTTTATATAGAACTCATAATAGGAAAAGGAATCATGCAGTAGGTTCTTGAATTTTTTTTTTCTTTTCTCACTCAGGTTAATTGTTTTGAGATTTACCCCATGTTATGTTTATCAGTAGTTTGCTCTTGGAAAAAAAAATTTAAATTTAAATTTTAGGGCTGTTGTAATCACAGGTTTCATATATTAATTTTTGTCCTTGACAATAGAGTTTGATTTTCATTAAACATAATGTAAATCATAATGATTATACAATTTGGTGGTTTTCTTTTTTTAATACAATATTGTGTTATTAATAATTTCCCATATTCATAGCATTTATAAACATTAACTGTTTAAGTAGCATGTCATAATTATTGAATTTACAAATTTGGTATTAGTTCTTTTTTACATGTTTGGTAGAACTCACCAGTGAAGCCGTCAAGTCCAGGGCATTTCATTTTGGGAGGATTTTTGGTTAATGAGTCAGTCTCCTTTTTAGGTGTAGGTCTGTTTAGATTTCATGTTTCTTTGTGATTTAGTCTTGGTAGATTTTGTGTTTCTAGGAATTTCTGTATTTTATTTGTTATCGAGCTTGTTGGTGTTTAGATATTTTCTCCATTTTGGACCTTGATTTAATATTCAACTAAGATTCTTCAGTCATTTAGAGAATTGAACCACATCTATGTCAGTGGTTCTCAATTGGAGATGATTTTCCCTTATCCCTCTGGGGGAGCACACTTGACAATATCATGTGACAATTTTGGTTGTCACAACTCGGGGGATAGAGGGAAGAATGCTAGTGGCATTTAATAGCTAGAGGCCAGAGATCCAGCTACAACAACCTAAAGTGCACCAGATGGCAAAGAATTATCCAGTCTGAATTGTCAACAGTGCCACTGTTGAGAAACCCTGATCTATATTTTTCTTAAATGTTAGACAAAATTATTAAGATTACTTAAAATTGTTAACATTCATTTATTTAGCCAATATTTGTTGAATGCCCACTATGTGTACTATATTAGGTTCTGGAAGAAAAAAAACATTGATACGAAAGTAAAAAAAAATAATAAAAATAGTTGTATTAAGTGCTTTGAAGGAGAGAAACAGGATATAAAATTGATAACAGAATAATTTCTAATTAGGGATGTGGAAAGTGTGAGTAGGTGGCGTTTTAGATGATATCTGGGCCATGAAGAGGGTTCAGGTCTTCATGGATTGAGAGGAGGTACACAAACCATCCAGACCCATGTTGGAGAGGCTCCAGGCTTTCAGGTGGCAGGAACCCTTGTAGTGATGGGAGCTGAGTGTCCCAGAGATAGCACAAGATGGAAGGCATGTAGCTGGAGCTGTTCAGTAGAAACACGCCTGCCCGGTACTTGAAATGTGGCTCGTGTGACTGAGGAGCTGAATTTAAGTTTTATTTAGTCTCCATTAATTTAAATTTAAATAGCAGTCGTAATTAGCACATTGGAAAGTATAGTTCTTGAGGGTGACAAAGTCCAGATCATGTCACTTTTTAAAGATTCTGATAAAGCATTTGGATTTTATATGACATGCAGAAGGAATCATTGAAGGATTTCAAATATAGGCATGACATGATAAGATTTAAATGATAAAAATACATTGATATTTATTATATTAGTGGATGAATTGGAATTTGCGTTTACGTGGGGAACAGAATGTATGGTGGTTAAAAGTAGCTAAGTGGCTCTAGAATCAGACCAAATAGATTCAACATAGCAACTATGTGTGTCATTGAGCAGATTCTTTAACTTCTTTGTGCCTGTTTTCTTATTAATAAGCTGGAGATCATTATTTCACTCATCTCAAAAGGTCATTATGAAATTAAATGAAGACAAATTCAGTTAAAACTGATAGAGCCTGGTATGCAGTCATTAGTCAGATATTTAGCAACAGCTAAATGAGGAAACTACTAACTACCTTTATTCATTTGGAATGAAATCTGAACAAGTTTAAGGTGCTATTAGATTAATGCTTGTTTTTTATTTTAATAATGCAGCTTTTAAAATTGTATTTATTGTAAATATCACACAAGGTAATCTTTGAAATGTCTATTAAAATAGAAATGTAAGCTCTTAATACTAATAAATGTACATCATGAAAAACTAAGAAAAGTAGGGAGTAAAAGACATTATCCATGTGTTAAATGTTTTCAACAGTTTTTTTTTTTTTTTGTATTTTCTCTATTTAGTCCATTACTGCCATATTGTTAGACATTGCTTTGTCTTTAATAATTCTTTACAATTTTGGGGGGTCAAAATAATGTAATTTAATCAATGTCATCTAGCTGTTATTATAATTCTAAATTATTTCCACCTTATTTTTATAAATTATTTACTTCTCTGTCTTCAGCTTATATGAGAAAGTAGCATTTGGGAAATGGATCAAAGTGCTTCTCAAATGCCAGGTCTATAGACAGTATTAGTAGATATAGTCATATCTTTGTAACCTGTGTAATATCAGGACTATATTGAATTATATGGGTTAGCATGTTTCCCACATTAGACTAATCATTTATTTTGGCCATTAAATCGAACTGAAGTGAATTTTCAACTTATTGTTTATATCTGAAATAAATTTCATTTACTAATACTGAAAATCAATCATTTATACTTAAAAACCTATAACTTTTAAGGTCTGATATGGGCTGGTATTGGTTGCCGAAGTTTGCTTGCTCTCAAATACAATGAAATGAGTAAAATGAGTTTATTAGCAAATGATAAATACCAACTAATTTTCAAGTTTTTCTGAAATTTCTTTTGACACATAATAATAGACTTACTCTATTATTCATCTCTGCATATCATAGTCACCTTTTCATAATTTATGAAATATCATTGTATTATCCACTATCTTTATTGAATATAAATTTACTCTCCATCTTCTAAAACTGTCCTCTTCCCAGGTCTTGGGCTCTTTTAACTTATGTAAATTGTTAATTGACATTTCTGAAACTTAGTAAAGAGGAAGTAACGTGTTTTTCATTTTATGTTTGTACATACTTATTTGGCTCTCAAAATACTAGGTAATACAGTTCTTTTCATTAAGAAGTCAACCTTTTAAAATAGTTAAAAAGTGTATAGCTACACCTGTACCATAGAATGTAGTCATTTAAAAGAATGAAGTAGATATGTGTATTGACTTCAGAAGATCTCTGATATATTGGTAAGTGATGGGAAAACATGTCACAGAATAATTATTGTTGTATGGTTGCTTTTATTTATAATAGTTTTGCATCTGAAATGAACAGAGGTTAGGAAGAATGCATATCAGATTGTTCGTACTTTTACCACTGAAGAGTACGATGGGATTTGAGAACATAAGTAAACACTACTGCTTTTACTCTCTTAAAAAACAAACAAACAAACAAACAAACATTTATATATTACCTTTAAGAGCAATTAAAAACAAAAAGTGTCAAAGTCTGTTTTTCTCACTCTTTGTGGTAGTGGTCTGATATGTGGATTGCTAGTAATATTATCCTGATTTCAGTTAGTAGATGCAAATGATTTTTTATAGTGGTTTTAAAATTTTCCCTGAAGATCTAAAAATAGTATTGGAATCACAATAATAAATTATGGCTTACAATTTTCTATTGTGGTCTTATGTTTGGTTTATGAAATTTTCAGTATAAAGTAGTCAGCTGAGTCTAATCCTTGCATTACTTCATTATTTTCATCCAGTAGTTTACATTATTTTATTTTTTATGGAGATGTAATTGACATATAAAATTGTATAAGTTTAAGGTTTACAACATGTTGATTTGATATACATACATTGCAATATGGTTTACCAAGTGTCATGTTAGCCAATACCTCTATCATGTCATGTAATACTTTTTTTGGTGATAATATTTAAGACCTAGTCTTTTAGAAACTTTCAGGTGTATAATACAGTATTGTTAACTATAATCACATTTCTACACATTAGATTCCCCAGAATTTATTCATCTTCTGACCAGGTTTATTCCCTTTGAGCGATATCTCTCTCCCTAAACATCCATCACAAAAGGCAGTGTTTCCTTTTGTATGGCTGAATAATATTCTGCACACGCACATCTCACATCTTTATTCATCTGCTGATAGACATTTAGGTTGTTTCCGTGTCTTGGCTACTGTGAATAATGCTGCAGTAAACATGGAAGTGCAGGTGTCTTTTCAATAATCCTGTTTTCATTTCTTTTGGATATAAACCCAAAAGTGGGATTTAGATCGTATGCTTGGCTGAGTCTAAGCCTTGTATTACTTTGAAAGATCATCTTGGATAGAATTTTACAAAAATATTTAAGATCCAAGATTAAGTATATTTCATCATTTTCTTATTCTTCCTGGGCTCACCTTTTACTAGCAGCTTCTGAAAGTTTTACTTTTATAAAAGCCTTATCTTTGCCCAACACTAATATCATTTTTTTAGACAGATCTCACAATTAGCATGAAATCTATATGCTGCTACTACTTTTTTTTTTTTTTTGGATAAAATATATTAGACCCAGTCTTTTTCTATATTGCCTTTTTTCTTAAATATACAATAGATTTACCTGTTGTCACAGTTTAAAACATGTCTGAAGTTACTTTTCTATAGCATTAAAAATAAAACTGAAGAGACCTCTGGCCTCTTGGAGCTTGCTGTTGGGGCTTAAACATCAGAGATGTTGCAGAGCTTTAAGGATATTGAGAAACTTAATTCAGTAAATGTTTATTGAATGAGAGCCGTGTGCAAGATTTTGTTTAGGTCTACGGCCATGCCACTCTGAGCAAGTCCATTTCTGTCTGATCTTGGATACTAAGCAGAATCAGGCCTGATTAATATTTGGATGGGAGACCACTTAGGAAGACCTGGTGCTGTAGGTGTAAAAAATAAAATAAAAAATAAAAGATTGTAAGCTGACAAGTTCTTTATAATCTCTAAGGTCAACCAAGGGTTGCCTTGCCTTAAAAAAAGAAAATTAAAAAAGATTTTGTGTAGATAATATGAGAAAACGATGGTGGATACTATGATCCTCGTGTTTAAGGTTCTCATTTTACCAGGTGAGATAGACATTGTTTTAAGTACATACTGGAAAATGAGGACATGTTGATGACTATGTAAATTAGAACAAGTGTGTGTAAATAAGTAGTAAACAGCATTTATGGTATTGTTATCATGGATTCTCATTTGACAGCAGTACTTTGAGGAATGGAGCATGATTGTGACTGTCTAACAGAGAAAGATGAGGACTAGATGAACTCTGAGAAGCTATAAAATGCCAAATATAAAAGGCAGTTTGGGCTGTATCTTAGTGGAATGGGGGATAAGTGAACATATTCCATTTAAAGCCTTTGAGTTGGATGGTGAGAATACTGCTCCATAGTGTAATGAGTCATATAATATATATAAAAATTGACAAAACCTGGTTAGAAGAGTTGACCATGGGGAAATTGACAAAACAGTTTATAGAACATTTTCTTCATCATCAGTAACACTTACTAAACACTATGCACCAGGCACTATTACAAGAATTTTGCTTGTATTAACTCATTTATTCCTTATTGCAAAAGTATAATTATTTCCCCTTTATTAGTTGAGAAAGCCAGCAGAGATGAAGTATCTGCCTTAAAGGTCTAGCTAGTTATGTGCAGAGGCCTGGTTTGAACTCAGGTGTATTTTTAACATTTATTAAGTGATTACTGTGTCCCAGGCACTGCACTGCTTGTTGTACGTGCATTATATTGTTTGAATCTTTGTGCCATTCTTCACTTACAAATAAGGAAATGGGGCTCAGAGAAGTTATATAATTTGAATACAGGTTTATGTGACTTTACAGCTCATGTGAAGTGCTACATTTTATTGTGTGGGAAGCTGCTTTCTTTTTGTTGACCTCTCACAAATAAGGTAAAAAGCAGTACTCAACTTTTTTGAGATTAGGACTCTTGATCATCTGATGAAAGCTATGGATATACTTTGCAAAAACAATGAACATGCATACAGATAACTACAGTTTTAAGAAAGTTCAGGATCCTTTGAACTTTGCTAAAGGACCCTCACTGATAAGATTCCTTGCTCTAGTCTAGACCCAAGTTTCTCCTTTCAAGGATGCTGTCTGATCTCAGTTTAGAGAAATAGCCCTATTGTTACTTTATATGGTGTATGTTAGATGGACAGGTACCTTATTAAGATTTTACCTACCCTTCCATTTGAAGTACTTCTTTTTAGCATTTAGTTGTGTGTTTGTATATTTTTTAGCATACAATCCTTATTAAAAATTCTGGGTCTTTTTTCCTGCAAATCTTAGTATCTACTGAGTAATGACATTTGTGAAAGTCAGTATTCCTTATTAATATTTAATGCGGATTTGCTGGTTAAATGTTAAATTACATACCTAATTAAGATATTATTTAATAGATATTTACTTGATTTTGCTGCTTCAAAAGAAAGATTAACCTTAAAGATATAAATGGTATTCTGCTAAATGTCAGCTATAAATCGCTTTTGAGTTTTTCAGGTAAGGAAATAGTAGAAACAATAATCAAGTCCTTTAATGTTAGAGAACTTTATAATGTTTTTCTTTAAATTCTGGGATATTTCTTTTACGGCCATTTTACAAAGAGTGTGTGTGTGTGTGTGTGTGTGTGTGTGTGTGTGTGTGTGTGTGTGTGTGTGTAGTTAAAAACAAAACAAATGATAGGGACCACTTTAAAATAAAATGAGTTAGAGGGAATTGGACTATTATAAGTAAATAGTAAACAGAGTTGTAATTATTTTAAGGAAAAAGAAACCTAAAGAACATGGTTATTTCAAGACATAGATTTATTTTTGTGAAGTTGGTGACATGAATAGAGAGGTCATTTTTTTACTCAGCTGTGATAAGCATGGAAACATTTAACTTCTACTTCATACAACTTCCTTTTTATCTTCTACAAGCACGTTTTGGTTGTCGGAAGTCCTGTGGGCAAGAGCTTGTGAAGGAATAGCTTCTTCGTCCATTATGTCATTCTGTAGTTGCATAATTGCCATAGAAAATGCTGAATATTCAATAGAATGGTGTTTAATTTCTTTAGCTGTTACAGATCCCAAAGAACCTTTGACTACGTTGTTAATTTTTAGGTTCGTAAAATCAGCAGTCTATTTTTATTCTTTATTTGTCCAATAAGCATGTTTAGTTACTTAAAAAAAATTCAGAAAAATTAATTAGTTCCATGTGTCAAGTATTTATTTCAAACTTTTAAAGGCCAATTCAGAGAGTTTTCTCTTGGAGAAGACATTTATAGAAAAGGAAAGTGGTATAGTAGTGAAAGATATGACTAAAGATTATTGATAGTCAGCTGGTTTGGGTAGGAAGCTTTTTGGAAGAGGTTCTTGTTAAAATCTTGTTTTGGGCTGGGTTCTGTGGGAGAAAAAAGTAGTAAGAGAGAGGGTTCACTTTGTGTGCTAACACTTTGGTTGGAAAGACAACATGTATTTAAAAAATCTAGTGGGTAGTTAAAAGAATTAGAGGGACCAAAGTGTTTAATCAGTGGCAGTGAAGAAGACTAAATTCAAACAGTAACACCACATGAAAATAAACTCCTCAGACTTTGACAAAGTCAAGACTGTCAGCCCACCAAAGACCATGTGCTTTCCTCTTGAGGGTTTTTTCCCCCAGAATCGTAGCCTGTTAATTTGTCAAACATTTTTTCAAACATCTGCTTGCAAGGCATTGTGCACAGCACCGGGGATACAGTGCTACCTTTCCTGAAGATGCTTATTAACCTAGTGGGAAAGCTGAAAGTGGTCAGTCGTTTAAGTGCAGTATATCGTAAGTGCTGATAGAGGTAAGCAGAGAATGTTTTGCAGTTCTTACAAGTGTGGAGCAACATTGTGAAACGAAGCCTGGGAGTAAGGGTGTTGAGAATTTTATCTTCTGAGAGGTGAGATTTGGGTTGAGTTTCTAAGGATAAGGAGAAGCTATGCAGGTGGAAAAGGTATATGTGTTTGTGTGGTCAGAAGGATACTGGAGAACTAAGAAAAAGTATCAGAATATTGGTTATTGAATTTTGAAGCTTACCAAATATTATTAGGAAGAGTGAATTACAAGAGGGTAAAATTACAGATTCAGGCTGGAATGCTGGTAGTAGCTAGAAGTCATTGCTATATGACCACAATGTAAATGTAGAAAAGTGTACAGACTGTTTAAGGGCTTATTGACACTTCATAAACTCTAAATATACTTTTGTGTAAAACTTGATGTTCCTAATGATGAATTTGTGTGACTAAGAAAAAATTTAGGTTGCATTCAATGTACAGTGCTAAAGATTTCTATCCAAAATAGTTATAAGAGAAGAAAGTTTTGTTTATTTAAAGAGATTCATTCTTAGCTGTCTGGAAGGTCTGGCATTGTAGAATTATTCCTCAGGGATTCTTGAAACTGAGGTTGTAATATAATTAACCTGCATAAGATGTTTGATAAGTGTGATAGGAATGCAGGCTAAAGAAGAAAACAGTGAGTTGGTTGAGTCAGTGTGATTTTTACTTGTATTGCACGTTTTAGGGATAAAGATATTTATAAACAACAGTATTCCTTTGTACCATCATATTCAGCACTAATGTAGCTTTGTCAATATATGTCTAGTAGTCTGCCTTCTAATTTGTGCGGTATGTAACTTGTTGGACGAAATAAAGCATGCACAATACACAGGTGCTGTGAATGTTAGTGAAAACTTGTCACTGTTGTTTTTAGGTCAGTGGTTCTTAAACTTTAGCTGTCTCAACATCACCTGGTGAGGCTCACTCCTGAAGTTACTGAATCAGTAGGTCTGGGGTGAGGCCTACAAATGTGCATTTCAATTTGAAATTCCTAGGTGATGCTGATGCCCTGATCCAGAGACCACTCCTTTATGATTAGTGCAATTCTTGCCTGGCCCTATCCCATTTGTATAATGAAAATCAAAGTAGGAATCATTTGAATCCAAAACTTGGCTTATATCTGTATGCTTAACGAGGATTTTAAGCTAACCGTTTAAATATTTGTAAATAATTACATGTTATAATTGCTACCACTTTGAATTTTTTTAAATATACCAACCCTTATGCTGCATATTATCTCATATAGTGTATTCGATATGCATCCACAGGATCATTCTTATTTTTTTTATTTGTGGAGGAAGAAACTGAACTTAGTAATTTGCTTACAGCTCATATATAGTGGAGCCAGAATTTAAACCCAGATCTCTGAAAAATGCATGTCCTTGGGCCTACTTATAAGATAACTTGAATCCAGTCACCCTCTGCTTTTGTTCTTTGTTTCAGGTTTTTTGTGTGGAAAATAATAATCATTGACTCATCCTCAGTATGGGAATATATATCACATGTGTCTCATGATTTGGACCTGTGCCAAAGCAACTTAATATTGTGACTTTGATAATGTAATTGAATTAGTGCTTATTTATAGTTGAATACCAAATTCAAAGTTCTCATATCTTGGAATTTCAAACAATTCACTTATTTTGACCAGTTAGATAAATGGTTCATTAGCAACTGAATGAAGGTCAGCAAGAAAAACAAACCATACGTTTAAAGAAATCAAGTTGTAAAATGTGAAATGGCTAATACCACTGCAGTTGTTAAGTTAATGCCAGGAATCTCCCTACTCATGTTCAGACTTTTCCATGGCTGAAAGCTAAGAGCTTTGACAGTGGGGCTTTTGAAAATATAAAAGAGAACTTCACTCTCTGTGTGAGGAACCATCACCCTCAGGTCAGTTGCTAGTTGTTCATTTTCTGAGAACAGGGCCAACAAATGGCCTTCAAAGTATGTATTCCTTGAAAAAATAAGGAATTAATTTCTTATGCTTATTTATATGTATAAAGGTAGTTTTACTGAAATTATTGGACTTGGTAGAATAGATATTCTTTAACATTCTGTTCCTTTCCCAAGACAGCCATTTTTAATTGATTAAGGTTTTACTACTAAATTGGGAAAGGACCGAGGGATCTTAAGGCAATTTTCTGGGCTATTAGCAATGAGTGAAAGAAAAATCTTTACCGGGTTGGCCTTCTCCCTTTAATACTGTAAGACAGCCCTGGCAACCTGAGTTATTACTGGTGTTTATGAGTTGATATTCTAAATTCTGAATCTCCAGATAGCCAATTATAGTTAGTGAGATTTGGTGGAATTAATAATATAACATTTATACTTAAATGTGTGAGTGGCCACTTGTTTGCAAGTTCTGTCATAAGCATTCCTTATGTCCTTTCCTTGTTCACAAGGCTTGCATCATGGCACACAGATGAGAATCACAGCGATGATTGTTTTCAGTAACCACAGTGGCAGAGAGAGTACTGTGAACTTTGCTTTTGAAGCTAGCTACATCATTGGCTTAAGGAGGATTATCAGCCGTTTTAGAAACCTGACTACCAAGTTCCAAGTGGAAGATTTTGTTCACCATAAAATTAGTATGTGCCTACTAGAAAGAAATCCCCAAAACTCAGAAAAATATAACTGGGAAAAAATGACCAATGATCTTGCTACCAAAGGGGTCATGCCACAATTTTGACATGTTTCTTGAAATTGTTTTGTTGTACACTTAAAAAAATTAACATCATATACAGTTTCATATCCCTCTTAAAATTATAAGCAACTTCTCATATAAAAAGTCTATATTTTAAGGATGTAGTTACCCATTTCCTAAGAGGTTATATATTTTTTACTGTTATAATAACTATAATGTTCAGACAGTTGACTCATAACTATACTTTTTCTGACTAAATACCAATTAATACAAAAAATCAAAATAAAATTGTGAAGAGAATGAAAATCAATCATTATATTTCCCAGAGAAATACCTGAAGAGAAAATTCTTCCAGGTGTATTATGTATATATGCTCATATAACTTTAAGTTATACATGTATAACTTTTATTTATACTTATATGTACTGCTTGTAAGTTACATTTTTTCCTAGCATATCATACATATTGTTTCATGTCAGTCTACACTTGTACATCATTTTAGTGAACCATGACTTGCATCATTTCATACATAACTACATCATCATTAGATTTTTGGTTATGCTGAGAAGAAAGCACTTTTATCTCTTAATGGACCTTTGGGTAATTTCTGAAGACTTGTTCTTATAAATACTGTGATGAACATTCTTGCCTAATGATCTTTGTTATTTTGGTAATTTGTTTATGATGATTCTTAAATAACTGTTTTGTTTTTTTCCCCCATTATAAGGCTATTTTGTCTATGTTGAAAATTTGTTATTTGGTGTAGTCACTTATTATCTTAGCTAGATCTCCTGGATAACTTGCTGCTTCATTTGCACTTTTATGTTATAGAGATAGCTTCTTACCTTAAACTTCATAAACCTGCCTTTGCTAGCTTCAAACTTTTCTTCTGCAGCTTCCTCGCGTCTCTAAGAATTGAATGGAGTTAGGGCCTTGTTCTGGATTAGGCTTTGCTTTAAGGGAATGTATGGCTGATTTGATCTTCTATCCTGACCACTATAATTTTTTCTGTGTCAGCTGTAAGGCTGTTTTGTTTTCTTACCCATGTATCCACTGGAGTAGCGGCACTTTTAATTTTCTTCAAGAACTTTTCTTATTCATAGCTTGTCTAACTGGTGCAGAGGTCTAGCTTTCGGTCTATTTTGGCTTTTAACGTACCTTCCTCACTAAGTTTAGTCATTTCTGGTTTTTGATTTAAAGTGAGAGATATGTGACTCTTCCCTTTCATTTAACAAAGGCCGTGGTAGGATTATCAGTTGGCTTAATTTCAAAATTTGTGTGTCTCAGGGAATAGAGAGGCATGAGGAGAGGGAGAGAGGGGAACAGCCAGTGGAATAGTCAGAACACACACATTTATTAAGTTTGTCATTTTATATGGCCATAGTGATGCCCCAAAACAATTACAATTGTAACATCACTGATCACTGATAACAAATCACCATAACAAATATAATAATAATGAAAAAGTTTGAAATATTTTGAGAATTACCAAAATATGACACAGATAAATGAGGTGAGAAAATTCTGTTGGAAAAATGGCACCAATAAACTTGATGGATGCAGGGTTGCTATAAACCTTCAATTTGTAAAACATGCAGCATCTGCAAAGCGCAGTAAATCAGAGTGCAATAAAATAAGGTGTGCCTCTACAGAAAATATTGTTTTATAGAGTATGGGCAACCCTTTTTCAACCTATGATCATGTCCTTAAAGAATCTTTATCAGAGCATATAGGAATTTATTTTAGTATACAGTCAGTGAATTAGTCCTTTTTTCATTAGCCAGTGATTCAGTGTTACATTTTTATTTTATCTTATTTGTTCCTGACATGGGCTTTAATGATCTGCTCTTAGTTCTTCTGTACTTTTCGCTAATTTCTTTTTGTGGGCATATCAACAAAGTAGGTATAAGTGAGTTAAAGAACTTTGTTACCTCATGCATATCCCTCAGCTAATAAACCGACCTAAAACTCATTTCTTTTTAATTTAATATTTTTATATTCTAAAAATGGTTATCAATCTTGCCCATATATAATACAAACTCATGTAATCTATGGCTACAGATGTTCTAGATACCAAATTAAATCTGAAGATAATTTTGCATGTTCTCGTAAAGATCTTCATGAACCTGTTATGGATAGAAATAGTAGTAGCTTCCAATTTTTGTGTACCAAGCACAATATTAGGTACTCTCTAGAATTTATCTGTGCTCTTTAATATATCCCTCTAAGATTTACTTAATTTATACAGTAGGAAAGTGAAACTCCTGAGTTATTTGCCTATAGCAACACAGCTATTAATGACAGAGCTAAAATTAGGTATGGTCATGTTTTCTCCTATGATATTTTCAGTACCTCAGCTTCTAATAAATGGAAGAAGACTAGATAAAAAAAAAAATCTAAAGTGAGTACTAACTGTGATAGAAATATTGTTTGCTCTTGTGTCAGCAAAGCCAATGATCTGAAGTTTAGGTTAAGTGAGTAGGATAAAATACTTCTATGTCTGCATGTCTTTTTCTGCAGCCAGACATGAACCTTCACAGGTTTCCTGTAGATGTCTTTAGTGACATTCATGTATTGCAGGTAGAAACTGTAAGTCATCTCCGAAACCCTTAATGAAAGTTATTTTTATTTCTCAGATTGGTTTATTTAAATTGATTCCCATGTGAAAATCATCTTTCTCATTATTACCAAGCTTGTTCCCTTAGCTCTAGCTTCTGTTTTTCTCTCTCGTCTTTATTGAGGTAAAATTCAAACGTCACATAATTCTCTCAGTTAAAATGTACAAGTCAGTGGATTTTAGCGTATTCAGAGTTGTACAGGCATCATCACAGTCAATTTTAGGACATATTTATTATTCCACAAAGAAACCCAATGTTTCTTATTAGTCCATCACCTCCCAACTCCTAAGTTCTAGACAGCCACTAAATCTGCTTTCTGTTTCTTGTAGATTTATGTATTCTGGACATTTCATATAAATGGAATCATACAATAACTGGTCCTGTGTGATGACTTGTTTCTCAATGTAATGTTTTTATTACTGCATAATACCTATTTTGTGGATATACCATATTTATTTGTTTATCATTTAATAGATATTTTAGTTGTTTCCACTTTTTGGCTATTATGAATAACGCTGCTATGAGTATTTATATAAAAATATTTTTGGTGTACATTCTAGCCTCTCCCTTAATCCTCATAAAATATAAATGAGGTAGATTGCATCCTCACTGTAAAAATTTTGTGGTTTATTTTTGCTGAGTATAAAAAAATAAAATAAGGAATATGCAGATTTTCACAATCTGGCTATAAGCAGGCTACAGTTATATCAGCCTCATTTCTTACTAGTTAACTCTCTCTCCCCCAATCCTTACTTGTTTGTAGAACATATTTCTTACCTTTTTACTCAACAATTTTCTTTTCTAAATACTACCTCTAACTCTTGGTCTGAAATGAAGTTTTTTACTTGTTCAAGGTACAACTCAGATGCTACCAAACCTTTCCAACCTAGTTACTTTCAGATCTAGTTACTTCTGGTTTTTAGCAATACCTTAAATATACTTTATAACATTTTCCACATGATTTCTTTTCTTTATTTATATGCAACTTCCTTTCTATATGAGCTCTTTAAGGACAAGAGCTGTTTTATCTTTTAGCTTAATACAGTGTCTGACAGCATTGCTGCTTATGTGACTATATGACAGAGGAGATGAAATTAGAAATCACATCAAATTTGTTTATATTATGATCACTATTTGGTATCTCTCCTGTCCTAACACCACCAGACCCATTATTTAAAAAAATTTTTTTTTTGGTAGGCTTGGGCTTTACTTTCATGCTCATTGTTGGAAGACTTTATTTTCTTGTGGATGTAGAACTGAGGTTTCTGTTTTCTTGCTGGCTGTTGGCTAGAGGTTGTTCTCACCTGCAGGAGGCCACCTTCAGGTCCTTACTATGTGGCCCTCTCACAACATAGAAGTCTGCTTACTCTTCAGGAAGAGTAGGAGAGCATCTCTCTGATAATTCACTGTACCAAAGGGCTCACCTAATAAGTTTAGACTCACCCAGGATAGTCTCTCCATTGATTAACTTGAAGAAGTCAGCTGTTTAATTACCTACTCAGTCAGAGGTATTCTATCATTCATTGGTCCTATCCATTCTTAAGGGGAAGAAGCTATACCAGGTGTGTACACCAGAGACAGGAATATTGAGAACCATCTTAGAATTCTGCTTTCAGCAGTTCACCCTCTAGTTCCAAGGAATCACATATGGTACATTCTTTGTTATCTTTTATACTTAGACATTTTGGAGGGCAGGTGCTTTTTTCTTTTTTTGTTTCATGTGGCTAGCATTGTTATTGATTTGTGGTAGGCAATTAAAATGTTAACCATTGAGTAAACATAATCTTTTTCTGTCTCTTGTTTCTACTGTCAGTTACTAAATATGAAAATAAATAATCTTCAGAATTGAACCCAGTGTAAATAAGAGTTCATGATGGAACTGTCCATGGTAACACCTGTTTGCTTGAGTATTTAAGTATTGCTTGAATCGTAGGAAATTGCCCTTTTTAAAATGTCAAAAACAATTGAATATCTGGAATTTCAAATGGTTCAGCCTCATACATATAGTTAAGAGTAGAGAAAAAAGGAAAATCATTTACTTTCTTTTTCTTGGTGGTGGGTGGGGATTGGCAGGGATAGCTCAACAAATATCATGATACTAAGTACATTGTTTTAGTGTCCATTGTAGTTTTTAGTTAAATAGACCAGTTTTTATTTATTTCTTAATATCTGTATTAAATATCTATAGATATTAAGAAAAAAATGATCTAAAGGAAGAACTAAGATGTTATGAAAAACTAATCAAGGGGGAACTCTTTATCCATTCAGCTGCTAGAACATCATAGAATGTTGAAATTAGCCCCTTTAGAAAAGCTTTGGAATCTTTCCAGCCTTCCCTAAATTGTACTTGGTCATTTCGGTGTGGAAGTTGCAGCTGTTGGAATGTTTTTAGATGACCTCACTAAATAAACTTTTATTTTGAGATTAAAAAGTAAGGAATGGATGGCTCTCAGACATAAATCATGTGCCCTTATTTTACTTTTTTATGAATTATATGTTGCGAAAAACATTAATATTACTTGACAGAAATCCTGAAGTTTTTCTTTGTAATGCTTTTGTTAAAGATCTAATTACTATATGTTTTTAAATACTGTTTTTATTTCATGCATTCTACATATATGCAGTAAATACATAATGCTTTATGTGTGTGCATAATATTTAACTGCGTGTCAGTGATACACAGTCAATGTCAACTTGTCTTGAATCTAGTCATGAAAGAACAGTCATTTTCAGGAAACTTTGTTTTCTGTATTTTAATTATTATTTGAAAATTACAGTTTATGAAAGCTCTTAATTGGTCAGATTATTTTATTGAGTCAGGTAATTTAGTGCTAAATAAATGAGCTTTATACCTACTGAATAATCTTAGTTTGCATGATCTTTGTGTTTTACCTTTATGTTTCCAAAATACCCTTTAATTTATAATGGTCAGCTGCCACCAAAAATTATTCATTTTAAAGGAGATTATTTTTATATGGAAATCTTGAATGAAAATGCACTAGCTAGATGAAGTTTTCACTAAGTCAAAATTTTAGAGGTTTTTTATCTTGCAGCATTAACTGTATATCACCTCCTAGGTGAAAAAATAAAATGCTATGTGGTCTTTCCACTTCACAACTCCCTCTCTTCATAAAGTAGTAGATCTGTCTGCTTTTAAAAAAAATGTTACCTGCTTTTATTTACAGTGTTGCCATCCATTTATGTATTTTTTTGTGTGAAAATTTATTTTTCAATTAGAGTCGACATAGAGTATTATATTAGTTTCAGGTGTTCAGTATAGTAGTTTGACATTTTTATACCTTACACAGTGATCACCCTAGTAAGTCTTATTACCCATCCTACACCATACTTAGTTATTACAATATCACTGACTATATTCTCTATGCTGTATTTTATGTCCTCATGACTAACTTTACATCACGTGACTATTTTTATAACTAGCAATTTGTAGTTAATCCTTTTCACTTTGTCACCCATCCTCCCTCCAGTCTGGTGTCCACCAATTTGTTCTCTGTATCTATAAATTTGTTTCTGTTTTGTTTGTTTATTTTGTTTTTTAGATTTCACATATATGTGAAATCATATTATATTTGTCTATCTGTGCGACTTATTTTACTTAGCATAATACCCTCTAGGTCCATCCATGTTGTCACAAATGGTCAGGTTTTCTTCTTTTTTATGGCTGAGTAATATTCCATTGTATATATGTACCACATCTTCTTTATCCATTTGTCTATCAATAGACACTTAGATTGATTCCATATCTTGGCTATCGTAAATAAAGCTGCAGGGAACATAGGGTAGGGATGCATCTATCTTTTTGAATTAGTGTTTTGGATTTCTTCAGATAAATACCCAGAAGGTAGAATTGCTGGGTCATATGGTAATTCTATTTTTAAATTTTTGAGGAACCTCTATACTGTTTTTTATGGTGGCTACACCAGTTCACAATCCCATCAATAGTGCATGAGAGTTCGCATTTCTCCACCTCTTCACCACAACGTCTTGTTTGTTAGTTTATTGATGATAACCATTTTGACTGGTGTGAGGTGATATCTCGTTGTGTTTTTTTTAAATAATTTTTTAATTTTTCAGTTATAGTTGGCATATAATATATTAGTTTCAGTTTAGGTGTACAACATAGTGATTAGACATTTATATAACTTGCAGTGATCATCCCAGTAAATCTAGTACCCATCTGACACTAGACATAGTTACTACAATATTATTGACTATATTTCTTGTGCTATACTTAACATCCCCTTAACTATTTTGTAACTGTCAATTTGTATTTCTTAATCTGTCCCCCCTTTTCACCACCCCCAGCCAATTCCCCTTCCATCTGGCAACCTTAAAAAGTTCTGTTTATCTATGAGCTTGTTTCTGTTTTATTTGTTTATTTTGCCCTTTAGATTCCACATGTAAGTGAAATCATATGGCATTTGTCTCCCTGTCTTACTCCACTCAACACAACACCCTCTAGGTCCATTCATATTGTTGCAGATGGCAAGATTTTATTCTTTAAAACATTTTTTTTTATGGCTGAGTAATATTCCATCATATATATATACCACCTCTTCTCTATCCACTCATTTATTGGTGGACACCCAGGTTGCCTCCATATCTTGGATATTGTAAATAAGGCTGTAATGAACTTATGGATTCATGTGTCCCTTCAAAGTAGTATTTTGGATGTCTTTGGATAAATGCTGAGAAGTGGGACTACTGGGTTCTTCTTTGTCTTTTGTTATAGCCTTTGTTTTAAAGTCCGTTTTGTTTGGTATAAGTATCATTACCCCCAGTTTTTTTGTTTGTTTGTTTGTTTTTACATTTCCATTTTCATGAAATATCTTTTCCATCTCTTATTTTTAATCTCTGTCTTTCCATCTGAAGTGAGTTTCTTGTAGGCAGCATAAGTAGGGGCCTTCTTTTCTTATCCATTCAACCATAAATGATTTATTTGCCCTCCTGTGTGGTGAACCTTAGTTACTGTTTGCACATCATTGAGAAGGATTGACCCTTGGCTGATTGGGGTGAGGAATGATTGGTAAGGGGCTGACTTTATGGAGCAGGATTTCCTTTAGCGAGGTTCTGGTGCCTGCCTAGTCTGCCCTTTGGATATTTCATACTTGGATATAGCCGCAGGTGGTGCTCCAGCTTGGGTTGGAACTGACCACTGGGCATACTAGCCCCACAGCCTCCTGAGTGGGGCCCTGCCACAGGCCAAGTTCAGCTGCAGGCTGTGCACTGCCTGGGGCCACTTGGCAAGAGACCAAGCAATCCACAGATGGCCATGCTGGGCTTAGAGGTGCTTGAGAGGTCAGCATGGGAACTGAACTCAGCTGCTGCTACTGACAGGCTTGGACTGCTCAGCAAGAGGTACAAAGCACTCCAAGGCCAGATGCTGCTTATTAGGGTTTTGTTAACCTTGGAGACATTTTAGTGAAGTCCACAGCATGAGCCTAGACAGGCCTTTGTATAGAAAAGCCCCTGGAGGTGGTATGAGTGGGTCTGGAAAATTGGAGGGATGGGGCAGGGCCTCAGGGAGTCACCTGGGTGGGGTGAACTCTGTTAGCCATGTTGATGGAGACTCAAATGGTGGCTGCCTACTTTTCCCCGCCATGAATAGAGAGGGCTCAACAAAAGAACAGTGGATTCTGCTGGTACTTCTGTCTGGGAGAAAGCTGCCTCTTCCTCTCTGAAGCTAGACAATTCAGTTCCTCCCCATATGTCCTTGGTGCTTTTTTGAGCTCTGTCCCAGCACTGGAGCTCAGAGCAAGTGAGTCCATCAGTGAGTAAGTCCATGTGCTGGCCCTTTAAGAAGAACGTCTGTGACCCTCCTCACAGCCCTTCATCTTATTCAGCCACAACCTGGTGGTTTTCACAGCCAGAGATTATAGGGACTTTTCTTCCTGGCACCGGAACCCTGGGGAGTCCAGTGTGGGTCTGGGATCCACTCACTCCTTTGGAGGTACCTCTGCAGCCTAGGTAACCCTCTTGATTCTTAACTGCCACTTGCAGGTATGGGATCAGCTCTTTCACATCACTGCCCCTCTGCCCTTTCTACCAATCTTAAGGTAGCCCCTTGTCTCTGTCTCCAGTTGTAGGACTTCTATTCAGCCAGACCTAAGATGACTTCCAATAATGATTGTTCTGAAGTTTGGTTGTAATTTTGATGTCATGAGAAGAGGCGAGCATGGCATCTACCTACTATGCTGTCTTGACCAGAATGATCTCATTGTGGTTTTAATTTGCATTTCCATAATTAGTGATGTTGAGCATCTTTTCATATGTCTATTTCATATGTAATGTGTCTATTACCCTTTGGAGAAATGTCTATTCAGGTCCTGTGCCCTTTTTTAATTCAGATTAAGTGTATGAGTTCTTTATGTTATTTTGGATATTAACCCCTTATTACAGTGGTCCCCAACTTTGTTGGCACCAGGAACCAATGGTCCTATGAAAATCTGATGCCTGATTACCTGAGGTGGAGCCAAGGTGGTGATGCTAGTGCTGGGGAGCGGCTGCAAATACAGGTGAAGTTTTGCTCACTCTCACCTGCCGTTCACCTCCTGCTGTGCTGGCCCAGTTCCTCACAGGCCTTGGACCAGTACCAGTCTGTGGCCCGGGAGTTTGGGACTCCTGCCTTATTGAATGTATCATTGGTACATTTATGCATTCCTAAACTAATATAGTCATGTTTTGCTGTTTTGAATCTTTCTTGGAACCATACTTTGTGTATTTTGTGTTATCTTTCACTCAGTATTTGTGAGAGGCATCCAGGTTGTGGTGTGTTATTCTAATTTTTTATTTGATTTCTTGTGTAGGAAAATATTATTGATCTATTCTCTTATTAATGAACAGCTGTGTCATTTCTAGTTTGTGATTACTAAGAACAATATAGCTGTGAACATTTTGTCCATGTACCTAGGTGTACATTTTTCTGTTTCTCACAGATGTATGCCTAAGAGTGGAAGCGCTGAGTCATAGGGTATCCCTGTTTTCAAGGTTACTAGCTAATGCTAAATTCTTTCCCAAGGTGATTGTACCAATTTAGATTTCCACCAGCAAGTAAATGAGAATTCTAGAAGCTCTACATTATTGCCAATGCAAAAATATAATATCCATAAAAAGAAAGTTTTTTAGGCATATTATCTTTTACACTTAAATACCACACACACACACAACATACTACTCTAAGAAATGGTTGATGGTTTTGCTGAGGATTAATATTATGTAGTAGACAAAAATCATTTTAACTTTGGAGATGGTTAAGTACTTGCCATAGTTAGCTATGTTCCCAGCCTCCAACATTGAGATGGTAATAATATCTTTGAAATAATGGAAAAACATATTTTTTCTTTATATGATTATTTCTTGTCACTACCTTCAGAGGACATGGATTACAATTGTATGATCTGAAATGGAATAACCTAGCCAGAGAGAAGAAATATAACCAGAAGTTAGAAGATTCAATAATTAATTTAGAAATATTTGGAGAGAAGTATTCAAAGTTTCGTGTGACTTTAATTTTTTTAAATTAATTTACTTTAATTATGGTGACATTGGTTAACGAAATCCAGTAAGTTTTAGGTGTACAATTCAACAATAAGGCATATATATATATATATTGCGTTGTGTAGACTTTGATTTTTATCCCCAATGACTTCATTAGCCTTGTACCATTTCCTTGAGATAGGGTCGTGTTAACTACTTAGATTTTATATAATTTCTAATTGAGGATGATATACCTTTTTCCCTTGCAAAAATATTAAGCAAACATGTACTTGTGTGATGCAATGTGACATTTGTGATAGGAGTCTTTTTGAATGAAATAGAGGTTTATTGTATGTACCAGATAGTTTCTAGGAGGAATTTTTAAGAATAACTTGATTCTAGTTCTCCTGTTATTTCCATACAGAATTATTTTCTTTGGCTTGCTTTCATTAGTAGGAACCCTCAAATTTGGGAGGAAGTGCCCTATTAGAATATACAGTACTGAAGAATTCCTGCAGTTCAGCATAGTCATTTAGGAGCAGCATTGGATGCACACCTCTGGTGCATTTGCCTATTAATGTTTTTCACTGGCACTTGCTTTTAAGGAAATCTTTAATTTAGCAGTTACATAGTACTTTTGGCTTTGGTAAAATGCCTTTTCTCTTTCTCTCAAACATTTGTTTTTTTATAGTATGATATAGTACTATTAAAAAAGGTACACTCAAGGAGTTTTCAGAGAAAAATGAAACAGATGAACACTAATCTTCAACTGAAGTCATTGAAGTAGTTCTTTTGGTCTTTGCATATAGGAGAATCTCTTTATGGTTCTAAAGAGTGCATTTTTTTTTATTCCTGATTAGTTTACATTTTTTATTTCTGTTACTGGTACACATCTATATATTATTTATGTCTTTAGTCCACTCGTGTTACTTTATTTTCCCATTATTATTTCTACTTTTCTTGCATGATATGTGGTGCTGCTGAATATATCTTTGTTTAAGTTCCTAATTTTTAAGGTAAGAATTTTTTTAGGGTGTACATACCAAAATGGAATTATTTTTTAGTTAACATTTTAAGGCAGTTGTGATGTATTGCTGTGTAGTTCTGGGGATGTGGTAAACCAATTCACAGTATCCTACCTATATACTGTTTCCTTAGATCCTTGCCAATAGTGGGGTGGTTTCAACAATTTTACTTTGTTATTAATAACATGCATATGGCAGTATATTTTAATATTTATTTACTGTTAATGACTAGATTTTTAAAAATATTTTTTCATACTATAATTTATTGTCCTGGATAACTGTAATCTCTGATTGTTTTATCAGAATTGGGGAATTGACCTAACATGGATTTTATATAGCTTTATATAACTTTGTGGCCCTCATTTTATTTTATTGTGCAAATCTCTTTCCTAATATTAGAACTATGTATCCATCTTGATGTTTACTTTAGTGGAATATCAGAATAATTTATCCTAAAACATGAAATAAGAACATAAATTTATAAAACCTTGTTGGTGAGAATGGTACTTGTAAGAACTCTTTATTTCTAGTTATTTGTTTTCTAAAGTGAATGTTTAAATAGCAATCAAATTTTTATTTTTTGAAAATTTTGTGATGAGATTTATACATGCTATAACGTTTAATGGTAAACCTCATGCTATTATAAATGTATTGTTTAATCAATATTGGAAAGAAAGAGTTTTGAGAAAATAAAAATTATTTAAAAAGGAAGAATTTAAATACAATTAATTTGTCTTTGGTCACATTTTAGCATCATCTGTGTCTCTTTTAGCCTGTAAGCTTTTGACTGTAGTTATTTCTTTGTGAGTCCATTTTATCTCAGCATTGGGGTCAGGTAGCTGAGCCTTTAGGTGTTTATGTCTATTTTAGATGAGCTTAGGGGTTCTAAGGTTAGTTCAGAGCTTCTGACTGATTGAGTAAATTCCAGAAAAATCTGATGTCGTTGGAGACCACTTTCCTTAGTACCTGGGCAAAGTGTTTAACTCTTTGATAGAATTCAGGGCATCTAAGAACTTAGATGGGGAAAATATTAAATGTTATCATTTCTTTAAGTCATGAATGTAAGCAATTGCAATTAGTTATTTTTAGTACATTACTAGAAACACATATTACTGTATCACAAATTTGTCTTAATATTATCATAACTTATATTTTCATATAATTGGTTTTATCACAGTTCTATTTATTTTATGCATTTAAAACACTATTCTAGGAAGAGGTCTGTAGTTTCCACTAGATTGCAAAGGGTTCATGGCCCCCTAAATTTAGGAACTCACCCTATGGAGAATGAATTCTTTAATATTTGGATGACTACAGATTCGTCCCCATTTATGGAGTTTTTCCAAAACTGGCAGTGCTTCTCTGGATTAGACTGTGATAGAGACAAGCTGGCTAGGCTCAATTTCTAGAAAGAGGCCTGAGTGGTCTCAGATCCATCAGTGGCTGATGGGGTCAGTTTATTGCCAGCAAATAGTGAGAAAATGTAATTTCATTTATATAAAATGCTGGTATTTTTCTGTTGTACAAGTTCATGACTGTTGAGCTATATTAGAAAATAAATGAAGAAAAGGAAACACATGTAATGCTTTCTGTTTAAGATCTTTGTTGATCTCTTACACATCTTTTTAATATGACATACATACTTGTGAGTATGTGCACGTGTGTGTATATTTTATATATATACACATATATAGACAGATGTGTACAGAAATACATACACATGTGTATGTACATGTCCTTTTTGTAAAAACAAAAATAACTTGCCTTTTTATTTTGGTTCAGGTTTATTGAAGTGTAATTTACATGAAGTAAAATTTCCTTTTTTAGTATACAGTCCTGGGAGTTCTGACAAACATAGAGACATGTAATCAAGATAGAGAGTTATGGCACTCCCCCAAATCTCCATGTGCTCTTGTCATCATCCTCTTTTCTTTTTGCAGTCATTTCTCTTTTTTGTTCCTTTTACAAAATGTCGTATCAATGGCATTGTACAGTATGCTTATTTCATTTAGCATATTTTTTTCCTTTAAGGTTTTGGTTTTTGATTATGCTTCAAGAATCTTTTATCAGGTTGATGAAAATATTCATGTTTATTGTTTTTCTAAGAATTTCATTGCTTCAGTATCGAAAATTTAAGCCTTTACTCAAATCTGACAGTTATTTTAATAAAAATTGTAAAAGAGAATTAAGTTTTTAAAAATTAGCCAGTTTAGCTATATTTATTAAGTTACTATTATAATACTCTTTCTAAATATTGATTTCCTCACAGGTAACACAAGTAGCAAGACAGCCGGGACCCCCGACCCCTTCCCCTTACTCAGCACATGAAATAAACAAGGGGCATCCAAATCTTCCGGCCACGCCCCCGGGACATGCATCGTCCCCTGGACTCTCTCAAGTAAGAAAACTTAAAAGATAATAATAATAATAAATTTCCATGTAAAAGCAGCATGTCTGTCTTTCTAATGCAAACTTTTAAACAATAACATAAAACATTACTTGAGTCATTTCTATTTTGTCTTTTGTATTTTTTAGACACATCTCCCATAATGGTAGCTACCAATTTTATACATGTCATTTATGGAGTCATTAAAAAATGAACTTTCAGTGATATTTAGTTTTATTTTTGTTGTTGTTTTAAAAATTAGAATGTGATTCTAAAGTTTACTAAAACCCACAAAGCACTTGTTTGCTTTTCAATGTGTTGTTTTCCCTCTCTTCCCTTTTTGGTGGAATGTTGGTTATTTTCTACTTTTTAAAAAAGTGTGATGTTTTTCTCTCTTGAGTAATTTTGGTGGGCTTTTTTGTTTGTTGAATTGGTTTTGATTTCATAAATAGATTATTGGAATTTGGTAGGCTTAAAATTTTGTTGAACTATGAAAGAGTAGTGAAGTTCTTAGTGTTTTTGCAGTTAACAGGCACAGCAGACATTAAAACACTGTTTTAAGAGGATGTCACTATGAGTTCTCTGCATTTTAAGGCATTTCTCAAGATGTTATTCACCTTGCATCAACCCACCATCACATGTTTATTTGGGCTTCCTTGTGTTTAAGAGTGGGCTAGAGTTAACAACGTCTCTTAACTAGAATGTAGAGAAAGTCAAACCAATAACCTTGACCCATGTCTCCTGCATTTTAAGCCATTTCCCTAGATATTGTTCAGTTTGCATTAACCCACCATCATATGTTTTTTTGGGCTTCCTTGCTTTTAAGAGCAGGCTAGAGTTGACGTCTCTTACCTAGAATGTAGAAAAAGTCAAGCCAATATTACTGACCAGTGTTTGATATTGTTGGTATTTATATGTGAGAATTGTTCCTTTTAGGAATGGAAATTAATTTTATAACATTAGTTTCAATTTTTGGTTCCCACATTTTAGGCCTTTTAGAGCTCAAATAATAAAAGACGAGGTATTGCCTATTAAAAATAATGCTGAAAGCTGGTGATTTTAAGTTAAAGGCTGATTAATGCTGGTTTAGACTATAAAATATTTGAGAAGAAATGTACAATTTGCTAAACCATTACTGACATGACCCTATTAAGAAATATATAAATTAATCTGCACTTAGTACTATGCTTAAACTTGGTCCAAATCATTTTTGTTTAATTTTGAGTTTTAAAAGTAAAACATAACAAAATAAACTCATGTGTAAAATGAGCTTCTTGTGTTGGTTTTCGTGGACCCCAAGCTATTGATAAGGCATATTTGTCTGAGTCTAATCAGGAGACAAAAATTATGTAGTATTTTGAATAGGGGAAATTTAATATAAAAGATTGTTAAGTATAATAGGGGATTGGAAGAATGAGGCTAACACAAAAGAGAACCTAAAATATATAAAAACAGAATATAAGTAGCAGTTGCTGCTTCTGGGGTTGAGATAGAGTACTCGTGGAAGAGCCTTCTTCTCTAGGGTTGATATTGGAGAGTGCATAACTATGGCTCACCTAATGGTAGAGAAGTCACTGTAATATCATACTAGTGGAACATGGTAGAAATCCTTCCTCTGGAACTTGCTGGAAATTCACCCTATGGAGTGCTGGAGAAAGTTGGCTTCTTTAGCACCAGTGTCCTTTAGCAAAGAGCTGTTGCAGTACACAGTGGCTAGAGGCTCCTTACGGCATCTGTTTGCCGCAGACACTTCAGATAACCTTGGATTTCCTGGATCATAATTCTCATGTGGTAGAGCACCTTGCTTTGCAATCTAAATTTGCTGCATAGCCTTCTTTTCTTTAGTTCCTTACTCAGAGTTGAAAACCTCCCAAGTGAGTCTCAGTAGATAGGTTGAGGTGTAGCACACTCAAACATAGTGTGTGTTGCCTCCAATACTCAAAAAGGCCTAACAAACCTTGTGCCTCTTATTTTCATGGTAGTTAGTGTTAGCTCAGAGACTCCAGACCTCACCCTTGGCTGAGATTTAGACTTTCTGAGATAGGGCATGGTGTGCCTCCCTGAATGGCAGAGAAGTTACTGTGGTGCCACATCAGTGAAACTTACTAGAAATTTCCTCTGGAATTTGCCAGAATTCTGCCCTCTAGGGTGCTGAGGGGAAGTTCTTCACACAGACGTTTCTTAGAGGAGGCACCTTGCAAAACTGCCTGAGAGGTTACCAGGGTAGCTGTTGGCCACTGGGTACTGCTGGCTGCTGCACATTACAGCTGAAGATGCCATGTACTGGAGGACAGCTGCACACTGGAGAAGCCGGATTCTGTAGAAGCTGCCTGGACTGCAGGAGGAGTCTGCTGTGCAAGCCCGCAGGCACCAGGAAGCACAATCTTTTCCTCCTGCAGTATATCTACAGTGCCTTCTACTAACAAAGCTTAACATTGTGCCAGCTGAAATGGAAAAATATTTAAATAGTCCAGATCCATTTTCACTGTATAGGCAAACGATTTTTTGAATTTTGAGCTAAAAGACGAGGAATCAATAACTGGCACGTAAGAGCTTAGTTTTCATTTCAAATTCTTAACCATTTCAAGTGATTTTGACCCAAGTACTTGGCCCAAAAACACTTCAGTTTTCTGAAAGACAGGACAGCTTCCAGAGGTGTAGATTGCATTTAAGAAAGGATGATCTTTTATGGTCTGTTTTGCTACCATTTTGCCTAACCTGATGGATGAACCCAGTAAATCACACCTGGTTCACTCCCTCCATTGTTCCCCCTGCCTTTCAGACAGAGGCAGGCTTATATTAATTAGTCTCCTAACACTATTTTAACATCTGCTAATAGAAGATATTTTTCTAAAATGGCATACCTAGAAAAATAGGGAGGTTTGTGGGAAACTCGGGCTACTTAGGTTTAACAATTAACACATTTGTGGATTTTAATAGAAAACAGAGTCTTAAAAAATAGAAGAAAAAGGATTGCAGGCTTGGAGCCAAATAGATGTAGGTTCTGGGGCTTGGTGGGTCACTTTTTGGTTACGTGATGTTGTATAAATTATTTAATATCTCTAGGACTTGTATTCTTCATCTGCTGTATAGGAGAGAGTTAGAATTCTATTACTGACAGGGTTGCTATGAAGATTATGGGAGAAAGTATTGTGAATTAGATCTTTTTTTTTTTTTAGATATCAGAAGTTTGTTATTAGAAGATTATATGAAATCTCACCTTAGAACAGGACATGTTAAATGTGCTTTCAATCGGTGGCATTCATTTTCATACCTGTCAGACTTGGTTCTCTTCAGGGCTTTGTTTGTGTGATTGTTCATGAGTATGTGTGGGTCCAACTCATCTAATTTGGCTGTCTATCTAGTATTAGTGGGCAACTGAGGAGTTCCACCCATGATTTTGAGATATGTCATCCAGGTATGAAGATAAAAGTAGAGGCTAGCTTTGGTCATTTTATGTTGGCAATAGTGTAGTTTATTCTTATCCTCAGAACTATTAGATTCCATTCAGCTGAAGATAAGATTAAAGAAACTTCTTAGTTTCTTTTTGCCCTTTTTGATGTGACAGTCTTCCCTTTATCTATGATTAGATCTTTTTGTCCCAAGTAGTTACCTGTTTGACTCAATGTTTGACGCAAAATGAATCTACTAGGGTATAAGTGAAGGCAGCTAAGCTGAAGGAAAAGTAAATTTCATAGCTGTGATACATAAAAGAGGGAAAATGTAGAAAATTGCTCCCATTTTTTTTCTTACGTTATTGGTGGCAACCTCTTTACCTGCTCTTATCTCCTCCAGATAGGATTTTATACACGTGTGCACATGCCAAGTTTTAAGATTTTTTGTGCATTTTCCTGTGTTACATGACGTCTAAATCTTTGTAGCCCTCTTTGCTCTGGAGGTTTTGTTTAACCAAAATCAAAACCTTTAGACTTTTAGACTGTTAGTGATTGATAGTCAAAATGACATTTTCAAACTGTTGATAAATTTCTGAGACACAGATTCTTTTTAGCTGTGGGTTCTTTTCAGTTGCTCTGAAATGGCAGCACCTGACAGTCTCTAAACCCAGAGTGCCCTTACTTTGGGCATGGTAAAGAATTAGGATTTTAAAAGTATCTTCTGGGGCACACTTCAAAAGTAAGTAGAGGAATGCTCTGTCCCTGGAGTCAGGACACCTTGGTTAAGATAGAGTCCCCACCCTGCCAGTAGTATTTCAAAGTTTGACACAGTGGGAGTTCCTATTAATGATGTTTTCTTCTTTGTCATTAAGAGACTTGAATTCCTTCAGGATCTCTATGGGTTTTGGAAACTACTTCAGGGTAGCCAGTTATTATGAAATTTTCAGAATTCTATACTGTAGGTTTAAAATTAGGCAAACTTTGTATACTATTTCATTTTGTATCTTTATTTTTAAATATCAGAAGTTTGTTATTTGGCTTATCTTAAATTACACAGGCAAAACAAAAGTATTTCCTACTTATTGCTTAATTGTTGGCACTGATAACCAGGTTCTTTTCTTTCTCTTGTGTCAGTGTCTAGACTCCTAAGCCATGTTCAAAGTAATCAGGGTGAGAACATGCTCAGAATAATGCCAAAGTGAAGTGAGACATGTTTTCTGCCTGGAAATTTGATTCTTTTAACAACAGTTTTCATTATTAGTAAATGATGAGTTTCAAATAACTCATGGTTTCTATTATCTTTTTGTTTTATTCAACTTCCAGACCTCATTTTCTTTCAGGGGTCTTATTTTCTAAGGAAAAATTCTCAGTGTTGCCTCACAGTTGTTGATCGATTGTTTCAGGTCTTACAGACTGCCTTTTTCTTTATTATTAAGATAAGCTGTAATTTTATATACTGCATCCTGTATTTTTTTTTTTGTAATTTAAAAGTTTTTTGTCTTTCATAAAGAAAATTCTAAGTTTGACAACCAACATTGCTAACGAGGATAAATAGAGGAAGCTTTGAAAGTTTTTTTCACATTTCATTTTTGAACTAGATGAGTCTTTACTTTCCTTCAAGAAAGAAAGCAAAGCAAAATTTATTATTTTTATACTCCCCTTCTCCCCCACGGAACACCTTGTGGCAGTTGCTAAGGCAGTCTTTGAGTTGAATGGTGTTTGGAGGCTACATTCGTGGCACATGAAGATTTGATGTAGGCCCAGAAACCTGGAGTTCTGGCTGCACTGAGGTGGCCCTGTTTATGCCAAATCCTATTTCATTTTTAAAAATTTTTTAGTTGGTAATATGCCTATTTACTTAAAAATTTACAGCTTGTTGAAAATTTCTTCAACAAATACTGTCATTAAACCCTTTACAAATTAATGTGCCTTTACAAATGTTATTAGTATGAAATTAAGTTACAAGGCCAAAAATACCCAGATCATTTATGTCTGTGGTTTCATCTGATACATGCTAAATAATTGTGAAAGGCTCTTTCCTCTGATCGTCAAGATTTTTTTAAGTGTCATTTGATTAAGGAATTTTAGCTCTTTTGTCATATTTTTGGATTTATTTACAAAAACAGTTGCAGCCATATTCAGCAAATTATTTCCTATTAGATGAATTTTACCTTTCATGGAGCCTTATAATTTACCATGAAATATGCCCAAAGTAATTTTTATATGCTTGTTTGATTATGCTTTTCTTTGCATTGAGTATAGCTAAAAAAAAAAAAAAAAAAATCCTGTGATTTTCTTTCAAAATCTCTGTGATTAGTTAAGTGTTGTTGCAAGAATCAAAGTTAAGTGCATTTATTATTCAGTCTTGCTTCACCCTAAACTGCAAGTTTTAGATTCTGTTTGGCAAATCTATAAGAACTGGAGCATATATTTTGAAATATCTCAATATAAAGAATGAAAGTTTAAAAAATCAATCCTTTATTAATTCGGCACTGTTTTAGAAAGCCAAAGAATTTTGTAAGAACCATTCAGTAAGACTTGATTGTAATTTCACAAGCATTTCTTTTGTTGTCTTTGATGTAGGCTCAGGTTTTTGTTGTTGATGCTGTTTATTTTTATTTAAATTCTGTCAAGGGGAAAAGATTTAATATTTTATCTTTTTTACTTTAAAGGATTGTATCCTCTGGACATATTCTGGGATTTCACTGACTACTATCCATCTGTTTTAATAGGTAGTGCAAAACCTCTCTCAGCATTTTCTTTGCAAGTTTATATCTCTTTGGAATTTCACACTTCACTAATTTCCCATAGTTTTAGAAGAGAAGCTCACTTTGGTGCCACCAGTCTGTTTTTTATCTAGCTATGACATTAAGGTTTTTTAGATTTTTATAGTTCTGAAAATTGCAACTTCAAGTCAGCTACAGAAATTAGCATGTGCCAGTAAATTTTGGGATGGGAAATAGAACAGGTAAGTTTTAAGGAGCATCAGGAAATGAAGCACTGTGACTATTCAGTTTATTGTGCTTGTGATATTTCCTGTAAAAATTTATATTACACCTGTCTTATTATGATTGGGCTGCTATAACTAAATTCCATAGACTGGGTGGCTTAGACAACAGACATTTATTTTTCACATTTCTGGATGCTGGGAAGTCCAAGATCAAGATGCCAGCTGATTAAGTTCTTGGTAAGGACTTTTTATTGTATTGTATTGTAGTGTAGTGTAGTGAATTATTAGTTTCAAGTATACAAGACATTGATTAGACATTTATATAGTTTATAAAATGATCCCCCTAATTGCTCTTCCTTTCCTCTGACTCTCCACCTAGCCATTACATTAATGCTGACTGCATTCCCTATACCTTCTTCCTTGGGTTGTAAAAAAGTCCGCCTTCTTGCCATGTCCTTACACAACAGAGAAAAACAGACAGATAAGCTCTCTGGTGTTTCTTATAAAGATACTAAACCCACCACGAGGGCCCCACCCCCATGACCTCATCTAAATCTAACTGTCTGCCAAAGGCCCCATGTCCAGATGCCATCACATTGGGAGTTAGGGCTTCAACATAGGAATTTTTGGGTGGGGGAGGGGAGGGAAGGAGGGGTCAAGGGCACAAGTCCTTCCACAAAATCATGTGATTCAGAGAACTGCGGGGTAAGTGGGGAAGAAAGGTCAGTAGAGGGAGTAAGTTGTCCATAAAATATTGAGCTGAGTTAATCAGATAGATTGGTATTATGTGCTTTTTGGTATTGGTATCATGTGCTTATCCATATGTGCTTATTTTTGGACAAGGTGTGTGCATTCGCTTTGCAAGGATGTGGAAAAAGTGGACAAGCTTTATACAGGACTGTTTGTTTTATCAGGGATTAGATGACAAAGTTTACTTGAAGTATTTTGCTAAAACTACAAACTATAATGTACAAAAACTGGCATCTTTATAGAATTAAGAATTATATATTTCACTGACCCAACACTCAATGAAAAGCAGACCACATACACATCATGGAGCTTTGTGGTGATTTTTAATTCTGTCAGTGAATAGTGAAGGAGAAGTTAGATTTAAAGCAAGAAGAACCATAGTTAAAGCAAATAGAATCAATTAACTATTAACTATAATGTATATTGTAGATTGATATATAGATATTTATTCATATATACCTATTGATATGGAATCTATATATGAGTGATCATTATAAAAATAAAATATTATAATTTACTTATCACATTAACAGCCTTTTTTTCTCAATGCATACATTTATTGTTTTTGTTTCTCAAGTGTCCAGCTACACTGATAATTAGGTAAGAAGAAGAGCTAAATCTGATTCTAAACTCTTCATCAGTCGATGGGCTCATATTTTTTTCTCTGTGAGGAATGATAAACCCTTAAGCTATCTAATTTTTTCTCTGTCTTATTATATATGACATCTTTTCTGTCTGCCCAGTATTTTGTTTCATAGCTACCTAAGTAAGTAATATGTAGAGGAAAGAAATTATGTTGCCAGTATTATGTTATATTTTACAGGCAATATAAATCTCCTTTTCAGTTTCTTGCCAGTGATACTCCATTTTCAAGACTTTATTACATCAAATCTTAATATGTTGATCACCATTAAAATTGTCCATTTTCTATTAAATTCCAAAATTTTGAACTGCCTGTTTAGTACAGTTGACCACATGACAACCTAATTAGTTCAATAGTATAACTGTTAAAAGTTTTGTCAAAAGAAAAAAAGAAATCACACTAAGTATTTTAAATAAAGGGGATTGACTACATTGTTTTATTAACTAATTGATTATCAAAGGTATGCTGATAAAATCTTACTTAATAATCGGTTTAGAATATATATATCAAATATAAAAGAAATTAAAGCAGCAAATTCATAATAAGTGTCAGAGACAGACATCTCAGAGAAATGGACAGGTCAGTAAATAATCATAGATCAGGGTTGGCAAACTGTGGCCCAAGGGCTAAATCGGGCCCTCTTTTGTTTTTGATAAATTTTACTGGATTATAGCCATACTAATTTATTATTTTTTCTGCTTTTGTGCTACACCAGAAGAGTTGAAGAGTGGCAACAAACTACATGGCCTGCAAAACCTAAAATATTTACTGTCAGGACCTTCACAGAAAAAATTTGCCAACCTCTGATGTAGATCAGCAAACTGTAAAGAACAGATAGTAATTTTGGGTTTTGTGGACCAGATGGTCTTTTGCATATTCTTTTTTTTAATCCTTAAATATGTAAAAGCCTTTCTTAGTTGGTATTGCAAAAACACATCCAAGGACCATAGTTTGCCAACCCATGATATAGCTAAATGAGAATAATAGTAATCTTGTTTTTATATAAATATATAAATTAGCATGAGAATATATGTGAAGAAGAGAAATGTACATATTAACCAAGATAAATATAATTGAGGATATTGATTTGAAAATTGTGATTATCAGACTTTAAGGATATAGTGAGAACTTTATACTGATTCAGCTAAAAAGATTAAAAAGTCTATGAGTAACTTGAATGAAATAATTTGTTTTAATTTTTATCATTCAACTATGTATGCACTTTTCAAGTAATCAAAGAGATTTACAGAACTTGATCATATGTTAAGCTACAGAGAAAAATATGAAATTTTCCAATCATATTTATATTTTCTGAATATACTTTGTTAAGATTTAGAGCTTAACAAAATAATGAAATCTAAATTGTTTAAGCTGAAACTATAGCACATAATTTCTTTTTTTAAAGCTTATCAAAGTTATAATTTATTTTACTTGAATATAATTTTATATTTTTTATAATCAAACAAAAATAATATATTTTGGAAATTTAAAAACTATTGACTTAAAGATAAAATCAAAATAGAAAAACGTTATCTTTAGAAATGAATGACAAATAGCAATTTGTATCAGAATTTGAGCGATGTGAATAAAGTGTCACTTAGGAAAATGTGTAGCCTTAAAGGCATATATTAGAAGAAAAGAAAAATTGAAAATAAATGAACTAGTAATCCGAATGGAGGACTGACTGTTAGTTGTAATTTAAGGGTTGCAGTTTTTTAAACATACCCATACTTAGTGTACTTCTTGTTGTGATGGTATTGATTTCTAAATACTAGCTACAAATTGTTTTAGTACTAGAAATCAAGAGCTTTTTATATAGTAACTAATTCTCCTTATAGTATTTCTAGCTTTGAATTGGCCAGTTTGTCTTAAGTCATTCAGAATATGCTCATTTGGTAATAGCAAACTTGACAGTGTCATGAAAGTCATACTCATGGGTGTAAAATATTTGCGTGTCACTAATTATTAGTAATGTTTAGCATCGTTATACGTGCTTATTGGCCCTTTGTTCAAGTTCTTTGCCCTCTTTTTAATCAGATTTTGTTTGTTGAGGTGTAGTTCTTTATATATTCTGTATTTCAGTTCCTTATCATATTTGCAAATATCTTCTTTCATCCAGTCAGTTGCCTATCACTCTTTTGATAGTTTCATTAGCACAAAAGTTTTCAATTTGTTGAAATCTAATTTATCATTTTTTTTCCCTCTTGTTGCCTGTGCTTTTGGTGCCATATCCAAGAAATCATTGCCAAATCGGCAGTTCTTGACACAAAATGAAGTATATATATACTATTGCGTTTCTTCTTAGCATTTTAAACTTTACACACATGAAGATTTTATCCTTTTAGAAAACAGTAGCAGGTTTAGAGAAAGAAGTCTTGCGTTACCAGGAAGATAGTCATGTTTAGGTGGAGAAGTAGAAATACTTACTAGTAGTATGTGAGCAGGACCTGCTAATGACAACCTCATCAGAATGAGAAAAAGTCCAGTTGCCATGTTCAAAAAAACACCGAAGATTTCCAAGGGCTGTTAAGGGTTCATGGAATATATCAAGGTTCACATTGGGAGTTAGAGAAGTTGTATACAGAAGTGATGACTCAGATGCAGCTGGCTATTTACATAACCACTTGGCAACATTTAAGAAGGAAAGGATGTAGCAAGAGGACCGGAGGCTGGCCAACAGACAAAGAAAATAAGAATAAAGGACCTAGAAATCATTATCTATGTTCTCTTTGTTTTTAAGAGTGATTGCCTTTTACTGTCAGTGGCAGTGAAATTAGGAAGTATAAAACCAGAAGGCAGAAGAACACAAAGTATGTATTAGAACACAGGATTGTAAAACTTGGTACAAGTTGTAGAAAAGATGAAAGCTATCAAAAAGCTGAATGCATACAAAAGGCATTCTTCATTAAATCTTTGTGTTCTGCTTAGTTTTACTTCAAAAGTCTTAAAGAATATAAATTTGAAGAATGGTCATTTCTAGAGGGTCTTTGAAAAAGACAGTCTCACACTAGAAGCAGGCTTGAAGTGTAGATCTAATGCTGTAGGGATAAAAATGACAAATTCTCTTCAAAAATATCAACTCTTGGATACCTAAGGGACAGTGGTAGGAGGATATGACCATGAAAACATTTAAAATAATTTTAAGTGAAAGCTGACCTTCCTAATATAGTTTGAATTATAGAGTATGAACTAATGTTTATTATGCACTCTTTTATCAGATTACTGTATTTGAGGATATCTTGGTGGTAGGTTACTTTATAGGCTAGAGTTTTCAGAGCATTTCTCAATTCACTATTTATCATTACAGTAACACTATGAGCAGAAAATGCCCCCCAATTTTAGGCCACATACACATATAATGAATTGGGCCATTTCTTAATTTAGGGAAAGTGGCTTTGACGATTAAGAAGCTGTTTCTAGCTAGTGTCTATAGGTGACTTAACATCTTTTCAGGTAAACACATTGTGTCACATCTGTACTCAAAATAGTTTTTACAGTGTTGATTATATATACCAATTAATTTTGATAGAATCAAATTCTGTCCTGACAGGTATTATATAATTGACCCTTCTAATACACGCAGAGTAAGAGCATCTTGGTCACAGGTTCTTTTGGCTTCAATACAGTTAAATCTTCTTGGATTTAAATCTGTAGAACAGTGGTTTTCAAATTATATAAAATGGCAAGACTTTCATTCTCCTAGTGCCTGAACCATAAGTAAATCTGTAAATCTTTGCTAGATGAAAATAGTTCTAAATGAAAATTTCCAAAAGTATCACTTTGGGACTGTTTGAATAGTGCTTTATTTGGCTAAAAGAGAAGTTGTCCCACCCCCACCCCAACCCCCCTACCAGGTACTGTTAATTTTTTCTGTACAATGTAGTAAAAATTTATTTTATAGATACAAGCTTAACTAAAAAAAAAGAGCCAAATACACTATTGTTACATTCTTAGCTTATTCTGAGGAAGGTTTATTTTGAGGGAAGCTCTGAGAATCATTTTCTCAACACTCAAGCTGTTATGTTGTCATGAATTAAATAATTAAGATTGAATTCCTAAGCTGGAAAGTCTTACCATGACAGGAATTTAGGTTTTCTAAAACCAGTTAAGTACTCTATTGAATATAGACTTTATTACTTTTTCTGAGCAGGTGATCTAATTTTCTGTTCTGAATATTCTTAGGATATAACCACAAAAAAGCTTTTTATATACAGTCTTGGTGGTGGTTAGATAAAAAGAAATATTGTCTCTAATAACTGATTTTATGTATTAAGGTCTTTAAAGAAAGGTGGTATGAGAGGTTAAGTTCATCTTTTTTGTACTAAATGCTTCAGTTATCAGAGTATAATGTCCAATCAGTTTACTTGTCAAATTGTCTTATTCCAGAATTCTTATTATTAGGGCAAATATTTCTATAGTTGGGTCAATAGAGTGGCATGATAAATGCAGCTGTTGAGATGGATGATGAATGATATTAGAGTGCACTTTAATTTATGTAGCAAAGAGAGTGATTGAGTGGTCCTAATGTAAAATAAAACATATATTTGACTTAATGGTTAAATTATTTAAAACAGTCATGTAAAAATGTTCAAGAACCACAATTAAGTAAGAGCAGTATTTGTGTTAGATAACATTTAAAATACAGCCCTTTAATTTTTTAGCAGTCATATCTCTACCAGAGTATTTATTATGTCTGATTTATTCCCCCTGTAAAATTGTTTTTTAAAAAAAGCCTCACACCTACACAAAGCTGATATGTAGAATGGTTTGGAAATCCCAGGGTAACCACTGAAAATGCCCTGGTAATGACCTTGATTTTATCTAGAAACAAAGTGAGGCTCATCTTGAACCTTTTCAAAAACTATTCAGCAGCCATCCGGCAAACATCATAGTACACGAAAGGCAATTTTCTGTCTTGCAGGCACATCTGTAATTTGCTTCTTTGAGAAGCAGTTCTCATTGCATTATGATGTATTTGAGGGAAAAAATCCTAAGTGCTACAACAGGTTATCAGTTTCCGGTTTATGTATGCTGTCTTTTATTTTGTGAGGTATATTATGACCTCTCTCACTGGTTTTTCTCCACCATCTTCTTATTTTTCTTTTTTCCTTTTGTTCATTGCTCTGTAGAATCCTGGGCAAAAGAGATTCAATGTGACATCTGATCCACTGGTATTAGTTTTTGTTAGCAACTCTTTTAATAGAATTCAAGATAAAAAAATTTCAGAACCATTCCTGAAATGATGAATTGGCATTTCTGCAAAGTGTATTTATTTTTGCCCTGTTTTACCCTAAATCAGTATCATAAAACATTTATTTTAACAGCTGATGTGTTTTCTTTTAACTAAATCAACTAAAACAAGAATTGCTCTGCTTTGAGATAGGAATGGGAGGGGGCTTGAGGAGATATGATGCACTATCTATTAGTATTTAGGTAGATTAATTGTACTTTGTTTTAGCTGAAGCTTGATTCAAATTTATCCCAAGTCATATATTAAAGCTGTGCATTGGATTAGACAGACTTTGATTTAGAATGTACATATTTTTAATTTATTAGCTGAGCCATGTCATCAGGAATGAACAATTCTGGTGAAGATTGACTAGTAATAAAAGAAACGTAATGAGACTCTCTGTAGCAGCATTATTGTTTTTCATCTTTTATGTCTGTCATCTTGCTGGATTTTTTTGAGAATGAAAAATTATAAGAAAATGTTCTACAGGCAAATGCCTGTGCTATATATTCCCAGTGTTATGGCTGACAGAAAAAATTAGAGATAACTTCAATAATATGTAGGAGTCCATATGGATTTGTTTTGCCCAATAGGGTTTATGTGGTTTGATTTCTCTCCAAACCTATTTTTAAAACTGTTTTAATGAATATACTTCCTTCTTATCAGATTTTACTGTTAAGATGATCTGTTTGAATAAATAGTGAGATTTTCTTAGAAGACCATTCTCCCCATAAGTGAGTGCCAGATATTTGTATGGTGCATACTGTGTGCTAGGCACAAATGGGTTTATTTGGAAAGGGCCACTGCTCTCTCCCGGTCCTCGTGCCGCGACCCATGCACAGCAAGTTCATATGCTGCTTTCCTGGTTGCTATTATCCCTAAATTCCCGAGTAGATTTCCCTGTTCTTTGAGAATTTTAGCTTTTGGCCCGCAGCACTTTTCAACTCTACTTTCTGCTATCTACTGTGAGGAGTTATCACATTATCCACTTTTGCCCCATCGAACTCCTGTATTCACCTTTTCTTCCTTTTTTTTTTTTTTTTTTTTTTTTGCTTTCTCAGAACGACCATACATATATGGACACATACCCAGCAACCCATATGGACATAGTCGAGACCTGTACTATCCAATAAAATAGTCACTAGAGCCTCCTGTGGCTTTTGATCATTTGAAATAGCTGGTACAAATCAAGATGTTCTATAAGATGTAAAATATACCAGATGTCTCAGTTTTTATATTGACTAAGTTGAAATTTAAGGTATATTGAGTTAAACAGCACATTACTTCTACTTTGTCGAATTAATATTACTTTGTCCAATGTGGCTACCAGAAATTTTAAAATTATGTTGCTTATATTTCTGTTGTTCTGGACTCTACCGAAACTGTTCTGCTTTGGAGTTCTTGAAGTCTAAAATTTCTCTGACCACAGCTTCTTGCTTCTATCTTTCCCCATATGCAGTCCTGTTATACCTGTTTTATAACCTACAACCATTTAATTTGAATCCCTTTCTGTTCTCTATATGCCAAGTCCCTTCCTGTCTTCATATTTCACTTGTTTAGCTGTATACTATACAGCTCCTAAAGTTATACCTTGAGATAGCCCTCCTTCACCATTTCTGATCCTTCTGCGTACTTTTTGAAGCATCTACTGTCATAAAATTATGATGAAATAATCTTATAAAAGAGTATAGATACATGTTCAATTTGAAAGAACATAATAGTACCCCTTATCCATTGGAGATACCTTCCAAGACCCACAATGGATGTTTGAAACCATGGGTAGTACCAAACTCTGTTATACAGTGTTGTTTTTTGTTTTTGTTTTTGTTTTTTAATTTTTTTCCCAGACACACACACATCTTTTTACTTAGAGAAAACACTGTATAGCTTTTCTTTGGTATATATGAGTTGTCATCATCACTATTCTTGTGTTGTGGGGCTATGATTAAATGAAATAAGGCTTACTTGAACGTAAGCATTGTGAAACCTCAACAATCAGTCTGATAACCCAGATGGCTACTAAGTGACTACCAGGTAGCGTAGACAACATGGATAGCGTGGACAAAGGGATGATTCATGTGTTGGAGCTGGATGGAGAAAGCAGGACAGCACAGGATTTCATCATATTACTCAGAACAGCATGCAATTAAAGACACACGTTGTTTACTGAATTGTTTATTCTGAAAACTTCTATTTAATATTTTTGGATCATGGTTGGCCACAGGTAACTGAAATTGTGGAAAGTGAAACTGTAGATAAGGACAGGCAGTTGAGGGGGATACTATAATTATAAAATAACTGACCACCACTGTTATCAGTTACCAGTATCTTTGAACCCTTTTGTGTTCTTGTACTCCAGCAGCCTCCTTTCTCCCTTTAGGTAAACATCCTGAGTTTTATGTTGATATTTTGTTCCATCACTTATGTTTGTTTACCTATACTCTCATTGGTGTCAGCAAATCGAGGTTCACACTCTTAAGTAGCCATTATTTATATGACCTTGGCAAAGTTAATTTATTTCTCTGAACCTGCTTTCTTATTTTTAAAATGGTTTACTTCATAGAGGTTTTGTATAGTTAAAGTCAGTATGTTCTTGGCAGAAAACAGACTCTCAAGAAAGGTAGTTTACATCCCAGCCTTCAGAAACTCCATCTTTCTACTTTAAAGATTCATTTTCTTTTGCCTATCTCAAGTGTTTGTTCTGAATAATTTTTTTGTTATTTCATCTTGTACCCTAGATGATCTTGTCTACTCTTGTTACAAGGACTGTTGGTTTTATGCTGATGAATCCTAAATCACTCTCCAGTTGACTCTGCTCTTTGTACATGTCTAATTATAGTTGACCATTGAACCCCAGGCAGCTGATAATCCAATTACAACTTTTGACTCTCCAAAAAACTTAACCACTAATATAGCCTACTGTTGACCGAAGCCTTAATGATAACATTAATAGCCAATTAACACATATTTCGTATGTGTATTATATACTGTATTTTTAAAATAAAGCTAGAGAAAAGAAATGGTATTAAGAAAATCATAAGGAAGCAAAAATATATTTATAGAATTTACTGAAAAAAAATTTACAGATAAGGCCCTGTTTGATTCAGACCTGTGTTTAAGGATCAATTGTACTCTACACTTTTGTACTTAGGAGTTTCCTTGGCAGTTAAAACTTGACATGATACAATTGAATTTATCACTTTTCTTCCAAAGCAGAGAAAACAGCTAATGCAAAGACATTAAGAGAAAATAAACTTGCTATATTTGAGGGAAATAAACAAGGCCATCATGGCTGGAGAGTAATGGGATATCATGAGGTTAGAGAAGTAGCCGGGGACCCGATCATTTTTGAATCTGTAAGTATCCTTAGCTACCCAAGCCTCATACTTGGAACATCAGCTTCCCTACTTCTTATATCTAGTTGCTCAGAAAGTCCTATTATTTCAGTATATTAATTATCCCACGTCTTCTTCCTTTGTCTAGATTCATGTTGCAGACCAGACCCTTATCATCATACACCTGGACTATCAGTAGCTCCCTAACTCTGGTATTCCTGACACAGCTCTCTCCTCCAGGACTCTATAGTATAATAGTTCTTTTTATTAAATAAATCCAATGATATTGCTGCCCTGTTCATTATCTCCTGGGGGCCCTTTCAATATAAAGTGCTTATTACTTGCCTTGACATGTATTTTTAACCTGGCCCTAATCTTATTGTGTGGCCTCGCTGTAGCTCACCCACCCCCTATGCTATGGCATTACTGACCTATTTGAGGGTTCAAGCAGACATGCCCTACTTTTCCAGGTCTTCATGCTTCTGTTTACTTTTTCTTTTGCCTATATACTGTGCCCCTCTCCTCAGATGGCTAACTGCCAACTCACCCATCCATTTCTTGTTGAACTGTTACTCCTGGAGGCTCTCTGGAAATCTCCAAGGAAGAATTAATCAACTTTTGCTTTACTTCTCGACGTGTTATTCACACTCCTAAGAGCACTTTCTTGTATTCTATTGCAGTTGAATTAGGTAAATTGTAAATCCCGTGAACGCAGGAACTGTGTCTTTTTCAACTTTATTCCAGCACTTTAATTGATGCTGAAAAAAAATATATTGAATTGCTTCATTTTAAATAATGTACATTTTGAGGGTTTATTTCATTCCAATTTGAGTGAAAAGTGTTTGTGTTTCTAATTTTTCCATTGATGACACTGTACTAATAAACATCTTTAAATGAAATAAAATCTAAAGCAATTTTTCTTTGAAGCCTTGTTATCCATAGTAGGAGTCAAGAACATAGATCATGCCATTCAGGGATGCTTTGGGAAAAAACCTACGAATGTATTGGTCATGTCCAACAAAAGCATAAGCTGTGTGGACGATGCAGTGATAATTGTTCTTACCTCCAGGTCAGTTGTTTTTCTCCACAGCAAACTTGGCCTAATTGAGGCGAAATTTGCCAGTTTAATCATTTAGCCTCCTGTTTTGGCTTGTCTTCGTTTACTTGGTGTATTGGTTGGGGTGGGGAGAGAACCATGCAGTGCTCAGAGTGAGCTCTATCATAAACTGGTGGGTGTTATTGAAGGAAAGGTTTCAGAGAACTGTAACTTATTAGTGGGAACTGGAGAAGCCAAGTGTTGTGGTGAGACAGAAATTTCCACTGAGTTACTAGGAGCAGAAAGACTACTGGTGGGTGACTCAGCTGTTTTCTGAACCTGTCTCATGTGACTGATTTGTGCATGATGTCTGTTTATTCTCGGCAGAGTAAGTGCTAGAAGAGTCACATTACATAGCAGGCATAATGTTTATTTAACCAGCTCAGCGATGATCTAAAAATAACTTGTAAGGGGATTTTTGTTTTCTTACTATGTTAAGCATCATAAGATAGGAAAACCATAATGGAGACCCATTGGCGAGGGCTTCTCTTATAAATAACTTGAATACATGGTTGGCCAATACTGTTTCACGTCTTTCAATGTAAAAGTGAAAGCTTTGGTATTTAAATAAAAGGTTAGGTAAAGAAGATAGCCTTCTAGTTATCTAGTAGATAATTCTGCACAATTACATTTTAGCCTGTATTCTGGACAGATACGCATTTTGGGTGCTTCAGGAAGAACTTTTTGTGAGGATTTTAAAATGCTCTTTTGAAATGAACATGTTAGTGCCGAATATTTGCTGGATTTTGTTAAATTATGGTAGTAATAGTTTTACCCTGATGTTCTTGATTTACTCCCCTTGTACTCAAGGTTTGTCCCACTGTGTACTGTAACCAAGTCTTTCAGTGTGTCATATGTGATCACTGTTAGCCTGTGTGCCTATTTATATGATTGGCTCTGAAAGAGAAAGCACTTGGAAGCTTGAATATATCTAATAATCATAATCTACTCGTGTGTCTGGGAAGCAGTGAGTCACTGTGATTTATTCTTTTTGACATTTGAGTGTTCTTGCTCTTTGAGGTGCAGCATATGCAGCAAGTGAACTTTTCTGAGATTATTTTGAAAGCAAAAGGGAAACTGGACTCATTAAGAAGAAATAAATGCCAGAATTCTGTTTACATTGTTTATCTAAGTGGGAATATTTGATTAGTTCAAGTGGTCTATAGAATTATATTACTTACAGTGAGCGCTTGGTGATGTATATAAAATGGGAAATACATACCTTTTTATGGTTTGAAAAATGACTTCTGTGATTATTGCACTGTATTAGTTTCATTCTGTATTTCAAAAAGTTAAAACTGAGCAGATTTAAGTTTTTATTTTCATTGTTACACTGTTAAAATATTTGCTGGGACTTCTTTTTCGGCAACTTTTTAGTTGGTACTGTTATTAGGATTTTAATATACCTGGAATGGCATATTAAATTGCATACCTTCTAACTCGCTGTATATAAATGAGAACTGACTTCAACACCATTTGAAAGTAATTCCAACAATTGCACTGGCTGTATATGATCTCATACCTGCCCTCATCCCAACGGATAAATAACAAGTTGATCATTTCTCAGTGTTAAAGTATCCAGGCCTAAAAACCTAAAGTTCAGCCATGGTGTTTGAGCATGTTTCAAAGAACAAGTAAAATGATTTCATGTGAACTCAGCTATTCCCCAGGGATAAATTCAGATTTGGGGAAAGAGGAAATGGTTTTCTGGTTGTAGGCAGATTGGCAGGTGGGCCAGATATCCTACTGAACCCAAATTGACATGCAGAGACAACATTTTCCTCCTAGTAGAAAAATTGTTTCCTCTAGTCATTTGTACTATTTCTCGATGATATCTGGGTGAGGCTGGGGGCGTTGTTTTTGTTTTCTAATAGTATCCCTATTAGAAAATACGTATTCTGCCTGGGTCTGATTTCTCCTTTTTACTCTCCTTCCTTGGAAAGAAAAGATAAAAACTTGGTTTTCCCTTTCACTGAAATATATAAAATGTGCTGTGTTTTGTGTAGACTGCTAAATGATGATTTTCAAATCTGTATTAGATGTTTTTGCATAGCTAGCTACCAGTGATGTGTTTCAAATGGATTACAGTGCCACATCAAGTTGTCAGTGTCTGGGCAAGCCTGCATTATCAAGTGGTGCTTAAAATTCAATAAGATAGATACAAGCAAGTATATATGTGTAAATAAGTATTAGTCTGAATACATGCTGTTCAAACAAACTTGCTGGTAATCAGACTTTGTGATAGAGTAATGTTGTGATGATACTTACAATTTTTTTAATTAAAGGAAAATAACACCTTAATAATTTACTGTTTTAACCATTTAAAAATGTATTAATGGTATTAAGTACATGCACAGTTTTGTAAAACCATCACCGTCATCTGTCTCTAAAACTCTTTAACTCTTGTAAAACCGAAGTTCTGTACCCATTAACCCGTTTCTCGTTTGCCCCAAGAATACTTGATGGCAATGCTTGTGGTTGCAGCGTTTACCCCAAGATAACTCACGATTACAGTCCTAATCTTACCACCAAAGTTTGCTACGAAATATCTCCCTTTTATTATTATTTTTTTCATTGCTCTAGTATATCAATAGTCTTTGGAAACAAATGACATTTCTGTTGTAGCATTCTGTTTTTAGTAGTGGTATTTCCATTTACTATTAGAATTACTATTAAACGTAGTAATTCTCAGTTACGGAAAATGTCAAATCCTAGAAAATTTAGCATTCCTACGCATGATGTTAACATCGTTCTTAACAGTTGTTAGCCAAAGATTCATTTGACGTATCTAATTTATGTATACATTTCTGTTACATAGAGACAAGTTCTGTTTAGAATTAACTCCAAGAACAGTTCTTATATTTTATTTTCATGTTGAAAACCAGTCATATTTGCTTCAGGCTCAAAGAGCATATTTATGTAAAGTTAAATTAATGCTGGCAGCAAGCTGCATTTTTTTTTCTAAACAGGAAATTAGTTAAATGATTACTCCCCATACCCTTTACTCCACTGTCATTTGGCAACAACCATTCTCTTTCCCATCTCTAAATTTGAATAGTCTAGCTACCTCATAAGTGGCATCATATACTATTTGTCTTTTTCATGACTGGCTTATTTCACTTAGCATAATGTCCTTTAAGGGTCATTCATGTTGTCACATGTGTCAGAATTTCCTTACTTTGTATGACTGATTATATTCCATTTTATGTATATGCCACATTTTGTCTATTCACCTGTCAGTGGGCACTTTGATTACTTACACCTTTGGACTACTACAAATAATGCTACCATGTACATAAGTGTACAGATATCTCTTCAATCCTGCTTTCAATTCTTTTGGGTATATATCCAGAAGTGTAGAGTTCATGAATCATAGGGCAGTTCTATTTTTAATATTTTGAATAACTGTCATTCTGTTTTTTATAGTGACCACACCATTTTACATTCTACCAATAATGCACAAGGGTTCCAGTTTCTCCACATCTTCACAACACTTGTTAATTCCTTCCTTCCTTCTCTCTTCTCTCTCTCCCTCCCTCCCTCCCTTTGCCATGCTAATGGGTGTTAGGTGGTAAATTATTGTGGTTTCGATTTGCATTTCCCCAGGGATTGCTGTTGTTGATCATCTTTTCATTTTCATATGCTTATCGGCTATTTCTGTACCTTCTTTGGAGAAGTATATATTTATTTTCTTTGCCCATTTTTCAATTGGGTTGTTTTTTGTTGTTGTTGTTGTTGAATTATAGAATTTCTTCATATATTCTGTCTGTTCACCCTTATCAGATATATGATTTACAAATGTTTCCTCCAATAATGTTTTTCACTCTGTTGATTGCATCCTTTGATGCCCAAAAGTTTTTAGTTTTCATGTAGTCCAGTTTATCTGTTTTTTTTTCTTTTGTGCTTGTGATTTGGTGTCATAACCAAAAAATCATTGCCAAAGTCAATATCATAAAACTTTCCCTCTATATTTTCTAAAACTTTTATACTTTTAGCTCCTCGGTTTGTCTTTAATCCATTTTGAGCTAATTTTTGTATATGGTGTAAGATAAGGGTGCTTCTTCATTCTCTTACATGTGAATATCTAGTTTTTGCAATAAAATTTGTTGAAAAAACTTCCCTTTCCTCATTGAATAGCCTTGGCACACCCTTGTTGAAAATCATTTGACCTTACACATGCGAGTTTGTTTCTGGACTCCCTGTTTTCTTTTAGTGGTCTTTGTGCCTCTTTTTTTGTGCTAGTAGCACCTTCTTTTGATTTCTATAGATTTGTAATAAGTTTTGAAATCAGGAAGTCTGAGACTTCTAACTTAGTTCTTTTCCAAGATTGTTTTGGATATTCGGGTCCCTTGAGATTCCATGTGAATTTTAGGAAGTGTTTTTCTATATCTGCAAAATATGCACTGTGATATTGATAGGGATATTGCATTATATTGTAAATTACTTTAGGTAGTGTTGACATCTTAACAATATTTAGTCTTCCAATCCATGCAGATGGAATATCTTTCCATTTATTTTTGTCTTCTTTAATTTCACTCAGAATTTCATATTTGTCATTGTACATACAAATTTACCTCCTTTGTTAAGTTTATTTCAAAGTATGTTGTTATTTTTCATGCTATCATGAGTAGAATTGTTTTTTTAATTTCCTTTTCAGATTATTTTATTGTTAGTGTATAGAAACAACTTATTTTAGTGTGTCATTATCCTTCAACTTTAGTGAATTTGTTTATTCTAACACTTTTTGTGAAATCTTAAGGGTTTTCTACATAGATGATGATGTCTGGGAACAAAGGAATTTTACTTATTCCTTTCTATCTTGAATGACTTTTATTTCTTTGTTTGGGTCTAATTGCTTAGGCTAGAACTTCCAGTACTAGTTTGGATAGTTGTGGTGAAAACAAGTATCTTTGTCTTATTCCAGACCTTACAGAAAAAGCTTTCAGTCTTTGACTATTGAGCATGATTTTATATGTGAGTTTTTCATATGTGGACTTTATTATATTAAGGTAGTTTCCCTCAGTTCCTGGTTTGAGGGATTTTGTTTGTTTTTAATTTAAATCATGAAAGGTGGTCGAAGTCGTTTTTTTTTTTTTTTTTTTTTGCAATGATCGTGTGGTTTTTTACCCTCTTCATTCTGTTAGTGTGGTATATTACATTGATTGATTTTTGTATGTGAACCACCCTTGCATTCCAGGAATAAATCCCATTTGGTTATGATGTATAATTCTTTAATGTGTTGTTGAATTCTGTTTGCTAGTATTTTTCATCAATACTCATCAGGGATATTGGTCCATATTTTGCTTTTCTTTGTAGTGTATTTGTCTGGCTTTAGCATCAAGGTAATGTTGGCCTTATAGTATGAGTTTGGAAGTATTCTCTCTTCAATGTTTGGAACAGTTTGAGGAGGATGGGTGTTAATTCTTTAAATGTTTGGAAAAATTCACCAGCAAAGCCATCTGGTATTGGCCTTGTTTTTGTTGCAAGGTTTTTGATTACTAATTCAGTCTCATTTCTAGTTACAAGTCTGTTCAGTTTTTCTGGGTTTTATTTCATGATTCACTCTTGGTAAATTGTATACTTCTAGGAATTTGTCCATTTCATATAGGTCATCAAAGTATGGATGTACAATTGTATAGTGTTCTCTTTATCTTTATAATCCTTTATATTTCTGTTAAATCGATTATAATGTTCCTTTGTTCATTTCCAGTTTCAGTTGTTTTAATCTCTCTTTTTCTTCTTAGTCCAATCCAGCTAAATCCTTGTCAATTTTGTTGATTTTGATTTAATTGATTCTCCCCCTCCCTGTTTTTTCATTTCATATTTTTAAAAATATCTGCTGTAATCTTTTATTTCCTTTCTTCTGTAGCTTTGAGTTTAGTTTTTTTCTTCTTTTTCTAGTCCCTTAAGGTATAAAATGAGGTTTTTTGTTTGTTTTTTGTTTTTGTTTTTTAAATGTAAGTGGTTATAAGCAATAAATTTTCTTCTTAGTGACTTTCACTTTTTGGCTTCAGAAATTTTGGTATGTTGTCTTCATTTTCATTTGTCTCAGATATTTTCTAGTTTCCTTTGTGATTTACTCTTTGACCCATTGGTTGTTTAAGAGTGTGCTGTTAATTTTCACATCTTGTGTCATTTGCATCTACTATTGCTTCTAGTTTGATTCCATTCTGATCAGAAAAGTCATTGTTAAAATTCATTGAGACTCACTGGTTACAATTATGGTCTGTCTTGTGTCATATGTACTTAAGAACATAAATTCTGCTGTTGTTGGATGGTTTGGTTTGCTCGTTTTTTAGGTTCATTTGGTCTATACATAATTCCTCTATTTCCTTATTGATCTTCTGATTGTATCCATTATTGAAAATGAGATGTTGAAGTCTCTGACTATTATTGTAGAACTGTCTATTTCTCTAATGCTTCATAAATTTAGGAACTTTGATATTTAGTTCATATATGTGTTATATCTTATTTGTGAATTGACATTTTCTCATTATCATAGTGCCCTTCTTTGTTCCTTGTAACAGTTTTTGACTTAAAGTATATTTTGTTTGGTATTAGTATAGCCACTCCTACTTTCTTTTGATTACTGTTTGCATGGAATATCTTTTTTCTTTTTTCACTTTCAACCTGTGCATATCCTCCTTTGGTATAAAGTGAATCTTATGTAGATAGTGTATCATTGAATCCTGTTTTTTAAAATCCATTCTGCCAACCTATCTTTTTAATTCATTTATATTTAAAGTAATTACTGATAGAGGACTTGTTGCCATTTTTTTGTATGATTTAAATAACTCTATTTTAAAAATCATTTTCTCTTTTACTGCCCTCCTTTGTGTTTGAGTTTGTAATGACATAGTATGATTCACTTTTGAATCTATTCTATAGATATTTACTTTTTGGTTACTATGATGATTATGTGTAATGTCCTAAAGTTATAATACTATTTAAAACTGATAACAACTTAATTCAATTGCTTACAAATACTTCTTTATACCTCTGCCTCCTCCCACTTTATATTATTAGTGTTGCAAATTATATCTTTATATATTGTATATGTATTAACATAGATTTGTAATTATTTTATCTTTTTGTCTATAAAATAATAAAAGTGCAGTTATAACCTCAAATTAAAATAATACAAGTTTTTATATTTGCCCATGTATTTATCTTTACTTGATAACTTTATATGACTTCTAGTTACTGTCTACTCCCCTTTTGTTTCCATTTTAAGGACTCCCTTTAACATTTCGTATTGTGCAAGTCTTGTGGTAATAACTCCCTCAGTTTTTATTTTTCTGGAAATTTCTCCCTCATTTTTGAAGGACAGTTTTGTGGGATATAAAATTCTCATTTGACTGTTTTTTTCTTCAAAAATTTGATTATAATGTATCTTATTTGGAGTTTATTGAGCTTCTTGTATTTGGATGTTCTTGTCTTTCCTTAAATTTAAGACAATTTTAGCCAGTATTTTGCACATAAGCTCTCTGCTCCATTTTCTCTTCCTTCTTCCATAATGCATATATATATATATATTTTTTTTCTTCTGATGGGTCCTGTATGTTCCTTAGGTTCTCTATTTCTTTCTTCACTTTTTTTTCTTCTCAGAGTTGATAATTTCAAAGGTCCTCTCTTCAAGATCAATGATTCATTCTTCTGCCTATTTTGATGTTGAACTCCTGTTGTGAATTTTAAAAATTCAGTTATTGTGTTTTTAACTCTAGAATTTATGTTTGATTCTTTTTTACAATTTCTGTATTTTTGTTGGTATTTTAGTTTGGTTCATATATTGTTCTTTTGGTTTTTCTTTAGATTTTGGTCTCTGTGGTTTCTTTAGTTTATGGAGCATTTTGTAACTATATAGAAAGTAAACGTGAGAAGACTAAAACTTTTGAATTAACAGATTTACACCTGTGCTGTGCAGTATGGAAGCAACTAGCCATATCTGGCTATTTAAATTTAAAATAAGTGATTAAAATGTGTATAAATAAAATTTAAATTGAATTGATGATTATAGAGTTCAGCTTTGCAAGATGAAAAAGTTCTAGAGATCTTTTGCGCAGTATGCATATAGTTAGCACTACTGTACATTTAAAAATGTTTAAGATTGCAAATTTTGTGTTTTCTACCACAATAAAAATTTAATGACTTTATGAAAATAAAATTAAAAATTTATTTGCTGAGTTGCATTGGGTACATTTTAAGTATTCAGTAGCTCCATGTGGCTAATAAACAGTGCAAATATAGAAAATTTATAATTGTTGCAGACATTTCTGTTTATACTGGTTGTGTAGCACGCAGGAAGACAGTTCTTAAGAGGTTGAAGAGGCTTGAAGCATTGTGGATGCCAGTATGGTCACGGTGCTGGTCTAGACGTTAAGGTGTAATAACTTTGTTTCCCTGGCCAGATTTAAGTGTTAAACATTTGTTTGTCTGGTGGATAAGTTTCTCACTATTTATATCCTGTAATAGCTACTATTAAGAATGAACGAACACACATATATGCACACACATATATAGAAAAATGTTTAAACAAAATTAAGAACTTTCATAAAGTAATAGTAATAGTCTGTTTTTAAAATAAAGTTATTGGTGTAGCTGTAGGTAGTCTTTTTTCTACTGATAATAAAAGGCATTATCAGCTCAGAGATGATAAAAATAGATTTTCTTCTAGTACCTTTACAGTTTTGTATTTTATATTCCAACATTTTTAATAAATCTGGAATTTTTTTGGTACAACAAGTTGAGAGTATATATTCACCTTTCTTCCTAAAATGTTATCCTGTCATTCAAACACAATTTATTAAGTAATTGTTATTTTCCTACTGATTTGAAATGCTGCCAATATATTATGTATATATGTGTACTTATTTCAGTATTCTCAATACCATTCTATGTTATTAAATCTTCCTCTGTATCTTTTTTAATGTCTAGAAAGGATTATACTCTATGGCTGAATAAATGCTGCTTACATCTATATCTATCTCTTTATTGATTAAATTGTGACCTTCTCGAAGTTTTAAAAACCACATAAAATTTGTTAAGTAGCCACATATCTTCGGCCTCATTTGTGCACACGGCCCACAGTGTATAGTGTCGTCTTTGTGTTAGAGTTCAATATAAAGATTGTTGTGATTTAATTTTCATTGTGATTTATGAGATGACATTTTATTTGTGTTCCAGAAATATTTAGAACTTTGCACAGTAGACTTCCCACTGGGTTTTCTGGGTTGCTCTGCTTTTTTATATCACATGAAGGGGAGCTGAAGAACAGAGGCTATATCTTCATTATGTTTTTATTATCAAAGTAATTCATTCTTTCAAGCCATGAAAAAGGAGAAACACAAAATACAAATGTATATGAAATAAGACCTACGAGTTGTATCCTATACTCCCCTTCTAATTCCCATTTCTCTGAAGTAACCAATATTAAATTTGCTACATATCTTCCTAAGACATTTTATATGTTAATGAGTATACACATATATCAAAAAATTTTACAAATAGGGTGATTTTATACTTAACAGTTCTCTGATTTGCTTCTGTCACTTAATTTTATATATGTCTTTCCATAACATTGTATTCATATTTACCTCATTCTTTTTAAGATTAAAGTATAATTACATTCATTGAATATAGTATAGTTTTACTTCTCCCCTGTAAATGGAAATTTAGAGTGTTTTCTTTTCCCATTATGAATATATCTGTAGGGTAAATGCCTTGAAATGGAATTGTGGAGTCAAAAGGATAAGCTTATTTAAAATTTGTTAAGTATCACAATAGTTCGTTGAAAGGTTATGGCAACTAAATTTTTCAGTCTGATTTGTGTGTGTGTGCACGTGCACATGTGCCCGGTATTGAACTTAAACTTTATGGCAGTGTAAAATTTTGTTTAAGGTGAAGAGTCTTAAAACAGGAGAAATAACCTTTCTTTTCTGAATTGTATGTGAAGTGCTTAGAATAGTACCTGAAACATTGTAAAAGCTATATAAATGTTTTGTTATAATTATTTTTGTTGGCTCAAGTTCATTGTATTATATTACAATAATTGAAAATCTTTGTAAATGTTTTCACATATCCATATTTTGAAAACTATCACATCTGGACCCAAGGTGTGGTTAGTGTGTTCTGTCTTGTTACAGAATTTACCTGCAGATTTCTCTTTCATTGTCTAAATTACTGTTTTTAAAATAATTATTATGAACTTAAAGGTTATGTATATTGCAGAAGAACTGTTTTGATTGGCTTGTCTTCACTAGCATCTTTTTAACAGTTTGTTAGTTAACACCATTTGCTAGTTGTTTTTGTTGCTATTATGTTACCTCCCCAGTTAATAAAAAGGGATAAGTGACTCAAGAAGTTTCATTGAAACATAAAAGTAATAATGAAAATAAGAATGTACATCAGTAGTAACTCTTGTAAACTTGGACAGTGAACTGGATTGCAGTTTAAATATAAAATATTCGTGTATATGTCCTTGGAGAAGTAAATCTTTGTGTTAACTTTGAAGGTAATTTGAAAAGAGAAAGTGCAAACAAAACATATAATGAGTACCAAAATGACACTCCATTGATCTACCCCTAGTTCTCTACACATTTAATATGATGAAGCACATTCATAGTGTTCCTATTCAAGTTTTTGCAGTATTTTCAGCAAAGATAAGAGCATGTTAATCACGTTATTTAAAATTTTCTTAATTTAATAAACTTCTTTTATCATGTCCTTAAATGCAAAGAAAAGATGAAGAGCATAGTACCATTTTTCACAGGTACAACTGCTTGCAACAGTCAAAAGTCATATTATTCCTAAGAAATTTTGAAAGCCAGCCTCAAAGAATGGAAAAATGCTCTGAGAAAACTGAGTGAACCCTTGGCAAAATTCCTTTATCAGTGCCCTTATTAAAATCTTATACTGCTAATGGCACAATAGCATACATTATAAAATAGGAATCATTTCCATGTGTGGGTGTCATCAGATATTGCTTTGTATTTAGATGGAATTGCTTGTGTACAGAGTATGAATCAGCTCTTGGCATACATACAGTTTAAATTATAAGAAGTACTTGATTATTTTTTGCTGTTTGTAATAGTAATTCCAAGCTAAAGGAAAATAAATTCTTTGTTTTTAGTCATTCTGAGAATGATGATATAGTCTCAGTGTTAACAGAGTACTACTAGTACACTATATGTGTGGCCAATAATGGTAATATTACTGAATGAAAGACTTTGTGCCTGAATGCTAATTGACATCCTGTTTTTTCAGTTAAAGGGTGTTACAGCCTTATATGGCTCCAGTGTTGAAGATATTGTGAAAATTTTGAATAAGGTCTATTATGGCCATCTTGAATATTTTCAGCATCTTTTATGAGAGGGCAAGTTCTCACCTAACTTTTTGAATAGAAAGTGATAACTTTTCTTTATATTTTTATAAGTGGTACATCTCAACATTATGTTTAGTATCTTGACAGGCAGAAGCTTATGTTTCAACATACTACCAACTAAATGTTGAGAATAAAGTATCAAGATTTTCTAAGACCAGAGATCCTCACCACTGAGAATATGACTTCCTTAACACTTGATGACTTTAATTTGATAAAGAATGAAATTGATTCTGTATTTTACAACTACATCCAGATTTTTAAATAGAATTTGATGGAATACTTTTCTAATTTAAATGTATTTATAGTTAATAAGAAGGTTATTTATCACTCTTTTTTAAGCTAAAATAGACTCCCAGATTTCCAGAGTTTGAGTGTGATACACACACATATAGTGTCTAAAACAGTGCTAAAAATTTTGATGAGAAACCTCTGAATAACTTTTGAGTCATATTTGATCCAAAATTACCTGTCTAATAAGTTCAATATAGTCCCTGCCCTGTATTTAAATTTGTGGCCAGATTTAGTAGAACTAGAGTAAAGATGGAAATCAACCTAAGGTGGCACCTTAATGTCAGTTGTACAGGGGGCTATAAGGTTACTGTTTTGAAAGGTTGCAAAATATCCTTTTTGTCGTCTATGAAGCTGTTATTCTTTTCATTAATCTTATTGTCATTACTTGAAAATAATGATGCAAACATTTGCTTTAAGTTCGTAATTCCACCTGAACTCTCATAAAATGTTCAACAGACACTACAAGTTATAGTGGTCTTTTGTTTTGTTTTGTTTTTTAAGCAAAGTTGGAATACTTCTTAGACATATCATATATTTAGTTACCTTGGGTAAGACACTTAAAATTTCTGATCCTTGATTATCTCATTTGTAAAACTGACACTATAGTAACTAAAGTTGATTTTATAGTAATTGACTTTACCTCATTTAATCTTAGCAACTGCCTTGTGAAGTAGGTGTGTTACTTCTTTTTACATTTATGGGAAAGACAACTTACTTGCCCAAGCTAATGACAGTAGTAAGTGGCAGTTGTTAGAATCTGAATCCAAATTCTGCAATTCCATGTCTATTGCTCCTGCCAGCATTTTATTTTAAATATGTTATAAGCATTTTTTTCCCTAAAATCACTAGCGTATAGTATATTATTCTGTAGCATTTAACATGGATTCATAATGACAATCTGATGTTCCTATTTTCAGAAAACTTAAGTTAGTATATATTGCTTATTTCAGCCTTTATCTAAAGTTCTTATTGATTATAGATTTTTATGAGGTTATGGAAAATGATTATGGTGTAAGCAGTGAGACAGAACAATAATGCTATAGTAGTTAACTGAGTGAACTGCTAATTTGGCTCTGGGATGGCTTCCTCAATGGCTACCTTTGCTTATAGATACTTTAGAAAACTTGCCACAGTAATAACAGGTTCTCAGCCATGCTTGGTTTTGTTTGTGGATGGGCTGTCCATTTCAGAAACAGATGAATTGACAGTGAGTGGTGCTCTTTGTACTCCTGGGATCAAATAATTGTACCTAGATAATGGATTGCAGATATCTCTCATCAGGTGGTTTAAAGTAACCCCTAAAAAATGTTACCATAATTCTGGATTGCTAGATATTGTGATAAAGATAAATTTAAAAAGTAGAGCTGTAAACCCCATTAATAAATATTTCTATAAACTTTTTTTAAGCACTTTGGATTTGAGTTACCATGCCATATTTATTTAAACTATGATATTGTTCTTGCTATTCTTTGACAGACCCCTTATCCCTCTGGACAGAATGCAGGTCCAACCACGTTGGTATATCCTCAAGCCCCTCAGACAATGAATTCACAACCTCAAACCCGTTCTCCGGTAAGTAAGCTGAAGCTTGTTCTAGATAATGTTTTCCACCTAAGTTTGTGTTTGTAGCAGCTTGGGTTCCTTCGGCTGTATTTTTACTTGATTTTTGAAATTTATCCCAAGGACAATTTATTGTTGTTGTAGTTATATTGATTAGCATCGCATATTCAGACCTCTCACTATAGGAATAATTAAATTTATTAAGAAAAAAAAGAAATGGAATCTTCATTTACTATTCTGTGGCATGGATTTTTAAAAAATTTCAGTTGCATTCAAGTTTACTTCATTTCAGTTCTTAATTTGTTAGTTGTACTGTTCGAAATTCAAGAGAAGAGAAAGCACAATGATTTTAAAAGTAAATTTTATTAATTAAACTCTCAAATTCCAGTAGTTTGGGAAGTAAGACTTCTGAACTAGATCAGTTCAGTACATATGCATGACATACACGAGTGACGCATTCATTTCTTTAGATGGTAAATAAATTGTACAGATGTAAACGCTGTCATCCTCTTTGCTCATCTTTTACATGGATTGCAATAAGAATTGCAAAGACTGAATTAACTCAAAGTTCATCCTTCTGATTCACGAAAGCGTACAGTGGCTTCAGCTGTCCATTCCTTAGAACGTCGTTTTCTGCCCTGCATGATTAGATTTTCCTAGAAGATGCTTCTGTAACATCTCACATTGTATCTCACATCCCTACTTGTATCACACCTCTGTGTTTTCCTCAGATTATAGGGATCTTCTTTTGGTTCCCCACCCCTGCTTTTTTCGCCTGTAGTACAAGAATGTTTCATTGCATTAGCTACTATTCATTTAGCTTTATGCATGAATTTAGAAATGTTGAAATGTATGAAAGAATTGCTCAAAGAACTAGGAAAGCATAGACTGCACCAAATGTAATCTCTTTTCTTACCCTCTTCCTATCTTTCTTTTCCCTGTTGCCCTCTTCTCCAATACCTGTTCTTAGATCCTGGTTCTCCCCCGGGGGTGGAGGAACCATTCTAAAGAGGTGGGCCTTTGGTCCTAGTTGCCTGTTTGCTTGTCTTTTTTTTTTCTTTCTTTCTTTTTCTTTTCTTTTTCTTTTTGCTGAAATGGTCAATAAGGTGTCTGATGCAAGTTTTGTTCTGAGAGTGGTTTGGGGATGTGGACACTTGACTACTTGGAGTGGGCCTGTGATCTTATCAGATTAATTTAGATAGGCCCTGGTTCCAATCATTAAACATGGAACATTATGGTAAGCTCTTACAGCAAAGAATTCTGTAGCCCTTTTTACCCCTAAACCCCCTTTTATAATTTCTGGCAAAAAAATTGAATTTACATGGTTAGAACTGGCGCAAAACCTGACTGAAGAGCTGCATCTCTAAACCAGTTTTTTTGACAGCCCAGCAGAACAGTGCCAATACATTGCACAGACAACTGGAAGAGGAGGAAGGTTTTGGAACAGACTCCCGTTTACAGGTCCTTGGCTGGAAGAGGCTGGATAAAATACTGCATTGTAAGCAATATAACAAACTGTACTTCTTGCAGGCAGTGGTGCCTCTGGCACTCATTATTTTTGACCACATCCATTTATTGGCTGATGAACAGAAATGCATTGATTGCTCCCTCTCTGAAAGTCTAACCTAGCATGGCAGTTTCTGCCAGGCACAGTGGGGAAAAGAGTAACAAATTGGGTGGGTCTTCTCTATCGGGAATTAGACAGGAGTAATTTGGGGTTTAGATTTTTCTTTATTTTAAACTCGAAGAGGGATATCCCTTTCACATAAATTTGATTTTAAAAGATAAATTTCAAGGCTTCTCTTTCCCTTTTTCCAATTTATAATCAAATATTAAGGGAGAAATTGTAGTTGTCAGCCATTTTTCTGTGGTCATAAACTCTTCAGCTACTATCCTATGCAGTTTTTGCCATCCGCTCTGCTAGTGACCATTACCACCCCATTACTAAAAACCACACACATAACATTCCATCACATACCCCAAAACAAGTGCAAGACTAGCAGACCCCAGACTACTCTTGCTTGTTGTTTTGGGTCCAATTTTCTTTATTTCATTTGTATAGGTGCTGGGAGGGTGAAGTTTGGGATATGAAACTTGGCAGGATTGCATTTTCTTTTTACATCCTAAGTTGCCATAGTCTAGTCTCATCCATCTCACAGCTATCCCAACTGGTGAGGAGAGGTAAGCTGTTGCACTAAGGAAGGGACCCGTCCCATGGCTTTGTAGAGCAGCTGAAGCTTACTCCATTCTATTTCTGCATTAATGGGCCATTGGCAATTGCACAGTTTAGGCTTTTCTGTTCTTCCCTGGACAGCTGCCTTTGCAATCCAACTGGCTTCAAGTGGCCCCCCTCCCTCCTTCAGGTTACCTTTGTGCCTGTATTTCTATTCACTACTTCTTAGTATCTTAATTAAATTCATATTGTTGAAAATCTTGTTTAAAAGTAAAAAAATACTGATAAGCTATTTATCTGTTCCAATGTACTGGAACTCTTTCAGCGGTAGTTTATTTTTAAAAAGCCTCCAAAACAGTGAAGCTATTGACTGCTTTTTTGGGAGAGGGGGACAGTTTGGCTTTTGCAGTAACCTGTAACCATTGGTTATTTTTATACTTTATGGTGCCAAGTAGCAAAGTTATGTCAATGTTATGTTGGCCATGCCCAGTTACCAACTGTGCACAAATGAGTGAGTGAGTGGGTGGATGGATGGGTGGCATTAACATTGGATCCAAGTTCACGGAAGGCTGCTTTCCTTAATATCTACAGTCCTCACCATCTTAAAGACACCTCTTAAAAAAAAAAAAAAAAGAAACGAAAGTTTCTATTTTTCACATGAGCCAGCAGCGACTACAGTTTGTTCTGTTGCTTACAGTTACCCGTAGGTTTAAGACTATTGTTATTCCAAATGAAAAACTCAATAGCCAATGGTGACTAGTGCAAAATAGACTAGGGTATTTCCCCACTAACTTAAGTCGTCGTTTTTTTTTTTTTTTTTTTAATATATGTATAATTTTATAAGGTACTCCTCTTGCTCATAGAAAGTTCTCTTTCGATTGGAACATTCCAAATATATGAAGTTTCAACTTTTATTTTAGAGCCTTAGAAATGGGACCTTTCTGTGGAACAGTGATAAGACAGGTACTGCTGTACTCAGGTTAATTTTTTAACATGGCCCTTCTCTCCCATTTTCTTCAAAAGTGTCATGAAGAAACATCTCACTTCCACCCCCTACTTTCATACCACATGGGTGGTATTGCCTATTCTTGAAACTTGATGTCCATAGTAGAGGTATGATCTGTTTTCTTTTCGTAATTGGAAAACTGAAAATATAAGACCTCAGTTTCTTTGAAGTGAAAATGTTCTGCAAGAACTATAGCTGCCATTATCATCATTCTGAAAAACTATTTTACAGTGGTTAGCAAATATAATGGATGACCTAACACCCCCTAATCATTTAGGTTATGGGGAGCTCATCTGAGTAACTTCAAAATGTGTTAAGGCACTTTTCATTACTTCAACAATAGGTGACATTTTAGCTTCCAAGGCGAATTCTTGATAGAGCTATCTTCAGCTGTCTCCTACATTGTGGCATGTGCTTCACTATAATTTAAAAAATATTTTTACATGAAGTAATGCAGTTGGGAAATAATTCCAAATCTCTTGAAAATACTATTGCAAATAACTTAAATTCTGAGTATGAGGGATCATTCTTAGGTAAGCTTCAGTTCATCTGTAGTAAATACCTTTAGAAAGCAAGGTTCTGTAGGAAATAAAACCACTGAGGAAATATTTTTTAACTCCTTAAGTGTGTTATTCAAAACTGCTTCCTAAGTATTTTCTTTTCAGTATTAAAAAGTGTGGTTAACATTTTAATGGTTAATGTGTTAGTAGCCAGTGCATGAAAGTATGTACCTGAACATTTTTCTCTGTCCATTTTAGTAAAATCACATTGGAAGCCTCATTTTGCTCTGATAAAGAATTATTTGACCTTAGAGGTTTAGTATTTAAAATTTTATGGGTGAAAAAACCGTTTTTTCCATTCTAAGTTAGGGAAAGTAAGAATTGGACTACATATTATCTGCTTTCAGAGTATTCTATCATTTACCTGGGAAGTTTTGTTTTCTTTTGCATTTATTCTCAGTATCAGATAGCAGTAGGTACATATGTACAGTGTTGTGCTGTTGTGTATAAATAGTAATTGAGAGATTTGCCTCCTTTTATTATTTTTTTCTTCTTGAGCTAATTACAGTACCACTTTGATTAATCATGTTAGAGAGTGATTTTCTTTACTAGCTCTTGGATATGCCTGGTATTAAACTTTACTAGTTAATTGCATTTAAACAATTATTTATATATTTAAATATATATATTTATAGGTTATAAATATATATTTAATATAATATAATACATAAATATATAAATAAAATTTTATTCTTTAACTCCAAGAAATAAAGGAAGATACTAAAACTTTCATTTCATGTGTGAGATACCCCATTTAACTTAAGTAAATTTGAAATGAGGCCTGTTACTTTTTTTATTTCCTCTTGGACAGTATAATAACCTCTTGGCAATTTCTTGGAACATGAAAGCATTTCTCATTCCCTCCAGCTCTATCAGTTGCAAAAGTATACTTGACTTGTATGCGTTTGTCTTAATTTAACACTTAGTGTTTCAAAATTTCTTTTATTTTAGGTTTTTTTTTTTTTAATCTATATATTCCTGTCAGGGAAGCTACTTATACTTAACAGCTTAGCTGTTTTCTCCCAGCTGATAAATGGCAAACTATTTCTGGTAGTGGTGTTAACCTGTTGAATCTTAGTACCTGTCTGTCACTGTCCTGCAGCAAAGCTTTGACTGTTTGTGTTCTTTTTTTTCTTGTGGGTTTTTTTTTTCTTTTGGCATATTGTGTGACATTTTGGTTTTTGTTGTGGTGTTTCTGACTCTTTGTGCCTTTCCTTTTGTGTTTGTTTTCCCTCCTTTTCTCAGTTTGCAGCGGGGCCTCGACCTGCCCATCATCAGGTACTGTACCCTTGCCCCTTCACTATCACCCTTAACTAATAGGTGGGGGCTTTCGTAGCTGCTCTCTTAGAATGCTGCCATTCCATGGAACCCTTCAAACTGCTCTCATCAGGAGTAGCTTCAGTCAGATGTAATTTAGTTCTTTTTGTCTCTCACTGTTTCATAGCATTTCTTGGCAATAAACCCATTTACTTCTGTTTATGACACAATTGAAAAATAATTATTACTTTTTGTCCAAAAAATAATTGCTCTGAATTTAGAGAACCTTAAAACAATATGGACATCTTAAACCCACGTAGGTTTTGTGGATTAAGTTGAAATTAACCTGAATGGAACAGGCAGCATTCTAAGGGTTTTCTATTAACATTCTGATGTAACTTGTATTGATGTGTATAAAATAGCATTAGTATTTCTAAAACCACTAATCTCAGTTACTAACCTAGGCTTAATAATAACAAATCGATTAACAATAATATACATTATTTGCTACATAGAATTACCTTTATTCTTAAAATACATGGAAATTAAATACTTTATTTGTTTTTAATATTTTTAGCCTATTGTTCTTTTAAATGAAGTAATTGTATAAATTAAAATGTCAAAAAATGTATATACCAGCGCTAGTTTATTTAGCAGGAATATACCACAGGGGTTGGTTTGAGAGAAAAATAAAAACTTGCAGGTCCCTCCATAAATAGCTTCTTATAGAGAATTTTGAAGCATTTTATTTTGCTATAGTAGAAAGAGCCTAGGCTTTAGAATCTGATAGATCTGGGTTCATATTACCAGCTCTACTATATATAACCAGCTGAGTTATGCAGATCTTTTTCTGAGCCACAGTTTCCTCATATGTAAAATGGGGATAAATACTCTCTATGTTAGAGATAAGTTAGCCGACACAAAGTAAGTAGTCCATATGTGGTAACTTTTTAAATGTTGTTATGCAACATGTTGCAATTTGACAAAAAGAGAGAAATGTTACCAGTGTTTAACCTGTGGTGTCATATTTAGAATTCATTTTACAGAGTAAATGGATATTATTTAATTGAAGGATTTCATGATCTAACTGTGGTTTAATACAAAGCTCTATTTCTCAAAATATAATCTGTCCAATTTAGAGGATGTAAAGAGATTCTGAGGTGTTTAGACACTTTGCAAGAGAACTCAGAGATGATTATATGAAGTGGATGGCAATTTTTTAGATTTCATAAAGAAATAAAACTTGGGTATTTTTTAGTATCAAGAGCTAGTATTGTTATAGTACTTTAAGAGCTTGGACTTTCGCATTAGCTAGACTTTGTTTTTACTCTTCCTAATTAAGTGTGTTATTGGGTATGTTATTGTTTTCAGCCTCAGTTTTCTGATTTGTAACATGGGAGCAGTATTATTATCCATCTAAGATCTGAAAAGTAAATGAGAGAATGAAAATCAAATAATTAGCAGAATTTGGCCACATGTTAATAATATTTTTAAAGGATAATCCTTTAGGTAAAAAGATTGATTATAATTTTTTTAAAAACTTAGGGGCCATAGAAACAAGTCTTAAATTTTAGTAAGGAGTCAAGGCAGATACTCCTGTTAGAGAAACCCGGGAGATCTTTGCTCAAGAAGCAGAGCAAAAGACTATTGATGTAGAAAAATCATTTTTGAGCTCCTCACTACAAGGCTAAGTATTTCTATAAATTGTATTCAATAGGAAGGGTCCTCAAATAGGGATGTTGTGGTGAAGCCTTTATAAATAGTCAGCTTTGGGAAAATCTGTTTTCTAAGCTTTCCTCTAAGAGGCTTGTGATACATTTTGTCTTTCTTCGATTCCAACAGCCAAAGAAAACTTTAAGGAATCTTTATAAGAAAAGACTAATTTCAAGCATGAATTCATTTTTCATGTGTAATATAACTAAAAAGGTATTGGTAGATTGGTTCTTTATTTAGCTGTAGAATGATGCTTGTGAATTATGGCATGTTTAAGCTATTAAAAAAATAGAACTATACATGTGTATAATTTTATTATTTATTCATTAGCAAGAAAAATAATTACTTGCCAACATGAGTTTGTGAAGATGGGTTCTTAAATGCAGGACAAATATAGAACATTGCTTTTGGATGCAAAAACTTCAGATAGCTGGCTGCTTTTTACTACATCGGTCTTCCTTTCTAAACACCAGTTAAATTTTTTTGCTATACCACAGAGATTTAAGTGAAAAGGAAATATATAACCTTAACCTGGGCAGCAGCAATAGTTACTTTAGAGAAATAGAGGAGGGGGGAGGATCATGAGGATGAGGTGGCACTGCTGAGCAGGAGGTAGCTGAACCAGTATTGTGGTATGGCATTGAGTAAATGGTTAGAGAGACCTTGCTACTTTGTATACTTGGGTGTAGGGGGCAGTTTGCTTTGTTTCACTGTGGAATAGGTATGGGCATTTTGGGTAGGATAATCAGTTATAAAAAACTCTGAAATTGCAGTTTATTCAGCAACGTTTGTGCTCTAAATGCCAGTAAAATTCCCCCAATGACAAAAACTTAACAAAATAAGCAGCTTCATACATTTCTAGATACCCTCTGTGGAGGTGATACTATTTCCCACTAGAGAACCACTGGCTGCATGCAGTCTGTATTTAAGAGGATAATCTCCTTAGATCTAAAGTCAGGTAGAGACCGAAATCCTGAGAGATTCACAGAGAAGGATATGTTCATAATACAAAATAGAACATAGAGACCTACCTAATTAAAGCAGTACAGTAAAAAAAAAAAAAAAAAAAAACCAGCATTGAGTGATATACAGAGAATACAATTGTAAGGGGGAAACATCTATGTCCTGGGATATTTTTGGTTTGCTATGCTTAAGACTTAAAGTTGAATTGAAGGCATAATTGGATTTTTCATCTGTGATTGTTTGCTTTCTCCAGGAAAAGAATTAAATCAAAGGTTAGAATTAGAATGTCTTGAATAGTTAGAATTAGTGAATAGCAATATTAGTGAATAGTTTCTCCTTTATTCCAAACTATTAGTGAATAGTTTCTCCTTTATTCCATTATTCATCGGTGGCTTCTTTTCTGATCACATAGCCTTTTATGCTTTCATCTTATTTTCTTTTTTATTTTTTACAAAACAATTGATGCTAGGTGATATTTCCTATGATGGTTGTTTCTGAAGTCCAGTAGTAAATATGTAACTGTTTCTGGAGGCTTAATAACAACTCATCCTATCTTTATTGCAAAGTATATTAAGTGTTATCTAGGTGAGCTATTTAGAGATAATTGCTTGTGAAAAAAAGACCATTATTCAGTTTTGTAATTTCAAACCTATATATTTTTCCTTAACAAACAGAGACACATGGACATGAACAATAGTCTAGTGTTTACCAGAGGGTAGTGGGGGAGGGGGAAGAAGGAAGGTAGATGGGGTAAAAAGGGTCATATATATGATGACATTAAAGAATTTAAAAATAAATTATGTGAGTAAAAAAAAGCCTGTATATTTTTTCTTCTTTGTGAAATGAAGTTATTTGAATTGAAATGAAACAAAATTTTGGATAGTAAACATTTTTAGTTTCATAGAACCAATAAACTGTTATATGTTTCTTGTACGTTTATTTAGAAGATCTTATATGTAGCCAGACAGATCTCTTTCTGAGTCCCTAAAGTCAGGAATACCATGCTTCAGTTAGCATTATCTCAGCCACATCTTCTTGGTGCTATTAGTTTTTGGCTTTTCCAGGGATTCTTTAGATTAATAAGGATGTTCTGTTCTTTTTGCATTTTATAATGAAGAGAGAGCTTTGGAATAGAATAATAGTTTTCTTCAAAGGTAAAAGAAGTCCTAAGTAATTTTACATGGAAAAACACATGGCTTTCAAACTATGTCAACTATTTTTACTCTGATGTTTGAAAATCCCTAGGTAATTAGAAACTGAGAGAACAGAAGATAGATTCAGAATTAAAAACAAGTCACTTGGTCTGTAGGTTCTGGCTTGTGTTTTTAGTTTCATGTCTGTGGCCATTGAAATTTATATAGTTGTGATTTAGTTACTTATATTCCTGTTCTTATTCAACTTCTGGGCTTCACAAGAGAGATGAAGTGTTGGTTATGTACTGTGGCTAAGTGGTTTTTGCATTGTGAGAAAGGCCAAGGAATTGATATTTAAAAGTGTTCATAAGAACAAAAGCATTTTGCATTGTTTTGATATATGATTTTAGTTCATCTCATGTTCACATTTTCTGAATGATATGCTACATTCAAAGCAGTTGGATTTAGTTTAAACAAATGATAAGCTCCATAAAACGTAGCAATTTGGCATCAAGGAATATGTTACCTGGTGGCAGGCATTGAAACTGTGCGTGTCTTCCTGTTGTAGTTTGGTTCTTTTTGCAAAAAAAAATTTAAAAAAAGAAACAGCTGGCTTATGTTGATTTTTCTTTTTTCTTTTTCCATTATGACCTTAAAAGGTTTCTGTATTTGAAGTTCTGCTGTTAAATTTGAAATCTTCCTTCCTGGTAATATTTGTATTGCTGTAGGCAGTTTCTTACATTTAGAAAGTAAAGTAAATGAATGCTTAAGGCTTACCTCCGGGGCCAGACCTGGCACATCGCAAGTAAATGGATATTACTAGGAAATCAGATCAAGTATCTGTGTTGTCTTATGAACAGAACCTTTATATTTTTCAGAGCCTAATGTAAGTCAGTGATGAGCAATTTTATCTCATGTTTTAGTCACAAGGAGTTGTAGGGTTGCAGCAGAGACAAGAAAATACAGGTTGGGTGTAGATATAACTGGGATTCGGTCTTAGCTTTACTACAAACTAACCTTGGGCCTCAGCTCTCTTATCTTTGAAATAGATAGTATATGCTTATAAATGATATTGAGGAGTTATAATAATGGCACCTATTTCCTAAGGATGTTGTTAGTATTAAAGTCCCTGCCTGGCTGTCACATAAGTCCTTGATAAGTGTTGGTTTCCTTTAAGCAATGAGCCTGCCTTTCCCCATTTTTCTCAAGCTATTTTTAACTATGAATGAAGTATTCTATAAGGATGCTGATTTCCCACACTTTACCTTATGATCTGACACAACACCTTTTTGCTCCTGAGAGAATCCTTAGCGGTTTCTTTCCTCCACTTGACATAATCCTCTAAGGCAGCACTGTCCAATAGAACTTTCTGTGACGGTGAAAATGATCCATATTTGTGCTGTCATTACAGTAGCTACTAATCACGTGTGGCTACTGTGCATTTGAATTGTGCAATGCAGCTGAAGGACTGCTTTTTAAATTAAATATTAATTTTAATTTAAGTAACCAGATATGGCTAGTGGCTTCTGTATTGGACAGCTTAGCTTTACAGCTTACATCTCCTAAATCTTAGTGAAACCTAGAATTTAGAATGTAATAATCTTTATTATAAATTGTAAGTCAGCAGAATATGTGATGGATACTTGAGTGATACCCCATTATGTGATGTTTTACTGCATGTCCCTTTGTAACTTGGTAACTTGTCAGAAAATTATAGCTGTTATTCTTCTCGAGTACTTTAGAATTTTTAAAAATATTAACCTAAAATATTCTTAATTGCATATTTTACTGTTTATTCCTCTAGGAGGGTGAACTATACAAACTCTAGGGATTTCAAAAGTGTATTTTAGATAAGATTTTTAGTACTTTGCAAATTAATAAGTACTCGATTTTTTTCTCACATGCGAAGAATATGATTGAATAGGATTTTTCTATTTGCTGAAAATGAATAGGGAGTTTTAAAAGAATTTATGATTATTATGTAGTGTTTTAGAGATGTCTTTGTCTGTTGATGATCTTAGAAAAGGCATGAGAAATGTTATAATTACCAGAAATGCTTCAGAAAACATTTATTATTGGCCAGAAGACTGGGTAATGGTGTGACTGCTGCATCTTTAGAACAGTCTTCCAAGAGTGATGTTTTCTCTCAGGCTTCTAGCGTGTTTTTATGAAAGTCAGCAGTCATGAGTACCCTAAGTTCATCCTCTGTTTTGGAGATACCCAAAGTACTGCCTCAAATGAGGGCTGTCACCTTCCTCTGCCATTCTCCTGGCACACTAGTGAACCATCGAAAGATAAAAGACTTAACACAGATTGAAATCAGATTTGGAGATATTTATGTTGTACATGGGTTTTCTCTACTTAACCCTTTTTAATTAACGTTTTTTATCAGTGACTTGGATTGATAATATGCCTGTCAACATTTGCTGAGTCATTTTGACATTGCTTGATATTCTCACAATCCAAAAAAAAAAACAACTGTGCAATCTGAAATGATGGGTTGGAACTATAAATTTTATAGCACTTACTAGCTACAGCGTACCACTCTAAACACTTTACATATGTATTAACTTTGTCTCACAATAAACCTCTAGCCAGATAATTTTCAAAGGAACAAAATTTGCAAGATTCCTTATATGAGCTTCAAAACACAGCTGTAAGAGTGCACACAGAAGTGAAGAGCATGACTTAACTGTCAGGTTATGTATGAAGAAGATTTATGCGTCTTAAATGATTGTAATTCAGTACCAATCAGTAGTAAAATATGGTTGACAAAAGAACTCTGATTCTTAGTTTCATTAATGGAAGCATAGTTGACCAGAATAACAGAGAGATGATGTTCTTTCATTCAGCAACAGATATTTATTGAATGAAGGCTCAGTACTTTCTGGGCAGACCCCACCCTGGATATTTGTGTTTGGTTCTCTAGTGAGACTTTGAGCAGTGGGAACAGATTGAGAGAAAAGAGTAAGTAAGCTAGTTAATGAATTCAAAATCTGGATTGGAGGGACAGGGGGTGAAGGGTGACATGACAGTTAGCTTAGAACAAAAAAATAGTAGTGTGCAAGTTGGCAGTGACGGAAGTCTTCAGAAAACATAGATATTTGTCACTTTTGAAGACGAAGGATTTGACTTTGATGTGATTTTAGGTATAGACGTTGAACTGGAAGGTAGATGACACAGAAAAATTTGGAGCCAGTAGAAGAAGGAAAGACTTTTGCAGTGTCAGAGCTCCATTTAATGATGAAATGGAACTATGTCTTAAGTTGTTTAAGTTTTGTTACCCAAGAGCATGCCATATAAGAGATTCAGACTTTAGATATATGGTTAGAATAAACGGCATGCACTGTCATTCTATCCAGAAGAGTTTGATTCTTTTAATGATTCTTCATCACTCAGTGGAGAGGAAAAGGGATTCAGAAGCATTGCAAGCATTTTGGGGAAGCCCATTCAAATCCACATCCTTTTCAGTTAACTATTATTTGCTGCCATGCCAACCCATAGAATCTTAATTTCCTGTACTGAATGGTTAGGATGTGTGTGTGTGGTGCTTTTTAAGTGGTGAGGGGTGGGATGGATGGGTTGGTGGGGGCAAGCTCCAGATAGCATGTCCTTGTAAAAATCTTTGTGAATGTTGTACTTAGGACATAAAAGCATTTGAAAGTTTCAGTTACTTTAAGGGAGATAGAGAATTAGAGTCTTGTAGGTAGAATAATTTTGTTTTCCTAAATAATAAACATATTTTTTGAAGTAACTAGAATAGCAATTTTCTTACCAGGGGTCAATTATGATGGAAGAATGTACCACCCTTTAGTGCAGTTGGATAAACGTCTTGTCACATCCTTTCAGCCTTTGAAGCAGTTTCTTCTGGCTGATTACATTTGTTTGAAAATATGAAGGGTGTTTCATTTCATGAGAGGTAGAGTGTATAAAAATAAAAAGTATGGACAGAACCTTACTATGTTTAAATTACACATGAGGAGCCTTCAGCAAGTTACTTAATCTCCCTGTGTTGCTCACTTTCTCCATCTTATCTCATGGGGATGTTAATAATAGTACCTACTTGAGAGATTTGTTGTGAGGCTAAGTTAATATATGTAAAGTGTTTAAAGTAGTACCTGGAAACTAGCAAGTGCTATATAAATCTTCACCATTGTTACTTAATGTGCCTATATGAATACATTTTTCTATTTAGCTTCAAAGCTGAAATCTTAGTTTATAAAAAAATTATTGCAGTTCCACATAATCACAAATTCTGTGTTTCATTGGTTCAGCTGTATGTTAATATTAGGAGTATCATTGAAACACTTGTTTCTCTTTAAAACCTGCTGAAGAAAAGTCATATACAATTCAGAAACCTTGAATAAGATGCAACCTGTTATTTTAAACAAGCTTGTTAAAAATGCCAGCAGAGGTTTGGAAAATAGTGGTAAGAAAAGTACTCACATATATTAAACTATTAAAATTGTGTGAAAACTTTGCCCGTATCTATTTTTCTTGCTGTGCATAAGTTAATGGGCAGATTTCCTCTCTCTTCCCCGCTATAAGCCCATGTTTTCAGGCAATAAGTACTTTGAAAAATTCGATGATGATATAACGACAGAGGATTATCACCTGTATCTGACACTCTCCTTGTCTTGGCTGCCCTCTAGAGTTGATGGAAAAGGATCTCAAAAGATTAATCTTTTTATCTACTGTGTCTAACATCCAATGATTAATGCTCAGTAGGTTGAGCAGATGAATGACTCCCTTCTCCTTGAGGCTTTTAATGGTTTTGTGGCTTCTGATGTATTAACTAAGTTATAAAAATGCTGAAGTTCATACCTGAAATGTATTTGCAACTCACATGCATTGGTGAATAATAGATTCTGTTTACTGTGTAATTAAGAGAAGTGAAATTTAGTGTGAAAAGTCTATTAGTTCAGTGTTCCTGGTTGCAGTGTACAGAAATTCTTGTTTGTGTCATCAAAACTGTGTCAGTGGGGGATAACAAGAAGACTATTGCTGTCCTGTGGCCCAGCCCCAGTTTCTATTATCAGCTTTGCCATTGGTACTTTCTTTTCACCTCCATCAACCACTGTCTGTGGACTTCCCCATCTGGTTTCTCTATTCACTCTATTTTCCTGCTATACTTTACTGTCTATTGCTTCTGTGAGACTTAACCTCTCTAGGGCTTTTTTTTTTTTTTTTTTTTTTGACCCTAGGGTATGAGGGCTGAATGGGGATGAACCTTGGGCACTGGATCCCAATTTTTCCATTCAGCACAAGATGAAAAGTTATTTCTACAATCCGTGGGTAGCTTGATGCTTAAGAATAGGGACAGGATTGGACCTGAGTGGGCCCAAAGGTCAGAGGTCAACTTCTTTATTTGGACCAGTAGCAACACTTAGGTCTGGAATTGTGAGGCAATTTAGGAGATTTTGGAGCTAGAGCACATATTTAGACCATTATTATATTTACCTATTTTAAAGCTAGATGTGACCTCTTATATGCCTGGTTAGTTGAAAAGTGTGGTTTCTGTTATGAAGAGTTTGATGTGTGTTGCAAACTTTGAAATGACAGATAACACTTTTATTATTAACTCTTATCTCCATTCAGGATGGAGACTGGATCATAGAGAAGCTAAATAACTAATCACATAATGGCCATCCATGAAAGCCAAGAATAGGAATCAGTCCCAACTGTACTTGTGCCATTAAGCAGTCTTTTCCTTTCAAGCTGTTATGACTGTGGCTACTAGTAGAATATTTTTGCCACTGGGTTTATTTATTTTTTATTTAATGTGATTTGATTCATCAATTCCATGTGTTCTTGAATTCTCAAGTAGAGAATTATCATTTTGATTTTCTAATCTCCCTTTTCCTATTGTTAATAAATAGATATTTTTGTTGAGCTGCATGCTGTATCCTCCCCCTTCCTACTGATCTATAAGCTTTTCCATTGGCTTTCTTTCTGTTTCCTGCTGCTTTCTTGCTTCATAATTGAAGGGAGGATTCAGACCCATCCAGGTAACAAACTACTGGTTCTGCATGGCCTCTTTATTATTCTATCCCATTATTATTATTATTATTATTATTATTATTATTATAGTAGTGAGATTATTTGCCGCTGAATTCATGGTGGGGATTTAAATATTAGTGTATTGTTACAAGGCTTTTAAGCCTTCAGTGAAAACCATAAATGACCACAAGTACTGGTTGTTATTTGTGAGATTTGACCTCTGCTCACTCCAGACTACCCTTAACCCTGTCTGGCTCTTACATTTTTATTGCAAACTATTTGAGAAAGCAAAATTCAGTTTATTTTAGTATGGGGTTGCCATTTCTTTGAAAAGGAAGGCTTTTCCCATAATGTGACAATTAGAATGTGACAACCTTACAGATAATTTTAATTTAACTTGACCTTGATAGACTGAGATGAAAATTTTTAAGTCCAGAGAGATTTCTTGTTCTTCTAAATATTTTGTAAATGACTTAAATGGTAGTCTTTTAGGGAACTACTTTTAACTTTTAATAAGTTGATAATGAGCTGCCTACTCTTTATAAAAGAATCAATGCCTTTATATAACAGAACAACTTTTAGAAAGATACCAGCCACCCCTTTTGTTATATTTTCTCACACATTTTAAAATTAATAATTATAGTATGGAATTTTTAGGTTAAATTAGCTGATACTTTATTTTAAAAGTGAGACTAGCCTCTTGTTTTCAAATGTGTGACAACATTAATCAAGAGTTAATGTTGTATGACTAGCACAGGATATTTTTTGCAAACCCAGCCATAGGTAATTTAGTCTCTTTTTATATACATTGTATTTCTAATTCAAGTTGGTAAGATTTTTATCAAAGGAAAAAAGGAAAAAGTTCAAGATAGTAAAATTTACTTATTTCCCTGTATAAAAAAAAAATGAATATTTTTTTTTCCCTTCCCCAGTTTTTCCAGAGGCCTCAAATACAGCCTCCTAGAGCTACCATCCCGAACAGCAGTCCTTCTATTCGTCCTGGTGCACAGACACCCACTGCAGTGTATCAGGCTAATCAGCACATCATGATGGTTAACCATCTTACCATGCCGTACCCAGTACCCCAGGGTCCTCAGTACTGTATACCACAGGTAAAGTATCTCTCAGGTCTATGTGGTCCAGCAGTAGAGTGGGAATTAACCAGATTCTCATTAGAGGGAGCAGGGAGGGTGGATGATGGCATTGGTTTTTAGTGATGTGTGATATTTTTGGTTGATTATAAGCCTAGCCATTTTGTCATTTTCCATAAGAGATAGTCCTACATCTCTCTACTTGAAACTTTCTAAGATGATAAGAAATTGTTTTTATCTCCTTGCTTTCCTCCCATCCCTATCTACAACCAGCTGCTCTAAATTAGACTCAGTAATTAAGCCGTTCCTGTGATTTCATTCAATGTCATTGAAAGTTACCAATCTGAAATGATTTTACAATGAGCTAATGTCTGCCTATGTGCTGATTTGCTGTGTGGTTTTACCTAAGGCACATCTTCTGTTCATCCTCATTGCATCTTGGTGGCAAGCAAGCGCTTTGAATGTGTTTAATTAACCAAGTGGCTTCAGCTCATTTTAATGATTCTGTTATGCACATACACAACTTTATTTTTTCATAGTAAATTACCTTCTTAATCTTTATAAAATGTCTATACTTTCTTTCTCCTAGTACCGTCATAGTGGCCCTCCATATGTCGGACCCCCACAACAGTATCCAGTTCAACCACCGGGGCCAGGTCCTTTTTATCCTGGACCAGGACCTGGGGACTTCCCCAATGCTTACGGTAAGTGTGAAAAATTGAGCAATGTCTGCTAGCTTGTTGTGTTTATTAGTTTGTTTCATTTCGTAGTTTGGCAGGTCAGTTTAGGCCATGAGGTTTAACAGTCTGAAAGATTTATAAACTGTTGCAAATAGTTCCGACATGAAAACTGTTTTTTTAGAGAGTGGCTTACAAGGAGAGTATTAAAGAAATGTTTAGTTGATAACACCTTCTGAAGGAGCTGGTAATTCTGTTGCAAAGAGCTTATATGGCAATGTCTGATATCTACTGCCAACTGATCATTACCTAGATTTTTACTGGATTTTTGCTGATGGCATAAATATACCTTATCTCCTTTCCATGATTTATTTTTCTCCAAATATTTACCACCATTTACCAAAACATTTGTTGATGTTTTCCTACTTAAAATGTAGTATCCATGAAGGTAAGGTTTTTTATTTTGTTCACTGTTGTTTTCCTATCACCTAGAATAGTGACTGGTAGGCTGTTAGGAGGGAATGACTGACTATAACTCAGTATATCTGTGATTACTTTTTTGCAAAATTATGATAATATCTGTGTCATGGGAAGGTTTTGAGGATTAGTTAAATGAAAATACCTTGAAAAATTGCAAGTGTTTTTAATGCAGAAAATATATGCTATGGTTATACTTGGTGTGTGAAACAATACTAAAGAATAATGAAAATTATTTTACTCAATAGATTTCTATTACATACTACACTTATTTTTCTCCGTAAGAGATAAAATCAGCAAATACTAGAAAAATTAAGCTTTAAGATTCAATAAGCATTGATCTTTTCTATTACTAGCAAGGACATATTAAAATTTTAACTTTTTCTTTTAAGATGGTGAGCTATTATAAATAAACATATATCCACTAACCAGTTTCTTAATATTGGGATTTAGTGGCTCCATTAAGAACCTTTACAACAGAATAATGATTAATATTAGAATAGCCCAAGAAAGGTTGAGTGAAATAGGCCAAGTAACCAAGTGTTATCTGGCTTTATTTTAGAAAACAGACAACCTTTCTATTACATACTGGGCCAGTATTGCTTGTGAAACTGCTATTTCAAAATGATATATTAAGTTATATTTTTACTAAGAAATAATTGATATTTTCAGAAAAAATATATGTTACATATATGTGAGTTTTAAAGTAAAACAATATCTGCACATTATCCACCTTAGACATTGGCCAGTACTATTGAAGTATTCCTGTGTACTCCTTGAATTGAGCTTTAAATTGCACTTTTCACAAATTCCGGTGCCTTTGATTGGCTATTGGTGTTACCCAGAATTTATTGAAAAGAAAAACTATAAAATGAGATCATCTGTTATAGTAAACATGCTAAAATTAATGGTATTTGTCGTTCAATCCCATGTTGCAAAGGGAATACAATCATCTCTTCTTATTTACAAAATCATTTTGAAAGGTATCTTACTACCCTATTGTATATTTGCAGATTATGTAAACAGCTTTTTGACTCAGAAAATGTCTTCATTAAAATTCTTTTTGGAGGTCTGTGCAGCTTTCCTTATTGCTCTTAATACCACGGCTGCAGTATATATAAAACAACATAGATGAGTTTACTAGTAGGGAAATATTTTGCTGATTTGTGCATACAGTAACATTTTGTCTTTATTTCTATTACATATAAACTATTTGTTCACTTTTATTAAACAGTGCAGTTACATCTCAGATATCGTTGATGTCAGTTCCCTTTGATAGACATTTTTTTGTTTGTTTTCAGTTACAGTTGGCATACAGTCTTGAGATGGCTTCTTCTATATTTCATTAGTTGTAGTACTTCTGTTCAGTTGGACTTAAGAGAGTTCTCAGTGGTGGTTGTTCTGCAGTCTTCTTGTAATTTTGTTGTGGTCGTGAGAGGAGTCATGCACAGCATTTACCTGCTTCACCATCTTGACTAGAAATCAGACAGTCTTTCTTCCCTAGGAAGTTTTTGTGCAGATCCAATAGCCATTGAGTAGGCAATCTGTTGTGTAGATTAAAACACTATTTCCCTAGCTTCACTAAGATTAGAAAAACTTTTTAAATAATTTCTCATTATGAAAGTAATCAAGTTAATGATGAAAAATACGAATAATATAGAATATATAAAGTTAAAATAGCCAATTTTTCTCCCACTCACCTCCTAAAGAGATCAGACAGGATTGATTGGGTTTGTTCTGGGTAGCATGGCCATAGACTCGTTAAATCTTGAACAGCGATTTTCAAAGAATGTTCTTACCTACAGTGAAGCTTAGCAACAAAGATTACAGAATTCTATTTATAAAGTATAAGTCTTACAGTCTTTCTGCAATGTTGAGGAAAAATAACTAATGAATAGTATTTGCTCCATGTTACTTTTCAGTATTTCTCTCATCAATGTTTCTTAAATATTTTGATGCCTATGTGTGTAAAAATACCTCATGGGGAATGAAATTATTTGTAGGCCAACCTTCAGGTGTGATGGCCTAAGATGAAAAATTTAGGTCTCAGAACAAAGGAGTGTGGGTTAATGGTGGCAGTGATATTGAGAAAGAAAAACAAAGGGAGAATTTATAGTGGCGGAAGGTCTCATTCTCTCATGCTTCACACCAGTATAGTCTCCTTTTTTCTCATTCTACCATGTCATTTCCCCCACCCCCACCCCTACCACCATCATCTTTCTACACTTCCTATGTCTCAATAGGGTTGGGCACCTCATTCAGCTCATAAGAGATAAAGAAGTCGTTCTTCGATTGTGTTTTCATGGGGCGGTAATATTTGGTGATGTGGTTGTATACTGACATTATTATTGTTCTGGCTCTACCATGAAGTAAATTGATTTTTATGTGCCAACTTGCACATAAAAATATTTAACCACTGTTAATCTTTGTTCCTATGGAAAATTTAAGGGTTTAAAAGGTTTTCGGAAAACCTGCAATATGTAGGACATTGTGCTCGATATTTTGTGGAATATAGAAGTTGAGATAGTCTCCCTGCCTTTCAGGATCTTTTAGTACATTTGCTTGATGTTTATGCTTGGGGTTCAATGAGAAGAAATCTAGTATTGATTAGACCACTGGTTTCCAGATCTTTCAAAATCCTAGGCCAGTAAAGTAAGTATAAAGTAAAATAAAGAAAGACTATTACATTCTTAATTTTGCCAGTAAGACTAAAGAAAACTTCTGTTTACTTAAGTGTCATTTTTTATAGAAAGGCTATTTTAACAGCAAATGAATAGGAAAGACTGAAATGATTTCAAAATAGAAACAGTCCTTTTCAAAAATGTCAACTTGGTAAGCCATTAGGGTGTGTGTGTGTGTGTGTGTGTGTGTGTGTGTGTGTGTGTGTGTGAGTGAGTGAGTGAGTGATGGTTACTATTGTATAGACTGAGGTTTGGTCAACCAGTGACTTATAATGCAGATCAGCAAACTTTTTCTGTAAAGTGCTACATAGTGAATTTCCTAGGCTCTGTAGGCCATGTGGTCTGTGTCACAACTATTCAGCTCTGCCATTGTAGTGGAAAAGCAACCACAGAAATAGATAAACTACTGTCTGTACATGTTTACCAATAGAACTTTATTTATAAAATAAATGGCATTGGGCTAGATTTGGCTGTGGGCTTTAGTTTGATAGACCCGTGACCTGTACAGACTTACCTCATTTCATATATAAGTGGTCCAGAGACATTAAAAGTGACTTACCTAATTGATAAATGGTATGTCAAAGTTATTCACATTTTTAATAGAATCATATCAGCATTTTTAAATGTCCCTAACTATATAAGAAGTTGGGCTAGTTTGGAAAAGAAAGCTATTGTTTCGTGGGGCAGAGTGCCTTCTCTGCTGAGGTCCAATTAGTAATGTTTTACTAATTGTGTTTAATCCTACTGTATTAAAATTATTCTATTCTGCCAAGTTGATTCATTTGGTATTTATTGCATCTGTATTGCATGCCAACTTCTGTCTCAGTCATGTTTACTCAAAAAGGTTTCATTAGAAATCTATTTTTTTAACGATGTTTCACCTTGTGGATCTTATTTCACTTAGCTCAAAAAATATGGCAAGGTGAGCAGTATTGCTTCTCTGGCAGCCTTTGAAATCAATTTTAGGGGTTTGTTTTCTGAGATTTAGAGCTAGTGACATAATAGGGCAGCTTAAATCGCTTATTTGAGCTGTGCTTTGAGAATAGTTTACTTACCACTAGAGGATGGCTAAGGTTTTTGTGCCTATTTCTTTTGTTTGTTTGTTTGTTTGTTTTATCTTTTTATGGTGAATTTATTGAAATCCTAGTCATGCCTTCTGTTTAGATCTTTTCCAAACCTATTCTTCAAATCTGATTAGTATCTGCAGAGTTCTGGAATTAAAATTCATACTACTTCCAAGAAATTTCCAGTTGAAGGTTATTATAATGGTGGAAGGGATCACAATGATGTTGGTGAAGACAGTAAAAATAGAACCTTTTCTGACTATTTACTGAAGTACCAAGGACTTCACCTGTTATTAACTACTTTCATACACATTTCTTTTCTTTTTTATTGCTGTGGCTCAACTATCCATGCTCCCACCACTGTTGAACACACACTAGTCAGGATGCACACCGTCAACTATACCCAAACTGCTTTTGTGAAGGTCACAAAGTGAATTCGACTTTGCTAAATTTATTGACATCGCAGTGCCATTTGACATAGATAAGCACTCTTTTCATTCTTGAACCATTTTCTTCACTTAGGTTTTCTTTTTCATCTCTTTTGTTAGGTTTTCTTCATATCTATGACCTCTAAACAAACATAAAGTGCCCCAAAATTTACTCCTTTGGCTTCTTTCCTGTTTGTACTCATTTTCTGAGTTACCCAGTGTCATGGTTTAAATGTTGTCTCTATTCTACTAATTCCAAAATGGATACCTACCTGTTCTCTGACTCCAGAGTTATGTCTCTTTCTGTCTATTTGATATCTCCACTTGGAGGTCTAATAAAAATCTCAGACTTTACATATCCAAAATTGAACTCTTGGTTTTTCTAACCTCTCTCCTCCTGCAGTTTTTCTCATCTCAGTAAGTAGATAATACAGTGAACAGCAACTCCATTTTTCCACTTGCTAAGACAAAAAACCTAGAGAGATTTTCTTGACCATTCTCTCTCTCACACACACCCACATCCAAAACATCAGCAAATTTGTAGGTTCTACCTCAAAATATCTAGTATCTGGCCCCTTCTAACTACTTTTAAGCACTTTGGTTTAATAGTAATTATAATAACAAAGTTTTGAAAATTAAAAAGGATTCTTTGAGAATACAAGCAGTCGTGGAAGAAGACAATTTCAGGCAGAAGGGCTGGAATGGGAACAGGTTATCGCTAGAGCAACACTGTGGAGTTGGAGAATGGAAGAAATGTTAGAAACCTGGCACTGGATTCTTAATGTCTTGAATTTATCTTTAAGCTACTTATCAGCTTTTTGTCCACCCAAACAGTAGGACATTTACCAGACCTTAACATTGGCTTTCTATGGTTGTGGTTCTTTGTAAGTAGAGAGAAGAATTAGACCACTCTTACCCCCCAAGATGGTCACATATATTCTCCTACCCAAGACTAAACTCAAAACATACTCACAGAAACCCTTGTTGAGAATCACTGTAGCGGGTAATGAGCCTCCAGAATAGTTTCAGAGCAGTGCTATAGTATAATTAGTGTTTTGGAAAGGTAACTGGTGGCAGTCAGCAGGAGTTGGTTACTTATTTGTTTTCATAATAGATGCAGAAGAAAAGATAAGTATTTATTAGCATTTGCGAATCATTCCTTGACCACTTCAATAACTGTTGAGGGGAGCTAGTAGGAAGAAAGAAATAAGAAGAATGCTTGTTTTTGTTTCTTCTTTTAATGATTGTTCAGTGACACAGTGCTACTAGCAGTCTTATAGTGATGGACAAAATAACTGAATGCTTCTTTTCATTCTTTTCTAATTCTTTAGGAACGCCTTTTTACCCAAGTCAGCCAGTGTATCAGTCAGCACCTATCATAGTGCCTACGCAGCAGCAGCCCCCTCCAGCCAAGAGAGAGAAAAAAACAGTAAGAGATCTTTATTAATTTTTCTTACTTTAAAATTGAATGTCCATTCACTTGTCAAATAAGTTTTCTCACAGCTCTAATCATTATTCTTCTCAGTCCACAAATGACCATCATCTTTTATTCTTCCTTTATATCCTCATCATTAGACCTGGGAGGATATGTATGGACATATAAGTAGAAGTTGCAAGTACCATTTGCTTAATATAAGTTTTTAACATGCACTGAACTAGGTATGCTAAATGACAATGTGCCCCCAGCTTTAGGTCTCACTAAGTGGGGGGAATTTGAGCTCAGTTCTCACATCTTGATTTTTTTCTTTAACTCTAATCATAATCAACTCTATATCCAATTATGAACTGAAAGGAAAAAATAGCACCAAAAAATGAGCAAAGTGTTAAGGACAAGAAAAATGCTTCCTATGGAATAGATTTATTTTAAGAAACAGAAAGCAGAATTTAGAAAATGTATTCTGTTGTTTTTACTAAGTTATTGGGGCTTTGCCTTTGTTAAGTAAAGTGGACCCAAGAGAATTAAAGTGTAGTCATAAAAGTTCACATTACAGAACATTTTGTAGAAGAGTGATTTGCAATCTCTAATCTGTCAACACACAAAGTGGGTGATATTTGTAAGAGATTCCTCCATTCACACAGATATGATGTGTGGGTGTGACATCATAGCAATATTCTTGAAAACACCCTCATTTAATAAAAATTTATGAAGTTCAAGTTTTGGTTCTTTATCATCAGAAACAAATTACTTGTACACACATTATAGTGAAGAGGACATGCCAGTGTATTGTGACCATAAGGTTGAGAAACTATGTTTTGGAAATGTTGAAACAACATGGTAGATGTTAGATATGAGGAGAACTTTCAGAATACAGAAAAATTAATAAAGAAGATAATGAAAATGGATGACAGTAGTAATAGATGTTGTCAAAGAAGAAAGTTGAATAAATGAATTAGATGTAATACTTAAAACTATGGTAGAAACAAGTTTTCAAACCTGAGAATAGCTGATATTAGAAATCTTACAGAAGAAATGACTTCCAAAAAACCTTCCAGATCCAGGTGGTTTCATTAGTGAATTCTTTGAAATTTTCAAAAAGCCAGGGCCAGCTTGATTAAGCTCTGGAGGTCATTACAAACAGAGGGGGTCTTTATGTCTCTGCACTGTGCTAGGATGGAAGAGCTAGACCCAAGTACTCCAACTTTACAAAACCATCTCCACTGACATCTATAAGCAAAATTAGAAGACCATACACATTTTTCCACATCTTGCATGCATCTTTTCACTTGTTAATACATCTTGACTATCATTCTGTTTCAGTACATGTAGATCTGTCTCATTCTTTCTAGTGGCTGTTTGATATTTAATTGTAAGGATGTGGCATAATTTTTAATTAGCATATTCTCAATCAGCCTTTAACATGTTTCTATATCTTTGCTGGAAAAACAATATTGCAGTGAATGTTCTTACATATATACATACATATATACATACGTTATCTACAACATAAATTCTGATTCCTAAGTCCTAGGGTATGTACATTTTTTATTTTGTTGGAGAACTATTTAAGGCCTTTAACCTCCATGTTTTGAAACTGTTTTACAAATCTTATGTTAAGCATTGTAAATAAAATCAGTTTGGCGGTGCTTATGAGACAAGCATTAATACTTTATGCCTTTTTGACCTAGAAATTCCGCCACCTAAGTCTCATTTAGCTTGTTGTTCTAATTAATTCATGTCAGAGCTAATGGCCTAAATTTCTTGGTATGACCCCGTATGGTTCTATGATTGAAATAAAATCAACTTTGATATTTGACAAGTTTCCCAGCTCGCACTCTTAATGTATTACACATTGTGTGCCTATAAATCTACTACATAGACACCCATCTATAAATATGCCTTCTTATTTTAACCTTATAGATAAGAATTCGGGATCCAAACCAGGGGGGTAAAGACATAACAGAGGAGATTATGTCTGGAGGTGGCAGCAGAAATCCCACTCCGCCCATAGGGAGACCCACATCCACACCTACTCCTCCTCAGGTAAGACACAGTGAACCATGATGGACGATGGTGTGTTTTTGTTCACTAACCTTTGCTTACTCTTCTTTTTTCTATAGCTGCTTTCCTGTACTTTCCATTTCCATCAGTTGTCTCATAGCCTCAAATATCTAATTGATATTTAAACAGAGATAATTGTTTCTCTTTACAAATTGTTGTAATTACAGATTTTTATTGGTGATATATCTGTGTATTGTCTTCATATTCAAAGCATAGCTGCTGCCACTCTTCCTAATGAACTATTGCATGATACCAAAAGGAGCTACATTTTAGTGGAAACTTCATCATTAAATGAATATTTTATGTTTTCAGTATGGAGCCTTAGGAATTAAATGCTGCACACTGCATTAATGCAGACATTAAGGTTGAGAATTTAAACATTTGTACTCAGTGGTATTGTTAGAGGTGATTGTGTTATTCAATTATAGGTATACCTCTTACCTTTTAGGACTATGTAAATGTGCTTTTTGAGTGGATAGTGTCTTTTTTAATTCTTTACAAGGGTTATTGGTAAATTAAGCACCTTTTTGTTCCTGTTGCAGAATGCAGTTTTCATAACCTTCTAAGAGTTCACTCTCTTATTTTTAGAAATCAAGGCATTCCAGGAGGAGCTGTAGTTTCATAAACTAAAATAGAGAATGGACTACCCCAGATTTGATAGGAATTTGATTTTCTCACGAGTTACTTTAAATTTTGATGAACCATTCAGAGGAAATTAGTGATTTTCAAATCTTCAAACTACCTAAGCGAGAACCCAGTATACAAAACAAAATCAAAGTTATTAAGGGGTAGCGGGGGCTTGCTCCCCCGCCCCCCACCTTGTGGCTGGATGATGACATATTCCTCAGAGCCTAGTTTACAGATAAGTGATATGGATGATCAAATATAATTCATTTTAGAATGATAGACTCTTAACTCGATTTTAGTTATATAAGTTTAAAAATGTTCTTAAAGATTAAAATCACAAGTAGATGTCAATACTTGGAGCCCTTGAAAATCTGTGAATTTTGAGTAAGTCAAAAACTTGAACCTTTGTGTATTAATGTGTTTCACTTGTAAATGATGATAGTCTCTGGCTGACATCTCAATCTTCCTTCATTTAGATAAGTGTAATATGTGACCATCTAGATATGTGAATTGTAAGGTCATATTATTATATTAATAATTACTCTATATAAATGTAATTATTATAATATAATAAATACAATATAATGTTATAATATAATACTATTATCATTAATATGTAGTAATTATTAATATAATGATATGTAAGGTCATGTATTAATGATTGTTAATAGAACTTTTCCCAGTCCCATTGTTTCCCCAGGGATATTCTAAATCTGGAATGATTAAGGAGACCTTATATTTAACCTTATCTCTGGAAGTAAATATGAGACAAGCAATAAGTATACATTTAAATTATCTACTTATGTGATCTATTAAGCTGGGGCATACTGCAGCAAAAATTCGGGATTGGTTGGTTAATCAGGGAAGTTAAATTTTGGTCTGTATTTTCCCATATTAATTAAAATATTGTTACTGTCAAGCCATATGGTTGAAAACCTTTTGTTGATTTGTGTTTAAATTTTCAACTTGAACATGTATGCCTTTATGCATTTTAATTCCCTTTGGGGTTGGTTTGTTTTACTGTGATGTTACCAAGCGCAATTCCACCCTCTCTTTTTATCCTCTGTCCTGAGCCACAGAAATCCTTTTGCTCTTTATCCTTTCCCCAAGGACTACAGGCCTGAATACAAGTATATGTGTGTATGTAATCACAAAGCACAGTAAATATACATTTTTATTTGATAAAGACCTTCAGTTAATTATTTTAATATGAGTAGTACTTTTTGAAATGTGATATCATCATGGAGCATCAGTTTATCTTATTAGTTAATTTGCATGTCAAGCCACATTTACTGGTCTGTTGGCTTTGTAAATGCATGAAATTCATGGAACACACAAATAGCTTTCATCAACAAGATGTACACACTAGAAATATTTTATTTTCCTCTTAATGAAAAACAGCACAGGAGTGATGATGGCAACTAACACTTGGCATTATTGTCTAGAAATTTATAGAGTGATGCACAGAGCGTCACCCCTGGTTAAGGGAGACTGTCATTACTGCCTGACTTACATCATGCAAAAATGTTGACCCACATTTCAAAAGAAGCTAGAAATCACTATGTGAAAAATATGTAAGTTTTACATGTTGATAATAAATTCTACTAACAGGTAGCACTATACTAGCCAAAAAAAAAAAAAAAACAAACATTAGGCTTAGCCTAAAAGCTGCTAGTTTGCTAACTTCTGCCTAATTCTAGATAGATCCTGAACCATATTCTAATTAGCAAGACTGCAGATGAGACAACTCTCTGCATCAGAATTTGTGGCTGAATAGTGGGTACTATATTGCTTTGGGCCTTATAGAACCACCTGCTTTGGGCCACAGTGCATACGCTGTGACTAGCAAAGCCTTTCTCTATCATTAAGGGAGACAGAGGGTGCTTAGTAATATATAACTGGTCCTGTGAAGTGCGTACAGAGAATTATGAAAGCACCAAGGTAAACAAGTGCGACAGAGTTGCAGCGCAGACTCCAATATGTTGGGTCACAGAAACCTGTTAATGGTAGTAGAGGTGAGATAGTGCAGGGGAAAGGTTTAAATCTGTGGCTTAGAATCAGACATACTTGGTTTCATACTTGGTTAATTTTGTAAGTTTAGCCAAATTACTTAATATTACAGAGCCTTAGCTTATACTTTTTTAAAAATGAGGAAAATAAAAAATCGAGTTATTATAAAGATTAAATGAGAGAAAATATTTAAAGCTGCTTAAGCCAAGGGCATAATGAGCATTCTGTAAATATTACCTGTTATCAGTATTACAATTACTGTTATTTCAGGAGGCATAGAAAATGACTCGAAGAGTCTGGAAGCCTTCCCAGCCATTTCATCTGAGTTCCCAGATAGGTATTCACAAAATGGAAAGAGAGGAGAGGAGCAGCATGTGACAAAAGATTCATGGAGATGAGAAATCAGATGAAAGGAGACTGTTTCTCATTTCAGGTGACAAATTAAGGAAGTCAGTTGGAGGAGAGGAAGCCGCCAGTTAGAGAAATTCAGTAGTTGGTTACTAAGTAAGAATTATCAAAAGGGTAATCATGTAATTTATCCACCTATATTGGGGAAATTTTAGAAATTAATGAGGATGCTATTAATCATTTTGCTGGGATAACAGGCATAAACCAGTACTATCCAGGTAAGCAGGAATGCATGGCTTTCCTAGATATAAGAGAAAAGGAAGGGTCAGAGGTGACTCTTCAAGCTTAGATGCCTGGGTTTATAATAAAACATAACATGGTGTATATATGAAGAGTTAAATAATGAATTTGATTTCGGCAAGCAATCAAGCTAAGTTACTTGACGGTAACTGCATTGAGTTTATGTGAGAATAGAAAGAAGAAACAGGTTTTTGCTGCTGCTGTTGTGCCCTAAAGAATAGATTGAATTTAAAATTGTCCTGCTTCCTAAATTTTAAAATGATCTGTGGAATAACTCATGGAGATTTTATATCTCATATGTATAAGAAATATGCATATGTGCACGCATGTGTCCACTGAGTTGATCACAGAGGTGCGTAGACGGACACCACAGAGTCATAGACACTTGCTGCTGGTCTCCACTGTCACTTAGATTTATGTCATTGGGTCAGAACATTAAGCCCCTTAAAATCTGTATATTTTCATCTGTAAAATGAGTTGATATTATGTAATCTCAGAGTTCTTTTAGCTCTTGTGGGATAGAAGGGGAAATTTCCATTACTTTCCCTCAGCATCATAATCTCTCAACTATTTTAAGAATTACTCTTATAGTGAAACAGTTATAACTTCCGAGAGTCATATGCCATAGGACATAGGAGCAGAGAAAAGGTTGGAAACTTGATTGCTGGCACATCTTAGGAAATATACAGCCTCTCCTGTAATTTGGGAAAATTACCAAAGTTAGCAGGTTATTCAATTTTTTTAAAAGCTTCTTATAAACTTGATACCTGGAAACTTTAAATTCTGACCACTTGTTAATTAGTTCATAGTTTTAGCAACAATAAATAGTTAACTAAAGTTATTTTCTCTAAAGCTTAGATAATAATTATGTTATACATAATATGTAGAGGAAGTAGGTAAGTTCCTACAGAAAGATTTTGAAGGAGATACCTGTATAACATAAAAATACCTAGTCCTGGTAGCACCACAGTATGAGTGTTCCTCAAAAAATTAAGACTAGAACTGCTATATGATCCAGTAATCCATCTTTTGGGTATCTACCTCCTAAAATTTGAAAACATTTATCCGTAAAGATATATGCACCCCAATGTTCATTTCAGCACTATTCATGGTGGACAAGACATGAAAACAGGTGGTGTTCAAATAGGTGATTGGATAAAGAAAATTTGGTACATATATACAATGGACTATTACTCAGCCATAAGAAAAAATGGAATACTGCCATTTGTGCAACATGGTTGGATATTGGGATAATCATGCTAAGCGAAATAAGTCAGACAGAAAAAGTTGAGGACCATATGGTTTCACTCATATGTAGGATATGCATAGCATAGTGGCTATAGTTAATAGTACTTACCACACCCCCCAAAATTTATTTGACATGTAAATTGACTTGTGATAATCATTTTACAGTATTTATGTATATTAAACCATCATTGTACAACTTAAATATATACAATTTTTATTTGTAAATTATACCCCAATGAAGCTGGGAAATACTTTAATTAAAAAAATTTAATCTTAACTTTTAAAATGTCATTTTGTCATCTCAGTCATAGGCCCTGCTGAATTAATATTCTCTGCCTTCAAACATAGATACGGTTTTGTTTTAGTGATATCTGCAGTAAAGGTAGTTGTTGTAGAATTAAATTACATCATCTTTAATAAATAATTTCTCATTAGTAACATCCTTTGACTTAAAAATGGTATTTTTCAGTAATACAGAAAGCGTCGTAGACCTAAAATAGATTGTCTAAACTGGAGTGGATTTTCTCAGGTGTTAAATGAGGTGTCTTGATAACAGAGATCCTTTCTGGCAAGGGTTAAGCTGTTCCATTGTTTCAAATGAATTCATAAGTGGACTGTCAGAGGGTCCTACTTAGAGCAGGGTTATTGATTTTATTAGGTCTGTCTCCAACAGGGTTTTGTCCTAAATTTTTAATAAAACCAAGATTCTCCAGCTTCGTTGCCTATAGGAGTTTTCTAAAAGAAAGAAAATTTGACTTAAGGTCACTTTTGCACGATACCTTATCTTTTGGAAAACCAGTGGAACAGTTATGTTTTAAGCTGTTTTGGCATCCCAGTATAGATTCACTTATGACATATTAATAACATTAAATTTTATTTAAAATGATTATTTTTACTTGAACTGCATCTTTTCTAAATCTTTACCAAATTGTGAAAGCCTTTGCTGTTACAATGGTATGATTTTACCTTGATACTCAAAATCTGAATCCTAATTATTAAAGAAAGCATGACTTGAATTTTTGCATGGGTAGCCAAAGTCCTGTCCCTTACCACTCACTACCAGTCAGATAGAGAGCAATGATATTGCAACTCTTGTTCATCTAGCAACTGTGATTATAGTTGGGGATCCTACGTATTGTAAGAGATCACAAGAAACCCTCAGATTCAGTCTTTTATCTATTATTGAAATGTATTTTTGAAATTAGGAATTTTGATGCATACTGGTTATTTGTGTGCCTGTATGAATTATCTGTTCATGTCTTTTGTACACATTTCTTTTGAGGTGATGATTTTTTTCTGAGTTAAGGATTATTTTCTATGTATAAGTGTTCTTTACATGTTAAAAACATCCCTTTGACATATTTAATACTTTTTTCTAGTTTGATGATTCTGTTTTGTTAATGGTGCCTACTGTCAGATAGAAATTTTAAATTTTTTATATTCACATATTCCTGTTTTTTCCCTAAATAATTATTATTTGGGGTTGAATCTTTGAAAAAATTTCCCAATCAAGATAATAAAACTACTCAGATCTATTTTCTTCTAGTATTTAGGTTTGATTACTTCACCTTTATTTTTGATTGATGTGGAAATTGTCTTGATGTATACAATAAGGTTTAGATTTTGTTTCTTCTCTTTTTAGCTAAATGACTTAGCTCTTGTTTCACTATTATTTGTCGAATAGTTCATATTGCCTCATTTTGAGTGGTTGTTTTAATTATTTAGTGAATTCTCATATATACCTGGTTCTTTCTGGATTTTTTTATCCCATTGATCTGTTTTAATACCATTAGTATACTGTCTTAAATACTGTAACTTTATAATACATTTTAGTACTTTAGAGAGAATTTCATCTACATTATTCTTGTTTTTTTTAGAGTTTCTCTAGTTTCATCACTCCTCCCATTGAAACCTTAAAATCATTTGTAGCCCTAGTTTAGTCTGACAGCTTTTATCTTCATTTCTGATACTATGGTAACTTTTCCTTGCCTTCAAGGGAAAAGTTATCTTTATTGCACATGTATGTTGTTTTATCAAGTTAGCGTTTAAAGAAAAAAAACTATTTTCATTAATGCATTTAGCCTGGGCATACATTTTCTAATATGTTACAGTGTTCTATTTTTATTTTAAGCATCACACATTTAGGTCACCATTTGGTTTAAAAAAGTATTTGAGTTTGTGAACCCTGTGTTACTGTTTCTTCAGGTGTTTGGTGTGCTCCCATTTTTTTTTTTTTAATTTCTGTATATTAAAAAGAGTCTACCCAAGTTGCTTAGATGATAATCCTAGAAGTCATCTTTAAATCCTCTTTATCTCACATTCTACAACTATTACATCAGCAAGTCCTATTTGGCTTATTCTCAATGCCTTCACTGCACTGTTACATTCTAAGCCACTTTGATCTCTCGCAAACAACAGTTAACCTCCTTACTCATCTCCTTGCTTCTGTCTTGCCTGTCCTCTATCTATTCTTAAAAATTTTTTTTTATCGAGGTATAATTGACTTATAAATTAGTTTCAGATGTATGGCATAATGATTCAGTATTCATATACATTGCAAAATGGTCACCATAATAAGTCTAGTTAACCATACATAGTTACAGAATTTTTTCTTGTGATGAGAACCTTTAAGATCTAATTTTAGCAACTTTCATGTATGCAATACAGTATTACTGACTGTAGTCATCATGGTGTATATTACATCTTCACAACTTACTTATAACTGGAAGTTTGTGCATTTTGACTCTCTTCACCCATTTTTCCCATTCCCTCACTTCCCACCTCTAGTATCCCCTGATCTATTCTCTGTATCTGTGAGCCTGTTTTTGATTGTTTTTTTAAGATTCCTCATGTAAGTGAGATCATATGGTGTTTGTCTTTCTCATCTAACTTATTTTGCTTTGCATAATGCTCTTTAGGTCCATCCATGTTGTCACAAATAGCCAGATGTCATCATTTTGTATGGCTGAATAATATTCCATTATGTGAATATGTTTTATTCATTAATGTTTCCCTTGATAAAATATGAGGTCCACGAAACTAAGGATTTTTGTCTGTTTTAGTTACCAGTGGGTTTTCAATATTTTGTATATGGTAACACCAGGAGTAAACACACACACTTTTCTAATGAAAGAAGGAATATGGGAGAATTCTCTCACTTATTAAAGAAGCATGCCTCTTTCTTTTTTTCTGGCATCATTTATTATCTTATTTCTTAATCTTTATGTTTCTCAATGAGGGCCATACTTGTGTATACTCAGAATGTATTTATTTTAAATATAGTATCGGTTATAATTATTATTTTAAAGTTATTGAATGGGACCAAAAACTCAGTTACAGTCAGCCTTTCTTATTTGCGTATCTGCATATTCAGCCATCCTCAAACATAAATAGAAAATATTCAAAAAAATGTTAAATCATTGCTGATAGGTACTATGTAGTTAGGACACAATGGTTGTGTCTGTAGTGAATAAGTACAGACTTTTTATCTCGTCATAAATGATCCAGTACAACTATATAGCTTTACATTGCATTAGGTTATTATACATAAGCATTTACATTTCATTAAGTATTATAAGTAATCTAGAGATGATTTAAAGGAGGATGTGCATAGATTATATGCAAATTCTTCACCATTTTATATAAGAAGTTTGAGTATCCCCAGATTTTGGTATCCATGGGGGCTCCCAGAACCAGTCTTTTGCTTTACCAAGTGTCACTGTATACCTAAAATGATGAAATGTAAAGTGTTCAAATAGCCCCTTATGATAACAGTAAATTACATCAGCATCCTGCTTACATTTGTGTAACTGTTTGGAGTCTCTGGCTTTCTCTCAATTGTAACAGGGATCAGCAAACATTTTCTGTAAAGGGACAGCTAGTAAATATTTTGGGCTTTGCAGCCACAGTTTCTTTCACCACTGGTCAACTCTGCCATTGTAGCTCGAAAGCAGACGTATATAGTATGTAAATGAATGCTGGTGGCTGTTACAATAAAATTTTATTTATGGACACTAAAATTTAAGTTTTCTATAATTTTCATGTGTCAGGAAATATTGTTTTTATTTTTTTCATCAACTATTTAAAAATGTAAAAAGTTCTCATGGGCAATACAAAAACAGGTATGTGGTCTGTGGTCAGAAGTTTGCTGACCCACTATAACATCTCTGTACTTAAGCATCTATCATATACAAGATTAAAGTAGTAGTAAAGGAAGGTGGCCCCTTTCTGGGTAGCAAAATGTGGGCTGTGTAAAGAGAAATGGATTTTAAGTTACACAAAGAAGTATTTAAGGACAGTTAAATATTTTTGTTGCCTGTTTTAACTATTAGGACACTCTTTAAAAACTTTAATTCCTCCAGTATTCATTTCTTGGTTACTATCAGGTATCTAATATCTTGCCATACTTTAAGCTTTCTATTACTATAGTTGGGAATTAAGAATTTTTTTTTTCTGCCAATCAGAACCTTGATTTTGAGAATTTTGGGGTGGAGACAATTCAGCGTTGACATAAATCATAAACTGTTGTAACAATGTGGAGTTGCCATACCAACCCTAACTCTGACTACCTGGTCATCTTTGTTGAACTATTTTATATTTTTATACTAATTATCCTTCCAGACTTTTATAAATTTTCATTTCCATCAATAGTAAAAGTAACTGACATGCAATGATTTTGAAATCCCTTAAAATATTCTGAGCAGTATAGATCATGTGCCTGAGTTCTCTAGCTACCCAAAAGCTTCATTTCCTTGTGGGATCAAAATTCATACGGCATTAGATGTGATGTTCTGAATTATAATATCCCATATATATGATTTTTCTGGCTTTTCAGTTAGATACACTAAGTCATGATTGTGCTTTACAATGGTAGGGAACTCCTTTGTAACAGACTTTATAGTTATGTTATTTCAGTAGGAGAGGAGAAGAAATTGTAATTTAAGCTAAAATATGAGATTATTTTAAATTTAAAAGTCTCTAAAACAAGATTAAAGTATTGAATTATATACTATGTTAATATGTTATCATTTCTTGGTCCTGTCAGAGGCTTAGAGAATGTTAAAGCTGAAAGGATCTTTAGTTCCTTTTCCTTTACAGCTAAGGAAACTTAAGAAGTACTTTACTAGAATTTTGTGGCTATGTAGTTATGTACTAGATACCTAGATTTGTAACTATGATTTATCATGTTATCTCAATCCTTCCTTATAAATGCTTTATACATAAAATCTCTCTAGGGCTCTGTCAGTTTAAAAATGTGCAGTTGTCTCTTTGATATGTTTGAAAGTATTTTAATCTTTAAACTGTCTGATCTGTACATATTTATAGGCATCAGTATCCTTTTACTGTCTAAAATTAAACATTTCACCTTATCTGTAGATGTCATATTGGTGACCTTCTTTAGGAAACTACCCTTGCCCTTTTTTTGTTGTTGTTGTTGTTAATTTCCTAGGCAATTGGAGTAGTTAATATTTTCTTTCTTTCAGGTAAATGACATAATGTACATTTTTTTCCTGGGATATATGGCTAATTGTTTAATAAATGGTAAAAAACAAAGAATCTTTCTATTATTCTGAAGCTATTTTTAGCCATAGAATTGAATGGAGTTGTATTTTCATTTATAGCTGTGAAGCCTTTCTAATTTTTGAATTTTAGTAATATAATTTTTCCTCCTGGAAGTAAGGATTCAAAATAAGAATAATTATAGAAGTATTGTTCATTTATTTGGCCATGATTCAAAGTGAAAACAGTAACCTCATTTTTTATAAATAGAAATATAATTTTAGTAGTCTTTATTTAGAATTGTGGAATATGAGCACTTTTATGATCGAATGAATAGGTGAAATAATAGTATTATCCTGATTTCTATCTATATAATTCACATATAGTCAGATATAAATTGCATCTTGTACTTTCTGAAAAGCATTATTACTTAAATAACATGATAAATGATATGTCTAAACTGACCTTTCATTTTATATTCCCAGTGTATGTGAGACTTACTGACTTGAACATATTTTTTATTAACTCCCACTTTTAAGTGGCCCTATCTACCTGGGATCATCCATGCCTTAATATCTCCTCCAAAAAAAATTAAAAAGTAAAAAAAATTAAATAAACCAGAAAATCAGAATTGTGCTGGGAACTCTGCTCTGGTAGCACTGACTTTAGGAGACTACAGTTAAAAAACTGACCTTAGATCTCCGAGGAGAGACGCTGCTTTGTTTCATGGCTTTTGTATAACTCTCAAATCCAGAACAAATACCTGCCTGGAATGTGACGTAGAATGAGTGTTATTGTCATTTTTTGTGTAATTCTTGTTCCCTCTAAGTTGAACAATGGCTGCAATTTTTTCAACCTACTCTGCTAGGATTTTGATGGGCATTTTTGATTTCAGTATACTGGTTGAGTGAAAATGAAAGTTACCTCTAAGCTCTGAAGAGCCAGATATTTTATTTAGATTTCTGACTCTCAAAAGGTACCATGTTTGACTCTCTAAAGACACCCTAAGGTGAAAGTGCCTTTAGAGACTTTGCAAGTTGCATCTCAGCTTTGTGATTATATGGACAAATGACAAGAATCGCCCTTTGGTATTGTTTTCTTGAATCAGTAACTGGTTTTAAAACCCATTATTCTTTATTCTGCTTTTGGCAGATGAATTACTTTGCTAGGTAGTACACAAGTGAAGTTTACCAAATCCCTTTGGTCTTTGACTTGGAAGATGTTAAGTTCCCTCTCAAATGTGACATCTATTATTAGGTTGAAAGTCTGTTTCTCCTTAGAAGGAACACTGGAGAATGTGTTATACTAATGATTGTGCTGTCTTCTCTTGCTGTTAATAGTAATCATCTCTTTTCCTTCCCTTTCCTGCTGCCTTTTTCCTTTTCTTCCCTTTCTTCCCATATACTTTTTGAATTTATTAAACTGGCCTATATATTTTTTCCTTGCTTTCCTTTTCTTGAATTTTGTGATCTCCTGCCCCATTCTGTCTTCCCCTCTTGCTTGGGTTCCATGTTGCTAGTTTTTATGTTCGCACGCTCATTATCACCCTTTTTTGTACTTCAAATCCCAGCAGCTGCCCAGCCAGGTCCCTGAGCACAGCCCTGTGGTTTATGGGACTGTGGAGAGCGCCCATCTTGCTGCCAGCACCCCTGTCACTGCAGCTAGCGACCAGAAGCAAGGTTTGTTTATGACTATTTTCCTCCTGTTTTCCACCCTCTTATCTTTAGTCTCTTTTTATATTACTACATTTCCCTTAGCATTTAAGGATAAGAGTAAAATAATCTGAGTCTTATTTAGGTACCCACTTTTAAGGAAATTCAAAGTGTTCAACAACTAGGAAAGTAAAGTGTAGAGGTGATTAGTAAAACTTTTCCTATATTTTGTTAATGCCTGCCTCAGTGTCAGTATATTTACAGGTAAAAACTTAGCTGCTTTAAATGCTTTTTTGTTTTTTTGTAACAAATTTGGAGGAATAAATTCAAGGATATATTGCTTTATAAGAACAACACAGTCTTATTTATATATTCAACATGTTCCTGTGTGTCTTGCTATTTTTAAAAACAAAATGTTTCTTCTTACAAGTTTGGCTTTTATGGCTTCAGTAGGGGATAGTGCTGAGTTCAAATCCTGACTTCATCATGCTATAATAGCTGCTTGGTCCTGATGAGTCCATTATGCTGTGTATCTTAATTTCTTCACTTACAAAATAGAATAAAGAAGACCTACCTCACAGGGTTGTTGTGAGGACATGCCTAGCATATGAAAAATGCTTATTAAATTATAGCCATTATAACTGCTGCAGGAATCATACTAAAGTCTCTATTCCTTTTGACTTTGAAAATGCCAAATGTTTGTTGAAATAAACCCTTTTGGATTGTAATAGTAAATTTTAAGAGAAATCTCATGCCAAAAAATGGGATATCACAGTTTCTCTTCCCTGCCTAGTTGGATTTAGGTTGACCTCAGCTAGAATTGTAAAACAATTCTCATTAGGCACAGGAGGAAGCAAATGACTTTGGGCATGCTTTTTTTTTAACGCTTCTCATCATTCTAAGAATGAATGGAAATTATATTTGTTTTCTGTTTTCTCAAATTATTCATTCCTTTAAACATCTTAATAATCTATACCAGCTGTTAGCGAATACACTTTCTAAAAATTATTTTTTAAAAAGCATTTAGCAATTGGCACATAATCAAAGTGGAAGTATTTAGTAGTATTGGTTTTTTACTGGACTGCAAGTTATCACACTTACAAACTTCTAATATATGACTTTAATGCTGTTTATAAGATACAAGGATAACATGATTGTTTTTTCCCTTGAGTATTGAAGAGCCTAGTAAACTTGAACAGAGACAAGTTCTATATTGTATTTGTTTTGTAAGATAGTTTTAGGCCAAAAAGATAGATAATGAATTCTAACCTGGCATGCTTCTAAAAGTTGCAATCAAATACTGCTTTCAATATTGTTCAGAGTTAGAGACTCATGCATGCTTAAAGCTGAATTTTTAATTTTAAATTACAGAAATGTAGATCATAAACTATTGTGGAGGACCACTTCCTACATGCCTCCTCATCCACCAATGGTAAAGCAGTTTTGAGTCAAAATTCAGAATGTTTTCAGTCTGAGTGGAGATTAATTTTCAGGGTATTCCCCTCAAAACTTTATTTCTTTTACACAGTTATGATCCTTTTGTTAGTTAGAATTATGCTAAGCATATTACATATTTATCATGCAAAGAGGCCTTAAAATATATCTTCTATGCAGATTCTGTAGCTGGGTCATGATAAAGAATTCATAATATTTCTTAATGATGAGAGCTCTGACCTGCTAAAGTTTTCAGATTATTAGACACCTGCATTTTTTCATATATAGGCCTTCATTTCCAAACGAAAGACTATAGAATTCTTGGTTTCCTCTCAGTTTTTTATGCTTTGTGGAATTTTAAATTGTTGTGTGATATAGATATGGGTGAATTAGAAAACGTTTCAGGTTACCATGATGAAAAACTTTCATCTTAAGCATATTTCATAGAGTTTATAAGTAGTTCTATGTGACTACTGCTGTCTTCCTCTTAGTACCACTGTCCTCCAGGAAACTAAGTAGTAATTTTGATTTTCTATTTGTAATTCTACCCATAGCCTGCCCCAATATATGAAATAGTTTTCAAAGGAGAATTTTTTTTTAACTAAATGTATATAATTCAAATAACATTAGCAAGGGCCACCATTTTTCAGATAAAAAATTAGTTAAAATTTTAACTTCTTAACTGTAGATTCCTTTTGAACCTAAAGTTGGGTACAAAATGCACTATTTTCAAAGATTGCTATATTACTTCCAGAATCAAAAGATGGGGTACTTTGCCATCAGATTGGTTTTTCTCTCCAATGGAAATGTCATGTCTGAGAGGTTGCACAAGATAACAGATTCCCATATTAGCCCCCAAATCTCACCCTAGCTTGATTCATCTAAATATCTTTTTTTTTAAATGAATCTTTTTTAGTTTTTGAATTGGAAGAATGTGGGATTTGAAATCATTAACAGGTTCCAGCACTTGCTAGTTATGTGACCTTGGACCTATGACTTAATTTCTAAAGCCCTCAGTTTCCACATCTGTGAAACAAGAACATAACAGTTTCTTCCCTAGTGGTTGGTGATTGTAAGAATTAAAGACACTATGTGTATATGGTATTTGACCCAGTTCCTGGCACATAGTAAATGCTCATTTAATAAATGTTTGCACCACTATTAAGCTTCTGGTTTTCTTAGAGTTTTTGACATAAACAGCTGGAACAGGTTTTTACACAAATATGCCATTTCCAATTTGTTGAGTATTTTCCAAAGACACGGGAAAAGACCTCTGCTTGGTTTGTAGAGAGAAAGACTGTTGAATGAATTAAAATACTTACTTGACTGGTATTGATGGTGGAAAAACAGCTTAAATGATTGATTTTTGTTTGATATTTTTGAGAAAGTGCATTCAGCCTAGTGTACTGAGAGCATGATATGGATAATTAAATACAAATAAAGTTATTTGTGCCTTCTTCTTGGTCTTAGTGCCTTTTGAAAGTGCTTTGGTTTAGAGTAGGTATTCGGTGAATGCTATTCTGTTGTAATTCAAGCCTTTATAGCAACATAGCTCAATTGGCATTTAAGACAGGCTATTCTCTGTCAAGTGAGACTTTCCTTCAAATTGCAGGATGCTTAGTATTCCTGGTCTCTGCCCATTAGATGACAGTAGCACTCTCTCAGTTACATGAGATTGGTGACAACCAGAAGGCACCCATCTGGGCAGTTGCTTCCACTGCCATATGGAATAAAAGGGAGCAGTTTTTTCCTTCTTTCCTATATGCATTCATTATATTAACTACAGGTAAGGAGAAAGAAGTATTTCTTTTCTCATTATCCAGAGCCATTGTTAATAAACTGTTCCAGATTTTTCTGTATGCATATGGGTTAGTATTATGTATTTTTTTAAAGTTACCAATTAGGTTTATGCTCTACATACAGCTTTGTGCCCTGCTTTTTAAAAAATCTATCTTTTATTATACACAACTTTTCATTTCATTAAATGCTCTTTTAAAATCCTATTTTAAATGATTGTATAGTATATCATGATAGTCCCAGACCATCATTTCTTTAATCCCTCATTGTTACATATTTAGCCTATTTTCCATTTTTTTTTTTTTGCTATTGAATTGCTTTAAATGTTTCAGACCTCTACCTTTGCTCACTTTTGCATGATATTTCCTTAGAAAAAATTCTTAAAAATGGAATTCCCACAAGTTCTTAAAGATGCCAAATGGTATAAACATTTTAATGTTGTATATTAGATTTCAAATCACCATGGCCCTCCAGAGCATAATTTTAATAATGAAAGTTCTTAGATAAAACCAGTGTACTTTATTTAGATCTACTGTATTATCCTTTTCAGCTTACTGTATTAAAGCTTTAATGAATGAATTAAAGGATTTTTATTTCAAAATGTGGAGCTCTCTAATTAGCTTTTTTTTTTGGTGTTCATTAATATTAGATTTTTCTCAAGTATACAAAAGTTTCAGTCCTAGGTCTCCTTTTGTTTGATTATTTTTAGTATCAAATTTTATTTCCCAAAATTAATAATTGAATTGACATACTCTTATTAGATTATTAATGCGAGAGTTAGAATTTTTTGCAGTTTAATTTACTGCATCTGGATTTCATTCAGTGGTTATAAAGAGTGTTATTCTTACGAGCTTTCACCTGTGCAGCAGTTAGTTGGAAATTGTTTTTATCAGAGCTATTTTAATATGTATTTACTATATATATGTCACATATACATATAGTAGACATAATTCTTTGAAATATTTTTTTTCTCTTTCTCTGGCAATGTATTCTGAAGGTTTGACAGTGAGAGCCTTATTGACTTTATATCTCCACTACAGTAAATAGGCAGAGTTCAATTTAAGAAGCACTGGCTTTTACTCCCATAAATTAAAGTGAATTTTATGGCCAATATAAGTTGGTTGTAGTGAATGAAATTCTAATGAATGTCTGATTTTCCACTGGAACCTATTTGTTGTGCTAAGGAAGCACAGTGCTCGAAACTAATCTGAATCTCCTTTGGTTTTATCCCCCCAGGGATGAATCAGATATTAGTTTACATGGAATTTTAAAATATTGAAATTTTTGTGAATTAGAGTTCCTTACATTTCTCTGATACCTTTATTTTGATGATCAATTTATGTTTTTTATTCTTGCTCTCATTCTTTCTGTGTCTATAAACAGATATACGTTTTATTATTCTGAAATATTTCAGACACATATATTAAGTGTTCTTTTTTTATTGGGCTTGATTATCTGAAAACTTTATCTTCTATTTAAAGAATATTTTTTTTATAATCAAGGCATAAGATAAACTTTCATTTTTATATCTTCGACATTATTTCTGGTTATATGCCTCTTTTGCAAAGTAAAAAGTTAATTTCTAAATGAATTTTTATGTTCAGGAACTTGATGTCACTATTGATAATAAATTTCATTGATGATAAATGACACCATAATATCTTCTCTTAAAACATAGTATTTTTATATAAGTAATATATGTTCTTTACAAAAATTTCCCAAAGTGTAGAAATACAGAGATAAAAAATATCAGCCTATAATAATTTAATCTCCAGTTATTTGCCCTTGAACTGTCCTGCCACTATAGTGTATCCTTGGTAGAAAAATTTCTACAGGGAATAATGATGATTTAGTTTCAGTTTTGATAAGCTTTTCCATTATATTCTTGACATAATCATTTGATGAATTAATTCCTTCTCTTATTCCAAAATAAATCATATGTGTATTGGAGACCGTGTAATAGTAGATGTAACAGAAAAGAAAATATGACAATATTTTTGGAGTGGCTGATTATATCTAATATTTGTTCCCTTTCTGCTGCCCATAATTTAGGGTAAGAGATTAAAAGAATTAGCCCAAAATAATACAACGTAATCTCTGATCCAGGAATTATTCTTAAAACTCTTTCTCTCTTTCTTCCCCAGAGGAGAAGCCAAAACCAGACCCAGTGTTAAAGTCTCCTTCCCCAGTGCTTAGGTTAGTCCTTAGTGGAGAGAAGAAAGAAGAAGTGGGCCAGATGTCTGAGACTACTGCAGCAGAATCCATACCAGAGCTTCCTCTGCCTCCATCACCAATCGCTATTTCTCCAATTGCTCGAAGTACAATTGCTTCCCCCACCGCTGCTGCTCACAGTAGCCAGCCAACATTCACCACTGCTCTAGACGACAAATGTGAACTCTCCTCCACAAAAGAAGACACAGTTCCTATACCCAGCCCCACATCTTGCACAGAAACATCAGATCCTTCACAAACAGATGTTATTGATGATGATATATGCAAGAAATCTTGTAGTGTAGCACCTAATGATATTCCACTGATTTCTAGTACTAACCTAATTAATGAAATGAATGGAGTTAGTGAAAAATTACCAGCCACGGAGAGCATTGTGGAATTAGTAAAACAGGAGGTGTTGCCATTGACTCTTGAATTAGAGATTCTGGAAAATCCCCCAGAAGAAATGAAAGTGGAGTGCATTTCAACTCCCATCACCCCTTCCACAGTTCCTTCCTTTTCTCCATCTCCTCCAACTCCTCCAGCTTCTCCTCCTCCTGTGCCAGTCATCGTCCCTGCTGCTGCCATGAATGTTAGTACTGCTGGTGCTCCTGCCACAGTCCAGAGAGTCTCAGAAGAGGATGAGAGTATAAGAACTTGCCTCAATGAAGATGCAAAAGAGATTCAGAACAAAATAGAGGTAGAAGCAGATGGGCAAACAGAAGAGACTTTGGATTCTCAGAACTTAAGTTCAAGAAAGAGCCCTGTCCTAGGTAAGCTATTCTGCCATTAATTATCATATGCTTGCTAAACATGAAAAAGAAACAGTTTTTGAGTTATTTTTTAATTGGCTACTTTCCTTGACTTCCAGAAACATCAAATGAATGCTGAAATTCCTAGTCTGATTTCTTCAATGGTGTGTTTATGTTTTAGTGCAGCCTGCAAAAGAGTTACTCCATTGTCTAAAAATGCAAATGAAATTTCAAATATACAAAATGCCTCAAAGGTATATGTCACTGTACATGTGTATTTTGTTTTTATTTTTTTGCCTCGTTCATATCAATCAGATCCTCAGTGGTTGATTTTGTTGTTTTAGGACTGGAAACCAATTAAAATTAGCATGGTCTGTAGTTTAATCCTGTCTTCTCAGAATTTTAAAATCTAGTCAATCCTAAACTTAAAGGAGCTCCTGTATGCAAGACCTCTTTAATCTTGGATTTAGGAAATAGTATTCAGAACATCAAAGGTTTATGACGAGTTCTGAAAAATAAAATTGCCTTCATTGATTAACTCTCAGGGAAGTTTAATGCTTTTCCACTTTTTCTTTAAAAAGTTTATGTTCTCCTGTAATTGCCATTATTATTTTATCGTTAATATTGTCAAAGTGTTCTTCCCAATTCAAAATTATCTCTTTGTAATGTAGTATCACCTAGGATCTTAGGAACTAATCATTGGGTTTTTATAATTTTAATCAAAAGTGACCTAATGTCAGTAGCCCATAAGAATATGGCTTTTAACAAGTCAGCGTAGCCTGTCCTCTGGAACATAGCTATGAACTGTACAGTTTGCTCTCTGATGCCTGTCAGGTTGTTATACAATTTGACAAATGAGTGCTCCCCCAGCAGTTGATCTAGATATGCATTTGGGATGTTTTGGTCACCAGTGTCCTCAGTTTTTATTGTCTATTTTGAGCTGTCTGATATGGAAACTTCACAAATCCAAAACCTGATCCCTAGTTTTAGGATGTGGCTTTCCCACTAAGTTCAGTTCTTGAGACAGTTTCCTCACGAATGTCCTTAGAATGTTTCTGATTATTTGAAACAGTAGAACATCTAGTTTAACATAGTAAACCAGGGCAGAAAAACAAACAATGCAAGGCATTTAGGACAGGGAGGAGTTTATTAATGATAAACTTCTCGCTTATAAATTACCTGTTTCCTGAACAGACTGGCTTCTGTTGGCATCAGTATTTATTCATAGTGCCATCACTATTTGATGAACCTTCTTCCTTGGTAGAGTGACTACCTGAAGCTTTTTTGTCAGTCACTTGCTAAAAAAAAACAATCTTAATTTTGGTGTAGCTGCAGATGAATGCCCCCAAAGAGCAATCATTTGTTGGGAGAGCAATACTTTGACCCTTCATTGTTTCCTTTCATTTACCCAACTAGTGATGTGGTAGTTCCAAAATTAGGAGAAGCTGTTGAGGACATATGTTTTAAAAAAAAATCAAAACAAATAACAAAGAAAAACAAAGCAGTTGTAGGCAATTCAAGTCAGAGATACAGACCATACTTCAGAACTTAAATAAGTGTACAGCAAGACTCTGCACCAAAGTCATACTTCACTCACCCCTGACAATTATTCTTTTAAGCAGTTTGTCACTTAGGGAGCCTGATGTTGCAAGGCACAGTGCCCAGGGATGATAAATGGACAGTTTGAGGGGCCAAGTGATCTTCATACTATGGTACATTTTTTCAAAATGCAAATACTCTTGCAATTAGTAATAAAAGTCACCAGCACCTTAGTGAAAGAATATAGATTCATTTGTAAACCAGAGGATAGCTAGAAAAGAAGCAGCTGTCTTTTGCCATGATTAGGGATGAAGTAGAGATTAGTGATGTTGAGAAGTATGTTGGCATTTTTCTACTTTCATGATTTTTTTAATCTTTAAATGTATATTAAAAGAACTAGAAGTTCTGTAATTTTCCTTTATATCTTATGCTGTTCAAAGTCCAAAGTAAACCATGCAGCTCTAGCATTTTTTAAAATTGTACAGCTACCAGAAACATTCCTGACTCTATTTCTGTACAAATAGTTTTTAATGTTACTGCCACAAAAGTTAATAGTGAAAATTTAGATTACCATCATTCTTTTAGATATATCCACATGAAATTGTTATATTCTTAATGACTACAGTCTTTTTTTCACTTATTTGTTTAGTGTACCTTGTTTACTTTGAGTGCTTATTAAATCATAAGAGTTTGGTTTAGATACCAGTCTTTTGTTGATTTTGAGACTAATTTTTACTGTCTTGCCTGAGGAAACACTTTAAAGCTGGCTTCAGAAACCATTTTCTTTTGACAGGTGCGATGCATAAAAATTCTCAGTGGTTGGTATAGAGATACTAATTTGAAGCAGTAATTAAAGTCAGATTTAGGGATATGGTCCCACTTCTGCTGGAAAACACTTAATTGCAACCGTTCTCAATCATATTTCTGACTAGCAAAATGCAGCAATTCTGGAAACTTCGGTGTTGAAGAGCAAGCCTTGTAAAGTGAGAATTATGTGTGTTTATCTTCAGTGTACTCTGAAAAGTCTCAGAAATAGGTCAAACTTTTGATTACTTGATTCATATAATCACTGCAATAATTAAATGCAAAAATCTATATTAATTGGAAAATTTCTTTGAGTCTTAGGAATTTTCGTTATGGTTTCTATGTATACTTGGTAGGGAAGAGAAGGGAGTTTCAGAACTAGTGGAAAAACATTCCCTACTCGCCATTAGGAATTCATTTGGTACAGTTTCCTGTAGGCATGCATTGTGTACCAAGAACTTTTCTATTTTTTAAAATAGTGATTTTTCTTAATATGTTTGATATTAAACTATTATTTGAAATCCTTTTGGCAGAGAGAGATTTCTAATCTTTAGTCTATTTTATCTTCTAGCTCTTGCTCATGGTGTTGTTTCTTTGTATATTTAATAAATTTGTTTTATGAACTCATCTTCAGCTAAGTTTTTCTGGATGTAGATTGAGGGCAAGTTCTTCCAAAGCAGGTTTATGTTTACTTTACTTACTACATGTCATGGGAAAGCATCAGCTGAAACTTAATCTGAGTTTAATGTCCTAAATCTACTTTCATACTCTAAACAAAGTGTGAAGACATTCCCTGTGGACACTGATTTACAGGATGACAGTGATCCCTCTCCAAGTAGCTGAAACCAAACATCCTTCCTTTTCTTCACTCTGTGTTGGTTCACTACTTTATTTTGTTCTGTTTTATTGTTTTAGCGACCTTTTCACTGAGGCTGTTACCCAGTTAGGAATCTCAGAGCTTTTGGTAAGAATCTCAGTTCCAAGTCCTCATTTTTCAGGTATCCAAGATCTCATATCTCCTTCAAGGGTATTAAAATGTAAACTCTGGTTTTAGAGACTGGATCCCACATCCCCAGTCGTGTATGTAGTAGCTGTAGTAGCAACAGCAACTGATCTTGTTTGTGTGGCTTCCAGGAGTTTCCCTTATAGGATTGCAAGATCAGCTGAGGTTGAGGATGGTTTCCAGATTCTGTAGATTGCAAGATGAGAGATTTCTCAGATGGAGATATGATTGTATGTTTTGAGCGATATTGATAAAATACTGGTTCATATAGCCAACCAAATTGCTGTTCTCCTTTGGTTTTATTTTACTTTAGTATAAAGGGAGCATACTTTACCAGTAAGATATTGAGAATATTTTGAAAGAAATAAAACATAAGTAAACATAAAACCAGAGACATAAAAGTCTTTCAGTTTGGGTAGACTAACTTGAAAAGACTCATTTTTAAAACCATGATCTCAAGGTGAGTAGCAAGAATAGGGAATTTAAAATTTATTCTTGCCTTTGCTCAACTTATACCTTCTGAGAAGTATTTGAAATATCCCTGTGAGATTTAGGCTAATCCCTCCCCTAATGTATACCATTATTATTTAACTTCTTATATTCCTATAGAGAAATATGTTCTGGAACCTTGGGAACAAGACTTCCCGCATGTTCCTGATTTCATGTCATGTATCAAAACGAGCAGAGCAATCCTTAAAGGAAGGACTCTTGGTTTCTTTTTCTAGAGATTTGAGTCCTGAGTGATCCTTGGGAATAAGGAAATTAAAATTATTGGTTTTCCCCACCTTATTTGTAAAAATATTTTCAACAAAGCTGTTTGAAAAGTATATTTCTGCTATGTCATTCCTGTTTTCTTGTTGCCTTCCATAGTGAAATCTTAAGCATTCTCTGGAAAATCCTGGCTGTTGGCTCAAATTCTATCTTTCATGTGCTGCAAATGAGCCCAGATATCTGATGGTGGAGTTTCCTAACAGGTTCAGGTGCCAAGCCTCTGGCAAGCACCTTGCACATGTTCTTACTTCTTCATAGGGTATACATTTACCTACTATTTACAGTAGTTCATTTCTTTGCAACGTGAGCCCTAAAGTTTCATTCATTGGATATTAATTAACTTAGTCATGTATATCTTCATGAATAGACGTGGATTCTTTGTTCAGAAGTGTGCCCTTTCCCCCCGAGATTTAGTAATTAATCTGCCTCCAAAAGAAACCATTTGATTTACCTGCTTCCAGATCAGGGTAGTCCAGACAGTTTAGGAGCATGCTGTTCTTTCAGGCAAAAGGGAACTCTTCAGGAAAACTTAGTCTTGCTAAAAGCTTTCCTTTCTCCACTATCCTTGACCTTTAGAACTGTTTTCAATGTCTTTGACAAGATAATTTTCCCTACTAACGCAGAAACATCTCCAAAGTGCATTTCCTTCAATATGTCAATTCTCCATTACTTATTGCAGTATTAATAGTACTTGGTAATTTAGTTACAATCATAATAAGGTCATTTTTTTTATGTTCACAAAGCCTTTTCTCAGACATATCAAGCATTAATTTTATGATTTAAGCAATTATTCCCAGGATAATATTATTCCTATTTTGCTGATAGCAAAAAATAAGCCATGGAATGTGAAATAGGTCACAGGAAGAGTTACAACCCAAGCCGTCCATTCACATTTCTATTGTTCTGACATGCTTTCTATATTGCTATAAAGTTCTTTTGACATTTTCAGGCTTTAGAGATTATACATTTCTGCACGTGACACAGGTTCAAAGGGAGATGTGAAAACCTGCCTGCTTCAACCACAAATAGTTAATGAAAGTCTACTATGAATTAGTCGTTTTCTGGGTGCTTGGCATTTATCAATGAAGAATCTAAAAACCCCTTCTCCAGTTGTATGTTGGAAAGTTTTAAGTGCTATAAAATAATCAAGCAAGACAGGAATGCTGGAGGAGGTTGTAGTATTTAAACAACATGATCAGAGTTGTAGGCCTCTAATCTCAACAACATGAGATTTGAGCAAAAATGGGGAAGGAGGATTATCTGAGCTAACCTCTTAAAATATGTGAATTTACCTACCCCTGTTTCCTTTTGAGAAACAGTACTATACTCGGTCTTCTCTATTCTTAAATTCCAGTAGGCAGAGCACTACTGGAGAAGATCACACCACTGTGAATGTAAATGCCTCTACAAATAAACGCCCTTCACCCCAAGCCATTCTTTTTATGACCTTCCTATTATATAAAATTCTGTACAACCCAGCCCTGCTCACCCTCGGCAGATGGCCTTGTGTCTCCCATTGTTTAGAAAACTGAGTGCACTGAAAATGCCTTTTTCAATCTTCTGCCCAAGCGACAAACCTGTCTCTTTCTGAACTTTCATCAGTCTCATTAGTTGTCCCTTGCAGTCATTGCCTCTCCATGGACTTCTTTCTCATTATAAATATGCTGAAGTCTTTCTCATACCAAAAACACTTCCTCGATCATTTATGCTCATTTAACTACCATTTAAACTCCTCTTCCACTTCTCACCCAAACTTCTCAAGAGTTTACCATTCCTGCTTCTACCCTGTTTACTGTTCAACTAATGTAATCTGATTTATGCTACCAACTTGCTAGTTGAATATCCCTCAGCCATTTTGCCAGTGGATATATGTTTATCTTATTGGTCTTTTTACCACATGTAACACTATCAATTGCTCTTTTTCTTTTATTCAGTATAATTTATAAGCAGTAAAATTCACTTGTTAGCACTCATTTATGTGAATTTTGACAGATACACAAAGTCATGTAATCACCACTACAGTCAAATATAAATAGTTCTATTACTCAAAAAAAATTCCCTCATATTTATATGTTCCAATTCTGTTGTTATTTAACACATTCTTCATGGGTGATTTAATCCACTCTAATAGTAGTTGCCTCTTAATGGTGTATACTAATGACTTCTAAATTTTTAACTCCATGTGAATTTCTCTTCTGAGCTTCAGTCTTATATTACCAATTGCCTATCTCCACTTGAAAATCCCAAGTCATCTCAAATGAAATACCAGACATTGGGACAAATGTTAAATATGTCCAGTACTAATCACCATCACCTATTGCCCTAAACCTGTTCCTTTATCTCAGTTAGTGGCACTGGCTTTAATTAAGCTACAATCCCGAAGCTACTGTTGATGGACTTCTCCTTTGAGTCACTTTTCTTTCACATACAGTTGTTTTACCTGGGTTGGTTATTGAATTTGTCCCCTCCTCTTTATTTCCTTCTACCACTGCCCTAGACCTGCACTTCTGTGTGGATTCCTCTCATTTCCCAGGCTCCAGTTTTGTCTGGCTTCAGATTCATTCTCTACCAAGCAATCATCTCTTTAAAATATAGATCTGGCCTTATCACTCCTGTATGCTGAAACCCTTCAGGGTGACGTGACAGTGGGAGGCATTTACCTTCAAGATAAACTCTCAGCCTCTCACTTTTTGCTGCAAGGTCTTGTTATATTTAGTTATAGCAGCAATCTTCTGAGTATATAGGCATACGATCTGAATGTAACTTTTCATGTGTTTGGTTAATCTAAACACTAGCAGTAAAGTGTAGTGGTCAAGATTAAGGCAACAGAGGCAGACACTCTTGAGTCTTAGCCTTTCCTTTTGTCAGTATATGAGACCTTGGGCAAGTTTCTTAACTTCTCTGCGTCTGTTTTCTCATCTAGAAATGAAGATAATAAGAGTATGTACTTCATATAAAGTTGTAATGAAAATGAAATGTAAGTAAAGCACTTAGCACAGTGTCTGTTATATACTAACCGCTTTATAAATATTAGCATTACTAATGCTTCTATTTTCAGCTAGTATAAGAGCCCACGTGTTCCCTTTGAGCTGTACTAGTATTACAAAGAACAAATGGATGTCATGATCTGTATCCTTGGGAATTTATGTTCCAAAGAAGAGATGCTCAGGAAGATACCATCTGAAGACTGCTTAATTAAATCCTGGCCATGAGAAGTAGAAAATCTCTTAGAATAGTCCCTATGCATGTATAAAGGCTTTTATACCCATTATGTCATCAAATCTTTACAATGATCAGACATCTCAAGGTGACCTCTGCTGTCATTTCAGAAGGAGTTCTGGGAAGTATGTGATGAAAATACTCAACCAAACCACATCCTCTTTTGAGGTATTTTATGTCTAAACTATGTATTATTTTTATTCTTACTATTTACTGGTAGTATTTTTTACCTAAATTTGAGAGGGCATTTTCAGCTAGGTGGTGGAAGCACCACTGTAATAAACATTCTAGGGGCATTGTTCGATATGGAACACCCACTGGGCTGGGAAGGCAGGATTGTTATTTCTGTTTGACGTACAAAGGGGTCTGTTTAGAAGTAATGGTTCTGCATTTCCTTGTATATAATCTAGTTCTTGTATATTTTGCCTCAGTTGAGCCACCCTCTCGAAGACCACCTACAACTTCTACCCAGGACCCTGCCAAGCCTTTCTTGCTCTTCTAGCTATCCATCCCATTAATTTTCCATCCACCTGTTCAACCTCCTATACTTTCTAGTCTATTTCATATACTCATTATTACTCAGCTAGTGTAGTTCTCTCTGCTTTAAGACTTCTTGAATATTTTCATCACATACTTCCCAGAAAAGGATTCCCAAGAAAACACTCTTTCTGGATGTATCTCCCCAAGAGTTACAGAGATTTTATTTCAAAGATATAAGATCCAGGCTTTCAGGTTAGCCCTTCAAGGCCCTCCATTAGTCATTGTCTGTCCCTATGTTTACCTTTATTTATTCATTTAAATCATTTATTTATTATTTGTTTGTATGTTTGTTTGTTTTATGCCACTCCCCCATACCTATTTGATAGGTGCTAATACCTACATTGTTGCCTTGCTGCTCTCTTCGAAACCTATATCATGTTAAAGAACCTGCTCAAAATTTAATTTTTTAAATATGACTCTTCACACATTTTTCCATTCTGATAATTACTTGGTTCTTAACACTTAAATATATCAATTTAGAGTACTTGGAGTGTTTTATCAATATTAATATGTATACATTTTATCTCTCCGGCTCTCCCATACTTTCTTCAAGATTAGTAAACCAATTTATATTCTCCACAGAGCTTTTATTAAGTGTTTGTTCACTCATTTAAGCAAATGAATAGAGTTTTTGTTGCTGTTGGTTCTTGTGTTTTGGTATTTTGGGGGGGGGGGCGATAATATGACTGACAAATCAAATGTATTTAAAAAGGTCACATCACCCTAGTAGGAAAGATGTTTTTTATTTTAATAGTAATAGCTTTCATTAATTACATGCTCACTCTTAGGGACTGTTGTATGAACCTCTTGAACCCTCACAACAGCCTTGTTTATCCTATTTTACAGAAGAGATGGAGACACAGAGGAAAATACTAGCTGAAGATTATATATGTAGCCAGTAAATGGCAGAGTCAGCGTTTAAACTCAGTTCCACAGGCAGCGCACTTCTCTATGTTGCTTTTTATGATAAACTAAATATACTGTAAAACCTTAAACTTCAACAATCAAAATTTTAAATTATTTAAAATAATTCTTGCAACATAAGATATTCATTTTATATTGTAAATAAATGTAATATTCACACAACAGTTGAATAAACAAGTAGATGATGACAGGGGTTTGAAGTTAAATGTATTCACCTTCAATAGCTAATATGGAACAGCAGAAGCACAGAAGCTGTCATTTCTAATTAGTTAATACCAAGTTTCTACTGATTCCAAACCATGTAACTTAGGCTGCATGTTAGTACTTAGTGCACCATTTAAAAAAAAAAAAATAGAAGTCGTTATTTATATGATAGCATTCAGTATTCAGTGAGATACTTATAACATCTGAAAAGTATTAAGGGTTTTTTTATAACATAATGCCATTTTAATAGTTGTCATTTTTTCCAGCAATTGTGAGTCCTAGAACTGTCATTTTAAATTATTAATTATTACTATTTTAATTTAAAATTATTTTTATTTTTTATTATGGTGACATTGGTTAATGAAATCCAATAAATTTCAAACGTATAATTCAACAATGAATCATATTTATTTTGCATTGTATGTTAATCTCCCATAGATTTCTTTCTGTCAACACATATTAAATATAACTAAATAATTAAATATTATATTAAATAAATATAAATTAAATTATTTTTATCAGAATTCAAGTAACATTTGAGTAATAGTTGAAATAATTAAATCAGTATATCTGATCATATAGGGAAATACTCGCTTGAAATGTGATGCTGCACATTTTAAGATATTTCATAAATTGCACAAATCACATATTTAACTCATGTTATGACCCCTAAAAGCATGACTTTACATGTTACAAATGGGGTCTACTCTGATTTTAAAACCATGCCATGATGCAAAATACAGTGTATAGTATGTAAGAAAGGTAAAGGTTATATGCACATTCACACATGTAATACACATACGTGATTGCATTACACTGATATTTTCCAAAAGATAAGTAGTTAATACTTAATAATGTCTCCTCTGGAGAGAGAGACCTGGGAACAAGATGAGAAGAAGATTTTCTCACTTTTAATTCATTGTTTTGATATAATTTTGTCACAAAAGCAACCAAACACAAGTTTTATTATCAATTTTGCAGTTAAGTTTCTTGGTTCTAATGAGAATCATATATATGAAACATGGATTGTCGATTTTCTAAATGTAGCTACCAGTTTGTTTTTGATAATTTCTAATATTCTCCAGGATGCTGCAATGCATCATTTATGATTAACATTAATTACTATTGTTCAATAATACAAATAGAGAGAATGGAAGTAATTCTCTGAAATTTATTTTTTCGCATTAATTTCTGATACCATTTGTTTCAGGTCAATTTTTTATAAAAGTAGAGTGTTTAAAAATTTTACTTGTTTGGATTTAAGGCAAAGTACTATTTGGTTCATCAAATATTTGAGTAATTGTAATTGGAATAAATAGATGCTGACATTTTCTTCAGATTTCAGTAATAGACTAGATTGTCTCTAAAATTTGAATTTATTTTTAAATGAATTGTAACTTAAAATACTTTTCGACTATACTAGCTAAAACCTCCAATACAGCGGTGAATGGAATAAAAGATGCATCCATTTAGAAAGAAATGAAGTAAAACTTTCTTTGTTCAGAAACTTCATGAATATTACACAGAAAGGACAAAGAAATCTTAAAAAAATAAAAAGAAAAGGCCAATAAAACTAATAAGTGAATTTGATCAAGGTTGCCAGATACAATACCAAAAAAAGTCTATCGTATTTCCATATACTAATGAAAAGTCAAAAGTTGAAATAAAAAGTACCATGTACAATAGGATCAAAAAGTATAAATTAAAAAAAAATTTAAAGACCTGTACATCAAAAACCTCAAAATGTTGCTGAGAGAATTAAAAAAGACTTAAATGTCAAACTAACATGTTCAAGAGTCAGATGACTCAATATTGTAAGATATCACTTCTTTCTATAAACACAAACCTAATCAAATACCAACAGGCTTTTGTGTGGGAAAAAGTTATAGAAAAAACTGATTGTAAAATATAGAAAAGCAAAGGACCTAGAATGGCCAAAACAATTTTGAAAAAGAAGATTAAAGTTGGAAAACATAACACTATCTGATTTTAAGAGTTATTACAAACCTCAATTGTCATGACAGTGTGCTATTGACATCAAGAAAGACAACTAGATCAATGGACGAAAAACAGAATCCAGAAATAGAATGACCTATATGTAATACACAGAACATGCTTTTGGAAAAAGTGCAAAGGTAATTCACCAAAAAAGGGATAGCCTGAAGTTCTCATACATTGCTGTTGAGGATATAAAATAACACAAGTACCTGGAAAATGGTTTGCAATTTCTTAAAAAGTTAAACATACATATAACCCAGCCATTTCACTCCTAGGTATTTACTCAAGAAATGACAGCATATCTCTGTACAAAGATTTGTACACTGGTGTTCACTGCAACGTTATTTGGAAATGACCCTAATGTTCATCAGTAGATAAAGAACTAAGGGAGTGAGTGATCACACCTATTAGGCTGTGTTTTATTATTTGTAGTAGTTCCCTCAGATTAAGATTCTAGTAGACTCTGCACTTTGCAAAGCACTAGTAATGTGCACTCAGATTAGAGGGTGTTTTTTAAATCCAGGTTTATGTATTCAAGGCAATGAGTTGTGTTGTATTTAGAGATGAAAAGCATTGAGTAGACATAACTTCTTGTAGTCTCTTCTCAAATTGTACTGTTGTGATTGACATTTCCTCATCTAGATTTACCTTAAATTGAAGTCTAGTTTGATTATGGAAGAAATGGCACAAAAGCATTTATTGAAATGTAAAAATACTTAATACACTGCAGAAGGAGCAGTTAAATGTAATACAGAGGCCTAGAAAATATGCTGATGGTCTCATAGGAGTCATCTTTGTTCTCACTGCTGACAGAATTGCATAATAGACTGTTCTCTATTGAGCTTTTTTGGAACAAACCTTCTACTTAGAGTCACTTTGCTGTTTTATTTTCCTAATGACTTGACATACCATGCTGTAGATGTAACAAACAGCAGTTTTCTCCTTTGCTTTACTCCACATCCTCTCCCGCTACAAAAACAAGAGACAGCTTAACCAAACTGAAAGTGAAGTTGTAATTCAGACAAGAAAGTGAAGGAACAAGCTAGAGTTGAGAGGCAGGGTATCTGTTGAAAAGACAAGGGCTTTGGAGGTAAGGGCTTTGCATCTGTGTTTTAATTCAAGCTCCAAACTTTAATCTCTTTAGGTATTGGGGCAATTTAGTTAACCTATTTTTCAGTTTCCACCTAAAATGGAAATAATAAAATCATACCTACTAATACCTAGAAACTGGACCAGTGTTTGTTGTTGTTGTAGAGAAACATTAACCTTGGATTTAATTTTGATTATTCATTAACATTTTCAGTGAGCATCTCCTATAGGTCAAGTACTGTATTAGACGCTGAATATACAAAGGAAACCAATAAGACACAGTACTTATCTTCAAAGGGCTCAAACTCTAATAATGCATTCTTAACTTGAACCAAAGTCTGTAATTGTGTGGAATAGTAAGGTACATTAAGTGGGTTGATGGTAAAAATTTTAGCATTGGTAAGGCAGGAAATAGTCATATTGATGACTAAAAGGCAGAAGCTAGAAGTTCTAGTTTTGCTATGCCTCAGAAAATAGAGAAGCACAGGTCTTAAACATGTGAGGACACTTAGTGGCTTCATTCTCATACAAGTGAACCAATTTAAAATCTTTAGATTTTAAAGTGGTACATTGATAGGTATTTGAGACATTATCATAAAAGAAAACTGAACTTACCTTATTTTCAAATTAAGATGCATGTTGTCTTCCATTTTTTTGTTAGTGTTGTTTGTAAAGATAATACACAAGAGAAAATTTATTATAAAATTATAAATAAAGTTCTGAATTTTGCTTTGGCAGAAAGAGAGAGACAATGGTATGTGAAAGATTAATCTATATAGAGTACCTGCAGGTTAAAAAAAAAAAAAAAGCCAGCAAGCCTAATAGAAGATTGAATAAAGGATAAAAATAAATTTACACCAAAAAGAACAAATAATCAATAAAAATAGGAAGAGGTGCTCACATTCATTAGTGAGTGTGGAAGTACCAGTTTTTAGCTATTTATTTGGCAAATTTAATATCAAGTACTGAGAGAATGGAGGAAATCCAACACTCATGTATTTGTGATAGTGTGAATTACTTCAACCTTTCTGGAACTAAATCTGGCAATAGCTATTCAAATAAATGTGTCTGTGCCCGTACACACTTTTTAAAAAATAAAATTACCAGTTTTGAAATAAAAGTACTAGTAAATAAGTATTTAAAAGTGACTTTTGTGGCAGGAAAAACAGAAAACATAAGGTCTTTTAAGAAGAATGGTACATGTGTAATATGGGATCATCTCGAAACCTGATATGTGAATGAGGTAGATTGGTGTGCTAACTGTGAGAGATTTTCATAATTAAGCCGGGGAGGGGAGAGCATTTTGCAAAACAATTTGTACAGTATGACCCACTTTTCTATTTAAGGTAAACCAAAATCAAATCTATTTGATTTTGATTGATTGTGTGAGTCATAAAGATATGGCAGACTGTTAATCAAAGATTGTTTATGTTTTTACCTCAGGCAACTAGAATTTGCTAATTTAGAGAGAGGAGTATTACCTATATATTAGTTTGTTTTGGTTGATAACTTTTGTCATTTAAAAAAGATTAGAAGTTGAAAAGCAACAAAAGTAGGAAGAAAAAACCCTTGAATTACATTACTTGGATGTATAGTTATATATTTCTTTTCATAAATGGAAGAATACGTACATGCTATTTAAAAAACTTTAAAAATGATCATTTTTAGCAGGTTTATATTAGATACATGGATATGCTTATGTTTTAATTACACCAGAAACCACCCAGACCACTCGAACACTTTGAAGTTTCAAAGACACAATTAGAAAAACAAAATTCATACAATTAGTAGAGAGAAAATTAGTGAGTCAATCGAAGACATGAACTGCATAATCAACCAAACATGACCTGACACGTATTAAACACTCAAACAGCAGGTCCACAAGTGCAAATGGCAGATTTAGCTAGATGGGCCATATTGTGGGTCATAAAGCACGTCTTAATAGTTTTGAAATGATTCAAGTCAAAGCAAGTATGTTCTCTGACCACAAAGCAATTAAATTGGAAAAATTAGTAAGATAAAAATATCTCTTGAAAGTATTTGGAAACTAAATAGCACACTTCTAACTAACCCATGTCAAAGAAGAAATCAAAAGAAAAATTATAAAATATTTTGAACTAAATGAAAATAAAACCCAAATCAAAATTTATAGTTATAGTCATTTTCTATTTTTGCGGATAACCACAAACTTAATGGCTTAAAACAATACAAATTTATTATCTTAATAAGTTTGGGAGGTCAGAAGTCCAAAATCAGTTTCACTGAACTAAATGGAGATTATCAACAGATTTGTGTTTCTTCTGGAGGCTTATGAGAGAATTTGGTTTTTCTTTTTCCATCTTTTAGAACAGTTGTCTCCAGCATTTTTGGCTCCAAGGACTGGTTTCATGGAAGACAATTTTTCCATGGACCCAGGGTTGGCTGGGGAGGGGGGCTGGTTTCAAGGCAATTCAAGCACATTCCATTTATTGTATACTTTATTTCTATCATTATTACATTGTAATATATAATAAAATAATTATACAGCTCACCATAATACAGAATCAGTGGGAGCCCTGTGCTTGTTTCTCTGCAACTAGATGGTCCCATCTGGGGACGATGGGAGACAGTGACACCTGAAGTGTATTGCTTATGTCCAGTCTACTATGTAATCTCTTTTTAGTCACTGTCACTGCAGAAAACTCTGCTTCACAAAGATAGGATGTTGTAAATGGAAGAGGCTTTTCAGTGCTTTTGTAGCAATCTCACTATATTCTGCTTTGACTTGAATCCAGAACATATGGAGGTTTGACGTTGTCTCCAACATACTTTTAAGGCCACTGTTATTTTGCAGTCTCAAGCAGTTGATCCTATTCTAACATGGACAAAGTCTGTGCACCTGATTTAATCACAAATGGGTCGCAGATCCATTCCTTCCCAATTCTGGAGTCTTTTGTGATTGAGAAGTAATGCAAAACCTTTTGAAAGCTGAGATAGGTGATCATACACCAGCTGAGAGAAAGAAGGCCCTGGCTCAGTCTCTTTCAAAATCTCTGCAAATGTTTGAAACATGTCAAAAATCCCAGTGTTCACTCATCACCCCCATAATTCTGGTTTGGCCTTGAATGTAGCCACTTTATCTGCCGACTTGAACATAGTTGTTGTCCTCCCCTGAAGTGACAGATTGAGTTGGTTGAGTAGGTTGAATATGTCAAACACGTAAGCAAGTTTTGCAGACCATTCCATGTCACTGAAATGTGCTGCAAGTGGTGACTATTTTTCTGAAAGAATCTCTGGAGCAGTTCTCATAACTCAGAAACTCTGGCCAGTGGTCTGTCTTTTAGAAAGCCATCTCACCTCTGTGTATAAGAGAAGATGTGTGTGCTCTGTGTCCACTTCACAGAGCTGTGTGAACAGATGTGAGCTTAGGGCATGTACTTTAATTTGGTTCATTATTTTAATCACATCCTTCAAAACATTAAGTTCAGGTGACATTTTTTATATAGCCAGTATTTTTCTATGGATGACAGTGCATAGACTCACATTCAGAAGCGACCTCTTTAACCTAAATAGTGAAACCAGAAATCCGTCCAGTCATGGCATCCACTCCATCCATGCATGTACTGACACAAAATGACTGATTCAGTTTTCCTGATATTTAATCATTCAAAGATTTGAATAGTTCTGCAGCTTTGTTGTTGGTTGGCAACAAAAGTGCACATAACATATCCTCATGCACATCCTCCTGAAAAATGTATCACAAAAACAAGTCTTATTGCCTCATTGTCAACATCAGTAGACTCGTCAGCCTGGATTGTGTACCATGGTGACTAATTCTAACAATTGTGCCTCAATATCCTCTGCTATTTCATCAATTCTTCTAGGTATGATGCTAGCCAAAAGAGGAACATGTGTCATCTTTCAAACTTGAGCTGCTCCTAAAAGTTCACAGCAAATGTCCTTAGCATCATGGAGGATCTGCTCTTCACCAATAGTAAAGGGTTTCTTAGCTTTAGCAATGCGGTTAGCCATGAAGAATGATGCTCTTAGTACAGACATGTTTAATGAAGTGGTGGCCTTCAATAATTGTTTCTGTTCTTCGTGTTCACATTTTTTTTTCTTTTGAAAAACTCCAGTGGTGTGTCATTTGATGCAGGGTGCTTGGTCTTCATGTGGCGAAGCAGCTTTGAAGGATTTCATGGTTTTGTTGAATAACCAGTTGCCACAAATACAAAACGGCCTTGGAGAATGTGAACCACCTGTTGCAGTGAACCTGTAATTTAAGTAGGACTCTTGATATTCTCTTTTACATGCAGCTTTCTTTTTGTTGGCAGTCTTAGAGTCTTCTGCTAACTCATCATTGGATCTTTCCCCTTTCTCAAATAACTTCTCCAATGGCGTTTGTGTTTTACTCATTTTGGCTAGGGTTAGCTTGTAGGCTTACTAAAACTGTGACTGAGACAAGTTCACAGTGCGGGAAACAGGCGCAGAGGGAAGTGTAAATAAAATAATGTGTGGGCCATGTGCTGACTAAAATAAGTGTCGAATTCTGACGTAATGCCTGTCACCAGATGCAACTGTACAAATGAAGTACATCAACTCACCCACCACTCTAAAACCTGCTACCAGATGCAGCTTAATTGTCACTTGCCACTCACTGATAGGGTTTTGATATGAGCCTGCAAGCAATTTATTTTTTATGGTCTCTGTGTAGTCAGAACCTCTATGATAATGTTAACCTGTATTTGCAGCTTCTCCCCAGCGCTAACATCACCACCTCAGCTGTACCTCAGATTACCAGGCATTAGATTCTCATAAGGAGCGTGCAACCTAGATCCCTCACATGTGCAGTTCACAGTAGGGTTCTTGCTTCTCTGAAACTCTAATGCCAGATGATCTGAAATGGAGCTGAGGCAGTTATGTTAGCGCTGGGGAGCGGCTGAAAATACAGATGAAGCTTTGCTCACTGGCCTGCCACTCACCTCCTGTGTGGCCTGGTTCCTAAAAGGCCACAGACTGTGGCCCAAGAGTTGAGGGCTCCTGTTTCAGAGACTTCCTACATTCCTCTGCTCGGTGATTCTTCCTCCATCATCTTCAAAGTGAGCAGTGTGGCCTCTGCAAACCTCTCAGGTTCTCCTGCCTTCCTCCCAGTGACAAGGACCTTTTCATTACATTGGATCCACTGGGTTAAGCCAATAGGCCCCCCATCTCAGGATCCCTTAATTTAATCAGATGTATGAAATCACTCTTGCCATATACGATGACATATTCACGAGTTCCAGGGATTCTGACATGGACATCTTTGATGTTGTACATTATTCTGCCTAAGACACTGCTATGGCAGTACTTAAGTGGCAATTTATACATCAAATGCCCACATTAGAAAAGAAAAATAATCTCAAATTATTGATCTCAGCCTCTACCTGAAGAAACTATTAAAAGAACAAATTACATAAGATGAGTAAGGTTCAAGATCTAATGTGAACATCTTGACTATAATTGATAACACTGTATTTTATAACTGAAATTTGCTAGAGAATCGAACTTCAGTGTTCTGCCAAGAAAAAAAAAAAAAGATAAATATGTGAAGTGATTGATGTGTTAACTAGAAGAGGAATCTTTTCACAATGTATGCATGTAGCAAATCAGCATGATGTACACTTTAAATATTTTACAATTTTATGTGTCAATTATGTCTCAGTAAAGCAGTTTAGAACAGAGCAGATTAAACCTAAAAGAAATAATAGAGATAATAGGGGAAATAAACAAAATAGAAAATAGGAGAAAAAATAAAATCAAAGGGGTGATTATTGAGAACACCAATAAAATTAATCTACAAATTGACTCTTTGTTGGTGTTTAATGTTAAAGCTAGAAGTAAAAAATTGTTAATTGTGTTAGAGATGTACATTTTGGTGAGAATTTAGGTCTAAGCTACTCATTTTGTTATACTTACTTTTTTGGTTCTAGTGGTAGGTAGACCCTGAGTTTCTATGAAGCAATCTTAGAACAAAAAGCCTATTTTAAACATATAATAGAAAACATAATTACCAAGCCATCCATACATTTCAAATAGCAACCCTGAAAAGATGCTGGAATAACACTATAGACTTACTATAGTGTTACTTTCTTTTGGTTGACATCTCTCAGCGACCTCCCTCTTTACATATTTTATCGCTATCACTTCTTTTCCAGTTCACTTACATTGCCATTGTAAAAATTATTCTTTCTCACCTGAGTTTCTTCTTTACACTGCCACAGTTTCTTAGATAAATAATCAAAATTTCCAAATTCTCATGAGGATCTGTAGAAGATAAAAAAGAACAAAATAGGATCGGCCTCGGGAAACTATACAGAATTATTGAATATGATTTAATCAGAATGATTTATTGCCAACTTTTAAGATTTCAAAGCCAGAGGGAAAGTAAAAATGTGAAAAAGTGACAAAAGAAAAGGGATTAGAACTGGTTGTTAAGAATGGGAATTCTCACTGAAAGTTCTATTATTGCAACATTCTATTCTATGTACAACCCTATGACAATGCACTTGTGTTCTCTTACCAGTAGTGAAGTATCTATTCTTAATATGTCATCATGGTCTGTTTTCTTTCTGTCCCATCATTCCAGAGACCCAGCCTTTGGACACATTCATCTCAGGTCTTAGAGCCAAGGAGTTTCTTTTATATTCCGAAAGAATAGAAAGCTGAAAAGGAAACTTTTTATAATTCAGGGTCTCTTACCTGGGTGTTATGTGGCCACAGGATCTTCAGCTGATCTACTCACTTCAGGCATCCCCAGACCATCCCATTCTCATTACCGGAATATTGGGGAAAGCAGTGAAGTCTCCCAACCCAGAAAATCCTCTCCACAGATGTAGAAAAGAGAGAAGATAGTTTTATTGTTGAGTAAGCATCACAGGCAGTCCACAAATGAGACTGCAGAAAGAAGGAAATCTCACCCTTGTATTAGGACTGCCAGCACTATTATTGTTATATCTCATTCATCCTAAATTCTCCTAGTATTTGGGGCATCCATCTGTTTTAGTCAGTTGCCTTTATCCAAAGGAAAAATTAAACTTTTTATAAAGTGTTCTTGACAAGCAGGTAGGTACAGAAAACAGTTGTCCAGGTGAAACTCCTATGGCAGCTGAGAGATGGCTCCCAGACCCTTAAGAAAAACATTTCTTAGTTGTAAAGCTGGCAAGAGACTTTAGCATTAAAAAAATAAATTACTCATATATCAGAGATAGAGGAGGGGTCTAAGTGGTAAGCTTTTTCTAGATGACAACCTAAGAAAAGGAAGAGTGGAAAAGGTCTCTTCCTTTTTTTGGCACCAGAAAAAATTTAAAAAATGTTTTAACCCTTAGAATTTACTTGCGTACCTAGCCTACTAGTAAATAAACAAGTAATAAAGAAGACACGATACAGTAAAGAGAAGCAATATTAAGTTTACAACACGGTATCTTTAGTAAAAGTTGTTTTCAGAATTATATTGCATAGCTAGTGGGATACCTTGAGATTTAAAGGTTATCTCACATAAAGACTAATGGGACTAAAAGAAGAAAGAATAATCTAAATATGGAATATATTTATGTCAATGATAGCAGTAATGTTTGTCATTCTTTACTTAATATGCAACATTTCTGACATCTCTGGGTGGAGATTTTAAACTAGACACCATGACTTAACTACTTGGAGTTTCTCTAAGAACTGATACTCCTGGGGAAAAAAAAGTATATGTTCTAGAAGTTTTTACAGAGTAGTTCCTTAGGATGCATTATATCCCTATATGATCTGCCATGTTACATAACAGTTTTCTCAGTATTCTAACTGCCTCGGCTTCATGGAAGACTATTTTTACAAACTTACGTAGGTTTAATAAAATCCAGTCCATTTGTGAATATTAGCCCCTTTTCTCTAAGTCCAGCAGATATTTCCTAGATTGCACAGAGAGTGTTAGCTTTTAATCTGCAAGAGCAGCAACTTGACTCCAATAGAGCCTATATATAAAAAGCAAATGTAAATCAAGGGACTTACAGGGATGAATTATTAGACATCTTATGGATATGGGGAAAAATGTAACTGCATTTTGCTTTTTTTTTTGGTGGGGGGAGTCATTACCAGTTATAACAGTTGCAATATGGCACAATTTTCTGGAGTTTGGATTCCATTCATGGGGTGGGAGTTGAAATGGATAATACATTTTTAACCTGATACAATCCTTGACAAGTTCTAAAACCTCTGTCAGAAAGAAGATTGTCTTATTAAAGCCCATTGATTAAACTTGTCTGTGTCCCTAGTGTTTTTTTTGAATTTAGACATTAGTCATTTCATGGGGAAAAAAAAAAAAAACAAGAAAAATGTGGTTTTCTGCCAATAATGTAAAAATTTCCAAAAAACTTTAGGTTGTAGTATTGCTAGTTTGGTTTGGGTTTATTTTATATTTTAAAGTAGTAGAAATTAAATGTGCCCACTTAGTTTTATGGGAGGGGGTAGGCAAGGCTGCTTTAGGCATCTCTAAATTCAGATAATTTTGAATCTCATGTAGAGGTTGTCACTTGTCTTTTGGTGCTTTAATGCAATACAAGGAAGAAAGGATCTATGTCTTTGTCTTGAGAATGTCAGTAATACATCTTCACACAAAGCTGGTATTATTTGTTCCATCAACAAATTTGAATGTCCATCCTGTTTAAGGAATTTTGCTTGACACTGTGAATGGTGGCCTTAAAGAATATTTTAAATAAAATAATCCAGTCAATTTCACTATTTGGACTAGCTATCCTTCAATCAATATTGTGTATGATGTGTTAAAGTAAGAAACATTGTGGCAATAAGGGCCTAATCTAAGGTATAGACATTGGGGCTGAACTAGAAAAGAAAGAACAAATCTGAGACCATCTTAAATTTAATTCCATTATTCTAGTTAATTCTACATTAATTGTCCTTTAAATCAAGGAGTCAGCACCTTTGTCTCTCAGTCTCTTCTTTGTTCCTTCCCTACCTCTTTTTCTTGGACACCCCACATTTACTGCACATCTCCATCAGTTATTGTAGAAGAAAGAGCTTATCTATATCACAAACTCACTAAACACTATGTGTGTATATATCTGTATTCGATTTATAAAAGAACTGAGTATCTCATAAAGAGATGTGCTTTCTTTCACCTCTTTTTGTGAATTATTGCTTTAAATTACAACTTGAAATAGCCACTTGAAACAGAATCAGTAACATTCCCTGCTACATAAGTAGCTATTTTTTTTTAAAGCATGGTGCTAAATGTGTTATGTTACCCATGGAAGAAATATTTAATGTTTTCAAGGCTACATTTGACATATTCTTAAAAAGAAACATTTTTACTTTTTGTTGTTTAGGGGCAGAATGAGTTTATACTTGATCCCAAAGACTCCTCCAGAAAGTATTCTTCCTCTTTTCGATGAATGGAATTTAGAAGTGAATCCATGCATATATGAAATTTAAAATGAAATGTACAGACTCCCCCAAACATCATAACTCTTAAAAAGGATTCTGCTATGGAAGCAGAAGTAATCACAAGCATTTTGGAGAGATGCACATAAAAATAATTGGTTTTACAAATTAGAAGATCCATGCATACATTTATGAATATATGAATATACAGTTTAAGACTATGAGGCAATACCAAATTTAAACCCACCTACAGTTGTCATAAGCTGAGTTCCATACTTTGAGAAAATGGCTGACTTAAGTAGGCCACAAAGGAAAAATAACAGCTGATCAAGTAATGTTTTATTCTTCATTATGGTCCCTGAGTGGAAGTATAAAGAAAAATTGGTTTGAGGTATATGTAACAAAAGAGTTTACAGGGTTTTTTTAATGATGGTACAGTAATTTTGAGTAGCGTGTTAAATGTCTCCTTTTCATTGTTCCCCCAAACAGTGTGAGTATTCTGATTCTACTGTTCTTCCAAAAAAGATTTGAGGCTGTCCCAGACAGATGGGTTAGTTAGTCTCAATGTTATTTCCTCAGTATGAGTAAAGCCTTCATTTGTTCTGCTAAATTTGAATACAGTTGTCATTTAAGATGTAGTATTTCCAAACATGACTTCGCAGTGGGAAATAATTACAGCCTGATTTTGTATTTCAGCTCAGACGGCTATACCTGCACCAAAGATGTGGAAGAAACCAAAAGATCGGACCCGAACCACTGAAGAGGTGTTAGAAACAGAATTGGAGGTAAGAGGCAACAATAAATCTCCTTGGTTCATCTTCAGAACTGTGGTGCCATTTTCTAAGACATGTGGCTTTATATATACTTCTATCTTGAGATACTGTTTTTTAAGCAAAACTTGATATATCAAACTCAGACTCTGACTTTTGTAATAGTGTATTTACAGAATTTGAAAAAATTTTAATAGCATGTTCAATTTTGTTGACCTCTTGTCTCTCTTTCAAAATACCTCTTCTAAAATGGCAAAAATAAGTTTTGGGGTAATTTTTGGTGACCCTTGGTTCCTTTAATTGAAATTTTCCTTATATTAACCAGATAGAAAGACTCATCTGATAAAGAAAAATGAAGATAATTTTTTCACATATCCATTACCAGTGGTGGTAGAAATCATCAGGCTCACTTTATGGAAATTAATTTTGAATCTGTCATCTTTTAACTACGACTCAGTAACATAACGTTTCACATATGGTTTGTTTGAACTAAACCACACTAGATTTTGCTGTAGGTCAAAGCACACCAGGTCTAGATGGTGTGAGGAAGAAGCAAGGGCAGATTTAAACTTGAGGAATACTCTACTAAGTTCATAGTCTGCAGTCTCAGTGTCCTTAGTATTATGTTCTGAAGCTTATAAATGAAAAGTAATATAAATAATTTCTATGGGTTTTTTCATTTTGAACTCATATCAATTATATTAAAATTTTTTTTAATTTTTTAAGATGATAACATTAAAATGTAGAAATTATTCTAAAATAGCTCTAAATACATTTATTTCATAAGACATTTCTATCTAGTTATAACTCTTACCCTCCTCAGGCAGCTCACATTACCCCTTTGTTACTTCTCCCTGTCCTGTCATTGCTCTCGTATGATGTTCTATTGATGTCACAGTTAGTCCCATAGCAACCACTAAAATGTTTCATAAGTATGGCTTCATTGTGGTTATTGGGGTAAGAATTGGCAGTATGTTGTGGAGGTAGTTGTTACACTCCCCTTGTGGCTGAACAAGAAAATGTTGGTCCTACAAAGAATAAAATATCTTACAAAGGCAGGGGAATCGCATATATTCCTAGTATGGCTATAAGAGCTTTATAAACTGGTTGTCTTTAAATTCACCTGTTTTTATTTGTTGTCTTCTATTATGCTTCATATTTCTTTGCCCTGTGGCTAGATTTCTAAGCATATTGAATATTAAATGGGTAGACCTCCATTTCTTTGCCTTCAGATAGTTACCTTTCTTAGATCAGGGACTGGTAAACTTTTACTGTAATGGTTCACATAATAAATAGTTTAAGCTTTGTGGACTGTCCCTGTCACAATTTCTCAGCTCTGCTGCTGTAGTCTATAAGAAGCCATAGACAATGTGTAAACACATCAGTGTGGCTATATTTTAATAAAACTATATTGATGGACATTGAAATTTGAATTTTATATAATAGCCATATGTCATAAAATATTCTTCAGAGTTGTTTTCAACCGTTGCAGATGTGCAAACCATCCTTACTTTGAACACTATACAAAAATAGATGATGAGCTGAATTTGGCACCTGGGCCATAGTTTGCTGAAACCGGCTTTAGATTGTTATTATTCATACATGAGAACTGTTTTGACTCATTTGAACCAATCACTTTTTCTTAACCTTATAGTTTAAAAGTATAATAAAAAAAGTATTTGGTCACTTGCACACAGATTTTCTTCAGAAGTCCTAGTCCCTTTCATAAAATTGAGCATTTATTAGAATAGTTTAGTAAATATTGGTTGTCATTGTCTTTATTTTCATTGATCATTAAGCACCCTTTAGGAAGATTTTTATCTACCTTTTAAAGAATGTGTTTCACATTCTCTTTTTAGCATATTTTAGATTACATATTGGGTTGTTATGTCAAAGGTTCACCTTTGATAGTCCAGCCAATAAGGTGCTTTTTTTTTTCAACCCGGTTTTCTGAGTAAAAGAGTTCAAGAACTGTTAGACACTTACAAACTAGTTAAATAGAGTTTCATCCTACTGAATGAAAAATGATCATCATAAATACTTAATGTATTATTTGTGTGGATTTCCTTGAAAAATATTCCTTCTAACAATGTGCCTCAGACACCTGATTCTGTGTTCTCTGAATTACGATTTATTATTCATGGAACAGGTTTCTTTATACTGCTTTTTCAATCTAGAAATTAGCTTTCCAAGTAATACAACTTCTGTTTATATACAATAGATTATCTATTGTTGATTTTAGGGTGTTTTTTGATGGACAGTGAAATTTGAATTTCATATAATGTGCACATGGTATAAAATATTTTTCAGAATTTTTTCGGCAATTACAACCTCTGTAGAGTACCCAATATATTTTTCCCTTAAAATAGCATTTTTTCACATTTCAGCAAGATCTGAAATAAGAATTATATGTAATCGTATAATATAATTATACCGCTGTTTAAGAACCATATACAGACTCACATGCCAAATTGTTAAAGATCTCCCTGAAGACCTACACTTAATTATAAAGTGGTATTACAAGGTCATTATGAGTTAATATAGGCAATAGTAAGGTGTAGAATATGAGAAAGTGAGGCTGCTAGCTCATGATTCAAATTTGGTAGACCTGATTTTTTTTCTCAAAGGTTGAAAAATGCCTAATTTCTGCCATGTTTTATTAAAAATAATTTTCAGCCTTTATTTTCATGGAATATTTATGTCTTTTGTTGGTTTTCATACTGTCTCTTCCTTTTCAGGGAGCTGGGAAGTGTGTGTGTGTGTGCCAGAGAGAGGGGGGGGAGGGAGGGAGGGAGGCGGAGGGAGGGGGAGGGAGGGAGAGGGAGGGGAGCAAGTGAGAGTGAGTGAGCTTATTTTCATTTTAAAAACAAGGCCTAAAAACCATGTCTCTGTTGATAACATTTTTATGAGTTTCAATTATAGTTAACATACAAGAACATATTGGTTTCAGTTGAACAACATAGTGACTAACTCATGAAGTGGTCACCCCACTAAATCAGGTACCTCTCTTCCCCCTTACATATTTTTTACAAATCTTGGTGACTATTTTCCTTATGCTACACTTTATATCTCCACAACTATTTCGTAACTATCCGTTTGTACTTCTTAATCCCTTTGCCCTTTTTCACCATTCCTCCAACCCCCTTCCCATCTAGTAGCCCTCAAAATAGTTCTCTGTATCTGTGTTTCTTTCTGGGTTTTTTGTTGTTGTTGTTGTTGTTGTTGTTATTTATTTTGTTCTTTAGATTTAGAAATTGTGTAGTATTTGTCTTTATCTGATTTACTTCATTCAGTGCAATACCCTCTAGGTCCTTCAAGGCAGTATCTTTTTCGATCCCCTTCCTTTTAGTCTGTGTGTGTCTTTTAATCTGAAGTGAGTCTCTTGCAGGCAGCATATGTAGGGATCTTGTTTTCTTATCAGTTCAGCTTCCCTATCTTTTGGTTGGAACACTTAACTCTGACATTTGAGGTATGTGTTGATGAACATATAGTTATTACTATTCTTTATTCATGTTTTTGATACATGTTTTTTCTTCTTAAAGAAGAAGAATTGTTGAAGTTCCTCCAACAATTTCTTTAGTACTGGCTTGATGTTGATAAATTCCTTTAACTTATTTTTGGGAAGCTCTTTATCTGTCCTTTAATGCTAAATGAGAGCTTTGCTTGATAAAGTAATTTTGGCTTATAGATCCTGGGTTTTCAACACTTTGAATATTTTGTGCCAAGCCTGTCTGTCCTGAAAAGTTTCTTTTGAGAAATCGGCTGCCAGTCTGATGGGAGCTCCCTTGTAGGTAACTAATTGCTTTTCTCTTGCTGCTTTTAAGATTCTCTCTTTGTATTTAACCTTTAGAATTTTAATTATGATGTGTCTTGGTGTGGGCCACTTTGGGTTCGTTTTTCGGACTCTCTGAGCTTTTTGGGATTGTATGTCTGTTTCCTTCACCAAGTTAGGGAACTTTTCCATCATTATTTCTTCAGATATATATTCAACTTTTTCTCCTTCTTCAGGTACCCCTAAGACATGGATGTTGTTAAGCTTAATTTCGTCCCACAGGCTCCTTAAATTATTATTTTATCCTTGGTTACTTTTTTCATGCTCTTGTGGTTGCGTGTCCTTGGCTTTCTCAACCTCTCTATTGGTGGTTTGACCCTCTTCTTCTCCACTCTTTTGATTCCCTCTAATATACTCTTCATTTCAGATAATTTGTTCTTCGTTTCTGACTGGTTCCATTTTATAATTTTCATTTTCATTTTTATGTTTTTAGTCTTTGTTAAAGTTATCACTGAGTTCATCTACACTTTAATTTCATTGAGCATCTTTATAACCAGTGTTTTGAACTCTGATCTATGAGATTGCTTGACTCCATTTTTCCTTGATCTGTGTTCTTTTCTTCCATATAGTTTCTGCTTCTTTGTCTCCCCATTTTGGCTGCCTTTCCATGTCTGTTTCTATGTGCTAAGCAAAGCTCCTAAGTCTCTGGTCTTATTAGTGTGACTTTTTGTAGTAGGTATCCAGTGGTACCATCCTGGGAGGGGTTCAGCTGCAGGCCAAGTTTAGCCGCAGCCTGTGCTCCTCTGGGGCTACCTGTTAAGATTCAGCAAGCAATTCACAGATGCTGTGCTGCTAGCTGCCTCAAGAGGCCACGCCAGGAACCAAGATTAGCTGCTACCAGTGTGAGTCTTGGCGCTGCTTGGCAAGTGGCACAGGACTCAGCTAGGACACAATTGAATTTGGCTTGGGTGGGGCCACAAGTTGGGGGAGGTAAAGTTTCAGGGAATCCCCTGAGCAGAGTGACCTCTGTTATTCATTTTGATGACGTTTCAGCTATGGAGGCTTTGCGTCAGCACCCTGGGACGGGGAAGGGCTCAACAGAGGAGCAATGGATACCACCAGCACTTCTACCTAGGAGAGGACCTCATCTCCGGCCCTCCCTCTGACAACTCAGTGTCCCCTCTGTAAGCCCCTGGTGTCCCCTATGCAACTGACACAGTGCTGGCACTCAGAGTAAGCTGGTTTGTCACCATGAAAGCGCAATTGCACACACAGCCCCTTTAAGAGGTGACTGCAGCTGACAGCTGCCTCTGCCTTAACCTCTGTCCCAGAAACCTGCTGGGCATCAGGCAGCCTCATGCCTTCGCCCCCTCCTACCGCCTATGGTTGCAGGTTGATTTCTTATTTCTTCCCTAGTCGTAGGGCCTCTGCTCATCTAGACCCCCAGGTGACTCTGCTTGCTGTTTGTTCCGTGTTTCTGTCTCAACTTTGATGTGATTGCAAGAAGGGATGAGCGAAAGGTTCTATCATCTACGCCACTGTGCCCAGTTCTCCTCTATAGATAACATTTTTAAATTTAGTGTCTTTTCTCAATGATCTGATGTATAGTACAGAAAATTTACTAGTGTATCTTTTATAATCACTTATGTAACAAAGTAGGATTTGTAACTCTAAAAAAAAAAATTACCAGTGAATTGGAGCAACCACTTCCTGGTTTATATGACATTCTTTATATAATCTTCCCTTGAATCAATTCTGTTTTTGGCTCTCTTAGTGTGAATTTATCAGTTGGAAAGCCTGATTCCTATCAGTGCTTCTTCCAGAGGATTGTTTTCAAACTACTTACCCTTCATGGACAAGAAAGAGACTTACAGTTCATGGAGAACTTTGCCTTAGGAGTTTTGTTCATTCAAATGGCCCTTCAGATATCCATTTGTATTTAATAACTTAAACTGAAATGCACAAAAATAATCTGGTGAATTACTTCAATTCTATTTTGCCTTTTAAAAAATAAACAAGATACACCAGAACCAAGATTTTCCCTTTGGGGAATATATTCCAAGCATTTTTCCATGCATGATTTGAATAAGGTCACAGCCTCAGAATTCTAGGAGCCAATAAACAAAATAGATTTTAATTTAACTAACAAGTAAGCTCCTTGTAACGTGATTATCAGCTTTGTGGGATTTAGATACTTTAAACTATTCATTGAACTCTCCTTTCACAGCCAAAGGACAGCACATACTCAAAAATACCCTGTGGTGTTTCCTTTTATATTTACTGAGCTTTAGTGGTAAGGGCGGGTATGCTCGATTTGGATTTCTGACCAGGACTCTTTCATATCCATCAAGTTCCAAGGATTAACAGTTCTTTCCATTCTAGTCTTTGGTACATTTAGATTTCGTTAGTCATGTTAAAACATTTTAGTAGCCATTTGAATTGTCTGCTCTATCCAGGAGATGAAATGAGAAAAGTGTTTTAAGTAAACTTACCATTCTGATACTGTATGCTGAACACAAGACATCCTTATCTGGAGTGACATTTTGCCTAGAGGCAATAAGTGGAAGTCTTCTTGTGTATTTACACACAATGAAAATAATATAACCTCTATGTTCACTTATGCTTTAGCCTAAAGCTGAAGAGGAGCTTTCAGGTGACAGAGTACTTGAATCTGAACAGGATAAGATGAGCCAAGGGTTTCATCCTGAAAGAGACTCCTCAGATCTAAAAAAAGTGAAAACTGTGGAAGAAAATGGAGAAGAAGCTGAGCCTGTACATAATGGTGCTGAGAGTGTTTCTGAGGGGGAAGCAATTGATGCTAATTCAGGCTTCACAGATAGTTCTGGTGAAGGGGTCACATTCTCATTTAAACCAGGTAAGTTTATTCATCCCTGCCTTTCTGTGTATGTCTTTCCTTCTCCCCTTTACTGCAACCTATAGAAATGTTGCCTCCTCATAGTGAACTAACTATTGGACGGAAAGAGGAGGCTCATCACAGTGTAATATTTACAGAATAGATTCATCAAGCTTAAGTTAGTGACTAGCAAATCCAGAGTGTTCTTTGTGGGAAGTGATATTTGATACTGCTTTTACTGGCATTGGCAGTCCAGCTGCCCAAGGGACTCAGTGAGCTCTAGGCTGGTAGACATCAGCAAAGGAAATTTAATTTTATTTGTTTTAAATAAAAGGGAAATTTCAGATATGACTTTGTCCCTTGAGATAGTATACTTTTTCACAAGCATTGAACTCAGTTTGTTGACAGAAATGAGCACATGCGGTGTGGGAAGTACTCTGTGAAATATACAATAAACCCCAGAGGACCTTTTATCTTTAGACACCATCAGATGCGTTAAATTTCTGTCCCAATACTGTGTAAACTATGGTTGACATTGAGGTTGTGGAGATACTTGGTATGGTCCCCCAAAGGTATTTCCTTTGATGTAAAATTTGGATAGATGAAAAGTTTTTCTTAGTCTTCAATATCTAGAATGACTTCTGCATCAAGGTAGGGCTTGAATATAAAATATTAGACCTCAAAGATAATCTAGACCAGTATTTTTTCAAACTGCTAGTTTAAACTCATTGTATAGACTACAAACTTAATTTAGAGAGTTACAACCAACAGTTTTTGTAAAGGAGAATAGAATAAAAAATGTCAGTGTGTTACATGTAGTAAGGGTAATATTGTTTTGAGAAACATTTCATTTGTATATGTGTTTATGTTGGTTTAAATCATAAGTCATATTTCTTACTGTGAGTTGTAGTCAAAAATGTTTGAAAGCCACTTATCAGTACCACCTTAATTTACTGCACTGCTGCTAATGGTCTTTATGAAATTATAAGGTAATGCAATTGTAAATTTTTTTTAACTTAGGACTCAGTATACTGGAATTACTTTGAAAGATCTAGGTTTATATCATCATATCACCAAGCACTTGTGGCCACCACCAATCCTTCTTAAGAAAGATTATATTTTTATCCTTCAGTTTGTTAAGGAAAAAGTACACAACTATAGGCCCCACCTTTTTTGACCAACAAATTGCCTTTGTCCCTGTAATATTCTCTAACAGTAATTGGGGAAAATATGGCAATTTAAAATTTAGATTCAAATAAACTCTCTACCTTTTAATATAATGTAATAAGGATATGGTTGAAAACTGCAAAGTTCTCATAGACCATCAGTGAGTCTATAAACTACATATATCAAAAACCACTAAGATAAAGAAGGGTCCATTGTGCTCTCATAAAGTAAACTTGGATCCGATTTTGATGAGAGCTATGTTAATAGAAAAAAAATGATGACTTATTGTTGAATAAAAATTTCAGGAAATTTTCCAACTTTGTATGAGAGTAGGATTGTAATGATAAAAGCTGTAGCCACAGTAAAAGCAAAGCAAGTGTTAACAGCAAAAAACTGATTTAAAATTCTATTAAAGATTGCAGTTAAGATATGTTTAGTGTCAGGATTTTTGGATAAAGATATGTGCATTCTCAATTTGGTTGGTTCAGCAAGCAAGTACATTATTTTCTTCAAATTAAACTGTAGCCAGGGAAAAAAATTTTTTTACAGCTGCTTAAGACTTTTTAGAATATTAAATAAGTTACTTGTTTTCGTGTTTTGCGTCCTGTGACTTTTTCCTCCAAAGTAACATTTCCTAGTGAATGACCAAAGTATCCTTCTTTTCCATGAAACCGAGAGTATTATTAAACTACTTATTTCTGAGGTATCTATAGGCTTGTTAGTTTATTTAATGGGAATTATTAAATATCCGTGGCCAGAGGTTGGCTTAATGTGTATATGAGATGATTCCTATAGCAGCGTACTTCAGATTACTATTCAAAGGTATTCAAAAGGAATAAGAACACAAAGGACAGTTCAAAGTCTTTACATGACATTTTCTGACATTTCAGTGTTTCCTTTGTGTTTGTTTATTCATGATGGGATAAAGTAAATATTGGAACCTGGTTTGAATTCTTACTGGATAGAGCCAACTGCCTACATCCCTCTTTCTAGAATCCTGGAAGCCTGCTGATACTGAAGGCAAGAAGCAGTATGACAGGGAGTTTTTATTGGACTTCCAGTTCATGCCAGCCTGTATACAGAAACCAGAGGGCCTGCCTCCTATCACTGATGTGGTTCTTGACAAGGTAAGCTGCATACTCAGGAAAAGATACCTCTTTTTGCTAGAAACTGGTTTTTCAGTGCAAATACATGAATTATGAGCAATTTTTAGGAATTGTTAGACCAAATGGTATTTGAATTAAAATATGTAACGCTTAAGAATTAAGACTTTTCCTAAACATTGTTGAATTTCAGATTTCTTATAGATTACAGTAAAGTTGGGGTTTAGCCCATATTTGAATGGTGAAGTTTTAAAATTTATTATCTGCTTAGAAGGGCTATTTCCTAGAGATATGATGAAAATTGTGTGTCTCTTATATAAGAGCTCCATCTCTTATATTTCCAACAGTTGCTTATCCAGACCTTATTTGTATTATTTTACTCTCTTATAGCATCAGGTATTCTTATTTCTCATGATTCCTAAGTCTTTACTTTTAGGTAGTTATGTGAGGACAGTTGAATGATTGGTGCTGCTAATTTGAAGCTACATCAGTACTTTAGAGGGCAAGTGTTATGTCCACTGAATTAGATTATCCTCTTAGAAAACATTCCTTCCTATCTTCCCACCTTATCTGTTTCTAACTTTGTCCAAACATTAGTTGATTTCTCTCTGAGCTACTTAGTTTTGCTGAGTCTGTAGTCACATTATATGCCTATACAAAGCAAGATATCTCCGGTTAACAAATCAGAGATTTTAAATGAGTCATCACACATGAAACGTATCTCCTGTTGATATGTCCACTCAAAATACATGCTTTACTAATCATAAGTCAATAGCATCAAAACCAAAATTAGCAATAGCAGGATTCTTATAGGCAGGTGCTCTGATTTCCTGGTAAATACTGTGGGGAAAATGTCCTAATATTTGACCCTAGTTCACAGAATCTCAGTGTGGTTTGCCATATGCTATTCTTGTGGTCCTGTCTAGTTAGCCAGTTCATTGATTATGTGTAGACTCCCCTTCAGAATTTTAGGCCTTAGTCCCAGGGCACCAGAAAATCATGGTGGCTTAAGGACTCTAAGGTTAGCCCAGAAGAAGCTACCAGAGTTCATATATGACTTTTCCTGATTCAAGAAGCCAGCGCTTACCTACCGTTTCAGCTGATGGAACTTTTCAGTCTAAGTTTTTATCTTTGTGACACTGATTGCTCTGGAGCTTGTGTTAAGCCTTACTTTGCTTCTTCATGCAGATCAACCAACCCAAATTGCCAATGCGAACTCTGGATCCTCGGATTTTGCCTCGAGGACCAGATTTTACTCCAGCCTTTGCAGATTTTGGAAGGCAAACTCCTGGTGGTAGAGGTGTACCTGTAAGTGCAAGTTACCTACAACCCAATTAATTAGAAACTGTCATAGATTTCATGACATCTTGTCTAACAACAAGAGAGCGGCTTTTATTTTTTGATTCCTCTAACTAAGAAGAAGTAGAAGAGGCAAAGACTATCCTTTCCATACTAATATTAAAGTAAATAAAGAATACACTTCAGTTGTTTTTACTTGAAGATGCCGGTCTACATTAATTTGGTCTTGATTTCTTTTTCATACTTTTCAGTCAAAGTGACCTGCAAATGGGTTAAAAATAGAGCCAGCCTCGAATAGGATTTCTGTTTTGAGGTATTCTTATATACTAGAGACCTCTGATGACTTTCAGCTAATGGTCATCTCTTTATCTTTGTTCCTACAGATTTGCAAAGTACAGAGCAGGCATGGATTGCCAATTCTGGAACAGAGCAAAGCCCCAATTTGCACCTCACTGGCGATGTCGCACCCACCCCTGAAGAGCCTGCCTCTAGGGGTGCGCTGAAAACTTTTTTTTTTTGTAGCAATAGTCTATGGTATTATAATATTTTATAGTTTGCTTTTATCACTTACTGTAGTTTGTGAAGTCAAAATATGAACAAATGACACGTACAAAAGAGCGCAGTATTCGTAAACTGCAGATTGCCTCTATACCCCCAGTGGCAGGCTCTTCAGTGGTGGAAGTGGCATTACCAATGGAGTTATGCTGGGGAATTGCACTGTGCAGGATTTAGCAGGCTCTGCCTACTCCATGCTTTGTAGAATTGCAGAAAGCATGGGGAAAAGTTGCCAATGATGTGAATACCTCTTCTTCCCAAATTGGAATGGCATAGAGAACTCTTAAAGTTCTGGAGGAGCTTGGGTTTGATGTACATTTGCAGATCACCCTGTTAAGACTATTTTTATGTATGTAAAAATATTTTTATATAAGGTGGCACTTTTTATTTCCCCATCACTTTTTTATTTCTGGAATGACAGCTTATGAAACCTGCTTCAAAATATGACTACACTGTGTAAAAACAGCTGTCCCTTTGTATGAATTTAAATTATTAGATTGTATGCCTATAGCCTGATTGAAAATATTTAAATGCCTATAGTGCATTGGTGGAGGATTATAAAACCTACAGAAAATCTTAACTTGAAGCATATTATTTATTGAGCATCACCATCTTAAAGACCTGTGTGTGTAATATTCTTTTCTCACACAGCTTTGAAATATATTGTCTCTAAACACTAAAATTTTCTAAAAATTGAATTACCAGAAACTCTTTGAAAGCAGCTTTCTAGAAAGCATTTTATACTTTATTTTTTAGCATTATTTTCCTTTTTGATGGTTTAAATTTATATTTCTGTTATTATTTGGTTTGGTTTTAGTTTTAGTTTTGTTTTTTATCTTTGTTTTGCCAAACACTTGAAATAATGTTGATGTCATTTTGATAATCTCTGGTTAAAAGCATCTGTGGTTGTCATATTGCTCAATTTTGTTCATATGTCACTCGCAGAAGGTAGGAATTGCTATGTCTTCTAGTGTATACTGTCACTTTTGTTATCAGGTTACTATTGTCTAATCATTAGCTATAACAAAGCAGAAAATACTATGAATTGAGAATAAGGTACATCTCTTTTAAAATATCAGAATTAAAAAATGAATTTTAAAAGTAATTATCACAATGGATGTTTGCCCACTAATCTGTGTGCCTACATATATCAGATATATTTGTTGCATTCAAAGTAGTGTAACTAGAAATGAATCATTACCAAGAATTTGTAGTGTCTCTAAAAAAGATCAGCTTTAATTATTTAATTCACTTTCTTTAACTAGCTCTGTCATATGCCAAAAGCTAATTTTTAAGTGAAATAATGATCTCTTGCCTTAATGCGAATAATCATTCTTCTCAATTTTTCATAGGTAACAGACATTCTCCACTTCATTTGTCCAGTTTACTTTGGTATATTGGTGTAGATACAGATGGGAATTTTGTAGGACATATACAGCTACATATAAAGGAACAATCAGTAATGCTGTTTAGGAAAAAGCAGCAACCCTAACTCTTCATTGTTTCTGGTTCCATACCTCTAGTCACTTTCACTAGCTTCCAAATTGGCTTATAAATAATTACCACCTAAAAATCTTAATATCTACTACATATGCTTCATAGTACGGCTTAAGTAGCCATGACTAAACTAACTTTCAGCAGACTCATTACAAAATATTTTAAATTCATAGTGATTGTTTTAAATGTCATATGCTGTTACATACAATTTTCAGATATAAAGACCTTTTTGGTGGACAGTAAAGAGCGTGTCAGTTGGAAGCACTCAGGTAGTATCATTTCTGTAACTTTTGAAAAGTCAAATTACTTGGTAGTTGTGGTATTTTGATAGCAGTCTACTGGCAGACATCAGAGTGCCCCCTGAAGAAATATACAGAGCAAGGGTCAATGGACCTAGACTGGTAACTTGCCATTCATATTCACTTCAACTAGCTTTGAGATTAGCTGAACTATTATAAAAATCCTAGGGGCAAATAGGTTTCCTGGGCTCATGTCATCCTTCCCTCTCTCCTTAAAAGAATACTTTGTGTTCTTTCTTCAAAAATTGCTAAGATGAATATTGGTCTTATTTTCTTTGGTTAGCCAGGTAGCAGAGATGTTTGAGGTTATAGTCTCTGAATGAGAAAGGAACAATATATATTAAATTCTAAAACAGAGATGGGTATAATTTTTTATTTAATATATTTAAGAAAAATGTGTGAGAGTGGCTAAAAAATTTAAACGTCAGTTCACCTGGAAAAAAACTGTGGCTCACCTAGTTAACCAACCCAAATTTTGACTTCATTTTAGTTCTGACTTTTGTGGCCTGAGCACATCATACTTTTAAAGTTCCTTTTCTCTAGCCATCCATTAGGATTTTGTGTCCTTCAAGCAAAGAAACCAGGCTTTATTTTACTCCATAACTCTTAGCACTGAATACTAGATTTTGTTTGTTTTGTACATGTCATTCATTTATACAACTTTTGAAGGATATTATAAATTTGACAATTTATATTAAGTTTTCACACACAAAAAAATGAACATGAAATGTTTAAATATAATTATGCACCAATCTACATATCATTTTTTTAAAGTTTCTTTTGTTCTTTGGTATTAATAGTGATACCTTACTTAGTTTTTACGGTGCTTTTATGTGCCTTATACTTTACATGCCATGATTCTCATAATAACTTTTTTAGATAGGACCAGCATTTAATTTGTGACAAACTTAAGTTCAACAGAGTGAAGAGGCTTGCTCACAGTGACTTTACTCATAAGTAGCAGAGTTAGACTTAAGAGCCCACAGTTCTTCTGTCTTCTAATCTGCCTCTTTTCTCCACTGTACTATAGTCCTTCCCAGCATTGATGTTCCAGATAGTGAATGCATTCTCAGAGTATAAACATGAGACCATTAGAGATTAATTCATTAAGCATGTTATGCATGTATAAGTATGTTAAATCTGTTGAAGAACTCAATATACTTGGATAAATATTTGTGAACAGTACCTATGTTAATTATACCCAGAGATAGAAATATAATTTTTAGATTTGTCTTGGGCACTTGCACATGGGTTATAATTTCAGCTTTTTTATCCTGGACTAAGACTTTACATTACCTTCTAAAACCTTTTTTCCTTTGAAACATTATCTAGTTCTATTTCTCACATCTCTATGCTGCTCATTTAAAATTCACACATATGTGTCTTGAGGCAAGTAAAGAGATATGGCAAAAATCATATTTACTTTCTTGATTTAAATCTACATGCAAAGCATATTCATTGATGTTTGAGGTATTTTTTGGGAAATGGATATTTTCTGACTTTACTGAAACATGATTAAAATGATATTCGTAAATTATACATACGGTGACATAATTAGCTTCTATTACACCCGCCACCCTTTGGACTTGACAAATTTTTATGTGCAAATGCATGGATTTAGTTAAATGTCGTAGGATATAATGGTTTATTTGGACTTTATCCAAGCATTGAAAAAGAGATTAACCATGTGAATTAACACTAGAATATAACCTGAATTGTAAAAACCAGATAATACTTGGTTTATTGCATTTACTTAACAGAATTGTTTTGTCTGGGCTACCAGATTAAAGTTGCAGTTATAAATAAATGTTTTTATAGTAGTACTGTCTGGTTTAGCAACTGTTCACTGTCGGTGGGTTTCCAGTCCAATGGTGCAGTTTAGTTCTCTTTTAGATGTACCATGCCTGGTACCTCTGCGTTTATCTGATCTTAGTTATTTTTTAATGTTTACCAAATAGTCTGAGATCATGTTATCAGGACTGAGTTCTTGGTGTGTATTGCCCAGAAATTCTAACTTTTGATTCCAATACATTCTTGATAACTGTCATTTCTAATTAGGGTAGATAGTGAAGTATAAGGGAATAATTCTGAGAATGTGTGATATATAAAGCCTTTAAAACTTATCAGCTGAAGCCTCAAACCATGTCTGTCTTAGAACTTGCCTTTTTATATGAAACATGACATTTAAGTTTCTACTTCCTTTTCTGAAACTTTATATGAATTCAAAAGGGCGGTGCATTGAGATATAATTCTGGTCTGTATGTCTTGTACAAAGCTTGTTTACCTTCCTTTTGAAATTTAATGGCAATATTTACTCAGCATTTAGAGAATGATATGTCAGAAAAAATAAGTGCTCTCAATATGCAACAGACCTGGGAGAAACAGAACTTACTATCAACCCAAATATTTAATCTTGCAAAATTATTTCCAAGCATTCAGTGTAGCCAATTATTATGACTATTTTAATACTTTAACCTACCTCATTATCTTGCAGTAACAGTTTTTAATTTGTTGACCAGCGTGACATCCAGCATATGTTTCTTTGAACAGAATGAGTATAGCGGGACTCTAGCAGGAACAAAGAATTTACAAGGAGAGGAAGACATTTTTTTCAGGAGTAATTTAGTTGCATCTCATTAATAATATAAGAGTTATTTTAGTATTTGTGGCCAAGTAAAGTTAGAGAAATTTGTTAAGATATGAAGTAAAGCTGGATGTTCGTGCTATAGAGAATTTTTGTAGTAAAGTTGTATTTGCATTTCACCCTGGAAGTTTAGAAATCCAGGTTTTGAAGCACATTTGTAACTGTGATTATAATTGTCTGCGATTATTCAACTGACCACTCCAAAGTCACACAACTAGTCAAAAATTGAGATTCAATTAAGGGTAGTCTTTTCTGTTAGGAACAACTGAAAAATACAATTTTCCATTACTTTATTTCATTTATGACTTTGAGATCTTAAATTTTAGTGGTAGAGAACAGTACAATGATGGTGTCATAAGCCCCATTCCTCACTACCCCCAGAAAAGATCATATCTAAATTGAAGGCTAAATATCCATGTTTGCATCTAGAAGTGTTTGATGTGACCATCAGGCTTGACTTGAGTGCACAGCTGAGACAGTAAATTGTAAGTACTCTATGTAAGTATGTATAATTAAGGAATATTCTTCTCCTAGTTGTCAAATGTTGGACCACGGAGATCTCAACCTGGCCAGAGGAGAGAGCCCAGGAAGATCATCACGGTCTCTGTAAAAGAAGATGTGCACCTGAAAAAGGCAGAAAATGCCTGGAAGCCCAGTCAAAAACGAGACAGCCAAGCTGAGGACCCCGAAAACATTAAAACCCAGGTGAGAAAAGAAGCACATTCTAACATTGTTTTGAAATTATAATGATAGTTTTAATTTGTTTTAACTTGTTACTTGTTTCTATTACTATGTTTACGATCCTGTTTAAGATATTTTGTAATTTTTAGCTATTATAAGAATTATTCTAAAAGCCATATTGGATACCAGACAACCTGTTTTTTCTTGAAATTGCTTTCTGTGTGCTTTTCAAAACACTATGTCTCGAAAGTTCATACATCATAGACTTCTATTATTGTTCAAGCTTAAATCCATGTTTGCTTTTATTTAAAATGTATTTTTAGAGTTTTGGTATTTACCCTGTACTAATCTAGTTAGTACATTACTTTATGTCTCCTTGTCAGACCTTGATTTCTAATAAGTTCGAATTTAGAAACACATCTTATTTTAGAGTCTTTTAGAATAAAATTGAATTCTTTGTATCTTTCTGTGCATATTCTGCCCTCAGAACTCCTTAATGTAAATTGAATGAATTTCTTTAATCTATACAGAATTATCTTGGCTGCTTTCCTCTGTTCATCTTTCTGGTGATTGCCCCAGAAATTTGTCCCTAAAGATATCCTTTTCCACATTCACTGAAATCGGGTACCTAATCTTCCTTCCATTTCTTCTCAGTGTATCTCAGTATTTTATAAAAATACCTTTTACATACCCCTCTCCAATACCCTGTGAAATGCCTAATAATAAGGAGCCCAAATAGCTTGCAAAAGATAGTTAAAATTCCTGCTGAATCTTTATCATTGAAGATGTCTTAATATTTAAGGCACTTATGTCAGTGCCTAATTTCATTAGATTCTTACAGCACCTATGAAAGAAGGAATAGGTATTATCTTTTTTTTTCCAAATGTGGAAAAGTGAAGCTTCAAGAGATTAAGTTACCCAAGGTGTTGTCGTTACAGTTTTTTTATTGTGTCTTATAATCCCCCTGTCTTTACTGTTAACAGAGTTCTCCCCATTATAGATTACTTTTTATTTCAGAAACATTAGTGTCAACCAGTGGTCATTGGCATCAATTCAACACCAACAGGAATCCCCAATTAGGTGCGGTGAAGGAAACTATTTGAGTACAAACAGCTCAATTTTGATACAGTACAGCTGTGAGAACATTGTGACTATGGAACAGATCAGTAGTGTTATAGCTCAGTTATGAATCAACATGGCTATGTGGTGGCCCTGGGGCCAGGCAGCCCTAGAGTCAGGTAGACAGCTCTGCTGTGCCCTGCCACTGTCCAGCTAGGTGTCTCTGGTGTTTCATCTTTAGTGTTTCAGCTCCAGCCTCTGATGTTTGAGCTTCCTTGTTTCACCTCCAGCCAAGAAAACACAGTCTTCATTGCAAAAGGAAAGTGTGCACCCTTAGTCAGAGGGGAGCTGACTTACATAGACAGAGCTCTCTGCCCCTACCCCTGACCCATGATCAGTCCATCCTCATGCATATAAGGACTCTAAATCCTTGCAATTTGATTGGTCCAAAAAGCACTGTCCTGCTTGGTCAGACTGGAACCTCTCTGGTCAGTGAAGATGCATGGGTATATAGCTGTACAGCTCTGAAGATCCTCAGTCCTGTTGGTTGAGATACTGTTCCAGGAACTCCTTCGTTAAGGGCTGGCTCAGATGGCAAGAACACAGTGCAGGCAGGCAGCTTAGTGCAGCCTTCTCCCTGAAGTGCAATTTGTGTGAGAGGCCCCTGTTTAGAAAAGGCTACTAGGCTCTGCTTTTAAATTTCAGCCCCATTAACCACTAGGAGCCCTTCTTGTTAGGTATCTTCTTTCTCAGAGTCTACATTAGAATAGTTATATTGACTCGGGGTATCATTAATTAGCTGTTTTCTTTAGTGAATGGAAAATTCAATGGAATTTTCAAGGCCAACACAAACTTCTTTTTCTTGACACTTTTTCTTCTAAATATGGAACATTTTTGCTTCATTTTCTTTCCTTTTTGGAGTTTTTAGTCTTCTCTGCATAGGTTTATCCCTCAATGACCTGTTGCTTCTACTAATTGTTACTCTCTTTCTTTCCTTTTTGTCAAAATTGTGCTTTTATTGTTACCTCCACTTCCAGAAAACGCTCACTCTGACTTTCTTTCTTACTGCTGTGTCGTAACAACTTTATGAATGACCACTAATGACCAGATTCTTTCTGTATCATAAGATTTCATCTTCTTCTCAAAGCAGTTCTAGGAAACCATTGCCTCATGGCATGTCTAGACTTCTTCACGTGCTCTATGTGGTGGTTCCATTACTGACAGCCCCTGCTCATCTCCCTTCTTCTCTTGATACAACGTTCCTCTTGCTACTGCCTGACTCTCCACCCTGGCTTCTAACCTATCATTCAAGAACTCATTTTCTTTCTCTGCTAGTGCACATTAGTCCTCTGATCTTTCCTTCTTGCTCTCTATTCCCAAAATAGAAAATCCTAAATAACAATTCCTTCTTAAAATGTTTTCCCCTTTCTAAAATTTCTTCTCCCTTCCTCACTTAATCACCTTTTTTTGTCCATAATCTGGCTCAATTCATTTTTCTTTTAAAGGCATTCTCTGACTAACTCATTAGTCTAGTTAACTTTCATCATCATATATAGTTACAAAATTTTTTTCTTATGATTGAACACTTAAGATCTACTACTCATAGCAACTTTCAAAAATGCAATGAAATATTAACTATAGTCACCATGCTGTATATTACATCAATAAATTACCTTTTTATTATCTTATTTTTCTAAAGTTATCTTCTGAAATATTTAAAGGCAATTTTTTTCTTAATGTAGAGCACAGTTTAATGTTTGACCTAAACACTACCATCTCAGTTGATAATAGGCAAAATTAGAGAGGTGCAGTGACTCCACTGTCCCTAATAACCTTAAATTTTTTTATGAAAGCAGTACTGACTCCTTGCTAAAAACTTTGACAATATCATTTTGTAAAATTTAAATAAATTTATTGTCTCCTGACTAGAGAAAACTGTTAACATATTGGCACATAATCTAAAAATTCTTGTATACAGATACAAATTTTTAAAAGGATCACACAAAACATTTTCTAGACTGCTTCAGTTATTACATCATGCTTTCATAAATTTTTGCAACTTTATATTTTTACTAAGGCATGATTTACATTTAACAAAATTTACTTTTTGTGTATTGCTCTGTAATTGTTGAAAAATACCCACAGTCATGTAACTAACACTATAATCAAGATACAGAACATTTCCACCAGCCCTTGAAGTTTTCTTGTATTCCTTTGTATTCATCCTCTCCCCTCAAGCACACATCTGTTAATCACTGATCTGTTTGTCACTACAGTGTTGCTTTTTCCAGAATATCATACAAATGGAATAATTTTGAATATGGCGTCTTTTACATTTATGTATACATTTGAGATTCCTCTATAATATTTTTCCAGGATTAGTTTATTCTTGTTACTCAGTAGTATTCCATTATCCATTCATAGAATAAACAGTTTCCAGGTTTTGGCAATTATGAATAAAATAATTGTAAATATTCTTATACAGGATTTATATGAACTTAAGTTTTTCTTTCTTTTGGATAAATTCCTAGCTATGAGATCAGTGAGTTGTATGGTAAATATAGGTTTAACTATATTAGAAAATGCTGAAGTGTATTCCAGGGTGGTTATTGTACCATTTCGTCTTTCCGTGGGCAAGGCATGAGAGTTTCATTTCTTCTGCATCTTCACCAGCACTTGTTATTATCTGCTTTATAAATTTTAGCCTTTCGAATGGATATGTGATAGTATCTCAGTGTAGTTTTAATTTGCTTTTCCCAAATGATTAATATGTTGAAGAAGCACATCTCTTCGTGTGTTTTATGTGCCATTTGTGCGTCTTTGGTAAAATTTCTGTTCATATATTTTGCCCTATTTCATTGGGTGTTGTGTTTTCTTAGTGTTGAGTTTTGAGAATTCTTTATATATTCTGGATACAAATCAAATGTATGTTTTGTAAAAATTTTCTCCTAGTCAATGGTTTGTCTTTTTATTCTCTTAATAGTTGTCTTTTACAGAGCAGAAATTTTTAATTTTGATGATGCTCAGTTCTTTCATTCATAGATTGTTCTTTTGCCGTCGTTTCTTTAAAACACCTTTGCATAACCCACAAATGCAAAGTTTTTATCTTATGTTGTCTTATAGAATTTTATAGTTTTAGGTTTAAAATTTTGGTATGTAGATTTTGTAAATTAAAGTATAGAATAAGTTTTCTTTTTCTTTTCTTTATGGATAGGAAGTTGTTCATTACCAGTTGTTCCATTACCGTTTGTTGAAAAGACTATCCTTCTTTGAAATTCCTTTATACGTTTGTTGAAAATCATATGTGTGTGAATCTATTTCTTGGCTTTTCATTCTATTCTAGTGATTTTTGTGTCTGTCCTCAGCTAGTATCACATTGTCTTTGTATAGTATGTGTTGAAATCAGGTTATACGAGTCCTATAGTGTTGTATTTTTCAAAATTGTTTAGACTATTCTAGTTATATTATCTTTCCATATAATATAATCAGCTTCTTAATTTATACCAAAACAAAACAAAACCTTATTAGGATTTTTATTTTGATTGCATTAAATCTGTCGATCACTTTGGAGAAAACTGACAGCAATAAAGAATCTTCTAATACATGAATATAGATCTCCACAATATAGATCACAATTGTTTAGGTTCTACTTGATTTTTTTTATCACTGGTTTATAGTTTTTATCATATAGCTCCTATGGATATTTCATTAGATACTTAACTAAGTATTCATGGTTTTTGATGCTATTGTAAATTGTGCTTTTTAAAAATGTAATATCGAGTTTTTCATTGTTAATATGTAGAAATAAAATTGATATTTGAATATTGACTTATATTCTACAACCTTCCTACACTCAGTTATTAGTTTTAATATCTCTTTTTATAGAGTCCTTATGATTGTTTGTGTAGATAGTCATATCGTCTGTGAATAGAGAGCTTTCTTTCTTCCTTTACAATCTGTATGGGTTATAGTTTGTTGTTGTTGTTGTTGTTGTTGTTGTTGTTGTTATTGTTTTATTGCACTGACAAGGACTTCCACTATGATTTTCAATGGGAATAATGAGAACAGACATTTTTGCCTGTTCCCAGTCTTAGTGTGAAAGCTTTCATTCTTTCACTGTTAAGTAGCGTTATAGGTGCTTTTTTTCTAGTTGAGGAAGTTCTCTTTTTTTCTAATTTGATGGCAGTTTCTGCAACATCATTTAAAAAGATTCCTGCTAAGTATTCTGTACTATAATTTATACTATACCATAATTGAGACAAATTTCTATTTTAGGACATTCAAGTTCTTTAAAGGGTTATTGACAGAAGTTATTGTAGCTAAAATCTTTTTTTTACCTACCTTTAAATATGAATAAATTTCTGAAGTATAATTGCTGGTTCAAAGGACATATCACAGTTTTAAAGGTTTTAATACGTGTTGCCTAATTGCTCTCAGAAATGTAGCAGATGATATTCCCACCAGTGAATTGTGACCTAATTCCTAGACTACTCATTGGAAGTGGAAAAGACCTGGTATAATTTTGTACTATTTGTTAAAATACTTGGATTGAATTATTTCTGTGACTATTTCACAGCCCTTGTTAATGATTTGGGAAGTTGAACTTAGAAATTATAAACAGAATATTAATTTTTATAGAAAGCATCATATTGTCATGATTACTATAATACTTTTTTCTTCTTTTTTTGTGGCCCTTCTAGGACCTTTTTAGAAAAGTTCGAAGTATCTTAAATAAGTTGACACCACAGATGTTTAACCAGCTGATGAAGCAAGTGTCAGGTCTTACTGTTGACACAGAGGAGCGGCTGAAAGGAGTCATTGACCTGGTCTTTGAGAAGGCTATTGATGAACCCAGTTTCTCTGTGGCTTACGCAAACATGTGTCGATGTCTAGTAACGGTAAGAAGAGAGGAAGGAGTAAAACCAGAAATCTCCAAGAGGTATATTCTCCCCTCACTACACATTCTTCCCAGAAGTGTTATTTGGGCAACGTAAAGGGGAGAATATATTTTTAGCACTTACTAATATGATATCCTCATTGTATATGAAGAATCTTTATTTATTAAAATGTATACTCATCCCTGGAGGGGTTGTGGAGACTAGACTGAAATAGGAATGATATGGCCCCATTCAGTATGAGGAAGATTGAATAAGATTTAAGTTAGTAATGTGAAATTATTGTCATGGGGAACCAATTTTTCCTGGGGTGTCATTTTTTTTTTTAGAAATAAAGCAAATGCTTTTATTCCATTTAATTAAATTCAAAGTTGAAAAACATGTTGGTTCTAATTTTAGCCTCGGTGAAAATGATAGGATAGTTGTGGTCATAAAGGTTTCAAAACTGATGGTTTTATCTCTTAGAAACTATTAGATTTCTTTCTCTTTACATTGTCCACAGCCATTTATTCTCCACAGCCTGTCAAATCTAGGGCAAGACAGAATGGGAGACCAAAGAGCTTCTGGTTAGTGTTCATTGTCCTCTATTCTGCAGTCATAAAACTGCCATGTACCATCTGTGTTTTCTATGCCTGTTACTGTTACCAAGGTACTTGTGTCAGAATTGTTTGTCCTTTAACATTTGAGTTTATTCTTAATTATCACAACTCATTGTCATCGTGCTTCTCTATGAAAATGCAGAATTCTGTCATTCTACCAATATTTTTGAGTACCTGTGTCGGTAAGATAGGTAAGTCTGTTGGGACTTGGAAAAGTTACATCTTCTCTCTTTAAGAAATTCAATCTATATTGGAAAATAAAACAACATTAACAAGAAAAAAATCACTTATAAGGTGTTCTGAGATATTGTAGTTTGTTCATGCCTAAATGGATGGTTTAGATTGAAAAATCAGGTTGGAGGAAAAAGAAATCACTATGTCAGAAGGAAGTAGAGTTTGAGTTGAGCCTGGGACAATGGGGAGTATTAATACAGAGAAGGAATGAGGTATTCCAGGGAGATTCAAGTCTGAGGGAGCAAGCATGGCATAATGGTTACAAACACTGGTTTTGGAGTCTCACAGTTCTAGGTTTTAAATTTTTTAACTTTAAATTTCTACTCAGCCATTGCTAACTTTATAACCTTAGAGTTATTACATTAGCTCTTTAAACCTCAATTTTTAATCTATAAAATAAGATTAATTCATATAATTTAAGGTTTTTATAATGAAAAAGTTAAGATAAATGAGATTGTGTGTATAAAATTCCTAGTGCAGTATTTGGCCTAAATGATTCAAAAAGATATCGGTGGTGGAAAAGACAGCGAAGGTCTTGAAATGCTGGCTATAGAATTAAGATGATTGTATGACAGAAACCATCTGTTCGTCACCTACTAGATTGCAGTATGGGGAAATGATTTACATGTATTATTTTAATGGTTATTATAACCCAGAAAGGTCAGTATTATTAGCCCTGCTTTATTGATTCAGCAACTAAAGCTTAATAACTTGCTCACGTTTACTTAACTAGTAAATGGCAGTGCTAGAATCTAGGTCTAGTTCTGTTTTAACTCAGTCACTTGCCATATTGCTTTATAACGTACCATACTTACCTGAAAGCAAATTGATGTGCTATCTCAGGCCCCTCATTTTCTTTGTGATGGCCATAACATCCATAACATCCTGTAGTCCCTTAAATAGAAGTAGGACTAGATCCCGGGTCTTCTGACTCATACTTTAGTGCTCTTTACTAATTTTGAATTTAATCCTGTGGGCAATAAAGAATTGTTAATGTTTTTTAATATTAAAAGAGTATCCTTGATAAAAATGACCTTTGAAAAGGCCTGGCAATAGTGCAAATTTCATTGGAATAAGAAGAACTTATAGATAAGCCAGCCACTTATGTTACTTTTGTTATAATCTACAATCTTTTTAAATAAGATTTTTAAACTTTATTAGATTGTCTTAAATTACAAAATAATGACCTATTGGAATAAGTCAAACAATATGGAAGTATACACAGAAAAACTTAATACTCTTCATTTGGAGCTCCAGGCAAATAAATCTCCCTTCCCTCCAAGGCAATCAGTGGGAATATATCTTTCCAAAGTTTTCTTTATATTCATAAAATCATTAAAAACACACATTCATATATGTATATATACAGAGGATTTTTTTTTTGTTTTGGGCATCCCTCTACATCATTACAGGTAGATTTTACTTGTGCTATTTTAGTATTACATAATATTTCATAATATGCACGTACCATAATTTCTAACCGTTTCTTCTTTCCTCCCTTGTTCCTCTCACCTCTCCCTACCTCTCCCTCATGTTTCCAGTTTTTGAGTTTTTGAGTTTTTTTATACCAAAAAGTATATAAATCGTTGTGTACATCTCAAGATGTATCAGTAAAGTGAACATAACCTACCACCCTGGTCAACAAATTTAGAATTATATCTTTCCCTCTTTCTTAAAGGTAGCTACTTTTCTGACTTCTAACACCAGAGCTAATTTTAAGATACTAAGGCCCCAAAATGAAAGGGTGGCAATGGGACTAGAGTCATAGGTTCCTAATACACACAAAATGCAAAACTCAAACAATCACAAGAGTAATGAAAATCTAAATATGAAAAGCTCATCTTTCAGGAGAAAATTGAGAAGACTGTCTTCATGAACTTTGGGAAAAAGGTTAAATTTGACTACTAAAATTTATAATCCTTGGTATAACATGATATCATAAATAAAATAAAAAGCTATAGCCAAAGCCTGGGAGAATCTATTTGGAATACATATAATTGACAAAATATTGGAATCCAGAATTAAGGAGGAAAAGAAAAACCAATAAGACCAAAAACAGCCCAATTAAAAAATAGGCAGGTCATAGAAATGAAAATCCATTGGCTGATAAACTTAAAATAGTCAGTGTTATTCATTATTAGGGAAATGACAACGTAAACCACAATTCTGTATAAGTCACACCCATTAGGGTAAAAAAAATTTTTTTTTAACCACTTCAAAATGTTGGTGAAGGTGAATACAGTCACTTTGGAGAGTAATTGGACAGTAATATTAAACACATTCATATACCATTCCCCAGCAATTTCACTTCTTGGTCTATACCCCAGAGAAGTTCCAAGATGTGCACAAGGAATCATATGTAAGAATATCTGTGTAGTGGCTTTAATAGTGAATAATAGGAAACAACAGAAATATGTCTAAGGCAAAAGTATACCACAGCTATTTGGTCAGTGCACTTGAATAGTAATATATACACACACATATATATATATATGCATTTAAAATTAATGAAGTAATACTAAATATATCAGCCTGGATTAACCTTAAGAATAGTACCGAATAACAGTATAGGTACCATTTAATAAAGTTTTATAATATTGCAAAATAAAATTATTAAATATGTATAGTAAAAGTATACAAATTAGAAATACTAAAAATCATATTCAGGGTAAGAGAAGGAAGTGGGATTATGGGAAAGTACACAAGGGTAAGTATTAGGGCTTCTGGTTTGGACAGGTTAGGCAATGCAGACCACCTTTCCATGGTTAACATTTAGAAAAGCTAGTTACAATATTTAAATCTTGAAGTCATCAGAGAACTAAAAGACAGTAAAGAATTACTGAGACTAAGATCATAAAAGAGATGGAGATTCAAAGAAAACTAAGATAGTTGGTAAAACATCCCCCCTAAAATAGTAAACTGTAAGTCTTAAACTTGTTTTTCATGGACTTGTTGGGCTAGGTAACAAAAGTTGTAACTAGGGCCCACTAAAATGATTGGCAGAAGAGGCTCTAGTAAATCTTCCTGTATGCTTGGAACGGGGTGAACCAGAAGCTGACCTGTTTTCACAAGGACTGTAGCTCAACATCAAATCATCTCAATCCTTGAATTTGGATGGCAATTTACATTGAATAATGTTGGGGCATGCAGCCACTATGCAGTCAAAAATCTACATATAACTTGACTCCTCCAGAACTTAACTACTAAAAGCTTGCTGTTGATCAGAAACCTTACCGATAACATAATCAGTCAATTAACATATTTTGCATCGTAGATATTATGTTCTATATTCTCACAGTAAACTAGAGAAAAGATAATCATAAGGAAGAAAAAATACATTTACAATACTGTATTGTATTTATTGATAACATAAGTTTACATCATTTGTTTACAAGATGAATCCTCTGACAGTACCTACATTAATTTGTCTTATATAATACAAAACACCGTAGATGATATAACTATTACTAATACTAGACATCAACAGTGAAAAGATAAATGGAAAAGAAGTTCATATTTATTTACAGACATAAAGATTCATTCATTAATAATAACAAACATCTGTGAGATTTTCAGATTGTTGCAAATATCTAAATTTTTCAGTATATTTGTTGAAAAAAAAATCAACATATAATTGAACCCACAGAATGTAAACCTGTGTTGTTCACGTGTCTACTGTATAGTAAATTTAGTGTTAGTGCCCCTATGTACTTACAAGAAGACTTATACTAGTCTTAAAATTATTTCTATGACAGTTTTTCAGATAAAATACCCAGCATACAATTAGAAATAATTAGGCACACAAAGAAAAAAAGACAGCATTAATGAGAACCAGCAACAAACAAATGTCCCACGGGGGCTGCATATATTGACTTTATCAGGCACAGACATTAAATTACTATCCTTATGTTCAAGGGGATAAAAATAGACTGAAATTTTCAATAAAGGTCAAGAAATTATAAAAACCAATTAGATATTCCAGAACCAAATATTCTAAAAAATTAAGAACTTAATGAATGGGTTTAATAACAGCTGAAGAATTATGATCTAGAAGATAGGTCTATAGAATTCAGCATGAAGCACAGAGAGACTAAAAGATGAAAAATATAAAAGGGAGGGTAGGAGACAGGGAGCATTCAATTAGATCAAACTTTGCTTTAATTGGAGTCCCAGGAGAAAAGAGCATAGTTTGTAAAAAAGCAATAGTTGAAGAGAATGGCTGAGATATTTTTCAGAACTGCTGAAATGTTAAAGCCACAGATTCAAAAGATTTCCTACAAACCCCAAGTATCAGTTAAAAAAAGAAGGAAAGCTTTTAGACTTGTTGTGCTACTTAAAAGATACCCACAGGGGAAGAGAGAGACAGTAATAAGTTGGATTACATTGAAATTAGCATATTTTCATCAAAATATGTTAAGAGTAAAAACAAGCGCATATTAGGAAAACAATTGCACAAAAATGTAATTAAAATATTAATGATATAAAATTGTATATCATTTAAAAAATCAAATAGAAATCAATAAGAAAATAACTCCGTTTTTAAATAGACAAGAGATATACACAACACTTAACCAAAGAGGTTATCCAGATGACCAACAAATGGGAAAAGAATCATCTAGACACAAACTGTGCAATAACATCAGATTTCTAAATTTACCAGGTATTGGCAAATATGTACAGCAACAAGAACTCTCAGATACTGCCAGTTAGACTATAAATTGTAACAGCCACTTTGGAAAAGAGTTTAACATCTAGTGAAGAGCTGAAGCTATTTTTCTGATATAACCAGAATTTCTGTTCTTAAGTATATACCCAACCGATAAACATACATTTCTTATGTACCAAGAAACATAAAAATATAGCATTTTCATAAAAGTAGTTATTACAAAAATGTAGGATAATGGGATTAACTTTGGAGGCTGGGAGGTCGTACTGCTTTAGAAAGAGAATTCAACTGGAGCTCTGAGAGGCTGTCATTTTGTTTCTTGACCTGGTGCTAAACCTGGTGGCAGTTATGGGAGTTTGCTTTTTGTCATAATTTATTGAGTTGGACCCTAAAAAGTTAAAGAAATAAAAAACAGGAAATAGAGTAGAATTTAAATTATTTTGTGCTCTTGAGCTTTACTCTGTTTAGTTTCCTAAAAAGTAAAAGACTTAAAGCAAATATGGCAAAATATTAATACTTAACAAAGTTGAGTGATGAATACATGAATGTGTGTGATATTATTTTATACTCTATAAGGAAAAAAATGGAGGTTATAGCCAATCAATTATTTTTCCAAAGTGGCATTTCCATGGGCTAGGGTTGACCAAAATTGAAATGTTGTATTAGTTCCATTTATGCCAGTTTAAGCAGATTTCTTTCCTTTGAGTTTCTGTTTAATCTCCAAATGTTTATGAAATCAGACAAGAAGGATCTACTCTATGCAGCATTTTCCAAATCTTCTAGACCATGGGCACCGCCTTTTTTTTTTAAGATTGTTATTTTCAGAATTGATGCTTTCCAATAGAATGAGAGAAATTGAAGACAGTGGATAAAAATTAAACTGTTACCTGGGGGAGGTGCTATTTTCCTATTCATTGTATTCATTAGGTTAAGTAACTTCATTGAATTTATCACTGTGTTCTGCTGAGATGTGCATAGGTAACATTGTAGAGTCTTTGGACTGATTCATAGTTGTAAAGATTTATGGACCTAAGCCACTGGTCCTGTATTATCAGTGTTTATCATTTGAAATAATGGAATCTAATTATAGTTACCCACTCATATAAGATGGTCATAAGGAGCAATGGTAATAAGAGGAGTAGTGGAAATTACAGCAATATTTTTTTAGATATATCTGCTAACATGATTATATCTAACTCATTTAATCCTCATGTTTCACAACTTTCTCTGAAATTTAGAAATTACCTAAATAGGAACTTTGTAGAGATTTTTAATATTAAATGCTAGAATCTTAACTTAAACAATGGCCTAGTGGTTCTCAATTGTGGGTGATTTGTTTCCCAGGAGACACCAGGCAGTGTCTAGAGATGTTTTGGGTTATGGCTGCTGGCATCTTAGTGGGCAAAGACTCAGGACACTTCTAAATGTCCTCCAGTGCACAAGACACCCCCTCACAACAAAGAATGTCAGTAGTGTCTAGGCTGAGAAACCTTGCCCTGGATTGTTGAGATTTTAAGATTTAGGAGAGTACTTGTTCTCATTATTTACAGAGCAGTTCTTAACTTTCTGCCTCCATGTCATTCACATGGATCACACGCCTCTATTTAAAACCTGTTTCATTACTTTGCAGTGATTATCTAGGGTGAGAGCTAGAGAATACAATTGTACCATGTGTCAATTTTCCATGATTTCTTAAAGGGTAGACTTTAAAGAAAGGAATTCTTTAGATTTCCAGGGGAAATTGATATAATAGTGTCGGCTTTCAGAGTTGCTCTGTAAATGCCGTAGTTATGCACACAGACACATTTATACATACACACAGCTGCCTGCCTCTACTAAGCTCTAAGTTCACTTACAGTAGTCAAAGAGGAGATTAGAAAACCTCTGGCACATGCAGCAGAAGGACATCGTCAGTGATAGTAAAAGTAAGCCTCGCCTCTGGAGCATACTGCTGCTTTTAGTAGTTCAAGTAGGGGTGACTGAGAGACCTGCAGGACCTCCTTCACAAGCTGCAGAGCATTTAACTAGAATTCAGTGCTCTCAGGAGGAAAACATCTGAATTAAGTGGCAGATGGAGAAGAATGAACAAGGGAAAATATCCTGTGTCTAAATCTGTACTTAAATAAAATTTTAATTGGATTATTGGTGACTTTAAATTGCTATGCTTTTGTTTTAATCATAATTTAAATGAAAATTCCCATCTCAGAACCCCTAGAATCTAAGCTTCTAAGAGCAGGCACTTTTTCTCTTTTCGTTTTTGTTTTTTCACTGCTGAATTTATAGTGCCTCGAATGGTTTCCTGGCACATTATAGACCCTTGGACATGTTGTGAGTGGATAAGTGTAGGAATGAAAGAATAATGGCGGAGTTTATTTTATGCCCTAAGACTTCACTTTTGTTACTTTTTATCTCTGCTGTGCAAGGTATGCATGCCTCAGCTATAAAGAATGGCACTAAAGGTATATTTTTTAAGCATTCTATGTCCTGTTATGTCAGATCCAGAACTTAACAGTGTTTACACTCTTTAAGTGCTTTAAAGCAAGACATGATAGGAATGACAGGACTAAGCATGTGAAGAGACACTAAGAGAAGAAAGGAGACAATTAAATCTCATTAGAAATAAAGCCTAGAATTACAGACATGAAGAGTCAGCTTTGGGAAACAGCATGTGGCTGAAATCAACTGGAGGAAGAGGAGGAATGTGCAACTCTTCTAGTCAAAGATGAAAAATGCTTTGAAGACAAGATCGATGAGACATGACTTACACTTTCATAACTTGACCACCCCCTTTTGAATCCCTCAGTACTACATATGTCTTCAGATGTATCTAATAGAGATGTTTTTTGATAGATGTGTTCATAGCAGGTGATTTCCTAAGGTCAAGATAAAACTACTGATAGAGGATAGTATGTCACCGTGGACCCATGCGTTATAATTGGGCGCTTGACTTATTACTGTTTACTTCACATTCTAGAGTTACTATGGGGGTACCACTTGTTTATACTATACTAGTCATTCCAAATACTTTACCTCAGACCAGAACATGCTTCTAGAGCAAAGTGGCTACAGAGCCATGGGGTTACCAGTAGCATCTCCATATTCTGAGACAGCAGTGAAAATCCGAAGCCTACTAAGCTAGTCTAGGGCTCGTTCTTCAATTTTCCAATCTCCTGTTTGACTACCCTAAGTAACACAGAGCTGACAGGCCCTGATGATTCTCTGGAAGTTATCCTTTTAAGGATATATATCAGCAGTATAGGTCCTATTGCTTAAAGAAAATGTCTACCTGTTAATAACAAGTTTCATCACAATGTGAGATGATATACTAGTAGTGTACAGTGCAATGTAATATCATACGGTTTGTTTACTACTGTGTAGGAATGAGAGGGTAGGTGCTTTCCAGCAAATCTAGCATATCAGGCAGCCTTACTAATCTACCCCCTCAATTCCTTCATTCCCTGAGAAACCATCTCCCAGACAACACATTTGAAACACATGTATCTTAGTTGTGATCTTGGACTACTGTTAAATGAAAATTATAGTTGTCTCAAAGGATCTTTTTCTAAACATTGCACGTCACCTGTCACTTTTGCTATTATCCATGGTCACATTTGCAAGCATCTACCTTGTCCACTGTTTTGGACTGAATGTTTGTGTTACTCCCTCATCCCAATTCATATATTGAAGCCCTAACCCTCAGTATCATGGTATTGGGAAGTGGTTAGGTTTAAAATTAGGTGATTTAGGTAATTATAGTGGTATTAGTGCCTTTATGAGAAGAGGAAGAGACATCAGAGTTTCCTTTCTCCACCTCAAGAGGATACAGGAGAAGGCAGCTGTCCACAAACTAGGAAGAGGAACTGAATCTGCTGGCACCTTGATCTTGGACTTCTAGAACTGTGAGAAATGTCTGTTGTTTAAGCCACCAGTTCATAGTGTTTTGTTCAGGCAGCTCCAGCAGAGTAAGCTACCTACTCTTCATGTTCTGTTCTAACTGACCAATGTCATTGGTCCCTTTACCAGTGAACGCCCAATAGACAACACATCCTGCCTTAATAATGTCATAATCCTGTTGATATTTGTAATCTCTTAAAAACAAAAAAGTTGTCATACATCACCATTCTCAGAGAATGTTCTCACTGGCCTATTTCCATAGTTCCACAGCCTTGTTAACCACCCCCAGAGGACATTAAGATCATGTTCCAAAACAAGTCTACAGGGGTTTGTATAACTAGGCATACGTTCACTTAGAGATCTATGAATTTACAGATCTGTAGGTAGTCCTCTGATTGTCCGGTTTTAATCCTTATGAATAGGCCGGAAATGCTATCACATGTTCTCTGTGTCCTACACATGTGAAATGTCCCATGACCATCATTTTAGGATAGTAGATATTCATTTCTCTTGTTTTTTGTGGTTCTCTCCCTAACTGCTTTGTGAGCTAACTTTCTTTTATACTTACTTTGATATTTATGTTATTATAGTATAGATTACTCTTAATTTTTAATCATAAACGTGTCAAGAACAGCTCCACATGTTTAAATATAACTATATTAGTTTATTGAACTTTATGTGCCAGCCAGTATTATTTGCTTTACCTACAACATTTCATTTAATCCTTCCAACAGTCCTAAGAGATCGATGTTATCACCATTTTAGAAAGGAACATATTTTATGAAGCCTAATAACTCAGCCAAAGTCACATAGCAGAGCTGAGATTCTGACTGTTTTAGCAGCTACTTTATAATGTCCCTTCATCTACCGTCTCTGGAATGTCTCCTTTTGCAGATGAAGGGATTGAGGCTCAATGTGGTAGCTTGCTCACATTTACAGAGCTGATTAGTTACAGAACTGGCATTCAGACCCTGATTTTATGACTCAAGCTACCAGTGCTCTTTTAGTTTCAATGTTCTGAGTATCCCAGTTACAGTTTTCTTCTCTGTGACTTATAAAGTGCTTCTGTCAAGCCTATTTCATTGGATACTTAAAGCTGCACTCCAGGTTAAACACAGGTATTGCGATTCCCTTGTATTAGATGATGAAACCGAGTCTTGAATTAAAACAATTGCCTTTGTTTTAAAGCAAGTTTGCAAATCTTTTGATACTTAGCCCAACAACCCTTTCAACACAGCCTCCTCTACATAACAGGTGTAAAAGGCATAGCTTTTTATACTTTTTTGTGTAGAGAAATTCTCCCTTTTCTACTTGTTTATATAAACCAATCTGTCACAAGTTTTATTTATTTAATCTTTTTGACTTGTTTTAATCCTGGTCCCTCTCACCAATAAGACAGTGGCTTGGATTTTCATATTGTTGTCCACATTCTTCCCATTTTCTAGACAGTAAATCCATAATTCAGGAAACATCTCTTCAGAGCTGATAGATATGGTCCAGGTGATTTTTATGTCCTTCGTGTTATATAGATGATGCTGGTGAATATGCCAAGAAGCCATAAAGGACTTTTTGACTGGCTTTCTTGGAACCTAACATCACATTGGTGCTCTATGATGTACCACCTTGCTCATGGATTTGCCTCTTGGTTCTCTTTTGCAGTGCATTGTTGAATATTCTGGGTCCTGTATAGTAGAAAATAGAATCTACTTTTAGCTTTTATTTTGGAAATTGTTTACTTTTATGTAGTGTTTCTTTTTTGGAAGGCTGATTAAATGCCTACCTTCTTATGTGATCATAGAGTAGGCCTGAATGACTATGTATGAAATGATCTGTAGTCACTTAGGGCTGAGTTTAGAGATAGACATGTTAGCTTTTCTATGGTTGTCTAAAAAGTATCTTCCTAAGTTAATGTTTTCTGCTGAAAGTAAAATATAATGAAACATTTGGTCCTTTGATTAGAACTGCACTTGTTAAATGGTATTTCACATGTCATAGGGAATATGTTGGAGCATATGCCATCGGTTCTAGAACAGATATACAATAGCATCACAGTCTCAGTTCTTAAGAAGTATCTTTAGTCATTCATCCTTCAACAGCAGCTGTATTAAGTCCATTCAGGTTGATAACATTAACTAATACGACGCATCCTTTTTCTTACCAAGTTCTCTCACTAAACCTAGAGCAAAGACCATGCATTTCAGAACTTTGGGAGCCACTTTGTGATTCCAGAAAAACCATTTTGCCATGTTATGCAGTAGCTGTTCAGAATGGTGCTCAGGGAGATTTCATCTATAAAATAGAATTTTTTGGTCATTTGAAATAATAAACAGTATATTGATAGTCAGGGTAAGTACTAGCATTACAGTGTCTTGACAGTCCCCTAAGGAAAAGACAGATCAAAAATTCTTAAATGTATCCCACTTCTCCTTTCTTCTAGAATAAGAATCTCACCTACAACAGTTTTTCTATGGCCATGAAATTCTCTCCTACTTTATGTCATTTCTGTTTGTTCCTGTAAACCAAAGTACCCATAGTGGTACTAAGAAAAACAAAAGTAATAACCCTACACAGTTAAAAAGGCCTAAATAAGTCTAGGGTCATAGTCATAATAATATTACATGGAGTTCAAAGTTAGCTAGAGGCACAACCAGCCATTAAAGACACAGTACATTTATATGAGAGTATGTGTATCTTTTCTCTATAAAACTTAAGACATCTTACCATTGAAACATGAAATGCCTGAAGCTAAATTGGGTACCTCTTGTAGAATGCTTACCTGTGATTCCGTCAGCATTATTTTGCAAATAAAGAAAATTGATATTTTGAGAAAATCGTTGAATGTATTTAAATAATCTTGCTGCTTTTGCATTTTCCCATCTGGATGCAGCTGAAAGTACCCATGGCAGACAAGCCTGGAAACACAGTGAATTTCCGGAAGCTGCTATTGAACCGTTGCCAGAAGGAGTTTGAAAAAGATAAAGCAGATGATGATGTCTTTGAGAAGAAACAGAAAGAACTCGAGGCTGCCAGTGCTGTAAGTATTTTCACAGAAGGTCGGTGCTTGTTCAGTTTGAGTGTTATCAAAGGGAATTTTCATGAAGCCGGCTGCAACATCTTTCTACTACTTCAATAGGTGCCCTGTGGCCTTTTTTCCAGGTGGAAATACGATGTTGGTGTTTAGAGGGATATTTTATTCCTTTCAGTGCTGCCATGTTAAAGCAACGCAACCTTCTAAGATAGGGATTCAGAACCTAGACTCCAGAGGCGTTACTGCGTACCAGAAATCAGAAATGGTTGCAGACTTTTGCATATAGTTCACTTTTCTGAGGAGTACGTCTTTAGTTACAGTCATATTTTCAAAGGGTATCCCTGACCCCCAGAAAGGGTAAGGACCATGAATCTGAGTGTATGTTGTTAGCATCTATGGTGCAGCACAGATTTCATCATCAAGATTCTATCATTCTTCCTTACACAACAGCCAGAGGAGAGGACGAGGCTTCACGATGAACTAGAAGAAGCTAAGGACAAAGCCCGGCGGAGATCCATAGGTAACATCAAGTTTATTGGAGAACTCTTTAAGCTCAAAATGCTGACAGAAGCTATCATGCATGACTGTGTGGTGAAGCTGCTAAAGAACCATGATGAAGAATCCCTGGAGTGCCTGTGTCGCCTGCTCACCACCATTGGCAAAGACCTTGATTTTGAGAAAGCAAAGGTAAAAGTCCAAAATTGTGGAAACTTCCAACAGGGGCTCTGTCAGTTACAAAAGAACTAAGATTGTCAGCGAAACTGTTCATCTTGTCCCTGCCATTGAGGCTGTTTGTTTTTCTTTTTTGCCTTTCTCATTGTCAGTGTTTGGCCATCATGCTCCTTACCACATTTCCATTAAAGTCAGAAGTGAAGAAGGTCCCAAATTATGTAAAGGCCAGTTTATGAGTTGTTCCAGTTGTCTCTGGTCCTCTTTCTGCATGACCATTTCACAGGTCATTTATATGTATAGCAAATTGTGGGCAGAAGTAAGAGGAGAAAGAAGTAAGAGGCCGGGACTGAGGGTGATACAGAAATGAAGAAAACTCAATAGCTTCCTGAAATTTATGCTGTAATTAATAACACAGCTATCTAACCATAATATAAAAAGATCATTAAAAATATTATTATTCGAACAATGTAAATAAGGAGTCGAGAAATTAGAAATGCTTCAAAGAAAGGTCAGAAATCTCTCATAACCTCTGGATCAGCTAGGATTATGTTTGGCTGTGACAAAAATCACAAATCTTAGCACTTTATACAAGATTGAAATTTATTTCTCATTCATGTAGGTAAAGTTCGGAGGTGAAGAAGTCTGAGGCTGGTCTGGAGCCTCAGAGGTGATCAAATACCCCAGCTCCTCCAGTTTAACATTCTGTCATTCATAAGGTGTAGCCCTTGTCATTAATGTTCTGAGCAGAGAAAGTTGGAAAGAGGCAAAGGACACAGTCACCTCTCTTAAGGAAGATTCCAGGGAACTACACTATGATAGTTCCATTTATATTCTGTTGCCCTATAATTAGTCACTTGACCACAGCCAGTTGCCTAGAATATATAACCTTTATTTTGGGTGTCATATGCTCAATTAAAAATTCTACCATATTACCCTTTAGCTAAAAGTTGTATTCCTAGGCCATTTAAAAAAATTTTACATGGTAAAATTATATTGGAATTTCCCAGCCAAGAATACTAACGATTCTGTTGCTTACAGCCACGTATGGACCAGTATTTTAATCAGATGGAGAAAATTGTGAAAGAAAGGAAAACCTCATCTAGGATTCGATTCATGCTTCAGGATGTGATAGACCTAAGACTGGTAAGTAGCAAAATAATAAGCCTGCCCCTCCAGTCTTTTTTACGGAATTGGTGTTGGGGAGGATGTCCTAGTGTGTACATGTGTAAAAACTTAATGCTTTTGTTGTAGGACTTTCAGAACTTAAATTGACAAACTTTCATGAGAGCTGTGTGAAAGGACAAAAACCGCATACACCTACCTACCTGTTACGTATCTCTTCTCTTTACTCTGATTATCAAACCACATTGCAGTTTTGAAATCAGCCATTCTGAATTCACACTGTAGTGAATTAAATTTAGTCTTAAGATCCTAAATAATCAGGAAACCTCATCTTTATAATGAATCCATTTAACTTCCCTTGAACCTTACATTTTTAGTCTCTAAAATGGAGGTGTTGGCTACCTTGCATATGTTTTGTAAAGATTCAGTGAGGAAAGTGATTATGTAAAGTGCCGGCTCATAGGAGATGTTGTTTTCTCTATTGCTTTTCCTATATACCCTCATGTTCAGCTGCTTTTTTCCCCCTCATTTCTCACACCAGGTACAGTTTTTACCACTACCACCTGTTTTCTCTCATATTTTAACTCCTACAGGGAATATACTGCAGTTGACCCTAAACTAGAGAAAGTGAATTTGGGTCTCACTTCTTCCCTGCCCTGCAACCAAACCAGATAGCGCTGGTGATGGTTCTTTATCTTGCTAAGCACAAATGTAACCTCAGGAGCCTTCTTCTTATGGAAGCCACTACCTATTGATCAGAATTTGAATGCTGATTTAAACCTATTTGGCGTCCTTGCCTCTAACTGATATAAAAATGTTAATGTAAAAAATTTCTCCCCTCATGCCTTTAACCATTTATACTTATATCAGATGTTGGGACTATAGCTGGTAGAGGAGGTAAGGGAGAAGTATAATTATAAGGAGACAACTTATTTTGTCCTTCATAGAGAAGATAACCAAAGGGCAGAGTGGTATGGCACTTTGTGTAGATTACCAGACAAATCCTAGTCATCCTTGATGTAGAATTCTCATGGACTATGATACGAACTGAATAGCAATACCTCAGATTAAGTCAAGGCTAGATAATCCTGATCTTTCTTGATTCTCCTTTTCTCTCCTCCATTCGTGTATAAAAATAATTTTAAAAAATACATTTGGGGTAGTCTTTTACTCTGTCTTCTTATCCATCAGCTATTGGAATGCTCGGTATATACAGTAGTTCAGGGTTGATTGAGAAGAATTCAGTTCTTTAGCTCTAATCCCCAAACTGCAAATAGTGCCATCTGTAAGACATGAAAAACTACTATAAGTAACAGATTTTACAAGTATTTTTACACTTTTCCAGCAGTGAAAAGTATAAAATAGATACTCAAATTTTTTACATTTATTTTGTTATCTGGCTGATAATCTTATTTTCTCCTTTTGTAGTGTAATTGGGTATCTCGAAGAGCAGATCAAGGGCCTAAAACTATTGAACAGATTCACAAAGAGGCTAAAATAGAAGAACAAGAAGAGCAAAGGAAGGTTCAGCAGCTCATGACCAAAGAGAAGAGAAGACCAGGTGAGGGGTGGAGTCCCCTGGAGCATTAGAGGACTCAGGGGTTTGAAGAACAGATATTTAAGAATTCTTAAATATTTAGATGTTCATTGAAATTGGGAAGTGAAGAAGTTATACCTGGAGACAGGTCATTGAGTGAAAGAGATTGCAAGAACTGAGCATGATTTGGACTACGAGATCTCACTGAGCATCTTCCATAGACTCAGTATTGCTGAGGGATATAAACAGAAGTGTAAGATATGGTTTATCCCCTCTAAAAGCTTTCGGTTTACCCGGGAAGACAAAACTAATTCAGGGAACATTGGTCAAGCAAATGGAAGATATCATTTATGAGATGTTTTCCATTAAGGTTAAAATTCAGAGAAGAAGAGAGATAGAAAGCAGGAAGAAATCTTTATCTGAGGAAGGGGCACTTGAATTGGGTCTTAGTGGATGGTAGACACTTGGAACGGAAGGAAGAATTTTATTTATGAAATTAAAGTAAATATAAATTGTAAAGAGAATAAACAGGCATGATTGGAACAAAATTTAAGTGTTTGAGCAGAATGGAAAATGTCTGGAAGAGTAGAGCCGGATTAAGAACTTTTGACTTGATTTAGTAGAAATTAAGAAGCCATTGTAAGTTTTTAAGCAAAGGAGTAATGCCGTGTAAGAGGTATATAAATCAAATAAGTCTGTTGCTCTTCACATGATGAATCAGAGGAATGCACAGAACCCAAAGTCTCGCTGTTACTGAAGTCTCATGTAAAAGAAGGTGAGACTTGGTAGTAATAAAAAGGAAAAACAGAAAAAATATGAAAGACGAAATAAAAGGCATTTTACACTTGAGAGAATATAAAGTTCGTTGATTAAGTTTAGAAGCACCAGAGGAGGAAACATTTTTCAGAAGGAAAATGATCATATTTCTTTTAAGCCTGTTTATTTTGAGATGACAACAGGGCATCCAAGTGGGAATGCTCATTTGTCCACTGTGCAGTTAAGTGATCAGGGCAGTGAATGGGTTGTATAGAATAGTGATTAAGAGCATAGACTCTTGAGCTAAATGGTCTCTATTTAAATTTCAGCTTGCCTACATCCTAGCTGTAAGACATTGCACAAGCCACTTAATCTATAAAATGAATTTAATAATAGTACTAATGATTTGTGTGAGGATGAAAGGTAGTATATCTAACATTTTCAACGTAGCAATGGGCAGAGTAAATACTCAATAACCATTTGCTATTATTTATGACAGACACAATAGATCTCACAGTGAAGTTATGAGAGATGAAGGCTCCAGGGGAAAAAGTATACTTTTAAGATTCATGGCACACCACACTTACCCACCTTCCTCATCCTAGTACCTAACACTGTGCCTTTCAGGTGATGATTTTTATTATTGAGCTAGATTGAGAGGGAAAAGATAAAAGCCTAATTTATGAAAGATGTCCTCGCTGTCTAAAGGAAATAAAGAACTTGGAAAACTGACAGATAAGACCAAGTAGAAAGGAAGGAGTACTAGGATATAAGCATCATAGAAACAAGGAAGCAAGTGATCAGTAATATCAGGTAGCACAGAGAAAATCAAGAAACTTGAGGATCAGAAAAGTTTATGGAAATAGACAGTTTGGTGATATTTTATTCATTCAACAAATATTTTTTGAGTAACTGTCACTTAGGAGAAAATCCCGTCCCTTATTCAGCTTACATCTTACTGGGAGGGAAAGATAATAAATTCATTAAGTAAAATATGTAATTTTCTTAGATAAATTTGTTCTATAGAAAAAAATAAAGCAGAAGGGAGGGATTAAGGAGTGCAAGGCTTGATGGCCAGAGGTTGCAATTTTAAATAGGGAAGTTAGGGAGCCTATTAAAGTTGGTATTGTTGGAGCAAAGACCTGAAGCAAATGATAAAGTTAAATCATGTGGATATTTGGGGAGAAAAGGTTTTAGACAAAGGGAGTATAGTAAGTACAAAGGCCCTGAAACAGTATTTTTAAGTATTAACAAAGTGACCAGTGTGGCTGGAAAAAAGGGCATGGGGGACGAGCTGTATAGAAGATGGGGTCTAAAAGGCAGAAGACCAGATTATTTAGATCTTGTAGGCAATTTATAAGGAATCTGTCTTTTTCTCTCAGTGAAATGGACAAATATCAGAAACATTTTTGAGCAGAGAAGTGACAGGACCTGACTTATACTTTACTAGGCTCACACTGGCTGTCATGATGTGTGTGTGCGTGCGTGCGTGCGTGTGTGTACATATATATGTATATATATATACATATATATACAAACATACATACATACATACATACGTACACACAACTATGTGTGTGTGTATGTATAAACAGGGAAGCCATTGGAGAGATTTTTGTAATTGAGGAAATATTGCTGGCTTAAACCAAATCGGTAGTGTTGGCAGTAGTTAGTAGGGGCTAGATACTGAATATATTGTAAAGGTGAACTGACCAGATTTGCTGACAAATTAGGTGCAAAGTAAGTCTTTCTGCCTGAGCAGCTGAAAGACTGGAGAAGTAGGTTTGAGGGGAATGATTGAAACACACTGTCATTTGACATCATTAAGTGAAATAAACTTTGGGATAAATAACTTCTATCTGACTTCTCTCAAAGTGTTCTGATCATTAGCTCTGTAAACCGTCATTAACTCTGTAAACACTAGATTAGACCCTCCCTTGCTTAGCACTCAGTCTCTCCTCATTTGTATCCCTTGGTTTCATCTAGATCATTAATGTTTCATGGGAGATTCAATATAAGCAGAGTGCTGGTATTTTCATGTGATGGGTGTTAGAGGCTATTAGCAATGCTTTAACAGTTTTGTCTTTTCCTTGGTTTCGACTGGCGATGTTGACAGCATTTCTCACTCTTTCATTGTCAAACTGACTTGACACAAGTGAAAGACTGACTCCTCTGTTCTCCCAGCAGGTGTCCAGAGAGTGGATGAAGGTGGGTGGAACACTGTACAAGGGGCCAAGAATAGTCGGGTGCTGGACCCCTCAAAATTTCTGAAAATCACTAAGGTGAGTTACATTTAAAACACAACAGCAGCCTCAAAAGATGACCCTCAAAATTACTTCTTGCTCATGTGAAATAGCCATATTGCAAATTTTGTGATGTGATTTTTTTCCTACAAGTCAATATTCATCACTGTATTCTCACATACTTATCCTGGCATTAGTTCTTCTATTTCTATGAGGGTTTACTAAGCAGGAAGTGACTAGCTTAATTCTTAAAGTTATGAGATGCATAATATAAAATAAATTATAACAGAGGTACTTCAGAAGCCATAGTCAGTTGCAAGCTCTTATACAATGTATGAGCAGCTATCTGTTTTAAGTCTAACCTTAAAAGGAATTAATGTTTTTCTATGTCTGGGGCCTAAAATAAATCACAGAAGACCTACTAGAAATCATTCTGTGATAAATATTTAATATACTTTATTTAATTTTCTCTGTCATGAGAATCCATGGACAGTAGTAAGTAGAAAGAATTTTTTAGCAGTAGAAGTTGATAACTATAAGTATAGCGAAGAATGGTAGAGAAAGCAAAATTACATTTTTAAACATGGAATCTTTTACAGCCCAGTGGGTTTTGCAGATTATTTGCAAGTTTGGTTTAATCCTTACTTGTAACACACTTTCCATAGTTCTGAAAATTGGCCACCTGCCAGTAGGATACTAAAGACAATCTAAAGCAAATGTGAAAATATCAAGTTAAAGAAGATAATTGACAAAAAGAAAAAAGACTTTGATAAAATTGGAAGATGGGCTGTGTTATTTGCATGTTTATGATTTTGGCAAAGCATTGTTTCAGGATAGAACATTACCTGTCTGGCTCTCTCTTGATGTTAATTAGCTAGGATCCTCTTCTCTAAGATTCTGGTAACGTTCTTCTAGTTGTTTATGTCTCAGAGCAGAAATTCTATTGCTGAATGCAACTTGATTCCCATCTAGTTTCATTTCCAGCAAGAGACAGTTTTAAGCAAAATCTTATGGCTTTTTGGAGGGATGTGTGGGGGGAGTTGGCACTAGGGTAAAAGATTGATGAGATTAAGAATTGCCAATTATAAAATTGGCATGGTGTCCACTGTAATTTAAAAAAAAATTAATCTTATGTTTAAAGAATTTCTCTAACATCTTTGAAAATTTTATCAATAATTTAAAATAACATTTGTGTTTTTAAATATTATTTCTGACAATGAACACTAAAAAAAATTTCCTTAATATTTTGAAAAATGTGTAAATTATATGTTCAGATAGTTATGCAATAGGTACTCTACATAAGTATCCTAGAAAAATTTCAAAATCGTAAACAAATTTAACTTGGAGAGATTTATGTGAAAGCATGTCACATAGCAAGTCAGCACTGTCAAAATATTATACCTTTGTTGTAAACAGCTGCATCATGGCTTTTAGGTTGTATGTGTTTTATGATTAATTTGTGTTACATCATAATTCTGTTCACTTACACTAAAAATGTGTTTGAGGGTTAAACTTGAAAAATATCAGGCACCTTAATTCCCTGTCTTACGTGTGCTGTTCCTATTCCCATTATTGAATCCTTGAGTTCTACCTCTTCATCTCTAGACGTAGCCTATATTAGGTTTTACTAAAATGTGAAATCTGTCTTCTCACAGATTAATGAGTTAATTTTGTAGTATTTGTACATTGCTTTTTTTCTTTTTAAAGTAACTGGGCATTACTACACAGGAGGAGTCGTTAGAATCTGCTTCCATTAGCACTCTAGCACACCTTCTCTGAGGACCTGAGTGCATTCTCTAGACTAACCAGTGGTTTCAAACCACTGGTGGGTTGTGGAAGCTGATTCCAAGGAAGCACTTCAGGGTCCACAAGAATCCTACCCACTTTAACGTGAACAGCTCCAATTTATGTTTCTTAAATTGGCTTTCCAAGCAAAATTTTGTTGCTAAAATTGGCTTTACTGCACTGGGGGGGGGGGATTTTTCTAGAACATTTTCTAGAATTGACTGGTCACTTATGTTACAGCCTACAATTGATGAGAAAATTCAGCTGGTACCTAAAGCGCAGCTGGGCAGTTGGGGAAAAGGCAGCAGTGGTGGAGCAAAGGCAAGCGAGACTGGTAAGCGTGGAGTATCCCTTCTCAGGAGTCCAGATGTGGTCTGTAAGCATTTCCTTACAGTGTGTTTCCACCATCATCTAATAGTTATTTTAGGAAAGGACCTATCGACAAATCGTGTCCAATCTTACTGATGGCCCTTTCTCATTAACACAAATTAGGCTTTCCTCCTCATAAGGATCCTTAGGTTTTTTAAATATTTTTTTTAGTGCAGTTAGGCCATTTAAGACTTTAATCTCTTAAGTTCCTTTGTTATTGTCATTCACAAATTCAGTATAATCAGAAATTACTGGGACCCCACATTAAAAGTCCAACTCATTTTGCTCAGAAAAAGAACATTAAGACCCCAAGCATTTAATTTCAGGATGTTGTAAAAAGAATAAAGAATCAGATTGAAATATTTTTCAAAATCTTAACCATGAATCAGGTTTTGAGAGATTTGACTTGTAATGTTTGGACCATCACAAACATATCTTAAAAGCCAAAGAAGCCCTGTGGAAAGAATAAAAACTTCATTGTTAACCTCCTTCCCATGTTTTCCTTTAAATATTTTTGACCTTTTTTTCTTCAAATTAAATTTTAAAAGTTTTTATTATTCATTGAAACTTACATGCATAATTTTACATAAATGAGATAATGACGTTATATTACTTACCTTTTTTAAGTGAAATTCAGTTGACCCTTAAACAATGTGGGAGTTAGGGGTGCCTCCCCCCAAACCCCAGCAGTCAAAAATTCACATATAACTTTTGACTCTTAAAAAACTTAAATCGCTCCTTGGTATCCATGGGGAATTGATTCCAAGCCTCCCTGTGGACACCAAAATCCACAGATGCTCAAGTCCTCTATATAAAATGGTATAGATCCGTGCATACAGTCAGCCATCCACATCCACAGACTCTGAACCACAGATCGAAAACAGTACAGGTATTCATAAGAAATCTGCATATAAATGGACCCTCACGGTTCCAGCCTATATTGTTCAAGGGTCAACTATGTTCTGTTTTGTTTTGCTTGCCACCATCATGTCCCTGTTTACCATTCCCACTCTCATGTCCTACCTTAGATAATTTAATTATGTTTTTAAAGGATCAAAAGCAAATCATCATAATGAACAAAGATTTTTGAATTCTTTTTTTGTACAAATTCTAACATAACACTCTGCTTCTCAGAGTGTGGTCTGTGGACCAGGAGTTTGGCATCACCTTGTTGAGCATGTTAGAAATGCCTCATCTCAGGCCCCACTCCAGGGAAGCAGATGAATTAGAAGCTGCATTTTAGTCATGTGATTTATATTTTTTTCTCAATCCTCAATACCTGTAGATGCCTTAAGGTCAAGTGCTTCCAGTTTAAATAGATTCTCTGCTTTGCAACCTCCAGCACCCTCAGGGTCTACATCATCCACACCTTTAGAGTTTGATTCCCGCCGGACCTTAACCAGGTAAGTAGCCTGCGTGTTAAATCAAGTCTCACCTGCGTATCACTATACGCAGTCTGCACCTGCCTGCCTCTCTCTCTCTCCCTCACACACACAATGATGATAATCCCTATGGATGGATTTCTTTCATCTCTAAAGTTGATTTTTTTTCCCCTTCTAATGTAACATTCTGTAATTTCCAAGTTAAGAACAAAGTTTGGTGGTAGATTTGGAATGGAATGGGATGGGATGGGATGGAAGGGTGAGTTATCTGGCAAATATTTTAATGGTTTGTTCCTTAAGAAAGCCAGGCTCACCCAAAAAGCCTCCTGAAGGCTTGTGTATGGCTCTTCAAGTTAATGCCTCAGGATGCTCTAGATTAATTTAGCACTCTCCAATACAAGGATGACAGCCCACCCACACACCTCTGTAACACTGTTCTTCATGCTATATTTGAGATTTTCTTTTATTCTTCACCATTATGTATTCTACTATCTTTCTACTTTGATTTTTGTAGGATTCTTACAGTCAGGTGTCCCATTTTTTTGTTTATGGAGAATGGATGAGGACCTGTAGTTTAGTGACATGGAGACAGAAAACAAAATTTTTGTTATAAGCACTTTTAGAGCTGAAGTTTCTTTAAGCTCCCAAACTTTTGTGCATTGTAATGTTTGGCTGGGTAGACTTTCTAAACTGTGTTAGTATTCCCTTGGCTCTGAAACAAAATATACATAGCACAAGTCAACTTTTTAATGATGACTTAGATTGTAATTGAACACCAGTTGTGCTCTTGGAGGTTTTGTGGCTCTTTAGGCCCTGCCATAAATTTCCCCTGATGGCTCTGCTTTTTGAGTGTGTATGGTTTTTTTAAAGTGGTTAGGCTATTGTCATGCCTCTGCAAATCCTTCTTGCACTTTTAATTTACTGCTTCTGTTCAGGCGTAAGGAACTATTTGTCCAGCTGATTAGAATTGTCTAAAAGAAGACTAAATAGAGAAATAGGAAGATTTATTCTTAAAATGAATAAAGTGTGTGACTGGCTATTCAAAAATTACTTCTATTTGGTTCTCAAATATTTTCCATATGTGTGAAGTTTCTAAATAAAGTATCATAATTTCTAAGATAGTGAGTGATACCATGTTCTTTGGTATTGTATTTCCTTTCACTCATATTTATACATTCATTGCGGTCTTTATTCTTAAAAGTTTTTTTAAATTTGAAGGAATTGCCATTGACATTTTAAAATTTTAAGTGGTATCCCTTTAACATTTAAGAGAAAGTAAAAATTATCTTAATATTCCCTTTAAAGCACTGATTTTACTTGTTTCTGTAAATAATTGCACTTTGAAATATAATTGGTGCCTCACACATCAAAGTTATCTGGGAAATTATTCTGCATACTTTAGAACATGTTAGCATTATTTTATAATTTACATACATAGGGAATGGGATGGTCTTTTGAAAAATGTTGTTTTGTCTTTCAGTCGTGGAAGCATGGGCAGGGAGAAGAATGACAAGCCCCTGCCATCTGTAGCATCTCGTGCGAACACTTTCATGAGGGGCAGCAGTAGTAAAGACCTTTTAGACAATCAGTCTCAAGAAGAGCAACGGAGAGAGATGCTAGAGACAGTGAAACAGCTCACTGGAGGCATGGATGTGGACAGGAACAGCACTGAGGCGGACCGAAACAAAACCAGGGAGTCAGGTGAAAGACTTTACATGACCAGATAGAGATGAAGATTTGGCCTTAAAATTGGAAGTAAAAAAAAAAAAAAAAGGAGACTTTGCACCTAAGTAGATTTCAGAATCAATACGGGGTAACAACACACACACCAGTATCTTAAAAGTTAAAGGGCAGCCTCATAGTTTTGTAGCATAGTTCTCATTCCCCAGTAATTTATAAATTTTATTAAATGTGATGATGATGAGGGTCCTCTTGCTATAAGCAATCTGAATTTCTTAAAAGTTTCCTAAATAACACCCTGCTGTGAGTTAGAGTTCTTATGCTTTTGTAGAGCCCCTCACATACATGAAAATTCTCAGCCTTTTTTGAGTCACTGCAAGCAAACCATAGAGAAAGTATCTGTTACATTGTTACATTCATATTCCTTGGCAACCTCTGTGGTTTGTATGTGTTTAGCATGTATATGCTTAGAGGACATACTCAGATAATGTTTTAAAAATTGCCTGTGTTTCAGTTTCCTCATTCGTTACATAGGGATAATAAGTATAAGGTTATTATGAAGATTAAATGAGAAGAATATACGTGTAACTATTTAGAACATTAAAAAGTTTTCAAAAGGTATTAGGTGTCATGATGATGATATGACAGTGATAAAAAAAATGTTTAGAAATTATTTTCAGCATCTTTAACTTGCATATTTGTTTCACTATTTAAATTGTCTTCTAACATTAGTCTCTAAATGAATTTCAGAAGCAAATTGAAATGCTTTCTCCCAATGGATGTAGACTTCAGATATTTCGACTTTAGAAATATGTAGCTTTCTTATCTGTGCTAGGAATTTGGGAAACATAGCAAGATAGAGCATGAAATATCTGTGCATAATGAATAATGTAGCACCACTGCCCTGTTTTATTGTCTGGGTCATTTGTTTATTCACCACATGCACTTCTGAGTCCTCATGACTTCTGGGCACTCAATCCCTGCTCTCAGCCTGCAGTCTGTTGCATTAGGAAAACCCTTTATCAAATAATTCCACAGAAGTACAAACAGAAAAATGCTGTGAAAGAAAGGAACTTAGTTCTGAGACAGTACTTAACAAAGGAACTAGCTAGAGTTGACATGGAGGGGTGTCAGAGAAGCTTCCCTAAGGGATAAAGGACCAATAGGAGTTAAAACAGGTTTACAGAAATGATGGATGTGGAACAGAGAGAAAAAGCCTCCAAGACAGAAAGAAAGAAGGGATGTACATGTTTGTCCTCTAAGTATATACATGCTAAACATGTACAAAACACAGGAGCACCATGAACAAAGTGGTAGTTGGCAGAATCATTTCATTTTGGAGAAGCTGTCCAAGGTCCGTGTGGCTAGAGATCTGGGCATGATTGTGTGGGCTTCATGTCCTTTCCATCATCGAGGCAATGAAAAAGAATCAAAATATAGAAAAGAACAAAAAAGTTTAATAAAAGTTTATCATATCTCTATATTTTCTTGATTATTGTGGATCATGAAATTACTTAGTGCATCTCTATTCTACAGTAAATGTTTCTGTATTCTGCTATTAGGTATCTTGCTTTGTCAAATTTGTACTTATTTTAATGCCTTTACTGAAAATAGTGTGACAACACATAAATGTTGTCAACCATGATCCTACCATTTTAATGATAATTTTTTTTCATTTTTACTTTCTCACTTTTTTTAACTTTACTAGTAGCAAAACCAGAAATACCATCAACATCAGCCCCTGACAAGCCTGCATTGTCAGAAGAAGAGATGGAAAGGAAGTCCAGATCTATCATTGATGAATTTCTACACATTAATGATTTTAAGGTAAATGAATTTTTTTTTTTTAAGAAAGTAATAACAATACAGAAAGCCCTGTGACAGACATAGTAACTTGGTTCTGGTCTAAATCAGATGTCATCATGAACTGATAAGATATAGAGTATGTAATCCAAGTCCTACACAGTTCAGTTTGCAGAACCCTGGTACGTTTCTGCCAAGTACTCTTAAATTGATACAGAATCAAGTGGCAGGAAGAGAGTTGGTACCAATCAGTTTCTTCCATGAGCTAACCAATTTGACATTGATATTAATGAACAAAAAACAACACATTATCAATATGGGGTATTTCTGACTCCCTGTATATTACCTCTCATGATCTTTACAGGCATTTTATCATCATTATATTAATTTTAAAGAATGGCTGACATTGCTTTTTATTTCATAAGTGGAAAACTAAGGCACAAAGGAGTAAGCATTGTGCTAGGTTCATACAGTCTAAGTGAAGCATTTCAAGACATAGCACTGCATTTGCCTTTGTTTAACCTTGACCTTCTCTTTGATCTTCATTTTAAGATGGTAGTGAATAAGATAGGTATACTGCCTGACTTCATGAGCCTTATAGTCTAGTGGCAGAGACAGACCATAAATAGATAACTCCACAACTAGATATTTAAACTGTAGTCATAGTAAATACTAATATACCTGTATAGGTATAGGAGAGATCATATAATAGGATCTAGTGTAGGGATCTGGAGTAAGCAAAGGCTTGTTAAAAATATTTGTTAGATAACTAAGTACTTTTGTTTTGGCATTATATGATTAAAACTTCTTTTTAGCTTACTTGTTCTCTTGAAAACTTAGTCATTATATGCTTTATATACGTAAAAATCAGCTTGGTTAGCTATGGTCCAGGCTTCTAAAATCCTCAAGCCTCTGAAATTGTCCAAAGCTCAGAAGAAGTAGGAAGAAGTTATGATAAGCTAGTTGGAAAGGAGTTCTTTACAGAAGCCCTTAGAAAATGTAGCATAAATAAATGAACATTAACTGGAAAGTGCCAAAGAAAAGACTTTATATACTGTTACTTGGTAGTTAGATTCTTAGGAAGTGAAGAGTACTGTAAATTGGCAGCACAGCTCTTTTCTTGCATGGAAGTAGGGAAATGTGAAAGACTTGCAAGAAAGTGGAAAGGCTATGAAAAATAAAGAGCAGAGACAATGAGGAAGAAAGAGGTGGAGATTGACTTTAGAAATAATTTGAAGGATATACAAGGTAAGCTAGTAACAAATACTTTGAAAAAGAAAATGCCCCTCTGATGAACTAGAGATAAAAGGAGGAAAAGACCTTAGTAACACTTAAGTGCTATAAGGGGACCCTTTGAAGAATCATTTAGCACTAGGCCAGGCCTGCAGTATGGAAAGGACAGAGTCAGTTATGACTCAGGAATTTCATTTTGTAATATACAAGGGAGCTTTGCTGCAGAGTGATGATAAGAACCAGGTAATAATGTCAGACTTGGTGAGGGCTTACTATGTGCTCGGTGCTATTCTACATACTTTATATGTATTTGTTCATTTAACTCTCATAACACTCTCTTGTGTTAATAGTATTATAAAAGCTATTTTTACAGATAAGGAAACTGAGATGCAAAGACATAAAATATCTTGCTCTGTGTTATACTGCTGCTAAGTGGCAGACTCAGTGTTCAAAGCCGGGTTCCTAACTTTAGAGCATTAACTTTATCTTCTCACCTTTAGAATATTAGTGTGTCATGCTAAAGGCTTACAGAGATTTTTCCTAACATCTTAATAGTTGCTCTTATTAACAACAATACAAATTAATATTTATTGAGCCTGTGTTTTGTGCTTGGCAATGTGCCAAGTGATTTTATATACATGTTATATTCAATCCTCACAGTAATTCGATGATAGGAAGTCAAGGCTAAGAGATTAAGTTACACTCAAACTCACACAGTAGTAGCAGAGCTGGGATTCACACCTACATCTGTCTGACCCCACAGCCTGTATGTTTAGCCTCTCTGATGTATCTTTATTGAGTACCTATAACAGGCCAGCTACATTTTAGGGAATACTGCCTGGATATACTGTAGTATATCTAGTAAGCAACATGGTCTACTTTTAAGGGTCTTTAATGAGCTTATGTTCTAGTAGGAGATAGAGACAAAGCTGCCCTAAAGATAGGTAGTAAATAAACAGCAGCTACAAAATGAAAAATAATGTTTCAGTGTAGAGAAGTAAAGTTGGGTAATATGACAGCCCATGATTGGGCAGTCACAGAGACTATAAGAGGTGTTGTTTCAGCTGAGAACTCAAAGACAAGAAAAATCAAACCATGAGAAAATTGGGGGGAAGGGCAAGGTTATGAACTGCTGTGACATTAGATGTACCATGATATAGTTAGTTGACCCTGTATGCAGAGTCAGTGGATAAATCCCATTGGAAGACAATCACTTCAGGTTAAATACTGAAGATTGTATACTAGCATTCCTTTAAACTCTCTTGAAAAGGCATTATAATGATGATGATGATGCTCTTAAAGTGAGGCAAAAACCCACAAGGATAAGGAGCATAGGGAATAGACAGCAGCAACATTGCAGAAGCTAGAAATCAGATGAATGGTAATTTCTTCAGCAGATGATGAATGTGTGTAAGTTGCAGATGGAGATGGAAACAGAAGGATTGATTGATTAAAAGTATATATAAGAAAGTTTTACATGACAACTGGCCCAAATGTTTCAAAAATGCTAGTCTCATAAAAAGAAAAAGAGAGAAAGGACCTGATCTACATTAGAGGATTTAAAGAGACAGCATGACTTGTGATACTGGGTTTTCAGTTAGATCCTATACAACACCAAAAAGCTATATTTGACATTTGGGAACAATTGTGAAAATTCGAATATGTACTGTATATCAGGTAATATTTTATTGACATTGTATAAATGTTAAATTTCTAATATGGAAAGAAAGAAAACTAACAATTAATGAATCTAAATTGAAGTGAAGATATAGAGGTGTATATTGTACTACTTTTTAATTTCTCTGTAGTTCACAGTTTTTTTAGATAAAAAGTTGACACGGGAGTGGCATTAAATAAAGTAGCAGAGGGGCAATAAAGCAGCAGCGAAACACCTGGATGTGCCTTTACACCCTTCAGTGAGGAGGCTGCCCTTCTCACACGCAGCTTTCCCTCAGAGGAGCTTCTCTCTTTAGAGGTGAAACCAGAGTTTCACACCCAGACAAAGCTGAAATAACTAAGGCAGAGGGACACTGCCGTGTCGGCGATTCAGCAGCCCTGGCTGCCATCTGCCAACCTTTTATCCTCCACCCCATATGTACATGGACCTAGCCCGGCCACCCCATGGCGAGAGACAGTCACGAGCCCCAGACCCCAAGAGCTTCCTTCAAAGTTTTTACTACTACCCATATTAACATGCCTATGAAGGAAGACTGTTTTTGTTGAAAATTTTACAAATATTAACACACCCAAACAGAATTTTCTGTTGCCTCTTTAAGGCATTTGAATCATGACACTGAATTTCTATTTCATAATATACCATTTTGTTTTCTAAATGGTCATAAAATAGGCAAACATTGTGTAGAAAACTATATTTTGACTCCTGAGTGATCTTTAATAAAATTAACTTAAAAGCAATTGCCTTATAGTCACTATTTTTTAAAATATAGCTAATATTCTCTATATCAGCCTGCATTTTACCAAGCTATATTAATGTTTTAAAAATTAATATCAGAACTGTCTTGTTTGTGAAGTTTTTTACTGAGTTTATCGTAAGAAGATTTTAAACTTAATTTAACACTCTGGTAATGCTGTCTAGATTTTTGGAGTAAGCTTTCACTTGCTGTTTGAACAGGAAGCCATGCAGTGTGTGGAAGAGCTGAACGCCCAGGGTCTGCTACATGTGTTTGTGAGAACAGGGGTGGAGTCCACCCTGGAAAGAAGTCAGATCACCAGGGATCACATGGGCCAATTACTGTATCAGCTGGTGCAGTCAGACAAACTCAGCAAGCAGGACTTTTTCAAAGGGTCAGTATCTTCCTCAAGAGTGGTATTCATTTACTAGAAGTTAATTTTAAAAGTACGTATCTTTTTTAAGTATTTAGCTTTTTTCATAGATTAAAATTGTGTTTAATATGTTGATGTGTAACAAATTGATAATATGTTGGTTGATGTGATGGCATTTTGTAGACTGCTAGGGCATAAAGATTATCTTCTGGTTTTCCATAGACCTATATCATGATATAAGTAGTATAGCAGAGACCTCCTAACTGTGGAGGAACTGAGATCCTCACCAGCCTATTTACATGTAAACTCCTGGATGTTCCTTGAGGAAAAAACTTTACTTCATGACAAAAAAAAAAATCTGGAAAATTGACTTAAAAATAAAAGCCTTATCCTATCATTAAACCTAGGAAATGCTTGCCTGTCCACATTAGCCCCATAGAATATGTAACTCCACGTTAATGATTTAATCTATTCCAAGTTGGTTTCATTATGATTCCTGTTGATGCCTAGTTTGATGAATTCTGGCTGTCACTGATGGTGTATCCTCATTTGATCAGGTTCTGATATCTTTGTGATACCCCATAATCACAAATGCATGAATCAGGCTCCCTGTGGTACAACCACAGAATCATACCCAGGCTTAGGTTCTAAAATGAGTATTTATGGTGAAAATTACATGTAATAAAAAAGTTTGTTTTAGGAGCCGTGTTGTACAATTACAAACATAGAATCACACTCAGCACTGAAAGGTCCCCATTCTCTAAGGTAACAGGAACTCCTGAGGGCTGAATATCAGATTTACATCTCCCCTCTCAAACTCATCAAGTGGAATGGTAGTAAGAATTCTGCACTATTTTTTACTTTTCTCCTTGTAAATATTTTTTGTCAAGCTCATTACATTAAATTTGCATGAGAAGAAATGCCACTGTGTATCTTTCAGATATGGTCATCCACTTAGTGTAACCATTAAATGCCAAGGCCAAATATACTTAGGAATAATTACTTGTTTGATTTTGTGAGGAAGATGACATTGACCTCCAAGTTCTAGAAAATGTATACTTGCCCCTACAATCACTAAAAAGTTGTATTACAGCAGTAAGCTTAGATCAGCAGTCCCCAAGCTTTTTGGCACCAGGGACCAGTGCTCCTATGAGAATCTAATGCCTGATGATCTCAATTGAAGCTGAGGCAGTGATGCCAGTGCTAGGGAGCAGCTGCAAATACAGATGAAGCATTACTCACTCGCCTGCTGTATAGCCCAGTTCCTAACAGGCCATGGACCGGTACCAGTCCACAGCTTGGGGGTTGGGGACCCCTGAGTTAAATTCCATTGAAACCAATGACTAACCAGATTAAGGCTAGTTAACTAACCCAGTTAACTTAATAAGAAACTTTGGCAAATATTGCTGTGTTTGTTGGCCTTTAAGGCCAGGATGGTTTCCCTGTTTGTTTGTTTGTTTGTTTTTCCTACAAGAAGGGACAGGAAGGTTTCCTAATTTTAAAAGAGGAATCTGTTGCTCATTCCAATAACCAGCCAGTGTAAATAGTAAGAGCAAATGAGGGTATCTACATCCTACAAATTGAGGTTTGCCCCAAGCTGACTTAAAACTACAATGCCAAGCCCCTAGAAACTACATTTGTAGTGACTATTATATTAGTTTATAAATAACTTGCTTTTTACCCAGATTTTATGACATATTCACCAGAAAATTGTGGAAATGAGAATGCTGGATTATTCACCATTTTCGGCCTCTCTTCATACTATTCTCAGATGTTGGTTCATATCTGGAAAGATTCCAAGAAGTTTGATGTAGCTTCATCAGCTCTAATTGAACTTTTGAGGTGCTAGCTTGGTTTCTAGGCTATCAGACATTTGCACTTCCCCTCGTTGGTTCCCTTGAGAAAAACGCGTCATGTCCAGTCATGGTGTCCACACTTTCATTGGTGGTGGCGCTTTTGCTGCTGCTGGCAATACTGCAACCACAGCCTTTTATTTAGACCACAAATGAGATTAACACTTCGGTGCCTCAACGACTACTTCATCTTTCTCTATTTTTACTTTCTTTTTCAGCTAGTGATAATACAGTGGCTCCAGATCTAGCTTTTCATACTAAGGTAGATCTAGCCAGGCCATCCTAAGACCAGAATGCCTATGAAGACCTCTATTCTTCCCTAAATGGAGAGGCCTGGCAAGTTTTTCTAAGTTGGAAACAAAGCATTATCCCCTGTCATTATCCACCAAGAGCCTTCTTTCAAATAGATCAGAGTTTCCCAATTAATTCTAAAGCCCAAGTTATAAATAGTTCATACTCTCCAGAGGAGCCAGTTCATTGGAGCCATGGAAGTACCCTACGTCTTTTGTCTATTTAGTCGCAACAGTCAAAGATTTCTGTTGTAACATAGCATTATGGAGGAACATCTAAGATTAGCTTCCTTGGATGCTGCTACTGTTTAGATGCCAACTTCTGAGCAGTCATTGAAGCTGTTTCTGCCTAGCTTCCCAAGCCAGCAATGATTCTGAGAAACATAGAAAATAGAAGGCCTCCACATTTACTGGGCCCTGATCAGCCAACTGTTAACCCACCATTTCTAATACAGTTCTTTTCAAGGCATGCACTGCTACTAAATATTAGACTAGACAAAAGTTTCAAAAAGGCTCTTTCTGTCAGGCTATTTATAAATAAAGCTTAGGTCCCTTGGAATTTTGATTACAAGATGCTGTATCAACTCTGAGCGTAATAGTTGCTTTATATAAAATATATTTCCACAAAGGCAACGTCAAATAATCCTCTCGGAATTTTCAAGACTTGAATCTAAATGCTTTATGATGCAAATTAAGTAGGTAAATAGGTAGATGCATTTCAAATAGTGTTGATACAATCAGAAGATTTTTTTTTTTAAACTGGTAAACAGTTGAGTGCAGTTCAGTATTAGCCACGAAATTGGAATCACTTTGGAAGTATAATAAACAAATGAAATCCAAGATGGTAAAAATCAGAGTTGACAGCAGACCCAAGATGTATGTTCTTCAGGAAGCTTGGTATATTAGAATTTCACTTTGAAAGATGTTTGGAAAGGAAGTTTTTATCTCTACTAATTTTTTGAACTTTTCTTGCTACTTATGGCAATTCTATCATGTTAAAAAAGATACTGTTCAGAGCTTACACAGATCTATGCATAATGAGTTTCAAATTTTAAAAAAAATTGCAGAACTTCTACCTAACAGTGAAAACCCTATTTAGTTAATAGGTAAGATCTAGCTTAAATAAATAAACTTTTTTATAGTAATTCGTTGAAGATGATACTGCAATATAAGAAGGCTTTTTTGTCTTTTTATTTCTTCTTTTTACCTGTAGTTCGATTCTAATAATTAGTTATAGTAATATTTGACCAGGCTGATTTTAGATGTTTTTACTGTATTTTCCTTGTTTATCTATAGCAAAATTTACTTCTCTGTTATCATAATGCAAATTGTGGAAGATGCTGTTGATGATACCATTTCCAGCTATAGTAGATTATTTTGCTTTTTTAGCATATTTCTGATTGGACATTTACTAATTTTTTTTTTAATTCTAACTTTTAACCATGTACTGCTTCCTTTAATTAAATTTTAGGAAGGAAGCCAGTATATAGAATAAATAAAAGTAGAGCTTTTGTAGTTGAAACAGGGGAAGGGAAGCCTAAAGTCCCAGCTGTGGACACTACCAAAGTGCAGTCCAGTGGGTGTAATGATCTCTGCCTACTAAGAAGCAAGGATATGGTGTAGCTTTATTTCATTCATTCAACCAGCAGAAAATGTGTATTATGCAAGGCACTGTAATAGGCTGTATAGTAACCCAAAGGACTATTGTGTATAGGAGCTTCTACATACCTAGGATTTTCCTTCTAAAGTCATGCGAAAGGATTTAGGAACTGTAAACCTGAAAAGAAATAAGTCTCTTAACAAGCTTGTTCTATGGAAATCCTGTGTTCAGCCAGATATGTTTTTTATCAGCAGTATGGATTTGACCAATGATTGTGTTCCGCAGACTGTCCCATGACTAGTCAAGAAGTAGAAAACCAAGGCAAGAACATTGGTATGTTTTACTTGTAAGATGACATGAAAATAACAGTAAATGTACTGCAGAAAGACCAGAGTGGTTGCAGTTACTGTCTCATAGGCTCATTAAACATCTTAATCTATGCCACTAACCCATGGAACATGACTTGTCCTTATAGGGTGATTAACCCAGAATTCCTGGAGTCCATCCAGATTAGGTCCATCAGAAGCACATTAACTGAGCTGAAAGACTGCACATAATGACAGAATAGTCAAGTATCTGTTATATTGCAAATAGATGTCAAATAATTGCAAGCTATAAGTTCAGAAAGTTAGCATTAAGGATTCATGAAGCCCAGAGTTGGATAATGTGGTTGAGCAGCAAAAGGTTATGAAATAGCACCTTCAGAAAGGTGACTCTGCCTTGTAGTGGTACTTGTTTTTAAGTGAAAAAAATTAATGATATGTAGGCTTCTGAGGTAGGTAAAGAGAATAGCGTACTCTGGCTAGAAACTGGGACTGCAGTGAAAAAAGTACATATTTATGTAAGCAGAGATTGGAAAGGATATATGAAGGCAAATACTGCCTGCCCAATGCCCCTTCATTTATTCACAATTATGTGTATTTCCTTGTAATTTTGTATATGTCTCCTATAGTTCAGTTTACTTTTGTGTTCATACTTTTTAATATGCTGTACATGGGACTAATTAACAAAGTCTTAAATTATGTTTTTATACTTCTAAATAAATAACTATGATTTTGAGCCTAAATAATATTGTGCTGATATTTCATATTTGACTTTTCCTAAGTTTTATATTCAGATCCCATTTATTTCACTTCACATTGAGAAGTATTTCATAGTGTGAAAGCCCAAAACTGTTAGCTTTTCTTTAAAGGTATGACAGTTCGTAACATGTCGCAATGATGATGATGTTAGTAACATCAGACTTTCTTATATCCATCCAAGTTTTTTTCCCCATTGCATGCTCCTGAAGGATAAGGATTTTTGCCTTTCTTCTCTTTGCGTATGTTCTGCATTACACTAAGTTTTTAGTAAGTGCTTTTGATTGACTCAAAAGGTATTATACTCAACTGTGGAAAACTCTATATAGTGTCAGTTACATTGAATAGCTGCTTCCCCGGAACTTCGGGTGGCTGCCTCCTTTTCATCATTTAAGTCTTTCAAACATCACCTCCATACAGAGGTATTTTCTAATCACTGTCTTTATTGGGATATTGTGGTACCATAGGTCATGTATTGGCCCTATATGCAAGGATGCTTTTGTTTGTGCCGTTCTCTTTCTCCCCACACACTAATATAACCTCTTTGAGAGCAGGAACTTGTTTGCCAGTTACTTTATATCTAAAACATAACCTAACATAACAAGTGCTTAATAGGTATTTCTTGACTGACTGATTTTTGGTCTCTTTATTTAATCTTAACTTTTGAATTACATTTGTATAAGAATTTTCTTCCTTTTTTTTTTTTTTCAGTTTTTCAGAAACATTGGAATTGGCAGATGACATGGCTATTGATATTCCCCATATTTGGTTATACCTTGCCGAATTGGTGACTCCCATGTTAAAAGAAGGCGGAATCTCCATGAGAGAACTTATCATGTAAGTTGTACTTGTTTTTTTTTTTTTTTTATATATATATCAAAGTTAAACTGATAACAAAATTCACCAGCTGGCTTTTTAGCATAGCGTTGTTCCCTAAGGGCTTTTGGAGACTCTTATATGCAGCCTATGACTCTTTAAGACTTATAATTTTAATACAAATATGTTCTATTATATTATATCTTCACTGGAGAAGTGATGGGGATATAGTAGCCCTTTGGTCCATTGAGGTTAGCAGTGATTGTAGTTATGGCTCCAGAATCATGTCACTGGAAGGTGATTGTTTCTGGAAACTTAATGTTAACTTGACTTTTATGTCTATCATTGTCCCAGTGTTTAAGAAGTTATATTTCCACATAATAGCTTGCCAGACTATGACACTTGCATAATACATGCTCAAGTTTTAAGAAAAGGAACTGAGGTCTTAGATTTGGGTATGAGTGAGAAATCCTTGTATAGACTAGTATTTTCTCAAACTCTTCTTTAAAATGTTAGTATTTCCCCAGAAGCTGTTCGTACTCTGCACACTATTGTGTCCCTTTTCTTTGACACTCACAAAGCGTATTATTACATATTCAAGATTATGAGAATCCTATAATAAAATAAAACAAATAAAAAACTATTGCTTTGTTTAATTCACAATTGCCTATTTAATTCACCATAGAATCCTTTTTTAAGGAATAATTAGACTACAGTTTGGGAAATACTGATTTAGACTGTGAAAAAAAATGATCTTTTTCATCTATATTCTTTAAAAAAAAACTTAATAAATAAGCTTAACAACTTCTGTTACATAAAGTGCTTCTCTCCTTTTGACTTAAGTGGGGTTTGTGTAAATAAACAGATTATTAAATGACACTTAATCTTCTATTGCTTCTATCACTGAAGCAGTTAGAGAAAAAGGCAAAAACCAGGAATTCTAAAGTTTCTTTCCAGCTTCTTTATGAAGCATAAAGTGAACCTGAAGTCTCTAACCCACTTCTGCTGAAGCTTACTTACTTACTGGATTTGGCTTACTCACAGTGTCTGTTCTTTCACTTACAGTGTTTGCTTACTGTTCTAGAACAGGGAATTTGTTCAGAGGTAATTAATCTCCACTCCTGTCTTTTACAGAGAATTTAGCAAACCTTTACTTCCTGTTGGAAGAGCTGGGGTCTTGCTTTCTGAAATATTGCACCTTCTATGCAAACAAATGGTGAGTGTTAAACTGAGTGTCAGACTCAACAGCATATTAGGAAGGGCAGTGATTTTACAGTTAGGTTATCTGTGAATAGCTTAGATATCACTGTGCAAGTAATTGTTTCCTGTTACTATTTGAAAAAGAGTGGGATCTCTGTTTCAGTATAGTTTCCTCCAGAGGTGTAGTTTTCTTTCTGTTTACTAGTAATTTGGGAAAGAATTTAGTAGATTTGGTATAATTTTAAAAAATCTCAAGATATGTTTTGTTTCAGTTGTGGCTAGTAATCTTATCTTCTTGGAACAAAATTGCTACATTATTTATACTTTTTAATAGATTTGAATGAAAATCGTCTGCTTTCAGAGAAAGATAGGATTCATAAAATGATTAATTTTATTATTTCTGGATCATGGTCTGAAGTAGTCTAATTAGAATAAGGGGTAAAAATGATTCCACAGGATTGTAAACCTTCTGTCTTATATTTATTTTAGTTTAATAAATACAGCATAATTCTCTACAAGACTCTATGCTAGAATGTAAATCTACAAAGATAACGAAACCTTCAAAAAACTTATAGACTAGAGAGGGAGACAGACGAGTCTAAACCAATAGTTTCAAAAGAGAGTGTCAGTGCCATATTAGAAGTCTCGAGGTTTGGTTTGGAAAATGGATGTAGCATCACAAAGGTGATGTAACACCTGAGGTGAAAAATGTCAAAATAAAATAACTCATGCATTAAAATTCTGGAGAGATTTCTGACTTATTCAAACCAGAGCCAAAGATATTGAGATGATAAATGCCATTGTTTTATAGGCACTGATTTAAAAAATCCAACATTTTATTTCTTCTTCTAAAGATATAGAAATACTTCTGTATCGCACTTGTATAATAGTTATTCATAGATAGGTGTACTAAATATCCTGGTTTCTAGTCCTAAGTATCTATTTGTTATTTATACTCTTTGCTTGCTGGTACTAAAGTTTTTATTGAACCCTAATTTGTAGATCCAAAATTTCTTCCTCCTTTCCTACCTACTTTAATTCTTACTTACAACTCAAATTCTTATGAACTTTTATTTGTAAAAAATGAAAATGAAATTCTTGCAGAGCATAAATTCTGCAGTCAGAGTGCCTGAGTTTAAATCCTGTCTCTACCAAGATATCAACTGTGCCTTACATGTTGCTTCGATGACAGCTGCAGCCTCAAAGCCTGACATTTTCCTTTATCATGTAACTTTATTCAAGCAGTGGACTTTAACCACTTTCTCATCAATTTTCCAGCTGACAACAGTTCTTCTCTGTTTCTTGGATTCAACCTTGTGCTACTTGCTCTCGAAACAGTTCTCATTCCTGGTTCAAGAACAACAACTTCCTTAGTCATTCTCATGTTTGGCAGCATAACCACGACCTGAGGCTTGCTGAATGGCTTTAATAGCAGATACATGTAACACTGTCTAGGAAAAGAGACAGTGTTGAATTTGTAAACTCTGTGCATTGGACTCTTTTTAGGTGACTCTATAAATTCCAAACACCAGCTTGCAGACCCTCAGATTAGTCATCCAGTAAAAGAAATTATTGAATCTTAAACAATAGTACTTCAGTCTTTCACCATTATATTTACCTACATTTAAACATCTCAGTTTGAATGCTAAAAGTTCTAAGAAATTAATTTCATATCAGCAAGGAAAAGTTTTGGCTTTTCAGTCTTAACCATTCTGCACTCATGACTTTTGTTTTTCTTTTGCCATTGTTAAAGTAAGTGGATTTGATTTACCTCTGTTTTAGAGCCATAAGAAAGTGGGAGCCTTATGGAGGGAAGCTGACCTCACCTGGAAGGACTTTTTACCAGAAGGGGAAGATGTACATAATTTTCTCTTGGAGCAGGTTAGTAAGAACAAGGCTTATGCCTACTTATTTGATAGTATATATTTTAAGTCCACAGTTGGGAACATGTGTATGCAGCGTACCAACTTGTTTGATAACATGGATTTTCAACTGCACAGTTGTTCAGCACCAGTAGCCCCTGTATTGTTCAGGGGTCAGCCATAGTTGATCATAGAGGAAATGAAGGTAATTTGATTAATATTCCAGGCTTCAAAATTAGACGAATAGGAGTCATGGGCAAGATGTCATTTTAAGTCCATGTTTTATGTTCACTCCAACTATCCATCCATTTAGATGATAGATAAAAAAAAAAAAAAAGGAAAGAGAAAATTTAAAAGACTTAGTCACACTTAGAAAACAAGCTATATATCTTCATGAACCAGAAATGAAATTGATTAAGCAGGAGTAATAAAGCTAAAAGTGCAAGCTTTCTTAGTTCTGGATATGAAAGCAGGAGAGACAACCAGAAGTTATTTCTGGGGGCTAATGGTCACTAGCATGTTCCTTATAAGGCAGAGGATTGGAGGAGAAGCTTACTGCATGAAACCATACATAAATACAATAAATAAATAAAATCAAGGAAGTAGACACATTTTTACAGCAAGAACCTTTGCTAGGCTGACTATTGACTTGATAACTGGATCCAGAAATTTATAACAAGGCAGAATACCCAGTGGTTTATATAATTGGCTGCTAAGCTAAGAATTGTGGGAAATCGGATAGACGCAACCATAAAACACCTAGACTAGGGAACATGACAGAGAAAGGAAACAAACGAAAAACACCCTGAAAATGATTGTGCAAATCAAAATTCTAAAACATGATGAAAATTAAAGCTAAGACAGCCAACAAAATCAACAATAGGGAGAAAAAAGGATTACTCTTAGGCAAAATGGGAATCTGAAAATGACCGTAAAATAAGTATATAGTGCTGGATAAAGACCTTGTATTATGTTGTTATGGACTTTAGCTTCCTTTGGTTATAGCCTAGATACACTGGAGAGTGCTACTGCCACAACAGTAAGAACCTGCATAAAGTGTAATTTATCTTTCATTGTGAGGCTCGTAGAAAGTGGAGGAAATGCCCAAAGAACAAAAAGAATAAGGAGCAAAAATAGCCAGAGATGAAATCTGAACTCTAGAGCAATAAGCACTATGTGAAGGGCATGTTGCCCAATGCCATTAAGTGCAGCCAGAGATTTTAAAAGAGATTGAAATGGCCCATCCTGACTCCAAGAAGCAAGTCACAATGTCTTGGGAAAAACAGCCTCAACTTAGGTCCTTTTTTTCTAAAAATTAACATGATCTAAATGTATAAGTTAACTTAGAGTTTGTTTATTTAACATAAAATGAAACAAGTAACCATGAGTGAGAGTAAACAGACAAAAAATGCTAGATTTAGACTCCAAAGACTTGAGATAATGAAATTATCACTCAGAATATAAAATAACACTATATAAAAAAGAGGGAATCACAAAAATGTGCAAACAAGAAGAGACTAGTGAAAATGACTCGCCAGACTTTGTTTTAAAAGAAGAAACTAGTTAGAATTCTAAGAGATATTACAAGATTTTTGTACAGCTGTACAGTGTTTGTGTTTTAAGCTAAGTGTTATTACAAAAGATCAAAGGTTTAAAAACATTCAAAAGTTTATAAGGTAAAAAGGTTACCATAAGCTAAGGTGAATTTATTATCAAATAAAGAGACATGTTATAAATCTTGTGTAGCTTAAGTGCACAGTGTTTATAAATTACACAGCTGTGTACAGTAATGTCCTGGGCCTTCCCATTTACTCACCACTCACTCAACCAGAACAACTTCCAGTCCTGCAAGCTCCATTTTTCATTTTTATACTATATTTTACTGTGCCATTTCTATGTTTAGAAGTGTTTAGGTACATAAATACCTCCCATTGAGTTACAGTTGCCTATAGTATTCAGCACAGTGGCATGCTATATAACTTGGTAGTCTAGGAGCAATAGGCTATACCATATAGCCTAGATGTGTAGTAGGTTGTACCACTATCCACCTAGTGTATGCATTAGATAAGGGCACTCTATAACATTTGCAAAATGATGAAATTGCCCAATGATCCATTTTTCAGAATGTATCCCTGTCATTAAGCGACATATGACTTTAGCAGGCTTCAACAGCAGAGTTGAGCAGGGAGAAGAAAGAATCAGTGAACTTGAAAATAGGGCAGTTGAAATTGCTCAGTCAGTCACAGTCATTGATTCATACTGCCATGAAAATTCATCTTTAGTTTTTGTAATAGTTATATTCTTTTATAAATTATTTTGCTAATGAAGTTTCTGGTATCGTTCTTTGAAACTATGGAGATCATTGAAGTTTTTTAAATAAAGTCCCTGTGATTTATTTAAAAGAAAACTTTAAACTATAATAATACTATTGGAGATTTAATTCATTAAATATATAAAAATGCTTTAAACAAAGAAATTGCTCAGTTTGAGGAGCAGGAAGAAAACTGAATTATAAAAAATGAACAGAGCCACAGGACCTATGGGATACCATCAAGCATACCAACATACACAACATGGAGTCCCAGAGGAAGAAAAAGAAAGGGGTGGGGGCAGAAAAAAATATTTGAAGAAAGAATGGCCAAAAACTTCCAAAATTTGATCAAAGATGAATCTACACATCCAGAAATTTCAGTGAGATCCAAGCAGGATAAAACTCAAAGAGATTTACACCAGGATATAATAATGAAATTGTTGAAAGGCAAAGACAAATAAAAAATTTTGAAAGTAGCAAGAGAGGTAGATCAGATACAAAGAATCTTCAGTAAGGTTAACAGCCAATTTCTCATCAGAAACCCTGGAGGTCAAAAGACACTGGGATGATATATTTAAATGCTAAAATTTAAAAACTATCAACCAAGAATTTTATATCTGGCAAAATTTTCTTTAAAAATGAAGAAATTAAGATATTCCCAGATTTAAAAGTTTAGTGAGGTTCTCGCCAGTAGACCTGCCCTACAAGAAATTCTAAAGGGAATCCTTCAGGCTGAAACAAGAGCACTCTAGACTGTAACTAAAAGCATAAGAAGAAATAAAGATAACTGATAAAGGTAACTACAGAGTAGATACAAAAGCAAATATTATTTTTTTGGTTTATAGCTCCTCTTTTTCTTTCCTATATAATTTAAAAAACAAATCCATACAATAATTATTATAAATATATGTTAATGAGCACACTGTATAAAAATGTAATTTATGAAAATGGTGTTTAGAATTTTCATGTGACCCAGCAATTCCACTTCTAGGTAGAATTCATCCAAGATAAATGAAAACATGGCACCCTGGTTTCAAGTCAAATACTCTTGGGTTCATACTCCAGTTAATGTCACTTGAACGTCAGAAGAAAATTACTTGATTTCTCTGAGTTTTGGATTCCTCACCTATAAAATGTTAATAATACCTACATTTTAAGATTTCTATGGGGATTAAATGAGATGTTTAAGAAATATTGAGCAGAGAAGTACTCAATAAATTATGGGTAATTTGTAATTAAAATTTTTTAAAGGAAATTAGAAAATGATGTTCCAGAAAACTTGGCCTTCCATATTCTGACTTTTAGCTTTCTTCTAATATAGATGGTTTATAGCCATTTTTTTGAGATCACTAGTACATTCTGCAAGAGGTGGTGATATGAAACTAAATCCATAAATTTGAAGCCTAACATTCTAAATTCCAGAAAATTAAATAACTTGTATAGAAACACAAGAGTTCTGAGAAACAAATGTTTCTTTCCTATAACCAATATAAATTTTACAGCTCACCACTGACCCCGTTTGACATTGTTAAGGGTTGTTATTTTTAATTTTTTATATCACACTTTAGAGCACTGTCCTTCATGTTTGATTTTGTTGTTGTTAATTGCTCTCAGACCTTAAATTATTTCTTTAGGTTTGGGGTAGGTTAAACAGGTGATGTAAGTGTTCTAACATGAGAGTGTTAGGATAAATCCGAAGAATGTTTCAAGGTTATAAAAAATCGATTGCCGGTTCTTAAAAGAACTTATGGCCATCATCTTGTTCTTCTGTGAGCACACTGAAGTATGGGGGGTATTTAATTTTTCAACAATTAAGAAAAATTGTGATATCAAATCATGTTTCCAAAACTTTTTAGGAAAATATTACTTAGAAATGCTACGTATTTGGTAAAGACAATCAAAACAAAAAGATGAAAAAATATTTTTTTTGACAAGTCCAGGTAATTTTTCTTTTGTGGATCCAAGGAAGGTATAGAAATGTCAGTCTTTGCAACTATTAGAGAAAAATGTGTGTTAATAATCTTTAATATTTTAATCTTTATGATTTTTACATAATAAAACTTCATAAAGCAAAGCATACCTATATACCTCAATATCTTAGAGCCTTGGAAATTACCAATAATTTTTATTATCGACCTTTTTTTTAACTACCTGTCCAAGAGTTAAACAATTATGGCCTCATTTCTCACACTTGGATTCAGAATGGTTAGGAAGAGTTTGAAGGACTGAACAAAACCAAAACTGTAGAGTTTGACAGCTGCTCTGTGGTGATACCAATATTAAACCATAGGCTACAGAAAAGGAGTTAAATTATACCTAGCTAGTACTCCTGCCCTGCCTTAGAGCTATGTCACAGCTAAGAGCGAAACTGAAGCTCAAAATGATTTAGAGGTAAGCATACCCAGAGAGAGAATTCTAGTGGTTTTGTTTGTTTGCTTGTTTTTAAGGAGAATCAGCAAAGCACAGTATGAAAAGTGGAAGAAATATTCAGAAAGATAACGGACTAAGAATCTTTCTGAATTACAATTATAAAATGGCTTCTGCTGATCATTTTGATTCCATGTAAAATAGAAGGTATAGCCTATGACTTTGTTTCCCTCTCTGGGTGGAGATAATATTGAATTATATTAATATGTTTAACATTTTATGTTTCAGAAGTTGGACTTTATAGAGTCTGACAGTTCCTGTTCCTCCGAAGCACTTTCAAAGAAAGAACTCTCTGCTGAAGAGCTATATAAGCGACTCGAGCAACTCATCATTGAGGACAAAGCAAATGATGAACAGATCTTTGACTGGGTAGAGGTATAACAGCTATATCACCTTTCTCGATATCTCTGCAAGAAAGATTCTTGAGGGATCCTCTTAATTCATATATTTACTCTTTCACATTATGGGAGTTTTTTAACTTTAATGAAGTTAATTTTTGTTCTTATATATATTTGTATTTGAAACTGTAAGGCTGTTTTTCTGTTTTTATGAGAGTCACAGTCTTTTTTAAAGTCAAGTAAAAATATTCAGAACATAAGCCATTTTTCTGGGTCTCATTAGGTTAGGATATACCCTACATTTTACCATTCAAAAATTTACCTTTTTTTCTAAGTGATCTCACATTTTAGATACTATCCTAAATAAAATTAATAAGCAGTATACAGTTATTATAAAAGGTGTTGGCTTACATTTTTATAATCATTCCATTTGAAAATTTAGTACTTATTTAACTCGTGGAGTCTATTGATCATGTTTGTTTCTAATCTGTTACTATATTCCTTTAAATAGTAATTCTTGTTTATGTAGGTGTGTTTTATTTGTGTACATTTTCCATGGAATCATATAATAATCCAAGTTGAAAGAAAGCCATGGAGGGCTAATCTGGTTCCTTCCCTCTTGTATAAATTCTCTTTTGTAGTCCTTCTAATAGATTATTTCTCCAACCATTTCTAGGCATTGAGAAATATTGAGGCTTTTAGTAATTTGGTTTTTTACCTGTTTTCCTCCATGTATGTATAAGATTAATAAGTCTGTCATCTCACCTAGTTGGGAACCTTTAATTAATTGTAATAGTCTGTCATTGCATTCCGGTCTCTCTAAATCCTTTCATTCTTGAAATCTTGATACCCAGACCCTTGTCTGGTTTCTTGTATCCAAACATAACCAGGATATTCAGCGTCGCTCTCAAAGCGACATGTGCAAACAGAGCGTGATCACCAGATGTGGTCCAACAGAGTTAGGTGGTGCTATTGCCTTCTTTGTTTTGGACTCTGCGCTTTGGCCGGCTCATCACAATGAATTCAAATTGCTCTCTCAGTCATGTAGTACCCATTCTTTTATGTTCTACAGTTTAGCCTGAACATACACATTTGGATTTTTTATCCAAAACGGGGCTTTTAAAAATTGATTTTTGTTTATGTTCATCTTAAATTAGACACCTTTTTTAGTCTATCAGAACATTTTAGATTCTGACTTGGTCACAAAATTTGCTTGCCACCTTTTTTCACTTTGTATTCTCCTTCATTTCACTAATAAACCAACTGTGTCTCATCCAAGTTATGAGTAAAATGTAAGTAGGGTAGGGCCAAGGACAAAGCAGCATACTTCCAGAGACCAGACTGCATCCCCACTCCTGTGGACACTTTCAGCTGTTAACCTGTTTATTATTTCACATCATTCTACTGTCTTGTTCTCCTTTTCATCTTGTACACAAGGGGATATCTATCATTAGATAGATGATTTGTCAAATGCCTTACCGAAGTCCAGAGGACTTGTGCCTGTATCTAGCTGAACTACTAATACTAATCAAATCAGAAAAGGAAAGCTTAGTTAGCATGACCTGTTTTTCATATATGTATTTAGTCCTCTTAACATAACCATCTCTTTCATTTCTAAGACTTAACTCATTAATGTGATGATTTGTTGTAGAATTTAGCACACAATCAGCATCAAGCTTGCTGGTATATTATTGACACCATATGCCTTTTCTATTTTAGAAGTCAGATATAACATTTTTTCTTTCTCCTTGATTTTTCATAGATCACACCAACATTTGAGCAATTTGTTCTTTTATTTTCACATGTATTGTAATGCTGTTTTTACCTCTTTGTCCATGTCAGGCTTCATTTTTTTATATCAATATTTATTCTGCCTATTCCAGAGCAACAACTATTCTTCTTAAAGAGAAGATAAAGGGTAAATTTTACTGAATATAAATTATACCTAATAACGTTGACTTTTAAAAAGAAAGCAAGAATATAAAACATAATAGTAATAGCTCACAGTACATACAGATGTTTGTTGCTCTCTGATAGTGTTATGTAAATCTGATTTTGCTTATCTATCTCAATTAGCAGACTGATCTTCCTTCTCGTTCTTGCCCATTTTTGTTAACATCTTTGTTTAATCTGTACTTTAGTGTTCTTGACACTTTTCTTTTAGGTCTTTCTGCTCTTAAATATTATAATTACAATATTCAGCTTTTTTGGTAGGAGCACTATGCAGTTTGTTTCTTTAAAACAAGAAACAGATGATTTGGAAGTGGTATTTATTATGTAATTACATTTAGATAATTTATTTATTTTCTCAGACCCTGCTTGAAATCTAATCCTTTGGAGGTTTCACATGGTATTCAGTGCTTGAAATAGCTCTATTCACCTGTTTGTATTGTTGACCCAGAAGTAATGGTGTCTTTTAATTCTCTTATTTATTCTTTCAAAATAATTTCTCAGACTTTGAAGAAGTAATTTCTGGGACTATACCAGCCTCACTGCAGCCTAGATAATAATATTTTGTAAAGATGTATAAAGCAGCAACTGACTATAACATATAAGTCATCCTGAAATCTTTTATTTGTGGCTCTTGCCCCACTCCATCCCCAGCCTTAGCTGTCAGCAGTAGCACAACATGTTTCTCTTCTGTGGAAAGAGATTGGTAGTGAAACCTTCTTGTTCAACTCTGCCAGTATCCAGCAGAGCTGGCCATCTGACTTGTTAACCACTCTGAATTCAACTCTCAAGGAACTACCAGTTCTTCCCAAGTGACATTTGAAGGCAGATATTCAACAACGAGAGAGCTGCTAATTAACGTATCAGTTCTAAAATTCATAAACATTAAACTGATCTCTAAATAGCTTTGAAATTCTTAGTTTTCTAACACAGAAGTTTATAGTGACATCTTTAATTTTTCATGGCCAGTCATTTTAAGGTTGACCCTTTCAGAGAAAAACACTATGCTGTGCTATTAAAAGAGCCTGAGACAAGCACTAATTCTGTTCACAGGCTTAAGGAGCATAAACTTAGAAAAGTATTTGAAATACCTGCCTAGAAAACGTCTTCTTTAGTTTGTCATTTCCTTTGCCACTCATCTGGTTTAGGACTGTTTTATAGCAAGAAACAAGAGAATTAAAATCTTAAGAGAAATAAACGAAAAAATAAATTTGGGGTTTATTTCCTCATTAACATCTTTAAATACGTTTTTCTGCCATCCTTAGAAAAGAATAACAGTTCTCACCACCTCCTGAACAGTTTGTTTGAGGCAATGCTCAAAATTGCTATCTACTTCAACATTAAAATTAAGATTAAAAGCTATGTTTGTACATCTAAAATTGTTGCACGTGACTGAGAAAAGTAGTCTAAAATACACTGTGGTTGTGGTATAGTTCTTTCAAATTTATAAATATGGGTTATTTATTGAGGAAGAAAATGTTTTAAATTGTTGCTCTTGCAAATGTACATAGAACACAGTACTGCATTATTGAATAAGCAAATGATAGGCAGTCTTAACCTCCCTGAAAACTAAATACTGCTATTTAGAACATTTTCAGGCAGAAATGACGGTAGCCTAAGTATTTTCCAGTGATTCAGAAAATTAATTTTTGCAGGAAGGTTGAATGTGACCCTATCTACCCCTAGTGCCAAATGAGGCCTAGTTTAGGAGAAGTAATTTCTCTGCTGTGCAAGTGTACCTTTAACTGTTCCATTTACTTTTGCTATCAGGCTAATCTAGATGAAAGCCAGATGAGTTCACCTACATTCCTTAGAGCTTTAATGACAGCCGTTTGTAAAGCAGCTATTATAGGTAAGTAACATTTCTGAAGGCAAAGCTTAACATGTGAAATGCCTACTATGTCAAGTACTGACAATATGTGCCTGAGTTCTTATTATCTTCAAAACTTGCCCTGTGTAACTCAGTTTCTGTGCAAATGGGTGTCATTTCTCTCTGTCTACAGCCAGGCACGTCTCAAGCAGGGGGATGAATAGCTGCTGTGCCTGCAGAGAGCCTTGATCTGAGCAGCTGCTGCATGCTTTGGGTTGTTTTATACTCTGTTGCATGCGACTTTTCTAATTCACATTAAAATTTGCAATTTTACTTTTCACCTCCAACATTCAAAACCTCCTCCTCCTTCTAGTCAAGAGTTAGAATAAGCAGGTTGAATATTGTTAACATAATGATCACTGAAGCCCTAATCGCAACAGGAAAGCCATTTTATGTAAATGTACATATATGTCCTAGTGCTAACTTACGGAAGAAGTAAAATCTTACGCTTCTTGGCTCTACAGGTGCCTTCCTCAGCCCCTTCTATTGTGCCTTTCCCCAAAAAGGCGTGGATCTGATATGTTGTTTGCACTGTCACAAATAATCCTCATTTTCCTGTAATAATTAATAAAATGTTTCCAATTCTTTTACCCTTCTAGGAGATTTGTACAAACTGTTACTTTAATTTCCTTTTTTAATGTTCCTTTTGTAGTTTGGAATATCATAAAATCACTGTACTTGTTTCATTGTGATTAAAGATAAAGAATTGGGTAGGCTACTCTTGAGGGAACCCAGCACTCAAAATACATCCCCCCCTCCATGTTTTTTTAATTATTATTTCAGAGAGAATATCCCATTAAGAATTTTAAAATATTTTGAATTTCAAAACCTTTGCCTCTGACCCTTTCGTTTCCTCTTTCCTTGTAGGGTTATACGTGTCTCACGACTCAAATTGAAAATAGCTCTGTGTACTAATTATTTAAATGTAATGCTTAGTTCTTCTATCCCCTCAGCTGACTGTTCTACCTTTCGAGTGGACACTGCTGTTATTAAGCAGAGAGTACCGATCTTACTCAAGTACCTAGACTCGGATACAGAGAAGGAACTGCAAGCACTTTATGCACTACAAGCATCAATAGTAAAACTTGATCAACCTGCTAGTAAGTTTACTTCTTGCTATGATTAGCCAAACCAATGGGTGAGGTGTATGTATCCAGGCAGGTAGTTGAGAGAGTTTGATGGATTTGAGCAGTAAGTAATAGAAGAATAATTAGAAACAAAAATTCAGATAACCAACAACTTTAATAAACCTGAATTTTTTATGTACTTTTATGAGAAAATTAACAACAAGAAAACTAGTGGATATTATATATTTAATCCTCATTCTAGGGCAGGTCTGTCTAATAAAACTTTCTGTCATGTTGGACTTATATCTGTACCATGCAGTGTGGCAACCATGAGCCACATGTCAGTAGAGCACTTGAATGTTGCTATTGTGACTAAGGAACTGAATTTTAAATTTTATTTACTTTAAATGTAAATAGCCCTGTGGTTAGTCGCTACCCTTTTGAACAATGCAGGTATAGGGCATCTCAGAATTAGCATACGTGATATGTAATTTTTCACCTTTTTTGATACAGATCTTAATGAAAGAGAATGAAACTCTTCATAACCTTCAGGCACCCATCAAAGACATTAAGGCATTTTAGACTAGTTTTCAGTTAAGGGTTATAATCAATTCTGGCTAACTAAACAAATGAAGAACCTGAAAACCTGAATTTTGGTGATACTAGTAATTAACTGAATTTTATTAAATCTTGAAAATTCATTTGAAACTTGTGAAAGTGAATATTACATAGCTATTTTAGATATAGTACTGAAGTAGTTCTTTGGCACTTTCTTAGCCTGTGGCTTTGCAAAGTTTTCCTTCTTTGCTAGTGCTGATGAATTCCTCTGTGAGATAAAAGGAAAAAACTGAAACAGTTAATCCTCAGGGTACCACTGAAGGGGTATCTAAGCCCTAATCATAGAATTAATCTGACTTTGTTTTCTCTCTCTAACACCATTATGTAACATCATGGCTTCCGTTTTCTATTACAGGATGAGCACACTAAATTTTCAAGAAATAGTTAAGTAGTTGGAAGATACTGATGCTGTGTGTGTTCAGCCAGTCAAATTAAAGTATCTCCCATAATTATCAGCTTCGATAGTCCTTTGAGAGACGTTTAATTCTAGACTTAACCACGAACAGACTCATGGCCACTTGCTTCTTCCATTTCCCTATAGACCAAGCAGGGTTTAGAGATTGAAATGATTTCAATATTAGCTTTCAATACAAAGATAAATCTAAAAGAAAAACTTTAATATGATTCTTTCTAAACCTAATATTTGTAATTATTGTTTATTCCACTGCCTCCCTCCATTAATATGAATGATTGGTGAGCTGACTTTAAATGAATTTTAAGAGCCCATAATGAAAGAATTAAAAAAAAGAAAGAATATATGAAATTCTCTATTGGGGCTTAATATTTTAATATCTCTGTCAGCGTTCTCCATTTTTTGAGCAATAATAGAAACTAAGCAAAACAGAGAATTAAAGTTGCCCAGATCATCCAGGCATGGAAAACAACATATGACTGTCATTTCACTGTATGAAATCCAGATGAGATCATTTTTACCTATAAAAATTATTACGCTTTTCATTTTGAAAACAGTATTAGAAGGGGGGAAAGTACATCTTGCCTTTTCCTCCCAAGATTTGTAAAAATAATGTTTTTCTTGTAAAATTTTAAACAATAGAGAAATATATAAAGAAAGTAAAAAAAGTATTCTTGGATTTAATTTTTAAAGTGTTTAGGTTGAGAACTACATAATATCCAACAGTTCAGCAATATCAATATAGTTCAAAGTGAGTAAAACAAGAGGGATAAAAAATAATTTAAACTGCTTAAATCTTCTTTTCCTGTTCTTTAGGCAAGTTATTTTGCCATTATCAAAAAGGAGTATAATGAATTGTCATGGATGCTCCTCTGTCTGGGAACCAGTGTGCATTTATTTGTTACTTGGAAATACTATCTTTTCTTCACAAATATAGTGGCCCAAAGCTGATGGTTCATGTTCACTTCCTTACAGATTTGTTACGGATGTTTTTTGATTGCCTGTATGATGAAGAGGTAATCTCCGAGGATGCCTTCTACAAATGGGAAAGCAGCAAAGACCCCGCAGAGCAGAATGGGAAGGGCGTGGCCCTCAAATCTGTCACGGCATTCTTCACATGGCTTCGGGAAGCAGAAGAGGAATCTGAGGATAACTAAACTTCAAATACACAAAAAGAAACGAAACAATTTAAGTATTTTTTTAAAAAGTTTCACGTCTTCGCCAATCACAGTGCAGCAAGGCCAATTCTCGCAGGAACCCCCACGTGTGCACGAGTGGGAGAGGGGAAAGAGAAAAAAAGGTGATCATGGAGGAAAAAGGTACTGGAAAAAAGTAAACTTCAAACCTGAGGGCGGGAGCACTAAAACCAAAATACATGTATTATTTATAGAAAATATTTTCTGTTTTAATCTTTTCTTTGTAAACGAGGACTCATACTTTTAAAAAACACATCTGTTTAGCAAAAAAAAGTTGAGAACTTTTAATTTATTTTAAGGACTGCAAATGCCAGTGTAATTTTTTAATTTGCAGTTTCTGTAAACAACTTGTATAATAGAAAAGCAGAGAAATAAATTTCCCTCCCCTTCAGATGCACCTCACGTTTGTTTTAAAGCATAGTAGTTAGTCCAGATTTAAGAAGGTTTGGGGTGAACAAGGTAAGGAAGATTTTTTTTTTTTTTTTTTTTTGGCATCAAATCTTTCTGCCTGCCTCTCAGCTTGCTTCAGAAAATAAAAAAATCACAATAGTAATCAAAACATACATAACCTTGGAACAGAAGGAAATGCTGTGGACCAGAGAACTCCAAGAATTGTTTTAAAAAAAGTGCTACCCTGGGGAAAGTACTCTTAATACTTTTGAAATCTTTAGAGCAACTTTAAGGCTTGTAAATACATAGAACAAATATTTAAAAAAAAAAAAATTTGACTCAATACTATTTCTTTTCACTTTCAAAATATAAAGAACAAAATAAAGACAAACATTGCAAGTTTAAAAGAAAGTAAAGTGACTTCTCCTTTTGACAGCTGCTGCTGTGTGCCCATCTCTGGGAGGTGCTATTCGGTGTCTAATTCAAATCACAGTTGGGGGTGTTCAAGGATGGGGGGGTGGGAGAAAGAGAGAGAGAGAGAGAGAGAGTGTGTGTGTGTGTGTGTGTGTGTGTGTGTGTGTGTGTGTGTGTGTGTGTCTGTAGTTGGAAGAGGCAAGCTACCTTGTGGGAGGGCACTTGTCCTTGGGTGGGAGAGTCCCTCTGGAGATCCAGGGGAAGCTTCTTCCCCACACCAACTAGATAGAAATGCATTCAGGGTGGGCTCGAACCTAAGGGCAATTTTTAAGTGTTTCACTGTATGTGTTAGGATTATGGACACTAATTCACTTTGAAACTACAACTACCCCTGATTTTAAAATCATCAGTTACCACCAAAGATGTTTTCTAATGAATGAAAGAGACCAAAGCCAAATTACACTTTTTAAAAAGTGGGTGTGGGGTTTAAAACCAAATAGATATCATGTGCGAAAATCACTTTGTTCCCCCAACCTCAGCTTCACTCCTGCCATCCTAGTATGAAACCAACTGTGATTTGGACCTCTGTTTCTCCTACAGATATTTGAGTGCCGTGCTTTTTTGTTTGTTTTTTCTTCTTTTATGAAGTTATAGTCTCTACAGTTGGTTTCCCATTTCAGTTGTTTGTAGGATATCACCCTACAAAATGTATTTATGAAGAAAGCCAGGCTGCTCCCAAATAGTCTTTTTATTTTGTATCTGGATAACCAGAGTTTTCTGGCTTCCATCTCTGAAGAAAAATTCACATTAAGAGACTTGGCAAGATTTGTGAAGCACAAGAACAAAATTTTCCATAGCAATAAAAAGTTTTCTTCAGAGTGCAGTTGAACACAATGCAGGATCCCACGACATGAGCCCACAGAGCCCATTCCAAAGTGGTGAAAAGTTGTGCTCCAAGGACCAAGTTCTGAAAGTTTTGTGACAGTCATGTGACAGCATCTGTCATAACAGTTGGGGCCTGAAAAGCCGTTTTAGGGTCTGGCAGCAAACACTGCCTGGGATTCCTCAGTTGGAAGGCGCAACCTGATTCTCTGATATACTGAGTTTTACCAGCTGCCGGAATCAAAATGCAGAGGATTCTGGCCCAGGAATCTCCTGAGCGATGTAAGTTTTTAGATGTTGGCAGCAGTCGCAGGAGGTGAAGGATGGGAGGTTTGGGGAACTCGGGGCAGTAACTGCCTCTTGGAAATCAGTGGCTGTTGTTTGCAGGAGTCTGGCCAGGGACAAGTTTCATGTAATAGTGATGACCTATTCATCAGTACTTTAGATGTGGACAAGTGTGAGGAATGGAGGAAAGAGAATAATATTTTTGGAAAAAAGCCAAAGATCGAAAAAAGCTTTAGATGTGAAAAAGCTTTAGATGTGAACACCTATAGGACAATAACAGAAATAATGTTTGAAATGTCACTTATAACATGAAGTGTAATGAAAAGACCACAATGTTACTTTGGACTATCTTGTTGCTATATACACGCTGCATGTTAGGATTAGAAGAATTACCTAATGATAAAATGTGAACCAAGTGAGATAATTAATCCCTACTGATATCATGTGAACTACAAAACACTGTCATGTATCTCACCCTCTTCGCAGTCTTCTGACTGGAATACAGGATTTGGCTGTTTTTGGTTTAAAGTAATGGGTGACATGGCCAGCATTAACATGCCTACATTCCTTCAAGCTGTCACAAAAGCTCTTTCACCCATTTCAACTCTGGGAGCAGGTTCATTAATTAAGATGCTTTATGCTTATGTTCATACCAGTCAATTTGTAGCCATTCGTATGTTAACTGAGAGTTCTTCCTTTCCTAGCAAAAGAACAGGATGCCAGTTTTTAAAACAGACTCATTTTAGATTCTTGCATAGACCAACCAGCCAGTTCACAGCTGCATCATGAACTTATTTAGTTCATTCATCAGATATTTACTGAGCATCTACTCTGCACTAAGTGCAGGGATTATAACAGTGAACAAAACAACTTCTGCTTTTAGGGAGCACGAATTCTTTATGAAAATAAATAAAGCTAGAGGTTCACATGCTGGTCCAGCATCCTATCCCACTAAGAAGCATCTGCCCCCATAGTATCCCAGTAGATCTTTTATTTGGTTTTTATCTTATTTTTAATTTTGAAATACATTTTAGATTATTTACAACCGTTAAATCAGTTTATCTGTTCTAGAACCACTCTCCAAACAAGTTATCATTTTGGGGTTTTTGATGTATATTCTTGTTTCAGATAGCTACATTCAAATCAAAAGTATTCTAAACTAGATAAAATAGTCTTAGGCTTTTTAATCTAGTTTTATGCTTTCATTACTCAATTTTTGTTCTTTAAAAAAATGTGTAAGGATCCAGTTTTTCGATTTTGACCATGCCGTTGGCACTTATGCACACCTATAGTCCCCATTTTGTAGAGAGGAATATTTTGCATTGCTTTCTTTTTGTTTTCATTGCTTTTTTCTTACTGAGATATGATTCATATACTATATAATTCACCCTTTTAGGGTATACAGTCCAGTCATTTTTAGTAATTCCCAGTTGTGCAACTATCACCACTATCTAACTTTAGAACACTTTTATTATACCAAAAAAAAAAAAGAAAGAAAAGAAAACCTCATACCCTTTAGCAGTCTCTCCTCATTCTCCACTCCTCAGCCCCCAGGAACCACTAATCTACGTTTGTTTCCATGGATTTGTGTATTGTGGACATTTCGCATAAATGAAATTATATGTTGCATTGCTTTTTGTTTCAATCTCCAATCCAACATTTAGCAAATGATCAAACCTCACAGGTGTTCACATCATCAGGGACCTGACAGCAGGAGTAGAGCCTGATTTCTCCTGTCTTTGATTTAATTTTTGTTCTTTAAGTGTAACTTCTTTTGATACACTGGCAATGTGTTTATAACCATCAGCTAACTACAAACAAGTTCCTGAGAATTTTTTTTGTCACCCATGGACTTGATGTATACGACCTGGGATGCCCAACATCCTCGCACTGGTAACTAGGGTCTGGTCATTTTGATCTCTCATTTATTAATACTTGAGTAGTTGTCTTTGGGATTAAAGATCCTGCATGAATTAGAGGCTTCTACAGTGTATTCTAGAAAAATTAAGGTGTAGCTAGACTTGGAGTCTGAGGTTTTATTTGTCCTTTTCATTGAGGCACATTTGGATGTAGCACCTATTTGTTGAGCAGCTTGAGGTTGCTTACTCGTCATAAGAGTAGCATCGCTCAGCATGGAATAAAAATGCCTTGAGATGGAACCTCTGCCATTGGTTAGTCCCAGTTCATTAGTCTTACAGATCATTTTTCCTATTCGATAAACTTGAGCTATAGGTCTCTGTGTCTTCTGGTAGTTAGAGATACACTGTGGTCAGTAGCTTCAAATATCACATGTGTCCCTAGAAGGAAAAGTAATAATCTATCAGTACTGGGACTACCCAAAAAAGGCATAGTTTTGTATTACCAAATAATGAAATGATTTACATATCAAAGAAATAAGCTACAGAGAATCATATGTAAATGCTTTCTAATGTTTCATTTTGAAATCATTTTAGACATAGAAAAGTTTTAGATTTAGTGCAGAGTTCCATGTACCTACCCTGCTCCCAGTTCCCCTATTATTATTAACACCTCACATTACCATAGGACATTTGACAAAGCCAGGAAACCAGCATTGGCACTTTGCTATTGACTAAACTCCAGACTTTATTTGGGTTTCACTAAAGTCCTCTTTCTAGTCCAGGATACAATCCAGGATATCACATTGCATGTAGTCATCCTGTATCCTTAGTTTCCTCTGGCCTTTGACAGCGTTTTAATCTTTCCTTGTCTCTTGACAGTTTTCAGGAGTACTGGTTAGGTATTTTATATAACGTCTCTCAATTTAGGTTTGTCTAGTGTTTTCTCATGATTAGATTAATGGGTTTGCGGTAAAAATTCCAAGTGCCCTTCCCATCTCACCATATCAGAGGGCACATGATACCCATGTGACATCATTGGTGATGTTTAACCTTGATTACATGGTTAAGCTGGCCTCCACTCTAAAGTTATTTTTCTTTCCCGCCTTTATTATTGTAATCTATTTGGAAACTAAGTCACTAGGTCCAGCCCACACTGAGGGGAGAGTAGGAGAGAATTAAGCTCCACTTCTTTCCTGGATACATTATCTGTGGGAGATACATTCCAAGACCCCCAGTGAATGCCTCAAACCAAGGATAGTACTGAACCCTACATAAACTATGTTTTTTCTTACACATACATACCTCTGATAAAGCTTAATTTTAAGTTAGGCACAGAAAGAGGTTAACATCATGACCAATAATAGAATACTTATAACAATAGGCTACAATAAAAGTTATGTGAATGTGATCACTCGTTTTCAAGGATCCCTTGCTGAAATCTTCATATAGGCTCAATACTTTCTGGCGCAACACGTTGCCATCAATCAACATGTTTTCTGTTCCACCCACAAATGTAATGCCTTTTCCATCTTTAAGCACTTACACACTGTGACTGTGATTTTTGCAGTTGGAGGAGCAAACAGCAAAACTAGCAAAAGTTTCCTTTTCCTTCACAAATTCACAAATAGAAGACTCATTCTTACTATGATCTTAGCAACCTCAGCATATGACTTTTTTTCCTAATTAAGTTGAAAACATTCATCTTTTCACTTCAAGGAAACACTTTAGAAAGGCTTCTCTTTGGCATATTCGAATTGCCAGCATCCTGTACTTTGGGCCATTATTAAATAAAATAATGGTTACTTGAACACAAGCACTGAGAGTCTGCAACAGTTGACCTGATAACAGACAGCTACTAAGTGACTAAAGAGCAGGGAGCATATACAACATGGATGTGACAGACAAAGGGGTGAGTCATGTCTCGGTGGAACAGCATGTAATTTACAACATGAATTGTTTTTGAATTTTTTATTTTAATATTTTTGGACCAGGGTTGACTGGGTAACTGAAACCACAGATAAGTAGGGTGGGTCCACTCTAATTAAATTATTTGTGTCATTATTCAGTTGTGTGTGTGTATGTGTATGTGTTATCGGTATCGACTCGTACAAATTATTTTATTTTGAGTTAAAGTCTAATACCACATATTTGTTCCAGCTTTGGCCCTAGGAGCTCTTTCAAGTTGGTTCAAGTGTCCCTTTGACATTCCCTCATCTTTTTCTTTTTAGAGCACTTACTTTGTGATTTTATAAGTATTTTCCCTGCCTTCACTCTAGAGTCAGCCATTTTTTTCAAGGATCCCTGGTTTCTTTTAGGAAAATGGTATTTAGAAACCAAGATCTGAGCGCTGGATGAGCTCATTACTACTGGATGTCTCTGCTTCCAGGCCTGCCAGCATTTTAAACTCTATTTTTTACTGAAGGCGAGATCTTACCAGGTGAGTGAGCCATTTTCACAGACAGCTATGACTTCTAGATACTATGCTTCATTTATTATAACTCTGGTACCCAAAACACTCAACCCTACAGATATTCCAATCATGCTTTGTTTATCCTACATAACGTGAAAAAAAGGTTGGAATTATTCCCTCTCTTTCCCTGTTATGATTTGTTTAACTTTCTTTTAGCTAGCAAAATTCAGAAAGTCTACAAAATTACCATACAGTGCGATGTTAAAACGTTAGCTGGGTGAGTAGCTCAGTTAAATAATAATAACGGAAATTATTAAATAACCAGAAGTTAACTGACAATCGGAGTACTGCATAATGAAGCTTGTTAGATGCAGCTAAAGTAGTACTTTGAGGTAAATATAGTCTTAAATGCATTTACTTATGAAACATGAAAGAGTTAAACAAATTGGGCTATCAGGAAGCAACAGCAGGCGTGCGGGGGACATTTAATGATCAAGCATTTGTACAGGTAGAAGAGATCTTGACTGGAGTTGGAAGATTTGGGTTCTAAGGCTGATGCTACTGTTTACAGGTCATTTGACCATTCCCCACATAAATGGGCCTCCCTGTCCTCTCTAGAAAGGGTTCACTCATGGCAAACTTATGAGCGCATCACTTTAAATACATCTTACCAAGCTTAACAAAGAAGTAATAAGTAATAATAGGGTATGAAACTTTCAAAGAAGAAAGAATATCAAGATTCTCTGAGAGTTTCAAAATAAACCACCAGCCAGCAGTTGAATTTGTGCTACCAGTGATTTCTGACTCTTCCGACCTATTTACCTCTAGGTGATAAATATATGTGTGTGTGTGTGTGTGTGTGTGTGTGTGTGTGTATGTATATATATATATATATATATATATATATATATATATATATATACATACACATACATATATAATACATACACATACATATATATATATATATATGTCTTCTGGCCTGAAGTCCTAGGAAACTTTGCCAAAGCTCAGATAACTGCTCTACTTAAACTCCTCCCTAGAGCGTAGAATAAAGGTGCTCACCGCTGCTGCATGTTAGAATCACCTGAGAGTTTTTTAAAATAAAATCTTGAGACCCCACTCCAAGCGAGTTATTTCATAATCTCTAGAGTTGAGACCTGGCTTTTTTTTTTTCCCCCTAGGTGATTTTACTAGATCCAGGGTGGAAACCACTCTGGAATGGTGAAAACAACCTGATTTACCTAACAGTGTACAGAACAATTTCTATTCAGATATTTAACAAAGATTTTTAACTGCAAGGCGTTGAACACAAATGTGAAATTACAAATGGCACATGTTTTGAAAATATGAAAGCATATAATGACCCTGTGTAAACTGGAGGATTAAGAAATGCTTCTCTCAGGAAGAGAATTTTAAACTGAGAAATCTGAAGAAATAGTTAATGAGATGAGTTCAAATAAAAGAGATCATGAGTGCAAAGGTCTTGTGGTAGGGGAATAATGCATGATGTACTTGAAGAATGAAGAAAGGTCGGCAGAGTATGGTGAGAGTTCGTTTTCACATGCAAAAGTGGAAATTAAACACGCCCTATGGCAAATTAATCCAGCCGAGCCTTTCTGGACAAGCGGGTGGAAAGAACTTTTTGAAAGTTGCCTTATACTCTCAATTTAATAGAATTCACGAGAAACCTAAATTGGTATTTAAAAAATAGTTCTCCACAAAAGGCTGACAATACTTTTAATCATTTCCAGTCAAATTTAGCCACACAGTTAATGCACTGGAATAACTTCAGGCTCTTAGAGTGAGCAGTTATTTATCTAAGACGAGGGTCAAAGAATGGGCCTTCAACCAGCAGCGTCAGTATCACCTGTAAACTCATTAGGAATGCAAATTCAAGGACCCCAGCATACTGTCAGAATCTGAAGGAGCCCAAGAAACAGTTTAACAAGCTCTTCAGATGATTCTCAGGCACCCTGAAATTCGAGGCGTGCTTAACATACCTGCCACCATTCATAAAGTTCTTCACCTAAAGCTAACTGGAAATCTTTTATCTGTAATGCAAAACAAACTCTTCCTACATCATAGTATCAGCGAGATAATATATGTTAAAACACTTTGTAAGCTGTAATTTACTGTGCATTTCAGGGTGTCATCTAATTCAGTTTTCACACCAGTTCTGTGGTGCTGCTTCCTTTTGATAGGTAGGGAACTATGTGCCACAGAAGTCATGTACCTAGCAAGTGTTAGAGCTGAGACTAGCACTTGGTTTTCTGGAAGGCAGTGATTTCCAAAAAATATTCACCCTCACCACCAGAAGTCTTTATTCCACAATGAGGAAATGGCATAGTGGGTACACTTTGAAGCACTGAAGTTAGAATAGGGGGCTTTAATATAACCTTGTTTGGGTTGTTTACACCTCAATTTCCTCATCTATAAAATAATACCATCCTTATGGTTGTGAGGATCAATTAAAGATCAGATAAAGCATCCAGCATTCTGTGTGGAATACCTGGAGCTCACCTGCCTTGTCCAGTGTTCTTTTTCTACCACTTTCTACGACCTTAGTCATATTCAGCCACATATAATTAAATTACATGTCTACAGAACTGTAGAAAATCATGGTTTGCCTATCCATGTTTCTTTAATAAGCTTCATAAAGTTGATTTTTTTATTGTTTTCCCTAGCATGCATTATAAAGTCTCAGGCTTATCCTTTGACTGTTAACAGAGCTAAGGAGTAGGAGCTTTTAGCTACCATGTCCAAGATTTGATAAGGCACTGAAAAAATCCTTTTTTGCACATGGACTAATAGTTAGTGTATTTTGTAAGTTATACATTGCTCCACCTAGAAAGTAGAAAAATTCAATTCGTTTTTGCTACAAAACCATAATGAACTCCAAAAATACAAGGTACTTAAAAATGTATATTCCATCACATACAGCTCTGGCTGTGTTCCTAATTTAAGAGATGCTAGCTAACTGCTTTGGATAAAGAGACAGCTATACCAAACAAGTCTGCCAGTTGGTCAGATGAAATTTCAGTTTTTTCTTAAGTATCATAGACTCAACCAGGTACAACATAAAGCAGACTCACAGACACACACACACACACACACACAATGTTAAATTTGGAATTTGTAGGGCCTTTTTAGTCAAAATGTTATCTGTTGGGAAGAGCAGAGGCATCACTGGACAAGAAAAATGTGAATCTTTAAAGCTGAACTAACCTCTGGGGTCTTGATATATATGGTTCAAGAACTAGGCTACTCTTTCCAAACTTTCAGTTGAAACTTTTACAGCCTTGCTACAAGTATTTTAAAAATACTCAAAGCCAGTGTTCTCTGGTTTTCTGTTTTTGAAAGATTCCATTTCCTCATCACCAAAACAGTTTCACTTTGTTTTGTAAGAGAAAGGATCCTTTCCATCACCATCTTTTTGGAACTTCATTTCCTTTTTTTTTAAACAAATGGATCCAATTTCATAATTTTGATTTTTTAAATTGTTTTGTTTCCAGTCATAGGATACTGTTTTATTGCAGAAAAAAAAATCTTTCACTTTAAAAATATGTTCTCTAACTTTCCCATAACCACAAAGATGTCTTACAGTGATCAACTCATTTTGCTGGGACTTTCCTGGTTTAAAAATTGAAAGTCCTGCCTCCCACTAACGCTTAACCACCCTACATTAGGTAAGCCTGGACAGCTGGTCACCCTAGATGTCAATCATCTGACATTCATCACTGGCCACCATCACAGGCCTGGTGTCCTGCTTGCATCTTCCTGCAAAGCCACTAAGTAGGAGTAAAGGGACAATAATATGTTGGCAAATTTACTTTGTATTACACAGTCAAAACAAAACTGAGTAGGTTTTGCTTTTTACTAATCTGGCAAATAGAGTGTCTTTTGGTCTGTGTAAAATGCTGTCGTCTTGCCTCATGTTTAAAAAGGGGAAAAGACGGTTCAACACATACAGTTCCCAGAACCTGACACAAAAACAGGCTTGACAGCAAATCCTATTGTTTTCCCTACAGATGGCAGGACTACCTTAGCTACCTTAGTTCTAGATTCTATTCTCTACTCAGACACCTGTAATAACATTCCCAAATGTTTTTGTTCCCTTGAGGGGCTCAATTGTAACTCCACTCAATGTGTCAGATGCTTCAAACTAAAGGGCACTTGTTTAAAACTCTTAACCTCAAAATGAAAATAAACAATTGGCACTAACATTTTTCAGACCCCTCAAGTAGCTAAAAACACCAAAGGGCTAATGACATCAGGGACAGAGATTCTCAAACTGTGAATGGCAAAATTAATAGATTGCAACCAGCATTTAAAAAAAAAAAAAAACTAGAACATATGAGGGTAAATGTTACTTTGTAAAAATTATTTGGTTTTTATATACTGCTTCACGATTCTTTATCCAAAACCACTGGGACCATACATGTTTCAGATTTAGAACTTTTCAGTATTTAGGAAAAAGTTTTATAATAGGTCAATGACTGTTGGGCTGGAGTAAAATGACTCCAGTAGGCAGAGGAAAGTGCAATATTGACAGGAGACTCCAGCTGTGTTGCTTACCTCTAAACCAGGGTCTTGGGCTCCGTACCAATATGAGAGAAAAGTGATAAGGGTATGGTGTTGAAGGAATGACATTAAACCTTTTCATCAGCTTCCAATTTTTGCCTGATAGTGTAAAATGATAGTTCATTCTCTTGCCATCTCTTTCCAACCTACTGCTACGTTGAGAGCCACTTCCAGTCTTCCTGGCTGGAAACCAGAAAAGTCACCCCCAACCTGCCATAGCAATACATTCTTAAGGGATCCAAGCCCAGGCCTGGCTTTCGGTTCCTCTTCATGAAATCTCAATTACAAAACATGGATCTATGGGAAGGATAAAGAGCAGCCTTGCTGGGAACAGAAACCTCTCCTCACCAGGCAATCAAAAATTATTCTTCAAACCTCTCCTTGTTAACATGAGGTGAAATATGAGTAACAGAGGTAGATATATCTTTCAGTGCTCAACCCTGTGACTGCAGCGTCATAGCTTTGGTCTGGAACACTCTTGGGATCTGCAATTGCTTCAACTTCCTCCATCCTGAAGCCTAAATTTCCAACAAAACTTGTCAGGATGTGTACCCTCGCCAAGCACAGAATTTCAAACAGCCTAATAGTTAAAAAAAATTATTGACTGATTAACAAACATTTGAATGATATTTTTACTAGTATAGCTCAAAGAAAGCCAAACGAGATAAACTATAAAATCATACCCCCATGGAGTCTTAACGGAGATGCAACTAAGTAAAAATCAAAACTGGCCAGTTATATTTCAAAAAATTCAAATCTCTTTAAAAGTATAAATTTAGAGCTTCAGACTTAAGTGGGAGCCTAGTGCATGGCTCTGTGTGTGTATGTGTGTTTGTGTGTGTGTGTGTGTGTCATATATAACACACACTCCAGAAAGAATTTTGCTTAAGGGTTTTCCTTTGGTGTACATGTGAACAACAACATAAATTTCTATGTGTGTATGTAAGCAAAAATCTGTATTGGAGAAGAATTCTAGTTGAGTAATTTCTTGAATGGAGCTAAAACTTTTAAGGGAAGAAGAAAGGTTGGATGTTTTAAGCATATGAATATATAAAAACGAATTAGGGTCTTCAGAAAGGGAGATAGATGTCAATAAAGAAAAATGAAGTGAGCAGGATAATGAAATGGCCAAAATGATCCAAATGACCTCTTGTGAACAAGCTATGACACCAGAGTGCCGGGACACTGGTGATGCCATCGGGACATTAACGATCATGCTCACTTCCTAAGGAATTGGGGGGTTGGTAGTTAAATTTTTATACAGTTGACTTTGACAGAGTGAGCCGGTGAGGCAGTGTAAATGCTAGATGAGTAGACGGAGGACCGACCTAGCAAGGGTTTAAACGGTTTCGTAATGAATCTTTAGAATGACTGGCACACACATTTGAGTGTCGTTGGTCACTGCTGTGAGCCTCGAGGCAATTCTAGTGTTTATTAATTCCCTGTGCCGCCACCCTCCCCAAAAGAACACCTACCTTAAATACATCGAATTCTTCCAAACGGGCTTGGAAAAGTTACGTTTTTCAACAGTAGGCACATTGTGTAAGTACGCTGACACCCACGTAATATGGCAATGCAAAGGAAACTCCCGCTTTTCCCCTCTAATCCAAAAGGGTTTCCTCCTGGAGAGCCCTCCCCGCCTCTGCGCATTACAGCGTTAGGGGAGGCCGGTGCACGGGTGGGAGAAGCCAACTTTCCCGGTTCTTCCCCTGAACCAGCACTCCGCCCCGGACGGCCTGCACCCTTCATGGGGACGAACGTGAGGTGCTGTCTCCCCGCTATCTGCTCCCCGATGCTCACACAGTTCGCCCTTGGGCCGCGGCTGGACTGGGACGCGGGAAACGCCCGCCCCTAAGGCAGACGCCTCGCCGGAGCGGAGACCCGACCGGTTCGGACCAGGGACTGAACGGGAGAGAGGGGAACGGGGAAGGCGGGACGGACGCCCTCCGGAGGAACAGGGGACCCCCGCCACGCAAGCGGACGGGCTCCGCGGGGCGGTGCCGGGGGGGACGTGCGGCGGGACCCCCGCCCCGCGCGCCAGGCCGGGCACCGGCGTCCGCGCGCTGCCCCCGCTCCTCCCGCAGGCTGGGGGCGCGGCCGCCGGCGCGCGCGGGGGCGGGGCGGGGGCGCGCGCGCGCGCGCGGGGCCGCGGACAGGGGGGCGGGGCGGCAGAGCTCGGCGGCGGGGCCTGGAGGACACAGGCGGCGGAGGCGAGCGGCCGCGCGAGGGGCGCCGAGAGGCCGAGCGGGACGCGGGCGCCGGGACGCGGGCAGCGCAGAGGTAACGGAGGACGGGACCGGCGGGCGGGGAGTGGTCGCGGGCGCGCTGCACCCCCCGAAGGCGAGTGGCGGAGGCCGCTGGCTCGGGGCGCCGAGGCCGCTCCCCGAGAGGGGGCGGGGCGCGCGGGTCCCCGGAGGTGGTGCCTTTTGTCCGCCTTCCCCGGCCGCCCCGCCCCTCCTCCCACTCCCCCCTGCCGCCTAGCCCCCTGCCCCTCTGGGGGACGCTTCCTCCGGGGCCCGCGGGCGCGCGCTCCCGCCCTTGTTTTGTTTGGACGGGGGGGCGGGGGCAGGGAGGAGGGGAGAGCGCTTCCCCGGTCCGGGGCCTCGCGTCCCAGCGCGCCTGCGCCGGCGCCCGCCCCCCGGGCCCCGATTGGCCGGGCCCTGCGCATGCTCCCCCGCAGCCCCCCCACGTCCTCCGCGGTTTTTGGAGCCGGTTCGAAGGATGCCGGCGGCAGGGACTGGCTGCGGCGGGCCCGCCCCCGGGCTCCTCGCCTCTGCAGCCGCCGCCGCCGCCGCCATTACGGAGTTCCCAGGCGTGAGTGCACGGGGGCCCGCTGCGGCGCGCGGCCCGCGGCGGCGTGCGTCGGCCTCGGCTGCGTGCGTGCCTGCGTGCGTGCGCGCGTGCGAGCGTCAGCCCGGAGCCGCCGCCGCCGCCGCCGCGCCCGCCCGCCGCTCGCTTAGCCGCCTCATCTCGGCTCCGCTCTGCCCTCGCCTTCTGCTCGCGCGCCGCCCCGGCCGCTCCCCGCCGCCTTGTCCGTGCCGTTCTCTGCCCCGCGGTGCTGCGCGGGCTGGCGGGGAGGGTGTGCCGAAGCCGTGGGCGCCGCCGGAAAGGCGCCGCCGCGACGCGGGCCTCGGCTTCCGTCTTCCCCCTTCCCCGAGGCATCGCCGGAGCCGGGCGCTCCCCGCGCTGCTGGACGACGCGGGGTCGGGAAAGGCAGGGAGGGGACTATGCGTGTCGGTGGAGGGGCGGCCGCCGGGGTGGTGAAGTGAGCGCCCCGGAGCTCGGGTCTGACGCCGCGTTGCCCTGTCCGTGACCGAGGACGCGTCGCTTCGCCTTCTGGAGGGAGGAGGGCTCCGCGGCGCGGCGGAGCGCACAGGTGAACCGTCTCGGCCCCTCCGCGAGGACGTCCCCGCTGCCTCTGTTACCGCTTCCTGTCTTCCGTGACCGGGGGAGGGAGAATCCCGTTAGAGATGCTGCAGGAGCTCCCTTGGCACCTCCGGAGCGCGCTGCTTTACCTCGCGGGAAAGGTCGCCCGGCGGTTCGTTTTGCTTGGGAAGGCACTTTAATGGGGCAGCAGCAAAAAGCCGAGGAGCTTTTAAAATTTCACTGCTTCTTTCAAAAGTCGCTGTCTTGTGTTGAGCTTTTAGAATTTTGCTGTTCTCTTTCAAAAGTTAGTGTATCGTGCTTCAGAGGAGAAGTGCTGTCTTGAAAGGGTGGGTTGGTTGGTTGGTTGGTTGGTCTCTCCAAGCTTTTTTGGAAGATCGAGGGCGGGAATTTCTGGTGGAGGAAGCGCCCGGAACTCGCAATGTGGAGATGGACAGTCCAGCCAGTTAGATTGTGGTTATCTTGCGAGGAAGGCCACGTAGTGTCCATACGCTCTGTACCGAGATAGATACTAGTTAGGTACATACTGATTTACGGAAACGTGGAAGTGAGAAAAAAGTTGCTCGCAGTCACAGTTCAGGCATACTTTTTATGACATTACCCATTACGTCTGAATGTAGGGAGAGATTGGAGATTGGAAACAATTTGATGTATTCATTTCATAGCTAATCACGTGGTAGTGTATAACGTATGGGTACATTTTATGGTAAAATATGAAATAGTACTTTCCCTAAAATGCATATTTTTAAGGTTATCAGTAAGCTGAAATACACTGTTAAGATCCTACTTCTTTTTTTATTGCTTTCTCAATGTAGAGAAAGTTATCTAAAACTGAAATTCTGGGCTTTTTTACAATTTTTTCTTTATTGTCTGCATTAAGGTAATTTAGCATTTGTCTTGACAAAAGCAAGTCCTCGTATTGTTAATCTGGTGTTAATATAAAGTCAGAAACAGATTGATGACCAAAGGAGGACCACATAAACCACAGGTAAACTCAGTTTGTTTTTGGCACATATAGGAACCCAGGTGAAAACTTAGGAAGTGTCATCTGTTCTTCTTTTATTTAACAAATAATTGTTGAGCACCTACTCTATATCTAGTATGTTCTTAGGCACCAAATATGCAGCAGTGAACCAGCTAGATGAGAACTCTGCCAGGGAACAAAGCATGACAGCCTAAAAAGTCTGATCGTTCAGAAGGGCAGCACCAGAAGTTTAATAGGTGCATGGTGTAAAGGCAGTGTGAATTAGCGTTCATATAGTTTCGTTAGCTCTATAATGAACAGTGAACTTACTAATAACTTAGTAACCAACCTGTGATTTAAAAATATAGTACTATAGACTGAAGCTTTAAATTCCATGACCTTTATTAAGGAAAATCAGCTGAGGTAAACATTTCTTAATATTTATCCCATAACTGAATTATATTTTTAAGTGTTTTTCACATATAATGAACATAGTAATAATTACTATCAGATGACATTGTGCGTTCAACTTTTTTCCTCCAGTATTTACCCACTACGTGTTGGGCACTTCTAAGTGCTGGGAATACAGTGGTGAGTTTAATTCCTAGTAGCACTTATATTCCACTGAGAGAGTCACATACTAAACAAGAAAACAAGCATGTAACGAATGTTAGGAGGTGTTAAATGCTGTAAAGAAAACTGAAGAATAAGAGGAATGGGAGGCCTTCTTGAAGGGGGATAACATTGAGCAGAAACCTGATTGAAGCATCTAGGAAAAGAATGTTCCAGTTGAAGAGAACAGCAAGTACGAATCCTGGTACAGGGATGAGCAGAGAACAGTCCAAGGGCCAAAAGGTCTGTGTGTTTAGTTAAGAAAGTAGAGTGGTGGGTAGCGAAATAGAAAGTGAGATTATTGAAATAGGGGGTGGGAGTGGTTTTAAGCAGGTAGGTGTGTGTGTGTGTGTGTGTGTGTGTGTGTGTGTGTGTGTGTGTGTGTGTGTGTGTGTGTGTGTGTGTGTTCGCATGCGCGCGCGATTACTGGCAAACCAACTTATTTCTCACACTGTGTTTTTCTGTTCTTATTTCTGAGGTTATTCCAACCTAGACATATTTCTTATCTGGCCTAATTTAAACTGTCATTCTTGTCCGTAGGTTAATGATGTCTGTGTCTTCATAGACCTTATATCTGTTGTTGCCCTGGTTTTAATCAGTTTTGTCACTTTGGCATTAAGAGTAGCTTCCTGTCCCTCCCTCCCTATTTTAACTTGTTTTAATTTTTGGTAATTGTGAACACAGTTGACTGGAAAGGTTTTGACACTTTTCAGTGTTTTCTTTACAGGGAAGTATTTTTTAATGATACCCTGTTAACAGAGACTTCTGAACGTTTTGTTCACTTTATGGTAGCATTTTCAAACTAGGTAGTGTGTTATCATGGGTTAAGAAAGACGAATTCATTAGTAATATCACTTTACCAAAATAACCTGGTTGTGATGTTTTATTTCTGTATAGTGTTCACATATAAAAATATTAACAAATTTGCATAGCTTTTTTATTAAGGAAAATATTTACTAAGTACCAGTTAATGGATGAATGAGCAGATCTATATATTGAAATTATTTCAAAATATATTTTAAGGTTTCACAAACCTAAATAATGCCTTTAAACCCTGCGTGGCCTTTTCACAGATCAGAAAACAACTGCTTGTCTTTCTGTATTTTGTAATTCTTAAGTGAATTACTATATGAGCATTTTAAGTAGTTTTTGTAAGATTTGGTAGTTTTAAGTATTCATGGATATTTCTAATTATTCTTGATGATAAGTGTAGTGCATTATACATCTTGGATTCTTTCAGCTTCTTTTCTTGCAGCTGATTGACAATTCACAAGTCTGGTATTACTCTTGGTAATCCCAGAGATTTTCCCTGTAAATGTGAAAGCAAGCATTCTCCATGGATGTTTTATATTTGTCCTAGTCGTAGCTTGGGGCTATTACCTGACAGATTGAAAGTTCTTAAATTCCTAGCAGGGTTAGAGCTTAAAGTCTGCCAATTCTTTGTTAATTAATGTTCATTTTTTTTAGTACAGACATCTAAACACTTAAGTCATCATTTTCTTATATTTTGGAGCGATTATTATTATAAAGTATCATTGAGTCCCAAATGAAGTTTTGGGGGGTCAGAGAGTGTTAATGATCGGGTAAATTTGAGTGATTACCTGGGTTTTATCTTTGAATAATTAAGTTCTGTGCTAGTTTTGCCTACATTAAAAATATAACAAATAAGGTGTTAGAAGCATGCTCTGTTCTCCTAGGTGGCAGTCTAAATTTGCTTCTTTGGGTTTGGAGACTTTTAGAATGTTATGTTCTTCAGCAGTATTTTTTGCCCCTTGTATTACTTCTCTAATGGATGTGGAGTTAAAAGTTACAGGTAATTTTCCCCGCCTCTTTGAGAACAATAACAACAAAAGTCTTCTCATTAGTAAACTGATCTTGAGTAAACATTTGACTAAAATGTTCCTTAAGCTCCTTATTCTGTTCTAAGTTCCTAATGGTAGCAGGATGGGATGGGATTTGGTTCCTTATGAGCTTGCTTTCTTTTCCTTGTTGCCTTTGTTCGTGTGGAAGTTGCAACAGCTGCTGTGGCTTGTGCATTTGTCTTTGTCGCTGCTTTACATAGTCTATACTTTGATGGAGATATTACCTTTCTTAATGATAATTGATCAAGTCATCTGTCACTTAACTATAAGTATTATAGTGAAATTTTGTTCCCTTTGGATGTGTATTAAATTTAGATGTTTTAGTTTAGTTTTGTTTTAATCTTCACACCAGGTCTTTTCTGTGCTTTAGGTTGACTTTTCACCACACTGAAACCATTAGGAAAAATCCTTGTGGTTAACAGCAGAGGCTTCAGAGTGTAACCTGTATTGGGGCCTAGAAATTATTTTAAATGGCGACTGATACGTCTCAAGGTGAACTCGTCCATCCTAAGGCACTCCCACTTATAGTAGGAGCTCAGCTGATCCACGCGGACAAGTTAGGTGAGGTAGGGGCTGACACATTCTTGAAGCTCACTCTTGGATCAGTCCCTGACTTCAGGCTCTTCTGGGTCCTTCTTGGTACATGTTCCTTCCCCTACTTTGGGGAGTCTGGGTTGTAGATCTGAAAAAAATCAGATATACAAAGCTCTTCATCTTCCCTTTCCCCTCAAATTTCTGAGAAAACCTCCAACCGTCTATATTTATTCCAAATCAAGGGTAATTATTTGTTTCTATATGAAATTCTTGCCAAAATATATATATATTTTTTTTAAAAAGTACTCTTAAGAAATCATATTTTACTTCAAAAAAAAACTTGTTAAAATTTATTTGCATCCAATCCTGGAGTAGACTTAGAATTCACCATCTTCTGACACCCATTAGGCCCCTTGGGAAAGAGAGAAAGGGTTATTTTATGCGTGTGTGATTTTGGCCATCTCTTTTCTTAGAAGGTAGAAGAGAGCACCATGCCGATACGTCGAGCTGTGAATTCTACCCGGGAAACTCCTCCCAAAAGCAAGCTTGCTGAAGGGGAGGAAGGAAAGCCAGGTAAAGTAAAGTAGTGGACAACTTAAAAAGGTGAAAGTTTCTACTCCAGTTTGAAGTGTACCATAAATTCCCTTGAACTTAAATTTTTTTTTTTTTAATGGCTAAGTGTTATGGGGGAACATTTAAAGAGGGAGTGTTAACCTATTTGATATGTCATTTCCAGACCACGTGGGCAAAGAGTTTCATCTTGTCTCTAAAGGTTTTTGGAAGTTGAAAGTCTCATATTCTTAAATTAAAAACAGAAAAATGGTTGGAGGGAACAGGAACGGGCAAAGAGTAGCTTCTGGCCATACAGTCTTGTAGGAATGAAGATTGAAAGAATGGAGGACTTGGGCCTTCAGGATGGATAGTGGAAGACTCACCCAGAAATCATCAGAAGGCCTTAAGGGAGAAAATGGGTGATCAAAACACTGGTTTCTAACTGGTGTTGGTGGAGAAAAGATTGACCAGACAGAACTGGGAGCATATGAAGTGAGAGGAATGTAGAACCATCAACCTGGAGTACTAGTTCTCCTTCACGGCATCTCTAACCACTTCTTCTCCTTTTCCCTGTTTTTTTCTTCTCATGACCTTTTTCTTTCTTTCCTTATCCTTTTCTCCTTTCTCCCATGCCTTTTATTTCAGGTTTTCCAGGATGAACACATGGTGCTGTCCCTGTCATGGCTGTTAGAACCAAATATTTGCTGACCAGCGTAGATTAGGAATTAAAAATATATGCACCCTTGTTGCCTTTATCCCTTGGTGAACCAGGGATATAATCTTTTCAAGCTGAGCCTGGATTTTGTCTCAGAATCCCCAGATGAGTACTCTAAGCAATTTGGGTACCCTGGCCTAAGACATTAGGTGACATGGTAATCAGCATATTAAAAAAAAAAATAGGTACTGGTGAGTTGAAGATTGTTGTTTTTTTGTTTTTGACCAGCACTGAGATAAGCCACTTGGTGGCCCATCTTGATCCTCATTTGTTTAACAGACACCTGAAGTCACTAAATCACTAATAACGTCAGTTTTCAGAATACGTGCCAGAGGATTCAGGTATAAGGTTTAAAAAAGGTCAACCATGAATTTATAAAGGACCAGTGAGTCACTTCACAGTTTGTATGTTTGTTTAATCTTTTTATCCCATTACAGTATTTTGTACGTGAAAATAATTGGGCATCATTCATACTTTAAATTTTTTAAATTCTACATTTTACACGGAGGGCAGACACAATAGTTTAATGAGTTGGATACAGTGTCTTATACATAACACATGTTCCATATCTGTTGAGTGGCTGAACATTTTAGTAAGCCATCAACTATTAAGCAGTTATTCTTAAGGGAAAATAATGTGAAATTAAATTTATAGCTTATTATTACAGTAAAACCTAATAAATCATTCTTAGCTTTTCATCATTTTTGGAGTAAGACAATATATAAATAAATAAACATATGACTAATATGTTTATTTGGGGCAAGGAACAGTAAAAGAAAATCATGATAAAGATACATCTTGCAGTTATCTGTATCATCAGATATCATTGTTATAATGAAGTTCTAGCTCTAATACATTGTAAAACAGTTTTAGAAGCAGCAGAGGAGGCCAAAGGAGGATGGATATCACTCACATGAAACAAGTGCTGGCCTATAGGCTTCCTTTAAAACACTTTACATAATCCTCATAATAATTCTGTGACGTAAAGTTACTGAGACTTGAAGATGTCAAAAAAACTTGCCCTAAGATATCAAGCTAGAAAGTTGTAAAGTCTGAACTTTATTCAGGTGTGTCTGACTCTAAAACCTCAATTTTAGCCGAACATATATGGGAGGAGTTTCAATTTACATGCAAGTCTAGTTGAAAAGCATAATCTGTAATAATATTAACAAATGGTAATTAATCTTTAAATTTGTGGTTTAGAAATTTGTTGAGAAACTAGAAATTCTTTTAGATTTGTATTTATGTGATTTGGTTATAAAAGAAGTGGCATTTTTCAATTCTCTTATTTGTTTATATAGAAGGCCACAAAGAAGTCTTTATCATCTTGCCAGTAATTAGTTCACGTAATTTAAATGATCAAACTCATTAAACATATATTTTTTATTTTTTGCCACTGGAGTTCTTCAAAGTGCCTGCTTAACCATTACTTGGGGTTCTGTGTTTTATAGTAGCTGCCCAGCGACATACTGAAAAAAGGCACAGACAAGCAACTGCAGACCTCAGTATTCCCTCTCTCATATTTCTATTCTTGCCCCAACCATTTCACTTGGAAAATATATGTTCATTTTTTATTATTTATTTCCTTACCAGGATTTGTCTGTTAAATTATGAAATGACTGATTTCTTAATTATGAATCTCATCATTACTGTTGCAGAGTAGACTAATTAAGATACTTGATTTGGGGTAAAATGAGTTTCCTTTCTGTGTAATTTCCTGGTCTGTCTCTTCACATAATGGTTTAACACCCCCTTACATAAGCAACTTGAGTAATGTAAAGAAGGAAAGGAACTGCACTCAAGTCATTTTGTTCATTTTAGAATCCATCTTTTAATTGGAACATTTGGCTTATCTGTTTAATAAGATAAACTTTTACCCTTTTATTGACTCAGGCTCTAATATATCTACTTGCTGCAATTCTGCTCACCTGATTTTTTAGAGCCAGATGTAAGTTCAGAGGAATCTATCTCTACCGTAGAAGAACAAGAGAATGAAACTCCACCTGCTACATCTAGTGAGACAGAGCAGCCAAAGGGGGAACCTGAGAATGAAGAGAAGGAAGAAAACAAGTCTTCTGAGGAAACCAAAAAGGAGTAAGCAGTTATGCTTCTTGCTATTTATAGTCGAAGACTATGTATAAGGACTATAGACCAGATTGTTTCAAAGTTTGATAGTACTCGTTTATCCTAGACATTTGCTACTTGGGTTTACTTTTTAGAATTACCATTTGAAATAGGTTTGTTGTATAGTTGTGTGGCCCATTAGAATTTGTAGTAGTTATCAGAATGATGGCTTGAATAATCCAAAATTTATTCCTTTTGCCTTTGGAATGTGTTTTTATGCTTAGAATTCATTGTGGGAGTGTCTGATATTTTACACATCAATGTAATTTCAATTAAAAAATGAAACTTGGCTGTAAAAATTTGACCCGAGAGACACTTCACCATTTTATTCCTCCCTCTGTACCAAGAGTGAGTTTACTTTTATATGCTATGTTAGAAAACGTTCATCTCTATCAAGGCTTTGTGAGAGCTACCTAAAACTGTGTATGTGTTTGATGAGATATTTAGTTAGAGAACCTGAAAGCAAAATTGCTAGTAGTAATCTATACAATGTGGTGGCAGCTCTTTTTTCATTTATTTATTTACTTATTTAGTTCTTATTTATTTATTTATTTTGTAGGACAGCTGTAGCATTCATTTTATTTTCATAATTGGTCAGAATAGAAATTATTTTTTTAATAAAAGAGTAACTAGTAATAACTATTCCTTTTGAGTGTAATCCTCAGGGAAATCTTTTATCCCACTTTCTTAGGTGTAAGTAAAGTCTGTAGAATTTTTAGCAGCTTCCCTGTATTTTAGGTACATTTAGTGCTGTTTATTATTACATAGAATAAAATTTGTGTAATGCTTTATGCCTCACAAATTGTTTTTATAAACATAATCTCTTGACTTTTGTAACAACCTCGTGAAGTGTTTGGTATTACATTACTATTTTATAGCTGAGGAGATTGAGACTCAGGTCACTTGCTGAGATCACATAGCTAGTAAGTGCTGGAGCTAACACTCAAACCCAAGTTTTCTGACTTCAGAGCTTGAGCTCTTTCCACTATGCTAAATTGCACCTGTTGTAGTTGTTACTAGAATACATTTCTTTTATGTACTGGCCATTTATACCAATGCAAATTTATACGACTCTCCTATACCTAAGAGAAGATTTACTTTATTGGTTCATTTATAGTAACCTATTTTTAAAAGTTTTATTTTTAAAAAATTTGCTTATTTTATGTGTCACTTTAGCGTGGAAGTAAATTGAGACCTTTTTTATCCTTCTCTGGTCTTTTCCTTTTCTGACTTGATGCCTCTTTGTGGAGAGTTCATCTTGTGCAATAACTGCTCTGTTTTAAAGGGAGAAAGATCAGTCTAAGGAAAAGGAGAAGAAAGTGAAAAAAACAATACCTTCCTGGGCTACCCTTTCTGCCAGCCAGCTAGCCAGGGCCCAGAAACAAACACCGATGGCTTCCTCTCCACGTCCCAAGATGGATGCAATCCTAACAGAGGCCATTAAGGCAAGTTTTTATTTCAAGCAGTTCATCTTAGATTTATTCTGTTTGTCTTTTGCTTATTCGAAAATGGCATATTTCTCTCCAGACACCAGAAATCTTGCTCTGCTTCCTAAAAGAGATTTAAATAGAAGAAAACCATTGTGAAGTTCATGTTTTTTATAATATAATTACATTTGTTGAGCACTGTTAATTTTTTAAATTCAAATTTATTATAACAGGTATTTTTAACTTTAGTTTTTTTATTTTTTACACAGTTTATTCACTGAGTATATAGTTTTTATTTGAAGGTTTAACATGTTAATTCATTCAACAAATATTTAAGGGCTAACTTCTCAGTGTCAGGCAACTCTGCCTAGTGACATAGCTTAGAATAAGACAAACAGGTTCCTTGTCCTTATGCAATCTAATTGTGATTCAGGGTAACTGCATAGCATTGAGAATTTTTATTTTTAAAAATACACTATTTTTAGATCAATTATCAAAGCTGAGTGTCTGATATTGGTAGTGGTTATCTTTCACACCTGAAGTGTAAGAAACCCTTAGAAAAATTACTACTTTGCTTAATCACTCAGCCATTTCAAAATACTTGGAAAAAATTCTTCTTGCGTAGCTTCATGACTTCACTATAATCCATTGACTTTCATTAGCTTATGTGATCATCAGGATAGTTTTATTATTTTAACTTTTAAGGTTATCTTTCTAATCTAAAACATTGTCTTTTTTGTGTAAATTTTTTTGGTTAATTTTGCCTTGTTTATTTCACATGGTCAGATGATAAGGGGATCTAAAATAGAAGCCATAGACTTCATTTCAGGGGCCCTCTGGCTAGGACCTGAGTCAGAATTGGGAAGAAAGGTACCAATCATTTTTACCAAGGGTGGTGTACATAGATGGTCATTCTCAGACTTTGAGAATACAGCACTGACACATAAACAAGAAAAGGTTCGCCTTCGGACCTCTCAGTGCACTCTTTCAGGAGTGCTCTTAATGTGTTAAGAAAATGTCCCTGGTCTAGACAGTTTGACTATAGTGAGATCTCTTTTCTTCGTGCAGTCTTTCTTCAAGGGTTTCACTTCATGACCACTTCAGTATAGGTTTGGGGGAGCAAGGTTTCAGGGAGGCTGGAGAAGGAACTGAAATTTTAAAATAGCAAAATGAAAAATTAAAACAGTATAATTAGGCCTAAAGGGTAATGATTGTCCATATGTATATAACATGTATTCCATGTAGTGTTGTAACAAGTCGCGACTTCAGACCACCAATATCATTTTCTGAATCAAATAAAAGTCCCGATGTCTACTTCAATCTTGTCAGTTTGGAAGTGCAAGGGATTGTTATAACAATAGTCTTTTTCTTTCTTTCTTTTTTTTTTTTTTTTTTGCCTGATTTTCTTTCCTTTGTGTTTTTCTTAAAAGATCAGGAGTAAACAATAGGTTGTAATAGGTCAGAGACATTTACTTCAGATAGGTGAACCACATTAACACAATTTGTTTTGCGTTGTACAATCTTTTATGGTCCATCTGTCTGTGAGTTATTTTTCTTTATTGTCAAAGTGTATAAAATAACATTTAACCAAGTCTTTATCCATTGAGAAAGAGTAAATGCTGCATTCAGTTTATAAACAATGGCAACACAAAATTAGTGGACTAGACCATGAGATAAATAGCGGATGCTATTTAAGTGTGCTTCAAAACGTAAAGTGTTTGAAAAATCTGTTTCCATTGTTATATACTGACCTGGGATTAGTCAAATGGAATATAGAGAAATAAAATAGAAGAGGGCACTTTAAATGTCCTCGTTACCTAAAACTCCCTGTAAAGACTTTGCCGTCTATAAACCTAGTTTTGTGCTATTTATTCAGATTATCTTTCCTTATGTCCTCTGCTGACATACAAAGCCTTCAGAGAAATATTGGTCCTGGCCTGCCAAAACTCATTCAATAAATGGGCCAGATTTGTGATCCTACGTTCTGCTTTCCTCATTTTAATGCTAACAATCTCTTTTCTAAATACAGAATAGAATTTAAATGGAAAGAAGTTCTTCATTAACACACTCAATGTTCACATGTTCCTTTCTCTTTGGCATTTTGAACAATTTTAAGTTATTGTTGCAGAAATGTTGTAATTCTTCATTTCCTCACAGCCATGAACTGGTTACCTGAAATACTGTTTATTCTTTTCTGCCATTTTTATCATCCATTATTACGTTTACTTCCAAAGTAATTTGTTTTGAAAACGTTTTCTCTGTCTATTGAAAAACTACTAAGTTTAAAGTAACATGTATGGTTTGATAATTAAATCTGTTTTCTAGGCGTGCTTCCAGAAGAGTGGTGCATCAGTTGTTGCTATTCGAAAATACATCATTCATAAGTACCCTTCTCTGGAGCTGGAGAGAAGGGGTTACCTCCTAAAACAAGCACTGAAAAGAGAATTAAATAGAGGTGTCATCAAACAGGTATTAAACAATTGTTGATAATAAGATCATTCCAACATGTATTAGCTTCATAATTCCAAGATACATAATTTTATATTTAGTAACATTTAGGCTTTTGATATCTCTTTTGTTAAAAATAAGCTAAACATATGATGAAATACTTACGCTTGACCCAGTTTTATTATTTGAGACTAGGTTTTGAAATCACTGGTGCCAGTTACCTTTAATAACTGTTCTAGAGAGCAGGCATTTGTATTTTTAATTGGATTTTCTTTGGGGGCTGCTTGTGCTTGAGATCATGTAATAGTGAAGATGAAAAGCAAGGTTAAGGAATTCTACCATTGTAGCAGCAAAAAAAGTAATTGCTCTTATCTTAGGTTAGTTTTAAAGGCTAACTTATATGACTAGACTTGTTATTATTATAAGTTAGCTTTGTAAATAGATTCACCTTATCTATGGTTTGTAAAATTATTAAAGTTTGTTAGGAGCATCAGAGAAGCCTGAATAAATTGTGACTAGTATTAAACCAATATCGATTTCAAACATAAATCTATTAGTTTACATAGTACAGCAAAACATTACTTAGAATCATGAAAATCTAAAGCTAGAAAAACTTTTTCTCTCCTAAACCTTCATAGGTCCAGAGGGATGAACTAGCTACCAGGGTCCCACAGAGTGGAAAAAGACAGTTCTAAGGACCTAGTTCATGCATTCCCAGAGTCTTCTTGCCTTTCTTCTATACCTTTCTACATTGTTTGATTTATATAAAATTCTATACCATTCAGGCATTTAAACTCTCTTTAGGAACTTTCAGCAGCAGGTACCTAATTCCATAAGTATATAGAGATCTCCTGTGTGCCAGGTGTGCTTGGAGGTCTATCACTGAATAAAACAGACTCCTGCTGTGTGGTACTTATGTTCTAGCTTTCTCAGAATGTTGTAAAACTGAAATTTAAGTGGCTGTTAAAATAATTGTTGATTTGAAGATAATATCTAACCAATATAATTAGAAACAAAGACTTATAGTACATGTCAGCAGAGTTTATAAGCTGGCTTTGTGTTTTTCTCTATGAAAATAGTGTTTTTGACTTATTCTTGCTTTATAGGCTGACCCTCAGTTTGATGTTTAAGCAACAGTTTATAAGCTGAAAACATTTCAGCTCTATTATGTTCATAGTGGTGTAGGTAAAGCTGAGGTACAGGACTCTGGTTAATGTAAATCAACTTTAAAGTCTTATGAAAGTGCTTTGTAAACTATGGCAATATGTGGTAAGACTTACATACCATCACAGGCAATGTCAAAATAATTAGATAACCTTTCCCATATGCAGGAATCTGTAACAGGCAAATTGGTGGAAGCTTATGGCTTCAGCATCAACTAGGCTGTGAACTTGTGCCAAGGAGCTACCTTCCTTCAAGATAGAGGCTATCTCATTTTCCCCTTTGTTCCATGGAACTTTTTTTTCTTTTTAGTCTTATAGTAGATTTTTTAATCTGGTATCACAGGAGCATCTCTCCCAGTTTTGTAAATAAGAATCAATCCCAAGTCTTGACTAATCCATTTTTTTTCCTCTGAAGAGTTCAATAGCATTTTATATTAGTTCTTGTATCATTGTGCCCTTTAATTTGCTTAGTTTGGTATAAAGTTATAGATATGAATACCATAATAATTTAAAACAAAAATATTGGTTATTGCAACTAAAATTAATTTACTTTAGGTAAAAGGAAAAGGTGCTTCTGGGAGTTTTGTGGTGGTCCAGAAATCAAGAAAAACACCACAGAAATCTAGAAACAGAAAGGTAAGAAGTCTGTGCCATAGTTTGTACGCTGTAATATTATTACCACTACTCAAAATAGTATCTTTATGCTGGGCAATGTGTCAAGTTATCCTTTCTCCTAAGGCCTAGAAAGGTTACAGGTAATTTGGCCATTATTGCCAGCTAGTGAGTAGGATAGACATGTGCACACCTAAGCACTCCAACCCCCAAGTCTGTGGACCTCACTGCTCTATGTTAAATTATGGCCAGCTGTATTAATTATTCTGCTTTTTGTGAAATATCTTTTAAACTAGAATAATCATACAAGTACATTTTCACTTAATATTAGATTCCACAACTATCCAGAGCCAGTTTTTCTTCTCTTTTTGTAAATACTAACACTCTTCCGCAAGGTACATAATTTCATTTATGGAAAGTATTTGTACAATAATAGAGTGAAATAAATATTTAGTATGTCCTCTGTCGGTATTGAAATGAATATTTTCTACATCTTTGTTTTTTCAACTGAAAATTTTTATACTTCATAAAAATGGCAAACGCTTTCAAAACAAACTTCTGTATGGTGCTTTTTGGTGCTGTATGATTCTTTTAATTTGTTATTGAAGGCTAAGACTGTATTAAGACCTTTAAGTAAAGTCTACCATTCCTGTTTTATTTATTTTTTTCTCTCTTAATTTCTTCGACCCCTGACCTATGAATGTTGACATTTCCCCTTAAGAACTGGGTCTCTAAAGGCAGGGCGTCTCCTCCCACATGGCTCGTGGAATGCACCTGGGGCCTGGGGCACCTGGGGTATGGTCTGTGGCTCCACCTGGGGTGCGAACCCAGGGCCTTCTGCATGTAAAGCAGACGTGCTAACCACTTCACTATGGAGCCACCCCATTCCTTTTTATTTTTATATGTATTTTTAACTCTCTGAAATTTTTCTCTTAAATTGCCATGCTAGTAACATTATAAAACTGTGTTGGGATTTGTTTGAATTTGAAAAGAAGTGATAATTTCCTATTGTTAGTTGATTTGGCAGTCAACTTAGAAAAGCCCTGGAGTTGAATACAGAAGCATTTGAACAGAAATCTATATTCTCTAATGATGATAATTTTCAATATTACATTTCAGAACAGGAGCTCTGCAGTGGATCCAGAACCACAAGTAAAATTGGAAGATATCCTCCCATTGGCTTTTACTCGCCTTTGTGAACCTAAAGAAGCTTCCTACAGTCTCATCAGAAAATACGTGTCTCAGTATTACCCTAAACTTAGAGTGGACATCAGGTATGAGCTGTTGGGCTGGATTTTTAAGCACAGATGTCTATTATTGCCTTAGCTCCTTTCAACAAAGATTTTTTTCAGCTGAGATAGGAATAAAAAACCTTTTTTATGAGTTTTATTTTTTATCCCCTTATGCTTTCTTTTTTCTATCTCTATATGTATTTTCTTTTTGAAACCCAAACTATGTGTTAACTTCTGTGAGACCCTGATAGGGTAGCTTTTCATGTCAAGTGCTAGAATATTTAGCATTAAACCCTAGCTATGTCCTCTGAGCTGCTCATTATTTTTTAATTTTTTTATTGTGGTAAAATACACATAAACATAAAATTTAACATCTTACCATTTTTAAATATACAGTGTTCAATGGTATTAAATATATTCATAATGTGTTACCATCACCCCCATCCATCTCCAGAACTCTTTATCTTGCAAAACTGTAGCTGCATACCCATTAAACAAGAATTCCCCATTTGCTCTTTTCTTCTTGTCCCTGGCAACCACCATTCTGCTTTCTCTATGATTTTGACTACTTCATATAAGTAAAATTATACAGTATTTGTTTCTTTGTGACTGGTTTCTTTCACCTACCATAATATCCTCAGAGTTCATTCATGTTATCTTTTGTGTCAGAATTTCCTTTTTAAGGCTGAATAATATTCCTCTGTGTGTGTGTGTGTGTGTGTGTGTGTGTGTGTGTGTATACATACTACATTTGATTATTCATTTATCTGTCAATGAACATTTGAGTTGCTTTCCTTTTAACTATTGTGAATAATGCTGCTGTGAACATTGGTGTACTAATACATCTTTTTGAGACCCTGCTGTCTGCATTTGGGTATGTACCTAGAAGAATTGCCAGATATAATTCTATTTTTAATTTTTTGAGGAACTACCAAATTTTTTCACAGTGGCTGTGCTATTTTATATTCCCACCAACAGTGCACAGATGTTCTGACTTTTCTGTAAAACCTCCACAACACTTGCTACTTTCTGTTTTTTTGATAGTTGCCATCCTAATGGGTTGAGGTAGTCGGTACTTATTTTGTATTTAGAGTTATAACTGAAAACCGAAGATAATTAAATCTAATGTAATATTCCATTAGAAATAGCATAATAGCTTCATCATCTAAACATATAAAAAATTTTGATAGTAATTTATTTGTAAAACAATACCACTTAAAAATGTCTAGACTGATCATTTAGGTTATCACATGTGCTTATTTGTAGATTCATGCAGATATACTAATTTGTTTAAATTTGCAATTCAATTTGTGTTTTGAGTATGTTTGTGTGAGATCTTAGTTGTGATGGCTTTTGGAAGTTTGTATTTAATCCAGAGTTCTTTCTACAGAAGAAATCTGTATTGAATGCACATTGCTCTGATATGGTTTAGTAATAGTGTTTACTTGAATTATTGAGGCATACAATTAGAATTGCTGAGGTTTCAGCCCAGAAGCCACATATTCAAAAGAGCACTTAGTGGTCTTCAGAGTGCCCAATTGAAGAGTTAATGAAATAGTGCAAAAGATAAGGGAATCATAGAAGCATAAAATTGGAAATTAATACCGTGATATTTTTATGTTTCTTAGGTCCAGAGTATGATCCATAGATAAAACTGTGGGTCAGAAATGAATTGATGCATTTAAAGGTGGAAACACATTTCACTTTATCTCTCCTTACTCTTTTTTGGGGACTGGAAACCAGATCATAACTTTTTTCTTTCCTTAAGTTTCTGCTCTATTCCCATTGACAAGACAGGTTGTTGGTAGCTGTGTAACTTGACTCCATGTCTGGTCTTTGGGAACATTTCCTATTGATATCATTATTGAAATAGAATTTGTCTGGTTGTGGTGGGTTGTCAACACATATTTGCTAATGAACTTGAAGACTTCTTTCTGTGATTTTATTATAGGAAACACTTTTCTCCCTTTACTTCTGTGAAACCATATGGATTTTTCTCCACCTCACACTGTAGTGGAGTCCTGTCATACATCCATACATTTAACATGAAATTTAGCCTTCCTTAATCAAGCAGAAGAGCAAGAAAACTACAGTTTTAAATGTGAATTGTCTATTCTTGCTGGTTACTATTTTTCTACTACTTTCCCTTAAGCCCACTTTAACCTTTGCCATTTTTCCTGAATACTTCTTTCAGTGTCAGAGATGACCTCCATGTTGCAAATTTCAGTGGTCAATTCATAGTCCTTATTTACCTGTTGGTCTCTCACTGGCATTTGACAGTTGATAACTCCCACCTGCTTAACATACTTCCTTGACTTACCTTTCAGGTCACTATATCTTTCTGATTTTTCTCCAACTTCACCTCCCATTCTTTCTCATTCTCTTGAGGGTTGCTGATTTCCCATCTCCTGACTCCTTAATACGGAAGTGCCCCAGGGTTAGACCTTAGGCCTCTTGTTTTTCTATTCACATTTACTTGCTAGTTCTTTCCACCCCCAAAGCTTTAAATAGCACCTATATAGAATTGATTTACAGATGATGTAAATCTAGCTTATACCTCCCTTGTAACTCAACACTCCCATATAGAGGTGCTCATTTAACATCACCACTTGTATGTCTAACTTAGCATGTTCAAAACTAAACTTTTGATTTATCACTTGTCCTCACAAAAACAAAACAAAACTGTACCTTCCGTATCTTCTCCACCTCAGTTAATGGCAACATCATTTTTCTAGTTGCTGAAGCCAAAAACCTTGGGTTTATTATGCTGGTCTCTTCTCTTTATTCCACACCTATATCTAATCTGTAAGCAATTACTTTGGCTCTGTCTTTAAAATATATTCATAAATAGACCTCTTATTACCTCCACTAATACCTCTGTCTTCTAAGCCACCATCATCTCTCACCTGTATTAGAGCAGTAACCTCCTGTTTCTCTCACTCTCCCTCCCCTTCAGTCTGTTAAGATAACAGTGAGAGACTTTTATAAAACGTTAGTTAGAGCATACTCCCTTGCTCTGCATGACTTCCACTGGCTTCCCAGCCCGCTCTCAAGTTAAAACCAGAGTCTTTAAAATAGCCTACAAAGCACTACATTTGTATTGCATCTCTGACTGAATCTCCAATTCTTCCCTCCCTCGCTGGCTTCAGAGTCTTGCTGTTCCCTTTGCCTGGATGTTTTTCGCCATAATTCACTTTGCTCACTCCTTAATTTCCTTCAAGGTTTTACTCTGTTATCACCACATGCCTGCCTTGATTGCCTTACTATTTTTTTAAACATCTATTTTGGAGGGAACATAACCATCATACTAACATTATTTCTACCAAAATCATTTTTTAATATCCAGTACCCAAGCCGCATTTATATGGCTTTTCTCCAGAATGACGTTTTACAGTTGGTTTTTCCAAGTCAATATCCAGATATGGCCCACTTGTTGCATTTGGTTGATAAAACCACCTAAACTACATTTGCAGCCTTTCCCTCCTTTCCCAGCATTCAGAATTACATTTCTCTGCCTAGATTTTCTCCATAACACTCATCACATTCCAACATACTACATTTTTTGGTTTTGTTTTTTTTTAAGAAAGTAATCTGTCTACCCGTATTAACATGTCAGATTCTTGAAGGCCAAGATTTTATATTTTTTGCTTCTGTCTTCCCCGAACCTAGCACGCAGTAAGTAGATGCTTAAAAAGTACTAGTTGATTGAGTGAGTGAATGAATATGGGCACTTTGGCCATTCCAGTTCCAAAGAACATAAAACCTGGAGCATCTGAGAGTAAACATGAATTTCTGATTCCATATACTGGAGGCTGTAGAGCATGGTGGCTAAGTGGAGACTAGAACCAGTCCCCTTAGGTTTAAATTTCTGTCATTTTTATCTTTGTATCCCTGAATAAGTTATCTCTGGGTTTCTGTTTCCTTATTGATAAACAGATGATAGCTCATAGGGTTATCAGGAGGCTTAAATTTCCTAGTACGCATTAAGCATTTAGAATAGTGCCTGGCATGTAATAAATGCTCTGCTGGTATTAGTATTATTAGTTATCTCAGTTCCAATATAATTCTCATGGTGTGAGCATCAGACTATGCTAAATAGGATTCTAATGTTTAAAAACAGTTTTTGTGTAATAAGCAAGTCACCTCAATTTAATAACAATGACTTTGCAACCTAGAGAAAAACTGGACATGTGGGGTTTACATGAAGACTTTGCATTGGCCTCTAGGAAGTTTCTTTAGAAACCTTCCAGGGTAATTTTGCTATATGGCATTATAAATCAAATTTTAAAATCTAATTCTTGTGTAGGGTGTAACTTCATATTCTCTCTTTTATTTTTCTACCCACACCAAACATAAATATTGTCCAAGATTTCATTTTATGCCTCATACTTTGCTCTAAACATAGCGATTTCTTTCGAGACTTTTTAAATTCTTAAGAGCTTCACATCTGAGTAATTTCAACAATTTCTTGATCTTTATTCTGTGTATGCATTTCTGTGAAACTGATGTAACTCTCTTTCTTTGATTCCTGACACAGAATCTGCTGCTGTCAGTTGCAATTTGCTCTCCATCCATGACATTTGATTCTCTGTACATGGCTTTCATTCTTCTCTCAATATGGACTTAATCCATAGTTGAAAAACATGGCCACCAACAATTGCCTACTAAACCTGCTTTCTAATTAAACTGGTCTACTTTTTTGAAAAGCTTAATAATAATAAATAGTCTTCTGAATTTGTATCAGCCTTTATAAAACACTTTTGTTTATCTCATTTGCCATGTCAAATACTTAAAAATATATTCCTACTTTAATTTTGCTGATAAAAATCTTGCCCAGGGTTAGGCTGTTCACTGGTGAGGCCAGAACTTTATTTCATCTTTAAATCACACACCTCTTGCTTTTTCTACTATTGAGGATTGTCTTGTATTAGAAAGGGCAGGCATTACTTAGTAAGAATGCAGAATCTGAAATCAGAGTACCCAAGTTTGTAACCTGATTCTTCTACTGCCAAGTTGTGTGACCTTGGAAAAATGACTTTTCTGTGTCACTTAACTTTTCTTCAGTAAAGTATGGGCAGTAATAGTACCTATTTCTTGGCGTTGCTATATTATCTTGTTTATTCCACACATGTAAATCTTTTAGAACAGTACTTGGCACCATAGTAAGTGTAAAAGTGTGTGATATAGACTAGAATTGTTCAGAAAAGGGAACTGTGCATGGGAGTTACAGTAAGTTAAAGAGATGGGGATTTATTAGAAGAACGTACAGGATTTGGATGTGATGATAGAGCAGGGAAAGCATTCTTTCCTCATAGGAGGGAAAAGGTAGCTTTGTGAGGACAGTATGGGAAAGGAGCTTCATAAAAAATTTTCAGAGTCAGGAGTTGGCATTGTTTTTTGGGAATTGAAAGAAGCCTGGGTCTGACTGGATCTAGACTAACAAGGAATAGGACCATGTCATGAAAGGCTTTGAAGCTAAATGGAGGTATTTAGACATGACACCTGTTCAGTTGAGTAATGTAATCCAAAGGGAGCCTTTGTAGGCATATTGACCTCATAGCACAGTGCACTATGACAACAGCTCAGCAACCAGAAGGGAGTGCATGGTAGTTTGTACTAAGGTTATAACAGTGATAAGAGAGGGCCAATCTGAGAAGCTTTGAAGCAGTTGGTAAGTATGGTTTTACCTGAAGGTAGAATTGAATGATAGAACTCTGAGTGATAGAACTCTTGTCTGGGACAAGGTATATGCTACTGTAATAATTGGTGTTGCTGAGGAAACAAAAACGTTAAGAGAACTTATTTAACTTATACTCATTCCTGAAGCATTTGAACCTTGGATAGAAAGATTATTTTCAGACCAGTTATTTAATTTGATAAAAGAGAGTTTCAATATTTTATTTAAGATATGTGATTCCCCCTTTGGAAATCAGCCTTTAAGCAATCTAACTTAATAGAGCAACTAATAGAAAAATTGTTTGACAGTTAAATTACTTCCTTAATTATGTTCTCAAAGCTCTATGTGCATACCTCAACCCTGGCCCTTGTCATTCTCTACCGTAATTATTATGTATTCATTATCTCCTAAAAGCCCTTGAGTTTAGTGATTAGATCTATGTCTCTGTTCCTGCATAACCATAATAAATGTTTTGTAAACATTTGTGGGATAAATGACTTAAGAGTGTGTGTGTGAGTGTATATGTTTTGTGTCGTGGCATAAGTCATATCCTGAATGGAACAGCACTGGCTTAGAAATATTTTCATTAGGAGTTTTATATTGGGAGTTTCTTCATTTGGAGTGTCAAGGATGTACAAGTTTAATGGTATAAGTCCTATGTTAAAGCGTCCTGTTAGAACATGTGAGATCCCTCATTCTTCTCCCTCAAGCATATGGATGATATAATTAATAAAAGTCTAGTGTCAACCTAGCTTATAATAATTGGTGGTTAGATAAAAGATTCAAAATTTTTTCTCAAAAAAAAAAAAAAAAAACTGAAGCTCACTAAAGTACCTCCAATTGTAATAATTTGGCCTTCATCAGTCTGCCCTTCAGTGGGCTGTCCACTGATCTTTTTTGTCTACTTAGCAGCTAATCAGTTTGAAATGAGTCGTATGATAGTCTGCTCTTTGGGTGCTATTATAGTAATTCTTGAAAGGTGTGGCAAAAAACACACCACCAAACTTTTGGATTCTGATTAACCCTTTCTTCAGGTGTCTTGTTGCTGGTCTGCATATGTAACTTTCTATTTGACTCTGTCTTGTTCCATACCACAGTCCCATTTAAGCCCTAAATCATCTTGTTTCCTCCTTGCATCTGAGGTTCCTCAGCCACCATTCAGACCCCTACTCCTTACAGAACAGTTCTTGCTTCAACAGTGTTCTTATATTTTTAAAATGCTATTCACTTCTTGCCTGCCATTTGGTTTCGATAATCTAGTTTAAAAAAACAACAACTACAAACCTATTAAGACAGAGAGATACTGTTAAAAACAACCTATTTTCTTTCTCAAGGAATTGTTTTATTAGGCTGACTTTTAGATACTGGTTTGTAAAAAAGTGACTCATCTGTTTTTTGGTAATGTGTATATATTATTTTTAAAAATATAGGAATTTTGCTCAGAATTCCAGACTTGGATGGGACTTTAAAGATGCCCTTTTGTTGCTTGATTACACAGTTTGATGGCTGTTGTGGTCTAATGATAATAAATGATGGGGTTTTGGAGCACCCTGGCAATTTGGAAACTGGTTCTTTGTGTACCGGTGATGACTTAGCTTCTTTACTTGAATTAAAAAAGCATGTAACTTGTTAAGGGTGCCTATAATTTATTACTTTATTGTCTATTTTAACAAAGTGTTACATGTAATAGGAATCAGAACTTTAGTTAAGGGAATAACCTTGTAATTATTCAGGTCTTTCCTTCATTGATATAGTTATCACTATTTTTTGTTTTCTCTGCAGGCCTCAGCTATTGAAGAATGCTCTGCAGAGAGCAGTAGAGAGAGGCCAGTTAGAACAAATAACTGGCAAAGGAGCTTCTGGAACATTCCAGGTTAGAGACCAATAAGGCTTTTTTATAGAGAAGTTGTTTATACTCTAAAAATTTATTGATGACTCCAAGAAGATTTATTTATGTGGGTTATACCTATCAGTATTTGCACATATTAGAAATTTAAACTGAAAAAGAGATGAAATAGTCATTTCTTAAAAACTCATTATATTAACATAAACACCATTCATTTGAAAAAGAACTATCTTTTTCTCAAAAATCTTGAGAAGAAGGGCACTTTGTATTACATTTTTGCAAATTCTTTAGTTTGATAGAAGATAGCTGGTATTTTAATATATTTTGGGTTAGGTCTGTGAAAAAATTTCATCCAACTCACAACAGAAACACAGAAAAGGGGCTATTTTAAGATAATCTTTAAATAGTTGTGGATATTATTCTTTGATCCTATACCCAGACTCAACAAATGATAGTTTTTAAAATAGCTTTATTGAGGTATGATTTATGTACCATAAAATATACTCACTTTAAGTTAGAATTTATAAGTCATTGATTTTTAGTAAATTTATAGTTATATAACCATCACCACAATCCAATCTTTTAGAACATTTCCATCACTCAAAAAAGGTTCCTTGTGCCCATTTGCAGTCCTCCCTTTTCCCATTCCCAGCCAATCTACTAATCTGCTTTCTTTCTGTATATATTTGCCTTTACTATATATTTCATGTGAATAGAATTATACAATAGGTGATCTTTTGTGTCTGGCTTCTTAGTAAACAGTTTCTGAGTTGTATCCATGTTGCAATGTGAATCAGCAATTTTTTTTTTTTCTTTTTGCCAAACAATATCTCATTGTATGGATCTAGCACATTCTATTTATCCATTCATGAGTTGGTGAACATTTGGGTTACTTCTCCTTTTTAGCTATTATGATTAATGTTGCGTTGAACATTACATCCAAATCTTTGTCGATCTTTGTTTTTATTTCACTTAGGTATATAACTAGGAATGTAGACTTGCTGGACTATATAGTGTATTTGCTTTAAGAAAATGCTTAAGTGGCTGCATCATTTTACATTCCCACCAGCAATATGTTAGGGCTCCAGTTTCTCCATAGCTTTGCCAACACTAGTTATTGTCTTTATTGCAGCCATACTAGTGGTTAAAATGTGGCATCTGATTGTGGTTTTGATTAGTATTTCCCTAATGACTACCTGTGTTGATTCTCTTTTCATGTGCTTAATGGAGATTTGTTTTATCTTCTTTGGTAAAATGTCTGTTGAAATCCTTTGCCTAATTTTATTAGTACTTCATTTTATTTTTTTATTATTTAAAAGTTTCTTGGGCCTCTTTTTTAAGTTGGGTTATTTCCCTTTTTATTGAGTTAGAAGAGTTATATAACTAGATACAAGTTCCTTATTAGATACATGATTTGTAAATATTTTCTCCTATTCTGTAGCTTTACTTTCACTTTCTTAATAATAGCTTTTGAAAAACAAAGTGTTTCTGATGAAGTTGCTTATGCTCCTGGTGTCCTATCTAATAAATCATTGCCTAACTTGAGGTCACAAAGATTTACTCCCTTGTTTTCTATTAAGAGTTTTATAGTTTTCACACTTGCATTTAGGTCTGTGATCCATTTTGAATTAAGTTTTGTTTATTATGGTGTGAGATAGGGTATAAATTCATGTTATTGCATGTGGATATATAATTGTTGCAATACCATTTATGGAAAAGATTATCCTTATTGGATTTCCTTGGCTCCTTTATCAAAAATCAGATGACCGTAAATGTCAGGGTTTATTTCTGGACTCTCATTCCTGTTCCATTGAGCTATATGTGAGTTCTTATGCCAGGGTCACATTGTCTTGGAGACTGTAGCCAATTGGGATTTTGGTAGAGATCAGAGTGAACCCATAGATCAGTTTGAGGAGAATCACTATCTTTACCACATTGAGTTCTCAGTCTACTAACTTGACTGTCTCTCCATTTATTTATATCTTTAACTTCTCTCAGCAAGGTTTAGTAGTTTTCAGTTTACAGGTCTTATATTTCTTTTGTTAATTTTTTTTCTAAGTTTTTCCATGCTAAAGTGAATGGCATTTTCTTATTTTCATTTTCAAATTATTCATTAGTTGCCTATAGAAATATAATTGATTTATCTATTGAGCGTGTATCTTGCAATCTTGTAGAACTTGTTTACGAGTTCTAGTGGTTTTTTTCTGGGTTCCTTAGAATTTTTTGTGGATTCCTTAGAATTTTTCTACATGTAGTATTTTGTCATCTGCAAATAAAGACAATTTTACTTTTCCTTTTCCAATCTGGATTTCTTTCATATTTTTTTTTTCTTTCCTGATTGCACTGGATAGAAACTTCAGTACAGTAATAAGAGCAGAAGACTTTTTCATCTGTTAGTCTTTCACCATTGAGTTAGCTGTGGATTTTTCTTTCTAGATTTTCATAGATGCCTATCATCAGGCTGAGAAAGCTCCCTCTGTAACTAGTTGTCTTTTTTATTATGAATAGCTTTTGGATTTATCAAATGCTTTTTGTTTGTTTCTTGAAATGATTGTGTGGGTTTTGTTTCTGATTCTGTTAATAATAATGTATTACATTAAATGATTTTGTGGTAATTCTTAAAGGTTAGTTGGCATTTGGAACCTGAAACTATATAGTGAACTTCTTGTACTCTGTGACCTTAAAATCCTTTTGTCTGTCTTGAACTTTGAGTCAGTCTTTTAACCATACATAATTTTGTAACACAATCATTTGGAAAATAGTGGTTCACTGAATTATGCAGATTTTTTAATGTCAACACATTTTATCAAACCACAGAAATCACGTTAATATCACCTACTGATCTCATCAGAAAGGTAGAAGGAATTTCTTGATGGTTGATACAAGTTTTACCAATTTAATTTTTCTTTTGAAAACTTGAATTTTATTATTGACAACAAATTCTGTTAGTTGTTTTCCTTGAAGTGACAGGCTCACTTTATTCATTTTCAAGAAAATGTCTACCAGAGAGAGAAATAAGTCTGAATAACCGTAGTTTATCTATTGTTCCTTCAGGTAAAAAGGGTATTGAATGAAAAATGCAGCTAGTTCAGCTCACAACTCAAATAATCACAGGTGTTTTTCTTTGAGACTGCCATCCCAGCACCATATGTAGCCAACATGCTTGATGCATTTTTCCTTATCTCATCCCATAAAATACCAAAAAGATGTGCACTGGCGTTGAGATTTCATAACATAATTTGTATTACTTCATCAAGGACATTTCTAAGTGAAACCATCTTTTTCTTTTTAAACCGCAAGGGCAGAGCAGTAAAGAATATAGTAACCACTATGTAGTTTTTGTGCCTCTTCCTTCCTTTATGATAAGGTAGCAGTTTTATGCTTCAGTGCTTTTCCACCATCAGTGCAAGTGTCACCACAGTGAAGATGGCAGATCACAGCTTAGTATTATTATGAAAATAGTTTTGACCTCACATATCCTCTGAAAGGGTCTCAGGAACCCCAAGGGGTTTGTAGACCAATTTTTGAGCATCACTGTTATGGACCATACATGCATTTGTCCTTTGATTGCCAAATTTTTGCTTCTTGGTGCTCATCTTTGTTCTCCATCCTTTTGTCCTTGAAGTACCTGTTTAATTTTCTGTAGTATGATACTTTAAATGCTTATCAAATTCTTCCTTGCTGTTTTCCTTACAGGATTAAAAGAGCTATTTATTATTTTTATAACTACATTTTTCAGATTCAGAAAAAAAGAATTCTCAAATGAAATCATCTTAATTTGTTGGGGGCCTGCCAAGTTAACTTGTTATTTGGGGTAGAGTTGTTGCTCTCTTTGGGTTAGGTTGGCTGTTGCTATTTGAAGTTGGATGGAGGGGTAGATGGAAGGAGAAAATATCCACAGGAGGGTTGAGACTCCTCAGTTAGATTGAATACCTGATAAGCGGGAAGAGAAAGTCCCTAACCTGACAATTTATTGTAAAACGTATCTGTGCTAATGCAGGAACTCCGACCCACCTGGTGCAGAGGAGTCTTGTCTTGACCTGCTTTGGGAGAGTGTTGTCTTGATGCTTTTCTCTTCCTCCTTGGAAAACAGCTGAAGAAATCAGGGGAGAAACCCCTGCTTGGTGGAAGCCTGATGGAATATGCAATCTTGTCTGCCATTGCTGCCATGAATGAGCCGAAGACCTGCTCCACCACTGCTCTGAAGAAGTATGTCCTGGAGAACCACCCAGGGACCAATTCTAACTATCAAAGTAAGATTCGGAGCTGTGTGCATTGTACTGGTATTAGGGCAGTTATATTATGAAAAATCCCTAGAGATCATGCTACTTACTAGTGTCAAAGCATGAACTGTTGACTATGAAAACCAAGAGGGAACAATTTTTGGGGTGTGGTGGGACAACAATTTTACAAATTTCTTTTATTTACAAAAAGAAAAACAGACATAATCAAGGCTTATCCTTAATTTACAATGTGCTAAAGATCAGAATGTTATTTTACTTTGCTGTAAAGATATTTCTGATATTTTTATTGTAATTTAAATACATCTCTAGGTTCAAAACACCTCTCATGTATATCTTCTTGCCTACTTCTGAAAGTTCTCCAAAATATCTAATTTCACCTTGAAACCAAGCCAGTATTTTAAAATACTTAACTACTTAGGTTATTTATTACTTAAGCTCTGTTACAGAAAATACTTTTTTTAGTAAAGTACATTTACCCTGTCAGGTAATGATTTTGACACCAAGAATCTTGCCTTAGTAGCATTATCACATACAGAGTAGTGAGAGCATGTGTTTTCTCAGTGAACTGCTAGAATAGGCACGCTGGTGTAGGCTGGAAAATATGGAAGTTAAGTAACAAAAAGCAAACTAGAATATATTGTTTTAAATAAAAAGGTAATTTTAAAGTATTAACTTTTCACATAATTGCAATATATATATTTTAATGTTATGAAAAATACTTTTCTGATTGTTTTCTTCTCTGCTTCGAAAAATGGTGTTTTTTGTCTTTCCTTTCTTAAGACATATGTACTGTGTTTAATTTTGCAAATTAACCCTTCTAGACCATTTCCTAATTATTTCTTTTGGTCAGGTGTTGTGAGAGAAGATGAATGTGGTTATTAATCTTTTCAGTTTCTCTGATTTTTACAACTATTTTTTAGATACTGAATCATAAAATATTTTTGACATGTAAGTATGAAAGATGAGAATTAGTGAGGCCTTTAGGAGCCATGATATTCTGGTACTCTGTGTTGATTCATGAGAAATTAGTTCTGCCTTCAGGTACTCTCCCATATGATTATTCTTATAGGTACTCAAGATGTTTGAATGAATGAATGGAAATAGAGATTTAGTCTTAGGTCAGCTATTAACCATTTATGTGCAACTCTGGAGCAAGTCTCTAACCACTCTGGGCTCCAGTTTCCTTTTCCATGAACCGAGGAATTTAACTCAATGGTCTCTAAAGACTTTTGCCATTATAATTTTACTCCTGCCAAATTTATGGGCACTTAATAACTGTTTAGTGAATTAATTAATCCCCCTTACCACAAAGGATTCACTTAGAACATCTTAGTTACTGTATATAAGGCATTTAATTGATATGTAACTGACTGTAGTTGAATTGCCAAATTTGAATATTAAATAACTTTCTTCATTTTTGAATTTTTGTTTAGTGCATTTGCTAAAGAAAACCCTGCAGAAATGCGAAAAGAATGGGTGGATGGAACAGATCTCTGGTAAAGGATTCAGTGGCACCTTCCAGCTCTGTTTTCCCTATTACCCCAGGTAAACACCTAGGCCATAATATAACTTATTGGCCTTTATAAATTTAAAATCTGATTCTAGGTTATAGGCTTGACTCAACTTATTTTATCCTTATTTCTATTACATATAACTGGATTTACATGAAAATAAAGACTACATAAGGCAATATTGTTTTCGAGCAAAAGGTTTTCATGTAAGAGCAGAGTAATTTTGGCTATCCTTGCTGGAGCTTACTGTTAGCTACGTGTTCCTGGAATCAAGCGTTGAATTCCTCAGTATCTTGAAATCAAGTGTTGAATTCCTTGGCCAGTCATTTTGACATTCATTCCTTTTTTATTAAATAGTTGATAATGACAGGAAGATTATTAGAGGCATATATATGTTTTAATTGCCCAACACCAAGTAGGGAAAGCATTGGCTGCTTCTAGGAATCCTAATCTGCCTTCTTTATACTGTAGAGTCAGAGACAGTTACTTGAAAACCTGTCTTATACATGCCTTATTCATTGAATCAGTGAAATGATTGAGCAGCTCCTATGGGCCATCATTATTCTGTGTACTCATACTATAGCCTTTTTATACTTTATTTCTAGTAAGGTATCATGACACGTACCACTATAACCTTGTTTTAGCAGGAATATAGTGTAGCTTTCTTGTTCTTTGTATACAAGAATAAGTGTTACTTGTTGGAATGCATATTTGCATTTTTCAGACATTAAACTTTAATTGTTAAAGTCATACACATAAAATGTTAAATGATTAAGAATCATTTTTATTAAATGGAAGGAGAAAAGGAATGAGGTATGGGCTGGAACTTTCATAGATTTGTTATACTTTGAATGTGTGTTCAAAATAGGTTAAATTGTTACTTGATATTTGTAACCCCACTAGACATTTTTGGGGGAAAGGGGAATGTTCGGAGAAGAGTGTTACATTCATATTAGTTTCCTTCTGTATGACACTTTCCTTTTACCTAATCTTTTTCTTTTTTCTTTTTTTTTTTTTTATAGCCCAGGAGTTTTATTTCCAAAGAAAGAGCTAGATGATTCTAAAGATGAGGATGAGGATGAAGATGAAGATGAAGATGACTCATCAGAAGAAGACTCTGAGGATGAAGAGCCTCCACCTAAGAGGTGTGGATGTGTGAAAAAAACTAGGAGCTGAAAACAGCAATAATAGGAGAGGCTGCAAAGTTTTAACTCAGGATCCTTCTCAAGTTCTTTGAGTAACATTTGAACTTGTCTTGAAAATTCAGGGGCTCTGTACTTATGAAATAAAACATGAACATGTAATTTCCTCTTTGGTCAAGGCTGTACATATCCATAGTTTCGTTATTCAAAAAAAAAAAATTTCCTGTTTTCTTAAGGAAAACATAAAATTATGTGTAGACGTCTATAAATTGGTTGAATTTTATACAATTTTAGTAAAGCCTCAGGGATCACCTTACTAAGTGATCACCTTTGTTCTTTGGTTCTCACAGGTTACAAAAGAAAACCCCAGCCAAGTCATCAGGGAAGGCTGCATCCATGAAGCAGAGAGGGTCCAAGCCTCTACCGAAAGTCCCAGCTGCCCAGCGAGGGAAAGCTAGGCCCCTGCCCAAGAAAGCTTCTCCTAAAGCCAAAACTCCTGCCAAGAAAGCTAGACCCTCACCCTCGGTCATCAAGAAACCTAGTGGTGGCTCTTCAAAGAAGCCTGCGGCCAGTGTGAGAAAGGATGTGAAATTGCCTGGCAAGGGAAAATCTACCATGAAGAAATCTTTCAAAGCAAAAAAGTAAATTTTATAGGGAAAAAGGGGTATCATGATGAAATTTAAAATCTTATTTTGTAAGGTCAGTGTGCATTTGTTTTAGTTTTGATGCTTTTAAAATTATATTTTTTCCTTCCCCTCAGAACATTGTGAGGAGGGAATATAAATAAACCAGTTTAGGCATTCGTTAGCTTTTGGCACTGTTCTTGGTGTCTGCCCCTTCCCTTGGTTATTTTACTTTTCAGCGATAATTCTGGACTTGCCTGAACTGTATAATCTATACATGTCCGTTTTCCTCCCTCCACCCCAACCCTTTTTTTGTTTGTTTATTCGTTTGTTTATGGTCAGCCTTGGCTTTTTTTCCCTTCCAATTTTATCTAAACAGTTGCAAAGATTTTTATATTTGTAGAAAGCATCAAGAACAGGATGTTGGTCAGATGCTGGAAGTAAAAAGGAGGCACTGACTTAATTGTAAAGCCTTCTGCCTGAAGACTTCATTTATAGCTATAATAATTAATCTTATTTATAAAACCACTCCACTAACCCTTTCTCTCTAACTATAAATGCAGAGACGTCGTAGCTTTGGGAGCAAGCCAAAAACATGATCTCTTTAGATTCTGAAGATGAACAACTCCTTTGGGCCACTTTCCACATTGATCACTTCCAGTATTTTTCACTGGCCCAGGGCATTGCATTCCCTTAACAGCAAGCACAAGTTCTCTCCACAGATTCGTTTTTGACTGAAGGGGAAATATAAGAATATATTGAATTTGTGATTTCTGGTGTCACCTGTGTTAGCAAAAATCAAAACGTATAAAATCTCCTTGATCAAATGTTTAAATATATTTTTTAATATTTGGAGCATGAATTATCACTTCTTGTTTGCCTTTTTTATGAGGAAATGTTGGAGAGTTACATCATTGCTAATGTAGGAATGTTAAATGGAAAAAACATAAAATTTACGAAAATAAACTAGATTCCAGATCATCTGTGGGTTCTTTTCCCTTCTCTTTCCACAGCACTTTTGCTATCAAACAAGTGGCTTCCTTTTTGAGGTATTTTAAAAAAGTGAAAAGGAAAAAAGGAAATTAAGCCTGACTACCTAACCTCTTATTTGTATTTGTTTTAGTATTGTGAAGTTGTGTTAAATAGTACTGGCTTTCTACTTGAGAAATACTGATTTCTGGTTATCATTTATCCTCCTGTGGCACTTGACATTTTAATTGTCTTAAACTTTTTGATGTACATTTTCTGGCTCTTTAAGTGCTGCCAGAAGCAAAAGATGTTTGTTTCATTCATTCCACTTGCATTGTCTCCTGGGATCCCATCTGCAGCCTAAAGTGTGGCTGGGAAATGGACTTGAGAAGATTGGCTTGAATAAGATTCATAATTATGCGTGATCCCATCATGAGTTCATTGGAATTTGTATTGCATGGAAGGCAATCTTTCCTGTTGTAAATCTTCCTTTTTTTATGTACATATATTTTGAAAAATATGAATAAACATGAAATTTTAAAGCTGCTGAACTGTAGCTTACATTTAAAAGTTTCTAGTATATCCTCAGAAGTAGAAGTAGCTGTCACCCTCACGGAATCTTTTTTACTCCCTGTAATGGCAGCCATCTGTTTCCTTTTTAAATACAAGCTCCAGTTCATTTGCTTTTTAATTCTTAAATGGATGCTAAATGATTCTAGACATATTGAACGTGATTATTTAATGAATAAGGTTTAAAAATCATTTTATATTTTAAGGTTCTTTTCAAGATCATCGATTTCAGTTTTTCATGTTTAATGTTTAGATATATCTTTGGACTGGAAAAAAAAAACAGCACAGCAAAAAGATTGATAAACCATAGAGACCTAATTCTAGAAATTAGTTCTAATTTCTGTTGTGCTATTTGACAGGTAATAATTCTTAGTAGTATGAGTGTTAGTTACCTGTGCTAAGAATTCTCCACTCTTGTGGAATCAAAGGTTGGAGGATTTTGGTTGGTTTTTCTGTTTTATGATATTGCTTTTAAAAAGATGTCCTGAGTAGTCACTTCATGACTATATTATACATACGGTACTCCTGCGTAGGGTGAGGAGTTTAGACTAGATCATATTAAGGTCCCTTCCAACTCGCTGACATTCTATTAACTTGCCAAAGTTCAGATAAGGACAAAACTGTCCTGGCTTCAGCATCATGTAAAGAGAAGAGACGAGGTGCTGGCACTCGTGCAGTGAAAATAGCCAATTGCTGAAGATGTATACTTTACTTACACTGAGACATTTGTTTTTTTCCCTTCCAAGCGTTCTAAAGGAGCAGAACACACAATTTTTACTTTAATGTTACAGAAAGGAAGATAGCAAATGCAAGAGATAGCCCAGCAATTTCTAGCATGGATCAGGTGCTTCAGTACTCCATTAGTGGGTTAGTGAGCTCAATCACAGTGTTTCATAAACTTAAACCACCTACAAACTGATAAATGAATCTCAAAGTTCTAAGGCAGAGATTGCCAGCTTCTCAACCTACAAAATAAGAAGGGATACCATTGAGGGAAAGATGGAGACTTTTAGTAATATGACAAAAGCATTCCACACAGACTTGGATTCTAACCATCTACACAGAATTAACAGAATTAAAGGAAACCTGGTCCAGATAAAACATGTATGTTTCAGCTACGTCTGTCAGATGTTATTAAGGGGAAGTTCATGAAAATGAGCTAGGTAATACGTGAATACTTTTGACATTTTTCCCATCATTCCTCTTACAAAGTTTTGTCAGCCCTAGTCTAGATTTGTTCACTTTAAAGAACCTATGAAATTTTTCTCAGACTGAGATATTCTTGCCATCGTGCTATGTCAAAAGAAAAGTTAAGCTAGCTATGTTCACAAACTGCTGTATTTAGATAACTAAGAATTTTTTTCTTTTTTATGGTGACATTGGTTAATGAAATCTAAATTTCAGGTGCACAGTTTAGTAGTAAGTCATATATATATTGCATTGTGTGTTCACTGCCCATAGTTAGATTTCTTTCTGTCACCACATGTTTGACCCCTTTTACTCTTCCCCAGAAATTTTTTAAATTTAGGATTATAGTTAAGGTTTCCACTTTTGAAAACTAAAAAATCAATAATTTCTAATTTTGATTAAATTTCTATTTAAATTTAATCAAAAATTTCTAATTTTTGATTAAAAAATCAAAAATTCTAATTTTACCCATGATAAAAGAGAAGTTCTAAATTAGGAAAGAGGTTCTGACCATCATTGTGTAGAGTCGCTTTTGTATTTTCGTAGTAGAAGAGACAGTCACTCAGTTCTGCAGAGTCGAAGCTAGAGTTGGGACTGTGAAGCTCTTGGCTGAGGAACTGCTTGACATATTTTCTTGGAAGCCACTAGAGAATGCTAAACAGCATCCCTCATGGCACTGAACTTTCCCTTTCTAAGAAAATAACCTACTGTCTTTACTACTAAATTTTTTCCTTCTATTATTTTCCACAAGATTCTTTAATGGCCTTTTCTGTTGGAGAAATTTTCTACCTTGGATTGTTTTTAGATTCATTAGCTTAGCTTTAACTTCCTAATTTGTTTTGTCAATAGCTGATATATCAGAAGACTTCGAAAGGTACTCTCCCAAGCCATTTTTAAAAATTGCAACTGTCTTGATATTGCATATAAATGTATAAACATTATTTGCTATTAAATCTTTGTTTAACACAGAGACCTTTATGGTGCCTTGAATATGTTTAATAAAGTATAGTTAAAAGTTTACGTTATTAAACAACTGATGATAATAGCTAAAACACTAATTTTCTCATACATAGCAGTCTTTGTACATAGATTCTCTCATTTAATCCTAACAACCGTATAAGATGGTCCTTGTTTATTCCCATTTTGCAGAAGGGAGAAGAGGCACAGAATGAGCTTCAGAAACTCTCCAGGTCAGTAAATGGCAAAGCCAGAGTTAAACCCATGCACTATGAAGGCAGAGCCATCTTAAGTGGACCTGTTCAATCATCTTCCCTCCAGTTTTTCAAGCTTCTGAATTCTTGCCTTATCCTACAGTCTAATGATGACTCAATGTGTTATTCATGGAAAAGAAAGAACTTCCTTAAGATTGCAGAGGATTTGAAAATGGGTAAAAAGTTTGCTAATAGGAGTCAGTATGGCTTTTGTTTTAAGTTTAGTAAGAACTATTAAAATTACGTCATGAAGTACTGGAAAATGTTATCTAGGCTGCCCTAAAATTTTGAGGATCTTTTTTGGGGGGTGAGGGGTGGGGGGATTTACTGCACAGGTACTTGGTCATTCTCAAATCCTAGCCATGGGGCACTTTCTGGTTTCCTCACTATTCCCAGGCAAATTCTCTTGTAGGATGCTAATATGAGAGTTTTATCTCTAAGAGCCAGTTTGTGTGAGAATTTGTATGTTGTTAAGTGAGCAGCTTTTTTACCCCCAGTAATAAACTGAATCTGCAATGAAGCCCAACTAAGAAATTCCAGAATGGTGGTTGTCTTGCCAACTGAATTTTTTGGACATGATACTTGCTTAGTAATCATGAGCTGGAATATTAGAAATCCTTGCTCTTAACACTCATTCCGTCTGCTTTGTTTGCCCAAAAACAAAGCATACTCTAAAAGCCAGAGAGAAAGTTACACAACATTCTTGCTCATCCATTTTCCCGTTTGAGAACTTTTGTTCTGATGAAATTCTTCCTATGTCAAACCTAAATCCCTTATGTTACTTTGTGTGACTTAAATTTGCTGTGGTACAGTACATAGAATAAGAAATTTTTGTCAATTCCAAGTTCAAATTGAATCCTAGTTCAAATACATAACCCAGCATCCTAACATCTGTAGCTAAGGTCCTGCACAGTGATCCCTGGAGGCTGTGTCACTGTTACGTTGGCCAAGCCATTTAATCTCCCTGAGCCTTGAATTCTTCGTCTGTAAAATAAAGAAGTTCAAATCCACAATCTTTTAAATTTTAGAATAACCACCCAGAGGCAATGTGAGATTATCAAATATCAAAGATTGAACCATGTCCACACTCAGCGTTACTAAGGTAGTTTAGAATTTTAGGAAATTTTGGTTTTTTTAAATAAATGAGCCAGAACATCCAGTTTAACAAGAATTTAGTTTTGTTGTTAACACTACCATTCATTACAGTTTCTTATTGGCCATAGTCTCTAATCATACTATCTTGAATCCACACAAATATACTCAATATGTGATCCTCAACTTTCAGAAGCACATAAATGTAACTGATTTCCCCCCAATTAAACATGTAACAAGTGATGGAGTTAGACGTGCACCCACCCCTGCAATCACCTTCCCTCCACACATTCCTGAGTTGTGCACTGACAACTCAGGTAGAATGTCCAGCAACAAGCTTACAAGGGAATCTTGCCATAAGGTTAATGGGCCACAGTTAGCAGGTTTTTTAAGCAAATTTGAGTCAGATTTCTAAACTGGTAAGAACCCACTTGTTAAAAGATGAACAAGAAAAAAAGAAATGTGTATAGCTTTTGCATTTCAAATGCCAGGGAGCAAGAGAGAAGAGAAATCAGGTGGGCAAGAGACGTGAATGTCTTCGAAGCTGGAGCCGCCAGGCGCCTAGGTGGCTGGGCCCGACTTGGGGCCTCAGGGGGCTATAGATGGGAGTGGGACTACAGAAGAAACTTCTACACAATGTGCAATCTTTTTCTTTATTAAATGCTATTACCAGTTTCTGGTTTTCAACATAGGCATCATTTTAGTATCCGATACTATCTGCCTGCCTTTACTTTCTGAAATGTGTCCCAAGACTCCTATTTTATTTGCCTCTGGCAACAAAGTCTCTAACAAGTGTTTCTGAGGATGGGTCCTCTTGAGACCTGTACTTTTCAGTTGGAGAGGTACTAGGACTATTCCCTGTTCTGCTTCTGGAATGGGGTAAGGAAAGCAACAAGATAACCACAGTGTATATTTCTGGGGCACATTCCAAAAAGTATTTAGGAGAGGGAATGCCTTTATGTGAATGGCAACATTGAAACAAATGGGAGTGCAAAGTCCACAGTAGTTAATAAGATAAAAGAAAATTTCCTAGAAATAAAGCAGCAGCAGCAGCAGAACTTGGAGCACCACCAGGTGATCCCCAGAGAGTGCACAATCATTCTTGGAAAATGAGAACCACTGCCCTACCCGTGACCCTCAGCGCCGGGTTGCCTGCCTGCCTTCTGTGTCCCCTTTCGAATGAACAGTACAACCTCAGGCAAGTCACTTAACCTGCTTCTCAACTGGAAAGGTAGAGACTTGAACTAGATAACATTTCTCGGATCCTGTACCCTCCACACTTTCTGCTCACCAGAACACACCAGGAAGTGGAGTCTGGCCTACGGTGCTGCTGCCTGCTTTTTGAATGGCTAAAAAAGAATGTAATCACTGTATTGTGCTGCTCAGGCTGCCATAGCAAAGTACCACAGACCGGGCTTAACTGACCACGATTTATTTTCTCTCCATTCTGGATTCTAAAAGTCCAAGATAAGGTGTCAGCAGGGTTAATTCCCTTTGCCTTGGCTTATGGGGGACCATCTTCTCCCTGTGTCTTCACATCGTCTTCCCCCTGTATGCATCTATGTGCAAATTTCCTCTTCTTATAAGGACAATGGTCATAATGGAGTAAGGTCCATGCTAATGACCTCATTTTTATTTAATTATCACTTTACTGATTCATCTCCAAATACTTTCACATTTGGCAGTACTATTGCATACTAATTATGGGAGGTGGGGACACAATTCAACCCATAACATCTTAAAATTTTTTTTAAATTTCCATTCTAGGTCACATTTGGGGGGTACTATCTAGGGGGTGAGTTACAGGGACAACCGTTAGGACAAACCCGAGAGAACAGAACAATGGTGCTCAACTATCAACATGGGAAGGCATTACTGAGGGAACAGATGGAAACACGTGCTATGAAAACCAGGTGTGGATGAGATGCTGTGCCGAGGCCTGTTCCAAGCTCTCCCTATCTTGGCTCCAGTTTTCAGTCCTATAGTTGGAGAGTGGCATCAAAATGATGTGATGTTACATCCCACACACATTTGTCAGCTGGCAACTCCAGTACCAGATTCTCGGATTTCAGAGAAAAGGGAAGATGGTGATAGCAAGCTCACACCTGTATGATTTAGTAATTGTCAGTGACTCATCCGGAAATACCACGGCATGGCTCTGTGCCCTAACATGTTCACAGATCATCACCCCACAACCCTACACTGCCTTTTTTGTCATTCCTTCCCCTGCTTAATATAGATGACTACTTTGGGTTTCCTGCAAAAGTGAATCATTAATGGTTGAAGTTCTCTACCCAGTGTCTCCCGAGAGCTGTGTTGTCGAAAATGTAGCATTAGATAAATGGGGCAGATAATGATGCAACGATGGCTGTTTTAGGCTGTGGTCCTGAGTGGAACTAGGTTGGCTTCCCGAGGAGATGGCTGACACCTACTGAAGTTTGTTCCCTTTGATGTAAACCTCTGAGCTTGTACCATTAGTAAGGCTACACGTACAGAAGCAGCTTGGAGTTTCTGTGCTTTTAGTGGAATTAGATCAATTGAATTTGGTAACCTGGGGGAATAGCCCACATGAACAGTTCTGTTATTTTGATACAGAAATAAAAATGAAAGAATGAGCTTCAAATGTGTAAATGCATTTAGTTTTTAAGCATTGTATTCTTGAATGGAAGAGAAGACCAATCGAAAGTATTCTTCAGGGGTCATAGAGTCAGCAGTCAGTGTGGCTCGGTTATCTCTTTCACACATTTATCTTTCCTGATCTGGCTTTTGTGTTTTGTTGCAAATCTCTGTACCCCCAGGACCTAGCACAGTACCTACCACTCAGATCTTGACCTGTGTATTTTTCCTGAAAACGATTTCGAAGACAGAATTATCCCTCTGGTTTTTGACTATTTCACTATATGAATTTAATTCCTCAGTCTTTTTTTCATTTTGACCTAAAACAAATTCCTGTCACTATTTTTAAAACTGTATGCATCAGCGACTTGTGACACCCAAGATTTAAGAGATTTGTAGCTTGTGTTTTTTCTGAAGTCTCAAAACAGGACTGTGGACCGAGTAATTGGCAAGTTCTCTACCTAAAATTTACATGCTCTTTGAGAAAGCTAGTAAAAGTTAACTCTTTATCCTTTGTGTACCCTGAGTTTCATAAATTGAGATTTTTTGGAAAGCAGAACTAACTAGTAAACCACCTTGATCCTTCTCATCACTGGTCTCAAGCCTGTCAAATGGCCTCCTCAGTACAAAGGGTTTTCTAGAGCACCTGGCATGCAAACTCTAAAATCACTTGCCATTCAACCACATACAAAAGAAACTCGAGAATAAACACAAAGTCTAATACCAAAGTCTCATAATCATTGAGCGCTTCGGCTTGCTATGGGTCAGGTATTGTGCCAAGCCCTTTGCCCAGATCAACTCATTGGAATGCTTGCGTCCCTGTGTGTCAGGTGTTAGTAACACTTACAGATGAGGCACTGGGGATTAAAGTGACTAAGGTGTTTGCCTAAGGTCCCACATTTAGTGAGGGGAAGTGCCCAGATTGGGACCAAGCCTTTAAACAGCTCGCTGCTGTCTGAGGAAGGCATCCAGATGCTCTGGGGAAACAAAGGGAATGCCTGGCCTGAAGGCGTAGCTCACACTTGCCTCCTCCAGGAACTCCAGGTCCCCAGACCCAGACCAAGTTTCTCTCTGCTGTGTCCCCTCTGTCAGGGTGCTCACATTCTGGGGTGCACCCAACTGAACCTGATCCCCCGTGTTCTGGCTTTTCTGAGGTGTGGTGCTTGGACAGTTGCTGGCGTTTCCTCTTCTGATTCCAGATTAAATACACGCTGGCCTGAATTGGTTTGCTGTTTGGTGTGCATGGCCTGATGGGAACAGAAGTGCTCTCCAGCTCCAAGCTGTGACTGACACTTACGGCTGGACCACTTTCCCTCCGTCTAAGTGGATTTCCCTGTCACCCGAAGGACAGGATCACGGCTGGTGTGCAATGGTCAGTGTTCCCGAGACTTCTTAGCGCGCGGCTCTGAGCTGGGCAGGCTCAGAAGGGCCCGGAGGAGGGTGAGGAAGAGGATGCGCGACTCCCTACTCCCATCCCAGTGACGGAAGGCAGGGTGAGACCGGAGCGCATTTATTCAGTCGTCAAGACAACAACAGTCTCTGGATGCCTACGAGGAGCCAGGCTCTGTGCTGTGCACCGTGAGTGGAGGCCCCTCCTGACCGGTGCCCCTTGCCCTCTAATAAGAGACCAGCCAGGCCTCGGGGCTCTGCGGGGCTTGGAGGAGGCACAGGGAGGCTTTTCGGAGGACAGCGGGAGCCGCTTGCACGACGAGGAGCAGCTCCCGGAGGGGGAAACCTTCAGCGAGACGCGGGGCGCTCAGCTCCCCAGCCCTGGCAGAGGCGCCCGCAGAGGGCGGGGACGTCGGCTCCCACCGCCCCCGGCCTGGACCCTTTAAGGCGGGGCGCGGGGGAGCGAGCCGGCGGGGGCGGGGCCAGGCCCGCTCGCGGCCGCTGATTGGGCAGCGCGGCGGGGCGCCGCGGCCGCGCGGGCGCCGATTGGTGGGCGCGGGCCGCGGCCCTGGGGGCAGGTTCCCGCGGCCACGTGGGGGGCGGCGAGGCGCGCGGCGGCGGCGAGCGGAGCCGCGGCGACCGGCCCGGTACGCGGCGGCGGCGGTGAGTGCGCAGCGGGGCGCCGGGGAGCGCGGCCGCGGCTGGGGGCGGGCCCCGGGGCAGCGGAACTCGGGCCCCGGGCCGGCGCAGGGCCGGGGAGAGCGTCTCCGGTGGCGAGGGAACAGCCCTGCCCAGCCCTCCGTCCCCTGCACCCTCCGTCCCCTGCACCCTCCGTCCCCTGCACCCTCCGTCCCCTGCACCGTCCCCCGCGCGCCCCTCACTCGGGCGCGCGAGTTTCTCTGCCCCAGGCCTGCGGGGTCGGGGCGGGGGGCGCTGTCAGCCGCAAGCCCTAGCAGCGCTCCCCAAGAATCCCAGTCATCGGGGAATAATAACCCGCGCCCCCGAGCGCTCTGCACCTCACGTACGTGGTTTCGCCCCCCGCCCCCTTAATCCTGACAACCGCACGTCCCTCTCAGCATCGTCTGTTCCGAGAGGCCGTCCCCACTACCCCGCATTAGATAGCAGCCCCCGCCCCCCAACGCACGCACATCCTCCTCCCCAGCTGTATTTCTCTCTCAATTATTTATCCCACCCTTCCCTCCCCCCCACTGCACCAAGTGTTGTTTTGTTTCCGGGAACCCGAACCCCAATCCGGTTCGGGTGCTCAGCGAGTGTTGGGGCTGTGCTGTTCACCTGGCCCGTGGTTCCACTCGGAAATAGTCTCAGAATAAACAAACAGATGCACTCGAGGAGGGAGCTGCTATTATTACCCCTAATTTGTAGTTGAGGAACTGGAGATTGAGAGGTTAAGCGACTTGCCCAAGGTCACATCAGCCAACTTTGATGGGACCCATAATCCATGAACTTGACCCCTGGCCCTTGGCTGGTGGTTCAGTCTCCTCCCACCCTGTTGCCTAGGGAAGGGGAGGGGGGTACCAGAAGCTGTGTTTGGGCAGGAGGGTGCTCCTCTGTGCAGCCGAACCAAAGGTGGTGGAGGCACTAGCAGCCCCAGACCATCTGGCCTGGAAGGCAGAGAGAGGAAGCTACTGTTTTGCTGATCAGATCAGTCCCGCAGCACCTGAGATGTTCCAGGCGGCTGGATAGTCTGAGACTCTCCAGTCTCTAAAGGTGGACACCCTGTTTACTTGGGTGAGGCAGCCTCAGCAGAAGAGGACACTGCCATGGCCTCTAGGAAGAGTCCCAGAGACCTTCTCAGCTTGCTTCCTCCTTATGCTGTGTGACCTGGGCAAGTGACGTACTCTCCTGAACAACCCTTAGTTAAGCCCAGAGTCTGCAAGCCGAGCAGTCTCCCAGGAGTTGGGTCCTCCCCATGACCACTCAGCTATGGTGTGGTGCAGCAGAGGGGCTCTGTCCTTGAACTCTCCAGACACTGTCAACCCATCCAACCCCCTGTCTTTAAGCAGGGCCACCGGAAAGCCTCAGAAGAGCAAGAGAAGAGCCCCAGCCAGGCTCAGCCAGGTTCCTGTGGAAACTCTTCGAAAAACAGTGAGTGTGTTTGTGCCTGGACCGGCACACAGGTCTTTCCAGGCTCAGGGTGAGTCTGGTACCCTTGTTGGTCCCATGGGTAGCCCCCAGCTCCAGGCCTGGGGCTGAAATGTGCTGTGCCCCTCTACTTAGGAGGGATGGAGAGGAAGAGAGAAACTTCCAGTGTCCTGGGACTAGGGGAAGAATCATGTGATAGTGGGTAAAGTGGGGCTCATAAGAGGGCCAGTGGCCTCTCCACTCCCACCACCTGCATATGGGGTTTCCCTGAGAAAGCTACGGCCTGCAGGGGCTGTTTGCAGCCTCAGGCACAGCTGTCTCAGCATGTGTGCGGCAGAATGTGTGCTTGTGTCATAATCCATGTGATTCCTTACTTACACTCCTCTGTCTGAGGGGCTGTGTCAGCACAGGCAGGATGAGAAATGTGTTCCTTCTCTCTCCCTCCTCCCACCTCTCCTCTCATCTCCTTTTGTCTTTTTCATCCTCACTGTTTCCACTTCTGTGGCTGCCTTTTTTTTTTAATCCTCTGTTTTTTCCCTGTCTCCCTTCTGCTCCATTTGGTTTTTGGTCTTTGCTTTCTCCATTCCCTACCAGATGTGAGTACAGGGCATCCCAGCCCAACATGTGATTATAAAGCAGAAAGCTGAGTTCACTGGAAACCCCCCTCTCCACACCTGGAGTGGGGGCCACATGGCTGTTGTGCTGGTTACACATCTAACTGCTTAATTTAAACATAAAATGGACATGATGACAAAAATGATCAGGATAAAAAGTGTGATAGTGTGAGGGCCCAGAACAGGAGAGGAGAGAGGATAGAAGGAAGAACTGGGAAGATTTCAAAGGGATGGTGCAGCCTTTATTTTCTGGCTTTTCCTTTGCTGGCAGCTCACTCAAAAATAGTGGATCACTGCTGGTGCCTCCACCCTGGCCTGAGCCCGAGTCTGAAGGCCGCTCTAGGACTCCCGGTCCTGAGTGTGCATCATTCCCAAAGCACCCAAAGCCCCCTTCTTCAAGGACTCCTGCAGGTGGGGCAAGCACACCCAGGATGCAGTCACTTCTTGCCCAGAGCCCTTTCTGATCCTTGCTTTCTCCTGGCAGGAATTGTGGCCCTCAGGCAGGGGTCCCCTCCTGCTGCACCCTCCCAGACTGGATGGTTCCCTGTCAGTTAAAGGAGGGCACCAACAGAGGTCAGACTTCGCTGTTTTCCATGCTCCCTCCTGAACAGCAGGCGTTGCAGTCCCGCATCCCCTGTGAGACCTTGTCTAGTGTCAGTTCTAAGCCCATCTGGCATCATGCTAGCTGCCTGCTACTCCATTCCATTCTTGTTGACTCCTCACGTCATTCCAGGTTTGGGGATGAAGAAACAGAGGCTCAGAGAGGTGGGATTGCTCACCCAAAGTCACACAGGATTTGGACCCAAGTCTCTCTGATCCCAACTGCAGTGATTATAACTAGGTTGGTGAGACAGCTAGCTAGGTTGGGGGATGGCGGTGGGGGTCTAAGTGGACCCCAAGAAAGACTGAGGGGGCTGAGTCCTCAGGGCCTCAGGCAAAGGCAGTCAGCCGTTCTTTCTCATGATGCCTTTATTCCATATTCGTTGAGGACCAGCTGTGGTCCTGAGCTCTAATGGGGAGTAAACCTCCTCCCTGCCCTTGAGGGCAGTCTAGTAAGGGGTGCAGGGGCTTCCTTCTCTCCTCCATCAGTAGATCTGGGACAGAGACCCCAGGAAAGTCCAGAACACGGGCTGGGGTGGGGGGTGGGGCTCTTCAGCCCCCCTGGGGCAATTGTCCACCTTCCTTACCTCCTGACTCAGCATGTTGCAGTCTGGCTGGGGCTGGAGTCAGGCTGAGCTGAATAAGCCAGGGGCCTATGAAGCAGCTCTGGCCATCCAGCTCATGGGCCCGCCCCACAGTCTTCAGAGCTGGAAAATCCTATGGCTTCCCACTGCCCACAGGGCAGAGCCTCAAGTCCCTAGCCTGATGTTTAAGGCTGGTCCCAACCTGGTTCCAGTCTGCTGCTCTGGAAAAGTCTACCTAAGGGCTCCAGCTGCTTTCGCCCCTCTGTGCCTTTGCAGACCGGTCTCGCTGCTGTCAAACCACTCCTCTCAGGTGATGCTGCCCTCCCCCTCCCTGGCTCTTTGTAGAAGCTGGTTACGTGCTGGTACCCGCTCCTTCCACCCCAGAGCAGCCCAGCCCAGAGCTCAGACGTGTCAGTGTTTGACCAGGGGCATGGCTGCCTGCTATACCCCTTCCTTTAGCTGTTTCCCCAAACCTCACTCCTCATCCAGGCCTTCGTAGCTACAGCAACCTGCACTTCATATCCTCCTCTCTGCTTTATCACCATCTAGTATATTTCATGTTTTATTTATTTAGTTTAATTTCTTTCTCTTCCATGAGAATGTTGGCTCCCTGAGGGCAGGAAGGAGTTCATCATTTTGCTCAGGGGTCTGTGTCTCGTGTCCCCAGTGCCTAGGACACTGCAAGTGCTCAGTAAGGATTTGGTGGAAGCAGCTTCCTGGCCTCTGATGGGGAGCATTGTCTCAACAGCTTGGGAACCGACCCTTCTCCCCTTTGCAGCTTTCTCTCCCGTGGGTTTTGAAGCTGGGCACCCTGGGGGCCATGCAGAAGGCTGGGGCAAGAGGCAGGAGGGCCTCTGACTGCGGCCCGGCCCCTCACCGGCCCAGGTGCATCACCAAGTTTGCCCAGGTGGGTGGGGCCGCCCCCTATGGCATGTGCTTTGGTGGGTGGTGACTGGGTGGCAGGTCCTGGGGGTAGGGAGGAGCTGTGGGGCAGACCTATTTCTGCGTCTTCCCTCCTTAACCCATGCCCTGGAATGTGTGTGTGGGCACAGATGAGGCGGTGGGGCCTCAGGGGCTGAGTGGCTTGACCAAGGCCATGTCCTGGGAAAGTATCAGGGCCTGGACTCTGAGTACAGTGCTGTCCACAGCTTACCTGACACAACAGAGCATATGTCAGGCGGAGGGGTGGCATTTGGAGGATAGGGATCAAAAGTCCATAGGCCTGACTCTCCTGCCTCCCTTCCATCCCCCCCACTCCCCCAAGCAGTATGTGGGCTCCTTCTCTGTGGACGATCTAGACACCCAGGAGAGTGTGTGGCTGGTGCAACAGCAGCTGTGGGCACTGAAGGTAGGGAGCTGGGGAGGGACCTTTCCTGGTGGGATCATAGCCTTGGGATGGCAGGCTGGAAACAAAAGGCCCCTGGGACCGACCATCTGATCCACCCTACCCCCTAATCATAGAAATGGAGCAAGTGAGGCCCAGGGAGGGACAGGACCAAAGCCATTCTGACAGGTTAGCCCCAGCCAGCCTCCTGGGGCCACATCCCCTGTGCCCTGGGACTCTCTTCCCTTGGGCGGTTGTGACCTGTGCCCTGCGGTTGGGAGCTGCAGGTGGAAACCACAGGTGGAAGATGTGAAAGATGATCAGAACTGGACCAGCTCTGGCCCTGGCTCAGGGGTGGCCTGCCAGGATCCATTCATATTTCCCCGGCCCCTGGGGATCCACTGTCTAGGGTGACTGGACAGTGAGGCTGACCAGCCTGTGGTGACTGGTACTGAGGCTGGGCTGGGCAGGACCTGGGAGATAATGCTTGCCTCTCACCCATTCTCTCCCACCCAGGACTGTCCCCGACGCCGGGCTGTCATCCTGAAATTCAGCCTTCAGGGCCTCAAGATCTACAGCGGGGAGGGTGAGGTAGGAGCCCGTGTGGGTGCAGGTGAGGACTGGACAGAGAGGGTGTCCTACTCCCCCAGGATATACTCGCCTCCACCCAGGCCCTATGCTGCCCCTTGAGCTTCCCAGCTTCCCAGCCTGTCCAGAGCCTTTGGAGTCCTCTCTCTGAGGGGGCCTCCTGCGGACAAGCTCAGTGGGCAAGAGCCTCTCCTCCATCTCACCCTCTGCCCCTGGGCCTCCAGAATCTCCAGGGGCCACTTTCTGTCCTGCATCATGAGGTTTTTGTGAGTCTCCCATCTTCTATGTAGGCTGCCTGGGGCTGGCCAGCGTGCTGTGGCCAGTTCTTATGGCAGTGGCAGGCGGGGCAGACTCGGGCTGGAGACCAGCTGGGAGCCCCTGCTTAGTCAGCCAGCCTCCTGCTGCTGCAAGCCAACGTTTGATGAACACTAACTGCATTCCAGACTGTACAATGCCACTCACCTAAGACTGGTGCAAATGGTGATCCAGTGGGGGCCTTGGGGTCAGGTCCTATTCCACTTGCATGAGGTCTCACCGACCCCACCAACGACCCCATCACAGGGGTATTATCACAACTTACCTTGTCACAACCAGGGCAGTACTCACCTGCATAAGACACATGGAGAGTGAGTGGCATGGCCAGGATTCAAACCCCAGTCATCTGTCTCCAGGGACCAGGCATGCCACCCCAGGGCCTGTGCCACAGCCTGCAGCCCTGTGAATGCTCTGCCCCTCGGTTCCATAGCATGGGTGTGGTAAATCCACCAGCAGGTTGGCAGAGGGAGCAGGAGATCCAAGCCCAGTGGCCGTGGAAGGATAAGGGTTGCAGATTGTGGCAGGGTTAGGGCAGGTCTGGAAGGAGGGAAGACTGCTTCACCCCAGTAGCTGGGTGGACCCTAAACTGGGTACAGCAGGCCCGGGAGTCCTGCCAGCATGTGTGTGGGGCCCGCAGGGCCGGCATACATTGGGCTGGCCACTGCGGGCCCGGTCGTGGGTCTGATGGAGGCTGTCACATCTGCTGCCTCCTCAGGTGCTCCTGATGGCACATGCCCTGAAGCGAATACTCTACTCCACCTGGTGCCCAGCCGACTGCCAGTTTGCCTTTGTGGCCCGAAACCCACGGAGCCCGGCCAGCAAGCTCTTCTGTCACCTCTTTGTGGGCAGCCAGCCTGGAGAGGTATCTGGGGCCCAGGCAGGGGGGCCGCCACTAGGGCTGGGGTTGGGGGCTGTCTGTGCATTAGCACGGTTTCTGGGGACCGAGGCCTTGGAGGGCTTAGCTACGCTGGCTTGGGCCCGCTCCAGATGTGTAACCTTTGTCACACTGGCTTCTTCTGTGGCTCTGCCCACTGAGGATCCCACAAAAGTAAGTCAGGTGCCTCAGCATGCCACAGGGACCAGGCCATGTGCTTGGAGATTGGAGGGTCACCCTGCCAGGCCTCTGCTCCTGCTGTTCTCTCTGCCTGGACTGCCCTTCCCTTTCTCATCCTGGCAAATTCTAAGTTGCCCTTCAAGGCTCAGCCCCTATGTCCCACCTATTCTTCTAGACTGCCCCTTCCTTCTGCGGTCCTATGAGATGAACCATACTTTATTATCTGGCTGTCCCTAATTACAGACACTGGAGGACTCTGAGAGCAGAGACTGGGTCCAGGTTCCAGTGCTTGGCCCCATGGCACAAGTGGGTGGGCTGATAGATCCCAGCAGTCAAAGTCAGTGTGACCACCATGAACAACAGAGCCTTGGCAGCCAGTCAGCCGTTCAGCAAACAGAGGCTGGATTTGGTTCCATCCAGCAAGCATTTGCCATCCGCACTGTAGGTCAAGCCCTGTGCTGGCTACTGCAGTGACAGGTGGAAGAGACCTGGCCCTTGATCTTCTGGGGCTCATGGTTCCAATGTGTTGGGCCTGGATGATGGATGTGGTGGGTAGAATGTTCTGGCTCCAGAGTGCTGGGCCTATGCTGGGCAGTCTGGGCTCCGTTTCATTAAAGTAGCACAGCGGGGTGGGGAGGAAGAATCGGAGGACACAGGTGGCATGTTCTGCCCAGGGTCACCCAGCAGCTCCTAAGTGACAGAGCCAGGATTGGATCCCAGGTTCTGCAACTCCAGGGCCTGGTACTGACCCAAGGCACAGGGTAGGGATGGTAAACCCAGGGGGAGGAGCATGCTCCAAGCATGATGCCTGAGCAAAGTAGATGCTTAGTGGTTGTTAAATGGATAAAGGAAGCTGGGAGGGGAGGCTACAGGGTGGTGAGATTTTGAGGTATAAGTAGAAGTTTTCCCAGGAACAAAGGGGAAGAACATTCCAAGCCAAGGAGCTGCATGCCCCCATGGTGAGTGGGTTGAAGCCTGAGGAGTTCCCCAGGAGACCTCCCACAGCTGAGCCCCCCCTCCCCGCTCCAGGTCCAGATCCTGCACCTGCTGCTCTGCCGCTCCTTCCAGCTCACTTACCTCTTGCAGCACCCTGAGGAGCGGGCACAGCCTGAGCCCTGCGGGAGGCCTGCAGGGGACGTGCCCCTGAAGCCACTGTCCAGTCCTGGGGGCCCCCCTGGCTTAGTACGGGAGCCCTTTGGCCGTGATCAGCTCTCACAGAACGTTCATGCTCTAGTCTCCTTCCGGCGGCTGCCAGCAGAGGGGCCCATGGGCAGTATGGTATGCAGCGCCCGGGCCAGGGAGTGGGCAGTGGGCAGGGAACTGGGTGAGGGTTTAGGGGTCATATGAGGGAGTGCTGGACTTCAGAGGGAGGGGGCTTCGCCTGACATGGCTGGGCCTGATCCGCCCTCCCCTCTGGGCCACTCTTGGTGCATTAGAAGGAGCTGCCAGAGCTGGAAGGCCGTGGGGGCCCCCGCCATGCCCGCCTGGGGAATCCCTACTGCTCGCCCACGCTGGTGCGCAAGAAAGCCATCCGGAGCAAGGTGATCCGCTCGGGGGCCTACCGCGGCTGCACCTACGAGACCCAGCTGCAGCTGTCAGCCCGGGAGGCCTGTGAGTAGCCAGGGCACGCCTGCCCCATGCACCTGGGGCCCAGGCCTGTGTAGCCCTATGTGAGTCAGAGAGGGTGCGCCTGAGTGTCCGTTTCAGCTAGGCTGTGACACTGCCTCCGAGCGGACGCCTGTACTCTGAGCAGATACACGTGTGGTCATGTGTGTGAGTGTGTGTTCCGATCTACATGCCGGGGCCTTGTATAGCTGGTGAGTGGGTGCACCTGTGTGTGGATGTATCTTTTGGGGGGCTGGATGTGAGCCAGGAAGGGGAGGCTTGGTGAGGAGGCAAGCATAAGGTCATGGACCTGTAGGGGTGGAGTGGGCTGGGTCCAGGAGGGGACAGGACAACCTCTCTCTCACTCTGACCCCCGGGTGGTCTCCATAGTTCCTGCTGCGTGGGAAGCGTGGCCTGGGGGTCCTGGCGGCCCCTCATGCCTGGTGGACAGTGAGGGCAGCCTGACGGAGAACATCTGGGCCTTTGCTGGCATCTCCAGGTAGGAAGGGCTTGGCAGCATGCCCAGCTCTTTGGGATGGGCAGAAAAATAGGCTGTGTGACCTCGACACCCCCACACACACCCACCCCGGTGCAATCCTGTACAAGAGCAGAGTGCTTCTGACCTTCTGACCTCTGCACCCTGGGCCTCAGTTTTCTCACATGTAAAATGGGGATAACAAAAGGGCTTTTCATTGTAGAGCTGTGGAGACGATCAAGTGAGGTAATTCAGATGAGTAAAGATCTCAGCACCCAGTGACAGCTGCCTAAGTGTCCGCTCTTGAAAACTCTCCTGACTGAGTCCTAAAGTTGTCAGTTAAGGAAGTCCGAAAGCGTCCTGTGGTTGAGGGCCTCCTCCGGGGCAGGCACTGTGTTTCTGATGCCGGCGGCTCTTATGCCATTGTCAAGGGCAGCGACCCGAAGCTGGGTCCAGACTGGGGTCCTGCCTTCAGCCTCTCCCTCTGCCCTCCCAGGCCCAGTGCCCTCGCGCTGCTGCGGAGAGACGTGCTTGGGGCCTTCCTGCTGTGGCCTGAGCCGGGCACCAGTGGCCAGTGGTGCCTGTCGGTGCGGACGCAGTGCGGCGTGGTGCCCCACCAAGTCTTCCGAAACCACCTGGGCCGCTACAGCGTGGAGGTAGGAGTGCCGGCCACTGCCCCACCACCCTCCCTCAGGCTCCTCCTGGGCAGGCCCCGCCCCCTTCTACCTACTAAGCCCGCCTCATCCTCATCCCAGCCCCCCATCGGCTCTCTGGCCCCTTACTGAACGTCACCTGGCTCCATCATTGACCCTGCTGACCCCGCCCCCACTGGCCCACTTGACCCCACCTCTACCTATGGGCTCCTCCCTGGGGCCGTCTCTCCAGAGGCTTTCAGAGTTCTCTCTAGTCGAGTCTGGGGCTAGCATCATACCCAGTTCCTACAGGAATCCCAGGTTTGCTTTCCCACACCTAACCCATCAATTAGAAGAGGAGGAAGCTGACTCAGAAAGAGTAGGGGCTTGCCTAAGCTCATACAGCCTGTGAGTCTCCAGGTCTGGTGTCTTGGATGATCACAGGTGTCCAGGGACTGGGATGGGTCCGTGGAGCTTTTTAAATGTGTGCCCTTACCTCATGCGAGGTGCCTCAGTCCTGTCCAGGCTGGGAGGCGAGAAAGAGAGGAAATGATGTCTGGATCTGCTGTGAGCATCAGAGTGATCACTCTGAGCTCGAATTTCCTCCTCTCTGAAGTGGGGCAGGATCCCCAGTGAGGGGGTGGTTGGTGCCCAGCACCAGCCATGGTGAAAGGGAAGCTGGATCTGAAGCTTCTCCCTTCCCTAGCACCTGCCAGCTGAGTTCCCCACCCTGGACGCCCTGGTGGAGCACCATGCCGGGACTGAGCGCAGCCTCTTCTGTTCCCTTGACATGGGCCGCCTGAACCCCAGCTATGAGGAGCAAGACTGTGGGCCCGAGAGCAGGCCTCCTCGGACACTCCGGCCCCTTAGCCATGCCAAGTCAGAGGCAGAACTGCTCGGTCTGGGCTAGGAGGCCAGCCCCCACACCAGCAGGCCCTGCCTCAACCTGGCTCCTGGGCCTCAGCAGGCTACTCTGCCCGTCTTCCACCCCATTGGTCACCAGTTCCATCCAGTCGCTCTGCCCCTTGGACCAGTCTACCATCACTTCACTGACTGTGTGGGAGAGTCCTGAGATTTGGGATTGCCAGTGACTTCTCATACGACACGTGGCCCCTTGAAATTGCAGGAGGGGCAGACAGAGCTTCAGGCTTCTGGGAACTTGCTGGGCGACTTGGAGGCATGTCCTCTCTGGGCTTCACTTTGACAGGTGAGGGAGAAGTGTTCAGGAAGGCAGGAGGAGCGAGTTATCGCTTTGAGCAAAGGCCTGAGGGTGAGCCACCCTCTCCATGAGAGACAGAGTTGACTTGGCAGAGCTTGTGGGCTCCATCCAGGCTGCCTGCTTCTCAAGTCATCTGAGTCTTCCCTTGAGTTTTGAGGAATGGGGGCTGGTGGGTGTAGAAAGGGCAGGATGGATGAAGAGCCATGCCATCCAAAGCCCATGCACGCAGGTGGACACCTGTGCAGAAAATTGGTGTGAACTAGCAAAGAGCAAAGAATCTCTGTGTTGCTTGGTTTGTTTCCACTTAAAACTGTGGGGTTGCGATTCCTGCTTACTGGGAAGGGTTGCCCAGCTTCATCCCCTTCACCACACACTACATGCCTGAGGACCACCAAGACACCCACACACTCCGGTGCATTTCCTCTGGCCATTTAACCGGCAGGGCTGAGCAGAGAGCTGCAGGCTTAGGGAGGTGAGCTGGGCCCTGCCGGCTGCGGTCTAGGTTCAGTGGCTGCCTGAGAAACCATCAGATGCTGACCAGGGCTGTCAGGGGCCACCTCACCTCAGCCAGCCCCAGCAGGGATTGGGTCAGAGCAGAGCCATCCAGTTAGAACTGATGTGGGCTGTGTCAGTGGGCAGAGGGGATCCACGAAAATGTCTCCAGTCTAAGGCACTGGTCCTGCACTGCCTGACAGATCCAGGTATTACCCTTTATAAGTAAATGTGACAGGCTTAAGTCTAACAAGTTAGGGAGCAAGGGCACTTTGGATGAGCTTCTATTTCTGAGGCAGACACCTAGTCATGAGTCTGGGAGTGGGCTGTGATATTCAGTGCCTCAAAAGTAACGGGTCTCTGACTCCTGGAATGAAGATGGCAGCCTTAACTGACAAGAAACGAGGGAGAACCCTCAAAAGCTGGTGTCCCCAGCTTACAATTTCCTACCCAGGAAGTGGTCTTGGCTGGGGACCTTGTCATTCTTGTGAGGGTTAGGAGGAAGCTGTTTAGGGGGGCTCTTTCTACTGGAACTACAGCACTGGTTTTGTACTGAATGTGAGTGGGAATCCGGGACTCACTTTACAGCCATTTCTACTGGAACTCATCTCCCTGCTGGGCAAAACCCTGCTCCTAGTGGGAGGCCCCAGCCTTGTATTGCCCTGGCAAGGAAAGGGGTCTGGTGATATGGTGCCCAGGATTACAGCACTGGAGTCACACTTTTAAGAAGACCTGGTAACTGGTCCAGGCTTCAGCCAAAGCTTATTACCTCTGTGATATCTCTGTGATGGATGTGTTTGTTGTGCAAATTATCTGTGTGGACAAGGTGTCAGGAATGTTCCCAAAGCACCTTAACATTTCTTCACACATTTATTGCTCATGTGGTACAAACATGGCAAGGTTTTTGACCCATGCGTGCAGATGCTTCAACATCTTAATAATAGATTAGTTTTCTCTGTCCCAACCAGTACTACTTGCATAGCCCAGCTCTCCTTACTGTGTGTACTTGAAATAAAACGCATTTTTCGATTTGCCTAGTGCAGACTTTTCCTTTGAAATTGAAGTCTTTGTTCACTTTGCCGTGTGGTTTTTGTTTGCCAAACACACCTTCAGCTGGTGCTGGATGGTAAACCAGACAGGTCCTTTCTTCAGAGGCCCAGGATGTCCTGAAGGAATCAGATCTGGGCATTTCTTCAAATCCTCTCTCTCCTGCTGAAAATCTTCAGTGATTATTTCCTGTAAGAAAAGACTCAAGTCCAATGCTCTGGCAACTTTGGTTTTCCTTCTGTCTCTGGAACATGCCATAGGACCTTTGCACAGCCTGGACAGATCTTGTCCTCCCCCCTGCCCTTTTGCCTGGCCGATTCCTCAGTTCCTGTCACTTCAAGAAGCCTGCCTTCCCCCAGAGAGGAGGTGGGGGGTATGCTGGGTAAAGCTCGCTTGTAGGATATTCTATGGAACTGGTCCTTTGGTGTGTAATTACTCGTCCATTTATGGGATTTCTGTTTGTAGGAGATCTGTTTCCGATGGCAGTCTCTCCTGCTAGACTAGACTGTGAGCTGCAGGAGGACAGGGGTTGGCTGTCTCCCAGGGCCTATCATGGTGCCTGGCAGGCAGGCAGCTCGCTGACTGTGCCTCGGTGCAGAGTGGAGCCCGGAGCTCGCATGTTCCGTTTGGGGGGGGGGCTTGTGCTAAGCCGGGAGAGATGGGCCGGGCAGCCTATCCTCTGCAGTCAGAAACACTTTGGCTCTCAAAGGTTTTTGTTTTGTTTTGTTTCTTAATCTTGAATCTTAGGAAGGACGAGGCACAGCCCCGTGAGTCAACGCGGGGATGTGCGGCAGGACTGGCTCGGTCCTCCTGGCCCTTCTCAGCAGGCCTTCACCCCCGCGCGAGACCCCTCCTCTCTCCCTCTGAGATGGAGTCAAGCCTGGCCTCCGGGCCGGGCTGAGCGACCTCGGACAAGTGGCTCAACCCGCTCTGAACCGGGGCTGTGCGCATCAGAGACGCGAACGGGCACGGAGCGCCTGGCACGGGCCGGGCAGGCCACGCCGCAGCAGAGCCAGGTGCCCCCGGCGGCGCGGCCTGGAGCCAGGGCTCCCCCGCCCCCCACAGCCCCCGGCCCTGCGCGGGGAACGAGCTGCCGCCCCCCGGCGCCGCCGCCTGTGACGCCGCGGCCGTTGCCCAGCAACCGCGGACGCGCTGGCGGCGTGCCTGCGTGCGTGCGTGCGTGCGTGCGAGCAGCCGGCGGGCGGCCGGCCGGCGGGGGCGGCTCGGGGCCTCGGGTCCTGTCAGCGCCTACAGCGCGGATCCCCCCACGGACCCCGCCCGGGCCGGGCCTCAGGGACGGGCAAGCCCGGGCGCGGGAGGAGGTGGCAGCTGCCCCCACGCCGCGCCGTCGCCCCCCGGCTCCGATCCGGACGCGCCCCCCGAGGGGCCCGGTGACCCGGCCGCCGCCAGGCCCTCGCCCCTGAGGCCCCGCCCCCCGCGCCGGGCCCCCGCCGCGCCCCCTGGTCCTGGAGGCCGGGGGCCCCTCGCCGGGCGCTGTGTCTCGGCCGCGGCGGCGGCGGCGGCGGCGGCGGCCGCGTCGGGGGGCGCCCCGGGGCCCCCTGCCGCGGCGCCATGGCCTCGGAGTCGGTGAAGGTGGTGGTGCGCTGCCGGCCCATGAGCCAGCGGGAGCGCGCGCTGAACTGTCAGGCCGTGGTGACGGTGGACTCCGCGCGGGGCCAGTGCTTCATCCAGAACCCCGGCGCCTGCGACGAGCCGCCCAAGCAGTTCACCTTCGACGGCGCCTACTGCATGGACCACTTCACCGAGCAGATCTACAACGAGATCGCCTACCCGCTGGTGGAGGTGAGGGCACCCGAGGGCGGGCCGCCCGCCAGGCCGCCGCTCAGCGCCAGCGGGAGGGTCGGCCCTGGCCCCAGGCCGTGCGGGAAGGGCCCCTTCGGAGGGCCGCAGGTGGACGGCAGCCCCTTGGTCTGAAGACTCTTTTCCAGGCGGGAGACGGCAGGAACCCACCATCCCCAGTGCCAGGGCTGTCCTCATCCCACCCATTCCAGGCCCTCTCCCACAAGAACTCCCGTCCTCAAGACCACTGCCCTCCACCCCCGTGCAAGAGCTCAGGACTTCTCTGAATGGTCCAGGCACTCCCCTCCCAAGCGGAGGCGGGAAGGTCTCCTCCTCTTCCTCCTCCCAGGCCCGGCCTCTGCTTTCTCCCCACCAGCATCCAGAACCCTCTCCCTCACCCTCCTCTGGCATCCTGAGAGGCGATGGCAGCTCCAAGCCTATGCTGGGGGGAAGATCTCACCAGGTCCCTGCTTCTGCAGAGGGAAGGCCACTGGCCTGGCCCTGTCTTGGAGCAATGGAAACCCTTGCTCTTGGGTCTAACTCTTCCTCCTCAGCACCTGGGGAACAGGGAGGCAGCAACAGCTTGTCGCCCTTTACTGGACGTTTGCTTCCCAGGGCATTCTCACACCAGGGAGCTCGTGTGAGCTTCATAACTGGACAGCACTCACATTTCACAGGTGGGGAAACTGAGGCACTGGGGGCAGAGACTGGCCAGGCTTCCAATGAGTCTCTGGTAGAGGTGAGACTAGAGCTACACCTGCTGTCTCCTTTCCTTTCTACCAACATCTTCCCAGTGTCCAGCGAGTCGCTCCTTAAGTGAGATGTCACAGGTTCCAGGAAGAAAGGAAAAAGGTGGGAAAAGCTGCATAGACCTTCCTTTGCTTGAAGCTGCACATGGCACATTAGGATATGAGGCTTTGGGGGTGCTTTCAGCAAAGAAATCAATGTAACTTAACCCAGCGTTTCCAAAGTAGATTTGACCACGGAATGTTTTTTGTTTGGGCTGGCAGGCCATTTAACGTCCCCAGAACCCCAGCTTTGGCTGTCCTGTCTCTTCCTCCAAGACTCAGTCAAAACGCTGGAGAGGACTGAAGTGTTCCGAAGCCCAGAGTTCCCCGGTACCTGACCAGAGATGATGCCCAGGGTGTGAGGGCAGCTCTCCTCCAGGGGGTGGTGCCCCCCTGGACTTAGTCCTGGAATCCCAGGCTGGAAGTGACCTGAGGGGTGTCCCCCTCCCTTGGGTTCTCGAATGTCCACCCAGTGGCAGGGGCTCACTCTTCCTAAAGCAGCCTGTTCTACCTTTGCTTCTTGGCTCTTAGAAGACAGTTCTGCCTCATGAGTCAGAGGCAGCCTCCCTGAAGCTTTCAGCCACCTGCCCTGGCTCTGTTCTGGGCTCCAAACACATCTCTGCTCCTTCGTTCAGGGTTGACCCCTCCAAGATTTGAAGGTTCCAAGATCATGTTCCTCCTTGGCCTTGACTCCTCTAAGGCCTCCGCCTTGCTTATTACTTTATTCTGAAGTAATCCCTTAAGCAAGCCTTCCTTGTTGGGGTCCCCAGGAAGCCCCATCCCAGAGGTGGAGACACTAAGGACACAGGAGCAACATCAGATCTCTACTCCAGCTCCCGCTTTTGTCCCAGTTTCTTCCACTTGTGATTTTTTGTCAGACACCTGCCTCTGGACCACCCACAGAGCCTGAAAGTCAACACCACAAATGTTCTTTCCCAAGAATTCATGAATTCATTCATCCATTCATCTAACATAGCATCTCCATGCCAGGTCCCATTCTGGGCATGGGGAGTGCTGCCCTAAAGGAGGCAGAAACTGTGCCCTCAGTGAGCTCATGGTTCAGGTGGAGGAGCAGCTAAGCTAATAGCTACGGGTAATGAGTGGGAGGAGAAGCCTAGGAGATGTGGCAGCACAGAGAAGGCTAGCAAACTTGAGCTTGAAGGGAATGAGAAGTGAGGAGAAGGCAGGGAGGGCTTACTGGAAGTGATGAAGTCTAAGCTGAGACATGAGGATGAGAGGAGTTGGCCAGGGATGAAGGTGGAGGCAGGGGCCTTCCAGGTGGAGACTTGCATTTGATCTTCACAAAACCCTGCGGATGTATAGAGCTGGAGTCATCATTCCCAATGGGAAAACAGGCCTGGAGCATTACTGAGCAAGTTAGGGGTGGCTCCAATTCCCAGTGCAGTGCCCAGGTCCGTGCTGTATCCTGCTGTGTGCAAAGCATAGCTAGGGGCCTCTGAGCCGGAAGCGGCTGCACCGTGGGGGCCCAGTCGCTATGTGTGCCCTGCTAGGCTCTGACCCTGCTCCCAGGGCTCTCCCAGGGCTCTGACCTCCTTCGGGGGCTTCCTGCCCAGGGACCTTCCTTTCAGGTCCCATTGCCCCTTTCTGTTCTTTCTTTTTATTTTGCACCCCTTAAATCTGGACTCTGTTCCTGAACTTCTTTCTCTGTCACTAGGTGACTTTTACTCTCCACCCCAGACCCCACCCTCTTCGGCCGACTCATCATGTCCTAACCTGAGCTGCTCGCTGCTCTGCCTGGCCTGCTGCCTTGTCTGTGGGCTCTTTCCCAGCCAGTGGCTTTGCCATCTCTCCTCCCCAGTTCACACCTATGGCCTTAGAGTCACCTCCAGTGACCCACCCAGGGGCCAGGTACCAAGGCTTCTATCACATCCAGACTGAGGACAGTTGACCTAGTTTCCAGAGACAGTGATGTGGTAGAATCCTTAGAGTTTGGCCCCGGGATGGGATGTGGAGCTGTTCATTTTGAAAGGGGCAGAAAGGGGATGTGAAGCAATTCAGAATAGATGCTTTTTATTTCAGTTTCAGTAGTTTTCTGTGTTTAATATGAGCTAGAATATTCAGCACAGCCAACCTGTAATGCAGTTTCATGAGAATTACTGCCAAGGATGACACCTGGTTAAAAACCGAGTCAAATAACAGTTGATTTCATGAAAATCACTTAGTCCCAATCATTTTGGGATGAGGGACGTGGCTGGACCCGGGCGGAAGTACAGAATGGCCAACATCAAGGACCTGCTCTGTGTGTGAGCTTGTTCCTGGCAGGTCTGGAAGCATCAGTTGATGGGTGAAACTTCTTTTTTTGAAATTTTATGTTTTTCCTTAAAAATGCATGTGACATTATTTTCTAATTCACTCCAGAGCAACACTGATCTCTAGAACTTTCTGCGATGGTGAACATGTTGTGTATTTGGGCCATTCAGTTAAATACTCACTAGTCACATGTGGCAAATGAGCACTTGAAATGAGGCCAATGCTACTGAGGAAGAGAATTTTAAATTTATTTAATTTTAGATAAATTACACTTAAATAACTGCAAGTGGCAGTGGCTCTACAGCAGTGCTTTTTAATACAAATGTAATGCGAGCCACGTGCGTTAATGAAAATTTTTTAGTAGCACATTTTAAAAAGTAAAAGGAGACATGCAAAATTAATTTTAATAACATATTACTCAACTCATTATATCCAAAATATTATCATTTCGAGAAAACATAATATTATTGTATAATAGCCATTAGCAAGATATTTTACGTTCTTCATATGAAGTCTTCAAAATTTGTCCTGTGTTTTACACTTGTAGCACCTCTCAGTTTAGATGCTGAAGTGTCAACAGTTGAAATGAAGCAGAAAAAATAAAATGGCGTTTAGTGGAAAAATATTTTATGCCATTTCAGGTTTTAAATGTAAATTAACTAAAAGAAAATAAAATAAATCCAACTTCTCAGCTGCACTAGGCACATTTCTAGTGTGGCTAGTGGGTACACGCTACTGGATGGTGTGGCAATAGTTATTTTTATATAGAATACCTTTGCTGGGTCTGGGTGGCATTGATACTCGAGTGCCACCCTGTGTGTCCCCGACTCTTGAGGAGCCCAGCTGTGGCTCCTAGTTGAGTGATGGGTCTGCTCCTGCCTCTCCCCCACTGCAGGGGACCTGTCCCTGCGTGTGGTCCATGGCCCTCTGATGAGCTGCAGGAACCCACACAGTGGTCAGGCTTGCCTTGGACAAGAGAGCAATGATGGTCCAGTTCTGCCCATAAAAATGAAGCCTGTCCCTCAGAGGAACTGTGAAAGCTGACTTTGGTCTTCCTTCACCAGTGGCAGTCCCTGGGGATCTGGAGCCCTATGTGGTTCTACAGGCAGGATCTTTGCAGTGGAATGGGACGTAGTTGCCAGGTGGACTCTCGGGGCCTGGGAGCAGCTCTCTGGGCTCATGTTCTGAGATTGGATCCCCTCACCCCATGCTGAGTTCTATAATTTGTGACCTCATGTGTGAGGGCAGGGACTGGGTTGTCTGCCTTTCTCATCACTCTCTCCCCAGCCAGAGCACATGGCCCAGCACAGGGAAGAGAGTCAGTACCTATGGAATGAATAAATGCACCAGTGAATGAAGAGTGACTGTAGGGTGCCGCCCAGTTGGCCTTCCTTCCTTCCTTCCTACTTCATCTTCCACCCGCCCCCCCACTTGTCCCATTTCCACCTGCTCTCAGCCTCTCACCTCTCTGCATCTTTGTTTAAGCTGTCCCCTAGCTTGGAATGTCTTCCTTTCTCTCATCTGTCAAAACCTAAGCCACCCTTTCGGTCCCCCCGGTTCTACCTACACAGGAGGCTGTGCCTGTCTTCCCACACTGTCCTGTTTTCCCCTCTTTGCGCTCCCTCTACATGCTACTGGTGCAGCTTCTGACGTTACAAACGCCTCCACTTGCCTTGTATGGGAATCAGTCCCCCGAGCTCCAGGCTGACATATAGCAAGCACCTGTGTGTGCCAGCACTTCCCGTGCCGATGCATACACTGATTCTCGTGTAAACCTCACAACAGTCTTGGAGGAGGTGCTCTTTCTGACTCTCTTTCAGAGGAGGAAAAGGAGGCTCAGTGTGCCTGGGTAGGAACAGTCCCAGGCCACACAGTAAAGGGCGGAGACTGGATTTGAACCCAGGTGGCTAGGCTCCATGACATAAGCTCTTAACCACACACTGGGACAGTCTTCTACCCAACCAGGCAGTGCACCCCTTGAGGACACAGCTATGCCTTATTCAACTCTGCCTGCCAACCCCCAGCCCAGGGACACCTGGTGGGAGACCCAAAGGGAGCCTGAGTGCATGAGTTAGGAGGCAGCCCCACAGACCTGGGCCTGGGCCAGCTGAACACTGGGGTTTTGGTCCTCCCATGCAGGGTGTCACTGAGGGCTACAACGGCACCATCTTTGCCTACGGCCAGACGGGCAGCGGGAAGTCCTTCACCATGCAGGGCCTGCTGGACCCACCCTCCCAGAGAGGCATCATCCCCAGGGCCTTCGAGCACGTTTTTGAGAGCGTTCAGGTATGGGCCTCATGGAGGGAAGGGCAAGGCTGGTGCTTGGGGCCAGCAGGTTCCCCAGGCAGTGACCACAAATGGTCACAGGCCACTTCTGACTGTGGGATGCAATCAGCCCCTGCCTCGACTCGGCACAGATGAGCTGCTCTGGTGTCTGAAATGGTGATGGGAGAATTTAAACTTGAGAAGATGATACTGAACAGTTCCATGTTTTTCTCCTGTCATTTTTGGATTTTCACATTTTATTTAGTATTTCACATGGATATGATGACCCAGAGCGCTGTCCTGAGACGTTCTAACAATCATAGCTTCCCTTTTTATTGAGCAGTTGCTACAGACCAAGCCTTCTGCAAAGCCCTTTTTTATCCCACTGAACTTCTACGCTGCCCCAGGAGGTAACTGTCACCCCATTTTTGAGGTGCGGAACCTGAGACTTGGAGTGCCTGTAGGCCAGGTCAAGGTGGGTTATCCCAGTGTCCAGGCTGCAGCTGAGAAGTGCCCTGGTGACCATTCGTGGCAATGCAGAGAGATTCTTGCATCTGGGAAGTGGCAAAATGGGGACTGGGACCCTGATCAGCTGCAGAGCTCACTGTTCCTGTCCCCAGGATCCATCTGGTGACCCATAGGCAAGAGAGCTGCCAGGGATCAGCCCAGAGCCGATACGTGGTCTAGGCCTTACCTGTGGCCTTGGTTTCTCTCCCCAGTAATGGGAGGTGTCTCCCATTTCTTTTCCCTTGAGCTTGGAGAGAGAGAATGAGACAATAGCAGTAGGAGAGTAAAGAAACTCTGAAGCCTGAGGGCTCACCAAGCCAGAGAGGAAGGGAGACTATGCCAGGCAGGCAAGCAAGGCTGGGTGGGCTCGGAGACTCCTCTTTCCTTGACACATCCCTCCTGCCATGATGCCCTGGCTGCAGAGGGGCTCAGGTTGCAGGGTCAAGTCTGGCAGTGGGTGCTCAGGTGTCTTTGTTCTCTCCACCACTCCCTGCAGTGTGCAGAGAATACCAAGTTTCTGGTCCGGGCCTCCTACCTGGAGATCTACAATGAAGATGTCCGTGACCTGCTGGGCCCTGACACCAAGCAGAAGCTGGAGGTAGGTGCACACCTGGCACGGGCAGGTGGGGCCTGGGGGAGGAGGGAGGTCAGCATCAGGTGGTGCTCCCTCAGAAGTACAAGGAAGGTATACTGAAAGCACAATGGCTGTGTGGACTAGAGTGGGGACTTCTGAACTTGAATTTTGGAGTATGCTGAGTCCATGATGCAGGGGAGGGGTTCATGGACATACCTCCACCACACGCGGTAGGGCAGGACCTTGCCTGGGGTGATGATGCCACCTGTATCTGTTGAAATCGATGGAGTTTTGTAATAGATAACATTTGAAAAGAGGGTTTCACTTCTAAAAAATTATTTTGAAAATCACTAAGGGCCCTTCAAGCTAAAAATAAGGTACTAATGTTTGTCATTTATTGAGCACTTACTACTTACTGACTGCTTTAGGCACATTACCCATTTGATACTCACTGTACCCTTGTTAGGTAGATATTATTATCCCCGATTTGCCGATGTGGGAAGGGAGGTTTAAAGAGGTTAATTTAATTAACTTGCCAAAGATTCACACAACAGTAAGTGGCCAAACCTGGATTTGAACTCAGGTCTGTCTGACTTCAAGGTCCTGAATCTCAAACATCCGCTTTCACTGCTGCTGCTGGGCCCAGATTCTGGGTCTGGTGTAGGTGGGCCCCAGGAGTGACGATATGACCTCATAAGGTGGTTATGAGGATCGAAAAAGGTAATGAGGGTGAGCTGCTTAGCACAGTGCTGCTGTATAGCATGTGTTCAGTGTGTGAGCCATTTTATACCACTGGGATTCCAAGAAAGGACAGCAGATGTGACTGGGGGCTGCGTGGTGGGACCCTAGGGAGAAGGAGTCGAGACTGACAGGCACATGTCGTGTGAAGGCTAGACTCAGAATGAAAGAACATCATTTCTCAACAGCGTGAAGTAGAATTAGACCCTCTGAGGGTTCAATCAAAATAGGGAGAACCTGGCTGACCCTTTGGGGAGCTGAATGAAGTCAAGTGACCTGCCAAGAATGGATAACAGTTAGTGGCAAGGCTCCACCCAGGTCTGGAACACTTGGGTCTTCACTGAAGTGTGAGGCCTTGGTTATGTGTCCTCTCTGGGACTCTTTCAATGCTGGGTGGGCCTGGTCAGGTCCAAGGAGCAGAGGCCAGTGGGGGGAAGTGCTGGTGGTGGTCCCCCAACTCTGGTGTTTCTTATCTGACCAAGCAACCAATGGACACCCCCGAGAGGCCCACAAGCAGTATTGGGGGTTGGCCCACCTTCTTTACAGTTAGAAAGCCCCAGCTGGGAGAGTGTCAATCATTAGCATCAGCTCTGGAAGGTTGCTTTGGAGATGCCCATTTTATAGGTGAGGAAACTAGGCTGGGAAAACAGGAGTGACTTGAGGTCACTGAGCTAGAAAATCACAGAGTCAGGGCTGGACATCTTTCTTCACCTGAACTGCTTAAATCTCCGCAGGCCACCTGCCTTGACAGCCACTGGGAGGGGGCGGAACCAGGCAAAGGGGCTGCTACTGATGCCTCCCTGTCCTCTGGACCCTCCCTGTCCTCTAGATTAGGCAGGATGCTGGAATGGTTCCCACACACAATCCCCACCCACGTAGGGGCAGGGATGTTTCTCTGCTCAGCTCCAGAGCCTTCTACTTGCCCCCTAACCCCTGGTTGCTTTGGCTTCATTTGAGGGCATTGTGAGTTCTTCTCTCACTGAGAACCTCTCCATGGCCCAATGGAACAAATTGGACTTCAGTGAGCAGATGTCTTGAAAAACTTGTTGGTAAAAATAATCCTTAAGATTTTGAGCTGGGAAGACCCTTGAAGAGGTGGTCCAACCCCTTCCTGGTACAGATGAGAAAACTGAGACCCAAGAAGAGGAAGGGACTTGGCCAAGGTCACAGAGAAAAATTACTTGTTGTTATACTAAACTTGCGAAATCTGAGTGGTCAGGTGCTTTTCTCTCAGTAATTTTTGGGGTCAGTAATATAAGAAACTCCTGGGGCAATAAGAAGCCAGAAATGAGGTTCCAGTCAAGAGAGGAACGTCCATTAGTTGATTCATTCATTCAACAAAGTTATATTGGCAAGAGACCAAGGGTCCAAGCCACATGGGTGTGAGCTCCCTCCATCCCTCCCAGGACCTTCCCCGCCCCTGCTTCTCTGCTTCTCCCAAACACAGCAGTGCTGTGCTCTTTCTATGCAGGAACCTCCTCCAGCCTCTCACTTGGAGTCTTCTCATCATCTTCTTTATCCTGGAGCTAGAGCACAGCTGAGTCATAGCTTAGCCCCCAGGGCTGGGACATGGGGAGAGGAGAAAGGCACAGAAAGTTGCAGCACACATGCATCAGCCCTGAAAGGCCAGCCTGCACGATCAGGGCCCCCTGCCAACCCACACGGGGGCAGCAGGGAGCCCTCCTCCCCTCTTCAGTAACCTGGACCCTAGAGTGGCCTCAGTACTGAGGCCCTAAGGGGCCAGGTGCAGGCAGTTACATGCACTTGCCCTAGCTGGACCAAGGGCCTCAGGCTGCTTGGGGGGAGCTGCCAGAGACAGATGAGCCCTGTGACACTCCCCATGGGTGCACCGAGCTTTTGACCTTGTTCCTCTGGGAGGAGGTGCAGGTAGATTTTCACATAAACCTTACAACAGCCTTAGGAAGAGGTGCTGTTCTTATCCTTTATTATAGATGGGGAAACTGAGGCTCAGTGTGCCAGGGGAAGACCAGATATGAACCCAGATGTGCAGGCTCCACAACATAACGGAGGGCCTGATCATGTTGGTAATTAGGAGTTATTAGATCAGTAAGGGCCAGCAAGAGATTTGGGGAAGCAGAGTTACACGTCCTCTCTGCTACCACCATGAACCATCATGGAACACAGCCCAGCACAGCTGGAGGTGGATCCTCCACTTGGATCCAGCACTCGGCATCCCGGCAGAGTGTCAGGATTCCCTCCTCCATGAATGCAGTTTCCTGGCTCCAGACCAGTGGCAGACTCTCTTACCTGAGCATCCCAGCTGGTTGCCATGGTGACCAGGCTGCCTTGCAGCCGAAGGAGCAGGGCGCAGCTGATGACTGTCACTCAGTATCTTCCTAGCTCAGTGGTAGGTGGGGGCAGGAATAGTGGGGGAGGAACTGAGGGAGCAGGGATCACAAGGTGAAAGGCAGGCCTTCCTAGGTCCAAACATGAGGTTGGGGGGGTACCCCTAAGTGAGGAGTTGCCTCCCTGCCCCCTTTTCTGCTCGTGACAGACCAACCTCACTCTCTTCATGACCTGTATTCCTGAGCCCCATCCAAGTACCTGCAGAAATTTTTATTAGCCCCATTCTCTTCTTAATCTTCATAATAGTCATGCAGAAGTAGGATTTATTATCCTCATTTTACAGGTGAAGAAACCAAAGCTGAGAGAGGCAAATTGACTTCTGTAACTAGCAAATGACAGAAGCAGATTTCTACTCCAGGCGTGTATGATTAATAGGAACTTTATTTTTCCTGAAGCCAGGAGCAACTGCTCCCTTGCCTGGGCCTGCTATGTGCCCGCCAGGCTTCTAGGTTCTTCTTGGAAACATGGCAGTGATCGAAACAGGCGGTTCTCAGGCACTCAGGCTGGCTGCCTTCACGCCATGCTCTGTTCACAGGGTCTCTGGCTTCTGTCCTTTTTGCTCTGTCCTCACAGAGGCCTCTAGGTCAAGATCAGCCCTTTGTCATTTCAAGCTTCCGTTGCTTCAGACTGCTCCAGGCTCTCTCCTAGCCCTGCCTCTGGACCCTTCCACTGTCTGTGCCCCAGTTGTTGCCCTGCCACTAATAACTGTGTGGCCTTCAGCAAGTCACTTAATCCTTCTGTGCCTCAGTTGTTTATGCCATAAAGCCTAGTTCTGCAGCCCGGCTCTGGCTGGTTCTCTAAATTTTGGTAGATGGGCAAGCCTGTGCTTGCCCCCTGCCCCCACCCTCTACCTAGGACCCCGAAGCTGCCCGGAACAAAGCCTCTGAGTCTTCTGTGGCTCAGACCAGCTGACAGATGACTCTTGTCCTAATTCACTCTGTTCTTGACGGAGTAGTTCTATTTCTTCTCACACTTGAAAAATATTGCGTTTCACAGCTCTGTGTCAGCAACAAAACAACCTGGCTGCCTGGAGAGTGAGCAGGGAGTAATCAGATAAATTAATTTACTCACTGCCGTCGCACTGAGGGCCTGCTTGAGCTGTGGATGATGGGAGGTCTGGGCAGCAAATGACACTTCACCGTCCATGATCCAAGGATCTGGGAACAGGTGTGTTTCCCTGGAGCCATGGCAGAGAGGCAAAGAGCCATGTCAACAGGGCACATGGGAGCTAAAGTGCCCAGACTGAAAGCCAGCTGCACAATACTAGCACTAACAACAGTGAGGACAGCGACTGGCATTTTGGGGGCATTTGCCATGTGCCAGGCACCGTGCCAAGCATTGTATGGGCCTTGGTTTACTAAATCCTCACCACCTTCCTAGGAGATAGGTATCTCATATCCATTTTACAGACGTGGAAACTGAGGCTCAGAGAGGTTCAGTCACTGGCCCAAGGTCCCACAAGTAAGAGGCAGTGGTAGGTGAGGCTGTCTCCACCTGGAACAAAACCTTTGCCTAATAGGGTATTTGGGGTGCTGACTGCTGTGTGGGAGGGCGAAGGTGGTCTGAACTAGGCACTTTTGGGGATGCCTGCCCCACCTGCCTCTGGCCTGTGCCTCCTGCCCACAGCTGAAGGAGCACCCGGAGAAGGGCGTGTACGTGAAGGGGCTCTCCATGCACACGGTGCACGACGTGGCCCAGTGTGAGCGCATCATGGAGACAGGCTGGAAGAACCGCTCGGTCGGCTACACCCTGATGAACAAGGACTCCTCACGCTCCCACTCCATCTTCACCATCAGCATCGAGATCTACGCCGTGGGTATGTGGAGCCTGGCAGGGTGGAGGGGCCAGATGACCTGAGCTGGGTTCAACTTCTGCTTTTGCTACAGACCTCCTATGTGACCTTATGATGGTCACTGTCCCTTTCTGGGCTTTGGTCTTCTGATCTTCACAAAGAAGGGGTTGAATAAGATGATCTTGAAGGCTCTTTCACCTCCACTGAGTAAGGCCAAGACTAACCTCTCAGAGCCTCAAGGCCCTATCTAAAACTGGGAAGGGGCTCAAACTGCCTGCAGGAAACATGAGAGGACCCTCCCCGTGCTAGGACCCATGTTGCCAGGACAAAAAGCATCAACGAGAACAATAATAATCCTGGTAGCTACCACTGAGCACTTACTGTATGCTGTGCAGTTTATATGCATGTGACCATGGGTGGTGGCTGCAGAAAAATGCATCACTCACGGCCGTTTTTAACCAGTCCCTACAAGATGTTACAGTAGTTTCCAGTTTTTCCTTGTAAATAATGGCATCATGAACATTTTTCTGCACAAAACCTTTCTGCTTTTATTTATTTTATTTTTTTATTTTAGACGAGGCAACCCTTGGTAGACCTCACAGATTGTAAGGACCTTGTCAGTTTACAATCCCTTATTTATTATTCTGTTTTTTAAATTTTTACGCCTACAGCACCTGGTCTTTTTGGGTGGTCTATCCAAGTACTAACCAGGCCTGACCCTGCCTAGCTTCCATGATCAGATGGGATTGAGTTTGTTTAGGGCAGCATGACCATAGGCAAAACCTTTCTGCTTCTAGAGTCATTTCCTCAGATCAGGTTCCCTGGAGTCCATCTGCAGCAGAGGGCACAGACCTGTGTAAAGCTCCCAGTACATTCTGCAAAGAGCTTTCCAGAAGGGCGATTCCATGTCCCACCTTCCTGCTCCTTTTTTATTATTATTATTATTATTTTTTGTAATGGCCAAAAGAATTAAGCCCCTTTCTTGTCCAAGTCTCTGCTGCAGCGGTCCCCAACCTTTTGGGCACTAGGCTCCTATGAGAATCTAATGCCTGATGATCTGAGGTGGTGCTGAGGCGGTGATGCTGGTGCTGAGGAGCAGCTGCAAATCCAGATGAAGCTTCTCTCACTTGCCTGCTGCTCACCTCCTGCGGTGTGGCCTGGTTCCTAACAGGTCACTGGCCAGTACTGGTCCATTGCCCGGTAGAGTAGATTCCTACTCTACTGGGTACCAGCCAAACCTTTTTATTTCTTTACTTCAGATTCTGGTGCCCATGGGCAAAACTAGGTCAATTCTGGCTTCAACCAGCAGGAAACTAAGAAGGAAGCCCCAGCCACTCTGCCTCATCTCACTGGGGACTGTTTATGGTATTAACTAGAGACAAGGAGAATTATTAATAGAATTAAGAGTGACAAGCTGTCATTTAATGAGCACTTGCTATGTGCCAGGCACAACCCTGAGCTCTTTCCATGTGTGCTGTCAGTGTAATCCTTATAATGCCGCTTCAGGGAGGGTCTTTGATTCTGAGCTGAGGCTCAGAGTCAAGTGAAGCTATTTTCCCAAGTTTCACAGCAACTAAGGGATGGAATCAAGATTGAACCTCCCAGGTCTGTGTCTCCAAAACCTGTGCTTTGAGCCCGTGCTCCCAACCAGGGGGCGTCCAGCCTCCTGTCACCCTCAGCACTTGGGGTCTGCCCTGCTAGCATAGCTCAGTCACTGCAGAACCAGGCTTGTTCTCAGTGGGAGCAAACACCTGCTCTGGACCAGGCCCTGTGTAGACCCTGCAAAAACATGCTGTCGGTTTACTCCTCCCAAAAGCCGACCCTAACCCTATTGTTAGTCTCATCTTGTTGATATGACAATTGAGGATCAGTGAGGTGCATGCCTCTGCCAAGGTCACACAGCAAGTAAGGGGCAGGACTGGGATGGGAACCAGGCCCAAGAGTGTCCAAACCTGATTTTTTTTGCATTAAAGTATACAAATCCCTGGTGACCCAGTCACATTCCCCCAACTCCCCACTTCTGGCCTCATAGGAAGTCTGTAGGAGCTGTCGTGATAGCTGTAACAAATTCTGCTGCACCCAGAACATAGTCTTGTCTCTCCCAGGCCCTGCTCCCTGGAGTGAGACAGCCCCAGGGTCTAATTCTGGCTCCACCACTTGGACTTCGGGAAATTAAATGCTTTTTCTGAATCTGAGCATCTTCATCTGTAAGATGGGAACAGTGATAGCGCCTCCTTCATGGGGGTCCTGGGCGGCTGAAATGAGACCCTCAGTGGGTGGTGAGCTCGATTCCTGATAGCTAACTGCCCTCATTACTGTGGGGGAGGGGGGTCACCTGAAGGCCCTCACCCTTCTGCCTGGTTGGTCTGCAGATGAGCGGGGCAAGGACCACCTCCGGGCAGGCAAGCTGAACCTGGTGGACCTGGCGGGCAGTGAGCGGCAGTCCAAGACGGGAGCCACAGGGGAGCGGCTCAAGGAGGCCACCAAGATCAACCTGTCACTGTCGGCGCTGGGCAATGTCATCTCGGCCCTGGTGGATGGGCGCTGCAAACACATCCCCTACCGGGACTCGAAGCTGACACGGCTGCTACAAGACTCGCTGGGAGGTAATACCAAGACGCTGATGGTGGCCTGCCTGTCTCCCGCGGACAACAACTACGACGAGACGCTCAGCACGCTGCGCTATGCCAACCGAGCCAAGAACATCAAGAACAAGCCACACATAAATGAGGACCCCAAGGATGCCCTCCTGCGCGAGTACCAGGAGGAGATCAAGAAGCTCAAGGCGATTCTCGCCCAGCAGATGAACCCCAATAACCTGTCAGGTGGGGCAGCTCGGGGAGGAAGTGGAGAAGGGTCAGGGGACTCTAGAGAAAGGCTCTCTCCCTCGGTCTCCTGGCTGTCAGTCCCCCATCTGAGAGATGTGGTGGCAGCGCCCTATGTCCTTTCAGCTTCATGGGAGCACAGCTTTAGAAAAGTCAGGGAGAATGCTGGTTGGTGACAGCCCCGATGGTGTCTGCTTGCCGAAGCCCCAGGAAGAGGCTGGTCCGTCTGGCCTCTCCCATCAGCCATAGGTTTTCTTACCTTCTCCCTGCTTCTGGGTTGCACATTCGTCATCCCCTGTCTGCCTACTGTCCTTATGGCAGCATCGTGATGCTGTGCTGCTCAGTAGCTGGATGACTCACTCCCCTACATCCCACCCCTGGTCTCAGACACCTCGTGATGGCAGCTCCCACACCCATGCGTTTGATTGTCATCTGAAAGGTAGAAGTCCATACCTGGAGCACAGGCCTGCAAGGTCCTTGCAACTGAGAGACTCTAAGGTTTTCTTTATCTGAGAAACCCTTGGGAAAGGGAGCACAAAAGAGCCTGAGTCCTCTCCCCACCCACATTTCTGCCTATCTGTTCATTCTATGCACATACTCACCCATCCACCCACCCACCCATTCGTTCACTCATCCATCGACTTAATCTACCCATCTATTCACCCATTCTCTCCACCTACCCTATCTATCCTACCATCCACCCATCTACCTATTCATTTGCTTCATCCTGTTATCCATCCTTTTATCCATCTTTCCAGTCACCCACCCACCTTCCATCCAGAGTTCACTAAGCACCTACCTCCTCTGTGTGTGGACCTGTGCTGGGCACTGGGGATGAACCAGAGATGAACCAGATCTAGGCTCTGCCTCATGGGCACCTTGTCTCCTGGGCTGCTGATCATGTACAGCTCTCTACCCAGGACACCATCATGTGTGTCTAGGGTAGAGAGCTGTACAGGCACCACAGGGCAGAAAGGAGTGTCCAATTCAACCAGGGGCGGGGTATGGTCAGGAAGGGAGGCTTCACAGAGGGTGGGTATCGAGCAGCATCTTGGGGTAGGGTGAGAAATCTCCCTGTTAGACAGGCTGAGAGAGGCCATTGAGTGCAAAGATGCACAAAATGATAGGGTGTGTTTGGGGAACCAGAAGTACTTCTGCTGGCTGCCTGCTGAAATAGGGTGGGGGAGATGACCAGGTAGAGGGTGGCAGGGGCCAGAGTGGCAACAACCTTGAACACCGAAATGGGGAGTCCACTTTGGCAGTCTGCCTTGCTTTTCTCTCCTTACCTCCCCACCTCTGGTCCTACTTACCCCTAAGGTTGGTAAGGGGAAAGGTGGAGGAATGGCAAGAGGCACCAGGAGGGAGTCAGGGAGGCTCTGCCAGTGGCCCCCAAGATTTGGCAGCTAGCATTTGTGCAGCCTTCCAGGAGTGATCGCAGCAGCTTTGTGGGGTCAGGGCTGTTAGTGTCCCTCTCCTCCTGGATTAGGAACACGCAGCTCAGCCAGCTGAGATGACTAGTGTGGGGCGGGGCGGAGCAGAGAGCTGAGCAGTAACAGCCCGTCCACACCCTGGCTCCCTGGCCGAGCAGCTTGGCTTCTCTGAGCCTCAGTTTCCTCATCTGTAAAATGGAGGCAACAACAACACCTGCTTTGTTATTGTTTGAGGCAGTTTGGGAGGATTGCATGAAATAATGAACGTGTGGCCTGAGCTCATAAAGCTCATTAGATAATACATGATGCTTTAACTCTATAGTGGGGCCTGAATCCAGGTGTTTCCGATGCAAAGCTCTGTGCGCTTCCACTACACGGTACTACTGACCCTTAGTCATCGCCCTCTCAGCCTGGTTCTCCCCTCTGGGAACTGTCACATTTCTCTCTTCCCCTGTTGGTGCAGTTTGAAACACTGGTCTGCTTCACTGGCCCCAGTTTTCCTCCTTCCACAATCTCACGCCTCATCCAGGCTCGCCCTGTGCCCCCCTCCTCCTGAGGCTGCTGTCGTCGTGGATGACCTCCCGTGATTCAGTACAGTCATCGGTCATCGGTGCTCACTCAGGCCTCAGCTGTCCTCAGCATCAGGTCACTCACTCAGCCGATCCCCTTCCTTTGAGCCCCTCCCTTCTTGCTTCCTGGACATGCTCTGTCCTGGTTTTCCTCCCACCTCTCACAGAAGTCCACCCCTTCCCTAACCTCCTGACGCTGGCCCATCCCAGGGGCGGTCCTCTATCCTCTTCTTTCTCTGCACTCACTCCGGAGGTGGATTCATCTGGTCTCATGGCTTTAAATGCCATCTCTGAGCTCAAGGCCGTCACTGGTGGACCTCCAGCCTGGCCATGTGATTTGTGTCCAGGTCTTAATTTACAAAGTTGACTGAATGGTGACACAGAGAGGTCAATCGCATTGAAAGAAAGGTTTTATGTTATTCACAGTTACGCTAGAAATGAGAGGCAGGCATACCGTGCAGGCCCACAGGAGGAAGCACCAGTCAGTCTGGAGGAGGAGAGGAGCAAGGGGCCAGCCTGAGCCAGAGCCTTCACTGAGGTTTCCGTGGGAAAGACAAGGCAGGGAAACGGAAACAGTGTGGGACTGGCTCATTTGAATAATGCCGGTGTGTTTAGGGCATGGGAGCTGTCCCTGGAACCCGGCCCCTGCGGTGACTGAAAGCAGGGGAAATGCTGGCTTGGTATGAATTAGAGAAGGTGGTTGGGGGCGTGGACTCAAGCTTGGTTGGTTTGTGTATGAAAGAAGGCTCACCGGACAAGTTGTTTACTCTCTGGGGATTAGCTGGCCCTGGGAGGGGTGGTCTCCCCCTGACCCGCAAGTCCAACATGTCAAAACATCATAAAATGTAGAAAATTTATAAAAATGATTGATAACGTGTGTCCTCTGAATTCCAGACTTGAATATCCAGCTGTCTATTAACTTAACACAACCAACATCGAGCTCTAGATCTTCCCCAAAGCTGCTTGTTCTATAGCTGTCCCTGCCCAGCTGTTGGCAACTCTCTCCTTCCAGCTTCTAGAAAGTTCAAACCCATATCTAATCTAGCAGTAGATCCTGGTATCTCTGCCTTCAAAACATATCCAGGATCTGTCCCCAGCTGTCACCCTGGTCTGAGCCACTATTATCTCTCACCTGAATTACTGCGGAAGCCCCCAGTAGGTCTCCCAGTGTCTGCCCTTGACCCCCTTGAGTACATTCTCCATACATCAGGCAGCAAGATCCTCTCCAAATGCAAACCTTTTTACCTCCTGGCGCAAACCCTCCCAATGGCCAGTTTAACCCAGAGTCAAAGCCGAGGCCCTCACCACAGCCTGCTAAGTCCCCCTGATCTGGCCCCATGCCCTCTCCCTACTCCTTTTCTCCCATACTCTCCCCCTCTCACTCCACTCCAGCCACATTGGCCTCCTGACAGTCCAGGCCCCTGCCCACTGCAGGACCTCTGCACTCCCTGCTCCTTCTGTCTGTCCCCAGGACCTCTGCCCACTTTGCTCTCTCCCTCACTTCCTTCCTTCAGGTGGCTGTTCTCTTACCGTGTCTAAGAGCCCTTCCCTGACCTCCCTGTTTAAACCACACCACTCACTCCTGGTTTCTTCTCCTGAAAACCCTCCCGCTTTCTTCCTCTCCTCAGAACACGTTGCTTTGTGACATGTCATCAATTTTTCTTATTTATTATGTTCTCCTTTCCCAATTGAAAACTCAACTTGTGGGGGTGGAGTTTTGTCTGTTTTGTTCAATACCTTATCTCCAGTGCCTAGAACATGTAGTGCTCAAGAAATATTTCTTGAATGACTGAATAAATTAGCATTTACATAGAGACATGCTTCAAATAAGTTCAATACTTTAAAGACTTTTTGAACGAATATGTAGTTGTCTTTTTGGATTTCTGCTGAGCCTCCTACAAACCACATGTACTTTGGTCACAGTTCTCTCCTTTCTGCTTTTCTCCCAGCCCTGCTGTCCAATCAGGTGCCCCTAAACCCTGTCCAAACTGAGGAGAAGCCGTTGCCACCACCTGTGATCCAGCATGACACGGAGGCTGAGAAGCAGCTGATCCGGGAGGTGAGACCGAGAGCAGGTGGAGAAGGGTAGGCAGGTGGGGCCTATCTGACCATCTCGAGAAGGATGTAGTGTCAACCTCAGCGTCACCTCGGGGGTGGTATTATAATCTCCCTTTTGGAACTCAGAAAGCTGAGTCTCAGAGAAGAGCCATGACTTGCCCAAAGTCACAAGGCTAGGGGGCAGAGTCAGAGTTGGGATTTGAACTTGGGTCCCCGACTCTGGAGTCCAATCCATCTCACGTCAGTGGGAGAACAGAAGGGGGAATGGGGACATCTCCAGGAGCGCGGCCTTTCTTCAGTGCCACAGGAATGGGTTGGCTATGGGCTGATGGAAGCGGAGAAGGCATTCCTGGTAGTGAGAATGGCCTGTGCAAAGGCCAGGCAGTCAGAGTGGAAGGAGTTGGTCCCCTTAGCAGGTGCCAGCAAGCCTGGCCTGAGAGCAAGGCGGCCAAGGTGGGCAGTGGGGAGCCCTCAGGTGCTCATCTGACCAGTGGACAATTGGAGTGTTGGCCTCTCAGAAAAAGCTGTCACCTGGGGGCACCTGGGTCCTCCTCCCACATGTGGGCCACCCAGTGTCCCTTGGAACCAGCACGGCAAGTAATGCGCTGATTTACCCATGCAGAACTGATCCCAGAGGGGCCCTTACACAGCCAGATGCTGCGAGCCTCCTGGCTCCCGCCTTAGGCTCCATCCCTGACTCCAGGCTCTGTTGGTTTCCAGAGGTTCCTGCCACATTCTGAGACCCAAGCACATGGTGGGGTTTGACATTCCACAGTACCTTTAGGGCCCTGGGTTTGTCCTGGCGGAGAACCTAAAGCCAGCAGGGGACAGAGCTGAAGAGACTGAGACTGGATGTGTCTGCTGCTGGACTTGTGCCACTTGACTATGACCTCAGGTGGGGTCAGCCCTGAGGTCCCTGGAAGTCCCAGGCAGGTTGTGAGGGCCTGGGGCCCAGCCTCTGGGGGGGAAGACTGGGTAAGTCCTGAGGGTCTCAGTCCTGTGGGTTGGAGGGCTGGGGAAAATTGACCTAAGACTCCCTAAGTACTGCCCATGATGGGTGGAGGCTGTTATTTCGGGCAGAGGCTCAATTGTGGGCCCCGGATGGTCCCTGTCTTGGCTTCTGTGAGGTTTCTGGGGGCTCAGCTGCTCACTCTCTGCCTTTCCCCCTGCTGGTCTGGGGGCTCCTGAGGCAAGGTCAGGGTATCAGGTCCATCTCTGGAGCCCTGGGCCCAGCTGCTAGGAAAGTGTTGGGATGAGGGGGCCTTCAGTGATGGCTGAGCCCAAGCCCACAGAATGAGAGGAGTCACCTCTGGGGGTTCAGAGGTTTTGGAATCACACAGCAACAGGTAGATGTCAGTCACAAAACAGTAGGGGTGGGGAGGGTTGGCCAGAGGCTGGAAGCTTCCTCCCCAAGGAATGCTGGCTGGGTGTGGGGGGGCGCTTTGGCTGTCAGACAGGCAGGGTGCTGCCGCCCCCTAGTGGTCACCAGGGAGAAGAGACGCTGTTTGGGCTGGAGAGTCCTTCTGCCCTGGGCATGGCGTGTACCCTGTTCCTCCACACGAGGCAGCACAGTGGGCGCTGCACCTGAGCATTGTTGCCCGAGGTCACTGCCACCAAGTTTGTTTTCTGACCTGGAGTTTCTGTGAGCCACACTTGGAGGCTAGTGAGTTTTTTCTTACACGTGTGATTCTTGCATTTAATAGGCGCCTACTACGTGCCTGGAACTGTACTTTCCTTTTCATTCCAGAACCAGACAGAATAGCCCCATGTGTAATGGAGAGGGTGCCAGGCTAGGAATCGGATCAGCTGTGAGCTGGAGGTGTGACTGTGGACATGATTTTGGGCTTTAGTCCACCAGCCATGTGTGGTAGGATGGTGGGTAGGAGATTCCTAGGGTCCATGTAGCTTTTACATTCTGCAAGTCCAGTTCTTACAGGCTCTGTGACCTTGGTCAGGCAGCTTAAGCTCTCTGAGCCTATTTCGCACCTCTAGAATGAGTATGCTAGCTAGCAGTTTTCCTCTGCAGTAAGAGGGGAACATAAAGGGGTCTCATCATTGGATTGTGTAATATATACCAAGCAGGACTCAGGGGTTTGGGTTTGCACTTCAGCCCCTCATTCAATTCATCAACAAGCATTTTCCGAGCACCTACTAGGCACTGGGCAATGTAGCTGGAGGCACTTGTGGGGCCAAAGAAGAGTTTTTATTGCTTTTAATATTGGAAGTGATAGAGCAAGTTGTGTAGACTGCCAGTACTGAGGGAGAAATCCGCGGTGTAGGAAGGAGCCAGGGATTGAAAGAGCAAAGTCCTCTAGTGGGGCGGCTTGTCTTTATATGATTTGTCCACTGTCACAAGAGGACGTGGAGTTTCTAGGCGTGTGGACAGGAAGATGTGGGGCTGGGAAGGTGAGGGAGTTCACGGCTTTAGTGTTCTGTGGTACAAGACAGGAAATTAGGGGAGCAGAGGGTTATAGAGAGAGGGAAATTGGAAGGACTGGGTTGAGGACCATTTGTTTAAAACCTATTTGTTGATGCAGAAAGGTGTTCATGATATATTGCTGTGTGGGGAAAATAGACCACAAACCAACACATAATTTATTAACCTGTTAAAATGCATATAGAAAAATTCAGAATGATCTTCACCAGCCATTAATCATCCCAGTGTCATGTAGGTAATTTTAATTCTGTTCTTTTGGCTTATTTATATTTCTTGGATCGTTTAAATGAAAATATGGAATACTGAAAGCTGTGTTTTAAAATGGTGATACAACGCTGCCCCCCTCTGTGTCACATTCTTCCCTGCTCCCCCCTGCTCCTCTTCTCCGCCTCCCCTGCCACTCCCAGGAGTATGAAGAGCGCCTGGCCCGGCTGAGAGCGGACTATGAGGCAGAGCAGGAGTCCAGGGCCAGACTGGAGGAGGACATCACTGCCATGCGCAACTCATACGATGTGAAGCTGTCAACACTGGAGGAGAACCTTCGCAAGGAGACAGGTAGGCGCCTGCCCGGGCTGTCCGGAGGGGCGGCCAGCCTGCTTCCTTCCTCATCTTATTAACTGACATTTATAGGGCACTTTCTACTACCTAGATCAATTCTATTTCCTTCTCACAGCAGCCCAGTGAGCTAGGTACCACACTTACTCTCATTTTATAAATGAGGAAACCGAGGCACAGAGAGGGTAAGTAACTTGGTCACACAGCTGGTAAAGTGGAGCCAGGATTTGAACCCAGGCAGTCTGACCCCAGAGCCAGTGTTTTTACCCATGGCACTCTGTCATGATATGTTGGCTACTGGTTGGGCTCCAGCCCAAGGCCAAATTTACAGAGTTGTAACGTATTCCTCATGTTTTATGGGTAAGTCCTGTCCCCAAGTTTATGCATCTTGAACAGTCTCCTCTCATTTTGAGTCCATCTGTTACCAAAGCAACCACATCCCATAGTAAACATTCAATCATTAGCAGGAACTCTAACCTACCTGGAAGTTTTTGTCTTTTTTTTTGACATTCCAGACTATTCCACTCCATCACTATCATTCCAACACCCATGCTGCCAAGCAGCTCAGATTTTCTAGTACTTACCCAAATACTGCAGAATCCATCTTGTAATGATGATGATATTGGTCATGTCATTGGGACCATTTTGGGGGCATTGCTGTGTGCCAGGTACTGGGTATATGCTTCCAACAAACTCCCTCCTGGAGGCAGGACTCACCGAATCCTTGTGTTGCAAGGCGAGGCTTGGAGAGGTTCAGGAACACTGAGCTAGGGAGTGGATGTCCTCTTTCAGCAAATGGAACATCCAAACTGTCTCAGGGGACAGGACACAAGTGACCAAGCAGCAGATGAGATGTAAAGGAGTCAGCCCAATACCCATGAGCTGGGAGCACTAAGGTGGCCTGTGTGATTGTAGGCCCTCACCCTCAGGCTGGTAGGAAGATGCCTCTCTTGGTCTAGACCCAGAGACAGAGGGCAGGTCTCTGAGTGATTTTATTGGGTCTAACATTCATCCACAGAGTTCACTAAACTCCCATGAGTCTAGAATATCCCTTGGACACGAGTCCTGAGCTGGGCACTCCAGCGGGGGCCCCTTGGCATCTTAGGGGTGAAAGCTAATGATCAGGAGCGCTCACCCTTGATGGCAGTAAGACTGACAGGCAGTCAGCTTGCTCGTTAAGAGCAATCCCAAAGCAGGGCGGTCAGAGCCTACCATCTAACAGTTGGGGTAGTCAGAGAATGGAGAGATCATGGCACTGGTTAGGGTAGGCTTCCTGGAGGAGGTGGTAGGAGACAGGATTGGAGTTCTGATGGGGGAGAGGGCAGTGGGACAGAGATAGAAGGCCAGAATCTGGGGATCCTGGGAGGCTCTGACTCTTCAGCTAGTCTCCTGGAGACAGAGGGCTTAGGACCAGCTTCTAGGGAAGGGTCCCCTCATTCTAACCTTTAAAAATTAAAGGAAGGTCTCCACTCGCAGAAGCTGTCCTGAAGGCAGAAGTCCTCTACAATGCTGAGGTCATGTCCAGGGTCGAGTTTGCCAACGTGTCTGATAACTCACCTCCTTTCGAGTATGAGATAGCCGTGAAACCTGAGGTCTACTCCATGATTGACACTCGACCCAGTGAGGACGTCCCCAAGACTGAGGTTCCTTCCCAGTTTGAGGACCTGCCCAAGATGGAGACCTCCAAGTCTGAGATTTCTTTTGGTTCTGATGAGTCATCCACACTTGAAGAAGCCTCCATGTCTCAGGCCTTCTCTGGGCCTGCAGAGCCCTCCAACCTGGAGTTCTCCTCCGTGCCTGAGGTGGAAGCCAAGGGCAAATACTTCCTGGGTGAGAATCTCAGCCAGGAAGTCCCCCCGCTGGAGGAGGAGCCCTTCCTCCAGGATGAAGAGCCCCAGGTGATGCCCCTGGAGCTGCTACCAGTCCTGCACGACCCATTTGCAGAAGTAGAAGCGAAGCTGGCCATGCTCTCCTCCACCATGGCTGGGGCAGACGTGCCCCAGGCAGATGTACCCAAGGGCCCGACGCAGGTAGCTGATGTCATGGAGGATGGCATGCAGAAATTCAGCAGGCAGAGCTCGGCTGGGGACATGGAGGTCATTGGGTGTGCACAGATGTCTGATCTCTGCAGCTCCGGCACCACCTCCACCTCCTCCACGGTGGCTCTGACTTGGTGGCCGGCTCAGGGCGCTAGTGTTCAGGGGTCTGGGAAAGAGAATCTCTCTCTAATGCTCTGTAAATCAGTAGGGAAGTTGGGATCGAGATTCAAGTCTATGCCAGGTGGGCCACCTGTTCTGCTGATGGAGGGACACCTGCATGGGAGTTTGCTGAGTTGCCATGGTTACACTGAGCTTCCAGGCCTGAGAGAGAGCTGGAGGTGGCCTTGGTCAGCCCTTGTGCTCTCGCAGGCTCAGAGCAGTGAGCTGGCTGGGTCTCCGGGAATCTAGGTTCCTTAGGCATCACCCAGGACATGCCATGCTGCTCTCCCTCCACCCTGCCCTTGTGTTGGTCTTCTCCCTTTTCAGCCCTCATTTTTTAATGTTTAATTTTTTCTCTTTCTTCTCTTTAACCCTTGCCTTGCCTTGCCTACATGTGTATATGTAAATAAAGAACACAGGCCTTTGAATCAGAAAAATCTGGGTCCAGATCCCAGTTGTGCCACTCACTTAGTTGTATGACCTTGGGCAGTCACCTTTCTGGGCCTTGGTTTCCTCATCTATAAAATGGGGCTGATGCATGCTTCACATGAGGCAATGTGGTTGCTCAGAACATGCCCTGTCTCTGCTCTCTCCCCTGTTCTCTCCCCTCATCTCTTCACCCCTCCTTCCCTTCTTTTGGCAGTGGCAGGCAGGAGGGGTTAGGGTTGGGGAGCCGAAGGGGAGTTTAGGGGCAAGGGAGCAGAGGCTGAATCTAGCCCAACTATCCCTCTTCTTTCCTCACCCATTCTCCTGCAAGCACCCCTCCATGACAGATGTCCTGGAGCCCAGTGACCTCAGGTCTGAAGCTGAGGTAGCCAGCGACCTTCTGCCTGGGACCGTGAGTGCCCCTGGGCCAGCCCTCTGTGTGGTGGGAGGACTTCCAGGAGCCTGGGTCTTCCTGTGACACTCCACTTATCTCCTCCCTCTCCGGACCTCAGTTTCCTCATCCATAAAACAGAGACAACAACCCCAGCCCTCTCCCAGCGTATCAGAGACAGCCCATTGCAAATCAGAGGAGTTGTCACACCTCTTATCATTAATGAATAAGAGGCCACAGTGATTTTCAAACTTTCCTCAGACTTGGAACCCTTGTCTAAAGCATAGAGGCCCAGTGTATGCAGTGGGTGAGGGCTGTGGGCAGTGGCTGGGGGCCCCTGAGAGCACGGGGGAGCATTTTGAGCACTGCTGCTCTCAGACCTTCACCCGTTTCTCTTCTGCTTAAGAAAGCACAACAGGCCGCAGGGAATGAGAGGAAGGCTTTAAATCCACTCACATTTTTGGAGAGAGAAAGCTATCTGCCAGCCTCTGGACCTGAGCACTGGGTAGGAGCTGGTACACTGCAAGTTCTTACTAGGTGCCAGATGGGGTGGCTGGGAGAGCCCTGGCTAGAAGGTGACATTGAGATGGGACCACGCAGGAAGACAGGGCCAGGGGCAAGCAAGTGCCAAAGTCCAATGGCTGGAAAGGTCTTGACTTTCCTAGCAGCAGAAAATGAGGCCAGAGAAGTGGCAGGGTGAATGGGTGGTGGTGTGGAAGGGTCGGGGAGACAGGGAGCAGGCAAGCAGGCAAGCACAGGAGGTCATGGAAGAAACGGGATTTTACCGCAAGTGCAGTGGGGAGGGGTGGCCATAGGAACTCGATTGGGTGTGTTTTTAACTGGCTGTCTCTGAGCCCGAGTGATGCCACAGGAAGCTCAGTCCAGCGGCTGGCCTGCCTCCCACCTTAACCTGTTTCTCTTTGTGCTCAGGAGGTTGATCTGGGCCCAGAAGTGACCAAGGAGGTGGTATTGGAGGCAGAGCCTAGTGTGGAGACTGAGGTTGAGGCCCAGCCCCTGGTGGCCATGACAAATTCAAGAAAGGACAGTGTGGGCGTGGAGGTCGCCGTGCTGACAGATAACCTGATGTCCATCGTTGACCAGCAGCAGGTGCTGGCCCGGTAAGTGCCACAGATTGGGGCTGGCAGGACCCCTTGGCGGGGCAGGAAGGTGCTGTGTTCCAGATCTGGGCATAGGGTGCCCACAGTTTCTTTCTGACCTTCCACCGAGGCCTCACCTGGCTCTCCCTCCAGATGCAACTGAGGGACCCTGACCCTTTGTCCAGGAGCAGTGGGGCAGGAAAGGTGCTAGGCTCAGCTGGACGGGCGGGGGGCTTTGCTCTGCAAGCTGCACAAGTGCTACCAGGTCACATCAGGTGCCTGCCCTGGACACAGTGCAGGACTGTTGCCCACCTGGCCGCCTTTAGGTTTCAGGGATCCCAGGCTTTCCTCAGGTCCCAGCTGAGCCTCCAGTACCCTGATGGAAGAATTGCTCTTCCTAGGGACAAGCCACCCCCAGACACCCTCTGGGCCACCTAGGGAGCTGGGCTACGCAGCCTTGTGCAGGCCACTTAACATTTCTGACACCTGGTTCTCACGTCTGTCAGTGAGAATGACGTCTAGCCCACCTTCATGACCAAGTCAGCTTCATGGCCAGGGGTCCAGCCTCCTCTTAGTCCCACATCTGCAGTCTAAACATTACCTGAGCAACTACTATGTGCTGGGAGCACAGTCTGTAGTCTGCTCTGCTGTGACCATCACCCCTGGGTGGCGAGTGGTGGGTAGGTTAGCTCTGGGTGCACAGGGAGATTGTCGCTCTTCCTGTTGGGTATAGCCACTGCCGTGGTGGAGTGCATAGGCATGGAGTTAGGTGGATTAGGCAGGAACCCTGGATCTGACCCTTAGCCAGCAGGGTCACCTCCCTGAGCCTCATTCTACGTCTCTGTGAGGTGGGGTCATTGGAAGCATTCCACGAGGTTGTGCTGGACAGCACGGGCTCTGTGATCAGCAGATGTTGTTGTGTTCACTTTCTCCTCCACACTGGCAGTTTGCAGCTGCTGGAGCAGCAGGTGGTTGGTGGGGAGCAGGCCAAGAACAAGGACCTGAAGGAGAAGCACAAGCGGCGGAAACGCTATGCAGATGAGCGCAAAAAGCAGCTGGTGGCGGCCCTGCAGAACTCAGACGAGGACAGCGGGGACTGGGTGCTGCTCAATGTCTACGACTCCATCCAGGAGGAAGTGAGGGCCAAGAGCAAGCTGCTGGAGAAGATGCAGAGGAAGGTGCAGCCTTCCTTTTAGGTTCCCATCCTCTACCTGCCCCACACCCACACCCACCACCGGCAAGAGGCAGGCATTCACCTATTCTTTACTTGGGCATCTACTAGGTGCCTACTGTGTGCTGTGGGCTGTTGTGGAAGCAGTCACAGTGACAGTTGTGTCTCTTTTGCCTTGGAGCTTGCTTTATAGGGGGAGTGCGCACACACGTGTGTGTGTGTGTAATAACACAACAGAGAAACAAGTCAGAGAGTATCAGGGAGTGATGGCAGGCAATACCGGGGAGGGCAGGTGGCTTTATTTTTTCACTTTTATTGACATCTAAATGCCCACATTACAAGTGCACAGCTTAATTCATTCTCACAAAGTGCACCATGAAACTGGTACCCTGATGGAGGAACTGAGCAACAGAACCCCAGGAGTTCCTGGGGATACCTTAGGTGGGGGACAGGGAAGTTGTCATGGAGGCAGCAACTTCAAAAGTGGGACCTCAAGGATAAGAAAGAGCAGGGCATGTGATGACCTGAGGGAGAGCATTTGGGAATGAGAGGGGCCAGTGCTGGGAATGAAGCTTGTGGCTCTGGGAACAGAAAGGAGGAAACCGTGAGTCTTCGAGGGCAGTGGTGACTATCATGTTGTGTGTGGAGCCTGCTAATAGGCTCCTGAATAAAAAGCATGAGTGTGGGGGAGTGACAGAGGACTGGCAGTGGGGCTTGATGAGGCACTTCTTTTCCTGCTCTCTGCAGGGCTGTGGACACAGTAGGTGCTCATTTATATGCTGGGTGGTGAGGTGGGAGGGTGAGTGGGTGGATGGAAGGATGGGTGGTGGCAGGGACAGTGAATGAATAGATGGAAAGATGGTGGAGTTGTGAGTGGATCAACAAACAGATGGTGAGTGGCTGGTTGGACAGGCAGTTAGAGGATGGGGAGGTCGGATGGATGGTGAAATGTTCTGGTGTCTTTCCTGCTCACTGCCTGTCATGCTTTGTTTTCAGCTTCGGGCGGCAGAGGTGGAGATCAAAGATCTGCAGTCGGAGTTTGAGCTAGAGAAGATCGATTACTTGGCCACCATCCGTCGGCAGGAACGTGACTTTATGCTCTTCCAGCAGCTCTTGGAGCAGGTGCAGCCCCTGATTCGCCGCGACTGTAACTACAGCAACCTGGAGAAGATCAGGCGCGAGTCTTGCTGGGATGAGGACAATGGCTTCTGGAAGATCCCCGAGCCCATCATCATAAAAACCAGCCTCCCAGTAGGTCAGGAGCCTGGCTGTCCCCTCGGCCCTCCCTACCTTCCACAGTTTGCTATCCTGCAGACTGTCAGGGAGCCCCAGGCCTCTCCCCGATGTCTGTAGGTATAGCAGAAGTGTGACCCCCAGATTCCAGAAACATTAGGGACTTGAGACAATGGTGTGTTCTGAAGTCAGACAGATGTGGGTTGGAATTCTGGCTCCACCATTCCCTGTGTGACCTCTCTGAAACTCAGCATCCTCATCTGTGAAATGGGGATTGATAACAGCACCTTCCTTTAAGGTTCCTGGGTGGCTTAAAGTGTGTTAATACATATAACACCCTTAGAGCCATAGCTGGCACATCTTAAGTGCCTGGTGTATTTTATCATTGTCATAATTGCCATTGTCATCATTTTACCCTGCAACCACCCTGGGAAGGACAAGGATCATTACACCTGTTTTATATATGAAGAAATGAAATCTCAGAGCGTCTAAATGACTTATCTGTAGTCACAGTCATACCACTGTGGTGTATGACCAGGGATAGGAACAAGCTGTTCAGTTTCAGGCCTGGTTCAACTTCTGCTTTTGCCACTGACCCTCCTGTGTGACCTTATGATGGTCACTGTCCCTTTCTGGGATTTGGGCTCCTGATCTTCACAAAGAAGGGGTTGGACAAGATGATCTTGAAGGCTCCTCCACCTCCATTGATTCTCAGAGTAAGGTCAGACATACAATGGTGCTTTTTGCAGCCTCTTATAGCTGCCTCTGCCCATTCAGGGAGTAGCAGACTCTTACATCCCACCAGGGCCCCATCAGTTCTCTCTCTGGAGTGTTTATTCAAGTCCTATGTCTCTGATGTTTATGGATGGCTACTGAGGCCATCCCTGCTGAAACTCCAGCCAACTCCATTTCCCACAAACACGGTGACAGCCTTCCTCCCTGCCCGTACCACCCTGCTATCTTGCCTGGATGCAGGGGAATGGCTTCTTTGGCATCTGTACCCTCCTGTCATCCCTCCCTTCACTTGTGCTGTGAAGTGTCCTTCCCTGGCTCCAGGCCTGAGGCAGGCCTGACATAACCCCCTCCACTGGGGAGGGTGCTGCAGCCCACCCTGTCCCTCTGGCCCTCCTACCAGGCATCAGTGACTTCAACTTTTGTTTTCTCATAGCAGTTTCAACAGGGCCACAGAACAAATCAGTCCGCAAAACCTCTGCAGCAGACAATGGCGAACCAAGCACGGTAAGGCTTCCAGGAGAGGGGGTAAGGAGGGGATGTGGCTGGGCTTGGCCCCCGACGTGCAGTGTGTCAGCATTACCATAGGGAACTGGACTTCTATTTTTATCCGCTCCTAAGCATTAAAGCAGGGGGCTGAGCACAGATCCTTTCTGTGTAACCCTGTTGGCACCTAGACCCTCAAACCTCTCTGGCCCTTATTCAAAGCCCCTTGTAGTCATAAAGAACAAGGGAAAGTCGATGATTCGAGTCAGTCCATCCTACCGGTGAAAGATGGAAGCTTCAGCTTCAGTCTCAGAGGCCAGGCAGTACATTCCAGTTCCCTGGGCCTCTGCTGGTACCCTTGGGCCAAAAGGGTCCTCAAAGCATCCATAAGTAGCAATTGGGACTCGAAAATCATTTGATTTTCATATCTGCTATATTTTGTATTATAATAGGACTATATATCATTAAAGCAGAGGTCAGCAACCTTTTCTGTAAAGGACCAGATGGTAAATATTTTAGGCTTTGTGGGTTATATCATCTGTCACAACTACTCAGCTCTATGATTGTAGCACAAAACAGCCATGTCCAATATGTAAATGAATGAGTACGGCTGCTTTTCAGTAAAAGGTTATGAAAGTAGTCTGTGGGTCAGATCTGGCCCATAGGCTGCCTTAAACCATGACAGATATTTCAGAAAACCCACACAGAACGTGCCTTTGTAGTCATGATAAGTCCACTCATAGCTTAATGAATTCTAGCCAAGCATCTCTGGCTGAGCAATGCGGGGTGGCTGCAAGGAATGTCTCGGGCTGGTCTAAAGTTCTGATTGGCTTCTTCTGATAGCTTGACTTCATCAAAAAGGGAAACTTGTTTCTGAAAAAAACATTCTTAACCGAGGACACAAAGGAGTTGTATCAGAATGCTTTCAGTTCCAAGTGATAGCTATCCAAAGCAAACAAATCATAAGCAAAATGGGGAATTTACTGGTTCATGCTAAGTGGACCTGTTCCAGGCATAGCTGGATCTAGGGGCTCAAAGAGTCAGAGTTCTTTGTGTTTCTCACCTCTTGGTTCTGCTTCCCTTGGTGTGCTGGCTTCGGACTCTGACAGGAAGAGACCCAGTCTCTTACAGCATCCTTAAACCAACGCTTATGGGAAAGGTTCTGATCAGCTCTGTCTGGGTCATGGGCCTCCTCTTGGACCAATGACTATGTCTGGACGTATTGCCGATTGGTCCAGTCTGGGTCATATGTAGCAAGGGTATGGGTGGGCGAGAGGGGTGGGCAAGAGTGGTGGTCTTAGGACATTATGAGTGATCAGCCCTCCAGGAGGATATCAAGTGAAAAAAGGGTAGTTCCCTGAAGGAAGAGATTCAGGGTGAAGAAAAGTCCATGATAGTGTTGAAAAATAATAGTTCCTGATGGAAGAAAGGTCGGGACTCCAGTTCTAATGATCATAAATGTGCCTAGGAGCTGAGTAATGTGTTACTTAGTCTATGACTATGTCATAAGGGGTTTGGGTGTGTAGTATTGTTCGTGCTTCTATCAGGTTACCGTTTTGAGCTTCACAGGAGGGAGCAAGGTACTTCACATCCCAAGGAAACCCACACAGAACATGCCTTCGTAGTCATGATATGGGGTTTGTAGGCTTGGCTGGACTGTGATCCCCCTGCCCTGAGCAGCCCAGATCCCATCCCAGGAGTCCGGGTCCATAGTAGGGTACAGCAGAGCGGATGCTGAGGCTGAGGGTAGCCCCACCCCACTAGGCTTGCAGAGGCTACCGAGCCCCAGGTAAGGGCCCAGATAAGAACTGCATAAACAAGGCGTCTTGTCTCATGAGGATTTGAAATCTCAGCAGGAAGAAGACCGCTACAAGCTGATGCTCAGTCGGAGCGACAGTGAAAACTTTGCCAGTAACTACTTCCGGCCAAAGCGGGCCAGCCAGATCCTCAGCACAGATCCCATGAAGAGCCTCAGTGAGTGCCCTGCCCACCTCCTGTCCTCCAACCCCTCCCCAGAGCTGTCCAGGCCCTCTGCCACCTGGGAGGGGCATGCCTGGGTTTATTTGGAGTCAGACAGGTCTGAGTTAAAAACCCCTCTCCCTCTCTGAGCCTCAGTGTCCTCAGCTACCAAAAGAAGTGGATACACCTACTCCTCAAGACTAGGTGAGATAAGGTGGGGAAGTGACACAGCCCAAGGCCTGGCACATAGTAGGTGCTCAATACACAGTTTCCCTTTTCCTCGATCCTTTCATCTCCCGGGAGAGAGGTGCTGTGTTGATTCATCTGTCTCCCCTGACACGTAGAAGGCCCCACACTGCTCAGGGCCCCAGCATGGGTAAGTCACTCACCAGCTTCCTCAAATGCCAGTATGTGTAGCTTTCTTCTCCTATTGAGCCAAGGGGGCAGACAGGGCCATGAAAGCAAAACACTTTCAAAAGCAAGAATCGAAGACCATAGAGCTTCCAATAAAATAATGAAAAGCATATCTCAGTTCTATATTGAGGTTATTTAAAAGACAGAGTAGGTGGAGTTGAGGAACAAGGAGGGAAAAGTTGGACAGGAAAGAAACTAATATCAGCTGAGTGCTTGGCATTACACCCATGTTGCAGATGAGGAAACTGAGGCTCAGAGAGAAGTGGTTCCCTGAAGAGGCAGAGCCGGGCTTTGAACCCAGGCTTGTCTGACTTGACATCCCAGGCTGCTTCAGTATGAGCCTTTAAAACTCCACTTCCAGCCCAATCCTTTGGATGCAGATGTAGAGCTAGGTCTGAAGCCTCAACCAGAGCAGCAGCTTAGAGCTTGAGGTCCCAGCTGCCAGACCAGTGCCCCTGGCGGGGTGGGGGTAGGCTGACTCTCTATCACACATAGTGTTTCTCTCCATCCCCTGCATGCCTGGCTTACCAGTACCTTCTGTGCCTCTTTTCCACAGCACATCACAACTCACCGCCAGGCCTCAGCTCCCCTCTCAGCAACAACTCTGCCATCCCACCCACCCAGGCCCCAGAAATGCCCCAGCCCCGACCCTTCCGCCTCGAGTCCCTCGACATCCCTTTCACCAAAACCAAGCGTAAGAAAAGCAAAAGCACCTTTGTCAGTGAGCCCCTGTGAACAGAGCTGCCTGCTGCCCTGCCTTTGGGCTTCCGTGAGACTGCCAGGCCCTCCCAGGGCAGCTGCAGCCAGGCCTCCTCCCATCTGCCCCCATAGTGACCAGAGGGCCTCAGGGGCCCTCACCCTGGGAAGACACATTCCTTTCCCTGTTCCCCAGAGAGCCCACTTCAGCCCTGGGCAGGAGCCCCTTACAAACTGTACCATCCTTGGAGAGGTCCACTCTGGTTCTCCATGCCGCGTCAGTGTTTCCATCTGCTCACCTGCCACAGAGCCCCCCATCTGTGACCCCCAGTGTTGTACTGTGCCTCTGTGGGCTCAAGAACCTCAGCTCTGCCTCAAGGCCTTCACCAGCAGCCCGACAGAGTGGGCAGCAACTCCCACGTGGATCAAGCTACATTTCTTGACAACTGAAAATTGTGCCTTTGTCCAGTTGGCCTCACTTACTGGGGGAAGCCCTGTGGGATGAGTACATGAATCTTAGAGCAACTCTTCCCCTGCTGCCCACTCCTTGCTGGTCCATGGCCCAGAGGAGACCACTCCATATTAAGCTGCCCCAATAAACTGCCTTTTACCTACAAGCTCTCCTTCCCTGATCCTCTGTCAGTATCATTGTTGCCTCATCTTCATCGGGCAGCTGTTTTTGGAGGAGGGGTTCTTAACTATCTGGGGCTTTTAGAACAAATAGGCTCCAAAGTTTCTGCAGCTCCCCTGTGAATACAAGTGCTTTTCTGGGGGGAGGGGGAGTTGGGGTGGCTGGTCAAACATCTGAACTATCATTAGATTCTCAAAGGATCTGTGACCCAGGGGAGCAGATCCCTTGTTTTGGAAAATAGAAGCCTTGTCTTGTTGAGGCCCAGGTTTTGTCAGTCCTCAGGGACTGTGCTGGAACGGGGTGGGTGTCCTGACGGCCAGATATGAATCCAGCCCATCCCAGCAACCTCGGACACTCCCCTCCCCTTGCCCATTGTAGCCCAGGCCTGCTCTGTGGGAGGGTCTTGCAATCTGAGGGAAAAGGGCTAGTCTTTGGTTCTGTCCTAATCCTCACTTCACTCTGAGCATCATCTGTGAAATGGGAATAACACCTATCTCATGGTGTTAATGTGAAAGGAGATAATATCTGAAGATTGGTGCATAGCGGGTGCTGTTACCCCCCTCATTCCTCTTCCTCTGTATTTTATATTACTGTGGCAGCTGCCACAAGCCACTTGCCTGGGCCAAGGAGCTCATGCTCTGGAGAAGCTGGGGTGGGTGGAGGGTACTCAGGTTAACTATGGAGATCAGTCTCACCGCAGGCAGGCTGCACTATGAACTTTGAGTAAGGGGAAGAGAGATCACATCTTTATGGCGAACAAAGTACTCTTGTGAAGGGAGCAGCATCAGGTGGGGTTCCCATAAAGGATAAAGGTCCAGGGAGGCTTAAGGCTGGAATGCGGGGATGGGGCTCTTAGTAGAGGGAGTTGCATGAGCAAAAGGGGAGGAGGGTCAGAACTGAGGATGTGTTAAAGGTTGGATGAGACCTGTTTCAGGTTAAGCCCTGAGCAGGGAGGATGAGGAAGACGAGGCTGCCCAGACAAGTTTAGGTGGAGACCTGAGAGTGTCCCTGAGCTGCGGCGGACTCCTAAGTGACAGATTGGCACCCGGTCTGAATTAGAGGCGGATGGCAGTCTTGGAGCTGCCTGTGGGAGCTTTAACAGACCTGGGTGGGGCTGAGAGAGGCCTGAGGTGAGCCTGCCCCGTGTATCAATTCAAAGGGGTGGCACCCAGCATTACTGAGTGGTCGCTCGGCCTTGCCCTGCCCTACGTGCTTTCAAACCTGCTCCAGTCCTCCCGAGAGCGCAGGCCGTTCCGGAGGCCGGGGAGTCGGAGAGCTGCTGCTGGCTGTTTTTATTTCCAGGCTGGGTCAGCGGCCTGGGGAGGAGTGACATCCCCGGGCAAAGAGCTAGGGAGAGACGGAGCTTGGGAGCGAACCCAGCTAGAACCTTTCACAGCTAGGCCAGTCCACCGCCCACTCGCGCCGCCTGCAGCGCGGGCCGCCGAGCGGGGCAGGCCAGGCCGGCGCCGAGGCCCCTGGGCCCGTCAGCGGCAGGAGCCTGGAGTGCCCGTGTCCCGGATCCTATTTCTCCGGCCCCTCTCTCTCTGGGGATGGTGCAGGTGAAGTCTGGTCCGTAGTCCCGAGTCTGCCCCGGGCCAGGGACGTGGTCCGGGCTGGCCGCGCCGCTCCAGATCGCCCTGAGGACACCGCGGTCAAGACCGAACGGACCCGGGCATTCTGCAGAAAGCGCAGCTTCGGGACGCCGGGCGGGAGCCCGGGACGCGGGGCGGGAGCCCGGGAGGCGGGGCGGGAGCCCGGCCTTTCTGATTGGCCGCGGCTGCGGAGCTGTCTCTCTAGGATTGGGCCTTTCCCTCTGGGGAGGCGGGGCCGAGCGCCCCGTCCGCCAATTGGTTCCGAGGCTCCGCCCACAATCGGGCACTTCCGGCGGCGTTCCCGGCTCCCGCCGTCCGAGCGGCGGCCGCGGACGCCGAGCCCCTGGCGTGCCCCGATCACTTCCGGGTGAGCTCCGCGGCCCCGAGCCGCGATTGGGCGGCGGTGGACCGGGCGCTTTCCCTGTCCAGGTGCGTGGGCGCTTCGGCGGCTGGAGGAAGATGAGGCCCGGCGCCCGGGCCCGCGCTCCGTCTGTGTTGCGGCTGCTGCAGCTGTTGCTCTCGCTTCAGCTGGTCCGCTCCAGCGGTCCCCGCACCTTAGTGCTGCTGGACAACCTCAACCTGCGGGAGACGCACTCTCTGTTCTTCCGGAGCTTGAAGGGTGAGACCGCGGGCCGAGGCGGCGGCGGGCGAGAGTTGGGGCATCGGCCACCCTCCCTCCCTCTCGTCTGCCTCGCGCGGGCTCCCGGTGCCGCCTGCCGCTTTGGGGGGCGGGGGGCTGGGGAGGGCGGTCGTGGGGGCTGCAGCCGTGGTTTCCCTTTGCAGCGCGTCTGCCTCAGCTCCCTGTTTTCTTCTTGTCCAGATCGGGGCTTTGAACTCACATTCAAGACCGCAGATGACCCCAGCCTTTCCCTGATTAAGTACGGGGAGTTCCTCTATGACAATCTCATCATCTTCTCCCCCTCGGTAGAAGGTAAGGACTGCACGGCGCCCCCAGAACCAGGATTCGAGGCCCAGGGACTCCTCGATCACTTCCTTTTGGATCTTGGGCATGTTCAGGGTCGCGGGATGGGTCACCTGCGCAGGGCGCTGCTTCTCCAGAGACGAGGAACATGTTAACTTCTAACCTGGGCCCCGGAGAGCACGCCTCCTTTCCAAAAGACACAGCTGAGAACTGTGGGGGCAGGTGTCGCCATAAACAAGGGAGCTGGGGGGGCTACTACTCTGAGAAGTGAGTTTTCTCTGTAAAGGGCCTGTAGGAAGTGTCGAGAGCTCCTGATGGGTCGGCTTGTGTGGAAAGAGGAAGTAGCATGTTGTTAGTGTGGTTTGCTGTAAAGGGGCATTGTAGTAGTTGATCTTAATTCAGGTGGATTCATAGTTCTCAGGCTGAGAAGAGCATTGGTCGTTATCTAGCCCAGCCTCTTATTTGAGGGTGGATGGATACGTCCAAGGCCTACCAGAGGGCGGGCCAGTTGTTGAACAGAATGACTATCTTTAGGAGATTATTGAATTGATCCTTCAATATTTCAGTGACAGGGAGCTTACCACTATCTAATGAGGCAGTCCACTCCAGTACTAGACAGCTGTGTTAAGTAGTTCTTATGTTAAACTGAAATTTGTCTCCTATTTTCTGCTTTATTTAGGGTGGGGGAGAGAGGAGGAAGAGGTTTCTTATACTCCCTAGGGCCCTTAGAGAGTGAGTCTAATGCTTATTTTGTTTACAGGCATAGCCTTCACACAACCATAGCCTATTGAGCTGTTTCTCCTCTAGACTAAATATCCTCAGTTCCTTTGGCCGATTCTCTTTTGCTCTGGTTTATTTATTTATTTATTTGTTTGTTTTGGTGAACATCCTAGTTATTCTCTTCTTTAGTGGCTTCAGTTTACCTTTTCTCAGAGGACTCAGGTTGTTCCTGTCTGGGGTAGGACGAGACTGCCATCTCTTCCTTCAGTGGTTGAAGCTTAGAGTCTTTTGTTTCATTGGAAGTTACTTTATTCTCTGTAGTTCATGTGAGATGGGATACAATTAAATCCTTGCAGTATTTTTTCTTAGGCTCCCGGCCCCTTATCACCTTACCCTTAACTTTCTTGCCGCATGTATCTTTGGAATTGGCTTTTTGGATGAAGTGTAGTTGGGTGGAAGTGACCCCAGATTGTACAAGTTCAAACCTTCAAGTTACTGGGCAGGTGAATGGAGTCTTTAGAAGGTTAATTGGCGTTTGCCAAGCTTCTGCTGTTTAGAACTTTGAAATAGGTTCTGAAGAGTGATAGAGCCTGCCTTTGAGCAATTCTTTCAGTGTGTCTTTGAGGACATAAGAATAAGGACTTGAGGTGAGTTGCCAAACTCTGTGGGGATAGAGTGCAGGAACACACAGGAGGTGGACTGGGAGTGTCACTAAGAAAGAAGAAAGCAGTGAGTGAGACAGGGAGAAGGTTGAAAAAAAGAAAACTAGTAATGAACCCAGTGTCACCATGGAAAATGGAAATCTGGCATCAACTCTTGCTTTCAGTAGAAGATGACTATAAATAGAATAAAGACAGTGTTGTTATATTCTCACCAGATTCTGTTGCCTGCCAAGGCTTAGAACCAGAGGCTTTCTCTTAAAAGAGATTAGCAACTGTGAAGGAAGTGTTAAAGACCTGTGTCAAACTATGACACTCTCTTTGATGGAGAAAGCTTGAAAAATAATTGGGATGGGAATCTAACTCTCTAGGGCTCTGAGATGCAGCGTTATTTAAAGCCCTGCCCCACGTCCCTGTTGTCATGTTTCCGTCTTGGGCACTGCTGCGGAGAAGACTGTATCTTGGGGTGGGGTGGGGTGTCAAGGTAAGGGTTTGACCCCTGCTCCAAGGGCCCTTCTGTGGTATTGGGACCATGGTAGCCCTCTCAGGTGTGGGGATGCTGGCCTGGCTTTATTCTCCGGGTGTCCATGGGATCCTTGTCCTCTCTGGGATCAGGAATCTCCTAAGGCACTTGTAATAGTGGCTACAGAAGGATCCTTAACACATTCTCTGTACCCAGAAAAATCTGGGAAATGGGCTCAGAAATGTGAAGAAATAGCCTAGATTTACTTCCAGGTGTCTTCATTTCAAAGCCTATATGTTTTTCACTATACAAGTTTCAACAGCTGCAGTCCTGACATTTACATTTTGGACTGGCCAGTTTGGGGGCCATCCCGGTGCACTAGGCCTCTACCCACCAGATGGCAGTAGCTATCCCCTCCCCCAGTGACAGCTAGGTTTGTCTCCAGAGACTGCCCCAGGAGTTGGGAGCCACTACAGAGTACCAAGAAGCTAGTTTTGAATTATCGAAGACACCACCTGGCCTCTGTCAGAGTCTTCCCTGACCAACCTTATATACTAGTTCCCCTTCCTCAGTGTCCCCCTTATTTTTCTTCTCAGCACACAATAAATAATTTCTATTTAATGAATAAATGAATTACTGAGCACTCCTTCCCTTTGTGTTGAACATCAGGGTGCGTTTTGGGGAAGGTTTATGAGCCTAGTTTTGGATATTCAGGGCAGTCACTTAACCCAATTGACCAAAAAGGGATATGATCTCACCATTACAAATGTTGGAAATTAATGAGTCTTTTTAGTGATCACTTTAAAAAAGCAGTATGCAAAACGGTTCTGTTATGGCTGTCGTGGATATAAGTCGGTAGGATTAGTAGGAAAAAGACCCTACTTGTTTTGGGCAAATAAGTACTAGTCTCAGGTGACAGCATCATATTCAGAAGTGCACTTTCTCAGACAACTTGGACGGAAGTGAAGTCGATGGGCTCTGGAAGACTGTGTTAGGTGACTTCAAAAGTGGCTGTAGTGAAGACAGATACTGATTTGAAAGGTGCAGGTGATGACTTTGAAGTTGTTTCATGAAATGTGAGTGGAAAATGCAGCTTTTCTAAATAAATATTTTACATATGACTTGAAGTGTATGTAAATAACTTCGCTATCCTTGGTAGGTGTTCGACTATTTCATTTATTCTTTTAAAAATTTAGGAATCTGAGCCATTGATTTTGGACCATCCCACTGGGAACATGGGAGACTTGCCCCAAGGGCATAGATGATAACTGTCTCTGTCGTTTTGGGCCTCCAGAGGGAGCTATTCTGTGATTGTGGCCAGTCTGCAGGCCAGGCCAGTCCACAGTCCACCTGCTCCTGCTCAGATGTCAGAGGAGCAGGGAGAGGAACCTTCTGGAACACTGAGTCTGGTGCTTCTTTCAGATTTTGGAGGCAACATCAACGTAGAGACCATCAGCACTTTTATTGATGGTGGAGGCAGTGTCCTGGTAGCTGCCAGCTCAGATATTGGTAAGTCTAACCGAGGGAATTCTCGTACTTTCACCGTTTCTCCAGGAAACTTGGAGAGCTTTGCAAATGGAAGCTGCCAAATCGACATTCACTGGGTGGTCCTGGCCAGGCAGTGAGTGGGGACAGTGGAGCCATTCAGTCCCTCCCTTCCTGTGACCAGAGCCAATGAGATGCGGGTTTTTTTAAGGCCTGGGAACCCTGTTTGGGTTTTTTTCCATTTTTTTTTTTTTGTAACTTGTTTTTGTTTTGATAGCTCTTTCCTTAAAAAGAGAAGACAAGTAGCCTTATTGGGTGGAGCCCGAAGCATTGGACAGCTTTTAGTTTTGTATTTTGGAAAATTTCAAAGATCCTTAGAATTAGGAGTATGGAGAGAGTAATATCCTGAACCCCATGTCCTTGTTATCACCCAGCTTCTACCGTGAACAACACCTGGCCAATCTTATTTTGTTTTTTTCAGTAATGAAAGATTTTTAAAACCATACTGGGTAGAGTTTTCAGTGAGGTGATGATGAGGAAGAGAGAAACCTTGTAAGCTGAGGCTCATCCAGGTCAAATTTGCCTGAGGTATTACTTTGCTTCACAGGAGTTTTTGTGCTGAACCAAGGTCACTGAACTGAGGTCACTGAATATTTGTGGAGAGAGAGGAAGGGCCAGGTGGCTTTTTAAAAATTATTCATATTTGGACCCTTTCAGGCAAAATATCATGATGTCGTTCAGTGGTCTAGCCCGGCCTGGTGAAGCTACAGGGCCCTTGGGGGTGACTGGGAGAGTGATCCGTAAGGATGCCAGGACAAGTGACATAGCTTGGCCACGGTCACACCCACAAGGGCCCAGCTAAACATCTCTTGGGTCTGTGCAGGTGACCCTCTTCGAGAGCTGGGCAGTGAATGTGGGATCGAGTTTGACGAGGAGAAAACGGCTGTCATTGACCATCACAACTATGACGTCTCAGACTTTGGCCAGGTAATCAGGCCTGCCACCTTCAGGTTTCAGGCAGTTACTGCAAAGCTCGGCCAAGAAACCACAAGCTCGTCGGGAGGGACCCCTGGCTTGGGGGCACCTTTTCCTGACCACCACCCTTCCCTGTGCTCCTGCAGCATACGCTCATCGTGGCCGACACGGAGAACCTGCTGAAGGCCCCAACCATCGTTGGGAAGTCATCTCTAAACCCCATTCTCTTTCGAGGTGTTGGGTGAGCCAGCGGGGTCATCAGAAACCTGGGGGAAGCGGGGTCCCTCAATTTTGTCAAGAAAACAGCTGAACTTGTGATTATTTGGGGCTATTCCTTCCTCTAGAGGAAATAGATGAGATTACGAATTGAAGCGTCAAACTTCATAGTTACACAATAGGGAGGGCTAAGTGATTCGCTATTAAGGAAGGAGAATTCATTCCGGCAAAGAAATGGTCGTCAGGGGACCTCAGGCCCTTTGGGCTCAGTCCTTGGGGTCAGAGTTCGATGGTTTTCTTTTCGTCCTACAGGATGGTGGCTGATCCTGACAATCCTTTGGTATTAGACATCCTGACGGGCTCTTCCACTTCTTACTCCTTCTTCCCAGATAAACCTATCACCCAGGTGAGGGGCCTCTGTAGCCTTGGGGCTCCGGCTCCTGGGCCTGGTAGCAGAGCATTTTATATGAAGATGAGAACTAAGCAGGAAAGCACACTTTGTTGAAGCCGATGAAATGAGGCATTTGTGGGAGCGGGAAGTGGGCAGAAGTGTGGGGTCTCAGCTTCCTCCCTCAGGCGGGGCCTAGGTTGTCCAGGTCTAGGCTGCTGTCCTCTTGCCCTAGAGGCCCAGCGTTTTGTCCTTTGCCCTGGCTCTCCTGGGTGACAGCCCCATGTTGTTCCCAGTATCCGCACGCAGTGGGGAAGAACACCCTCCTGATCGCTGGGCTCCAGGCCAGGAACAATGCCCGGGTCATCTTCAGTGGCTCCCTCGACTTCTTCAGTGATGCTTTCTTCAACTCAGCAGTGCAGAAGGCGACGCCCGGCTCCCAGAGGTGAACGCCAGGGGGCCAAGGGGCATGTGGTCTGGGTGGTAGGGTCTGTGCAGATGGGGAAGGAGCCTTTTAGCTAAAAGTGTCAAAGGCTAAGTGTCTTTAGATGCTTTAAAATTACTTGAAGACTTGACTTTGTTGCTCTGCTGCTGGTGTTGGCACCCCAAACTTTTCTAGTAATGGCTTCTGTGGAGATGTTTCAAAAATTGTGTATCTGTCGTGTAGGTGACACCTAAACACCAGCACTTCACATCTCATTTTTTTTCTGTGTCCCCTTTAACCAAGATACCTAGATATGTGTGGCCTACAGGTGGGAATGAGCTTAGCGCAGTTGTCTTGGTGCAGAGTGAATAGACCTGCTTGCCAGCACCCCTGGAAAGGAGTCGGTTCTGGGGCTACAGCCTCTGTTTGCCTCCTGCAGGTATTCCCAGACAGGCAACTACGAGCTAGCTGTGGCCCTGTCCCGCTGGGTGTTCAAGGAGGAAGGCGTCCTCCGTGTGGGGCCTGTGTCCCACCACCGGGTGGGCGAGACAGCCCCACCCAATGCCTACACCGTCACTGACCTAGTGGTAAGAGCTTGAAGTGGGAGGGCCCATTAGTTTTGGCCCAACTAACTCAGCTTGAAAGCGTTCGTGGGCATGTCTGCCCTGGGCCCAAGCAGCCTAAGGGAGGATGACTGGGTTAACCTCTGCCCTGAAGTCAGAGGAACTGGTATCCTGACGGGGGCCTTGCGGGGCCTTGTGGCTCTGCTGTGGGCCTGCAGCAGTGGGAGGGCCAGGTTCATGAGTGGGCATTCAGCTCAGCTCCGAGGACAGAGGCACCCTCGGGTCACCGTCCCCGCTGGCTAACTGGCCTTTTAATCTCAGGAGTACAGCATTGTGATTGAACAGCTCTCAAATGGCCGCTGGGTCCCCTTTGACGGTGATGACATTCAGCTGGAGTTTGTCCGCATCGATCCTTTCGTTAGGACCTTCTTGAAGAAGAAAGGTAAATAATTCTTGCACGAGAAGCTGCAGGAAGGCAATCCCTGCCTCTGGCTTGCTCTCGGGAGGCCAACAGAAACACGGCGGGAAAGTCCTGCTTCACCTGTCGCTCTTCCCCAGGTGGCAAGTACAGCGTCCAGTTCAAGTTGCCTGATGTGTACGGAGTGTTCCAGTTTAAAGTGGATTACAACCGGCTGGGCTACACACACTTATACTCCTCCACTCAGGTGAGCACGGGTCGCAGTTTGTTTGCAGCGTGTGCCCCACTTGGGCTCCAGAGTGGCCGGGCCTGTCACCTCTGTCCTGTTGCAGGTGTCAGTGAGGCCACTCCAGCACACGCAGTATGAGCGCTTCATCCCCTCGGCCTATCCCTACTACGCCAGTGCCTTCTCCATGATGGCGGGCCTCTTCCTCTTCAGCATCGTCTTCTTACACATGAAGGAAAAGGAGAAGTCTGACTGAGACCAGAGCCCAGGGACCCCTCACAGCATGGAGACAAAGGGTTTCAATAGGACTGGTTTTTTCCCGTGTGGTGGGTTTGTTTTTTTTTTAAGCCGTGGGACAATGGCACAGCCTTACCTCAGTGGGAGATGCAGCATTGAGTACCAAGGGATTGGGGGTTAGGGAGTGACTCTTATGTACATTTTTTCACCTGATGCTAAGCGGTGTTTTTCATATGTGCAGTCACTGTCATTTATAAAATAAAGAGAAACGTTGCCCTCACACTTCATCTGGCCCCTGCGGCGCTTTGCTGATGGCGGGGATGGTGTTCGGTAAGGACTGGATACAGGACAGTAAGTGGCCCCTTTTAACTTTGCTGAACACTGAACTGTATTTTAACTCTGAAACGGTAACATTTCCAAACGTCTCAAGGGATAAAATAAGGTTAATGCTACACTGAGGCCGGTAGGGAATCACTGAAATGAGAAACCTGGGGTGACAGCGCTGGCCTTTACAATGGACTGTACAACTGCTCGGCTGGAAAGAACCTTAAACGTATGGCCACGCACCCCGGGCAGTGGCCGTGTCCCCCAAAAGCATGTGCAAACCTGTGTCAAGCCCTTCCCCGTCGCTGGTCTCTGCCCACAAACTTTCCTTTGTGGTGTAAGGATCCGTCTTAAAGCCAAACAGTTCAGGGCACAGACATATCTGCGGTTACAAACGTGCGTTTAATTCTTCAGATGCCCGTGAGAAAAGCCAGTCAGTCGGGAATCAGCGAGTCTCACACACACTGCCCATTTCCAGCTCCTCAGCCAGTTCAGCTGCTGGACCACGCGGTGGCGGGTGGGCTCTGCGGAACGCGCCCTCAGAACCCCCGAGCCGTTTCAGCAGGCACAGCTGAAGTGCAGAGGCCCCCTACTTCGTGCCTGCGTGGTTTTTCGGGTTTTCATTCTGAAACCTGAACCTACTGACCTGTGCTAATGTTTGCCTCAGCACAGGTACCGTGCCACTAGCAGCCACCACCTTGGCCTGGGTCTTCTCTCTACAGTGGAGCGCAGGTCCGCCCCCAGCCCAGCCTCATCTAACAGACCAGCTCGGCCATTACCTTTCAGAGGTCTGTGAAGGCAGGACGTAGGCAGAAGGTAGGGAGGGCTTCTCGCTCAGCAGTTCACACCTGCGTGATCTCACCCAGTGCAGAGAACCCGTTCTTTTGGGTTTGTGGGCAGAGATCACAGCGCACTAATTTTAGCATAGGTACTCGGAGGGGCCGGTGAGTGTCAGCAGTTTTAGCATTAGGCCCTCTGATGTCACCTAGACCAGGGGTCGACAAACTGGCCTGTGGGCCAATCCAGCCTGCTGCCTTTTATTTTAATGGCCTGCAAGCAAAAAATGGTTTTTACATTTTTAAGTGGTTAGAAAAATTAAAAGAATACTTACTGGCACGAAATTCAAAATTCAGTGTTCCTAAATAAAACACAGCCACGTTTGTTTACATGCTTAAGACTGCTTCTGTGCTCCAGGGGCAGCTGAGTGGCTGCGACAGCCTGCGTATTCACTCGCTGGCCCTCTACAGGAGAGGTCTGCCAACTCCCGTCCAGACCAGTTTCTTCAGTTTATAGGTGAGAGGACGTTAGACCATACAGGTTACATGATGCATCCAAAACCCACAGCCAGAGTTAGTAGCTACAGACCGTAAACCTCACTCGGCTTGTTCCTCTCATTTGCCAAACCAGAGGCCTTCTCTTCTGTTGAGCAGCCCTCTCTGCGCCACCTTTACTCCTGACTCTCACTCTCACACCTGGGAGCCCCCTCTCTCAGCATTCACAGACCATCACAACACAGATGCTGCCACATCCTTTTAGTAATGCACCAGCTACCGCAGAGCCATCACGGGGCTGCCCTCCAGGAGTAGAGGAGGAGGGCTGCCTGACACAGTGCCTCGTACTCCAGGTTGGCCAAAAATAACATCTTCATTTTTGTTTCCACACAGCTTTTCTCTGTAAGCCTGTTGGCCAACAGAGTGGCTGCCGATTGTTGCAGGAGCCAGCCAATCATCTTGTCTAGCTTCAGATTCTTCAGGGCCAGAGTGTGTTCACCCCAAAGGCTCAAATGAAGCACGTTGGCCGCTACTCGGGCAGATGGTCTCTGCAACAGGAAGGGAAGCTGAGGTTTAGAACATCTGTGAAAAGTGTCTGGCCCACAGCCCTCTTCGCTAATCCTTGTTTCAGGGTCTTCCCTTTTCTGATCCCAAAAATTCTTCTCTACCTTCCTCTCTCCTGACACATACTGGCTGTTCTCTGCCCAGGCTCCAGGCTTTTGCACGTGTTTCCCCCCAGTTGTAACAGCCTCTCTATCGTGGACGCCCATGACCCGCCTTCTGTATGAGCACTGTCTGGAGTGAGGGGCGTTGTCTCCCACGGTCACTGGAGCAGCAGGAATTATTGTGACCGTGACAGTATGCTGTGCACGGTGGGAGGTAAGTGGCAGAACAAAAATTTGAACCCTGGTCTGTCTCTGCTCTTTCCACTAAGCATGCCACCTGAACCGGACCTGCCATTAGATTCCTTTAATGTCAGAATGTCCAGGTCTGCTCTCAGATGTCTTCACGTCTGTCTCATTAGATCTCAGCTGTTTCCATAAAGTACATCTCCATTACTGACATTTCTTGAAAATGCATCTTTTTCTCTCTGAGTAACCGAAGCAACTGAAGCCAAGAAGAACTGAATTGCTGGAATTCTGACTAATTTGGTGGCTAGCTCCCCGACTCCTATTTATGTTAAAATCTGTTTTGTTCTATACGTGGCCTTTACTTTTGTAAGACAAGAGCTATCTGTCACCCTAGTGCTTGCCCAAACCTGATCTTTACTCTGGAACATGAACTGAGGGTTCCATCTGCACAAAACCTGGGGACAGCCTCACCTTGCTGGCCTCTCGCTGGAGCAGTGACCTCACCAGCTGCCTCACATCTAGAGGCACCGACTCAGGCAGTGCAGGCAGCTGAGCCTCTCGGTAGTTGCGGCTTTCAAGATGGGTCCCGTCCTGGCCGTAAAAGGGGTTGGAGAACCCGAAGATTTCGTAGGCGAGCGCTCCCACTGCCCAGGCATCAGCCTTGCTGTAGTCGATCACTGCCCTGGGGCCAGGGCAGGCTGAAGACACCTGCTCGGAGAGCAAGGGTAAGTGGTCAGTCATTCTGGCATTTGTAACTTCATGTTCCTGCTTGGCACGGGCTAATCTGAACTCTGGGTCCCAAGGAACCCAGAATTTGAGCTCAGATCCAGAAGAATCTGCTTAGGCCGCCTGGCTGTGCTGACAAAGCTTCCATCTCCCAGGAACTTTAGAGAGACCCACATTAAAACACAGTGGCGGGGAAGGGACTGGTGCCAAATTATGGGTCATAAAAGATGCAAGTGCTGAGAAAATCATGAGTTGTGTATCCAGTTGTGTATCCAGTGGAAACAAGAGTCTGCTGATGGCACATGACACGCTCAGCGGGACTCACCTCAGGAGCCATCAGGCAGCCGTTTCCGCCCCGATCCACATACCAGCTGGTGAAGGGCAGCTGCAGCCCGACATGCTCATCAGCCAGGCAGCAACCAAAATCCGCGATCACCAGCCAGGGGCAGCCGTCTGGGGAGGGACAGGCAAGGTGAGCCACTGAGAGGCCCTCCTATGTTCCTACTAAAGCCACCATCAAGATGTGGGTGACAGGGCCTCACAGAGACCCAGTGTTGGCCCAGGAGTGCAGGCGAGAAAGGCCTGGCTGGGACTCACTCCCCGGAGAGCCAGGGCACCAACATGGAAATGCTTTGGAAATAAAAGCTCCTGGATGAAGCATCAAGCAAAGAACTGGATAAAAGTTTGCCTTAATCTAAATCTAGTAATCGGAGCTGTCCCTACTAGACTGAAGCTGCTGCTTGTGATTTACTCAACAGATGGTGCTTGGCTCAAATGACCTCAAAGGGCCCTTAGACCCCAAGATTCTTTGATCTGAACTTAAAACCCCAAATCCAAACCTAAGAAATAGGCACATTAAGAATTATTTGTAAAAGTATTCCCACGGACTTCCTTTAAAAAGCCAGTTCCTCTAGTAATTTAATTGCATATTTAATTCTTTTAAATCTAGTTTAAATTTCTCAGATGACTCTCCTTTACAATATTCCCAGGCAAGTGGCCATCCAGCTTCTAGTTGAATGCTTCCAGTGATGGGGAACTCGTTATTTCCAGAAGCAGCTGGGCTTACATCTGGACAGCTTTCATGATTTGAAAATTCCTTCTTACACTGAGCTAAGGTCTTCTTTTTAACTGTATATTCAAGAAAACTTCCACCACTGAGATTTTTCTGTAAGTGGCAACAGAAAGGAACTTGGGCACATTAACTATCCATTCCACAAATCCCAGAGAGAACAAAGCCTCCATTTTGAAAGAGAGATTGTTCATGTCTTGTGTTCAGGGCTAAATTTAGACACAACTTATAATAGGGCATAAAAACCAAAAAGGACCTGAAGGGTCCTGATGTTCCCAGACTTGGTCCAGTGCCCCCTGAAGCCCCAGGGTATGGCTGGGCACGTACCTGCATCCAACTCCACGAGGATGTTGTCAGATTTTAAGTCTCTGTGTGCAACGCCCTGTTGAACCAGATGATCCACACCTTCCAAGAGCTGCAAGAGCATCACGGAGGCCAGGCGGGGGCTTGGGGTGTTCTCACGAAGGTACTGGCGCAGGGTGCATGGGTAGCTGGTGGAGAGGGTGACAGGGCCTCTGGCTATTGCGCACTGATGATCTCTAGCAACTTATTTACCATTAGGATGATGGCCTTTCCTCTTCTCCTGGAGCTTTTCAGATTTTTCCCCCAAGTATCCTTTCTGTTCCCACCCACTATCCTGAAATTAGGAAGTAAGCGCTGGGGCCTCACATGCTCATTTCCTTAAAACATCCATGATGGCACTACTAGGGGGTGTGGAGAGGGAGGAAGAACTGTTTATGTTAAAAAACAAAACAGGGAATGCAGCCACAGAGAATGACAACAGTCAAATGCACTAAAAGCACTAGGTGAAAAGTCTACTAAATAGAGACGAGATTCTGTTTTCACGGAAAATCGTCCTAAAGGGAAACGGCCTCGGACGTGGCCTTATCTCCCAAAGGGTGAGGATCTCTTCCCCGTGCCTCTGGGCTCTGGGTGCTCAGAGGCTGGGACCAGATCCCACTCCAGGTCCTGCCATAGGCCTGCTACTTACTTCTTCATAACGAGGAAAAGTGTCCGCCCGTGGCCCAGGCCCTCTGGGTGAAGACGTGGGGGCAGCACATCAGGGTAGTCGACCAGGGCCCCTGGCAGCAATGGGACCGACGAGGTGAAGGCGCGGAAGACCCGGATGATGTTGGGGTGAGGGGCCAGTTGCTTGGGCCCTCCCTTGGATTTTCTGTTTCAGCCAAAAGGGACAAATGTATGAGGCCAGCATCAGAAACAACAGTTGAAAAGATAAAAAATATTGACATTCATTTATTCACCCATTTATTTGCCAAATATTTACTGTAGACCTGCTATGTGCCAGGCAGAGAGCCTAGTTTTGGAGAAAAAAAAACCCCACAGAGATGACTCATCACATTGGATGACTCCACTAGTCCACCTAACCACCCATCACCCATCTGTCCATCCATCCCAAGCAGCAGACACTGGTTAAGACCCCTGGAATCCGCCTGCCTCGGTTTGGATTCCAGATCTGCCACTGCTTGTCCTTGGCCAGGTTACTTGACTTCCCTGGGCTCAGTCTCAAATGCAGAAGGGGAATAGGTAGTAATATACCACACAAGGTCGTTAAAACTTGTAAAGGATCTGGAATCTGTGAGTGTGAACTCGATAAACCTTTGTTGAATGAATGAATGAATGAATGAATGAATGAATATAGACACTGTTTGTAGATGTGTCACCTGCCTGCCCTCCCACCCTCCTCCAGGAGCCCCACACCCGTGGCCCTGCTGAGGCAGAGCGGCCATGTTCTGGACTGCGTGACTAGCCCTGCCCCTCCACCAGAGCTGCCTGGACTAAGGGTGGGTAGGACCTGACCCAAGGGCCACTGAACCTGTAGTCACATATGAGATCCAAATGGTTGGCAGGGAAGGGGAGGGGGCCAAACAGATTCTCTCTTTGAGCAGTGCGAACGAGGAAACATGGCAGTAACCTGGCAGTCTGCAATGGGGCTGGTGAAAGGATGCCACGAGACTCGCTTGGGGCCATGAAAAGCCAAGGAGGTGTGCGAGCCAAGGGTATGCACGAACAGAAGAGTGATGGGGTAAGAAATAAGGATATGGGGTGGAAGAGAGGGGAGAATGGAGCAGAAGTCTAGAGACGTCAACACAACGCTGAGGGAGTATGCTGCCTGGCTTGTCCCCAGAGCTGCCTAGGTTCCCAAGCTTTGTAGTCCAGTCACACGGAGGCCTTCTACTTCACCTGAGTGGGCCCGCGTTCCACCCGGATGAAGGAGGTACAGCACTGTTCCCGTGGGCTGCTGAGGCTAGCGGGAGAGTCAGGATCACAGCTCAAGGCTGTCAGAGCTACATGGGAAAGCGCGGCGCACTGGTCAGGGAAGCACAGGGGAAGAGTGTGGCTGTGCTAGGGGTATGTGGGGGTGTGTGTTTGAACTGAGACCCGGGACAAGACAGGAGGCTGCGGGGAGGACAGCCCAAGGATAGCTAACTGCACAGGGGAGCCTGGTGCCTTGGGGGAGGACAGTGTGAATTCAGTGTGGTGGGTGGAACGTAGCAGGTAAACGGGGCAAGATGAGAAATGAGATCAGAGAAGTGACAGGAGCAGATACAGAGGGCCGAGACTGAGGTCCCTGGATGAGCAAAAGCCCAGTGGCAATACACCCAGCGTGCTCTCAGGGAATGGATTAGATGGTGGCAGGACGTCAGGCAGTAGACCTGCCACGTTCATCTAATTCAGCAGACACTCACTGAGCTGGGGGGCAACGCAGTAAACAGAACCTCGTTTTGGGTCGTGTGTCCTGCACTCAGAGCGCACAGTATAGCTGGAGAGAGTGGAAGAGAGAGACATCTACGATTTATGGTCAGATGGTGATAAATGCTGTGGGGAGGAAAAAAATAATAAGGCAGGAAAAAGGACTGGAGAGTGACAGGGGCCATGTCAGACGAGAGGTCCGGGCTCACAGCCACGTGACAGCACCCTGTCAGCAGCCTGACCTTCAGATGTCTGCTTCTGCCCACAAAGGAATTAGGAGAAGAGGGTGACAGTGTCGAGCCCAGCGAGCAGCTGCTTCCGTTGGCCTGACGGGCCCTCGGCCATGTCGCAGCCCTCCAGGCCAGGGAAGGGGTTTTCCACTACGATTCCTTAAGCCCCCGTATCTACCTTCCCGCTTCCGACAGAGCTGGATCTAGAAATCCACCCTGCGACGATGCAGCAGGCCCGCCTCCTCCTGGTGGTCTCCAAATACTATGGGGACACCGGTGCCTCTGTCCTAAGCTCAAGCATGAATCTACCACGTGCAGACTCAGGGTCTACAAAGCCGCTGTCAGCGTAGGCTGTCACCCACCCGCTCTTCCCCCTGCGGACAATGCCTCTCTCCCTACTGCTCTGCAGAGCTAACGTCTACTCATCCTTCAAAAGGCAGCACACGCTGTCCCGTCAAGAGGCCTTTCTGAGCGGCCCCACGTCTGCAACGCACACATCAGCAACGCACACACCACCTCTGGGCTCCCTCAGCCCCTGAGAAGACACCCTTCTAGAACTTACCACCCTGGACTCTGCTCCTGACATCTGTGGCTCCTCTGGAGAACTCCACATGGAGAACTCCTGGGGAATGGGCCACTTTTTTTTTTTTTTTTAATTTCTTGGCACCATCAGGTGCACTGAAGCTATTAGTGGAATGAATGTTCCCTCCGCTGGGGACAGAAGTCAGCTGGTGTGGACAGGTGGAGCTCTACCTGGGCATTGCTTCGGAAGAATCAGAAATCAGATCAGTCTTCCACTTCCTAAATGGGCGTTTCTGGATGGCCCTCTCCCCCTGCTCCAGTGTGAATGAGCCATCAGCACCTTGGAGGCAGGTGATCTGCAGTCTTTCCCCAGGTGATTATCCACCAATGAAAATCCATCAGTAACTAAATCATTTGGTAAGCATTTCCTATCCACCGTGTGTCGTGTCACTGTGCTGAGTGCTGAGGACATGTGATGGTTCTGCTCTCAGAGAACTCCCAGCCAGTCAGGTGGGCAGATGGGCACTTACCGGTAAGTGACTGCTCCATATTCCCCGGCCAAGGCCACTCGAGTAGCGGGGACTAGCTCCTGGCTCATTTTGCTAAAGATGGCTTCGCTGGAGGAGCCCGCCTGAAACACATTCATAGTGAATCCAGGGTTACACAGACTCGAGCAGAATGGCAAGCCAAGTCCTTAGAATATGCGCCAGGACAGCTAATGCCTAGAATTGGCTTTGACCTTCAAGATAAGATAACCTCTCTGAAGTGGCAAGCCAAGATTAGTTTCTCCTGGGAGAGAAGTCAGAGGTGTCATCCATGTCAACTCAGAGGATGCTTCCTACACCTCAGACTCTCGGCAGCTCAGGTGTCAGGGCAGGGAGAGACGTCAAGATGGTCACAGCATGTGACCTTTCTTCCTGCCATAGATGCCCCTGGTCACAACCAGGCTCATCCTTGCAGGCTCCCTTCAGCAGATAGGCCGGAACCTGCCAAGCCCACCTTGAACAAAGTCGTGCTGCTCCACAGAAAGGCCTACCCACCCCCCAGTAAGAAACAAACAAAACAAAGAGGAGGAAAAGCACCTTACTTTCCTCATTTCATCATGAGTGGCTCTCAGGACTGTGAAACTCGCTAGGTATCGAGAATATCCTCTAAGAATTAAGTCTTTAGCTTTTGTGAATGAAATAGCTGTCATGCCCCCAAATGGTGGAAGTTTTGATGCCAAGACTGGATGTCCTATAGGCCAAGGATTTGGCTACTTGTTAGCTATTAACCCAGCTTGGAAGTGTAACGGCCTGACAACCTTCATTCCACAAATACAACAGGAAGCTGCATTCTTCAGTGTCCAGCGTGAGCTGGGTGGCTGTTTGCGACCTGGGCCTTAAATAGATGCTCTGGGCAGGAGAAAGAACATCAGGTCTTGATGAATTCCCTAAACCCACCTATGTGATGGCAAGGTAAGGAAACTACTCTAAATAGACAGAAATCTTTGTTTTTGTGGGGAGAAAGACTCAATTTCCCAAAGCCTTGAGTCCTCCAAGAGTTCAGAGCAGGGAGGTGAGGTGGAAGGGTGGGTTTAGAGGAAAGGAGAATGGCGCCTCCTCTCCTGTGAGGCAGGTCAAGGGAAGGAGCGAGAATGGTGCTCACTGTAGTCCTGAAGTTAACTAACCGATCAGCCAGGACTGACAGGTGAGAACCAGTGGTTTAGGCGCTTGCTACTCAAGGTGTGGTTCACAGACCAGAGGCAGGGCATCCCCTGGGAGCCTGTCAGGGAGGCAGAGTCTCAGGCCCCACCTCAGACCTGCTGATCAGAATCTGCCTTTTGACCTGATCCCCAGGTGATTCGTGGACGTATTTCATTTTGAGACCTGCTGCTCCGCACTTCTGTATGAGACGGTGAGGAAGCCTAACCACACAGACACCTGAACCGTGGAGAATCTGTCTTTTCCTATCTCCTTCTGAGGGAAAAACTGTCATTGGGTCCCCCCCATGATGACACTTTGAGAAATGCCTACTTTAAAGTTGAAAGGCCCAGCCTTACCGAGATGTTCCACATCATCTTGATGGCCAAGGGAAAGGCAGGGGCCCGTGGGGCTCGCTCCTCTTCTCCTCGTGGGACGATATCTGGGCCTCTCTCTGGAAGAAGCCTGGTGCTCTCTGACACGTCCAGTTTGCGGGGCAACACGGGCATGGTGGCTTCATACACAGCAGCACTGCAGCCCTTGCCAATGGACTGTCCTATCAGATACTCCTCCAGCTGGAAGCCCTGCCAGCGTCTAGTGTCCAGCGGGTCAGGGAGCAGCTTGTTTTTCTGTGTAAAGATTGCCTGTGGGGGCCAAAGCATGCACTGTGAGCCAGGGAGACTAGAAAGGGTTAACTAAAGGGAAATGGCGGAGGGGAGGTATAGGGGCAAGGTCTTCACCGACAAGATCGACAAGATCGAGGACTAGTATGAACACAACCAAATTAGGATTTACTGCTCAGCCTAGGCTCAGGCCATCCTGCCTTTTGCACTGTTCAGAGTAATTTTTCTCGAACGCTGGTGTTTCAGTGCGATCACAGAGACAACACAGCACAGGATAGTGTTAATTAAGAGGTGGGAACTTCCAAATTCTGCAGCCAGCACACCACTCCTTTGCTGCTTGTCAAGCCCCCTGCATGGTGTTGGCGGTTTCTGCACTTCTCTCTGCAGACCTTGGCAGGCCGCTGCTGGAAGGTTACAGGAGCTATATTTTGGGCAGGTGTATGTAGTCAACAGCCACCCCCCCCCACTTGTGAATGACCTCGAGTTGCTTTTGCAGACAAGGGGGTGAAATCAGGAGGATTCCGGGAGCTGAGTCATTAAATCCTGTCTTCCTGTCTCTACCTCTTAGGAATCCGGCGGGCCTCCTCTGTTTTCAGAAAGGAAATAGGAGTACGAGTATTTTGATGGAAATAGATGGAAGTGCAGGTGCCGGAGGGGATGCACTAGGAAAGAGCCCACTTCCCAAACATCAAGTCCTCTCCTACCTCAGGCAGGTAACATTGTTGGCCCAGTCACCAGGCTCCGCCTCAAATCCTGTCTGACCTGCTGCTCCCCTCTTTTCTGTGGTTAGTCACTCACCTCCAGACTTTCCCATTCTCACGTCATCCCTTCACCTGCTTCTGAGCCAGATTAATCTACACTGTGTCCATGTGTCACTCTTCTGTTCAAAAACTTAACCATTCGGTGCCCTGTGCGGGTACTTCCTGCATGTGAGGACTGTTTAGCCAGGCTGGTCTGTGCACACCACCCACACTCATCTTTCATAGGCCTCCCTCTAAATAAACCTTTGCTCAGACTATTCCCCCCACCACCTATTTCTATTGTATTGCTCTGCCTGGCTCATCCATCAAGGCCCCTCTGTATAGCCAGGCCTGAGGACCCAGCCACAGCAGCCTTTCCTTCTGGAGGATTCCTAAAGCACTGAGTATGTATAAGCTAATACGCCTTTCACGATAACTTCTACTTCTTTAAAAAATGAAAGTCTACCTTGTCTGTTCGTTTCTAACTCCCATGGAGCAGAAGCAGTATTTTGTCGAGCAATCCTTTTTCAACCATGGTTTTGAGAATGAGATATATACTTTTTTAAGTTTTTGTTTTGAAATAATTATAGACTCGTAGGAAGTTGCAGAAAGATAGTACAGAGTGTTCTGTCTCTCCTTCATTCAATTTTTCCTAACAGAGACATCTTATAAAGCAGCAGTACAATATCAAATCTGGGAAAGTGATATTGGTACACTACTGTTAACCAGAGCTTACTCACTTTCACCATCTTTTTAAACCTGTGTGTGTGTGTGTGTGTGTGTGTGTGTGTGTGTGTGTGTGTGTCTATGCAATTTTATCCCAGGTAGGGATCCTTGTAATCGCCACCACAATCAAGATACAGAACTGTTCCATCACCACAAAAGAACTCCTTTGGGTTACCTCTTTGTATTTGCACCACCTCCACCCAGTCTCTATCTCCTGGCATCCACTGATCTGTTCTCTATGTCTACAGTTTTGTCATTTAAAGAATGTTATATAGATACAATCACACATATAACCTGCTGGGACTGACTTTTCACTAAGCATAATGCCCTTGAGGTTCATTTAGGTCCTTACCTGAATCAACAGTCAATACCTTATTTCTTGCGATTTCATTGTATGGATATCTCAGTTTGTTTAACTATTCACCTGCTGAAGGACGTTTGGGTTGTTTATATTTTGCCATTATGAATAAAGCTGCTATGTTACGTATAGGGTTTAAAAATCACTTTTAAGAACTGTGGAAAAATATATATAACATAAAACTGACCATTTTAACCGTCTTTAAGTGTACAGTTCAGTGGCATTAAGTACATTCACACTGCTGTGTGACCATCACCACCATCTAGCTCCAGAACTTCTTTCTTCTTGCAAAACTTAAATTCTACAACCGTTAAACAACAACTCCCTGTCCCTTCTCCTTCCAGGCCCTGGCAGTCCCCAGCCTACTTTCTGTCCCTATGAATATGACTACCCTAAGTAGCTCGCTTAGAATAGGATTCTATAGTATCTGTCTTTTTGTGACTGGCTTATTTAACTCAGTATAACGTCCCCATGGTTCATTCATGTTGTAATATAGTATGTGTCAGAATTTACTTTTTTAAGGCTGAATAATATTACATGGTATGTATATACCATATTTTGCTTAATCCATTCTTCCATTGATAGACACTTGGGTTGCTTCCATCTTCTATTATGAATAATTCTGCTATGAACATAGGTGTACAAATAATCTGTTCAAATCCCTGCTTTCAGTTCTTTGGGGTTTATAACCAGAATGGGAATTGCTGGGTCACATTATAATTCTATTTTTAATTTCTTGGGGAGATGTCATACTGTTCTCCATAGCAGCTACTCATGTACAGGTTTTTATGTGAACGTAAGTTTTGATTTCTCTGGGTAAATGCTCAAGACTGCAATAGCTGGGTCATGTGGTAATGCATATTTATTTAGCTTTGTAAGAAACTGCTAATTATTTTTCAGAGTGGTTGTATCATTTTATATTCTCACCAGCAGTCCAGTTTTTTTGCATCTTCATCAGCATTTAGTATTATCACTATTTTTTATTTTAGCTGTTCTATTAAGTATGCAGTGATACCACATTGTGTTTTCAATCTGCATTTCCTTATGACTAGTGATGTTGAACATCTTTTCATATACTTATTTAGCATCTGCATCTCCTCCTCATGAAATATACACTCATGTCTTTTGCCTCTTTTATAACCAGGCTTTTTCCCACATGCCTCCATCTAAAAGGAGCAGCCACCATTCTACTCTGGTCAGACACCATGTGGAATTTTAGCATTAGAGTTACCAGATCTGGTGATTTCTTTTTCTAAAAAAGTCAAACACCTGAATTTTAAATTTAATCATCAGCTAATTAAAATTTTAAGACACAGGAGGGTGAAATGTGAGAAAAGGACATGCAGATGCTAAGCTTAGGAGGATCAAGCTCTTCCGTTAAAAAAAGCCTCCATAAGTAGGATTATCAAATTTCCCACGTTTGACTTCTGCCAGTTAAACTGTAGCAAGACAAGGACATCAGATTGGGACTAGGCCAAATGTCACCTGTCATCCCAAACTAGCCAGAGTTCAAACCTGTGACTCTGGTAACAAGAACTCGGCTGGAAACCAGAAAATGTGGGAGACACTGCTTGGTCCTTAACCAGCTGTGTCCTTGAGCAAGTCACTCCGTCTTCCACTACCTCAGCCCAAAATTGTAAATTGCATGGTCTGTACTAACTTGGACCAGCTCCAAACCCCAGGAAGACTGATCTCCCGGGAAGAGGAGGGAATTCTGCCAGCAGATGGCCTTCCCTGGGTCTCCAGCCTGCCGACCTACCCCGAAGATTTTGGACTTGCCAACCACCAAACTGCAGAGCCAATTCCTTAGCATAAATCTGTCTGCAAACGCATCCTATGGGTTCTGTTTCTCTGGAGAACCCTATTACCGATTTCGGGTAGAGCAGAAACAGGGGTCGCTGAGATATTTTAAGTATTTAAAAAAGCCTCAGAACCCATACATATCCAGTCGCTCCTGATAACGCCACGCAGGCTAATTAAAAACCATTACGTGTGATGTGTTCTCCTGCTGTTCACAGTTTTGACTTTGGCTTCGGCTGTATCATAAACTGGCTAAACGGTGGCGGCGGACTGGCTCAGCGGCCAAGGGCCCAGGCTTTGGGCCCTGCTCTTTGTTAGCTGTGTGACTTCGAGCAGGTTGCTTCCTCTCTCCGCGCCCATTTCCTGATCCATAAATCGGAACTGAGGCGGCCTCCGGGGTGGGAGTGTTATGTGTCATTACATTTTAGAAAATTCACGCAAAGCCAGTAGCAGTGGTGCAACAGCGGCTACCACAGCAGCGTTCTCTACCAAATCACGCCGTTGGAGGGCGAGAAAACAGTAAAACAGATGCGAGGTGCCGGTCCCACACCAGGAGATCCGTAAACATTAGAAATGAACTTGAACCTGCGATGTCTAAGGGATGTCCGGGTGTGACAAGGGTAAATCTGGATCCAGGGCCCCAGTCATAATGCCTCGAAGCCCCGCCCCTCACCACGCCCACAGGACAAACCCGCCAATCACAATGCCCAGGGGGTAGCCCTGCCCTCACCACGCCCACAACCAGCCCCACCAATCACAACGCCCACGGGATGGCCCCGCCTATCACCACGGCCACAGGACAGCCCCGCCAATCACAACGCCCACGCGATAGCCCCCGCCCTCACCACACCCACAAACAGCCCTACCAATCACAATGCCCACAAACAACCCCACCAATCATAACGCCCAGAGGACAGCCCCGCCCTCACCACCACCACGAGATAGTCCCGCCCCACCACGCCCACGGGATAGCCCCGCCCCTCACGACTCTCAAGCCCCCGATGCCCCGCCCCCGCCGAGGTCCGGCTCGCGGCCCGGCCCCCATCCAGGCCCGGGCTGGCCGGGCCGCCGCTCACCCCGATGTCCCGACAGGCCGCGGCCGCCCGCCGGCCCTCCGCCTGCTCCTCCTCCACGAGGCCCAGCCCCAGCCCGAAGGCCAGGAAGACGGAGCGGCCGCGAGGGCCGGCGCCCGGCCGGGCCCGCAGCAGGAACCGCCGCGCCGCCAGCGCCGCCAGCCCCGCCAGCGGCCGGCCGAGCGCGCCGAGGCGGCCGGGGAGCCCGAGGCTGCGCGGCGCCGCGCCGGGCCCCGCGGCCCACCCGGGGCGCTCGGGCCGCCCGCAGCCGCCGGCCGGGCCGGGCCGGGCCGCGAAGCGCAGCAGCAGCGCCCGGCCCAGCTGCAGGCCGCGGCCCAGCGCCTGTCGCACCGCCATGGGGACGCCGGGGACGCGGGCCTGGCCGACGCGGCGGCGCCTGTGCGCAGGCGCGGGCCGGGGCGGGCCTCGGCGGGCGGTCCCCGCGGGGGCGTGCCCGGGGGCGGTGCGTGCGGCCGTTTGGCCCTGGGGAGCCGGGCGGGGCTGAGAGGAGACACTGCTGTTTCCTGAATATCGTCCCCGTGCCCGAGTCCCTCCAGCTGACAGTTCACTTACCAGTCTACCAGTGAGCCAGGAATACCACTTTTATAGGAAAGAACAGGTATAGGAGAGGCAGTGACAATCGGGTCACGTGCAGTGAGGGCCAGCCGAGGTCACAGGTCACCTGCCCGGACTATGGAGCCTTGATCCTCCTCAGTGCCCTTAGGCTCCTCGCCGCAAGGCCGCAGCCTCTGCTGTCTTCTTGGGAGCCCAAGGGAAACCTCACCCAAAGGCCACATCTTTCAGACGAGGGAGCTGAGTCCTGGAGACGTGAGGGACCTGCCTAAGGTCACAGCTCGTCAGTGGCAGAGTCCTGGTACCCACACCCGCTGTTAGAAATGACTGGTGAAAGGACTCATCCCTAGTGATTTTCTTTCCTTGTCTTTTTTTTTTTAAGTGAGAATCTTCTAATATATAGAAAAATAGAATTATTTAACCAGCTTCAAAAATGATCAACAAATAGTCATATTACTCACTCATACTGTTAAAGAAAAACCCCACAGGCCCCAAATGGCGTCACTCATGCTAAAAGCCCGTGATACCAAACCCTGATCTAATTGCGGTTTCAGCCTCTCCCAGAAACATAATCAGTATGGCATCTTTCTAGGCAAGACCCAGTACAGTAATCTGTCACATAGGCCCCCTCCATTGAGGTAATCTACATAATAAAAACCCTTTCGCTTCTCATAGAAGAAATGTCCCTGCCCCAAAATAATCCTGTCCTCGCCCCCAAATAATTTTTTATTTTCATTTATAGCTCCTTTGCCTCACTTTGTTTCCTGTAAAAACTTCCTATTTTGTACAACTCCTGCGAGCACCCTTCTAATTGCTAGACAGGATGCCGCCTGATTCAAGGGTCAATAAAAAAGTCAATTAGATCTTCAAATTTACTTGATCGAATTTTGTTTTTCAACAATACATTTCAAAAACACAAAGAATATCTTTCTACTACCCCCTGTTACTTTAAAGCAAATCCCACACATCACATGATTTCATTTATAAATTCTTCAGTATCTATCTCTAAGAGATAAGTACTATTTTAAAAAACATATCATCCCTGAAAAGATCAACATTAATTCCATAATATTTACTATCCAACTGATACTCAGTTTCATATCTCTTCCTCCTTAAATACGAAGTCAAGGGACATGTAGATGTTAGCTGCTGCTGGAGGGAGTCTTCAATCATCTGACCTCTCAGACTTCTGGCCTCTCAGGCTTTCTTGGCCATGGGGTGGACCCCTCGCTAGGGATATGCAGACAATCAATCGCTTTGACAGTGTGCGTGCGTGTGTGTGTGTGTGTGTGTGTGTGCGCTGATTGCTCTTATGGGTAGACAATGCAGGGCCCTTGTGATAGCCAATCATATTTATTTAGGAGAAACGTAAATACATAAATAGATGAATTTTTTTCCAATTTATTTATAGATGTGGATGAAAAATGGGCCACTCACTAAATCTGACAAACATAGGGAGGTGCCTTACAAACTCAGAGGCTGTAAGTAACCACATACGATGATCTAAACATAAAAATTCCTGACTAAAAGTGAGTTGTGGCTGGTAGTAATGTCAGGCCTGTAGCTTCTTTGACAAAGGTCAATTTTTACTTTAAGCAATTTTTATTGTCTTTTTTTTTTTTGCAACTAACATACCTTTGAAATGTCAGAGTAATCTTTACCAGACCCCTCAGGGCACAACCACTTCTCCAGAGCAGGAGACCGCAGATCCCCTCATTGTTATCTTGTTCCCCAAATATCATCTCTATTGCTGTAAATGTTAATTATTAACTCCTGTACCCACCAATGTAAAAGAAATATGTGTCTCTTCCTTTTGCTTTTTATCAAATTCCAGAGATTTCTCCATTTTGCTTTCTCCTACCCGCTTAATCTACCACCAATGGATTTCATGTAATCCTCCTTACGCCTCCTCTGATTCTAATGTATAAAATAAGCTGCAACATTGCCATTCTTCGGAGCATTTTCTCAATCTGTTGAGATTTGGCTTCCTAGCAATTGTCATCAGTGGGGCTCTGATAAACTCATAAATATTCTCTATGGGTTTGAATGTTTCATATGTTGACACACAGAGGGCCATGGAGATCAGATATTGTCTTTAATTTTTCTGATTTAAAATTATAATTTAAGATGCTCTGTTGAAATTATCCTTTGGAAAACGATAAGGAAGAGAGGGTCAGAGAAACTTCATAGTCCAGTGACTACAGGCTCACTCATGGAAAGTGAGTTGGGGCAAAGTTCTATTTAAAATTTAAAACTACTCATCAGCTATATATCATTATCAGTACAGCTCTTTAATGCTCACTGAGAGGGAACGGGTTTTCTGAGATCTTTAGTTTTAACTACAAGGATTTTCCTTCCTCTCCTTGGAATGCAACATTTTACCTTGAGGTTAGAGATGAGACTACACAGCTGGTAAGACATATGTACTAAAGGAACATTGTATTGGTTGTTTTGAGTTAAAGAGTGCATTTGTTACCAGCCTTTGGATTTAGTCCCCTAAGCCAGACCTGTGTGATGCTTAACCCACTCACCCGCAGAAAGGAAATCTCCGATAGATGTCAATTAGCCCCTTGTTGCAGGCTGCGTAGTTTCTTATTCAACAGAGAGCGCTGGACTTCCAGTCAAGATGGTGCTGGATTGGTTCATTTCTCTTTCTGGAGAAAAATCTAAGTTGCTTTGACAGATCTAAGCAAAGCACAGCGTGAAGCTGGATTCTTCTCCAGCCATCTGGATGGACAGGGTGAGCAAGTGGATTTCTTTCTACACAGAAAGGCTTCCAGTAGGAATTGCAGGGGTTTCGTGTTCTCCCTCCTCAGGGCAGAAGTATAACCTTATCATGGAGGGGCACCGGGTACCCATCTTAGGGATCATGGCCCTGATTCCTTTTGTCCCCCTCTGTTCTCGGAGAAAGAAAATTCTTTCCATGGTGGCACCAAGTCTCCCACCATGGTGGTCCTCAGGTTCTCCCATGACATCTGTTTCTTTTGAGGCATCCCAAGAAGGGAAGTCGGGGACATGATATATGGTTTTCTGCTAGGATATGTTTATACTGCAGACTTACTATTCTGCCTGAGAATCTCACATTTCCAGAACATTATTAAACATCAGTATGTACCAGGCAGGTGTCGATAGGCTCAGACACAAGAATTAGAGAGTGGAGGGCGGTTGTTGGAAAGGCTGCAGGGTTTTTTTCTGCCGTCCACTCTGCTCTGTGGGCGCCCTTCTGTCTTCATTGTACCCCCTTCCCTCCAGGCAGCAAGACTATGTAGTTTGGTGGAATACATACTATTTCTAAGAAGCATCATTTAACCTTCCCCCAAAGGACACGGGGGAGGGGGTGCGGGGGGAGATGAAGCTAATTTAAAAATGGAAAAAGACAAGACAAGACAAAAAAAAATGTCAAGGGCTATTTGACCTTTCTGTTTTTCTGGATGGTGTCCTCTGGCACCATTCCAATGCTCTTTGTCTCCTCTTGGCAGGAGACAGACAAATTTTCCCCGGGGGCAGCAACATCCTTTATCCACAGCCCATTTCAGAAATGCTATCTCTAAATTGCCAGCAGAGGTGGAAGGAATTTTTGCTAAAACTGTCGACAGAGCAAAGCTGCTGCCAGATCAAAATCCAGCCACTCGAAACTCCTGGGCTGTAGTTTTTGGAGGTTAGAATCGGACAAAGGTGGGCGGGGAGTGAGATTTCCCTGGGAAGAAGGATGCAAACATGGGGGTGGAGGTTTGGCGAGATGTTGTGTTGTTGAAAAGTTCAGACAATCAGTGGCTCATGCAGTCCAATAAACGTGCTGCCCTGCAGTGATTATTCGAAGTAAAAATATGGCCGTGTCACCTGCTGTACAAAGTCCTTCACAGGCTCTCTGACCTCAGGAAAAACCTAAACTCCTTAGTTTGGCACAGAAGATCCTTCACTATGTGGCCCTAGCTGCTGTCTCACTGTCCCCTTTCCCTACCTTTACGGTCCAGCAACACAGAACTACTTGCAGTTGTCCCAAGCATCATGCTGATGCCCCTGTTGACGTCATTGATTTACTTCTTGAAAGAATCCCCATTCGTAACTGAGGTCACCTCCTCCAGGAAGCCTTCTTTGACTCTTCCTAGACTGGACTAGATGCCTTTCTCTGTCTTCCCCTCTAAACTGAGTTCTGTAGGGACAGGGATGGTGAGTTTTAAACCTTAGATCCCCCAGATGCCAGCAGAGGGCCTCCCAGATCACCAGTGCTTGTCTGAGAGCCGTCTGGGAACACACACCCTCAGGGGAAGAGAGGAAGGGGCTGAGCTATCATTTCGAACCCCCAAAGACGTGGCTCACTCCTCCTTCCCAGCAGGACTATAGGAACGTCGAAAAGCTCATTCCCACTCTCAGCAGAATCCCCTCCTTCATTTGTGCTACATTATTGATAAATGAATTTCCTTCCTGTGGCTTCTTTCTTTTTATTTCCTTTCCTTTTTTAAAACAATTAAAAATTCCTTTCAATAAAAGTCATATGTATACGTGGGTTAAAAAACACTAACTATAGATGGATGATAGATTAGTTGATAGATAGATAGATAGATAGATAGTTGATAGATGATAGATTGGCTCATCACGACAAGCAACAACCTCCTGTTCTTTTTCTAAGCCCAGAGGCAAAAATATTTTACTCTTTTAGCTGCTTCTTCTATGATTTCCTTCAGATCTCTAATATCTCTGGATTTGGCAGACTGTGCTTTAAGGCACAAAGATGACTTCCCACCCCACCTCCCAACCTGGAACTAATGGCTGCCTTTGAAAATAAGGTCATCTCCTTAAAGGACTACGGACCTCCTTCTTCTGGTCCTCCTAACACCCTTACCTACATTTCTGTTGTTGTTGTTGTTTTGTTTTGTTTTTTTTTTGTTGTTTTTACTGTTTCTTGTCCGTGTGCGTTTTCAGTATCTACATCTTTAGAAGGCCTGCCCCCTGCATTCGTGCCTTTGTGTAGTCCCCTTCCCCTGACTATGGGCGGGATCCTTTGGGACTTGCTTCTAAGCAGTAGGATTTGTTGAAAATGATGGACTCTCGCCTTCATGGTTAAGTTATGAAGAAACCTAACCATGGGAGAACCTGAGGACCATGCCCTGGCTTCTGTCTTGCTCGCCCCCTCTCACTCTCTTGCTGGTTCCCTTGGAGAGAAGCCACTGCTGGGTTGCAATCTGCCCCGTGGAAAGGCGCAGGTAGTGTGATGGCAGTGGCCCACGGGAACTGAATCCTGCAAAAGCCATGCGAGTGAGCTTCGAAGTGGATCCTTCTCCAGCTGAGCTTTCGGATGAGACAGCAGTGCCAGCTGACACCTTGCCCTGCAGCCTTGTATGAGACCTGGAGCCAGACAACCCAGCTCTGCCCAGATCCCTGACCAGCAGAAACGGTGAGATAATACATTTTTGTTGTCCCTTGCTGCTAAATTTGGGCACAGTTTGTTATACAGCAGTGGATAACTAATGCAGTCATTATACCATATTTTTTTTCTGTTCCGTCATCGAGTTTTTAATGCCCCCATCTTCTCCTCTTCCTTCTTATACCCTCAAAAACCAACAGACTGCATGTTTCTTCTGTGCCTGTTTCTCTGCTTCTATAATCATGTACAACATGCTATGTGTGTATGAGACTTTTTAGGCCATTCCATTATTTATTCTTGGACAGCATCTTCTGGCTTCATTTTGGACACAAGCACCCAAAGTACCGCTAGTATCTGTCAATTATAGTCACGCCCTCCTCTCTGCCAAAAGGAAATCGTAAGAACCTTGAGATTCAGCTGGCGAGAGCAGCAGAAATACATATACGTATTTCTATTTATTTCCACGGGAATCTGGGACTCGGGGTGAGGGTCCTGAAAAACACAGACAGCTCCGGAGAGTGAAGCGTGTGCTGCTCTGGAATCACGCGTCCTCGGAGGAGTGGGATTGCAAAGTGACAGTGCTTTATCCTAAGCAAACATCCCGGCCTCTCTCCAGCCAAATGAGTGTTGCTCTTCCAAGCAGGCATTACTCAAATGATTTCTGCAATCCTTCATTGCGAATTGCCTTCCCCAGTCTGTTTCCACGAAGTGTAACTGGGTTTAGTCTTTTTAGGGAGTCCTCCTCCTTTGCCCACCTCCCCCAGACTCATTCTCTGATCTTCTGCCCTGGCTAGAACATTCCCTCCTCAGGTCAGCCTTGCCCATTCTCATGCAAGCTCCTCTCCTCCTGCTACTCGCTCCCAGAGCACTTTCTGTCCTGAAATCTAGAATCATTTACATCTCTTTTCCCACAGGTGAGGGCAGGAATTGTCTTATTCACTGCTGCATCCCCAGGATTTGGCCCCAGGCCTAGAGCATGTGGGTACTCTAGAAATCATTGTTAAATGAATGAATAGATTGGCTTAAAAGACTGCTGCTTGTTTGCAAAAATCAAATCCACCCTCAAAAGACCAAAATTTGTCACCCTTAGTAAAAGTTACAGCTAATATGTATTAAGGGCTTACTGAAGGTCCTCCAATGCTGGGCTCTTAATAGTGCATTATTTCATTTAATTCACATGGCAATTTTATGGGGTAGATACCATCATCCCTGTCTTACAGAGGACATTGGGGCTCAGAGTAATGAAATAACTTGCCCAAAGCCACACAGTTTGGTGACGGTCCAACACCAAAGTTCAAACCTTTAACTATTATGTGAAACCATTTTTTCCTTGTTAAATTAAAAAAAAAGTTTTAGAAATTAAAATAAAAAATACAGATGTGTACAGAGAAAAAAATCACCAACCTGGATGGATCCCCATCAAGCAGAATTTCAACTAACGTTAACATCTTGGCCTATTTAATTTCCGCATTCTCTCCCTTTTTTCTTTCTCCGCTCCCGCTATCTTGAGAACATTCAGGAGAGTGTGCTGAAGAGCCCAAAGTCATTTCCAATGTCAGAGCGGAGTTTTGCATCATGCAGTGATGTTGGAACTACTTTCCTGTCCCCCAAGACGGCAGCAGGTGGGTCTGTGCTATGGAGCAGCCAGTCTCACCAGACAGCAACACCTGCAGATGCTCTGGGTCTGAGGGGAAAGGACTCTCAGGGAATGGGGACACTCCCTGTGCTCCCAGCAACTCGCTTGCCTAGGAAAGAGGAAGCCTATGCTCTCTTCCTACCTAAGCTGAAGGCTGGCCCCAAGGTCAACTCCTCCAGGGAGGACACCCAGATCTGCCACCCCCTTTAAAAGGCCTGTCTGGCCCCTTTCCTTATTGAGTTTCACCTTCTTAATCGTGTGTGTGTGTGTGTGTGTGTGTGTGTGTGTGTGTGTTTCAATCAGTGTACCAATGAAATAGAGAGTCCCCTCCCTGGCCCCCCTTACACCCCAGAAGGTGGCAGAGCTCCCACTTTGCCCACCTTGCACTTGGAACCTGCCTGGATTAGTGTGTTTTTAAGTTCATTATAGCTGTTAACACCTCTCTCTCCCTGCTAGACTGCAAGTTCCTCAAGGGCAGAGACTATTTCTTATGCATTTTTCTCTCTGCAGTATTTGCCATAAAAGGACACTCAGGTAAATAAAGGCAGCCAGACTTCAACTTTGGGAGAGTGGAAAAACACCTGGAATCAGATCGACCTGGTTCAAATTCCAGGCTGCCACATATTAGCTGTGTAACTTTGGGCAAGTGACTCAACTTCTCTGAGCTTTGATTTGCTCATTGGCAAAGTGAGGACAACATGCTCTGCTTGATAAGTGAGGACTAAATGGGTTCATACATGTTAAACACCTTAGCACAGCGCATGGCAAAAAGCATGCGCTGTCTCTGACCTTGGTGGAGTTACAGGACCTGGATTCTGGTCTGAGCTTCGCCATAGTCCCAGAGCAAGTGACCTAACCGCTCAGAAGCCCAGCACTCTCATCTGTAAGAAGGGGAAGCCCAAAACAGATGCTAGAAATGGCCACCGGCAGTCACATCCAGCCCCAGGGCACCTCCCATCTAGAGAATGCAGGAGTGAGTAGCCTAAAATTCTCTCTCTCCACACTGATGGGTCCCCAGTGCTAAGGGCCCATTTCCTCTCCCAGCGGAAAGCACCCAGGGCTTCCTGCAAAGACAAATCACCTGTCCTTCCTAGAAGCTGTGAGCAAGATAGAGACAAAGCAAAACGTGCTCTACTGAGTCAGGATGTTCAGTGATGTTTATAATCGGAAAAGTCACTCAGAACAGGATAGAACCTCAGGAAGGCTAATGGGGAAGCAGTCCAGACTTGTCTGGAATTTTAAAGGGGCCTGTAGGGAGGAAAGGAAAAACAAGGTGTTTTGCAAGGTCGGAGTGAAACTCTTTATCACTTTAGTAGAAGACTGCAGTGCTTGAGTATAATTTGGAAAAGTCGTCTCTGCCCAACCCCTGTGGGGTTGGGGACCATCTGGCAGGTGATCCCTAGGTCTGTGAGAATGTCTTCAGGTGACCGTCCTGTGGGAACAAACCCAGGTCCTCCCAGGTGGTAGGCGTTCTCCATCCTTCACTAGACCTTCTGCAAGGTCTCGGGCCCAAAGGAGGCAGGCAGCAGCTCCTGGACTGTCTTGACTTCATAGGTGCCATCCAGCTTGGTCATGTACACAGCCCAGTCGGTGCCAAACTGGAAAAGAGGCAAAGCTAGCGTGAGGGAGGCGGTGTGGCTGAAGGGTTAGGACTGGCCTGGGTTTGACTCTGGCCCTATCTCTTCCTGTCTTTGTGCCTCTGTTTTCTCATCTGTAAATGGGAGTTATAAGCGTGCCTAGCTCACAGGGCTTGAGAGAGGAGCCAAAGAAAGACAGTGTATGGTGGGACTGCAAATTGGCACAGCCACTATGGAAAACAGTATGGAGGTTCCTAAAAAACTAAGAATTGATCTACCATAGGATCCAGCATTCCCTCTACTGGGTATTTACCCCAAAGACTTGAAAACTCATATCCGAAAAGATATTTGCACATCGATGTTCACAGCAGCATCATTCACAGAAGCCAGGACATGGAAGCAATCGAAGTGTCTTATGACTGGCTCAAGAAGCTGTGGTACCTACATACAATGGAACACTCCTCAGCCAGAAGAAGGGATGAAATGCTGCCATTTGTGACAACCTGGATGGACCTCGAGATAATCACGCCAAGTGAAATAAGCCAGACAGAAAAAGTTGAAAATCACATGATATCACTTATAAGTGGGATATAAACCTTAAAGCAACATGAGCAGGACAAACAGAGACTCATGGACATGGACAATGGACTAGCTGTTACCAAGGGGAGCCAGGAGGGAGGAGGTAGACAGGGCAAAAGAGGTTAAATAGACGGTGGCAGAGAAAAACCTAACTCGGGAGGTGAACGCGCAACGTAAATATCTGTATGCCTTACTGTTAAAACGTACAGCTGAAACATTAGATCTTGTTAACCAATGTCACCATAAAAAATAAACAAGTAAATAAATTTTAAAAATTAAAAGAAAAGCATATTACACAGTTAGCACAGGGCTTGGCACGTTGACGATGGGCAATGAATGCTCCATTCTGCATAAGGACTCACCCAGGGATTTATAAGAACATCCACCCCCTGGGGCAGCCTCTTCCTGCTGTGACAAAAAGCTTCCCTCTCAGCACCTCGTTTACTACTCACGACCAGGAGAAGTTGCGTGCCTGCCTCCTTACACACCAGCCACTGCACATGCGCGATTGCACTGTCTACCCCTTGAGGGAGATGCTATTCTAATCCCCACTTTTATGATGAATAAACAGGCTTATCAGGGTGATGTCAACTAAGCAGAATTGTAGCCCAGATCTCCGCCTCTTCCTCTTACACTAGCAGGAGCTGCCTTGGGCAAATGACTGACCTCCTTGGGCCTCAGTGTCTTGATCTGTGAAATGGCTACAGAGTCAGATGTACTAGGCAGGTGGGGACTTAAATTGGCTGTGGCTTAATGGAAAGAGTCCTGTAGTTGGAATCAATAGACAGAGACTCTACCTGGCCAGGTGCTGTGCGAATTAGAGCCGACAGGCATAAAGCACCTGTACCCAGTGCCTGGCATATTGTAAATACTAATTAGTGGAGGCCGTTCCTCTTAACTGCTGGCGGTTGCTCATGAGCGTTCAGGTTTGCAGCGAGTTGCTGTTCCACGCTTCTGTCTGGATCACAAAGTTATTACCAGGCACAATGGTTCTTCTGGCTTTTTTAAATTCATGGTTTAGGGAGGGATGTCTTTCTGCTCGCAAGCTCGGCCTGAGAGTATGGATGAAAGCAGAGTGGAAGCGAGATTGAGGGCCAGGTCCCTGGCCCCCGCAAGCTTCAGCTCTTATTATTAGCATTTTGCCTCTCCCTCCTTCAGCGTTTTAATTTGCCTTCTCCATTTGCCAACTTCTAATCTGTTTGGAGAACACAGCAATGAGCAATTAACTGCAAGTCTGGCCTTGGGATCTAGGGAGCTGGCATCCTGATGTTGTTTCCTTACAGGGCCTTGGACATGCTGTGGAGCTGGGCAGTCATTCCTGCCCCTCTCGAGTGAGATCAAGTCCATCTTGTGAATTCAGTGCCTTCGTGGTGGCATTTTTCATCTGGATTTGGGACATGAGTTCTGCTCATTGCCGGGTGTGCCACCCTGGCGAAAAGATGGAGGTGCTTGCACGTTCGACAGATGCTTTGAAACCCCAAGGCCAAAAGTAAAGATGGAACAACGTCTCCCCCCCCACACACACACATTTAAACAACCCCAATGGCAGAAGCCCCTAATGGATGAGCAGCTCTCATTCTGCAAAGGCTGAGAAGAATGTGTCTGATTTATAGAACCATAAAGCAGGGTGGCAGCTGTGACGAGCATGGGTTTTGCAGTCAGCCTGAACTGGCCCTGGATGCCAGCTCACCACTGACTGGCTACTGTCCCTCAGAAGGTCATTTCACTTCTCTGCTGTCTAGGGCCAAAGCAACCATAGACCATACTGAGTGAAGGAAGGGTGCGGCTGCATGCCAATAAAACTTTATTTAGAATAAATAGCTGCAGGCTGGATTTGCCAGTGGGCTAGTCTGTCCACCTCTCAGCCTGATCTAGAATATGACCTACCTTCCTGTAAGCCTGCTCCTTTAATCCGTAAGCCTTAGGACATCAGATTGATGGCCACTCAGGTCTATAGTCAGGGGGGCAACACATTTCGGTTGCACCAAGGATAACATCTTAGCTTTAGGTATGTTTCAGCCCCAAGCCCATCGAGGCAGAGCAACAACCCCACTGGCCATGGGAGCAGATGGGAGCAGACGGGTCGGCGCCAGGCTGATTCCAGGACTGAACACAACGACCAATGACCCCAACTGCCTTAGTTTCCATGACGACTGATTTTCCCTATATAACCTGTACTCCCGAGACAGCTGAGGAGCCAGGTTGGTGACAGCATTAGCTCGCCTGCGTCTCCGGGACTTGTGACTCCCTGAAATAAATCCTCACTTTCTTTGCTGTAAGCCTGCACATATCTGTTTGCCTTGAAAAGGGACCCCTTTGGTGCTGGTGACACCCCTCCTGTCACTCATGCCTTCTTTTTCTGTATTCTTTTCTTCATAGCCCTCCTCACTCTCAGAAACTCTATTTATTTATTTTGCGCCTTGTTTATTGTCTGTCTGCTGCCCTAGACTACAAACTCTGTGAGGACAGAGTTGTCTCCCAGAGCTAGGTCAGTGCCTACTGAGCAAGCAGTAAACAGTGAGTGAATAGACACTCGCTCAGTATTTGGAGTGAAAGAAAATAATTTCCAGTGATTCATGCAAACTTGGGAAGGCCTTTGAAGCCAGCCAACCCAGCAAACAAGACAGCAGCTGTGTCTTCGGGCTGGCAGCTTGGTGTTGCCTCCACAGCCTGGGGAAAGCAGTGAGGCATCAGGCTTATGTTCCAGAAAGAAAGAGAAGCTGCTTACCTCTCTCATGACTTGCCTGCAGGCTCCACATGGTGAGATAAAATCATCTTGTAAGTCACTGGGGAGGCAGAGAATCAAACATGGATCGGTTTTCCCCAGAAGCATGACAATTGCTAAAATTCAATCCCCTGAGTCTTGTCCCCTCCACATTAAGTGAAACCCTGCTAGGCAGCTCTTGATTCACAGACGGGCTATGTGTCCTAGAGGGGGAAAAGCAGGGCTTGGTGGCTTTCCATACTTGCAAGAGGCAAGGCCATGGGCAGGACCATTATTTTCACTGGTGTGTTCAATAGGTAAAGGTTTAGTGAGCGCTTACTGTCGCCCACACTCCAGGGACACAAAAGTTAAGGAGAATTTGTCTCTGGTTTTCGAGAGATTGCTCAGCCCAGTGGGTGACATGGAAAACTTGAACAAAATGCAGAAGAAGACAACATTTGGCCTGATTCTTGGAGAAAGTGTAGAGTTCCTAAGTCACCATTAGTGAGCACCCACTACGCTCTCTGCCAGGCACTTGACATCCATTATTTCATTTCATTCTCAGTATAAGCCGAGTGTCAGAATGACCATTTTACCTGTGAGGAAGCAGTTTCAGTGAGATGAGGTAACAGAGGTGCTATTCTGAAGCCCTGGTTTGTTTGTTTGTTTGTTTGTTGTATTGCAGGCAAAGGAAACGGTATGTACAAAGGCCCTGAGGCATGAAAGAATAAAATGCATGTGAGTCAAAGAGAAAACTGGGCTTTTTGCATCTGAGAACGTCTGGAGAGGGGAAGCTCACAGCCAAGGAGCTGTCTCTGAGATTAAGGCACCTATAGGCCATCCTCCAGCTCTGAACAGGACAAAAGACGGTGCTTAAAGAAAGTGGATATAACTGTAGGACCCTCCAAGCCTGCTGGAGCCCCACAGTCTAGCCCTGCAGCCACTGTCATCCTTGTTTTCCTAGACCCACAGCTCTGCGATGTCTCTGGATGATTACAGGGTTCCAAATATGTTTCTCGGTCGGCTCCTCCTTTTGATAACTACAGGTGACTTTGACCATGCAAAGCTCATTTTCTTTGCCTGTAAAATTGGGGGGTTAATGATGTCCACTGTGATAGAGGATAGAACGAGATAAGGTGTGTGAAAGACTTTGTGAACTTGAGAATGCCACAGACATAATGTCATCTCCTATGCTAATACCAGGCTCGTATCCCTTTACATATACGAGCTCTGTCACAACTTTAGTACCCTATCAATCAGACACAGTTTGATTGCATACTATGCACTCTATGTACTCTTTTATAATGAATTTGTTTATTATATACTGTTTAGTATGTGCCCAGAATATGCCAGGCATCCTGAAAAGCACTTTATATGCATTTTTTTTCATTTTAATCAATAATATTTATTGAGTACCTACAAAGGCAAGGCACTGTCGGTGCTGGGAATACATCAGTGAACGAAACAGGAAAAATTCATTCCAGTTAGGAATTTTTAACTAGTGAGGGGAGCCAGACAACCAGCCACCCATGTAACAAGCGGAGACAGAGGTAGATGCTACGACTTGAATAAAGCAACTGAGTGAAGAGTGAGTGACGGGTTGCCATTTTATTTAATCCTCACGGTAACTCCCTTTTATATGTGGAGGTTCGGTTAAGGAAAGATTCTGCTCCATGGAAAGGTGGGTCCTCTCTGAGCACACTCCCAGCTTCAGAACAAACGCCCATGGGAACTTAACGGGGTAGGAACCCCTGCTCAGGATGCACACTGAGCCACATTAACCCTCGTGATGACCAGGTGACAGGTGCTGCAGCCAGAGCCTGTCATAAGTTCTTGGAGGCTGGACTGTTTTTTTTTTTCTCTCTTCATCCCACACATGGTGACCTAGAGCCTGCTCTATGCTAGGCAGGCACCGGGAAGGAGGAACAAAGACTGATCAGAGAATCTCTGCCTTCAGGGATCTAACCACCCGGAAAGGCAGATAAAATCTGCGTGTAAATGCCAAAACGGAGGCAGACTGCGGTTCTGACCACGGGAGAGGCGCTGGGTGAAATTCAGCCTCCTTTCCACAGCCTGTAAGACTCCCTATGATCTGGCCCCTGCCAAGCTCACTATTTCCTTTCCCGAACTTGAGACCTTCATGGCCAGCTGTCAGACAAGGGGACCTGCATTAGGGTTTTCAACATAGAATTGGGGTGGTGGACATGAACTCCCTAGGAAGTTGGATTTGCTCTAGATTTCAAAAAATCATAACATGGCACATCTAGGCAGCACAGCTCTGAGAACTGGGGGACAGCCCGATGATGATCATGGCTCACACTTACATTGCACTACTCTGAGCCAGGCACTATGCTAAGAACCTCATGTGCAAAGCCTCATTTAATCAAACCCTAACAACCTAATCAGGTAGGGGCTGTGTAGGAATTCCCATTATCCACATGTCACAGACCTGCCCACGGTCGCAGAGCTGGAAAGCCACAGAACCAGGATTTGAACCCAGGATCTGTGGACTCTGTCTTCAGTAGTTTTGCAGCTTACAAGTATAATGACAACATTAAAATAATAGTTTTAACTTATCGCATACTCTGTGCCACGAACTTTGCAACAGCCCAGTGGGGAGGTGTTATTCTCCTCCACTTTGTAGATGAAAAGCCAGGCCCAGATTAATGAAAAATGCACCTGCGGTCGATAGCGGAGCTGGATTGAAGACCAGTTCTCAATAAAAATCAAACCTAGGCTTTTAACCCTTACTCAACATTCCTGTCAAGAGGTAGAATGAAAAGCTGGGAAGAAGATGCGTCGGAGATGTGCTGGGTGCTGGGTGCCTTGGCGCATTCCCTCCCTGCTTCCCCACCTCTTGCTTGTGCTGACCTTGGTCACACAGTCAGGCCACACACACTTAGGAGCTTGACAGGCTGGAAACCTATTGACTTGGATGACTACAGCTGGGACCCCAGCGGGACAGGCTTATCTCCCCATTAGCAAAAATCCCATGCTGGGCTCTGCACTCTCTCATCTTAGAGATCTCAAAGGGGCTCTCTTAGGCTGTTCACACCCGTCAGTGTGCACAAGGGAGCTGGCTCTCAATTAAACAAATCACTAATGCAATCATGACTGCACTTCTGTCTGGCTCAAGGATGCTGGTGCAGGCTGAACACCCGAGCAGGGCAGTTGAGCCCTGGAAAAATGCAGCTTTTGTGTAAATAAGGACTTTTTCTAATCATCATCACTAACAATACCCAGTCATGTTTAAAAGTAGATAATGGCCAAGAGAAAAAGCCTTTCCCTGGGAACATTCTAAACAGAGCAAAGGCTACCAGGTCATTATCCTTTTGGTGACTTTGGCCTCTTTTTCCCCAGAATATCATTATTTTCTTGGATCGGCTTTCAAATTAAGTTATTCACCCCCTACTTTATGAAGTGTAATTCACATCTTGATCTCTGCCTATCCACACAAATTGTTCCCAGCACAGACTCATTTATTTCTCCCAAAGCCAAAGGGAAGCTTTGTCCTCTGTCACAAGAAGTGCTCTGGGAAGCTGGTGCCCTTCTCCATAAGTGCTCTGGTTACTCAGGGAAAAACCTTCAATAACCTGGTCCACCCCGGGGCCAAAACAAGGCCAAGTTTAGGGGCTCATTTCTGTCACATGCCCCTTCCCCATCAACCTTGCTGCAGGTCCTTACATTTCTGCCAGAAAGGTCCTATAGCTCCACCACAGTGAAGAGATGACTCCGTCCTGGTACATGACCCATGCAGCCAGATGTCCAAAAGAACAACGCCTAATCAGCCGTGCCATCTCTTTATGGGTGGGTCAAACGTTTCCTATGTTATTTCCCTTGCACCATTAATTTCCCAAAAAAAACTCTCTCTCAGGGACAATGCAAAGGTCCAGACAAGAGCAATTCACCATTATCAGAAGCATAATGGGGTCCAAATTAGTAAAAGGGGGCCCATTCAGATGCGCAAATCCCATATGCTCAAAGCCACTGGGTCTGGGGCCAGGGCCAGCAAGAATTCATTGAGCTCCCTTTTGGGGGTACCACGGGGGGACTTGGAAACTTATGCTTAGGGCAGGCAGAGGGTGTTGCTGGGTGCTGTTGTGAAGCCGCAACCTGGGCTGGAATCTGATTAGTCGGAACCATTAACCTGGGTTTACCTGGCTGTCGCCCCACCAGCCTGCCTTGTATTCTGGTTCTTGACACCTAGAAGTGAGTGATGCCAAGTGCAGGAGTCAGCACACACAATGACGAATCCCTGTGTCAGCTCAGGAGAGCAGGGAAGAGTGTTTGACCTCCCGCACAGCATGTCAGAATGGAATGAGCCCGGAGGTGTGACTCTAGAGACCTGGTTTGGTCCTAGCTCTGCCACTAACTCCCAGGAAAAATGCTCATGTTCTCTGTGCCTCGGCATCTTCAGCTGTAAAATGGGGGTAGGGACCAGAAAGTCTTAGTGGCCAGGTAATTTTTTAGGTCCCTCCAACTTTAGGTTTCTATTATGCTGCTTTTCTATGGCATCTTGGAAGGATTCTGCTGTGCTTTGCGCTGTTATTCGAACAAGAACACACCTGCCCTTGTCTAAGAGTGGCTGTGGTTGTGAACCTGCTCTGCAGGCTCACCGAGGGCAGAGCCTATTTTTTATTTAATTCCTATCCTCACACTCAGGCCAGAGTCATCCACAGTGCCCAGCACATAGGACGTGCAGAATAAACATGCTGGATTGGTGAATGGGTGAATAACAGGCAGGTGGTGGATGTTGGGGGAATAGATGAATGAACATTGCTGTGACCCGGCTTTCCCACTCACCTGGCAATAGCAATTGCCCTGAAATCTTTGTACCCTTCTGAGACAGCCTTCTGGATAGCAGTCCGTTCAGCACAGATGCCCAGTGGGTAGCAGGCGTTTTCTATGTTGCACCCTGAAAGGAGAGAAGGGCCCGGTCACATTTCCAGTAGAACCATTCCCTGTTGCATGGGCTGAGTAAGAGGCTTGCCCTATTCCAGTGCAGGAAGGCACCAGTTGCTCCAAAAAAGGTAGGTAGGGGGAGAGGGCAATGTGACCCAAAATATTGGGAGACTATGACCCACTGGTATAGTGGCCCTTTCCAAGAACCTCCCACTTTTATCACTTACTCAATGCCTTGATCTTGAAGCATAGCCTAGGAGCAGGCTCAGATGACCAGGCAGATTAACTCAGCCTCATCTCCCCAGCAGGTCAAGACCAAGGGGAGATGCTGAGGCGTAAGAAGGTGGGCACAGCCCCCAGCCTTGGATCTAAAAGACAAGCCACGGGCCATGGTAGTGTGGATGGGGTGGTGGGTCCTGATTCAAAGATTGGGCCTGTGTATAGTTTTTGCTGCTGGTTACCAGCTATCAATGTTCAACCAAGTTTCTTTTGCGAGGTGTGTTGCAAAACAACCTCAAAATCAACAAATTAACAAACAAAACACTGGCAAGCTTTGCAAAAGGTGTCTGTGATTACACAAGCCTTGAGGCAATCTCCAGTCCTCCAGGGGGAGGTGAGCTGCTTAGGTGGCACAGCCCTCAGAAGGGAGTCCTCCCCAGTGTCCCTCTCAGGGGTGTCCTTGGGGAATAATGGGCAAGGTCTACGCCCGGGAGACAAAACATTGGCGTAGCCTGGATGGCTAAGAAAGTCCTCATTTCCAGGGAGGTGAGACCATGATGGTCTGGGCTTCTCCCTGACCATCAGGGTGTGTCACTTCATACCTTGCTTTTCTCCTTGATGCAGGGATACTAACTGTTCCCGGTATTAATTTTCTCCTTTTTTCTTTAAGTGATGCAGATGACCCACATTCTACTATGCTGGATCACAAAGCCAGTGCCCTGGAGATTGTATTTCCGAGACTCCCTCGTAGCAGTGTTGCCATGTAACTAAGTTTTGGCCAGTGAGGTGTAGCCCAAAGGGAGGTGAGAAACTTCTGAATCGCATTTTTTCGTAAGGAGATTGCTTGTCCTTTACTTCCTATCTTTTCCCCTTCGCATGCTGGGCTGGGGTGGGACATCTCTGTCCATGTGGTTTATTGTCATAGGGACGGAGAAGCAACAAGACAGAAGGAATATGGAGCAGAGTTGAACTGCCTGTTTGCCCTGGACTGATTGCCTCCTCTGAACTGTTATGTTGAGAGAAAAAGAGGTTTCTATCATGTTCGAGTCATTGTGTTTTGGGATTTTTGCTACAGCAGCTTAACTCAGACCTAATACAGAAATTTGTGCTGAAAGTGAGATGCAGCTTTGACAAAAAAGTCTGAAATATGTGGCCTTGGCTTAGCCATTGCGCAATGTGAAGGAACTGCAGGCACAGGAAGGCAGAAAGCTGGTGCCCTTCCTGCTCAGCAGCAGATTGGTAAATCCCCATGCTGCAATAACCTGGAAGGCAGACCATGCAATTTACCGCTAGGATTTCTCCACTTGGCAACGAGAATCAGCCCTGAGACAAAGACCTGATGAAGGGTGCCACCTCCTCACTTGGCCTACTGTTTTGGGTTGTCTCAAGGTAGCCACCACTACAGTGAGGCAGCAGAGAAGGGCCAGGCAGAGAAGCCAGTTATTTAAAAAAAGAAAGAAAGAAAGAAAAGGAGAGTTGACAGGCTTAAGAACTATGCCCAGAAACAGTCATTGAGTGTGGTACTCCTGAGGAAAGTGATTGAAAGCCAACAGACCAGAAAGCTTCTAGGGTTTTGCTAGACTTGGCCAAAGAAGACAAAAATTTGGTTTTCAAAAGCCTGTGATTGCTCAATCCTTAAAGACCCTGGGACCCCCAAACTTAACCCTCAGAGGAGAGCTAGATGGCCCCAAGGAGGGCATTCCCTTCAACACCCACTTCAGATGTGTGGCCCAGAATAATGGTCAAAGAAGAAGCTCCCAGAGGGTCACAGGGGTCCAGTGGCAAACACTGATTCCTGCGTTCACTCTCCTAATAGGATCCACTGGAGTTTAGCTGGGCACATGGCTACGCAGCTGGAGACTGCATTTCCCAGCCTCCCTGGAAGCTTCAGATTGTTCTATAATTTAAACCCATGGAATGTGAGCACAAGTGACGGGTGCGACTTCTAGGTTACATTTTTATGGGAACGTTGCTTGCCCCCACGTCACCTTTCGTTTTCCCAGGAATGTGGATGTGATGATGTTTGTCCGTTTGAACACGCGGATTAGGACACCACTCTAGGGATGGCAGGGCATCAAGGGGGAAGGAATCTGATCTGAACTACCTTGCCAAGCAGAGTAGAGCAGAACAGTCCATACGCCCCGGACTCCAGCCCACCCCTGGCCTGTTAGGTGAGAGAGAAATAAGCAGCCATCTGTCCTAGTCACTGTACGTGTATTTGTTTCCTTGTCTCAGTCTGTTCCTGATCTGTGACACTCCCTTTTCCTCAGTCTGAGTCTTCACTGCAATTATGCAGCAAATTGTTCTTTCTACGTTCATCAAATTTGCAAATTGTTCCATTGCCATCTCCCCATATAGTTTCCTCACTTAATTTTCTGTCCCTTCATTATTTACATGGACAAGTTAGGAGAGGTTAAATGAATCATTCAACCCATTAACCGTTATCATGATTCTCAGGATCACAGGCATTCATGGCAGACTGATGGAGAGGAATTGATGTCACTAGACAGCCTGCCCCCTAGACCAGGGACCTTGGCTGCAAGTCTCCTGCTGGGGTGAGGGTGAGTGCGTTCACTAACAGTCATGTATAGAATGGCTATGTGGAGTTAGGTGCAGACAGGTTTGGAAGTCTACTTTTAGGAAGGAGGGCATGTGTATGTACTGGGCACCCAAGGGTAGATGATGATGATGATAATTAATAATAATAATAATAATAATAATAATAATAGACTATTATTTTGACAATTTAACATTTCCTCCTCCTCCTTTTTATGTCCCCTAAGGAATGAGCCTTTCCTCATTCCTCAGCATGTAGTTCAAATGGGAACTGTCATCTTTTCTCACATGACCCTTTTATTGGTCTAAGGATGAGCACCTGCCCCACACTGGGCCGATCAGAGTTCTCTGTGCAGGAACTTCAGCTCCTTTCTGGAACTCGGAGTGTGAGCCTGGACCCGGCTAATGACCCATTTCCCATTCATTATGGAGGAGACCATTAGGAGACAATGACATGGACACTTAGAAGAATGGGTGAGAGATGAAAGATGGCCAAAAGGAATCTGAGTCTTCATTGTTGCTCCTGAGGCCCAGATATACCTCAACTCTTCCCACAGTTTATAGGAATCAATACACCCCTTTTTGCCTAAAATATGTATATTTCTGTCATTTGCAAGCATACAGAAATCAGTTAGTACAGTTGGGATATGGAATGGGGGATAGTCAGGGAGTTGCAACCCTGAAGGGCATGGTTAATATCTATCAAAAGCCTATTTTAGCCAAGCATTTGTTCACATTTACAAGTGAGTTACTGCAGCTGGGATAACTGGCCCTATAGTGCTCAGCCTCTCAGCTAGCTCAATGAAAGTTAAATGAATAAGTTAATTCACCTTTCTTGCTTTCCACCTAATCTCCCCAGCCAGGGTCCTGATGCCCACCTGAAATGACTTCCTTTAAACACACCCCTACCTGCTCATTCATGCCCACCCCTTCTATCTTTGCTGACCTTTGACCTTGACGCATTTGACTTCCACCTCCCCCAAGTTAGGATCCCTTGCTTCCTACTTCTCGTTTAGCAGCCCTGACTTGTCCCTGACTTAGAGATACTTTCCTTATTAAGCATGAGTCACATAAATCTTGGGCTTTGCAGATATGCTGTTACAGCAAACGACCAGATTGCAGAAGGCGCAGTCTGTCAGGACAATTGCTGTGTCCACGTTTGATGCTGAGAATGGCCTCATTTAGAGAAATCTTCCTTTATTGCGACTAAAATTTCAATGAGCCAGTGTGTGTGAGAGAGATTTTTTAAATTGGTAAGAACAGATACTACACTTGATCTTGGCCAAAAGGCCGAGAAGCGACGAGAGACATTTTCTAGGAGGGAGCATAACCATATACCCCACTGCTCAAACAGAACTTCGTATAAAGAGCAGCCAGGTTCCGTTCTTCCTTGGGACCTGGTGCCCTACTGGCTCTGAGAATTTGGGAAAGGGACTGAACCTCCTTGAGTCTCAGTGTCCTCATTTATGATAGTGACAGTGCCTTCCTCATAGGCCTCTAGTGAGAATAAGTTGAGATTATGTGTGTAAAGCAATTAGCATAACGCCTGGCCCAGAGTGAAGTGATGAGCAGTTGCTAGCTGCTGTCATGAGCTGCAAGGAAGTCAAGGCTTCGGTGGTGGTGGGCCTGAGCCACTGAGCTGCTTCTCCTACACTAGGTGTCACAGTGACCCTGTTTCTGCCCTTCAGGCACTCTGAAATCCTTTTCTTGATTACAAAGCCTTTACGCAAGCTGCTGCTAATCTGCCTACCTCTTGGACCTCATCTCCTTTTGTTCTCCAGGCCCATTGGCTTTTCAGCTCTTCCCCAAGGATGCCAAGTACTCTCCTGCTACAGGGCCTTCTAGGTGGTTGTTCCCACTGCCTGGAACTCTCTTGTCTCTATATGCACACGGTTCTCCCTACTCATAGGTCTCTGCTCGGAGAGGCTTTCCATGACCATCCTACCTAAGACTGCTTTAGTTTGAAGGTCTGCCTCCAACCCTCTCAATCCATTTACCGCGCTTTAATTTTCTTCCTCGCACTTACCAGTTTCCTGAAATGATAGTGTAAACTTCCTGTGGTCTGGGCTTGGCTTTGTTTACATTGCCCAATGCAGTATGCTTGGGAGGCCAGTGAGGCTCTCAAGTATTTATCAAATGCGTGGGAGTTCCCACTTCAGCACTAGATCTGAGATACAAAGGGATAACTAGTTGGAGCCTCTAGCACGTTTAAGTGTAATTTCCTAGTCTTGCTTAAAAAAAATAAAAAATAGAAAAGAAAGCCCTTGGCCATGTATTACAATCCTGAAAAGCCACGCACCATTCTCAGTCATGAGAGGCTTGGATGGTGCCAAATTAGGAATCCCTGAATATAAGATTGGACCAAACTATGATGATAGTGCTCTTATTACTAATTGCTTTCCTTTATTCTTTTATTGTTTTTATTTTGAAACTCAATAAATACAACTCTCTTGCTCCCCAGCTTGTCTCCCCATCCAGGTTCCTGATGCTCTGCCTGAAAAGACTGTCTTTATACAAGCCTTTGCAGGCCCATCCACACCTGGCCCTCCCACCTTCGCTGACCTTTGACGTTGCTACATCTGTCAGGTTCTCCCTGAAACCGTTTACATTGTATAATTAACCCTTTTACCAACTCTGTAAGGCAGATACTATTTTAACTACATTTTACAGAAGATAAAGGCAGAAGCTGGTGGCAAGGAGCCAGGACTCACATCCTGGCCTGTCACATGCAGAGGATTGCTCTTCTCCTCTATGGCATTTCAGCGAGGCCGTGTTTTGAGGTGGTTTGGTGCTTCAGGCAGGGCTGGGGTTGGACATCGTCAAGAGAAAAGAACAGTGCCAGAGAGCATGGTACCCACTCCCCCTTCTGAAGGATGAAGATTAGAGCCATGGTTCTCTTGCTCAAGCAGACAGGCATCGGCATCCTCTGGAGGACTTCTTAAACCAGATTTCCGAGCCCCACCCCTGGAGTTTCTGCTTTGGAAGGTCTGGGTTGGAGCTCGAGAATTTGAATTTCTAACAAGTTCTCAGGAGGTACTGAGGCTGGCAGTCTGGGACCACGTTTAAGAAATGTCATGTTCGTGTGTGTGAAAAAATACACTTTCTCCATGTTCCCGCCTCCCTGCCCACCACAAATGCCATGACTAGTTTCATGTAGGAATTACATTCAGACTCAACTACAGAGTCAAGAAGATTTAGTGAAGCCAGTCTGTAATGAGCCACTTTGGAGTGACAGCGGAGGGGACCAATAGATGAGCCTGGAGTGCGGGGATGAGTGGTAGGTGGGCTGTGGTGGGTGGGTAGGGCTGGAAGGAGAGGAAGGGGTTTGGGAATCCTGCTTTGACTCACCAGAAAGTGACTCACCGGGGTGGGGGCCTGCGGTAGGTCAACTGCTGTGGAAAAGGGCAATATAAAGGACCAAAGGATGGTCATGGAGGTAAAAGGAAGCCGAGGGAGAAAATCAGAAGGGCGGGGTCTGATCCGGGAAAAGGTGAACAAAGGATCAGATTTAAGGGTTAAGCTGAGGTGGATTCAGCAATCAACCAAAACATCTTAAGTGTCTTTTTAAATGTGGTTCGCTTCTCCCAGAATTCATTACAGCTGATCCATTGTAGTGGCTTTTCCCCTAAATGGAGAGAGAGAGAGAGAGAGAGAGAGAGAGAGAGAGAGAGAGAGAGAGAGAGAGAGAGAGAGAGAGAAGGAAAGGGCGAGGTACACCACTTTCCTAAGGGCGAGAGCTGAAGAGAAACTCCCCCTTCCCTTCCCTTGGTGGTGCCAGCAAAGAGCAGCCCTGAGAACTTCCCCCCACCCACCTCCCACCAGGTGTTCCACAAACACTGAGCACCCTGCCATGTGGGAGCCCCAGGGCTGACTCCACTTCCCCTGACCAAAGGCCCCCCTGGCCCCCACCTTAACACTTTGTGTCCTCACCTCCCTTGGCCTCAGCAGTTACGAATTAGCATCCTGGTGGCCCATCTGCAAGGGGCCAAGGCTGGGGGTAATAGAGAGAAAGAATCATTATCACCAGATCATGACAGCAAGGCTGTCCAGGCCTGCTTTTGAATTGGACGGGACATCAGCTGCCTCTGAGGGTGGGAATTCCTCAGGCTGGTCTTTTGAGCAACTGGAGAAAGTCACAGAACTGGGCAGACCTGTCCCACGATAAGCTATAAACTCACAGTGTCTAAATTCAACTGTGCCCTCTCTTCCCCTAATTCTCCCTAATTCACTCCCTGATACCCTATCAGGTTTCCTCTGGTTGTTCAAGGTCCCCTGCTGGCCAAGCTCTGCTTTACTGCCATCCACCGTCCCTTTACACCCCGAGAAGAAGATCCAGGGATTCTGGAAAATGCCCTCCATTTGTCCCCCTCTCTTCAGCACAACTCTCTGCCCCCTTCTGCATCTCCACCTTGCAGCAAGGGGCCGCAGAAAGAGCATGGCATTTGGAATTTGATGAAATCGAGTCTCAGTTGTTTCATTTATAAAATGTGGTGTGTTTGGCTATTGGTTTGGTCTGCTTGGCACCTCAACACGTTTTTGTGGTAACAGATTCCCATCCCCCTACAGAGGAGAGATATGTGAAGCCCCTGGCCCAGTCACACTACCCTGTCATGACAACAGAGATGTGCCCAGGATGTGCATGTGATCAGAAGTGGATGAATCAGAGAGATCCCCTGGAATTTTTCCATCTTAAGGTAGCGGGGAGGAGTTCTTTCTGCTACGGGATGAGACTGTACGAACGTTAACCAGAGTCTGCTACACTCCTGGCCCCTGATACCTAGAGGAAGACCACCCACAGACTGAGAGAGAGAACCCAGCACCCAGAAGGTTAAAGAAGGGCATGATGACACTTGAGTTCTTGATTCAGCTGTCCCCAAGACGAAGATGTGGCATTGCCTATTATGGCTCTGGTTGGCTCGTGTCATTTATAACTGAAAGTGTTCTAATGCACGTGCACTCGTTGTCCGTGGGTGGCTCTGAGCTTATAAGGGATCTTGCCTACTAAGTGCTCAGTGGCTGCTCAGTCGACTGTCTACTAACATTGCTGTTAGTCCTGCCCACCATGACCCCAGCACGGTCCAGCTCTGCCTTCAGCCTCCTACCTCAGCCAGTGCCTCACCTATCCCCTGACCCACCTGGCTGGAAATCTTGGAACCCCATTTCCTTCCTTGATTTCTAATATGGCTCATCCCAGGCCTGACCCATTGGTCCCATGCAATAGCTCTCTGGTCTTCCCTTCCTCTTCATCCCACCTGGAACTGTTTAGTCTGAGCCATTCTCACTGAGGACCAGGCCAGGCAAACGAGATCGACACTGTGCAACGACACTGTTTCTTCTACCCCAGCCCTTCTTGAGTGAGTACCTGTCAGACTGATTGTCCTCAAGCACCAGTTTCATGTTGCTCTGCTCCCTAACAACATTCTTCAACTCCCTACGTCTGACCTCAGTGTCTCTGCTTGGCCTTCAAAAGTCCTGCACAATCTGCCTCCAAATCATCGTATCATCATTATCATCACACCATAGCAGTAGGAGCAGCCACCGTTTGCGACATTCTCATTGTGGGCCAATCACTTCGTAGGCATTAGCTCCTTTAAAGCCTCACGCTCAGGGGTGAGAGCCAACACATTCAGTGGCTGCTGCAGCATGGGCGCCAACCATCAGAGAGGCTTTGGCTGCCACGCCCGGCCAGGCAAACTAGCTCTGTTGACAGCCACCCTGAAAGGCAGGTGTTATGAGACTTAGAAGGGCCACAGGTTTGCCCAGGGACACCCCAGCTGGACAATAGCAGCACCAGGATTCGAACCCAGGAGCCTCTAACTCTAGAGCCTCAGCCCATCCCAGAGGGCCTCCCTAAATCCTCATGGCACGACCTTCCTCTTGTGACACTAGGTCCTTCCCTGCAAATTAAATGGGCTACACTCTGCTCTCCTTGTTCCTTTACTCCTACAATCACTGGTTGAGGCTCCTGCTTTGAGCCACGGCCTGTGTAAGAGGAGGGGACCTCCATGGGGGCAGAGACTATGCCATTTCTTCTCACAGCAATATCCTCAGCACCTGGCACATTACCTAACACACAATTGGTGCTTGGCAAATATTTGTTGAATAAATGAATCAACGCAGGGATGAAGAGGGGATGTGGAGGCATCGGAAAGAATCGATGGCTCATTCCATGTTCAAGGCCCTGATGCCATGGGGCAACGTGGGTTGCAATGTTGTTTGCGGTGGTGGTTAATGTTTAATGCTCATCTGAGCCACCAGGCCAGCCTAAATTTCCTAATGACATTCAGAGATTCTTTCTTCTCCACAGAGTAGCAGACTTGGGAGTCTGGGGAGCTCTGGGTTCAAATCCCAGCTCTGCGATCTCGGGCATTTAACCTCTCTGAGCTTCTGCTTCCCTCTCTGCGAAGTGGCTCTACAGTAACTGCCTTCCAGGGTTGTAAGGGTGAAATGGATGACATTAGTCATGGTCTTTTCACCTACTAGCACTCACTCAAGTTCACTTCTGCTCGAAGATGATAACTCATTAAACCCGTACAGAACCTCAAAAGATAAGAAATAACATGCATATCAAGGAGAACCCAGGAGGGGTACTACAGAGGGGGAGGCATGGCCCCCAGGTGGACTCACAGCTGAGCAGTGGAGAGGATGAGCAGTACCTGGCCCAGGCCTGCTGGGGGGTTACCAATTAGGCATACATGTGGTGTGGGCCTCTGGTCCTTGATATAGCTGCACCAAGTGGAAGGGGGATATTAGGCAGCAGGGCTGGGCATCCTCATCTGTCCCTCTGTGTCAATTCTCATCTGCCCCTGGGGCGGTGGTGGAAATGAGACCGCAGGGGAGGGCATGGCCTCCCTGCCACTTGCTCACCACCTTCCCCACTACCCTGAAAAAGAACACCCCTTAGCTTTACAAAAACAAGTTTGAATTTTTGTTCAAGTGAGCTTTTCTACAAAAACCAACAAATCAAAGAAAAAGAGCTTAGGGACAGATTAGGGTCAACTCAGATTCCTGTCCCTGACTTCTCAGGCTGGCATTCATCACTGGTCACTCAAATCCCACCTGTTCTTTCCTCCAAGACCCTCTGCATAACCGACTGACAAGTCACCTCACTTGGATTCCTTGCTTTCTCCCCAGCCATCCCCTGACATGGTGAGTGACAGGAAAAACGCAGGGTTTTGGGGACCCCACCCCTGGGTTCCACCTCCAACGTCCCATGTGACCTTGAGCAAGTCATGTCACCTCTCTGAGTCTTCTTCATTGAGAATTGGCCATGACACCTAGGTCGGTGGGCCTGAGGTGAGGACTTGCTGACACAACGTGCAGAAGCCTTTGCACGTGTGGGACCTAGAGGAGGGCTCAGAAAGTACCAGCCTTCTCCCTCCCAGCACAGAGGACAGCTCTTGATTTGTGACTTCCTCTTCCAACTTCTTTTCCTGTCCTGCTGCTGGACTGCCCAGTCCTCCAAGAACTGAAAGCCCCTAGACTGGAGCAGCACTGTCTGGGATGCTGGGCAGGGCAGGTGCCTATGGGGATACGGGGGCTTGGGGACAGCCAAGAGGGGACAGAGCTGTGCTCTACTCTGCCTGTGCCCTCCCACCCTTCCTGTTTATCTTCCTCTTACCTCCCCACTGTGCTGTCTGTCGCGGAGGGGGCCCCTCCGGGGCATCTGCCCGTGTCCTTACCCGAGAAGATCCTCCCAGACCTGGTGAGGACCGCGGCCCCCACAGGGAAGTGACTGTAAGGGCAGTAGGCGAACTTCTTGGCCTCCTGGGAGGAGAGCAGCAGCTGCTGGACTTGCTCGGGCTTCAGGCCACAGGAGGGACGCTTTGGGGCCATGTCGGGCCCCCAGGATCAGCTGAGGAGCAGAGAAACGGGTGCTGTCAGCCAGGCTGGGCTGGGACTTCTCGGACAGCACCTCCTCCCGGGGGTGTGTCCCTGAGGGGTGGATCCCAGGTGAGCGCCTACTACGGGACTGCGGGGCGGGGCCAGGCCAGTGAGAGGACACCCCCTGGTTTGGGGTCAGACTGTACGGTGCGTGTCCCAGTGTGGAAGGATGTGACTGTGCCCATGTGAGTTCCACTTTCTTCCTTGGGGACCACGTTCACACACTGATGAGTGGGTGGGTCCAGGGATGGCTGTCCCTCTGTAGGGAGCAACTGAGGGCACACACTCCTTAGGGAAGAAGTTACTGGGTGGGGTCAGTGTGAGGTCTGGGAAGTCCAAGCTCCAAGGGTTGAGAACCCTGTTTGTTGAATAACTTTTTCTCTCCTTCACTGGGAGAGGGATGAGGCCGGCAGGGCAGAGCTGGGGCAGCCCCACTGGCTCCTCAATTAAGGAATGTGAGGCACGGCAGCAAAACCACGTTACTTCTTTATTTTCACCTGTTCTCCTTCCAACTCTTCTCTGCCTCAACCCAGAATTAAAAAGTATCTCAGATGGAGGGAACCTCTGAGATCATCTACTCAGGCAAAATAGACATTGGGTTGGCAGTGACATCTCCGTTCTACATCCTGGCATCATAGAAGACCTTGAGCTTTGGGGGTTAGTAGACCCCAGTGTGAGTCCCAGTTCTGCCACTAATTAGCCTTATGACCTTGGGAAGTTAATATGCCTCTCTAAGCCTCAGTTTCCTCATCTGTAAAACAGGTGCACTAACAGTATTTCCAGAGTTGTCACTAAGGTCAAATGAGATAATGTGTGTACAGTGAACATGTTGGAGGATTCTGAGGCGTCATGACGTGAGCACCCTTTGTGACTTCATGCACGTTGGATTATTGTCACTAGGTGCTTTGGCCAGGATCACATAGGGAGGGCATAATACCAGTTAGGGTGTCCAAAGGTCCCCAGACCCCCAAAACAAGTAGGAGTGAATCGGAGGCTTCTCTGAGGCCTTGGGTGGGAATTTAGAAGGGAGAAGGAGAAGGGCTGAGGAGGGAGAAAATGAGGCAGCATCTCCACGTTCTGCATGCTGACATCTCTGGGCTCATCAGCCCAGCATCTCTGTGTCCTGTACCCAGAACTCCCAGCCACATAGAGACCCTAGCGGGGTCTCTGTAGATAGAGTTCAACAAAGTTTGCCTCTTTCCTCCTCCCCTCCCTACCTTCCCCCAATTCAGATTTCCCCACCTTCTTTCCACACATCCGACCCGTAGAAAAGCAGCTGGTTTCCTCTCACCTGCTGTTGCATCTTCCTCCTGGTTCTGTACCTTAGGCATCTAGAGCAGTGTCCTGGATCTGAGGCGGGGCTGTCAGAGAAGATATGCACTGCCCAGGCCCCCCAACGGTCCCTCCCCCAGGCTCCAGGAAAGAAGGCTGGACTTCTTGGCTCTACAGTGCCAGGAGGATTTGGATCACCTCCAGGCTAATCATGACGCTTGGCACCTTCAGAGCTCTTTACCTGCAAATGGTCATAAATGGGGACTGCAGCCATTGCAAACCCAGCTGTATGGAGTCTGACAGCCAGCAGTCGCTCTAGAATTCATTAGACAAGGGGCTTGAGGCCATCTGGATGGAAGGCTAGAGTGGGCCTGGAAACTTGCCTAGAACTAAGTTATGGATCATTAATATTAATGACATTGCTTTAATCTCCATTCGACATAAAATTAAGAAAAGTTCATCGCCCAGCTCAAAGAATAGGAATATCCAAGGATAGTGCTTTGAGTGGTGGTGGAGATTGTCAAGGGCCCAGAGCCCTCCCCGTTCCTGTCCCAGGCCTTTACTCTGTGAGGGAATCAGGTGTTAGAGGTCAGACACCACTCACTCATTCATTCAACGAACAATTACTCATAATAATACTCGTACTCAGCTCTTTCCATGTGCGGGGCCTGTGCTAAATGCATGATTTGAAGTTTTTATGTAACCCTCATCACAAGGTAGATACTGGCAATATCACTACTCATATTTTACTGAGGAGGACATTGAGATCATGGAAATCAGAAATGGGTCTCAAACCTTGGTTTGTTTGCCTCTACCTGAATCCTGGGCTCTCACTCATCAGAGAACACACTGGGGAGCTGGAACAATGGTCCTGCAGGGGGTGAAGGCTTCACCCTCAGAACAATCAGTTTAAATCCTCTTATTACCAATGGGGTACCTAGGCAAGTTAGCTCATCACTTGGTGCCCTTCTTTCCTCATTCAAACAGTGGGACAGGGAGCCAGAGTCTTATGCTGCTCAGGGAAGTGTCCCACTTATTTTCTTTTGGCTCTTTTAGTCGAAGACTTCCTGGGGAGCTGCCCCTCCCTGGTAGGTATCGGCAGTTGACACAAGATGGCCAGTCAGTGACCTCACTCTTCTGCTGAGTCACTGAGAATTTTGGTTTCTGTGGTTACTAGGCTAAGAAGATGTGACTACTGATAACAGCTACGTGTCCTCTGAGTAGAGAGAACAAGGCGGAGAAGCAGACCTGAGAGATGAACAGAAAGAACCGTGATTTCTCTTTGAGCATCTGGATCCAGCCTCTCCTTAAGGCACACTTCTAGACTTTCCTTGAATTGAGCCAATGAATTTGCTTCTTGCTTAAACTTGTTCAAGTTTTGTTTCTATCAACCTGTGGCGCCTAGACTAAAATACTACTTCCTAGGATTACTATGAAGCTCAAGAGAGATAACACATGGAAACCACCGAGCACAGCGCCTGGCACATAGTAAGCGTTCAACAAGGGTTAGCTCAAATTCTTATGAATCCCGTGGGCCGGGTCCTGTGTGGGGGCACTGGGGAATCAGAGGTGATGGAGACTTGGTATCTGCCCCTGAAGATCTCAAACCTTAGTGAAGGAAACAGATAAGCCAATAGACAGATATAAAACACCATAACATATGACTAAGTACTGGTCCCATGGCAATACTGAAAACTAATTGTTTTGGGATAGTAATGGGTTAGATGTGTTGGAGAAAGCTTTCCAGATGACAGGAGGAGTCTGACAAGGTTCAGAACAGGCCTCCTCTAGAAGTGCTACTTTGGCGTGGGGATTAATTTCAGTTGATGGCAATCAAGACCCTATGGGCTCAAGAGAAACTTGAACCTCTCCCTTACAGAATTTAAAGTTGGGGCCTTGCCCATAATACAAGTTAACACCAGGAATAGCTTGTTATGACCTATCTATTGGGCAGAGCAAACATCTAAACAGTGAACATCTGCTCTTCTTATTGATCTGTAAATGCCCTTCCTGGCTTCTGAAGCCTCAGGGGCCTAGCTTCATTCCTTAGCTCAGAATGTCATATATATGCCATTTTTCCTCTCTGTGTCTGAACAGCTTATATATGTGAAGTCTCTGGCTCTCTTGTGTATGTGAGATTCCCATTCATAATATGTAATTAAACTTGATGATTTTCTCTTGTTAATCTGTCTTATGTAGATTTAATTATTAAACCAGCTAGAAGAATCTATAAAGGTAGGAGAAATTTTCTTCCTCCTCCACAAGTCTTAAATGGTGGGTAAATATTTATAGTGGAGGTGGGTGTTATGAATTGAATTGTGTTCCACCCACCAAAATAAATACTGAAGTCTGAACTTCCAGGACCTCAGAACATGACCTTATTTGGAAATAGTGTCATTGCCAATGTAATTAGTTAAGATAAGTGAGGCCAGACTGGAGGCCCTAATCCAATATGACTGGTGTCCATATCAGAAGATGGTCATGAGAAGACTCAGAGACACAGGGAGAATAGCATGTGAAGATGGAGGCAGAGCTCAGAGCAATGCATCTGCAAGGCAAGGAATGCCAAGGATTGGTGGTCTCATCAGAAAGTAAGAGACAGGCACAAAACAGATTCTCCCTCACAGCCTCAAAAACACCTAACCCTACGGACGCCTCGATTTTGGACTTCAGCCTCTGTCTCTGTGAGAGGATAGACTTCTTTTGTTTTAAGCCACCTGGTTTGTTACGGCAGGCATAGGAAACTAATACAGTGAGTATAGCAAATCTTGTCAGTGCCTCCCCTACACCCTAAGCCACCCAGAGGTCACCTTCAGCTTTAGTGGACGGATCCTGAATATGTCCATGGCTTCCTACCTTAACTTTGCCCTGAGCACAGGAGTGTGCTCAGCCCCCACATAGGGTAGGCCAGACGGGTTGGGGAGTTAACACCCCCTAGAGGGATTAGGATCTGAACTATATGAAGAATTTTAAAAATCAGCAAGAAAAAGACAAGTATCTTAAAAGCCTAGAAGGCAAAAGTCTAAAACAGTTATTTTACAGAAGAATTAGGGGCGGAAAGAACTTCTTTACAAATTTTCAAGTTGTCCAGCCTTGCCCACATAACATTTAAGGAGTCTGTTCAATTAAGAACTTTATAGACAAAGCTAGCAGAAGTTAAAAAACTGGTAAAAAAAATTTTTCAATGGCTGGAACAATAGCAAATGAATAGTTGGTGACTGTGTAGGGGACTCAGGGCATATCAACAAGAAAAAGACAGTAAAAACTGTAGAGTTGGATAAAGGATATGAATAGGCAGTTTACAGAGGGAGAAACACAGATAGCCAGGGAGTATTTGCTCAACTTTCCTATAGTCACGGAAATGAAATTAAGACAAAATTTCACTTCTGGATGGAAGGGGGGTTGGGGTGCTGGGTTAAAAGTTGAGGAGATTGAGAAATAAAAATTGATAGTTAGGAAATAGTCATGGGTTGTAAAGTACAGAATAGGGCATATGGTCGATAATATCGTAATAACTATGTGTGGTGCCAGTTGGGTACTAGACTAGTCAGTACTAGACTAGACGTAAATTATATAAACGTCTAACCACTAGGCCACATACCTGAACCTAATGTAAAATAATATTGAATGTTGACTATCATTGAAAAAAAGTTTTTAAAGAAAAACAGATGAAGGGGAATAAGAGGTTCAAATTTATTTATAAAATAAATAAGCCACAGAAATATAAGTACAGCATAGGGAATATAGTCAATAGTATTCTAATAACATTGTGTGGTATCAGATGGTTAATATACTTATCATAGTGATAATTCATTTAGGCATATAAATGTTAAATAACTATGGTATATACCTGAAACTACTATAATATTGTATGTTAGCTATATTTTAATAAAAATATTTTTAAAAGAAAAAAAAAGGACAAGATGTCACTTTACACCTATCAGAATGGCGAAAGAAAAAAAGTAAAATGGTAGGTGTTGGTAAAGATGAAGGGAGATTGAAAGACCTGTGTATTGCTGATGGGATTTCGCACTAGTATAGCCTTCTGAAGAGCAATGTAGTAGGACTTGGTGAAATTAGGGATCATTTTTTTTAAATGCTGTATCTTGGGGTCCAGTGTTCTCAGCCCTAAGTAAACAGACACACTCTCACATGTATCCGTAGAGGATTCATGCGGAATGTTTTCTGAAAAGTTTTAAAGTTCTGTTTTCACTTTTAAGTCTTTAATTCATCTGGAATTAATTTTTATTAATTTTAGTGTGAGATAGGGATCCTTATGGGTGTCCAGTGATCCCTGTACCTCTAATTGAATATCCTTTCCTTTCCCCAGGGATTCAAAGTGCCAATTGTGTCAAATTTCAAATTTATATATGAGTGGGAATGGTTTTGGACTCTCTATTATATTCTATTAGTGAGTTTTTCATTCCTACACCCATACTACACCAGTTTTTATTATTATAACTTTATAATAAGTATTAATTTCTGGAAGCCAAATACCCTCACTTCTCTCCCTTCATACACATTTTTAGAATCAATTTTTCAATATTCTCTGAAAACTCCCTTATCCAGCCTCTAGGAATTTATATAAGATTGGAATAATCTATTCCTTAACGTTTTGGAAAATTTTTCCCATAAAATTGTCTCAAGCCTCGTCTTTTCTTTTAAGAAAAAAATTAAACTATCAGTTAAGTTCTTTAAATATTGTAGAGCTATGCAGGTTTTTCATTGCTTCTTGAGTCAGTTTTAGTAAACCCATTGTATAGGTGTATGTGTGTTTAAGAATTTATCATCTAAATTTTCAAAATTGTTGGCATAAAGTTATATATGGTATTCTACTATTTTTGAAATTTTTGGCACATCAGTCGTAAGTGAGCACATGGTTATCTTTGTGTATGCTCCACAGGTACAGGTAAATTTGTATATTTTAGGTTTGTGGGGCATAAAGTTCTATATGATATTTGGACCTAATTAATCAGGCTCTTCAAAAAACATTACCTTTGTTTTTAATTTATTAGTTCCTAGGAAAGGTTTGTTAAAATCTCTAACTACAATTAGTTATTATATTTTCATGTCTTCTTATCAGTCGTTGCTTTATATTTTTTGGATATATTGTTAGATGCATATCTTTGTGATCATTACCTACTTTTGATTTATTGTTTATTTTACTAATATATGATGTTTCTTTTTGTTTCTCATGATTAAAATAGTTTTTATATTCTTTTTTTCTGATATTCATGTTAATAGCCCATGAATCACTTTGTTTTAGGAGTTCTTAGCCTTTATCATGCCATGGACCCTTTGGCAGTCTGGTGAGGCCTATGAACCCCTTTTCAAAATAATGTTTTCAAATGCATGAAATTATAAAGCAAACCAATTGTATTTAATATTTGTAATATTATATGTATTTTTTTATTAGCACATTAAAAAGCAAGATCTAGCAGTAGGCCTAATAACTACTGTGGTTTTGAAGTAGTGATACAAGTAAAGGACATTTTGGGATAATGCAATAAAGTGTTATAAAAATATTTATGCTTTTTACTTATGACAAAGTCACAGGTACTACTAATATTTCTGCGATTTGTTGCCAACATTTATAAATGACAAGAATGCTAAATTTTAGTTACAGCTTAGTGAAAATAAAGATATTTTTCTTCCAAGTTCAGACACCCTGATTTCTGTCCAATGACTCACTGGGGGTCCATGGGCCCTAAGACATGAACCCTTGCCTTATTATTAATCTTTTAGTCCTTTGTTGTAAGGGAGCCTGTTATAATGACATATTACTGGCTTAAAATTTTTTTTTCTGAGTTCTCTGTCTTTTATACTTAGCATAAAATTGTCCCATTTCCACTTATTGTAATTATTGCTATATTTTAGATTTTCCCTGCCATCTTATTTACCTAAATAGCAGGTAGAATTAGGTTAAACTTGTATTATAGAAAACTCCAAGTAATAGTGACTTAAATAAAATAAAAATGTATCTCTCTTTTAATCTAGGACTCTACAGTCTTTAGGGACCCAGTTTCCATCTTCTTTACTTATAACTTCCATCTTCAAGTTCATCTCGATTCAACATGACTACTGGAGCTTTGCCCTTCACAAATTCATTCGAAACATCAAGAAGAAAGAATTATGGAAGGATAACAAGGTATTACTTATATTTTATTAGCCAGAATTTAGTTATGTGGTCTCGCCTTGCGGCAAAAGAAGCTGGGAAATGTTTTCTTTTGGCCGGGTACATCAATGACCTGAATAAAATCAAGGTTATTTTACTAAGGAAGGAGAGGCCAGTGAATATTGAATGACGGCTGATTGTGGGTGTCAATAGCAGTGGCTTTGAGACTTCTATGCGGTACCTGATCCGGAGAGGACCAGCCTGCCATCTAGTGGCAGGTGGGTCGCATTGGATCCTTTTCATTATGGAGGCAGCAGCGATTTGCTCGTACTGGGTGGGACAGGCAGTTATTCCAGCTCTGTGTTTGCATTCTCCACCTGCCATGCTTCTACCAGCAATAGTGGATTTACTGAGTGTCTTATTCACAGTCATGGTAGTCCAAACAGCATTGTTTCTGGCCAGAGACTTCTTTTTTCAGCCAAAGAAATTAAGAAATTGGCAGGTGGGCATGAGATTTACTGGTCTTGCCACATACTCTTATCATCAGAATCATTTGTCTTGACTGGTTGGTGACATGGCCTTCTGGGGCTTGGTTAGTATCAGCTAGAAGTTGGCATACTCTCTGAATCAGCAATCAACGCAAGGGGATGTTCCTCTCTTTTCCAGAATCCATGCTTTAGGACATCTTGGACTTGATAACTTACAGAAAATTTGCTCCCCTTCCCCAAGACTTTGGGTTCTGCTAATTTAGAGGTCTTAGTATATAAAGGAAGACTATTTCCACCAGGGCCCACCACAGGGGTCCCACCAATATGGAAATGGAGACTGACATTTGGCCATTTCAGACTCCTCAACTGAAAGATTGGGGGAAAAGGTGGTGGTGGAGTGGTTCTGTGGTGGCTGGAGTGATTAATCCTGGTTATCAATGGGGGAAAAGCACCATGGGAATGGGGAGAAGTGTATCTCTGGATATAATGAAGTCCTCTGGATTACTTTCTATTTCCACGGCCAGTGGTAAAGTTTAGTGGAAGGTGACAGCAACCCCATAGGAGCAGGACAACCAATAGACTCAGCTTCCTCCTGAATGAAGCTCAGGTGACCCCATTAGGTTAAAACCTCTGACCACGTGAGGTTCTTGAAAGCAAAGGAAAAACGGAACAGCCAGTAGGGAAAAGATCTTATAAATGCCTCATGACCTGTGGCAGAAACGATCATTATAACCCTTGTCTTGCTGTGTCATGCACATATTTTGATGGTGTTAATAGTGCCTCTTTCTTCCATTTTTATAGGGTACTCTGTCGGTGGTAAGCTTTACAATTTAGTGCACAGATTACAGAATTTCAGGATGGGATTGTGACTAGAGTTGAAGTGAACATCACCCAGACTCCCTAGGGTAGGAGCTGGATGCAGTAACTGCTGAGGTTTTGTGGTTATTTATTTATTTATATTTTTTTTGAGAAAAGGTTAAGAATGTTCTTGTTTGAATGAGATCATTTGCATTAAACATGTTGTGGTTTCTTTATGGACGTTTAAGAATGGGAAGTGGGATGAAAATGGGTGTTGAGGAACTAAGGAGTGAACTCTGGCAAATAGTGAAGACCGAGCCTACTCAGCACCCCTCCAAACCTCCTTCCATGATAACTCCTGCTACAGAGACTGGAAGCCTAGAGAGGATATTTCCAGATTTTCTTGCAGCTAGGATTTCCATGTCACCTGCCTTCTGCCAGGAAGGTGCAAACGAACCAGAATCGAGTGCTGGGGAGAGGGTCACATGGCTCTTCCAGATGCACGGTGGTGGCGGTGTCTCCTTTCTCTGAAGGCAGCTGTGGTGGAAGCCCTCATGCCAGGTCGGGCCCGGCTTTGTGGTGCTGAACAGGAGTGTCAGCCGCTTCCCAACGTGGCAGCTTTTCTGCCTGCAGCTTGGGCAGTGAGGTTTTTGATTCAGCAATAGTGGCAGTGGTGGCAGAAGTTCCCCTGCCAGGCTAGATCTGCAGTGAGATTTGCGTATTATTCCTGGAGTAGCGTCTGCTTCTCACCCCTTCTCGGGAGTCTGAAACCCATCTACTCACCTTTTAAGTCTGCTGGGTGGGATATTTTGTCTGCAATGGAACCTTGACTAATTCATTGTATTTTATTTTTGTTTCTTTTCCCCACTCTTTATAGTCACCATGCTGTACGTTATACACCCGTGACTTATTTATTTTATAACTGGGAGTTTGTACTTTTACCCCCATTTGCTCATTTTGCCCACCCTCACCCCTGATTTCTGGCAGCTACCAGTCTTCTTTCTTTATCTATGAGCTCGTGATGCCTGACTTCTCATCTGATACTGTCAACAACAACAACAAAAAAAAACACGTTTAAAAAATCTTGCCTTCAGCCACTCCTCTCTACCTTCACTGCTACAGCCCTTGTTCAAAGCTCTACCAGTTCCCAGCTGGACCTCTAACTGGTTCTCCTGCTTCCTCTCTTACTCCTTCCAATTCTGTCCTTTAAAAAGTGGCCTGAGCGTGCTTCAAAAACACACACATTCCAGAAGTTTCCACTACTTAGAACAGAAGCCAAAGTCTTCACCAGGGTTTATGCAGCCCCACCCACCTCATTGACCTCCTGCCCTGCCAGTCTGCCATCCCCCATCACCCGCTAGTCACATTGAACTAGCTGAGGTTGTTCTCACCATAGGGTCTTTGCATAGGCTTTCTCTCTCCTGAGCGATTCTTCTCTGAGGTTCTCAAATGGCACTTCCTTTGAGAGCCTTTTCTGCCTGCCTCTCCCCATCACTCTCTCCCCTCAACCCACTCACTTTCCTCTGGAGCACTTCCTGCCTCTGAAACATTAGTTAGGGGTTTATGTCTGTCTGTCTAGAACAGATGGATGTCTATCTTGTACCCTGGGCACCTAGACTAGTGCCTGGCACACAGTAGAGGTTCAAACAAACACAAGTGGAAGGGAGGGACAAAGCCCCGAAAGCACAGTTCAGGGCAAACTTGGGGACCCCAGAGAAGACTCAAGAGTCCCTAATAGAATTGCCTTCTTAGTTACTTGGGGTGACTTGACCTCTGTTTGAAATCCCTTTCTTCCCCCATACAAGAGTAGTCAGGCTAAAGTCCACCCAAGGCAGCCCTTACACTCTTCCAGCCTGTGGCCATCACAGGCAGATTTAAGGTGACATCACAGAATTTTCTAATATCAATCGCTTAACTAAAGAAGCCAGCAGGGAGGAGGCTTCTCAAAACAAAGGAACTTGGCTCTAGATAACATGATAATAATAATAACTAGATTCTACTGAGCTATTATTTTGTGCCAAACAAGATTTTTAAGTGCTTTCTGTGCGTTTTCTCATTCAATCCTGAGAAACACCCCTTGAGGTCCTCGTATTGGTTATCTATTGCTGCATTACAAAACACCCTAAAACTGAGTGGTTTAAAAGGACAATCATTTTATGTGCTCACAATTCTTGTGAGCAGTTTGGACTGGACTCAACTGGGTGGGTTTTCTGGACTCAGATGGACCGGACTGTGGACTCTGTTCTAGCCAAGAGGCTTTTTTCCCAGGATGAGAGGCCATTGTGGCCATGTTACTTACACCCTGTGCTATCCTCATATTAATTCTCTGCGGGATTTGAGTACATCTAATCTCCTTAATTCACCTCCAAATTTTGGGCATCTGTGAGTTTAAATAAACCCTTTTTTTTGGACCTAGTTCTATTTTTATTTTAACAGCTTTTGTTCAGAGGGCAGGGCATTGGTCTGGAAGTCAGAAGACCTAAATTATGGCTCCAGAGTTTCCAGTAGCAAGCTGTGTGACCTTGGACAAATCCCCTTCCTCATCTGTAAACCAGGAGATTGGACCTCAAATTCCAAGGGCCCTTCCAGCTGAGACATCCCAGCACGAGGAATTCATGTGAACTCTTCTTGAGCCTATTTATTTTCAGCCCGCAAATGGAAATGCTCAGCATATGTCTGCTCCTTCTCCCAGGCAGTGTCATCTGGAGATTTACGTACAGCAGGCATTTATTAGATGCTTTTAAAAGCACAAGGCAACCTGAACATACATTAACAGGGGTGGCTGAGTATATCGTCGAGAGTACATTGTGCAGCTATTGAAAGAAGGAGTTAGATTTAAATCCGCTGAGTGGGAGGGAAGTGCATGATGTAAGTGAGAATAAAGCTAGTAAGAATGACTCCATTTTTGTAAAACCAAACGACAAAATCTCTGTGTGTGTGTATGTGGGTCTGTTTATGTTCACGGGTAAGGAGACAGATGGGAAAGAATGAACCCCAGTCTGTAATATTAGGTACTTAGGAGTGCCGAGGGACTGGGGGAAGAGTATTCATCTTTTTTGTTGTTGTTATATCTTTGTTGTTTCACCGGTTTCAAATAAAAACATGTTGTTTTTATAATCTTGGAAGAATTTAATACATCCCTAAGGAGTCAAAGCGCTAAGGGATTCATCCGTGCAGACGCTGACAACAAGCACTGCTCTGTGGGCTTGCTCAATCCCATGATAAGTTGGCTTCGGGTGTGCTTCCCCTAAAGACAGCAGACGTCCCAGAGCCCACCCTGCCATCTGGGCCTGCATATCAGTGGAATTTGGCAGACGGCTCGATGTGATACAAGTCCCCGAGTGCTCTGCCCTTTGGAGACTGAGCGAGTGGGCAGTGTCTACTTTGATCTTATCAGAATGTCTCCCTCATCCGCAGCCCTATTTCAAAGGCTGCCGGAGACACACTGGAGCTGTCCAGGGCCTGTGGGATATGAGATCACAGGCGTGATTCCCACACAAGGCGCAGTTGCTCCAGGCTTTTCCCTAGTCCTGCTTTGGAGCTTCAGTGGCAGCTCAGGCTGTGAGGGTTTTCTGGGGCCTCCCAGGCTGTCTCTCTGACTGCAGATGCACCACATACCCCGCAGGTCCACCCGGGCAGGGGTAAGAGATGGGGGGTGGGGAGGACAGCAGGGGAACGTGTGCATGTGGGGGATGGGCTCGTTGTCAGAGCTTCAGAAGCTGTTTCTGGTCAAGTCATCTTCCCCTCCAGGAAATCCCTGCAGATGCCTATTTAAAGCCCCCTTCGCTGCTGTCTGTGCTCATTTCCTGGGCAGTGGGCTTCTTTCTCTAAGAGCCTTTGGGCCGGGATGTTATTGAGCTGTCTCCCTCCAGCTTTCTTGTCTTAGGGCCAATGAGGAAGCACCCTGCCCCAGGCTCTTGTGTGCTTCTTGATGCCTTTCAAAGCCCTCTCGAATTCCATTCCATTTGAATGGTCTCTTAGAATAACCCTCTGAGGCTGGAATGCTGGGAGTATTATCTCTATATTGTAGAGAAAATGGAGATTCAGAGTAGTTAAGCCACTTGCCCACATCCCAGAATGAAGAAAAGGCAGTTCCAGGCCTTTGTCTTCTGGATCAGCCCACTCAGCCCATGCTCCATTGTCAGAAGAGTCCCCCCCCCCACTGAAAGTCCCCTAAGAAATGGGCTCAGTAGGCCAAATTTTCATCTAACGAGCCCACTCCCCAATTGCAGCTGAGTGACCAGGGTGGATTTGCAATCTGGGGTGACCCCCCAGAGGTTGAGGCTCAGAGACTTGCTACATCTGCATGTCAGCTTCTTCAGTCCTTTTCTTCTGTCCTTTACTGGGGACCAGCTGGTCCCTAAGCCAAGCAGCACCTTCTTCTTCTCCAAAGTTTATAGCTAAGGGCAAACAGGGATGGGGAATATAGGGAACCTGACCCCATCATTCACAAAGGAATGACATTAAAGCTTTCTGAAGACCTTGTCGGAGAAGGCTATGTGCCAACACCACTGCTGGCAGCAGCTAATCATTCATTCATTCATTCATTCACCTCTGGGTTGCTTTACTATGTGCCTGGCATTTTGCTGTGTGCTAAGGTGAAAAATACATGCAAAAAGCATATGATGTTGGATCCAATCTAGTGTTAAGGTGATCAGGCTTATGTTGGTTGAACAACTAGAGACAAAAATAAGACAACCTGTAGTTGAACCTGTTACCTGGTTTAAGGATGAATGGGATTTTAGGCATGTAGCCACCTCAGCCAGGGCAGCAACAAGCAACATGTTTAGTGTCTTAGAGACTAGGCACGTGATCTCCTCATCCTAGAGCCATCGGTTAGGAGAGCTCCAGGAAAAATGATAATAAACATGAGAGCAGCAGCTATTACTTATTCATTGCATCAAGCACTGGGCCAAATAAATCGTCTAAATGCATCACCTCACTTGCTTCTCCGACAAGCGTATAAGGTCTAGACTCACCTACCCCTGTTTTTATCGATGGAAAATCAAGGCTCCAAAAGCCTTCGAAAACATGCCCAAAGTTATACAGCCATCCAGGGGCAGTGCTAGGACCAGTATCCAGGTCTGTCTGTGGCCCAGATCCACGTTCGACTGTCTGTGTGGTAAATCGGAGATTGCAGCTATCTCTATGGGCCTCCTGCTGTCCAGCTGCACACTTGGAGGGTGATTGGTCCCCGGCAGGAGGTGCTCTGTATTTTAAATGTCAGCCTTGTGCTGGGAGCTGGACTACTCCAGAGAGTGAGAAGGCTCCATCCTGAAGCTTTGGAGCTCAGAGCAGACCCTACAGACAGAGGACCCAGTTTCCTCCTGTGGCCACATCTTTTAGGATGCTGATTTCCCCCATAGGGATAGCCATCCTTCTGGACAGGGCATCTGAGGATAGTTCTCCTTCAGCATCTCTAGGCAGAAGGCTGGCAGAAGGAATGCTCCTCTGCCTACTTGCTTTCCTGTCTCGTGATGGTCCGTCCATCTGGCTCATTCATGTATTCATTCAACAAATTATCATTGAGCACGGACTCTGCCCTGCTGTGGTCAAGGTACTGAAGGGGGCAGGGAAATGAAAACGGATCAGTATGAGAGACAAGACACTCACATAAAAACACTCATCCAAGTGTAAGGGGTGAGGACCAGGAGGAAAGCACAGGTTACACATCCTGTGTGAGTTTGAGAGGAGGGGTCACCCCCACATTTGGCAGGAGAGGTGGAAGGATATGTGTCAAGGAAAGTTTTGAGGAGGCGGGGTTTGAGCTGGACCTGGAAGAGAGGGTAGGATTTAAAAATGTGTAGCCAAAGGGAAGGACATTACAGATCATGAGAACAGCACGGGCTTAGCAGTGGGAGCGGGTCCATGTGTGGAAGAGAAGCAGTGGGAGTCAGGATGGCACAGGTGGGTGGGCTGTGTGCTGTGGCACAAGTCACATCAGTCACAGCCTAGCCCTTCTGGAAATAAGAGAGCTGGAAATAAGGCCCGCAGAGGTCCTGAGAAGAGTCTTGACCCCTGAGTGGCTAGCCTAGCAGGGGACACACTTCCTACATTGTCCTGGGCTACCTGTTGTTTGGGAAAGCCCTCTATGGCCACGTTTACACCCCCAGCATCACTTCTCAGGCCTAGTCAGCCCAACGAACCCTAGACACATGGCATCAGAGCTGGAAGGGAAGTTTACAGAGCATGTCACCCAGCATTTAAACTTGAAAAGAAAAATCTGTAGGAGCCCACTATTCAAAGAGAATCACAACAACCTCAAAGAGAAAACAGATAAGCTGCTCCAGTTAAAGCAGGTTTGGTGGGGGGGGGGGTTGCCCATTCCATCTGTCATCACTCCCCACAGCAGCTCCTGGAGCACCCCTGGGGAATCTAGGACTCAAAGAATCACCCCCCCCGCACCCTACTTTCATTTTAAAGGTGTGGAATCTGAAGCCTGGATTGGAGACACAGGGGCATCTGACCATGTGACAATGGTCCAGGGATCCCCTTGATCTTGTTTCTAAGATGAAGGGAGAAAGCCAAACTAAGTGCAGAGGTGGAGGTGGGCCTCATTCCCCGGGTTGCATCTCCCTCCCTCAGTAGCAATGATGTTGGGGGCCTGGTGGCTGGAACAGCCCCCAAAAACCCCACTCTGTGGCCTGGTGGCAGTTGGCACTGTGCTGGCTTACCTGTGGCCTATCTTATCCTTAACCTACTAGAGGAGGGAAGTTAGACAGGGTCCATCACTATGGGAGTGAGTGTAAGCAGGGAAAGGAACGCTAAAATCCCAACCTCAAGAGAAGGGCCTTTCGGGCACAACGGTTGTTCTCCACATGTGCTGGGCATTTTATTATTTACCAAAGCGTTTTCACAGACATGAATTCTATTTATTTCTTACAATTAGCCTGCGAGGTATATGTTCTTCCCATTTTCCCATTGATAAAGGGGTGAGTCTGAGTGAGTTAACATCATGCAGGTGGTAAGGAGGCAGAGACAGTCACCTGGGCCTTCTAACTCTGGGTCTACAGAGCACAGTGCAAGTGAGAGGAGGTGGCTCTGTGTGCGTGTGTGTGTTTGCGTGTGTGTGTCTGAGTGTGTCTATGTTTTGGGAGGCTGCCAGAGAAAAGTGGAGAGCAGGGGCTGAGGCTTGGAGCATGCCTGTGAATTATTATATAGCAACTGTTCCTTTAATCATATGCATCTCACTTGAGACTAAAGGAGCCACAAGGGAGGGACTCCTGGACCCCAGTGTCTAGTTAAATGCCTGTCCCAAGGCAGGTACCTAGGAGATATCTTTGGCACAAACCTGATTAAAGAGGGTGTGCTTGTGACCTTGTTTCTGGGTGAAGTTATCTCAAACACTAGAGGTGGCCTTGCCCACAGCCCATTCCCTCCCCCAGGTCTGACATCTTCCCACTTTCTCTTCTCCTGCAAATGAGGAGAAATAGCAACAAAACGCCTGCTAATATGTAAAAGGGAGGCAATGAATATGCAGGGCATCCTTGCCCAAGGGTTCTTGTCACCCCTCCCCACTTCTCTTTCAAAGTCCCCTGACCCTGCCTAGGTTCTGCCAGTATGAAGCGGCAGTGGTACCCTCTGTCCTAGCATCTCCAGGAAACAGCAATCCTGATCTGTGGCGATTGCGGAGGCTGCTGGTCTGGGCTCTGGATAACTCTGGGATCAGTGCCCAACTCAGAGCAGGAATAAGGAAGATATCCAAGTTCAAGACTCACACTGTCACAAAGGTCTGGTCAGATTTCTCCAGCTCCTCGGAAAGCACACTGGGTTGCCCACCCCTCTCCTTTACAGCCTGCCTTTTTTCTCAGCTCCGAGGAGACACAGTGCATAGCGCATGCTTTGACATTTACAGCAATCTCTTCAAAGATACATGGCTGATGAGAAGCCCTCAGACCAGTGCCCTCTTCCTGCCAAATGTCCCAGAGACATTTGCATCCGAGTGTCCAGGAGGAGAGACAGTCTGGGAGGCTGAGTCAGACAGCCAGCACTCCTCTGAGGCTTGAAACATGTGATTTGCAGACCAGGCAATTGCTGCTTTCTCCCTCCCTGACATGAAGGGCTCAGCTTCCTGGCAGCAGCCCTCCCCTCCCTCCACCCATCCTGAGAGTTGGCTCCAGCTGCTAAAGGAACCACTTTTAGGGTTCTGACAACAATCTTTTCACCTCCAGCAGGCCTGGCATCAAGCACAACACAAGAATGATGACAAGGCTGAAAAAGCAGTTCCACTTTATTTACAATGATCAGTTGGTGACACATAGATCTTTGGGCTGTTTGTGGCTTTGTTGAGAGACATCTGGGCAGGTGCTCACTTCCTCCTCCCTCATCCTGCTTTGAAAATGAGGAATCTGCTGTCAGGACCCCCCTGCTGCGACAAGCCTCATCTTGGGGACATCTCTCCTATGTCCAATTCCAGGGTAGTCAGTATCCCCAAGCATCTGCCAAAGGTTGTCCTTACCTCCTCTGGAGGTCCTGTCCGGTCTTGGTTGTGGGGCACCTAGTGGGGAACCACACACAGTCTGCCGGCAGAGAGACGCAGTGGGTGAGGAACCCCGTGGGGGTGCCAGGCGCCAGGACAAAGGCTTGCAGCAGCTGCCTGGTGCAGAGCTGTTACCTGGCCTGATCTGTGGTTTGGGTTGGTGGAACCATCCCGGTTTTCTCCAGAAGCAGAGCAGTGAAGTCCCAGTAGTCCTCCATGGGGCAGAGAGGCCAGGCATAGGGCCTGGGAATTTTTCCTACTGTGTATGGCCGCGGACTCAGTTCCCACCTTGGGCTGGGCCTCAGTCCTCCAGGGTCACTATTCTTCCCCTGAAAGAATGCCTCCCCGGGTTGGTCTCATCCCAGGGAGGAAGGCTAGATTGGCCAAGGATGGGGCAGCTGCCTCCACCTGGCCAGGGTCCGAGGCCACCCTCCTGGATTTCTGAAAACTTCTCCCCGAGTGTCTTCTCTTTTGGGAGGGAGGGGGTGGTCTATCAAAGAGACCCGGTGTAAAGCATAGGGGGCCATTCCACAGTGGAGGGCATCCAGAAACTCCAGATGGGGGGAGAGGTGAACACTGACTACTGCTGCTCCCTCCCCCACACTCGCGCCCCCACCCCCCAAACATCAAGGCTACATCAGGCGTCCCCCCGAGCCAGGATGAGGCGCAGCGTGGACCACCACGCAGACCACGAGGGGAGGCAAAGGCTGGAGGGGGTGGGGGGGCCCGGGGAGGCCAAGCGGGCAGGGCCGGGGTCGGAGGCTGTATAAATCGGGCCGGGCCGGGTGTGGGGCGGCGAGTCCCGCGGGGTGGACCCTCAGCGCGCCTGCCCCGCGCGCTCGCGCGGGCCGGCCTTGGCGCGGCGGCGGGTGTGCGTGGACGCGGGCGGCGCCGCGGCGCCCCGCAGGCTGCACGTCCTCAGCTCCCGCGCCAGGCTGAGCACCTCGGGGCGCTCCCCGGGGTCCCGGGGCTCCTGGTCCTCGTCGTCCTCGTCCTCCTCCTGGATGCAGCTGAGGCGCGGCGCCCCGCGGCCGCGCTCGGCGGGCGGCGGGCGGTAGGCGCACGTGGCGTTGAGCAGGCGGCGCAGCGGGGCGCGCGGCACGGCCGCGGCGGCGCCCCCCGCGCGCAGGGGCTGCAGGGGCTGCAGGGGCTGCAGGTGCTGCAGGTGCTGCAGGCGCGCGTGGCGCGCGTCGCTCTGGCGCTGCAGGCGCTTGAAGTCGCCGAAGGCGGCCAGCGCGGCCTGGCGGAGGCGGCGGGCGAGCGCGCGCGCCTGCGGCGCCCGCGGCAGCAGCACGGCGTGGCAGCGCAGCACCACCGCCTTGTGGCGCGCCTGGTGGCGGTAGACCCAGGCGAGGACGCGCGGGTGGCGCGCGTCCGCCGCGCAGTGGGTGATGCGCGGCAGCAGGTAGGCGTGCGCCGGCCGGCGGCCCCCCGCGCCCGCGCCGCGCTCGCTCGGCTGCATGCGGAGCCCGTGCGGGCCGAGCGTCAGCCGCATCTGGGTGCCGCCGCCCGGGCCGCAGCGCGCCCAGATCCTGCCCACGGCGTCGTCGGTGCAGCCGTCGCCCTTGGCGTGCAGGGTGACGGCGTTGCCCAGGTACCACACGGTGTAGGTGGGCTCCTCGCGGTTCAGCTCCACCGTCCGGCGCCGGCTGCGGAACGCGCGGCCCAGGCGCGCCGCCAGCGGCCCGCCGGGCAGCAGGTCCGGGCAGGCGCGCAGGAAGCTGGACAGCAGCGACGTGTAGGCGAGCCCCGGGCTCAGGCTCTTCGCCTTGCGCTTGGCCTCGTCCTCCACCAGCACGAATTTGCTACGTCTCCAGGGCAGCATCGCGGCGGCCGGGGCGGGCTCGGGGCGCCGGGCGGGGGGGATGGGGGTGGAGGGGGCGGGGAGGGCACGGCGCGCGTCGGGACGAGTCCGCCGCCCCGGGGTCGCGAGAAGCCGGGCGGCGCCGGACACAGGCGGTGCCGGGAGATGCCCGGTGCCGGGCAGGGCTAGCTTCGCAGGTGCCCGGGGCCCAGCCGGGCCGGCGGCCGAGATGATGCCCGGGAACAGCTTCCCCCGGGGGAGTCTCTCCAGCGGGCGGTCCGGGAGGCCAGGAGGGGCAGGGGGCCGAGTGCGGTGGAGGCGCCCCCAGACCCCGACGGAGGGGACCTCGCGGGCCCGAGTGGCGGCGGCAGGAAGGTCGCCCGAGCCGGGCGGGCGGCCGGCGGCTCCGTGGGGTCGACCGGGAGCGCGATGCGGCGCGGGGACTCCTTCAGGCGTCGCGGCTCCACCTCCCAGGGCTGCCTGCATCAGCGGGCGGGACCGCCAGCTCTCGTGTCCCCTCCCCTTGTCGCCCTCCTCTCTCTCTCCTCCCCCTCGCAGGCCAGCGCTGCGCCTTGCGGGAGACCCAGCACAGGCGCGGTAGAACGGCGTTAGTCATTATTAGAGGGTGGTGGTGGTGGGGGGGTGACAGGCGCGGTTAAGACTTAGGAATCTCCCGAAGTGTACCGGAGGGAGGGCTTTGCCAATGCAAACTTCTCTGGCCTCAGTGGTGGTCTTCCAAGCTCCCCCCTCCCCTGGCGCAAGGGACCCCCCTCCTCTCTTTGTGGGATTCCCCTGCCGCTCAGCACAGCATGTCCCTGCCCCCATCGCTGAGAGGGATTTGGGGTGCGTTCTTGGTGGGGCCTCCTGTCTGCACAGCAGAAAGCCAGCCGAGGTGGCCAGAGCAGTGCAGTGGAAAAGTACTGTCGTCCGCTGAAGCTTTCTCCTGGGTTCTTCCAAGGTCGTGGGCCAGGCCGCTGTGCCTGAGCTGGGAGGCCAAGTCACTGTTCCTGTGTCTGGTCGTGCCCCTTGCTTGGCACAAAGCAGGGAGGGTAGCCTCAGAGGGTGAGGTAAACTTCCAGAGCAGTTCAGGGTCTGTGGGCATTGCAGGTGAAAAGCTCCTTCTTTCTGGCCAAAGGACGGCCTCTGGGTTCTCCAGGGATCACAAAGAGAAAACTCCTGTTTGTGAATTCCTCCAGTGTTCCCCAACACCCCAGGGGGTTGCATTAATTATCTCCGTTGATCCTCAGGACAGCCTGGACTCAGTTAAGCCACGTGCCCAAGGTCACAAGGCTGATAGGTGGAAAGAGGGCTCCACTCAAGCTTGGGTGACTCATGAGCTGGCCCTCACTCTTCTGAGTGCACTCACTGTATGCTACACGCGGTTGGGGCATTTTCCATCCTACCTGGGACCCTCCGATGGGGGCTCTTACTAGGGAGGGGTTCTGCTATGCTGGGAAAGAGACAGTTGTTTCTGGGTGTAGGGATACTTCTTCCCCTTTCAGGATTTGTTAAGACACAAGCTCCTTAAAATTCCAAGTCTACCCTGATGGGGGCCCAGTAGTCACCGCAGTGGGCTCTCGCCTAAGCCTTTTTCTTCGCTTCAGAACAGGTCATTTGGGTTGTCCTCCTGGCCAGGCCAAAGCAAGTGACCTCCGAGAGTGGGGCGATGAGACGATGGTGTGATTCACAGCAACAGAGTGGCCAGGTCCAGATCCTCGTGGGAATAAAAGCAAAAATTGCACAAGACTGCATCACTGAATGCTTCTAAAATGACATGCAAGCAAGGAACAGGAAATTACTTAGAATTACAGAATCTTAGCTTTGGAGGAGCCTCACAGATGATCTGGTACACTGCAGCCTCATTTTACTTTTCAACATAGAAATGTCTTTATTGCCTTTGTTGATTATAAAAGTGACACATTGACACATGCTTGTGGGACAAATCACACAAGAAGGACCTGGAAGTCTCCCGCTGTTCCCACTCCTGAGATAAAGATGTGCCCTCATTTCTCTATCAGAGTACAGGTTCTGAGAAGCACAACGATCATTCAGAGTGCTTTTCATGGCGCCAGATTTGCCTCTGGGGGCCAATGGAGACAATTAAGTCAACCAGCTCCCTTTACAGAAAGGACTGTGAGGGGATTTTGCCCCCAAAGACAGCTCATTGAAGAATCCTGCTGTCTCCTGCCTTGGATCTCCTAGGTCTACCCCCTGGACCTTACCACATTGGGGTTCCCTTCTTCCCAAATGGCAGGGGAGTGGTGAGAGTGGCCAGCAGCAAAGTGTCATTTTGCAAGGCTAAGATACCTCCAAGCTTTTGTCCAAGGCTGACCTCCTGCAGCCTTGTGAGGTTGCTGTGGTTAACATACAAAGACAGGATGTCCGTTAAATTTGCATTTTAGATAAACAACAATTTTTAATATGTCTCAAGTATTGCAAGCTTTTTATCTGGGAACTAAGCCCCCTGCCTACCAGAGAACGAGAGAGATCTGCAGGCAGGTGTGTGCTGCACTTGGGAGCCTCCCTAGGCTTGCTGACCTCGTCCTGGTTCTGGTCTGTTCCCTTTGCCTTTGGAAAATCCTCTCTGGGGGTTTACCCAGGACTATGTGAGATAACAGTGTGCAATAGTCTGTTTTTATGTTAAAGGGGCTCAAAGCAGCATTTGACATGTTAGCCCTTTTGTTACCTTGTTAACCATTCACATGGCCTCCTTGGCAGAGATTTCCCCCTCCCCCACCTCCAGGACCACTCCGCACTTCACAGCCTCCCCATAAAGCCCCAGGTTTGGTCTTCTGCTCTTCTTCCCCCAAATTTGTTTCTTTGGAGGGCTCTGCTGTCCTCAGAGCTTCCACTGCCCTTTCTATTCGGTCCATGGAGAGAGCTCCCAACTTTGCATCAGTCATCACTATTTCATAGACAGGCGTGCAATTGGATATTTCTTCTTTTTTTTTTAATTTAGTTTTTATTTTTATCACATTTATACTTGTATCAGTTTAAAAAGTCAAATAACTGGCTTATGATTGACTTATAATTGAAAATAAATCAGTCCTATGCCCCATCCTTCTCCAATCTCAATTCTCACTTCCAAAGACAACCACTCTTTCACACATTTTAGATAGCACTTCTGTCCTATGCCTCCCTATTTTTAAGCAACGCTTCTAATTCAGATTTTCCACTTTTTAAGACATTGTCTACTGCCTCCAAGACAAGATGAAGATGTAATGCCTTTTTAATCTATCGCCATGACCCACATTTTTCTCCCTCCTAGTTTAGGTAGGACATTTTGCTGTTATTGCGTCAGTATTCAGTGTTTACTTTTTATGACTTTGCAAACATTATTCAAAGCTGGGCCTGGAAGTGTGCTATGATTCTATTTCCTTTATTGGACAACTTTTTTGCTTTTCTGGAAGTATGCAATTGCCCCGAAACAAAAACAAAAAACACCCTACAACGAATTCCTTACATACCTATCACTAATTCATTCCCCTACTATCCAACTTGGTTGAACATAACAGGTGACCTTTCAGGTCTCTGTGTTCCTTAGGGACCCCCCCCCCATTCTGGAGGCTTCCTCTTTGGGCTCTAATCTGGACTGCTTACCCTACAGATCTGTATAGCTATTGTTCTGGGACTTTGCTCTGCTACCATCCTGGGAATTTCCTTTGCCTCTTTCCTGGGTTGGATCCTGTTTCCTATTTCTGGATCCCTTTTCTCCTTTTACTCCCCCTCCCCCGTTATCCTTGGTTTATTTTCTTGTTTTGGCAGAGTATATACTCCAGTAGCTGGTTTTTCTCTTTGGCAGTTTCTAGAATTTTCCAGAGGTCTAAAGTTTCATAATGATATGCATTTACTGTGGGCACTTGGTGGGCCTTTTAATCTGGAAATCAATCTCTTAAGCTGGAAATCAGTTTTTGGGAAATTTCTTTGCACTCATTTACTCCATTCCATTTTCTTTTTATCTATCTATCTATCTATCTATCTATCTATCTATCTATCTATCATTTATTTATTTTCTGTTTTAGTTGGATGTTGGACTTCTTGGATAGATGGATCTTCTAATTTTTAAAATGTTCTTTTCCAGCTTTCTATTTTATAAAATGTTTGTTCTACTTTCTGACATTACCTCAACTTAATCTTCCAATTTTTCTACTAGATTTTTCAATGTCTCTTCTTATAATTTTTCACTTCTAAAAACAATGTTCTTATTTTTTTTATAACATCCTATTTTTGTTCATGGATGTAATATTATCTCCTATGTCTCTAAGAATATGATAGTTGCTTTAAATTTTTTTAATTTTTAATTGTAATAAAATACACATGACAAAAAATTTGCCATCTTAACCATTCTTAAGTCTTTTTGTGACTGGCTTATTACACTTAGCATAATGTCCTCAGCGTTTCTCCATATTGAAGCATGCATCAGAATTTCCTTCCTTTGTAAGGCTGAATAACAATCCATTGTATGGATAGATCGCATGTGGTTTATCCATTCATCCAGTGGTGGACAATTGGGTTGCCTCCACCTTTTGGCTATTCTGAATAATATTGCCAAGAATGTGTGCCTTTGGATACATGGAAGTTTTAATTTATCTGTTTTTACTTTTGTTGCTTGTGCTTTGGTATCATATCCAAGAAATCATTGCCAAATCCAATGTTGCAAAGCTTTCCCCCTATGTTTTCTCCTAAGAGTTTATAGTTTTAGGTCTTACTTTTGGGACTTTAATCCATTTTGAGTTAATTTTGGGATATGGTATGAGGTAAGGATCCACCATTATTCTTATGCATGTGGATATCTACTTTTCCCAAAGCTGTTTGTTGAAAAGACTCTCTTCTCTAATGAGTGGTTTTGAAAATCATTTGATCATATATGCAAGCATTTGTTTCTGTTTCTATTCTATTCCTTTGGTTTGTATGCCTCTTTATGACAGTGCCACATTGTTTAGATTATTGTAGCTTTGTAGTAAGTTTTGAAGTCAGGAAGTGTGAAACCTCCAACGTTGTTCTTCTTTTTCGAGATAGTTTTGGCTAGTTGGGGTGTCTTGGGATTCCATATAAATTTTAGAATGAATTTTTCTATTTCTGCAAAAAAATGCCATTGGAATTTTAATAGAGATTGCATTAAATCTGTAGATTACTTTGAGTAGTGTTGACATCTTAACAATATGAAGTCTTCCAATCCATGAACACAGATGTCTTGCCATTTCTTTGTGTCTTCCTTAATTTTTTTCAGCAACATTCTGTAGTTTTCCATTTACAAGTCTTTTATCTTCTTGGTGAAGTTCATTCCTAAGTTTTTTATTCTTTCGATGCTATTGTAAGTGGAATTGTTTTCTTAAGTTCCTTTTCAGATTGTTCATTGTTAGTGTATAGATATGCAATTGATTTTTTGTGTGTTGCTTTTGTATCCTGCAACTTAGCTGAATTTGTTTATTCTAAAAGTTTTTTTTGTGTGTGCAATCTTTAGGGTTTTCTAATTATAGTTGTTCTTTAAAGCCTTCAGTTTCATTTATTGCTCTGCTCCCCGAATTCCCTTTTCCTGTTTAAAATTTTTTTAATCATTAATTTAAAAAATGTAAATCTTTGACTTTCATGTTTACAGCTTTCCTCTGACATCTGGCAGTCATTGTGCCTAAGAGGCACAAAAACTCACTGGACGTGCTCTGTGCTTAGTGGGTGGAGGGGGATGAACGAATGGCACTTGTACAGTTCCGTTGTGTATGGGCCTCATTTCATGAAAGGGAATTCTGAGAAAGACTCTTTCCTTGATCAAACTTTAGCCAAGCTCCTCTGAACCCTTTTCTCAACTAATCTTAGTCAGTTTCAGCAAGAATCTTGTGAAGTCAGTTAAGACAGAACCCCCAACCCTCAATGTCTGACACATTCCTCGTACCCCTCTGTTCCCCAGGTGGTGTCTGCTCACCCTGGCCTGCCTTGAGCAGGAATCCAGAGTCAGTTTAGCCAGAATCCCCTCTTACTCCTGATGTTTCCTCTTAGTGATTTTGTATCCACTGACCCCAGCCTGCCCCTTGGCTGTAAACCCCCATTTGTCCCTGCTGTATTTGGAGTTGGGTTCCAGTCTGTATGAGGTCTTTTTTCTCCTATTGTAATTGTTTCTGGTTAAAATCTGATTTTACCACTTTACCGACTGTCCATCTCTGTTTTATATCTTTAACAACTCTTGAACGTCTGTAGGTCTTTTTTGGGGCTCTGGCCAATGTCTCCATGGCCATACAAATCTGAGTGCCAGCATTCTGGAGGAGGATGGAGATGAGGGCCCTGCCTCCTGCCTCCTGCCTCCTGCCTCACTGATCAGCATGTAGGCTGCCAGTCAACCCATGTTCGTCATGGTGACTCCTTCATCTTTGACTGTTCCTGGAGTCCTCAGTCCAGAGTATTTTGGGTCAGTTTTCCCAGAGAGTAAAGCTCAAGTCTTCTGGTGCAAGGGGTGGGGTGAAAATCTCCATGATGCTCAGGAGAGGGGAGGGTGTCCGGGGGTCTCACTGCAGGCTTTCACCCGATCCTCGGTTTTCATGTACCACCACCTGCACCTTTATCACCAGAGATGTCTGGTGCTTGGAATTCCTGGGTTCCCAGGGCTCCTCAGCATTTTGTGGCTTGTTTCTTTTTATTAAAAATTAATTTATTTAAATTAGTTTCAAGTATACAGTACATTGGTTAGACATAATGCGATCCCCCCAATTTCTCCCTCCCTCCTCTGGCCCTTCACCTGGCCATCATGTTAATGCTAACTACATTCCCTCTGCCATGTTCCCTATCCCCATCCCCAGCTATCAACTACTAACCTGTACTTCTTTAACCCTTCACCTCCGTCCCCTAGCCTCCCAACACCCCTCCCCTCTGTCCGTCACAAAATTGTCCACTATATTTGTGAGTCTGTTTTTGATTACTTCATTTTTTTTTGTTCCTTAGATTCCTCATATAAGTGAAATCATGTGGTATTTATCTTTCTCTGTCTGACTTATTTCACTCAGCATGATAACCTCTGAGTCCACCCAAGTTGTTGCAAATGGTAGGATTTCATTTTTTTTAAAGGCTGAGTAATATTCTGCTGTATATATGAACCATAATTTCTTTATCCAGCTGTCTGTTGATGGGCATTTAGGTTGCTTCCATATCTTGGCTGTTATAAATTGTGATATCATGAATATTGGGATGCATAGATCTTTATGAATTATTATTTTGGGTTTTTTTTTTGGATAAATACCCAGAAGTGAAATTGCTGGGTCAAAAGATATATCCATTTTTAATTTCTTGAGAATCCTCCATACTTTTTTCCACAGCAGCTGTACCACTTTGCCATCCCACCAACAAGGTATGAGGTGTGGCTTGATTCTTGTTGGGTTTCTGTCTTTTCCATTCTCCTGAGCTTGTCACCCCTTGTCCACGTGCCTTCTAGCTTCCAAAATGTTGTTAATTTCTCTCAGCTTCTCAGCTGCTGTCATCGCCTCTCTTTTTTCCTATCAGTTTATGCCACTTTTATTCCTTTATTGTCATGTTAGTGAGGCTTGGGGAAGGAATGGGGAATTTATCTCAATTTTCAGTGTCTAACAGAAGCCTCTTCTCAGTGATTTTCTGATAGCTGATAATTGTGTTCAAGCTTCATATCCCATACTCACTGTCTCATTATCATTTGTTCCTGGGAATGCAAAAGTACCTCAGTGCATATCAATTGATTGATAATCCATATTTATTTATGCATTCATTCAGTAACCTTTTTCTATCAAATGAAGCAGCTGGACTAATTTGCCATGGTCCCTTCTGGTTTGTACATTCCACCATCTTAGGATTCATTTTATTAAGTGGACGCTGAGTTTAAGACTAGGCAGTGTGGGGACACGTAGAGATACATTAGCCATTCTTGTAGCCAGCCTCCAAGACTGCTCCCAAGGACCCTCCTCTCCTGGCGTTCATGCCCGTGTATAGTTCCCTCCCACACTGACCTAAGTAATGAATGAGACATTGTGGAAATGGCATCGTGTGATTCTGAGGCTAGGCCATGAAGGACATTGTGGCTTCTGCCTTGTTCTTTTGTGGATCACTGGCTACCATAGCATGAGGACACTCGAGCAGTCCTGTGGAGAAGTCCACATGGCCGAGAACTGCGGCCTTTTGCCAACAGCCTGCACCAAGGCACCATCCATATGAGGGAGCCATCTCGGAAGTGGATGCTCCAGCCCCAGCTTACAAGTCTTCAGATGACTGCGGCTCCAGCTTGCACCTAGACTGCCACCTCGTGAGAGACCCTGAACCAGAACCATGCACCTAAGCTGCTCCCAAATTCCTGACTTATAGCAACTGTGAGATAATAACTGTTTATTGTTGTCTTAAGTCATTAAGCTTTAGGAGAATTGTATTAAATAACTAATACAATCCCTGATCTGTCACACTGGCTGCCCAGACTCTGTAGGATTGTATTCTAGGCTGGCCTCCTTCCTGTCCCTATAACTACTGAGCACCGTCCTGCCTCAGGTCCTTTCCACATGCTGTTCCCTTTTGTCCCCACACTTCCTCTTCCCACCTGGTCATCTTTCAAGCTAAGGTTTAAGTGTCTCTGCTCTTGGGAAGTAGTTTTCTGACCGCTGTCGACTTCCTTAGGTTTTGCCCTTCAAAGCATTTATAAGAATTTTAGTTAATCATCATTTGCGTAATCATTTTTTTAATGCCTGTCTCCTCTACCCCTGAGACTCCAAGCACTCCGAGAGCCAGGGATGCATCTGTCTTTTACACCGTCGACTCCACATGCCCTGGACAGTGTCTGGAACTTAGTAGGTGCTCAAAAGAGGTTTCCCCAGTAGCTGAAAAAGATGTGCCCCTGCCATCTGACTCTGTTTTCATTCTTTCCACTACAGGAAAAACAGCTTAGAGTAAATCCCTAATTGATGGCAAGTCAGTACATTATTCTCAAAGGACGGCACGTACACTTTTATTTAGAAAAAAAAAAACAGCCTCACTTCCGACAGTGACTCATTTTGCGACCTTGGGCTGCCTACCTTTCCTCTCTGAAAAATATAGATAGCAATTGGTACAATGCTTCTCTTGAAGGCTGGGAACTATTTCATTTAGAGAGATTTTGGGAAGGTTTCCAATACTCTTAAAGTACAATTTTCTTAATATCCAGGTGGTTGTAAGTGATTATGTAAATGATGAATAGAAATGAGCTATGACTTACGATGTGGATGTATTTCAGTTGTCTGTGTGTGTGTGTGTGTGTGTGTGTGTGGTGTGCTTTTTGGTGTTAGATTAGTATACATTTGCATGTGAATATCTTTTTAATGAAGAGTCTTTGTCTGCTCTAGAATGTTCAAGAACATCCAAAATTCTGCTGCAGACTTATTTGAGCCTGCATTCATTTCTAATTTATTTGGCTCTATTCATTTCTAACGATAGCAAACCAATATTTACTATGTGCCAGGCATTATACAAACCGTTTTCCTTTACTGTAGCCAATCCTAACAATTGTCTCTTTAAGATAGGAACTATTAATTTCCATTTCACTGATGAAGAAACTGAGACAAAGCTCAGAGAGGTTAAATAACTTCCCCAAGGCCACACAGTTGGTAAGTGGCAGTGTAGGAACTAAAATGGGTTTCATATGTCCTTAACATTTGGAAAAAATTGTGTATTTGTGACTAAGGAATAAAGAAAAAGAGGAATGGGACAAAAATTACTATCCATTCTAAAGGATTTTAAACATAAAGGAGGCTTCAGAATAACATTAGGCTACAATCAGATGCTCAAGTACTGAGTGGTGTGAATGGAGGAGATGAGCAAAGGTGATGGATGAAACTGTTACTTTCAGTGCACCTGTATTCAAGAGATAAGCTCTTGGTGCATCCATCAAATTACAGTCTCATTCAAAGCAAAACCATGTTTGCATAACAAACAGAATGGCCTAAACCACGGCCAGTATTAGGAGACAGCTGAGTCTCAAGAATGAGACAGGCAAGGGAGACACCTGCAGCCCACCCTGCCCTGAGCCAGAGCAGGTGGGATCAAAGAGAGGGCCAGAGGAGGGGATTTTGAGGTTGGCTCCCCTTTGTATTGACCCTAATCTCTATGTGAATCCCTCCACTTGACCTAATGTAACCACATATGGTCACTCTTCATTCACTCAATCAGCCATTCAACAAATGATTTCTGAACACTTGATGTGTGGCAGGCACAGGGTACAGAGAAGAGCAAGGCATATGAGGTCCCTCTCCTCTGGGGCTTATGGTCCTGTTCAAGAGAGTGATATGTGTGACAGGAATATACATTAAGCAAACTATTATACAAATAAATTGTTAATTATGTGGGACAAAGGACAGAATGCTGTGAAAGGGGCTTCTAATTTAGTCAAGAGGATCAGAGGCCACCTGCCTGAGGAAGTCATTTCATTAGAAACCTACGAGGTATTGGCCGGGGAGGGACTATTAAAAAAAAAACAACAAAAAACTAGTGTCTTAGTTAACCATGTGTAACAAATCACCCCCAAACTTAGTGGTTTAAACCAGTAATAATCATTTCATTATCCCTCATGGGTTCTGTGGGTCTATTTGAAATAGGAACTTGGGGGTGGCTAAGCTGGGCAGTTTTCAGGGTCTCTTCTGAGGTTTCAACCAGATGTTGGCTGGGGCTGTGGTCATTTGCGAGGTCAAATGGGGCTGGAGGACCCACTCGGGCTCACCCATGTGCCTGGCAAGATGGTGCTGTTGGCTGAGGCCCCAGTTTCTCTTTCTGGGACTACTTGAGTGTCCTCGTGGCATGGTGGCTAAATTTTTCTAGAGTGAATGGACCGAAAGGCTAAAGTGAAAGCTGCAAAGGCTTTTAGGATCAGTCGCAGAAGTCACAGAGTGTTTCTCTGCCATTTTCTATTGGTGACGCAGGGCCTGCCCTGACCCAGTGTGTGGTGTATGCGGGGCGAACTACATCAGGGTGTGAGTGCTGGGGGACTGGCTCATTGGGAGGCACTGGGAGGCCAGTTAGGAAGGATGGATCCGTAGGGGTCAAATATGGCTCTTCCATGCATTGTTTTCCCACACCTCTCAAACCACTGGGCCAGCGCGGGGCAGATATCCTTCTTATTCCTCATTGTTGTCCACGAATCAAAATCCCTTTTTCCTTCCTAAAATCTCCCATGTCACTGGACCATGCCACCCACTGTTCCGATCTGCTGCAGTCATCTTCCATCCTCCATTCCCAAAGATTTTAATTCCTGGCTCACTGTTTTCTGCTGTACCACTCCTAAAATCAGCTTGATTCTTGCTGATTTCCATATCCATAAAAATGGTCCTCCGATGTTCCAGTGGCCCGCTTCGTCCTCTGAAGACTTTGTCCTCCACCCCATCTTAGCACCCATTCTCACTCTGATACCTCGACTTTGCCTTTGCCAATAACCGTGCCCCTTCACAGCGTCAGTGTAAAGCATCCCACAGTATAAGACTGTCCCATCCTCAACAATTCTTTGATTCCACCTGGTCTAACAACCTTTTCATCCTTCTCATAGCTTCCTTCCTTCCTCACTCAGTTTAAATCTCATGACTTCCTTGCCTATCCCGTGTCAGCTTCCTACTGCTGTTATGACAGATTGCCGCAAACTCAGCGACTTAAAAACAACACAGAGATTTATTTTCTTACAGTTCTGGAGGTCGGAGTCTGAAACGAGTCTCACTGCACTGGCGTCAAGCTGTCAGTGGGGCCATGTCCTTTCCAGAGGCTCTAGGGGCGAATCTGTGTCCTTGCCTTTCCAGCTCCCAGAGGCCACCCATGTTCTTTGGTTTGTTGATCTTCCCTCTTCAAGCCAGCAACGCTGGGCTGAGTCTTTCTCATGCTGCCATTTCTCTGGTTCTCTCTTTTCTACCTTCCTTTGCCAGGATGGACCCCTGGGATGACACTGGGCCCATCTGTGCAATATAAGATAATCTCCCCAGTTCATGGTTAATGGATTACCAACCTTAACTCTATCTGCAACCTTAATTCTAATTCCCATTTGCTATGTAATCTAATATAGTCAGAGTTGCCTGGGGTCAGGATGTGAATGCCCTTGGAGAGCCATTATTTTGCCTCCCATAAACCCCTCAAGTTCAGTGCCTTTCCCTCGGTTTATTTTATTAACTTGAGCAAAATCCCAAATCGTGTTTCATCCAACTGTCCACCTGCTCCATGTCTGCACCCGAGCAGCTCAGCCTGGCTGGAGAAATACAGAAGGCCCAGCTCACTCTGCATTCACAACCACTGGCCTCGAGCGAACCCCTAGACTACCAGGCCATTCTGCTACGTTTCCCCCAGTCCCTTCACTCTCCCTGTCTCCTACATCATGATTTCACACCTCCTCCTCTGTCTTCAACCCTCCACGCCTCCTTCCTTGTTTTGATTCTCAGCTGAGGCTCTTGCTTCCTACTTCCCCAAGAAAATTGGGGCAATAAGGAGAGAACTTCCCCAGACTCAGCAGCGCATCCTCTCGCCCACCCACATCTGTGTTCAGACACGGCCTCCCTCTCGCCTGACACCAGCCCCTCCACAGGAGCGGGGAGCCCATCCCCTCTCGCTCCCTCAAGGCTGTCTGTCATTCCAGAGAGCCCCTGCACTTTCTTCAATTCCCCTCCCTTCAGTGACCCTGTCTCTTGGATCATTTTCCAGTTAGCATGGAGGCGTGCTATATTTCTTTCATCGTACAAGACAAAACCAAGAACAAGATAAAATCCTCTCTCGATCTCACATCCTCTCTTCAGTCAGTGCCTATTTTTCTGCTTTTCTTTACAGCAAACCTTGAAACCGTGTTCTCTGCTTCTTGCAGTTTCTTTTGTCCCACTCTCTCGGAACTGCTCGCATCTGTGCATCTGTCCTCGGCTTCCACTGTGCTGCTCAAGGTCACCATTAACCTCTAAGTTGCTAAATCTGGTGGTGGATTCCCAGCGCTCAGCTTCCTGTTATCCCAGCAGCATTTGGTACAGCTGACCACGTCTTCCTCCCGAACACACTTCCTTTGTGTCCTCACTTGGTGTCCTCTCTCAGTGGCCACTCGCCTCAAGCTCCTTTGCTGAGTTCTTATCTCCCTGACCTTGAGCTGTTGGAATACCCCACTCTCCCTTGGTGGTCTCTTAGGTTGAAATACCATCTTATAAGCTAATGACCTCCAAATTCTACCTGCAGACTGGACCTCTCCTCCGAACTCCAGACTCTTTTCCGACTCTCCGCTTAGAGGTCAAATAAACTTCTCAGAATTAAAATGACCGAACCAGGGATGGCCACACCAGCCTCCCAGTTACTCAGGCCAAGAACTTCAGCATCACTCTTGACTCCTCTCTTTCCCTCACACCCTTAACCAATCTGAACCTGTTCGTGTCAGCTCCATGTGCAATGATACCCAGGACCTGACCCCTTCTCACCAAGGCCACTGTTCCCACTGTGGTCCAGCCACTTTACATCTCACTTGGATGTAGTAGCCTCCTGACTGCTCTCCCTGCCTGTGCCCTGGGCCGTGCTCAGTTCATTCTCAGCATGGGGACCCTTTTGGAAGGTAAGTCCAGTCATGTTCCTTCAGTGGCTCCCTGTCATAGTCTGTCCGGGCTGCTAGAACAAAATACCATAGACTGGGTGGCTTATAAATAACAGAAATTTATTGCTCACAGTTCTGGAATCCAAGATCAAGGTGCTTACAGATTCAGTGTCTGCTGAGAACCTGCTTTGGGGTTCATAGATTCATGTTCTCACTGTGTCCTGATGTGGTGGAAGGGGCGAAAGAGCTCTCTGGGGTCTCTTTCATAAAGGCGCTAATTGCATGCATGAGGGCGCCACCCTTATGGCCTACTCACCTTGCAAAGGCCCCAGCTCCTAACACCATCACATTGGGGATTGAGTTTGAACACATGACTTGGGGAGACATTAACATTCAGTCTGTAATACCCCCCATGGCCTGCTCGGCCTCAGCTGGGCTGCCCCTCAGCCTGGCTGACCTCCTTCCCTATAATTCCCCCTCAATGTGATCACTCCACCCTGGCCTTCTTTCTCTTCTGCTGACAGGCCAGGCCCACTCCTACCTACGTGTCCTCACACTGGCTGTTCCCTCAGCCAGGAATGTTCTCCAGACACCCACAGGTCCCCGCATCCCTCTCTCCACATCTTTCCTCAAATGCCACCTTCTCAGAGCTGCTTGCTGATCACCCCCTTGAAAACTGTGACCTTTCCACTTTGTACCTGCACTCTCTGCCCGCATTCTCTGCTGTATTTTCCCCCTTTGACACTTGTCACCATCTGTATTAGTTCCCCATTGTCACTGGAACAAATGATCGCAAACAACGATTTAAAACACCACCACAAACTTATTATCTCACCATCCCGGAGGTCAGAAGTCTGAAATAGGTCCAGAGGGCTGTATTTAAAGGCTCTAGGGGAGAATCTGTTTCCTTGTCTTTTCCACCTTCTAGAGCAGGGGTCCACGGCCCGTTAGGAACCAGGCTTCGCAGCAGGAGGTGAGCAGTGGGTGAGTGAAGCTTCATCTGTATTTGCAGCCGCTCCCCAGCACTAGCATCGCCACCTCAGCTCCACCTCAGATCATCGGGCATTAGATTCTCATAGGAGCACCAGTCCCTGGTGCCATAAAGGTGGGGGACCACTGTTCTCCAGGCTGCCTAAATTTCTAGGCTTATGGCCCCTTCCTCCGTCTTATCTTTAAAGCTAGCAGTGTAGCATCTCTCTCTGACCTCCTATCTCTCTCTTATGAAGACCCTGTGATTACCTTGGTCCTATCTG